>CM063525.1:7217807-8477807 GCA_032199755.1 Ambrosia artemisiifolia | reverse complement strand
CGTATGTAACACGACGTCCTGACAGATTTAGGACAATGGTCACAAAAGTATGAGATATGATGTGATATGTGTCAGGTCAACTTGTCATATATGCTTTTTCAGAACAATATCATTTGACCATTATACCCTTTTTTTGTCCACTAGTATACAATTAATGAATACAATAAGCTTGATTAAACAAGAGCCATTGATCTTAGAGATCAACGGCTAGGATGAGGTTTTCAAGAGTTTCTTCAAATAATTGAGGTTTTCCTTCTAACCCTCCCTTATATATATATGTCACACCCCGACTTTTCCCTCGTTGGTCGTGACGTTTGGTGCCATTGCCAACGCAGCGGAAAGATGCATCTAAGACTTTGGTTCCCTGAACGCCATTTCTAACCCTCTAGGATCCCCGATCCCAAGACGTTGCCCACTCCAACCGTGCCGTTACCATGGTTTAAACCTGAAAGACATACTTAAAAAGTCAACATAAAGCTGGTGAGTTCATAAGTTTAACAAAAACGTTTCCAAAGGTTACCAAATGTTACCAAAGTGCTCCAAGTTCAAACCCGTCAATACTATGAAATGTTCAAACCAAAGTACGTTAGCTAGGCGTATGTTTTGTCACTACTACGATTGGAAAACCATTACTAACACGCAAACCAAAAGTATTGCCCGAATAATGTACCCTTCCTGTTTGAGACAATATGCACCCGCCGGCTCCAAGCCGACGAGCGGGGCATGTCACGCCCAATAGATCTATCCACATTTCCCCGTTGTGCTACACCGCACATTCATGGTTTCCCCCGGGACATCCAAAGATCGTATAGTAACCCATAGTATGACAGTTGTTACCAAACACAAGTTTAACGCATGTTTTCTCCCCCCAAAAGTAAAACCAGTTAGAGTGGGGCCGTGAACTCACGCAACCCGTTTCATTTTCCAAAACTTTGTTTCGATTTAAATTCCTCAGTTTTTAATAAAAGAAGCATGTCTTCCCCCCGAAAACATTTACAAAACAGTAAAGAGTGGGGTTATGAACTCACCTTAACGTCCATGCTAAGCTAGCAAACAAAGCCTGAAACCTCGACCGACTTCCTCGTGCCCGAATCGCACGTGCGTAACCCAAAATCTGACCCGCGAGACGGTTGAACAAATCTGACCCGAGCCGACCATAACCGCGACTGAAACACGGACAGAACCCGATCTCGTACTGAATCTGACCCGAAGACCAAAACCACCATCAAGAACCAACACACCTGAACGAACTCACCCGGATTGAGACCAGACCCGAGACCACCAAAGTCGTCATCCTAAACCGCACCCCAACTCGGGATTGGATCTGACCCGATTCCCAAAACCACGAACAAACCATATACAAACTGTGACTCGTGACCAAGGTTCATTCAAACCAAGCCAGCTCCGGTCCTTCAATGTGGAAACAACCATAACCGATCGGAACCCGCTGAGCCATGACCCGAAACCAAGATCCAAACTGAACCAGCAACCCGACAGCCACCACCGTAACCCGTATCGGAACCAGACCCGAACCCGAACCATCTCAGCCACATGAACCACCAAACCATCGGAAACCTCAACCACCATACGACACATGCTCCGAACCGAGTCCGACCACTCACCGAACCAAACCCACCACCTCCGGCACCTACCACCACCTTCGTTAGCCACCAACACCCACCACCTGACAATAACCAGCTAACCCCCATCTGTTGCCACCATCAGACCTGTACCAACTCTAACCACCACAATCACGCGAACCACCATGACAATAATCACCGATCCCAACTCAACACCCCAACCTGAGACCCGATAATAACCACCCACCACCATCAGACGCTATTACAGCCCTAACACCATCACGCCGCCGCCCCTGTGTCTGCCTATTTCGAGCTCCACCAGACCACCAAGTCGCCGCCGCCACCAATGGAGGTGGTCGGCCGGCTCATATCCAGCAACAGAGAGAGAGAGAGAGACGAGTGGAATGGGAGAAAGAGTAGAGAGAGAGAAAGGGGAACCGGTTTTAGAGAGAGAGAGAGAGTAGAGAGAGGTTAGGGTTTGTGTTAGGTGAAAAATGAGGAGAAGAAGAAGAATAAGATGTTTTATAGCTAGGGTTGCTGGTAGGTGACTTGAACCGCGTATCGAACCCGTTCTAAACTTAAAACGTCTCGGTTTATAGTTAGGCTCAATAATTAATTATAAAAAGTAGTCGGTTTTGTTCGAAATACAAAACCGAGCATAAATATAATTATTTTTGATGTCCGACGCGTGTTTTCAGAACACGCGTTTAAACCGCGTTAATTAAATCGATCGCAGTTTTGATTGTTAAAACAATCAGTAAACTTCCGAAACTTCAAAAGTTTTTAATTATAATAAACAGTCATTTATAATATTAAAAACCTCATCAGTATAGGTCGGAAGTTGCCGGTTGTCACATTCTCCCCATGTTACAGAAATTTTGTCCTCAAAATTTAAGGTAGGATATTTTCCAAGACCCAATGGATGTTTGACCATAACAAAAGAGTCAACAAACCTGTCGGTACAAATGACACAAGATAAAGTTCCAGAATCAACCGAATCCAAAGTGTAGACAATAACGTTGTCAATAATACTATTGGAGCACCTTAAACGAAGCAACTAGTACACCAACTTTTCATTACACACCGCAAGGCGTGTTTGGATTTAAGACAATAACAAACAAACTGATGAAAATGAGGCAAGCCAAATAAAATCATCCACTAACACTAGTCGAATGAATGTTCGCCACAAGGTGTTGTAGCAAATTCCAACAATTCGATTTAACTGAAGTGTCGACTTTAAAGAAACTCATCGACGAAGTAGCAAAGGATTTATTGCCCACAATGGCCTAACATAGCAAGACTAGAAGACAAACATTACGAGCAACGTAATGATAAAGCAAATCATTAATGAAACAATTGTTTGATGCGAAGCCCCACAATGGACCTTTACAGATTTAAAGAATCCAAACATGCAATAGTTGACACATGTACAAAATACGTGTCTAATGTGGTAAAAAGAATAAGGAATCGACAAAATTAAATTCGTTTATGATTAAATGTCGAAGGCCACAAATACAAAAGAAGGGATGTAAATCATACTCAAAAAGGATATAACTAGGTTCTACAACATGAACCTTAGAAGCTCAAGAAACAAGATCACCAAGATCTTAAACGGGTTTAAGAAAAGCAAAGTCACAAATGACACGAACAGGGGAGAATCGACAATCACGTCCGTAACAACAAAAGAATGAAAAACTCTTATCCATTATTTATATACATGCAACACATAACAATATAGATACCCTCATGATAGAAATTCTTAGAATTATCAAGTGCCTGTAAATTTGCAATAACGTGACGTCTGCGTTATCGAAAATTTACCTCACCAGATCATCCTATTAACCTCCATCATGAGTTGTACCACCAGCGTTCGTCACATTCACATAATAGCACGTATATTTATTACATAATATAATGTTCGTCGTGTGCGCCGCCTTTTCCAGTGCTTCTCCCGACCGCATTCCAGCTTCGCAGTATCATCGACAAAACGAGGTGCCTCATCAAGACGTTTCTGACCCAAGTCGACCTTGACGACATAGCATACTCTGAGCCCGGGATGCGAAACCGCAAATGCTGCAATAATCCATTTGCCAACTCGTCCAACAACGTGACACGTGTGTGCGTTCCCAATACGTCCAAGCTTAAGTCGACCACCATTGGCGAAACATAGTTATATATACTTCACGTAAATGCACATAAACAAGTAAATTGTTCCTCATACCAAGAAACAATGACTCGGCTAAACTCTATGTGAACAAACACTCTGATATCTAAAGCGATGACTCACCAGTCACCAGTGAAGTACACCTAGCCATCACGTGCTATTACCCTTTCTATACAATTATAGAAAATACTAACTTCCTATTCACATAAGAAAAAAAAATATTCTTCGCGACAAGAAAGGTACGCTGAACTAGTGTGATACACTAATAGTCATGTAACATACTTGGCAACGGTTGGAATTTCAATTCCTAGGCGTTCGTGCTAAATGCTTTGTCTTAGAAATTTTGGTCCCTACTTCAAAACAAACTCAGGTTAAAGCCTAGATATCTATACAGACACCTAATTCGCTAAAACCTATGGCTCTGATACCAAACTGTCACACCCTAACTTTTCCCTCGTCGGTCGTGACGTTTGGTGCCATTGCCAACGCAACGGAAAGATGCATCTAAGACTCTGGTTCCTGAACGCCGTTTCTAACCCTCTAGGATCCCCGATCCCAAGACGTTGCCCACTCCAACCGTGCCGTTACCAAGGTTTAAACCTGAAAGACATACTTAAAAAGTCAACATAAAGCTGGTGAGTTCATAAGTTTAACAAAAACGTTTCCAAAGGTTACCAAATGTTACCAAAGTGTTCCAAGTTCAAACCCGTCAATACTATGAAATGTTCAAACCAAAGTACGCTAGCCAGGCGTATGTTTTGTCACTACTACGATTGGAAAACCATTACTAACACGCAAAACCAGAAGCATTGCCCGAATAATGTTCCATTCCTGTTTGAGACAATATGCACCCGCCGGCTCCAAGCCGACGAGCGGGGCAGGTCACGCCCAATAGATCTATCCACATTTCCCCGTTGTGCTACACCTCACATTCATGGTTTCCCCCGGGACTTCCAAAGATCGTATAGTAACCCAAAGTAACCCATAGTATGACAGTTGTTACCAAACACAAGTTTAACGCATGTTTTCTCCCCCAAAAGTAAAACCAGTTAGAGTGGGGCCGTGAACTCACGCAACCCGTTTCATTTTCCAAAACTTTGTTTCGCTTTAAATTCCTCAGTTTTTAATAAAAGAAGCATGTCTTCCCCCCGAAAACTTTTACAAAGCAGTAAAGAGTGGGGTTATGAACTCACCTAAACGTCCATGCTAAGCTAGCAAACAAAGCCTGAAACCTCGACCGACTTCCTCGTGCCCGAATTGCACGTGCGTAACCCAAAATCTGACCCGTGAGACGGTTGAACAAATCTGACCCGAGCCGACCATAACCGCGACTGAAACACGGACAGAACCCGATTTTGTACCGAATCTGACCCGAAGACCAAAACCACCATCAAGAACAAACACACCTGAATGAACTCACCCGGATTGACACCAGACCCAAGACCACCAAAGTCGTCATCCTAAACCGCACCCCAACTCGGGCTTGGATCTGACCCGAGTCCCAAAACCACGAACAAACCATATACAAACTGTGACTCGTGACCAAGGTTCGTTCAAACCAAGCCAGCGCCGAACCTTCAATGTGGAACACGACCATAACCGATCGGAACCCGCTGAGCCATGACCCGAAACCAAGATCCAAACTGAACCAGCAACCCGACAGCCACCACCGTAACCAGTATTGGAACCAGACCCGAACCCGAACCCGAACCATCTCAGCCACATGAACCACCAAACCATCGGAAACCTCAACCACCATACGACACATGCTCCGAACCGAGTCCGACCACTCACCGAACCAAACCCACCACCTCCGGCACCTACCACCACTTTCGTTAGCCACCAACACCCACCACCTGACAATAACCAGCTAACCCCCATCTGTTGCCGCCATCGGACCTGTACCAACTCTAACCACCACAATCACGCGAACCACCATGACAATAATCACCTATCCCAACTCAACACCCCAACCTGAGACCCGATAATAACCACCTACCACCATCAGACGCTATTACAGCCCTAACACCATCACGCCGCCGCCCCTGTGTCTGCCTATTTCGAGCTCCACCAGACCACCAAGTCGCCGCCGCCACCAATGGAGGTGGTCGGCCGGCTCATATCCAGCAACAGAGAGAGAGAGAGACGAGTGGAAAGGGAGAGAGAGTAGAGAGAGAAAGGGGGACCGGTTTTAGAGAGAGGGAGAGAGTATAAAGAGGTTAGGGTTTGTGTTAGGTGAAAAATGAGGAGAAGAAGAAGAATAAGATGTTTTATAGCTAGGGTTGCTGGTAGGTGACTTGAACCGCGTATCGAACCCGTTCTAAACTTAAAACGTCTCGGTTTATAGTTAGGCTCAATAATTAATTATAAAAAGTTGTCGGTTTTGTTCGAAATACAAAACCGAGCATAAATATAATTATTTTTGATGTCCGACGCGTGTTTTTACAACACGCGTTTAAATCGCGTTAATTAAATCGGTCGCAGTTCGATTGTTAAAACGATCAGTAAACTTCCGAAACTTCAAAAGTTTTTAATTATAATAAACAGTCATTTATAATAATAAAAACCTCATCAGTATAGGTCGGAAGTTGCCGGTTTTCACAATATATATATATATATACATACATATATGAAAAACTATAAATTGCAAACCCCATTGAGTTAAGAAAACTTAGAAAACCCATGTAAAAACCATCTAATTTTTTTTTGAAAAAAATACACAAGGTAACATACATGTTTTTAAGTGTTTTGGGTCAAAAAATAAAAAGAGCGCCGATTGGATATTTTTTAAAAAAATAAACAAAGTTTGTGCTGTTACATATGTAACATCAGTTGTTACATACTTTATCTTAATCCTAAAAGGTTTCTAATGATTTTGTAATTTTAGTCTTAACTTCAAAATTAATCGTAGTATCTATTAGATATTTAGTTGCAACTTATGGTATTGCCTATTTGATTTCGATCATCTCAAAAAACATTATGAATGATTTTGTATATGTATTGATAACTTTCAATTTAACTATTTATATATTCAATTATTTAGAAGATCTCAGTTACTTGATTTTATAATTAGGTACTGACTACTATAAGTGTGATGTGCCTTAAAAGTAACAATCCTAATGATTTAACGGTTAAATGTGATTGCTTTAATGATTGGTATTACTCATCATTTCATTTATTTTGTTCCTGATGTGTTTCATTTATAAGTTATGTAAGGTTTCTTTATCTTTATTAACTCATGCCAATGTTGAATATGCATTAACTTATATTCGATCTAAACTTGAAGCTTGATATAAGATTTTGAAATACTTTTCTCACGTATGTCCTTACTTGATGCTTAAGAAGAATAGTCACATTTCTAAGCATATACAACCAACTTGGTTGAGTGTTTGGTTGCTTTTATTTTGTTTAAAAACTGAATTCTCTTACCAGGGATCTCAGAATGAAGAATCTAATAAGTTGAGTGTTGTGAGGTATTGTTACTTTATCTTTATTTATATAGGGTTTGATTGTTTAAATCACCAAAACCAATTGAATTAAAACCTTCATATTCATATAAACAGTTAACTACATTATTTAATTTTCTTACTGGTTATGAGGTGCTTGATTTGTTCATATTTAACTCCTGATCCAATATTTTCTTTTTCATAGTTGGGTAATACACAAGAAATTTATTAGTTGTTCGTCTGATCCAGGAGTTACCTTAATAACAAATTGTATGTTATACAACTTATAATACCACGAAAATTACATATTGAACATTTTTTATTCTATTTGTTCGTATTTATTTATTTAGTGGAGTGAATGTATAACAATTATAATATATACTATAAATATTGTAGTTAAAAGTTACCATTATTTACTTAATTTAGGTTGATTTTAAAATTAATTAGAATAATATATAACACTATTCAAAATGATGTAGCTGAATTTAAGGTATTTATCTGTCATTTTTGTATTTACAATGTCCTAATTTAGGAAAACTTTTTTAGTGGTTATTTCATTTGAAAACACCCTAAATTTGATGCCTGTCAAATTAAAAATTAAATTCCCATTATTAGATTTATAAATTTGAAAAACTTAACAACACGTTATAATTTGCGGTTTATTTTCATAAATCATTTTTTATAATTTTTACCATGTTTAAACTCACGTTACGAATATTCACAATTATTGCCACCATAATTAGATTTATGTTAAATTGGAAATAAAACTTTCGAAACAAAAACTGATATTTTTCAAATAGTTACCTGAAGGAGATTCCGATTCCTTCCCCGTGGAGTTAGGACTCCACCAAGGATTTGCGTTGAGTCCGTTCCTTTTTGCAGTTGTCTTGGATGAGTTTTCCAAGTCGATTCAGGAGTCAGTGCCGTGGTGCATGCTTTTTGCAGATGATATTGTGTTAGTTGCAGAGTCCAAACATAATGTGAATGGGAAGCTGGAGAGATGGCGCGCAACTTTAGAGGACAAGGGTTTAAGGATAAGCCGTTCTAAAACTGAGTACATGTATAGTGGTTTCAGTGGTGCAAGTCACGATGAAAATATTCAAGTTTCGATTGGAGGTCAAGCTGTCCTGCAGGTAACTAAGTTCAAGTACTTAAGATCATTTGTTCAGAGGGATGGGGAGCTAGATAGTGATGTCAGCCATCACATACAAGCTGGTTGGTGTAGGTGGAGGGCCGCCAGTGGGGTTTTATGTGACAAAAGGTTCCCAACTAAATTAAAGGGAAAATTCTATATGGTTGCAGTGAGACCTGCTATGTTATATGGGACAGATTTTTGGGCCGTCAAAAAGACACAAGCTCGTAAGATGGAGGTAGCAGAAATGAGAATGCTAAGGTGGATGTGCGGGCACACTAGGGTAGACCGAATAAGAAATGAGGTTATTAGGGAAAGGTTAGGGGTTGCTAGTATATCAGACAAGATAAAGGATGGAAGATTGAGATGGTATGGGCATGTGAAGAGGAGGCACATGACGGCTGATATACGTTAATTTACACATATAAAAGTCCCCATTCAACTCCCATTTTCTGACGTTTTTGACCTTGTACACATGAATTGGTACTTATTTGGGTATCTTTGCGATTTCAGGTCTTGAACGATGTCCCGGAAGCATAACAGACGAACAGACGGAGTTTTCAGCGTGCAAAGACAACTTCAGCCTCTTCGCGCGGCCGCTCCAAAGTTTCGCGCCGCCGCGCGCTCCTCCAGATCTTTTCAGCAACCTTCTAGAAGGCCTACGTCATCACAGCAACTCGTCCACTTGCCTGGGAAAAGCGATCGGCCGCTCCAAATCTTCACGCGGCCGCGCGAAGGCTCTATTCAGCTTTAAATAGCCCATTCAGCCCACTGATCAAACATTGGACCTTTGGGGGGGCGATTTCTGGCGATTTTCGGGGCTAAAGAAGTGCTGCATAGGCGTGGAACAAGCTCGGGAATCCATCCGATCCATCCTTCATCATCCAATCCATCTCTTTAGCATTCTTATGGTTTGATCCTTTTAGCTTTTTAAGATCGAAATCTGATTTTGTATGCTATTGTGATGTTATTTTAGTTAATCGTACGCCTACGGGCAAGAACATTAGTATTAGTTAGTAGTTAAAACAATCGTTTGTATGAAATCAAGTTTTGTATGAATTTGGCATTTTTCATGTTTGAATCTTGATGATCATAGCGCAACCTTGTTTCATTGTTGTTAGATTTGTAGTTGTGTTTGGATGACTCTGATGATTGTCGAATGTGTTAGGCGGATTACTTGTTGAAGAAACCGTCTGTTTAATCGTCCGATAGTAGACTAGTTAACTTGTTAATAAAGTTTACACCATGAAACTGTAACCGGGTATTGGTTTGGTTAAAGTCACTCGGATAATGATTATAGATGTTTACCGGCACGTAAAAGAGTCTTAAAAGCTTAATGGTGTTGTTACCAATCTTTGACACGGTTAATGATCTTTGTTAGTTATTTTGGTGAAAATGGCGATCTTAGTAGATTTGTGTTCAAAGTTGGTAAAATGGAATAGGTTGTGAAATGCTCTACTTTATGCTAGTCTAGGTGGTCGTATTGTGTATTCGATATTGCTTTCCTTAACTAGTGCGGTTGAGGACTCCCGAAAGGTGATACTAACCTATCTTTAAAGATTCTCATGAGATCTTATCAGCTGCGCGCTAATGAACAACTTGAAGTGGTTAACGTGTGTATTCGTGTTAGCTTTCTGTATAGTTGTCATGTTAGGATGCCCGAGAGGGAAACTAACTGTTGGAAAATGGGAATGTTGATCACGCCTTTATTTCTTATTATATGTAGATGACATGCTAGGGTTGGCGTATTATAGTTTATATAGTTATATTTTCTATTTGGAGTCGTAGTTAAGTTATTTACATATGTTAGAATTAATCTAGTTTTAAACAAACTCAACTTATCTTTTCCTATTGGTAAATCGGGGATAGAGTTTTAGTACCATTGCTCCGCGCGCGTCCATGGATCGATATCTGGTTCTTATCTGTGCATTACTACATATATGACAGGGTACACTTGCCCTATTGTGTGTGTTTTAATATTAAGGTCTAAACCATTTTTATAAATATTAAAGCAGAAACGTGTGTTAAAATCAGTGCAAAATTATGTGTATATTCGCACACGTCAACGGCCCTAGTTAGAGTTGTGGAAACCCTTATTGTAGAGGGAAAGAGGTGTAGAGGAAGACCCAAATCGACTTGGGATGAGCGGATTAGGTATGATTTAGTAGAGATGCACCTCTCTGAGGACATGGTCGAGGATAGGAGTTTGTGGAGGCACAAGATTAAGGTCAAGGATTATTAGGGAGGGTAGGGTTGTATCATAGCGTGGTTCTAGAAGCATAGACTTTTTCTTACATTGGTAGGAGGTGGGTATGGTTGACTTGTTTTTCGAGTGTCTATAGATTATGTTGTTATGTGATGGCATATATACCTTTGTTTTACTATGTGGCGCTTTTAATGTTTCTATAAATTCCGTAGCTCTTTATTTTGTTTTTTTAGTGTTGCTTGCTTGTCGATTGTGTGTTGTCGAGCCGGGGGTCTCTCTGGAAGCAGCCTCTCTATCCGCAAGGATTGTGGTAAGGTCTGTCTACATCCCACCCTCCCCAGACCCTACTCTTGGCTTTGCTAATTGTGGGATTTACTGGGTAATGTTGTTGTTTGCAAATAGTTACCTGAAATTTAATTATTCAATGATTTAAAATTTTCAAATAGTTATGTTAATTTCTTTAATTCATTGAAATTATGTTTTTTCATATTTAATTTTTCTACGGTTGATGCTTTTACTACATTATAAATATCAATAAATCTATTCATTTAACATTACTTTTCTTCCAATATTCTTCTATCTCAATATCGGTTGTTATCCAAGAACAAGCAAGTCTTCAACCACTTTGATAATGTGTTTATTTTTAATTTTTTCATGTTTTCTTTATTCATACTAATCATCATCATCATCATCATCATCATCATCATCATCATCATCATCATCATCATCATCATCATCATCATCATCATCATCATCATCATCATCATCATCATCATCATCATCATCATCATCATCATCATCATCATCATCATCATCATCATCATCATCATCATCATCATCATCATCATCATCATCATCATCATCATCATCATCATCATCATCATCATCATCATCATCATCATCATCATCATCATCATCATCATCATCATCATCATCATCATCATCATCATCATCATCATCATCATCATCATCATCATCATCATCATCATCATCATCATCATCATCATCATCATCATCATCATCATCATCATCATCATCATCATCATCATCATCAAATTTCCTTACATTATTCATAAAGAATACTATTAAGCATACTTATATACAACTATATTTCCTAATTATGTATCAATTATTGATTATTTTGTTTGTTTAGATTAAAAATTCCGATATGCGTTGAAGATTGCAGTAGGACTATCATTGTTACTTTGTTTAATAGGGAGGTGGTTAAGTTGTTTGGAGTTTTGGTAACAGAACTGCTTGATAACAAAAGAAAAAAAAATCATAAAATAGTAATCAAGTTTAATAAGTGTTCCAGTTAACTCACTTTAACCTTTTTTCTATATAAAAAACGACACAACTTTTCAAGGTGTACCAATGTTGGGAAAAATAGAATCTTTTGTAGGTTACCAATGACGGGTCTGGTTTATTTATTTCCTTTTTAGTAATAAATATGGCATGGAATTAAGTGGGTTTTAATCTTTAAATAAATTTAAAAGAACCCTTAAAATCTTAGAAATAGGCGGACTTAGTTAAAAATCACATTATGCTAGAAGAATACGTATGGAGTGAAGTTAGTAATGTTTTTCTTTCTTAATTTTCTTTGTACTTTTTCGAACATTTCCTTAAAACTATGAATAACAAAGGATATATACCGGTGTTGCATGCACAATTTTTTATTGAAACATTTTATCTTTTTGTGAGACGTATATTAAACACATAATAGTATGATGTTTTAACTTTATGAAAAATTATAACATAAAACCTTAAAAAAATTGTTTGTTAATCTGTGTGTGTACGCAGACTTTAATCTAGTAATAATAACAATTAAAATAAAAATAAAGAAATCAAGATTTGAGAGGGGAACAATGATTATTTTCGGTTTTTACATGCCATATGTCTCAAAGGTCACCAAGTCAAAAGGTGTAATTACTTCTTTCTAATCATTCATACTCACTATAGTAACCAATTTTATTTAGTAAACTCCTAATCATGTCTTTTAACTAATTTCTGTCTCTAGATAGCTAATTATGTTGTTCCTCATAAAGATATTATTTTCTATTTGGTCTGTAAGTTAAAGTCAATATTAAAAGAGTGACATGTGAAAATATTCAAGGACCATCATGCTCTGTGAAATATGCATTACATATAAAAAATTCTCATAAAGTTTGTGAAATTCCACCTGGATTGATTATAGTTATCTAATTAGGTTTTTATCCAGCCGTACGTTGCGGCGATGTCAATTCGATTTACAAAATAAGAAATTATGCAACGTGTATATATATATATATATATATATAGAGAGAGAGAGAGAGAGAGAGAGTAAAGATCAAATACAAAGTGTTTTTTAGTAAGAACTATGAGAATCAAAGGGGGTAAAAATAATTATTTTTTTTTAGAATTTTTTTTTCCTATGTGCTTAAACATACTTTGTAGATGAATAATAAAAAAAATTAAATTTTTTTTTTAGTGTAATTACGTCATTAAAGCAAATACATTAGTTTACACTAGAGTAATTATGTAATAACTCTACACGTAATTACTCTACACCAAAAATTTTTTTTTAATTTTTTTTAGTTTTCAATACTATAATCCATGTTTAACAATATGGGAAAAAAATTTCAAAAAAAAATAAAAAAAGTAGCTCCTTTGATTCTCACAGTTCGTACCAAAAAAACAATTTGTACAAGATCTTTACTCTATATATATATATATATATATATTTAATGAAAATGATAGTCAAAACATAAATGAACTATAGATGCAATTGGTTGTTTTGCATTACAATTCACCCCACATAACAGAATTTTCTAAAGTCGTTCGCCGCGCGAGCTTAGTCTACGACATGTGCCTTTTGGGCTTGAGGTCCCTACTCAACATTGCAGAATTTCCTAAACAATAGAAACCAAAGCAAGGTTTCTTAATTTAATGTATGTAATAGAAACTAAAAGTGGCAACATGGCCAGTTGTGTAACATGCCAAATAAAAACAAACATTCAATTACTTTTAACTCAGACGAAAAAAAATATCTTCTTCATATTCCATGAGTTGTTACTGTTTAGAGAATAATCAAGAACTGGCTTGTAGGCAAGGTTTGCCATGGCAGTTGTATTGGCAACCAAGCTGATACGCCTTTATTTCACTTAAGAGCAGCAGGTTTCGCAACACCTATTCGTAATCTATTCCTTGAAAGTCTATACAGAGCACAACGTGTGCAATATTGATTGGCGTTTTAATAACTTTCCAATTATAGACAAATATATTTTATACAAAATATCATGACAATTCAACAAAAGTAGTTATAATAAATACAAATGAATTCCGAATGACATTTTGAAAACACATATATATATATATATATATATATATATATGGATTTGGATCATTTGAAAATCACGATTTAGGGAGAGAACCAAAGAACCAAGTGTGAACACAAAAACACCTCCACCAAAAAATAAAAAAAAATAATAAAAAAATTATATAATCTAAAAAAATAAAAAAAGTAAAAACACCAAAATGTTTTTTAGTGTTAATCTTTCTGAAAAAAAATAAAAAAAAAATGGCTTTTTAACGTCATATTTACGTCAGGTTTATGCACATGTGCATTTTGCTGTTATATATATACATACATATACCGTATGCATATGTGCATTTCACTATTAGAGCACACTTTTGAATAAATTATGAATTACCATAATGAAATGATCATTAAATGGACGTGATATGATATATAAGGTGGAAAATAATTTATTCAATGATCATTAAATAAACGCAAAGTGCATTTCACTATTATAGTTAGGTTTTTTTTTCATGGGTTTAGCTTTAGGGTTTAGTTTTTAGGTATGATGGGAAGGGGGTTAGGTTTTTTGAGGTTGTTGGTGAATAAATTTAAAAAACCTCTATATAAAACTATAAAATAAGATAATTGTATTACATGCACATGTGCATTTCACTATTATAGTTAAGTTTTTTAATGGGTTTAGCTTTAGGGTTTAGTTTTTGGGTATGATGGAAGAGGGGGTATCTTTTTTGCGGGGGGATGGGATGCGATGGAGCGTTTTGGTTTTTGGCGGGGTATGGGGTTAGTTGCACATGTGCATTTCATAATGGGGGGGGGGGGGTGGGCCGGTGTGGGGGATGGGGGGTTTAGGTTTTTAGAGAGTGAGGTGGCTGGGTTTAGGTTTTTAGGAGGTGGAGGTGGGGTTTTTAGGTTTTTTTTTCGTTTGGGTTCACCTTGGTTCTCTGGTTCTCTCCCTAAAGTTGGTTCTCGTATGATCCCTACCCTATATATATATATTATATATATATATAGTTTTTGCCAAACGTGATGTATAACGAGTTTTCGAAAGGTTTTCGTATCTAAATAATGTTTGTAGTACGGATTCAAGAATTGTATTTTGCAAAGTATATTTTCCTAGAAATAAATGTACAAAACAATTATATTTATCCGATTTACAAGGTGAGTTATGACTCGAGATGAGCTATATGTTTCGTAGCACTAGTCCAACGTAGGCTACACACGAATGGTAACAAGTGCGCAACTTGGGTACTATATCGTATGTTAACATATATGTTCATTGGGTTACAACACTTTCTAGACTCGGATTCGTACATACGAGTCTAGATAGCTGTATAATAGGCTAGGCTTTTTGTGTTAGACATTAAGGTGTCCTTTGTTGGTAATTAGGACACAAAGAAGTGGTAAAGATTCGAGCTTTGATAACCAGCTAAGCAAGGATATTGAGGTGAGTTCATGACCCCACTTTTTACTATTTTGTAACTGTTTTTGGGGGGAAGACATACTTTGTGACACCCGCCATTTAGCCATGTCAAAATCCGTCTAGTCAACATTTACTTTTCCATGCATTATTCATGTCATTTTATATGCATAAGTCCCCCGAGATAGTCTAGCAATGTCCGAACGAGTATAATTTCACCCATATCAACGAATCTTGGTGACACAAATTTATATGATTATAAGTGATTTTCCAAAATCATTTATAGATGTCCATTTATTTAATAATACAATGGGAAGCATCATGGATTTTTATGTATAAAGCCTAGTATTTATTCATCTAGCACACCTACACATATGTGTATATATGTATACGACACCCACATATATATCTATATATATAATTTCTGCCCATTTATATATATATATATATATAGGGTAGGGTTCCTGTAGGAAAATTGGTTTGTGTGAGAAGTGTAGGAAGGATTAAAAATTGATATGTATGCATCATTTTTTGGAGGTATGCATCATTTTTGTGGACGTATTCATGATGTTTTGGATTGTTTTGCTTAGAAAAATAACAAACATAAGAATTAATAACCGAAAACAATGTATTTTAGGCTTAAAACTTAAAACACTATGTCAATAACACTTTAGCAGAGTGTTTTAATTAATTACTAGGGTGTTTTATCTGGAATTTAAATTTAATGACTATAATACATTGGATTGTGTTTTAAATATTTGTATATTGCTGTGTTAAGTGTTTTTCAAGCCAAAACAACCCAAAACATCATTCCAAAATCAAAAACATGATGGCTACATGTCAATTCTTAATCCTTCCTACACTTCTCACACAAACCAATTTTCCTACAGGATCCTCTACCTATATATATATATATATATATATATATATGTACATGAATACAAGAAACTAGTGAACATATGTATAACTAGATCTACATATTCTTTTTGTTCCATGGTAAATGAACTAACTAGTTCATTTATAAAGTTACCTTTATTTGGTGAAACAAGTGATCAATACTGGGATTTATAAAATCAACTAGCCAAAAATGATCACCACCACTTTGATTAATGTTTTGTTTCTAGTAGACAAATGGAACATCATCAATGAAGCGTTAAATCTTCATATTCTTCCTAAGACAAAATAAATATAGATTTGGTGGCTTAACCATATATGGCAAAATTCCTTAAACATCTTCGATTTATAATGTTGGTTTACCACATTGGTTAAGTGTCCACTCTTCTTTTCTTTTCTTTTTTTTTCGGTCGATGGTACACCCCCCCCCCATATTAATCTTTTTTTAACTAATCTATCACATGTTTATTATAATCTCTAGAATCCACCATGTGTTGTCACATTAGATCAAGTCTTACCCAACATCATCATAGTGTTAGTCAACCTTAAGATATGATTAAGACCCTTGATTTGCTTGCAAGAATTGAGACAAAGGAAGGATCATTAACCAAACATAGTGGGATTCCTTAAATCACCAAGAACTAGGAAATATTATTACCCAAAATAATTGAGACAAAGGAAGGATCAAAACTGTTGCGGCCGAGCCCCGCAAGAAGTACAGTGGATCACATCCACTTTGCAACATGTGTAACTATCACCATGTCGGGTCATGTGACAGCATTCGTTGTGACTACTGCAAGAAGATCGGGCATTAGACTTCCCGCTGCCATGCTAAGGCTGCTGGTAACCCTCCCGGGAAACCAGGATGCTTTGAGTGTGGTGCTGCAGATCACTTCAAGAAGGATTGCCCGAAGTTGAGGAACCAAGCTCGCGGTAGAGCATTTGTGATTGGAGCTGGTGAAGCTCGTGAGGATCCCAACGTTGTTACGGGTACGTTCCTCGTTAACAACACTTATGCTTCCGTACTCTTCGATACTGGTGCCGATTTAAGCTTTGTGTCGACCGACTTTAAGCGTACCCTAGGGGTAGACTCTAGTAGGTTGAACACTCGCTATTCCTAAGAATTGGCCAACGGTAAGGTTATTGAGTTGGAAGAAGTCGTTGAAGGATGTACCTTAAACTTGGGAGATCATGAGTTCCGTATCGACTTACTGCCCTTCGAGTTGGGAAGTTTCGATGTGGTTGTTGGCATGGATTGGTTGTCGAAGACCCATGCGGAGATTGTGTGCCGAGAAAAGATTGTCCGTATTTCCCTTCACAGTGGCGAAGTTCTCTCGGTCAAAGGAGAGAACAGTCGAGCCACGTTATGGATTATATCTCGCATGAAAGCACAGAAGTGCCTTCGCAAGGGCTACTGTGCCTTTCTAGCACATGTGACGGAGAAGAAGTCGAAGGAGCTGAAGATTGAAGACATCCCTGTCGTGAGAGATTTTCCGGAGGTCTTTCCTGAAGAGTTGCCAGGATTGCCGCCTCCGAGACAGGTGGAGTTCCGTATTGAATTAGCTCCCGGAGCTGCACCAATCGTCCGTTCTCCGTATCATCTAGCGCCATCAGAGATGCAAGAGCTTTCGAGCCAATTGCAGGAGTTGTTGGACAAGGGTTTTATTCGACAGAGTTTCTCTCCGTGGGGTGCACCTGTGTCGTTCGTGAAAAAGAAGGATGGATCCTTCTGTATGTGCATAGACTACCGAGAATTGAACAAGCTTACCATCAAGAATCGCTACCCTCTCCCAGGATTGATGATCTGTTTGATCAGCTGCAAGGGACTAGCTACTACTCTAAGATTGATTTGAGGTCTGGATATCATCAACTTCGTGTGCAAGAGGAAAGCATACCTAAAACGGCCTTTAGGACGCGTTATGGTCATTATGAGTTCCTTGTGATGCCTTTCGGACTGACCAACGTGCCAACAGTTTTCATGGACTTGATGAATAAAGTCTGCAAGTCGTATTTGGACAAGTTCGTGATTGTCTTTATTGATGATATATTGATATATTCACGAACTTAAGAGGAGCATGAGCAGCATTTGAAGTTGATCCTTGAGCTACTGAAGAATGAGAAGTTATATGCTAAGTTCTCCAAGTGCGAATTTTGGATTTGCGAGATTCACTTCCTTAGACATGTAGTGAACGAGAAAGGTATCCATGTCCATCGAACAAAGATTGAGGCAATTAAGAATTGGGAAGCGCCCAAGTCGCCAACGGAAGTACGACAATTTTTAGGACTCGCTGGATATTTTCGACAGTTTATTGAAAACTTCTCTAAGATAGCTCAATCTTTAACCACTCTAACTCAGAAGGATGAGAAGTTTGAATGGAGTGATAAGCAAGAATCTTCCTTCTAGTTGTTGAAGCAAAGGTTGTGGAGCGCTCCTATTTTATCTTTGCCCGAAGGAAAGGATGACTTTGTGGTCTATTGTGATGCTTCACAAGAGGGCCTAGGGTGTGTGCTGATGCAAAGAGACAAAGTGATTGCGTATGCCTCTCGTCAACTCAAGGTTCACGAGAAGAATTACACTACGCATGATTTGGAGTTAGGAGCGGTAGTTTTTGCGCTTAAGATTTGGAGACATTACTTGTATGGAACCAAGTGCACTGTCTTCATAGATCACAAGAGCTTGCAACACATCTTCGACCAGAAGGATTTGAACATGAGGCAGAGAAGATGGGTTGAACTGCTGAACGATTACGACTGTGAGATTAAGTACCACCCAGGAAAGGTAAACGTCATAGAGGATGCCTTAAGTCGAAAGGAACACATAAACCCCTATGTGCATGCGCAATAGGATTGACGATCCATTCGATCCTCATAGACCGCATTCGTGAAGCCCATCAGGAAGCTCTTAAGGAGGTCAACATCAAGGAGGAGGCTCTGCATGCCATGATTAGACTATTGGAACCCCGGACCGACGGAACGTTGTATTTTGCTAATAGGATTTGGGTTCCGTTGTTTGGTGGATTGAGGGAATTGGTAATCGAAGAGGCCCATATGTCAAGATATTCGGCTCACCCAGGAGCCGATAAGATGTACAAGGATTTGAAGGAACTATATTGGTGGCCTAACATTAAAGGTAGTATTGCTATATACATGGGAAAGTGCCTCACGTGCTCTAAGGTTAAAGCCGAGTACCAGAAATCCTCCGGCTTGTTACAGTAACCTGAGATACCCGTGTGGAAGTGGGAGCAGATTTCGATGGATTTTGTAACTAAGTTGCCAAGGACGGCAAGCGGTCATGACGCAATCAAGGTAATTGTGGCTCTATATTAAGGAGGTTGTATCTAGACACGATATCCCAGTTTCCATCATTTCGGATCGAGATAGTCGTTTTACTTCTAGGTTTTGGCAGACGTTGAACGAAGCCCTAGGTACTTGATTGGACATGAGTTCGGCTTACCATCCCCAGATGGACGGTCAGAGCGAGAGAACGATCCAGACAGTTGAGGATATGCTTCGTGCATGTGTGATTGACTTTGGAGGTAATTGGGACGCCCACCTACCTCTAATTGAGTTTTCGTACAATAATAGTTATCACACTAGCATCAAGGTCCTACTGAAAGTTTCTCCGTGGAAAGGAGTACCTCGTTTCGGTAAACATGGCAAGCTAAATCCAACATATATTGGTCCATTTGAAATCTTGGCAAGAGTTGGCCCAGTCGAACCTCAAAAAGTGCTTATCGGATGCATCGTTGATCATTCCGCCCGAGGAAGCTCAGATCGACGATCAACTTCATTTTATTGAGGAACCCGTCGACGTCATGGACTGGAAAGTCCAGAAGCTGAGACGTAGCCGAGTTAAGCTCGTTAAAGTTCAGTGGAATTCCCGACGCGAACCCGAGTTCAATTGGGAACGCGAGGATCAAATGAAACGAAAGTACCCCTCTCTCTTCAAGGATTCCCCGGTATCAGATAGGTCACGTCAAATTTCACGGACGAAATTTCCTCAACAGGGGGAGAATGTGACACCCGACATTTAGCCAGGTCAAAATCCGTACACTTTCTAGTCAACATTTACTTTTCCATGGATTATTCGTGTCATTTTATATGCATAAGTCCCCCGATATAGTCTAGATATGTCTGGAAGAGTATAATTTCACCCATATCAACGAATCTTGGTGACACAAATTTATATGATTATAAGTGATTTTCCAAAATCATGTATAGATGCCCATTTATTTAATAATACAATGGGAAGCATCATGGATTTTTATGTATAAAGCCTAGTATTTATTCATATGTGTATATATGTATACGACACCCACATATATATGTATATATAATTTCGGCCCATGTATATACATATGTACATGAATACAAGAAACTATTGAACATATGTATAACTAGATCTTACATATTCTTTTTGTTCCATGGTAAATGAACTAACTAGTTCATTTATAAACTTATCTATATTTGGTTAAACAAGTGATCAACACTAGGATTTATAAAATCAACTAGCCAAAAATGATCACCACCACTTTGATTAATGTTTTGTTTCTACTAGCCAAATGGAACAACATCAATAAAGTGTCAAATCTTCATATTCTTCCTAAGACAAAATAAATAGAGATTTGGTGGCTTAACCATATATGGCAAAATTCCTTAAACATCTTAGATTTATAATGTTGGTTTACCACATTGGTTAAGTGTCCACTCTTCTTTTCTTTTCTTTTTTTCGGTCGATGGTACCCCCCCCCCCCCCATATCAATATTAATCTTTTTTTAACTAATCTATCACATGTTTATTAAAATCTCTAGAATCCACCGTGTGTTGTCACATTAGATCAAGTCTTACCCAACATCATCAAAGTGTTTAGTCAACCTTAAGATATGATTAAGACCCTTGATTTGCTTGCAAGATTTGAGACAAAGGAAGGATCATTAACCAAACATAATAGGATTCCTTAAATCACCAAGAACTAGGAAAGATTATTACCCAAAATAACTTGCCACCTCTTTCTTGAATCCTTCCCAAACCGTCGCCCCCCCCCCCCCCTTATACCCTCTCTATTTTTTAATCCAAGTCAAACTCTATATTAACATGTGTTGATTTGTTTCCATTGTTGACTTCATGTAGTGTCACATATGCTTGTATAATCATGAGATTATTGATCTTCTAAAGTGTGATTTGGACCTAGGATATGTTAGCAAGATATGGAACATAAGTAGATTATTAGCCAAACTAAGTAAGATTCTATAATCTCCAAGATCCATAGAAGTTGACTTACCCAAATTGCTTAGCATCTTCCTAATCCCTTCCCATCTCCACCTCTATATAAGGAGGCCTTGTGTAAGCATTTCACCACACCACAAACCTCTCTTCCCCTCTCCTAGATTTCGAAACAAACACACACATCCATCCAAGTTTTAGGAGCAACTAAGGAGATCTAGCATCTTGCATTCTATCTTGGATCCACTAGGAGGTATAAACCTTAACACATTTGTTTCTTTACTTGTTTTACTATTACAATGGTTCACCTTAGTTCATGGTTTATCTTCCATAATAAAACATCACCATAACTACTATGAATGTATGTAAGCGTGCGTGATATATATGTATATGTGCGTGAATATACACACATATGTATGTGTACATATGCGTGACATATATATATATATATACATGTGCACGTGTGTATGTGTATGTGTTTAGACATGTAAAAACCTAAGTTATAATATTACTTTACTCTAGTAATGAAAACAAAGTCCATGTGTGTGCATACATATGTATGTGTTAAACAAACTCATAAGTATAGATAGTATTGTGTATGGACTACCATAATGCATATGTATATGGGTATGTATGAACAAGTGTAGATTCCATAGACATAGCTACCTATTATTACGTCTGAAAATACACATATATAGATATAAGTATAGATGTACCCATATGTCGGTGTGAATACATGTATGTGATACTTGTGTATAGTAAAGACTAAGTGTATTGTGTGAACTAAATAACTCTTTTTCAAAAGGAACATATGCTTATGAAAAGTAATATGTGTTAGGAAATAAGATCTATTTTTCCTATCCAAACTATTATTTTCAAACAACATAGACTAGTCACCAAGGAAAACTAAACCAACATACCACTAAGGATTGGGTGAACCGTGAGTACCATGGATTCCCTATTTGTATAAATCTAAGGTACCCATGTATGTATATAGGACGAGATACCTAGTTGTCGGACATACACTTTTGCTAGACTACACGCGGACTTGAGGTGAGTTCTCATGGCCCCTTTTTACTATTTTCTATTTTGGGGAAAAGCATGCATTGTTTACTTGTTTCAGAATGAATTCCTAGCCGACCGGTGTACATGAGACGATATGTTTAAGAGTACTCTCTAAAGCCCTCGTATATTAGTTTATCATAACCAATAAGTATGGATTTAGCCTAGAAACGTGAATAGATCTATTGGGTTGACACCCCCACTCTCGGTTAGTCGCTCTAACCGGTTTTTGCTATATGAGAGTGCTTGCATTTCTTATATGACAATTCATTGCATTGTTGTGCAAAGTGCGAGGCACCGCTCGTCGAGGTATGGTTATGGACTCATGATGGTTTATCATCATTGGTCCTAGCTAGGCAATGATAGGTCATTCAAGGAATTCATTAAACTTTACATTTTTCAAAAACCCGTGAACTCACCAACAATTTTGTTGACAAAGTTTTTATGCATTTTTTACAGGTAAATCATGGATGGAACTTGGGATATGATTGGGTTTACATTCACGACTACCACTTATCGTGTCATCAAAACTTTTGACCCCGCGAAGGGTTTTAAAATGAATCTTTTGAAGCTAGTTGTTATCGAACATGTTTGGTACTTTTATGAATAAATAAATATGAATGTTTGCTCATATCTTGTGCTTGAAAACCTTTCGTGGTTACACCTTGTGTTTGCGCCTAGGCGGGGTGTGACATACTTGTTTTATGAAAACTTGTTTATTAAATAGGGTAGCAAAGTTTGCGATAATGTTTAGAGTTACAAATACTTTTGTATGGTCGTACTGTTGGGTATCAAGGAAGATAGATAGTACTGTATGTGTTTCATAACCCATTTTTATAAATGTAATGAACATTTTAATATCGGGGGATTAACCTGCTGATTGATTAGTAGGACTAGAATTATAGAACATTTGATGGCCTTAGGTTTGTGTACGGGTGTTACTTAGAGTACCTCACCGGTCCCCTCCGGATGGACACTTCTTCGCACATCTTAATCATTAGCTCTTGTTGAGCCGTGGTTTATGTTAGTAGATCTATTGGGTTGATGACCCTATCCTGACCAGTAGAGTGGCTCTAATGGGAAACATAACCTAAAACGTTCCTCTTTAATTAGGGTTGAGCATCGGGAAGAAAAATGGTTGTGGTTTGATTAAGTGCCTTAGGTTTCTATCATACTTGTTAGATTTTCGCGAGTCTACATGGTTCAATTCTAGTTATAGTCAATCATTCTTCTAAAATAAAGAAATTCATATAATCGTCTTAAAACTAGTAAGAAAGTTGTCAAGAGTTATTGGGAAATGTATGGTTGGGATTTCAAGGGAATAGAGTCTTAATTGGAATATGGTAATTCGGTCGACACCAACCAGGTATACTCATGCTTATGGGAAGGTAAGTAGGCGGTTAAGTGCGCCGAGTCGAAGGGTAAATGGAAGGGTACTTTTAGAAGATTTTTCCTAAATAACAATACGTGTAGACGATATTAAACTTTCTTGAATTGTCTTAAGAATATATCTTTAGTGGTTCACTAAAATGGGTTTTATGAATAATAAACATAAAACCATGAACTCACCAACTTTATGTTGACCTTTTTAAGTATGTCTTTCAGGTTTAGATTTTGGCAATGGCGTGGTTGGAATAGGCAATACCTTGAGATTGGAGATCCAAGGGTATTAGAATTGGCGTTCAGAGATCAAAAGAGTCTTAGGTGTATATTCTGCTGCATGGTAAAGGTGTTAAGGGTTCACGATAGCCAGGAAAATTCGGGGTGTGACATGTTTGATTACAATTCATCACCACTAACCATTATGTATAATTTTTTATTTTTTATTTCTGACTTATTTGAGGTTTTTGATATTTACATTTGATTTATCTTTAATTCTTTTGCATATTTTGCTACCGTTTTGCCCAAGTGTAATTATTTGTAACCGTCTATCAGATAATTCACCGAATTAATGTTTAATTGTGTATGCTTGACACACTTAACTAACCAATTAAATCTAATGTGTTAATATTTGACTAAGTTAAAAAGTTAATGTTTGTAGGAAAGTTAACATGAATTTATCAGGTGTCGCATAAACCAACATTTTTTTAGCAACACATTTGCCTGACGTATAATTTTCTTGTGTTAAGTGACACTTAGTAACTAGAACATTCTTATAAGAGTGAAGGGAGTAGTGGCGTGGGTTGCTCACCCACACCATGAACAGCGCCTCACCTGAGCGTGGGAACTGGCGTTGCCCCTGTGGCGTTAGTTTTGAAACGGGGGGGGGGGGGGGGGGGGGGGGGGGGAGCATACACAATTAAACATTCTCTACCAACACACTTTCTAGTTCTATAAAAAAAAGTCACAAAATGCAATCTTCAAGTTCGTTAGATTCGTATGACCAATTTGTTTTGAAGTCCTCTTCCGACAACGATGTGGAAATGATATTATCAAGTGTTTAGAATGTGGTATAAGCTATTATTGAAAATGAAGATGAAGGGAGATCCGAACCCAAGAGGAGAAAACATATAATACGCAAACGGCAAACCGCACATGATTTATTGGTACGTGATTACTTCTCACCCGAACGAACATATGATGCAAATAGTTTTAGGCGGCGTTTTCGTATGAGTCATAATTTAATTTTAAAAATATCAAATGATTAAGAGAACAAATATGAAATTTTCCAACAAAAACCCAATGTGTGTGGTAATTTGGGATTCAACCCGTTGCAAAAAGGTCACAACCGCACTTAGACAGTTGCCTTATGATTAAGAGAATAAATATGAATAGTTCCGACATAATTGACGACTATTTAAAGATGTCGGCACATGGCAAGATCTTTGGTTTTGGCATGCATTATTTGGTGTGGCCGGTTAGATGAACGATTTAAATATTCTTAATCAATCCCCGATTTTCATCGATCTTATAAATGGTGTTGCACCAAAAGGATCTTTTTTTTTTGTAAACGGGGTCGAATACAATTACTAGTATTATTTAACAGATGGAATTTACCCTCAGTATGTTGGGTTCGTAAAATCATTTACACGGAATTCTACGTCAGAAGAAAAGTGATCAGAGTTTAACAAAGATCAAATGGCAACATGAAAAAACGTCGAGCAAGCTTTTGGTGTTTTGCAGAAAAGATGGCACATCTTAAGTATGCCATGTGGATTGTGTGAAAAGGAAACAAAAATAAGAAATGTGATGTATGTGTGCGTTATTTTACACAACATAATTTTAGAATACGAATGGCATGCAATTTGCGAGTACTTTGGGGTGCAGACGCAATCAAATAACAAAGTAAATAGTGATGATGCGTGAACATCTATAACTATATATAAAGGAAAACGTCGTAAGTGACCTAACACTCATTAGGATCATCCTCCCCTCTTAGGTATGCCACATGACACTAGGTATGGTTATTAAAATAATTGAGTGACAAATGGCAATGGTAATAGGTGATTCATTCCTTCCCCTTATTTTCATCTAAAAGTCTTTTTCTCTCGTATGTTTCCCCCAGAAATTTTAAACGCTAATAACCTTTACATACGAGGTTTTTTTTTATTTTAAATTACACCAAATTAACCAGCATTTTATTATATTTCTAACGAGTACCATAGTGCTATATAAAAAACGAAAAAATGACTTTTTAGTGGGTTTTTGTTCATACAGGAAAAAAACAAAATGTGTGCAAATAATTAATTAATCATGTTAGGCATAGAGGCTTCATTCGAGCAAGAGGTGCACATGTAGAATTGGAAGTAGCTTTTATGAGTTATCAAGGATGATGCTTTATAAAAAAAATAATCTAAAAAAACGGCATATTCCTTCTTAACTACGGAAAACCTATCATAAGACGCCTATAAGTGTTTCACTAATGATATGTTGGTCTAATAACCCTGGATATCCCGTTGGTGACCCGTTATATTAGTTGACAAACATATACAAGTTCCCATACAAGTAATCCATGAAAAACACTTAGTTCATACAATAGATTCACCAAAATTCACGTTCTAGCGAATGAGACCCTTCCCAGTCTCATTTGCCCTATCGATCACGCAAATGAGGTACATGTTTTAGTCATATGCTACAATAGAATGGAACTTTATAACAAATGGCTGATTTAGGCGAATGAGAAATGTGTTCTCTCATTCTCTACAACTTTTATGGTGAATGGGGGCCTTTCTCCTCTCATGCGTCCTGTTCAGGCTATCTAACAATTTGACGAACAAAAACCATTCAAATCATATAAAAAACCTAACCAATCAAAGCCAAACGATGCAATAATGTTTATCTAACCTAGTGGCATATTATCACAGCTGATTGCATCATCAATTTATTCATTTTGCATACGAAATCACATATTTTCCAAAATGGCAAATTATGGAGATGTCACATCAATTGCATCAAAAGTTTACCCAAAATGAAAATTATCGAAATCAACCTAAAAATATCATTTTCTATATTATCCAACATAGATTCAATCATCCTAAATATGTTTCTAACATGTTATTATTACCATATAGCTCAACAAACCCTAAATATACATGAACCCTAATCAGATCAAAACAAATAACATTCATAACACATCAAACCCATCTAAATGTACTTCTAATACCCGTACAAACGTCAAATCAGTAACCTTGCATCATATAACATACAACTAACACAAAAGCCCAAACCCTAGGTCACCAATAACATCCACACTTGTCTGTTTATAAGAAATAATTATTTAGGTCTTGATCTAGTATAGAAAAGTTTTGAAAAGGTTTTTATTTAGGAAAAACACATTGAAGCAAGATCTGGACACTTAGGGTTTATCAAAACATCATAAAAATATAAGGAAAAGGTTTTAGATGATTAACACACCTTGGGTTTTAGCTTGCTATTGATTCTAAACGTAATTTGGCTTAAAAATCTAAGAAATAGGGGCAAAAACTCGTTTCTACAGGTTAGGGTTTGAAAGAGAGCACTTGGAGGCGAGTTAGGGTTGTGAAATGATGAAAATGAATTATAGCGAATGAGTAGTTTCTTGACTCATTCATCTAAACGGCTCCATTTTACACTAGAAACACATATTATCATATCAAATCACATAAACACACATTCACAAGTTGTTACTTGATCATAGAATGTATAATACTAGATAGGTTACCCTTCTTATGTTAATCCACCAACAATGACACTCAAGACTTGTGTGTATGTTTTCCTTGGTGCTCCTCTGAATCACCAACCCATGGACATTGTGTGTTAACCGACCCTCAATGATCGCTAGAATCATCAAATCCGACTCAATTAACCCAGTTAAGTACGTTTATAAATGTTTTGCTAAGGTAGACTTAAGTGTTTGTTAGAAATATTAACTTGAGTATGTCAGGTGTCACACAAACAGTAACACGAATGGAAGACCCTTCGTATAAAACCCTATCTTTCATCCCATAAAAATTACCAAACTACCCCAAGTATACTAAATGGGCTAAACAACATTTAAACAACATACAAACACCTATACTAGGCTAGAGACATCATAATAAGTGTACTAACAACCTTATTAGACACAAAAGGGTTCCCACTATAATATGGACCATGAAGTTGACTATTGGTCACTAGGACTTTCTCTGTTAGAAGTCCTGAATATTGTTAGAATTAATGTCCAATCATTACTATATCTTATCTGATGTTGCCATCGAGGTATGGTCCAAGAGTTACACATTGGACAATTAACAAGGTATAATATTTTGTGGATAAAAGTTTAGATAAATAATTATTCAATTAATTATTTGAGAATTAGTTAAATTCGGTTGTTCATTTAAAGAGCTAAATGACATTAATTTTTTATCGGATAATAAATGTAAGTATTTAGTTGGCTTGGCAGTTTAAAAGTTAGACGACGTCTTATTGTTATTGTATAACAATATTTATATATATATATATATATAAATATAGGGCAAGGATCAATGGAAAACATCATATATTTCGGAAAACTCTATAAACTCTATCACAACCATTGATCAACCATGATCAATGGTTGAGATTATTGGTCCCACCTTTTGAGTCAATCAATGTGGCATCTATTATATTATAATGGTAAAAGGGTAAAAGGGTCATTTGGCTTTCCTTTGGGATACACTCTCTGCCATGCAATGCAGTACTACCATCCCATCAGTTTCTCTCTTCTTCTTCTTCTTCTTCTTCTTCTATAACCTATACAACTAGACCATCATCATTCATTCACCCAAAATTTCAAATTACACTCCCACACCTCTCAACACAATCGACGATCATCACTCAAACTATTGTAAAGAAGACGATCATCAGACTATAATATGCGAGCATTCATGTGGAGCATGCCATCTAAAAGTAAACGTCGGAAAGGAGATCCTTGTTCTGAAAGGTATGGTTTTTATTGTTTGTTTCTTCCTACCATGTTTCATCACATTGGGTTTTCATCTTTATATGAATACACAAAAACAAGGATTGTAAAATATATCAGATTTTAGGGGTTTTTATTTGGGGTGCTGTTAATAGGTGGGTATGTGGGTTTATGTATATGATGATCGATATAGTTAAATGTGTAGTTGTTATAAGGGTTAACAGGGGTTATTTGTTGTTATACCTGTGTTACATAGTTTTGGGTTTACAGGAAGCTCTTAATAGCGTTCATAAAGTCAGGGGGTAACTCTATGACGATAGGACGATTATTATTCTTTGTTATTGTTGTTACGGTCATTATGGTCACCCCGATGATCATTCTTTGTTATTGTTGTTACAGACGAAAGAAAAAGGAAAGATCCTCTAAGAGTGTGGTTGTTATATCAGATGACCCCACGACCCGAAAGGTTATTATATCGGATGAGACCAGAAGTGAAAGTTTTGGAGATGCTAAACATGTCCTAGGTATGTACTAAAACTGAATCTTGCGCATATCAGTGGAACTATTATTGTGTTGTCTAGTATCTTAAAATGTTGTACATTGTGTTTCATTTTATGTAGACTATGATTCGGATACACCCATAATTAACTTGAAAAGGAATCGTAAAGGTAATGATGGAGATTATTTAAAGTACCTACTCATAATGTATGCCTAGATTTCTTTTATGTCATTGGTAACATGTGTTATTTGTGTTTTACAGACAAACCCAATGACGGGCGGGGCGACTGTAATGAAGAGCAAACGAAGCAGAAAGGTGAACAATTATCTGTAATTTTCTCATACATCGTATCTTCTCTAGTATCTTAAAATGTTGTACATTGGGTTTCATTTTTTTAGACTATGACTCGGATACACCCGCAACTCGCTTGAAAAAGAATCGACGAGGTGAGTATGGAAATTATTTAAAAATGCTACTCATAACGTATGTTTAGCTTTCTTTTGTCTTGTTGGTAACGTGTGTTATACGTTTTTACAGACAAACACAATGATAGTCGGGGTGACCATAATGACCGGCGAAAAAAACATAAAGGTGAGCAATTAGGCATACCTTTGGAACTTGTTAATTGTATATCCACATTGGTGGCTAATAGATCTGTCACGTGTCCAACATGTAAGGGTGTGGCAGCAAATATGGTCGAATCAGCTGTGTCGGTTAGGGGGACGCGCAGCAAGGTTGATAGCTCGAATAAAACAGTCACAAAAAGACCAAAGAAACGGGATAATAAAGATGATAAGACAGGTATGCATCATGCTATCTTCTGAAAAATGTATGTTTCTTGGTTCAATTGTAGTTGGTGTATACTGACCTCTTTGGTTGAAAATGTAGATGCGTTTTTGCGACTAATGATTAGATATTAACATATGTTAAGGGGCGAAGGAGAACCAGAATGGGCGAAGGTGACATAGAAAGGGGCGAAGGTAGATTGTAGTTGGACGAATCTGGAACAGGGATGCACAGAAGACACATTCGACCACATACTGTGGACGAATGTGGAACAATGCTACATTCGACCAGTCTATCTGGGCGAATGTGCAGCTGCTATAAATAGAAATTGGGTTTTTGTAATGTAAAACGAGTCATTTAGAGTGTGTGTTTTCAGTGTGTGTTCCTGAGAGGATTGAGAGTGTTAGATTGTGTTCTAGATTAACTGTAATCAATCTGTAAGCAATTATTTGAACAAGTTAATCTATGAAAAGCTTTTAAAATGACTTTGATTGTGTTTTGATTGAGTTTATATCAGTTTGTTCTAAGCTAGGGTTTCCGCACCTGGTTTAGCAACTTGTATGATCATATAATCCTGTTTTCGTGTCAAATCACATCCTCTACAAAGTGGTATCAGAGCGTAGAGGATCATACAACAACAAATTGATAAACTCAGAGCTGATTTGGACATAATTTTCATCAATTCACATCTATTTTCATATAAAAATGGTTTTTGAGTGTTTTTGAAAGAATTAGAGGTGATTTTGTGGTTAAAATTCAAAATTCCAAGTATTAAAGTTGTTCCAAATCATCTCCGAAGCAAAACCTAATCAAGATCATTCAAATCCACAAACTTTTGAAAATCAGAGATCAAAATAACCGTTTTTCAAAGTGTAACCGTTTTTCAAAAGTTAGATATGGGCGAACCTGAGGTTTGTGGGCGAACGTGTGAGTTTTAGGTCGAAGGTGAGAGTTTTTCTGGACGAACCAAGGTGTTTTAGGGCGAACGTAGAGTGTTTCACTTGAATTTTCTACATTCGGGTCATAATATTTACCTTCGGGAGATCGGGCGGACGAACGTGAATCAGAAACGGTCGAACCTAGGTCTATTTGGGCGAACGTAGAAACGTGTTTGTGAGTTTTTACATTCTGGTGAGATTTCACATTCGGGTTAGTGTGTTTGGGCGAATCTGAATCAAAAGGGACGAACCTGAGCACATTTTGGGCGAACCTAGGATAGTTTTTGAAAATTTTTCTAAGTGTTGAATTTCTCGAAGTTCGTGATTATGTGGCGTTATCAGACTACTCCTACACCAGCAACTACACAACCACAACAGCAGGTGATGGACCCATGGACAGTGGCAGCACAGAAGACGAGCACACAGTCTTCGCAGCCGGTTAACTACATGACTCAGAGTGCACCTACAGTACCACAGTCTGACTACTGGGGAGTAGCAGCAGCGGTGGTAAACACTCAAACTACTAATGCTATTTCCACACTGATTAATGATTTGTCTTCAGGTAGCGGGACTCGGCCACCGAAGCTTATGGAGATTCAAGAATACAATCAGTGGCAGAAAAAGTTCAAGATACACTTGGAAGGCATGGGAGTGGAAGGTGCTGAAGCATGGAACATGATAGCTAAAGGTTACACACCACCAGTTCTGGAGAACACAGGTGAACCAGTGCCATTGGAGAGCATGGCGGAGGATGAGAAAAAGAAGTTTGTTGTGGAAAAGAAGGCATTCTCCCAACTGACTCAAGCTATTACAAATGATCTTTTGCATCAGTTTGGGACGTGCACAACTTCTAAGGCATTGTGGGATATGCTTAAAAGGAAGCATGATGGAAATGAGAAGACTCGAAGTTTGAGAATGGAAGAACTTGTTAAGGAGTTTGAGAATTTTTCTTATGTTGGAAATGAAACTTTGAAAGAACTAACTCCTAGATATAATCATTTGATATCTGAATTGTCTAGCTATGGTGTACAGATTCCTATGGCAAAACAGGTGGACAAGTTTGCTGAAGCATTACCACCAAACTGGGATCAGCATGTGGATGTTCTGAAGGAGAAAGATGCTTTTCAATACTGGTCTCTTCAGGAGTTCATTGAGAAGCTGGAAAACAAAGAACTGGAAGAGAAGAGGAAGGCTAGGAGAGCACAGATTCCTCAGAATCCAAACTTGTATTTTGGAGGATCTTCAGTTCCAGTGAGTACAAGCTCAGGAGGGCTAGTTACACCACATGTTGCTTGTATATCCAATGCTGTAGAATCACCCATCATTAACTACCATCAACAAACTTCATCTTTATCACAACCACAACCACAAGTTCCATATCAATATTCATATATTCCACCATTCTCCCCAAAACAACAAGCAGCTTTTTACACTGCTAGTCAAACTCAACCACAACCAATGAACCAACCTAATCAACCAACTGTGGTTTTGGAGACTTCCAATCTTGGAAATGTGACAGTTGAAGTTGCTCAGCAACACATTGCTTTAGTCTCTGCAATGGTTTCTTCCTACAATGGATTAGTTGCTAGTCAAATTGGTAATAACAACTTGACCAATGAAGACTACGCACAGATTGATAAGGAGGAAATGGAACTCATTGATATTCAATGGGCCTTTGCGAGCATAATGCGAAGAGCAACTGAGTTTATTGAGAAGACAGGAAGAACAGACTTGGGAACTTCTCCTAACACAACCTACGGGTTCAATAAGGAGAAAGTGACTTGTTTTAACTGTGGAGGTAAAGGTCACTTCAAAAGAGAATGCACCCAACCACCAAAACAAGGCAATAGGAATCCATTCAATGCCACCTATCAGAACCGTCAACAACAAAACCAAAACCAAGTTTCTTCCCAAAACAACAACAACAACTACCAAAATCGTCAAAACAACTTTAATAACAACCAAAATAGACAACCAATCACACCAAACCAGACACAAAATCAAACACCAAAAAATACTAACCGAACAGTCATACCAATTACTACACCAGCTGAACAACAGAATACCAATCAAGCATTGGTTACCCAACAAGATGAGAGGTTTGACTGGTCGAGTATTCAGATAGGTGTTGAGGAAATCACAACTGGAGGAAATGTGGCTTGTGTTGCATATCAGGTTGATCTTGAAGATTCTGTGACGATGGAGGAGAAGGTTGAAACTGAGGTTGATAGTGATGGGTCTGAGGCTGAGATGGATGGGGATTTTGAACCTGTTAAGGTTAATTCTGAGGTAAATGTTGAAGTTGAAAATGAAGAGACAAATTCTGGAGTTGTGATTGATACTGTTTCTGACATTCCTGAGGAGTGTGAATCGGTTTATTCTGATTCAGACAGTGACTCGGATACGGAAGCTAGTGTTAATTCTCTTGATGAAGATATCGATCAGTTACTTGCAGAAGCAGATTTTCTGATGACTAGGAAGTCGTGCATTGCAGATGATGCTTTCACAAAGATTGATTATTCCAGATTCTTTGCAGGAAAGGAAGCTCATTTCGCATTGATGGCCATGACTGACCCGCCAAAACCTGTAAGTTCTGCATGTAGTACTGATAATACTAGTGACAAATACTGTGGTACATGTGATAGATTGACTGAGGAGGTTAAACAACTCCGTGTTCAACGTGATAGTGCTATCATGAATAGTCAATCTACTCGCAAAGAGTTGAATGCTTTTAACAAAGTATTAGATGGCTACAAAAAGGACATTTCTGACTTGAAAAACACTTTGTCTTTAAAACAATTGGCAATTAACAACTATATAAATGAAATTGAAAACACCAAGTTAGAAATGGCCGCCATCAAATGCTTTGCTGAAAAAGTAAACAAAAAGTTGGAAAGTTACAAGAATGTTGCTTATGTGGTAGATCACATCATTGATGATAAAACCACCAATTATCGGGCTGTACCATCTCCGGTTCTCTTTGAAAACCATAATTGTCACCAAGTGACACCGGAGAGTTCGGTAAAATCTGACTCAGCATCGGAAAATGAATCTAACACTTCAAGTGTTGGTGATCCAAATTCCGATGTTAGACCGATTTTGGGAATCAATGATGAGGGTGTTACTGCTGAAAGTGTTGACTCAGACTCAGAGAGTGATGATACTGGTTGTAACCAAACTGTTAATGCATGTGAAATTCCAAAAGAAAATCACATCATTACAAATGAACCAGTTTCATCATCTCAAATTGTTCCAATGAGAAATGTTCATCATGTGGATAAGTCTGAGAAGAATGTTGTGAAGAAAGATCTTAATGTGATTAAGAAAGATCTTGAGAAGAATGAGAAAAACGAACAATGTGACAAACCTGTCAAGGTGTTTTATCGGATGGAAGGATCCGATAAGATCATCTCTGACGAGGACTTTCCAATTAAAAATGCCAACTATGCTAAAATTGAAAAGATTTGGCAAGAAAGTACTATTTGGTTCCCAAAACATGAGAGAACAAATGAAATTCCACCAGCTTTGTTAAAGAAGTTGTACTTGGATGTTCCTCAAGAACCAAAGGTCCATGTCACAGAGTTTGTTAAACCCAAAAACAGAGCTAATGGTTTCAATGAGCCTACTTACTCAAAAGGGCCACTCCCTGAGAGTTTAAGGAAGCAACAGTATAATGATCAATATCCTGTTAGATCATTTGCTCAACCAAATGCTCCAAATGTTTTTGAAGAGTACCGTGCGTGCTTTAAGTGTGGGGAACGTGGGCATTTACTTGCTCAGTGCCCATATGTAAGGCACAAAAGGCACGAAGTTGAAGTGAGGAATTCTATTAGAAAGCCGATTGATCATTATGTGCCACCACATAGGAGAGTTGTTCCTCAACAACCACAACCGTTTTATAATCATAACAATTTTCAAATGAGGAACACTCGTCCAATGCACTATGATAGAAGGAATCGGATTGCGATGGAAAACTCATGGAGGAAGCCTGTGGTGAACTCAACAGTTGATAGGCAAAAGGTTCCACCAAAACCGATTGTCAAATCAAATGTTGGACCTAAGTCTGTTAAATCAGATAAGGTTACCAAGAAAGTTACCTTTGTTAACAATGTTCAGAAACCGACTGAAAACCCAAAGTCTCAGATTCGTATCCTGAAAAGGACTGAACAATCTTGGTCACCCAATGGCACTCCAGGAGCCTCAACCTCAAAGGTTAATGAGAGAAAGGAAACAGTTTTGAGCAATCAGAAAAAGATTGATCAAAAAGTTGTTAAAAATGTTTGTGAAAATGTTATTGTGAAACCTGATGTTGAAAGACCCAAGACTCAGGCTTGGGTCCCCCGAAAGAACTAACTGATTTACATTTTGTGTGCAGGGAGCTTCAGCTGGCCCTATTAGCAGTCTTTGGATTGTTGATAGTGGAGCTTCAGGCCACATGACAGGGGATCTTGCGTTGTTGTTCGACGTGAAGAACATCAATGGAGGGTATGTAGCGTTTGCGGGAAACAAAGGTGGATATATCACAATGGAAGGAAGTGTGAGCAATGGGATAGTGAGTTTTGAGCGGATTTCGTATGTGAAGCAGATAGACTATAATCTGTTGAGTGTCAGTCAAATTTGTGACAAGAAATTTACTGTGCATTTTGATGACAAATCCTGCTATATCTTGAAACCGGGCTTTACAATTCCTAAAGAGTGGATAATGTTGAAGGCACCTCGCGTCAACAATCTATACATTCTTGATATGTCCAAGGCGATGACATCACAGGGGCAAATAACATGCTTTTTGTCCAAGGCGACTGAGAAAGAATCGATAATGTGGCACCGAAGGATGGGGCACATTCATCTGAAGAAAATGAATCAACTTGTGAGAAATGGACTTGTTGATGGAGTAAATGTGAAACATTTCCATCTAAATGACAAGTGTGTGAGTTGTAAAAAGGGGAAGCAACACAAACAGTCCCACAAAGTGAAAAAGGTTAACTCTGTTGAGATGCCACTAGAGCGACTGCACATGGATCTTTTCGGACCGGTCAAGCGCAAAAGTCATCTTGGAGAGCTTTATTGTTTAGTCGTCACTGACGATTACTCAAGATTTTCATGGGTGATGTGTTTGCAGAATAAAAGCGACACTTTTATTAATCTAAAAGTTCTGTTCACTCGATTGGAGAATCTCTACAATGTGAAGATAAAGAGAATTCGGAGTGACAATGGGACGGAGTTCAAAAATGCCAAGATGGATGAACTTTGTGAAGACAAAGGGATACATCATGAATATTCGGCTCCGTACACCCCTCAACAGAACGGTGTTGCTGAACGAAAGAATAGGACTCTAATTGAAGCGGCTAGAACAATGCTTGCTGATTCAAATCTTCCAGTAATGTTCTGGAATGAGGCGATTTATGCAGCAAATTATACACTAAATCGGGTTCTAACAGTGAAGAAGTTTGGAAAAACATCTTATGAGCTGTTACACCGAAGGAAGCCGAATTTAGAGTATCTAGAACCTTTCGGGGCGCCTTGCACCATGTTGAATCCAAGCGAAAAGTTTAGTCCTAAAGCCGAGGAGGGTTACTTTGTTGGATATGCAACCCCGCTCAAACGGGTATACAACAAGCGAACTCGTCGTGTGGAAGACTGGGCTAACGTGGACGTTCAACGATATACTCAAAATATTCAAGGCACGGGTCCTGATTGGATGTTTGATTACAAAGATTTCTTTGAATCATTCAATCTAGATAGCTTGGTTGAAGAAGCTGTTATTCGATTACTTTACGAGTGTGAAAATGCAACAACTTCACCGTTGGTGCGTCCGATCACCGTGAACCCCCTACCAGCTTCTAATGATACCAATGCTCCTATACAAGAAGAAGAGATTTTTCAAGAGGCTTCAACTTCATTAGACACTTCAGAATCTGAAGATGAACAATTTGAAGAAGCTATTCTTGATCAAGTTGAAGAACAGGAGGCACCACCAGTGAACCCAACTCCAACTTCTGATGTGGCTTCATCATCAAATACGGGTCATGATCTGGATGCTGTAGAGAACTTGACTGTTCAGACGGGAGTGCAAGTACCTGATTATCCGGAATCTCGGATTCATCGTATTCACCCGCTGGAGCAAGTTATTGGTGATCCTGGAAGTAGTGTTATGACCAGAGGGCAGCTTAAAAGCGTTAATTCGCCAGAGAGTTTTGGTGCTTTAGCTTTATATGCCAAAATTCAACAATCTGGTAGTCAAAATGATTGGTCGTTTGCGTGTTATGTGTCGCAGGTAGAGCCAAGGACATACAAGGACGCTTTGAAGGATGATGCCTGGGTGGAAGCTATGCAGGAGGAGTTATTACAATTCCAGAAATTGGGAGTGTGGACGCTCACGGATTTGCCGCCGGATAGAAAGAAGATTGGCACCAAATGGGTGTTTAAGTGTAAGAAGGATGATCGTGGGGTAATTGTTCGGAACAAAGCCAGATTGGTCGTGCAGGGTTTCCATCAAATCGAAGGGATTGATTACAACGAAATCTATGCACCGGTAGCACGAATCGAAGCTATTCGGATGTTCCTCGCGTTTGCTTCTTATAAGAAATTCAAAGTTTACCAGATGGACGTGAAAAGCGCATTTCTGTACGGGAAAGTCAAGGAAGAGGTGTATGTCGGGCAGCCACCAGGCTTTGAGGACCCAATCCACCGGGATAAGGTCTACGTGCTGAACAAAGCTCTTTATGGTTTGCACCAGGCTCCGAGGCAGTGGTACGAAGAGCTAAGTACATACCTCATCAACAAAGGATTTAAGCGCGGCCTCGTCGATTGCACCCTCTTTACGAAGAAGACGGGAGATGACTTGCTTCTAGTACAGATATATGTTGATGATATAATATTTGGTTCAACTAATGAGCTTTTATGCAGGGAGTTCGAAACTGTCATGCAGGAAAAGTTCGAAATGAGCGCAATGGGGGAGATGCAGTTTTTCCTAGGCTTGCAGGTGGACCAAAGACCCGACGGGATCTTCATTCACCAGACGAAATATGTCTCCGACATCTTGAGCCGGTTCCAGATGGAGGACTCTAAGCCAATGGATACCCCGATTCAACCCAATCACGGGATTGGAGTGGATGCTAAGAGGGAGCTGACGGATCCTTTTACATACAGAGCAATCATCGGATCTCTGATGTATTTGACGGCGTCTCGACCAGATATTATGTACGCAACGTGTCTCTGTGCCCGTTATCAATCGAAGCCGAAACAAAGTCATCTGACGGCGGTCAAGCGTATCCTTAGATATCTGAAGGGTTGTCCCTCAAAAGGACTTTGGTACCCTAATGATGATAATTTTGATTTCATATCTTTTAGTGATGCAGATTGGGGCGGCTGTGACAAGGATAGCAAATCTACTACAGCTGGTTGCCAGTTTTTCGGGAGCAGGTTAATCACCTGGCAATGCAAGAAACAGACTTCCGTAGCACAATCTACCTGTGAAGCCGAGTACATTGCAGCCTCGAGTTGCTGTTCGCAAGTACTTTGGATTCAACAACAAATGGTGGATTACGGTTTGCAGTTTCTTAAAACCCCTATTTACTGTGACAACGAAGCCGCAATTGCATTAACTAAAAATTCGGAAAATCATTCTAAAGCGAAACACATCCGGATCAAATATCATTTTATCCGTGATTGTTACGCTAAGGAATTGATTGATATGATCAAAATTCATACTGACTACCAACGTGCAGATTTGTTTACTAAAGCTTTTGATCGTTCACGCTTTGAATATCTTTTAAAAGTAAACAATATAAAGGAAAAACAAGACTAATCGGCACCTCGGTTTATCGTTTTTTAGTTTTTAGTTTTTATATTTTGCTAATTGGGAATTTCTCTTTGCTAATTGGGAATTTCTCTTTACTATCGTAATCCTCAAAGAAGTTGATGCTTTCGAGGGGATTGTTTAATCCTCAAAGAAGTTGATGCTTTCGAGTGGATTGTTTCTTTTAAATTTTGTTTTTATTTGTTTTTCAGAAAAATGAAAATCCAAAAATATGTTCTTTATTTTAGGGGGAGCCATTTTATCAGAAAAACCAAAAACATTATAAAATTCAAAAAGACCTAAAAATTAGAAAAACAAAAATGATTTCCTGGTAAAACAGAGGAAATGATAGTACATCAGTGGGAATCTGACACAGGCTAAAGAATTGTATAGTTTATGAGGCGTGTGTTGATTACGTGTGATATGCTGATAGGCTTCGTAGACTAAATATTGCGTGCATTAGTGATACAAACATAACGAACTACGCGTTCGTGGCTGAACACCTCATGGGCATATGGTCTTAGTACCGTAATTTCGTTTGATAGGATTGCCAAAATCTGAGGTTTCGGGTCGTTATGTTATGGTTATCCGGGATATTCTGATAAACTTTTGTCGTATTGATTTACGGACCTAGTTTTATCAGAATATTTGCTAAAAGAGCTTAATTGCCAAAACCGGAAGTTACCGAATTGAGGAACTTTATGTTTTAATTGATCATAGATCATTATTACATCGTATTGATCATCTGATGCAAATCAGTGATTAATATCAGCCTCAACCTAGTGTATATGCACATGTTACTCTGCTGCATTCATTTGCTGACCTGTACACCTCTGTGCTATATACTTTGTAACTTTTACGGATAACTCTGGCATAATCACGCGTTACGATGAAGCTTTGTGCAATTACTTGATACGGGAGTATGTCGTGTGTGTGGGCACCACATCGTGTTAGTCTAATACACTTAACTCGTATCATTTTAAAGCATTGCGTAATTGTCTGCATGTGAGCTTACGTGGACCACAATATCAGCAATTGCCGTATCACATACTGTTTCTAATGATAATATTAAACAAAAAGATCAACGCTGTGATCAGATTTCTCAGAAAACTGATATGATCCTCTGACCGGATTTCACAAAATGTTTACTGCTTTCATTTACTTTGATGCATTTTATTTGTTGCAATTTACTTTTAATGTCAAAAAGATACAAAATCCAAAAAGATTTTCGGTGTGTTTTGATAAAATGTCAGAAAAATCCAAAATTTTTGCATTTCTGCTTTATTTTTTGAATAACCGGGGATGCTTGATAGTCAATTTCTGAGATTTGACAACACCATCTGGGCTTTGTATCATTCTAAAAGTGAAAATTTGTGTTTTGGAAGCCTAACGGATTGAAAAATGTTGAACGGGATTCGAATTTGTAATTTGGCAAAATTTTTCAAAATTTCCATTTTACATTCGCCCTTCATTGGGACGAATGTGGAAATTTTTTTTCCACCTTCGGGCAGATAAGGACTGGGCGAATGTGGTTTTAATCCAAAATTCACTTTCGGGTGCAACACTTTTACCTTCGTGCTATTTGTTTGGGGCGAAGGTGAAATATTTTTTACATTCGACCGGTCTAAATGGGCGAAGGTGGAGCTTATAAATATGCCAACTCAGGTTCGACCAGTCACTTCAAATTTTTCAAATTTTTTCTTCCTAACAAGACCTTGTTGATTTTGATTCCTGTGCTTGTGCCTTTTAATCCTTGCTTCTTACTGATCATTTTTTTATAAAGATTACAGGTAATGGTCACAGATTGAAGCCGGAATCGTTGAATTTCTAAACCGACCTAGGGTTTAGGGGTTTAGGGATTTTCAGTGTTTGTGAATGCTTTTTGTTGCTAGATTTTCATTCTATATCAGTTTTAGGGGGAGAGTATTAAAGGAATTAGGTTTCTAACTTGGTTTAAAGTGTTGATTGATTGAATGAAAATTATAAACCCTAAATTCTATTGAAAACCGATATAAAATGAAAATTAGGGTAAATTGATGATAGACGATGCTTAGTCGGTTGTTTTAGGATTGATTCTAATCAAAATCAGGGTTTAAAAACACGGTTGAAAAATTTTCAAATTTTGGGTATGAATCATTTCCACCTTCGGGTCTTCGTATGGACGAAGGTGAAATGAGATGGACGAAGGAGGATCAAAACGGACGAATGAATCTTTTTAATTAAAATCACTTTACATTCGACCATAATCTTACACCTTCGGCCACATTTATTTACATTCGACCACTTTAATATGGGCGAATATGGAAATACAAAAACCTAAAATTTTGAATTTTTGACGATTTCGTGTTTTGACGTTTTATTTTGATTTTATCTTTCAGATGGCTGAAGAACAAGCAAATGTTGAGATTCCTGTGGAGACTACAGTTGCTGACTCAGTTCCACAGACTGTGCAAGGAGGAGAATCTTCAAGCGGTACTAAATGGCCGTTTGAGAAGACTCATAACTGTTGCGCATATCTTGGAGATGTTGAGAAGAATGTGGAATTCACTGAGATCATAAAGTTTTTGAAGAGATGCAGAGTGGTTTATGCTTTGGCCACACCAACTATTATCTACAAGGATATAGTTGAGGATTTTTATAACAATGCCAAGTATGATTACTTTGATAATCAGACTATCATCAGAAGCAAGATTCAGGGAATGGAGATGTTTATCACTGAAGCTGATATCAGAGAAGCTCTCCAGATTCAGTTTGAAACAAGTGAGGATCCAAGGGAATTATCCTGGACTGAGCAGAAAGCATGTTTCCTGAGGATGAAATACAAAGGACCGATTACTGATGGTTCGATGTATAAAGGGAAACTGAGCGTACAGTTCAAGTATTTTGCTCACGTCATCATACTAGTATTTGGATGTGTTAGTGGGGGTTATGACGTGATGAGAAAGAGTTTAAGCTCGTTAATGGTTGCATTGACTCTCAATAAACCATTTAACGTTGCTGGAATGATCTTAGATCACATGTTGGAGATGTTGAAAGGTTTGAAGAAGAAATACTTTATGCTTTATCCTAGATTTCTGATGATGATCTTCGATCACAAATATCCAAACTTGAAGAAGGATCCAACACAAATACTTGCTATGGATCATATGAATGTTAGAACCTTAGTGAGAATGAAAGCTTACAAAGGTGTGCCTGAAGATGAGAGACCACCTTACAGAAGGTTATTTGGAGCTTTGGCTAGAGAGGATTACATGGATCCTGGAAAGAATTTAGCAAGGCATCCTGACAGTGATAGTGATAATGATGATCCACTAGTTTATGCTGATGCAAGTACGAAAAGGAAAAGGCAAGTTGTCAATCCCGGAGCCAAAGGGAAGGGTAAGGGAAAGACAGATCAAGGGAGTTCAAAACAACAAGAGGTGAGGAAGAAGACTACTGCTAAGAAGGGTATGAGTTTGGTAGATGAGGAGTCTGTTGATTCAGAAGAGACTGAGACTGAAGAACAATGGGATTCGGATGCTGAAAATGTCCGGACTACCAAACAAAAGGCCACTTTGGTTGGTGAGTCTGAATCATTGAACAGATCAATAGAAGAAGCTAAGAAGAGTAAGCAGTCTGTTGATGCTGAAGATGAAGGGTTGACTGTTAATTTGGATGAGTTGAATGAAGGTGAAACCGTTGTGGTTAATTTGCCCAAGCCCAAACACAAAACTATGGCTAAGAAGACAAGCACCAAGCAACTCAGAGAGAAGGAGTTGAACTTACTGTTGAAAGGAAAGAGATTACCTGATGCTGGAACATCATCTAAACAATCTTCACCAGCTGCTAAGAAACAAAAGACTAAGGAGGCTACAACATTACCAGTGGATCAGTTCAATATTGCCCTGGATAATGTTCTTAACATGTTTACACAGCCTCAGAAAGGAAAAGAAACTGAGATTGAGCCATCTAAGTCTAAGTCCAAGTCTAAAAAGGTCACTGTGGATGATGAAGTGATGAAGCAGATGAATAAAAGAATGGACGATATGATGAAGATGCTTGTGGCTCAACAAGCTGAGATTGCCAAGTTTAAGCAGAATGAAGAGAAAATGCTTCAGATCGTTGTAGCTTCTAAATCTAATCAAGATGAGATAGATGAGAAGGTAAAGAAGCTTGAAGCAAAGAACAAGAAGCTTGAAGGTAAGGTTCTGAGAAACAAGAACAGATACAAGGCAATTAAAGAAGATAACAAAGAGTTGAAGGCTGAAAACAAACGCCTTAGTGATCTGATTGATGATTTGTACAACATTGCACCCAAGCTAAAGGAGGGTGAGGAAGATACAGAGAAAGAGGCTGAACAGGTTGATTATGAACCATCTGAATCTGATAAAGAGGAGGATGAGGATGATGAGAATGAAGAATCGGATAAGAGTGATGATGAAGATGATAATAATGATGATGATGATGATGCTGAAGGTTCAGGAAGTCAAAAGAAGGATGATAGTAGTAGTAGTGATGATAATGACGGAGGAGATGATACTGCTAAGTTTACATTTGAGAAAAGACCACCTTCTAAGAAGAAGAAAGACACAGGTGAGTCGAGTTCAAAGAAGAAAGGAGAGAATGTTGATGATGAGACTGTGTTCTGGAATGAGAAGGTGAGATCCTTATCTGATGATGCAAAACAAGTATACAAGGACATGTTAGAGAAAAGAGAGTGGACTATTGAGTTCACAGGTCGTTTTGCAGAAATATTCCAAACTGATGACATGAGATATGAATTGGAATATAACGATCCTGATCTTGAAGAAGGGGAAGTACCTGCTTCTGTGGCAAAGGAGATATTGGATGGACTTGCACAGAGAGTAGGGAAAACATTTAAAGAATTTATTGTTGATGAGTCGATTCCACCTATTCCTGAAAAGGATATTGGAACTCACTCTGATGATAAAGAAACCCCTGAATTTGAGGAAGTTGAGATAGAGGATATTACACATGAGGAATATCCACAATACTTCAGACAAAATGATGAAGATGTGGTGTTTCCTGATTTTACTGAGAGGCATAATACGTCTGCTAAAAGAAAGGCAAAGCAAAGAAGTGCTGAGTTTGTTGAGAAAGTACTTGGAGCTGATTTGCCAGAATCTTCAAATAAGTCTGATGAGTTGAAAGAGTATTTGAAGAAATTAAGACTGACGGATGAAAACCGACCAAAGCCTGAAGCTCAAGGAAACTTCTATAGGTTTCATAATGCAAAGTTCAGAGGCAGAGCTCTTGGGTGGACATACTTAGGCAGGCTGAAGTGCTTAGCTGCTAAGTGGGAATCAGGAATCTTGTACTTCTACAGATTCATTGATTTGCTAACTCTACCGTACTGGGCGGTTAGAGATTTATGCAGATTTCCAATGTCAGGTGCTTCAGTGAATAATACTCATGTTGGTTGGTGTGCAGACAAATTGGTTTGGGAAAGTAGAACGAGATGGAATAGATTCAAGCCTCAATATCCCCGGAGGAAAGTTCACAGGGATATTGATCCCAGAACCAAGTTGAAAAGGGTTACCTTGATTTATAAGGCACCTGAAGTTATGAGAAAGATACCTTTAATGCCTATGCCTCAACACTTCAGTACTGACTTCATTTTCTGGTACTATGATTGGAGGAAAGCAGAAGCGGTGATTGTGTTGAGAGATGGAAAGGACAAATACAAGCATGTTCATGTATTTGATCCTATGTGGCTGATCAATTGCACCTTCGAAGACATCATCATGCTATTTTACAATCCGATTCATCATGAGCCAAACGATGCAGATCAAGCAAGGAAATACACACAAGTTGTGGGTGTTTGCTTTGCTTATGACATTAATGCTGGAAGTAATTTGGAAGGTAAGCTTGGCAAGAAGGTGAAGATGGCTAATGTGTCAAAGCCGGTTAAGAGAAAATTAGAGCCGGAGATGACAAAAGAACAGAAGAGTTTGCTGAGAATCAAGCTGCTGAACAAAGCCATGGATGAAGATAGAAAACGATCTAATCAATAGTCGAGGGGGAGTTTGTAGATGCGTTTTTGCGACTAATGATTAGATATTAACATATGTTAAGGGGCGAAGGAGAACCAGAATGGGCGAAGGTGACATAGAAAGGGGCGAAGGTAGATTGTAGTTGGACGAATCTGGAACAGGGATGCACAGAAGACACATTCGACCACATACTGTGGACGAATGTGGAACAATGCTACATTCGACCAGTCTATCTGGGCGAATGTGCAGCTGCTATAAATAGAAATTGGGTTTTTGTAATGTAAAACGAGTCATTTAGAGTGTGTGTTTTCAGTGTGTGTTCCTGAGAGGATTGAGAGTGTTAGATTGTGTTCTAGATTAACTGTAATCAATCTGTAAGCAATTATTTGAACAAGTTAATCTATGAAAAGCTTTTAAAATGACTTTGATTGTGTTTTGATTGAGTTTATATCAGTTTGTTCTAAGCTAGGGTTTCCGCACCTGGTTTAGCAACTTGTATGATCATATAATCCTGTTTTCGTGTCAAATCACATCCTCTACAGAAAACATAGGGGCTGAACCAGATGTGGAAAAAAAACAAACGTTTGAAACAATACCCATGGTGATGTCGGTGACCTCGTATGACGCAACAACAGGCGTGCTCAATGTGTATGCTGGTGTAAGGAATCCATCGGCCGACGACATGAACGATGATGATAATCTGACATTGGCCCAACGTCAGGAAATGATAGCAATGTTGGATAAAGGTAAATGATAACAACTTATTGATGGTATTCCTGTTGACTGAATGTTATATTATACTTGTTTCCATGTTTACTGCTATACTTGTGTTAATATTGTGCTAACTTGTGTTAATAATGTTGTTAACCTGTGTTAATAGTTTGCTAACTTGTGTTAATAATGTTGTTAACCTGTGTTAATAATTTTGTTAACTTGTGTTAACAAAAAGGTAAACGAAACCCGTGCCCTGATCGAAGTGTGTCGTATGTTCACAAGTCCCCGTTCATGGTTAGGGGTGTGGATCTGGAAGCTGGGGTTACCAAGGATGATGAAGCAGTATGGAGGTACATTTTCAGGGATGAAACCACACAGTTCAAGCTGAGTGGGTCCTCCGTGGTAAAGCAAGTAGCCGAGGCTAATTTGTAAGTTATAAAAGTGTCCAGCATACAATGTATTTTTAGTCGTAAAAAATTGCTATCAGCCATCCGTTACATACTGGTGTATTTTTTTTTATTAATAGGAGGGAAAGAGGCAAACCGGTCGACAACGCGAGTATTACCAAGGAGATGGCTGGTGACCCACTTGCTAAGTAAGTGTTATTTATAGTAATGCCGCCAACCGAAATACTTAACTTATGTTAATTGCTTGTATTAGCTTGTGTTAATTGCTTATAATATAGTGAGCTTCTGTTTAGAAGCATTGGTAATGTGGAGGCAACTCGCACTATGGTAAAGAGTCTGAGGCCAGGTGCGCACGTGTCGGATGGTGTAATCGATTGTTGGGCTGAGGTTTTAAAATATGAAGAGACACTCAAATCAGACGAAAATTACTTGCGACTCTTTGTCTGGTCAAAAGCAGTGGCAAGTAGAATCGATTAACCTAGGTTGTAAGTAGGTTCCAATTACTAAAAAAAACTTTATGGCAACGCAGTTCCCATGGATGCTCTACGATAATAATTGTGACGAGATGAGCAGGATGAACAAGTTTGCTAGTAAGATGAGAGGTGCCTTTGCCTTTGTATCAAAAGAACCCTGATCTCAAGAAGTTTGACATTGTCTTATTCCCAGTACTTGAAAATAACCACTTTTATCTACTGGTGTTTGAGCTAAAGAATGTGGGGATATTCCTGATTGACAACGACAAGAAGAGGGAAAGACGTCGATTCCGGGATTTTGGCGACTTTCACGCACTGGACGTGCCACACAAATATGTAAGCATGAATATTATATTTCACTAGAAAAAATATATGCTAACATGCGCAGCTTATTAACCCAAATATGGTATATTTTTCTGCCATCCAGAAGCATATGTTTGTGAACTACCTTGAGGAGATCAAACACCCAAAGGCAGGTGCAGTCGCTAATGCGTTGATACAGAAAGTGGACATTGCTTGGGCAACAGCAGGGAATGGGACAGACTGTGGTGTTTACTTAATGCGGCACATGGAGAAGTACATGGGGATGCATGTCCCATTTGATTGTAAGTTCGGTCTACACTGGCGAAGGAAGGAAACTGATGTGAAGAAGCTGCGCACCAAGTTTGCGGCACATATTTTGTGTTCAGAAGCTAACACACTGAAGGCGAAGGTTTTGCGCCTGTGAAGTAAAACTGGTTTGGGGGTGTGACCTATCCTTATTTTGGCCTTCTAAGGCGTAGCGTTGTAGTAAACAGTCTTAACTTATGTTAGAAAACATTTTACCTAGGGTATCCTGGGTTTTTGGTAACATATGCATATCTTGTTTAGGTTTGGTGACCTGTATTAGTAAGCTGTAAAACAAACTTATGGGTAGATCACATGTGTAGTGTCTGGTAAACATATTTGGTAACATATGCATGGTTTTTTAGTAACACATGTTATAGAAAACATAACACATGTTATATATGTTTAAACACCGGAACAATAGTAAACCTAATACGCGTTATATGTTATGCTTTTTTCTTCGCAATGCCCGTTAATGTATACATGCCGTTATCGGATACACAGCCTACTAGCGACCCCTCACTAACAATATATATGTATGTCTGTTAGAAACATAGTAACGGGCATACATAGTAACGGGCTACATATGCCCCTAGTAACGTATATCGTTGTTAAACAAACAAATTCCATGCGTCCTACTACAGACATAGAAACTTGGAAAAATTGTTGAAAAATAAAAAAAAGGTAAAATTAACACATGTTATGAAAACTTAACACCTGTTATATTTTATGTTTTTTTCATCGCAATTTCCTTTAATGTATACATGCCCTTATCAGATACACAGATTACTAGCGAGCCCTTACTAACAATATATATGTATGTCTGTTAGAAACATAACAACGGGGTACACATGCCCCTAGTAACGTATATCGTTGTTAAACAAACAAATTCCATGCGTCCTACTACAAACATAGAAACTTGAAAAGAATGGTGTAGTATAAAAAAAACGTTGGTAAAAATAACACATGTTATGCTAAACTTAACACATGTTTTTTTGTTGTTTTCTTTTCCCTGCGCAAATGTCAACGATATTAAAAAGCCAACCAACTATTATGCGTATGTCGCTAACATACAAAGAAGACTACAACCACAACACTTTTCCAAAATACCATTATAACCACAACTATTATGGCCCATTAAACTACATTATACCATAATACCATAGTAGTACAAAAGTGAGGGCACTTAGCGGTTTTACAAGCATACAATAACTGATAATTTATCACAAACCATACTAGCTTACGACCAAATATAACCATGTTACGAACATAGCAATGTTTTTAAGTTACTACCTATTACTGTTACCAGTACATAACACGGTGTAAAAAGAAGGAGAGTAGCTGAAACCTTCTCACAGCAGGCCTATGCATCTCGCGTGACTCCTTCCGCAACTTCCTTTGCCTTCTTCATCGCTGAAACCTTCTCACAATTCCTGGAATCATGGTCAGTGACATACAACTTGCACTTGTTGCATAAACGTGGTGCTTTTTGGTTCTTTGGTCGTTTTTTGCTTGCATTCTCGCCGGGGCCACTTATCCTGCGGTTTTTCCCGCATCCCTTGTTGCGTACTACATCCGGGTTGCTTACCACGACCTCACAGTCAAGTGGTTGACCAATTATATCTTCCACCTCAGCATCGTTAGACCGCTGATCAACCGTTGCAGTAGATCCCCCTGATAACAAATTTAGCTTCATTGCTTTCATTTGCTTGACTATGTTTGTAAGTGGAGCTTCATCAGTATGCGCCACATCAACGCATTCAGTGAATAGTTCTAAGATTTCATTCCTGAGTATTGATTCGGGGTGAGTGTCAACACCATAACGGATGGATATTGAAAACACCTTCTTTGGCAAAACATCACGCAACCACCTTTGAACAATATATTTGGGTGGGATTTGATCTACCTTGTTGACCATGTAAACACAGAAGACATGACGACATAAATAACCAATGCGTATGAAGGCCCTGCACGAACAGTCCGCGCTGTTTGGTCGACTGGATCATATTTAACCTACGTTACGTTAAAAAATAACATATGTTAAAGATACTGTGTAGTAAAAAGAAAAACATACAAAGTACACCATATAAACCTACTGACTTAACAGCATAACCTATTTACGTAAGGGATGCGACAACCCTATGCTCATGTTGTTTCATGTTAAAATGCATATGTTAAGACTGTTGGGCAAAAAGGCGTGCATATGTTACCAAAAACTTACATAAAAGAGTTGAGATCTTGCGAACATACCTGGTAAACATCACTGACATCCTGACGGCGATCATATTACGTGACATGAAAAACAAATGTGTTGCCTTCTTCTATAGTGTTAGATATGTAGCATGAAAACTTCCCCTTGGTTATTTCCTTTTTAACATCTTCAAACACGGCATGTGTGTACAAACCGAACGCATGCTTTTCAATTGGTAGATCAGTTGTCGCCACAAAAACTGTAGATGAGGTTTTGTGCTCCGCAATACGCTGGCGGTAGCGTTGACTGTCAAGTCTCGCTTCAAAACACAATATGAATTGTACAAGTGTGTTAGCTCAAGTGGAATTGAGCTTGAAGGATGAATTTGAACTTTCGCTCCGGGATGTTGTTTTCATTTGGCAACTCATTGGGATCTCCCTAAAATACGATGGACCCATAACTCCTTCATTGCAAACATGTCGTTAAGCCATTGGTTATCTGCTATCCCATATCTGTTTAACATCTCCTGCCATCGGGACTCAAAGGTTGATGGTTTCACGTAAACTCTCCAGACCAAATGATGAATACATGCCCGGACATCTGTGTTTGTTAGAAGATCACCAGAGACCTACGTGTAAAAAAAGCATAAAAGTTAGTTGATACCTAATTTTATCAGCAAAGTGTAACAAGCAGAAGCTGATAAACCTTTGTTGGCAGCTTTTTCATTATAAGAGCCTATGGCGTGATTCAGTGAACACTTGTGGAATAGCTTGTAACATGGCTTGGTCCTGGTCGCTTAACACTAACAAAGGCTGTGACCCATGTGCTTTTAGGAAGGATCGTAGCAACCACACATAAGATTCCATCATTTCATTGATGATCAATCCAGCTCCAAATGTAACTCACTGCCTATGGTGGTCTATACCAGTGAACGGTAAAAATATCATGTTGTACCTTTGAAAAAAAAAACAAAAGTGTATACCGGTTATCATGTGTACCAAGATATACAAACATATGTTACCAGAAAACATGCATATGTTACCAAATCTGTTTTACCAGACAATACACGTATGTAATTAAAACAAAGGGGTCAATAACTTACTTGTTTGTATGGTATGTCGCATCAAACGCATGGACGCCACCAAATACCATGTAATTCAGTTTGCATATCTCATCCGCCCAGAAAACAGATTGTAGTTTACCATCTGAAACAACAAAGTCGTAAAAGAAGTCCGGCAACATGTCAAAACGATCACACAAGCGGTCGAGGAATAGTAGCGAGTCCCGAACACCAATGAAAATTCGGAGCTGTCGACTAAAATTTTTGAAGTCAACAGCAGTCCCATTGACGTTGTGGTGCCCACCTTTCATTGCAACAAGACACCTATGTGCTCTCACTGGGCCTATCCGATTTAGGCTCATATTATGGATAAATTGCTTTGTTGCATACGAAAATTTCCTAGAAACCTTTGTTAGGTCACGATTATGTGTCTTTAGGTCACGATTATGTGTCTCATAAAGCTCATGGTTATGTATGTCATTGAAACTTTTTTACTTTAAAAACAGAGCCATCAGCACTAATGGTAAGTAACAAATGAGCTTTGGAATTACAACGCGTGAATGTACTCTTTCGGGGTTTAATAGATGTGGAATCTAATGTGTCAAAGGTTTTTTTTTCCTGAGGTTTTCCATATCTTGAACAACGGAGATACCTATGGGTTGGGATACCAAGCCACACCTTGGTTTGACCTTTTTTAACACAAAAACCTGCGTGATCAGCGTACTCTGTGTACATGGCCAAGGCTGATTCAAGAGAGTTAAAGGATTGGCCAATAATAGGTAGCAACGTTTGCCTAACATTGGGGATCCAAAATTGGGTCCCGTTTGGGGTTGCAAACACATAATACGGAGGAGAATCCGAGTCATTGCCTGCCCAATATCAAACCAAAACGTCAAATCACGAGATGCATGTTATGATAAACTTAAAAACATTGTTGAAAAATAAAAAACAATTTGGTAAAATTAACACACGTTATGAAGAATAACTACCATCATTACCAGAACCTTGCCCCCCACTTTGAAGAATAACTAACAATTTGATAAACTTAAAAACATTATTGATCTTATAAATGGTGTTGCACCAAAAGGATCTTTTTTTTTGTAAACGGGGTCGAATACAATTACTAGTATTATTTAACAGATGGAATTTACCCTGAGTATGTTGGGTTCGTAAAATCATTTACACGGAATTCTACGTTAGAGGAAAAGTGATCAGAGTTTAACAAAGATCAAATGGCAACATGAAAAAACGTCGAGCAAGCTTTTGGTGTTTTGCAGAAAAGATGGCACATCTTGAGCATGCCATGTGGATTGTGTGAAAAGGAAACAAAAATAAGAAATGTGATGTATGTGTGCGTTATTTTACACAACATAATTTTAGAATACGAATGGCATGCAATTTGCGAGTATTTTGGGGTGCAGACGCAATCAAATAACAAAGTAAATAGTGATGATGCGCGAACATCTATAACTATATATAAAGGAAAATGTCGTAAGTGACCTAACACTCATTGGGATCATCCTCCCCTCTTAGGTATGCCACATGACACTAGGTATGGTTATTAAAATAATTGAGTGACAAATGGCAATGGTAATAGGTGATTCATTCCTTCCCCTTATTTTCATCTAAAAGTCTTTTTCTCTCGTATGTTTCCCCCAGAAATTTTAAACGCTAATAACCTTTACATACGAGGTTTTTTTTTATTTTAAATTACACCAAATTAACCAGCATTTTATTATATTTCCAACGAGTACCATAGTGCTATATAAAAAACGAAAAAATGACTTTTAGTGGGTTTTTGTTCATACAGGAAAAAAACAAAATGTGTGCAAGTAATTAATTAATCATGTTAGGCATAGAGGCTTCATTCGAGGAAGAGGTGAACATGTAGAATTGGAAGTAGCTTTTATGAGTTATCGAGGATGATGCTTTATAAAAAAAAATAATCTAAAAAAACGGCATATTCCTTCTTCACTACGGAAAACCTATCATAAGACGCCTATAAGTGTTTAACTAATGATATGTTGGTCTAATAACCCTGGATATCCCGTTGGTGACCCGTTATATTAGTTGACAAACATATACAAGTTCCCATACAAGTAATCCATGAAAAACACTTAGTTCATACAAGAGATTCACCAAAATTCACGTTCTAGCGAATGAGACCCTTCCCAGTCTCATTTGCCCTATCGATCACGCAAATGAGGTACGTGTTTTAGTCATATGCTACAATATAATGGAACTTTATAACAAATGGCTGATTTAGGCGAATGAGAAATGTGTTCTCTCATTCTCTACAACTTTTATGGCGAATGGGGGCCTTTCTCCTCTCATGCGTCCTGTTCAGGCTATCTAACAATTTGACGAACAAAAACCATTCAAATCATATAAAAAACCTAACCAATCATAGCCAAACGATGCAATAATGTTTATCTAACCTAGTGGCATATTATCACAGCTGATTGCATCATCAATTTATTCATTTTACATACGAAATCACATATTTTCCAAAATGGCAAATTATGGAGATGTCACATCAATTGCATCAAAAGTTTACCCAAAATGAAAATTATCGAAATCAACCTAAAAATATCATTTTCTATATTATCCAACATAGATTCAATCATCCTAAATATGTTTCTAACATGTTATTATTACCATATAGCTCAACAAACCCTAAATATACATGAACCCTAATCAGATCAAAACAAATAACATTCATAACACATCAAACCCATCTAAATGTACTTCTAATACCCGTACAAACGTCAAATCAGTAACCTTGCATCATATAACATACAACTAACACAAAAGCCCAAACCCTAGGTCACCAATAACATCCACACTTGTCTTTTTATAAGAAATAATTATTTAGGTCTAGATCTAGTATAGAAAAGTTTTGAAAGGTTTTTATTTAGGAAAAACACATTGAAGCAAGATCTGGACACTTAGGGTTTATCAAAACATCATAAAAATATAAGGAAAAGGTTTTAGATGATTAACACACCTTGGGTTTTAGCTTGCTATTGATTCTAAACGTAATTTGGCTTAAAAATCTAAGAAATAGGGGCAAAAACTCGTTTCTACAGGTTAGGGTTTGAAAGAGAGCACGTGCTTGGGTTCTTCTTGTGACCCTGACATGCCCCCTACGCTAATATTCATATTAGTGTATCCCAACAGACCTTGAAAATATTGTTGGGGCATGTTTAGTAGTTGTGAAAACCCCATCGTGTTGGTGTCAAAATCTTGAAGGTTAAAGGTTGGTTGAGCTTGGGTAGTATTTGGGCGATACGTGTTTGGGTTGCCCGGGCGAGATGGAACACCGAAAGGTGGGCGGAATAGATGCATGGTTTAAAAGTTTGATTTTAAAAAATTCAGTGAAATGTGTATAAAAATGAAGTGAAATGTGGGGTTTAAGTAAGTTTAAAAGTTTGATTTAAAAAAAAATTATTGAACGGTCGATTTTTTCCAACGGATATAATATTAAAACGCTCGAATTTTTTAACGTTAAGAAAGACACGTGGCCGATCATGATTGGTGGAAGGGAGGTGAGGTTTGGCGTGGAATTTTTCACGGGCAAGGCTTTAGCACCCATTTCACACAAGGGGGGAAATTTTGATCTGGGCGCCAAATGTGCGCAAAAAGCCCTTTCATGCCCTTTCACTACACCACTACTGGTGGTCTTAACCATTTAACGTGTTATAATCAATTAGTTTAAAGCTAATTGATCTTATATAGAGCATGTTTGGCTCTCCTTATTTCCACATCCTTATAACTTATTACTTCTTTAAAAAGTTGATAAGTTAATAAAGTGTTTAGGAAATGTGACTTTAAACTTCTACTTATCAGATTTTAAAACATCAAAAATGAGTTTTTGAAAAGTAAGGGATGTGTGACTTTTTAATACCCCTTATAACTTTTTGTAAAAAGTCATAAGGAGTTCCCAAAAACTTTACCCAAACACCCTCATACTCAACCCATAACAGTTTGCTTCAAAAACGTTAGCACTCATCTAAATTTGAAAAAACACCAATATAACAATCTATAAATATGAGCACAGTAAAGAGATATTTTGTATTAATGATTGTTGGACAGTTACAAGGACTCAAATACAGATTATTACACCATTTCAACAATAATCTATCTCTCTCAACTATCACTGAATTCTCTAAGGGTTTTTCTGCCGGAGAGTGAATGAATCCCTTTTCCTTGGGGAGAAGGGGTATTTATAGGCATTCGAGATGCTCTGTGATTAGTTGAGGTGAGAATGACAGCTGGCCACTACGATTGCAGACCGTTGACATTGCTGACACTGTCCTTCTGTGATTGGTCCACATGTCCTGTGCTCATCCTTTATGTCCTTTTCTGTACCTCATACCTGCAGGTGATCATGGAGCAGCGAATAACAGCCTCTGATTGGCTGCACGTCCCTTTACTTGTCGGATTACAGCTGTCATGTACGAGGTTACGTGCGCAGGCTTCTGGAAGGTTACATCAGCGCAGTGTGCTGACGTGTACAGAGTTGTGGGGCCGTGCGCACAAGTGGGTTTATGGCGCACGTCTGTAATTAATTCTCACATCAAAGCTGTCAGAGGAAGTGGCTGATGGCATAGTTGGGGAGCCGAAAAGTCGCCTGACGGTTTTTCTTTTATAGAGCGTGGTGGGCCCTGCTGCAGTAGCGTCTGTTATACACTTCTCTCTCTCTCTGACGTGTCATATCCTGATTGGGCGGACGTGCAACATGATTGTACATTCCCCGAGACAGGTGGCTCCATCCTATTTAAACCCTTCTTTTCCTCCTTATTCACCACACTTGTTCAAAATTTCAAAAACTTTTAAACTTCTTCCTTCAACCGAAAAACCTCTTCTGATCTTTATAATTTTTGCTCTTTACATTGAAATCCTTTTCCTTTCTTCCCATATTTTTTAATCTGAGGATGGAGGGATCATCCAATGTTGTTGTTCATAAGTGAAAAAAGAAGAAGGGTGGTAAAAAGGGTGATGACGGGTCGTAGAAAAAGTCACCGCTCGCCAGAGATGTTACGGCGTCCTGGTCAAAAGGAGAGTTTAGAAAGTTTTTTAAGGCATAAGGAATCCCTTCGTCTTATTGTGCTGAGGAGCTAGCAGAAGGGAAAACGATTTTGCAGCCTCCCGCTGGAAAAATAGAGGTATATGTTGCGTTCTTCAGGGACTGTAATTTTAGGCTTCCCATGAGCAATCTTTTTGGCACATTTCTTCAAACAGCGGATATCCACATGAGCCAGGTGCACCGGGACTGATGTCACGTTTTATGTTTTTTGAGTTTTGCTGCCGCGCTCAGGACATAGAGCCAGATGACGACATGTTTTATGTTTTCTACACTCTCTCCACAGTGGAGAGTTGGATATCTTGCCGTCCGCGTCATGGTGTATTGCTTTGCGCAGGGTCTGGCATGAAGAGTTTCCGCGAGTGGAAAAAGAAGTTTTTCTGGATCTTGGAGGGTGTAGTGCCTTTCTAGATGCACCGGAGGGATGTTGGGGAGGAATTTGATAAAATTGAGCTTATTCCGTACGAGGATAAAGCGTGGTTTGAAAACTTGACTAGTTATCCTATTAATCTCAGCTCTGTTCCCGAGACCGCTCTTGTGATGGCTGGGATGAGTATAAATTACAAGATTGAGGGGCGCAACCCTCATTTGACTGAAGATGGTAAAGGTAAGTGGTACTCCGCGCCACCAACTTTGTTTTTTAGTACTAAATTGTTGCCTTTACTGACACGGTATGTTGCTTTTGCATATGTGGAGAGCTTTTATCATGTTTAGTTGGGTGGCGATAACATGGGTTTCGCGTTTAAGCAATTAGCGGACAATGTTGTATGTTTTGGAGAAGGCGTGGGACACTTTTCTGCGCCCCAAGATTGGTGCTTTTGCGCAAACCAAGGAGGCGCCTCAGCTACTTATAACAGAAGCAGATGCGTCCTCTCCGCCCTTTATTGATGTGTCCCCCGTTAATATGTTTATGCGCACGAGGTACCCGTTTATTATTATATCAAGTGACGAGTCATCTGGCTCACGCGTTTCCTCCTCTACGCATGCTTCGTCCGCAGGGGGCAGTGGCAAGGCGCCATCGCCTGTGTTTACGGCGGAAGATAGTGATGAGGAGACCGGGGTCGATAAGTTTATTGTGAAGATAGTTTGGAACCCGAGGAAGAAGGTTGGGAGTGGGAGTGCTGGAGGTGAAGAATTTGGCTTTGTTTTGAAACATGATGTGGTAAGTCGTTACCTCCAAAATAGTAACCTAACTGAACGCAGCTATGTTGAACTTTTAGATGTCTTTGTTGAGGATGAGCCCACTACTATCGACTTAACTAAGTCAGTGGATGACGTGGTAGTGACGAAACCGCTGAGTGTTGATACAGCTGAATTAACCCCTCAAAAGAAGGCGAGATCGAAGAACTCAAGATCTAGGCGCGGTTCTTCGGAGAAGGATATTGAAGCGAGTTTCTCATCTCCCATGGGGAAGAAGAAAAAGTTGGACGACTTGGTTCACAGTGCTGAAGATAGCTTGCTTGGTAAGTTTCTTCTTCCATTTACTTGTTTTATTTTTGCGGAGTTGCGCTTACTTATGGTTTGTTTATGCGCAGCGGACTTGGTTGGTGAAGGTGGCCGAGGGGGCATTGTGACTGCTCCATTTGCTGAAGGGTTTGTGGTTGATCCGTCTGAGAAGCAGAAGTCACCCTCTCCAGATGCTCGTCCACCTACACCACCGACTGGGTCACCTCCTCGTGTGCCTACGCCATCGGTGTCCCCGTCCTCTCGCCAACCCACACCTTTCAAATTAAGTTCCGAATTAGTGGATGCTGCCAAAGGGAGTGGAGATGCCATACGCAAAAGGGAAGAGACTCATAGAATGGCAGAGGCAAATAGAGCTTTTGCACATTTTCGTTAATCCATGAACAGGATCTATACATTACTAATGTGGATAACCTTAAAGAGCCACAAGGGTTGGAGATGGACTTGGGCGGTGGGCTGGTGCCACCCCCTGATGTTAGCGGGAGTGTTGGGCAGGGATTGGATTATGTTGAAGATGATGACGTGGAGAAGAGGGTGTTATCGGAGTTTGATGCTGGGTATTCTGGTGGAGGTGGTGGAGAGGTGTCAAAGAGGATTGAGAACATGAAGAATGTGTTTGCGCCGTCCTGGGCTTTGACGCGCGACAGCTGGTTTTCTAACTTGGAAAATTGCCGAGAATTTCTCATTAATTATATTTCGCCGGCTGAGCATGCGTTCCAGGCGTCGCGCTCTCACAATGAGTTGTTAGATGACAATGTTGGGAGCTTGGCTAACTTTTTATCTACCTCTGCTAAGATTTTGCGCCAGTAGGGGCGTTGTCTCATGAGAGGGAGGATTTTGAGCAGCAGCAGGGTGTGTTGGTGAAAGTGCATGATGAGTTGATCCTTGCGTTGAAGTGGGCTAAATGGGATGCTGCGATCTTTCGAGAGGAGAGAGACAAGGCACAAAAGCTCCTATCTGATCGTGAGAGTCAATGGAAAGAGGCTTGTGCCAAGACCAAACGGTGGTTAGAAACTGCTGCTGAACGCGAGCGCGAGGCTCAACAAGGCTATAGCAACGTGGCGACACAAAATTTAGAGTTGCACGACCTCCTTAAGCAGCGCAACGAAGCCTTGATCTCAGCCTGTGACATGTTAAAGGAAAAAGATGAGGAGCTGGCCAAGTTAAAGGCGCAGGTGGCAGAGTTGGAGACAACCAACCTCAAGCTTGAGCAGGCCAACGAGGATCTGGAAGGTGATCTGCTGGGTGCTAGGGATGGGGCTCGGTTGTTAGAGGAGGACCGAGAGAGGTTGTTAACTTCTTGCATCCCCGAGGTTTGATCTGCACCGGACTCTTTGTTTTCTTGCTTTATTTGCCCCGTTTTATATGTGATTCTTTGTTTGCAGGTTGCGCATTAATGCAGGAATTGTGATGAAGTACGCAACGCCGAAGCTGGGCGTGAACGCAGCGGCTAAACTCGTGGGTCGGAAGGCGGGGTTTAACGAGGGCTACCAGCATACCAAGGATGGCAAAGCGCTCGAAGAGTTTGTGATGTATGACAAAGATCTTGATGTTGTGCTTGCCAAGAAGGCTGCGGAGTACGATAACCTTGAATTAGGGCTGGTTGAGTTTGTTGTTAGCTAGGGCTATACAAATCGCTCGTCGCTCGTGGATCGCTCGCCGCTCGTTCGGAAAATGCTCCAAAAATGCTCGCTCGATCGTCCGCTCGGTTGTAAATGAGCAGATCGGCTCAGATCGGTTTGTAAACGATCAAAGCACAAGTAAAGGTCCGCTCGGCTCGGTTCGGCTCTAATAAATTATTATTTATTTATTATATATATAATTTTATATATACTCACAAATCATAGTAATATTTATAGCTTTATACATAACATTTGGTCCAATATATGCAAATAAAATATGACTAGCCCGCTTTATAAAATAAAAATTTAATACTAAGTTTAATAGTAAAACCCTAAGTCGTAACGTGACAGCCTTGACTTCTTTATGTTGTTAGTCGTCCGTCCCTGGTCGTCGCAAGATATCACCCTATGTCACAATGCGATAATTGTTCTCTGTAATATGCTCATTGCCTCAAACTACGCCTCATTCATGGACACTCTAACCTTAATATTAGTGTCCTCATCGAACAGTTCCACCTTAGTTGTCACTCGACAACGAAAACATTGAAGATAACATCCCAATTTTATGGTTGTCCAAATTACTCTTTGCTCGTTTCTTGCTCGACGCTCGCTCGAAAAAAATTGCGCTCAAACAATGCTCGCTCGCTCTTCAGCTCGATTGTAAATGAGCCGCTCAGCTCGGTTTAGTTTGTAAATGAGCCAAGCATGAGCAAAGGTCCGTTTGGTATGGCTCGGCTCGTGAACAGCCCTATTTTTAGCCATAAAGATCGCCCTACATGCCCTGCGTTGAAAGATTCCTTTGAGAAATAGAGTTTGGTGCACTCGAAGCATAAGAAGACTGGAGTGAAAGCGCAGAAGGAGGTTGAGGCAGAGGGAAGCCAGCCAGAAGCGAGCAAAAAGTTAGACCTTTCGGGGTCAGAGGATGATGATGACTTTAGCGACTCTTCTTCTGATGACAAGGCTGAGTAGCCACTTATGCTTGTGTTGTCGTGTTCGTTCTTGAAAACAATTTTGAAGGTTCATGTTTATGTTTTTGAACTTTTAAGGTTCTGTAAAACAATGTACTTTTACTGTTATGTGCATGGTTTGTTTAAGTTGTTATTACGCATGCTTGTTTGCAATGTTGTTTGTTTATCATGGGTACGCTTAAACGTCCATAGGACTATTGCCATTGCAATTTGTTTATGCGTAGTTTTGTGACGACTGTTTGAACAAGTTGTCCTGTTTGAGTAGGCATGTTTTAGGTTGTACTTAGATATACAACAGATTTTGATGACGTGTTCTCAGGCGCCATAGTTTAGTGTTATGATTTATTCTTACAGCTTTTTCCGTGGTTGCGCTTTACTGTGCAACGTAGGTTGGCGTTGATGTTATTCACAACTTAATTTTGAGCCGCGTTTTGCTACGCTGTGCAGTTTAGAGTTGCATTGTGCTATGCAACTTAGCTTAGAGATTGCATTTTATTTATGCAATTTAGTTTTAAAGACTGCATTTCACTATGTAGTTTGGTTTAAGGATTGCATTTTGCTATGCAATTTAGTTTAGAGATTGCATTTTACTATGCAATTTAGTTTAGGGGTTGCATTTTACTATGCAATTTAGTTTAGAGATTTCATTTTACTATGCAATTTAGTTTAGGAGCTGTTTTGCGTTGGGTAGTGTTGGCTTGGTTGTTGTAAAAGGATAAATGACAATAATACAATCGTATAGAAACAAAAGGTTGACTGCATTCATTCATCTCGTTGGCTGAATAGCCTTCATTACAATACGAAAAGGTAAATTACATGTAGCATTTCCTTAGTTGTGCCGCGTTCCATGTGTGCGGTACAACCTTCTCTTCCAACGTGACCGGCTTATATGCTCCCTTTCCAAGGACCTCTGCAATGCGGTAGGGTTCCTCCCAAGTAGGTGCGAGTTTTCCTTACGCGACTGCGCCACTGGCTTCGTTGTTTCTAAATACGAAATCTCCTTCCTGGAAGCCGTTGATCTTGACCCTTGCATTGTAGTATTTTTCCAGCTGTTTCTTGTAGTTTGCTTCTTTTACAGCGGCCATGTCTCTGTGCTCTTCAAGTAGGTCCAGGTTAAGGCGTAGTTCTGCTTCATTGTTTGTGCGGGTTGCGGAGAGGACTCTGGCAGAGGGGCAACCAATCTCTGCTGGGATAATGGCTTCTGAGCCGTATGTCAAGCTAAAAGGGGTTTCACCTGCGCTTGTTTTTGTAAGTGTGTGATTCGCCCATAGCAAATTGGGCAACTCCTCCGCCCAAGCTTTCCCTTTGGTTCCAAGTCTTGATTTTATTCCTTCCACCAAGCTGCGGTTGGCGCGTTCCACCTGGCCATTGCCTTGTGGGTGCGCAACAGAAGTGAACGGTTGTATTTGTAGGTCGCTGTACCATTTCAGCAATCCTTTGTCCGCAAACTGGGTACCATTGTCCGTGACGATCGCCATGGGTAGGACGATGCGGCAGATAATAAATTCCCTTATGATTTTTTTCACCTGCTTGGCTGTGATTTCTGCGAGTGGTTTGGCCTCTACCCATTTTGTGAAATAGTCGATAGCGACTATCAAGTATTTTCTTTTGTCGGCCGTCATCGGAAATGGCCCTACAATGTCTATTGTACATTTTTGAAATGGCCATGCGGAGGTTACTGGTATCAGATCATTTTTTGGGGGCATGGTGTTGGGTGCATGGCGCTTGCATGAATCACAACCGCGGATGACCTTTAGGGCATCTAGGTGCATGCCTGGCCAGTGGTATCCCGAGTTCATGATCTTTGCGACCACCATGCGCGACCCTGCGTGGATCCCACAAATTCCTTCATGGATCTCCCGGATCAAGTAGTCTGCATCGTCCGCATCAACAGACCTCAGCAGTGGCCCCAGATAAGATTTTCGGTAGAACACTCCATCCTGAATTTGGTAATGGAGAGCTATGTGTAGTATTTTCTTTTCTTCTGCGCGTTTATCTGGGAGTGCACCTGTAGTGAGGTATGACACAATCGATGTCATCCAGCTATCAACATTCATTTGGATAATATGGACTTCCTTGCGTGGAACAGACGGTTCATTCATGACTTCCACTCGGACCTCTTTTGCTAAATGGCCGAATCTTGTTGATGCCATTTTGCTTAGAACGTCCGTTGGCTTGTTTTGACTGCGGCTGATGTGGACAATGGTGCAAGTCGTGAAGTTGTTCATCAGCTCTTTTGCTCGTTGGAGATACATGATCATTGACGGGTCTTTAGCTTCATATTTTCCTGTGATTTGACCTGCTACTAACATGCATGGAGTCAACATGTGCGACGACGTGCTTGGCGCCTAGCTTCTTTCTCATGCGCAGTCTTACCAGAAGGGCTTCATACTCGGCTTCATTGTTTGTGGTCTTGAATTCCAGCCGGATTGCATATGTGAATTCTGCACCTTGTGGACTTACGACTCTCAAGCCAGTGCCTACTCCGTCTTCATTTGATGCTTCGTCGGTGTAGAGGTTCCAGAAAGATTTTTCATCACATGTTTCTTGAATTTCTTGTTCAGCTTTACATTCTTCGATCTTTTCTCGTCGCACTTCAGCTATGAAATCTGCTAGGACTTGACCTTCGATGGCTGGGCGAGTTTTGTAAAAGATGGTGTGCTCACCCAGCTCAATGGCCCATTTTGCTAGTCTACCTGATAGCTCTGGTTTCGATAGCACATTGTTTAGCTTGTAGTCGCTGAGCACATTAATTGGATGGCCTTGGAAGTACCTGCGTAGTCTGCGCGAGGCATGAACCAATGCCAAAACCAATTTTTCCATAGTTGAGTACCTGGTTTCTGCATCTTTTAGGACTCTACTGATGTAACAGATTGGGGTTTGTACTAGCTTTCGATCAACCATCAGATTTGCACTCACCGCCTTCTCTGTTGCGCAGAGATACATCGTTAGTGGTTCTTTGGGGAGAGGGGCGGTGAGTGTTAGTAAGTCCATCAGGCATGCTTTCATGTCTTGAAATGCTCTTTCAGCTTCAGTGGTCAATTTAAATTGATTTTTCTTTAGATAGCTTTTCAGAGTCTCAATGAATGGGATTGACTTGCTCGCATGGTGTGATAGAAAGCGCTTGATTGCCACCAAGCGTCCATTCAGCATTTGCACCTCTTTCAAAGTTGAGATGGAGAGGGGATCTGCGCAATGGCTAGAATCTTTTCTGGGTTCGGGCGGAACCCATCCTTGGTGACAACCACCCCTAAGAACTTTCCTTCCTCCATCCGAATGCATATTTGCTCGGGTTGAGCTTCATGTGAATCTCTTTCAAATGCTTGAATGTTTCTTCGATGTCTTTCAACATCTGATCCTCTTCTCTGCTTTTGATAACCAGGTCGTCCACATACACCTCCAGATTCTTACCAATCTGTTGCGCAAATGCATGGTCCATCAACCGTTGGTATGTGGCGCCTGCATTTTTAGACCAAAAGGCATCTTGGTGTAGCAGAAAACGTCATTGTCTATTCTGAAGGCTGTTTTGTCTTCATCCTCTAGCGCCATTTGGATATGGTGATAGCCTTTGTAGGCATCCAGAAAGCATTTGAATCGGAAGGGCGCTAGAGAGTCTATCTTGAGATCAATTTCTGGGAGTGGGTAACAGTCCTTCGGGCAAGCCTAGTTGAGGTCCGTGTAGTCCACACACATTCGCCACCTACCGTTGCTCTTTGTGACCATGACTGGGTTTGCGACCCAAGTATGGTACCTTGTTTCACTCAAGATTCCAGCTTTCAGTAGCTCGTCCACTTGCTCGTTCATTGCCTTGGTTTTTTCTGTGCCCATGCTTCTGCACTTTTGCGCAATGGGTTCCACTGAGCGATAAGTGTTGAGCTTGTGTTGAGCGAGTTCTCGCGGGACCCCCACCATGTCTGATGGTTTGCCACGCGAAGACGTCCATGTTTCTTCTAAGCAACTGCTTTAGGTGATCCCGAATGTTTTCAGAGATGGCTGGCCCTATCGTGATCGTTTGTTCTGGGAACTTTGGATTTAGGATCCATTTCTCTGGCTCTGTACGCGGGCTGGCCTTGATCATCTTGGTTGGGTAAGGCTCTTCTATTATAGCGCACTCCCGATTAGTCCATACAATTGCTACACCTGTTGGGGTGGGAAAACCGATGGCACCATGGACTATGGAAGGGACCATGTTATAAGATGCCATGGAGTCGCGCCCCATGATGATATCATACTTTGACTTTGTTGGTATCACAAGGAAGGTAATTTCTTCTGTTCTTGAACGGGTTTTATCCCCAAGAGTGAGATGAAAAGAGATCTCCCGTAGCGGGGTTATTACCTCTTTCGAGAAACCCATGATTGGAGAGTTGATGGGGCGCAGGCGCTCTTTGTCTTCATCGTCCAATAAATTGAAGCATTGCTCATACATGATATCGGAATTGCTTCCAGTATCCATGAATGCGCTTGTAGTTCGATAATGATCAAAGATGGTTGTGACAATGAGTGCGCAAGTGGAGGAGGGTCCGCCTTTCACTATGGGGAAGCACACTTGTTGCTCCTTCCACTCCGCAATTTGTTCAGTTTTGCGCTTCTTATGATTGCTCCTGTTTCTGTGAATCATCATACTTACATTCTTGATTTTCTTTTGTGGTGGCCCCTCATTTTATTTGCGCTCGACATTTTTTAGAAGGTGTCAAAGCTTGCCAGATTTCAGAGCGATTTCTATGGCCGTTTTAAGCTGGAAACATGTGCCCGTTTCATGCCCAATGTCCTGATTGTACGCGCAAAACTTGTTGGGGTCTAGACCGTGTCTCTTTTTGATAACTCTAGGTTCAGGGAAATCTACCTACTCTGTTGCCAAAACTTGCGCTGGCGTTTTCGTTAGAGGTGTCCAAGAATTGTGGCTGCGCCTTGTTGGCTTGTGATCAGAAGATGGATGATTCTTGTGCTCTATGACTTCGGAGGGTTTGGTATCGGCTTGGGGAACTCCTTGGAGCCTGTTCCAAATGGCTCCTTTACCCCTTCTGTCATTTATGTTATTTCTATTTCGGACAGACTGAGCTTGGGCGTCTGTGTATTGCGGAGCATGCACTCGGCTCCAAACTGACAGCTCCCTTTCAGTACGCGCCTACGTCTTCACACCTCGCATGATTTCTTCCCAGGTGTTTGGCATTGCGGTTCAGCCTACGAGGGTGCAGATTAGAGGATCGCAACGCCTGCCTTGCTTGAAAGCTGCCTTCGTTAACTCAAAACCGATAGGTCCTATCTGAAGAGCTTCGCGGTTGAATCTGGTGATGTAGTCTTCGATTGATTCATTATCATGTCTCCGCACTTGTAGGATGTCTGTGGAGTCTCGTTCTATTCTTCGGTTTTGACTGAAGTGGTTAGAGAACTTGTCAGTAAGTTCCTTAATGCTGTCAATCTTGCCATTATGTAGGCTGTCGAACCACACTCCCGTAGCACCCATAAGTGTCTGCGCAAACATGTGACACCAGGCCCGCAAGGTCCATCCTGCGCATTTCCCTGCCACCTCAAAGCTTCTTAGGTGGTCATCAGGGTCACCTGTGCCATCGAACTTTCCCAGGTTACTCGGGATCCTGGTTTTTAGTGGCAAAGGTGTGATCGCAATGCGTGGGGTGAACTTGGATTTTTCACTGAAGGATGGAGGATAGTATGGCTGAGTGAGGTCATCGTCGCCGGTCATATAGTGTCCCCGCCAAACAATGTTAGTTAAGGACTGGATAATGTCACAGCGAAAGTGACTCTGACACTCTCCATGTGGGATCTGTGGTATGTCTGCTTCCACCGTTTAGTCCTGCGGCTCTGGAGGGACCTTCGGATACAGTGATTGGTTTTCCCTCGCCACAGGACAGTTGGCGGGATGTTTCTCTAAGCTGTTACTCTTGTAGTTTCTGGGCATAAGCACATTTTAGAGCTTCCTTCTGCTGGGCGTACCACACCTCCGGGCTAACCATCGGCATGGCTGTTCCAGTTGTGGAATTCTGGTTGTTATTCTCTGTAGCAAAAACAAAAGATGGGGTCTGACAAGTCCCTGAGGACGGTGTAGTGTTGTGACCTGCATCTGTGATGTTCTGTTGTTCTTCCCGGGTGTCACAAGGCTGGCCGGTGTTTGACTGAGCAGCACCGGTGCCGGAGTTATCGCTGGTGAAGGAAGGTGGCAGAGGTAGAGAACTTATAGTTGGTTTTTAGAAAGATAGAATTTTTATGGATTGTTGTTCTAACACTCTCAAATTATGGATGGCGCCAATGAAGAAACACCAATATAACAATCTATAAATATGAGCACGGTTAAAAGATATTTTGCATTAATGATTGTTGGACAGATACGGGGACTCAAATACAGATTATTACAGCGTTTTAACTATAATCTATCTCTCTCAACTATCACTGAATTCTCTAAGGGTTTTTCTGCCGGAGAGTGAATGAATCCCTTCTCCTTGGGGAGAAGGGGTATTTATAGGCTTTCGAGACGCTCTGTGATTGGTCGAGGTGAGAATGACAGCTGGCATGTACGATTACAGACTGTTGACATTGCTGGCGCTGTCCTTCTACGATTGGTCCACGTGTCCTATGGTCGTACTTTCCGTCCTTTTCTGTACCTCGTACCTGTAGGTGATCATGGAGCAGGGAATAACAGCCTCTGATTGGTTGCACGTCCCTTAATTTCCTTGTCGGATTACAGCTGTCACGTACGAGGTTATGTGCGTAGGCTTCTAGAAGGTAACGTCAGCGCAGTGTGCTGACGTTTACAGAGTTGTGAGGCTGTGCGCACGCACAAGTACATATCTCCTCAAAATTGATACCACGTACACACTTGGAAGCCATTATCGACACCTTCTGCCTCAAATACATCCATCAATTTCGTATAACTTAGCCTCGGAGATCAAACTTTGGATCACCAATTGTACACTTTCACGCCTCAGATAGTTTGCATCATGGAAAGACACGGGTCATGTCTCGGTTCGAACCGCTCCTGCCTGTATCATTGGTTTTTATTTTCTTTTTACCCTTTTAAATTCATATATTTTAATATTTTATTTATTTATATTACATATATTCAGTAAAAATTCTATGAAAATTTAATAAACTCTTGTAAGAGCTCATAAAAAAAATTAAAAAAGGGAGAAATAACACCAAACGAAAAGAAGATATAAAATCGTAGAATTCTGCATGCCTGTTACGTCATGCTAACAATGTTAAACATAAAAAAGAATAATTAAGTCGATCTTTGAACTGTGCAAAATTAATCATACTACGAAAAGCCTGTCAAACGGAAAAAATATACGTAAAACGAAAAACTTGCGAAAGATTGAAAGTATACGTAAAAACATTGAGCTGTACACCGCACGTTGCGACGCGTTAACTTGAAACATCAAACGAAAAACTTGCGTAACACGAAAAGTATAGGGGACTCTGGGGCTAGATTATAAAAGAAATAGAGCTTTAGGTTAAGATTAAATAATCAAGGGACCCTCTGACCCCTGGTATCTATATTGGATACCGATCATCCCACCCCACAAGGGTTATGATCCCGGCAAAATACCTCAAAGTGCTGCCCACAAGATTCGAACTTGTCTCCTCTCATGCCCAACACTTATCATTGGTAGTTGGTACCACTAGGCTATAAGCCCATTGCAAAAAAAATAAAAAAGTATAAGGGGCTACATAATACCTTGCAAAAAAAATAAAAAGTATGGAGGATCAAAGTTGAAAGTAAAAAAGTGTGGTGCTAGATTATAAAAGATAAAGTGTTTTTGGTTAAAGTAACAAATCAAATGGGATACATTACAAAAAATGAAAAGTTTGGGATTGCAAGTAAAAAAATCAATTTAAGGGATTACATTACAAAATATGAAAACATTGGGGTTAAAAGTAAAAAAAAAAAATCAAATTTAAAAGTTAAAAAAAATGGGTTTAAAAAAATACTAAAAATAAGTACAATCACTAAACCTCAACGTAACACAAAGGTGCTAATTAGTAATATACTAGATGTAGGCCCTCGCACGTTGTGGCGGGGGAATTTGGTTGTAAGCATTTTTGTACTCTTGATTACATGAGGTTTAGTTCTTTGCAAATTTGTAAGCATTAGTATTAGTATGCTTGATCATTAAAAATCAATCTTTAAAGTCACATTTAGTTATGTTTTGTTTTCCTCGCATTCACCAAGAGAATACTTATGTTAATATATTAGAGACACATGCCAATGCTAAAGTACATGGACATAAGAGCAGTTCAAGGCTAACCCATTTGTCAAATTTCTATTACTATTACTATTACTATTACCACTACCACTACCACTACCACTACCACTACCACTACCACTACCACTACCACTATTACTATTACTATTATTTTATGCCATCTACTTCAATTCTACAACTGATTTACCGTCCATAGCTTCAAAATATCTCAGTTATCTAATAAACAAACCAAGATCTTAGTTTATTTCTCATCTATTTACTTGAGGTCACTAACTCCAATCTATCGGTTTGTTATCTATATTAAGCAAGTATCTCTATCTATACAGGAACGCACTACTGGAAATCAAAAACGACATTTCACGTTTGTTGTCGCCGCTTTCTACAAACTTGTAGCGGAAACTTAGCATAATAAGCACTAACGTGCTCGAAACATAAAAAAAACATTATGTAAACCTACACTTAGCGTTTGTTTAAGTTCGGATTGTGTTGCCCCTTTCTATTCCACCTTTTTTTGTACACCAATCATCATGCTCCCTGCGTTAATTGTCCCGTGTGCTATGCCTATTCACCCTGTGTAACAAAATCAAGCTGAAACGAACACTAAATTAATCTGCATGTATAGATAAACATACACTTGGCGTTTGTTTAAGTTTGTACAGCTTTGCCCCTTTCTCTGCCACATTTTTCTACACCAATCGTTGTGCTCTTTGTGCCAATTCTCTCGTGCACTACGCCTATTCAACCTGTGAAACAAAAAATACGCTGAAGCGAACACTAAATGAATATAGATATAGATGTCTACATATGTATAGTATACAAATATTTACGTGTAAACATTGCTGACCATGTATACAATTTCTTCAAGTCAGCTATATCATGCACGCCATCTTACCTGAACTACTATCATTGCGTCAGATGTAAAGTTAAACTATAATCGTAGATACTACATGAATATATGAGTAAGAAAACCTACATACTAAAAAGAACGTTATTGCACACTTTATACTCAATCGGAAATCCTATGGCAGTCTTTATTCTCAGACAACCTCTTGTTCGTTTGCATCTTCATTCAAGTTTTAGTCAGCCCAGAAAAAATCATCATAGCCCTGTAAGCACCATTACAACAAAAAATTCCAAACCAAATCAAGTAAGAAATATATCAAAACCAAGAACTAAGAAAACACCTATCTTTCCCTCCCTCCCTCCCTCTCTCTCTACAGAATAAGAAAAAGCTCATTAATGTAATGCCTATCAACAAATAAGCCAAATGAGACCACACCATTGCAAACGAAAACCAAGAATCGGTTTTAAATTGAATCGACAAAAGACGAAAAATGGGGAATAAACAAATGTTGTGTGACATACCTGTTGGTTCAGAACGATTGAAGGAGTTTAGATACTGACGGCAGGCCAGAAAGAGGGCACTCAGCCCTACCTTTTTTAGGGATTATTTTTTCTGTGGAACGTGGGTAGAGGTGGTTCATGCTCCAGATTGGAGGTGTCGGCATCATATGACGTCGGTAACCACCACATACCTTTACCATGTAACTTATTTTGAATTAATTGTCATGGTGATCCACCTATATTCCCAACTGTCCTTTCGCAATTGACTTACAAAAATTTCAACTATAACTTGTTAGAAATAAATAATAACTAATCTGTTCATATCATATGCAATCAATATAATCAAAGAAAACATTTACCTTGTCAGACTTGTTTTAATAAGATCAGCAACATCATTCCTCAAAAACTTCTACATTGCGTTCCTCTTTCTCCATATCATCTCGATTCCGTCATAATTCAACTTCGTCTTCATCTTCGTCTTCATCTTCGTCTTCTACGCGTGTTAAGAAACCGCGGGAACTGCAAATCAGGCCAAGATTTGCACCGGAGTTCGATTAACAATCATTGTTGGCTCTAGAGTTGTAATAGTTATGTTTCAATATGAGTTGTTACTATGATTCAAACAACGACAAAAAATCAAAAAGAACCTATTATTGAAGTGATGAAGCACAGATTTAACCCTCTTTTATCATAAATTTCCTCGTGAGATTCTATAACCTCATTATGGAATCCATACATTCCTTAGCAGTAAAATGTATATATGCATGTAAGTCAAGTCTCAAGCACAACAACATACATATTTGCATATAATTAGAATGAATACTAATTCACAAACCTTCAATGAATTGAACTTTTGCCAACCTTGAACTTCAGCCAAACTTACAAATGATTCATTTACTTCAACAAACCTTCAATAAATAGGACACAACAATCTTTAATAAAGTTACGAATTATACATCAAATCTATAATAAAGTTGCTTTTACAAAAACAACAAAGAAACATTCCCATAACCCAATTCACAGAATCGAACACTAATCATTTCAAGTCACCCCCTTTTATGTTGCCCTTGTTTCTTTTCATCTAATATCTATAGTAACAAAATCAAAGCAGTGTTCTTTCCATGTAGCAATAAAAATATACCTGCAAATGCAGCTGAAAACCGCAAACCACAAAAAAACCTCTTGCTGGTGGTTGAAAAGATCCATTCGGATTCAGACCCGTTACCTAAGCCTGCATTTCTTGTGCGTTACTAACCACTTTCTTGAAGCTATAAAACAATACAAAACATATACTAAATCAGTAGATCCAAATCAAACAATCCCTAATTCATACAAAACCTAAATTTCTTTATCCTTTAATCCAATAAAATGCAGACAAGTGTAGGCCGGTAGTACCGCCACTGCCCCTCCTGTAACAATTACAATAACCAAGGAAAAATAATAATAAAACACATTTAATAAGTCAAAATCTAAAAATATACATAAATGCAGCCATCAACTAAATTGCAAAATAATTCTTAATGATGAAATAAATACCCGGTCATAATCCGGGTTCTTAACCCACAATGGTATCTCCAACTCTTACTGACCTATCATAAACAAAACAGAAAATATACGAAACTTCAATCACAGGTCCATCTAGATCTAATACAAATACGGAACATGCATACAAGTCGGAGTATGAGAAACTTACTGAAGAAGGAAGATCGGAGAGAGAATATTTCATTGCTTGACACAACCAGACTGCGTCAGATTTTGCCTTGGTAATACCAGCGCCGCTACACTAAGTACCGATTGAACCCTAGTCACCGCTTAGATTGACTTTAAGTTGCAGAGCCTCCCAACCACCGTGAACTACTACCACAATGGTGACTCTTGATGCGGTGACGTCGATATAGCTGACCATCGGTGTAGCCATCGTCCTCCACCGTAACCACTTTCTACGATGATGGTTAGGTGTGTGTGAATTTGGAAAGAGAATAATATGTTTAATGTGAAGTGGCCTTTTTTTTGAACGACCAACAAATTGGAATCACTTACGGAACACTAGAGTATCATTGTGCCACCAATGTTACCACGCGATCATATTCCACCACCAAGTCACCAATTCAGGAGGAAATTCATAATTATGAGAAAACCCCCTATGTGAAGTGGCCTGGTATGTGGTTGTAATATGATGTAGAGATAATGCTAAAGACCAAAATACCACTCAAAACCCTCTGAATTACGATCACACCTTACAACCCTTAATGCACTCTTTACAATTAAAGAATGCACATAAAACCAAACCATGCCAATTAGCGTCAATGTCACACCATTGCTAGCAACCATCAACACTAGAATAGTTCGTAAACAAAATAAACAAAAAAGAAAAAACGAACACCGAACAAAAAGCAAACATAAAATTGTTGAACCAGGCATGCCCGTTACCCCGTGTTAATACGAATAAATTAGACCAAAAACATTTATGATAATCAACAAAATAAAACATAAGAACATGACACTATATAATTACATCTAATCAATTTCTTTGATTTATTAATTTGTGTCATAACACGCTTAACGCGTCGATTGCTACCTGCGTCTCCAACTGTGTCAAGAATACTTGCAATCTTCTCCGTAAGTTGTGATTATTTGTGTGGGGATGATACAGGGATTTGGTGTCTTTGACTACCTATTCCAAAAAATGAAGCAAAACCCAACACTACGCCATAAAACCACACATCGGTTGGAGAATTTTGCTTACAATTTATAGGATGTATGCATAAAATTGAAGCACTTTTCTCTCAAGTTTAAGAACCATATGGGCATCTTCTTAATAACAATAGGGTAGATACACCTGATCATAGCAAGTATTAATTAGTAATCAAATACATTGATTTTCAAGAACATGAATGATGTAAATACAATATCTACTGTACTTAATTGCCACTGTTTGTCTGTGTATTATGAATTCATGGTTATTACCAGCATATCACAAATTATTAACAGCCTAATTAAAACTTAATCACTATACTTAAGAAAATGAGAAGCTTAAGAATTTACCTCACGAACTTGAAGCAGATGAAATCGGATGAATTTGAGGTTGCAGTAGTAAAATTATACCAATGGATGTTAATATAGGAGTTTAAATGACTTCAGATAGTTTACAACCATACGATCCATAGAGGTGCCGATCAGAATACATCTTTGACTTGAACATGTTTCCCAACTCACTCATGTTTCCTGCTCTTTGGTGATTTTAAATATATGTACGTTTAAAATATGAAGTTGAGCCCACAAACATATAATTAGTAACTCGCCTTTTTTTCTTCGATTCTGTTCAACAACCGCCGCTTATGATATGATTTAGGTATTCTTTCTTACCCTACTATTTTATCCTCGAATTAATTAGAAGGATCCTATTAAAGATAAAAAGAAACCAAAATTGACCCATTTCTTAGTAAATGGGTCGAAATTAACACTTATTTATTAGAAGGGGTTGTGGTGTACCTGAAGAGTGGTTGCACGAAATAGAATGATGCCAGTGATTATGAGTTGTTAACTGGTTACCAGAGACTGACTACAAAGATAGATGAACAGGTGATCATCCAAATCCCATGACAAATCTACAAACTTTCCTTCTTTTCTTCTCTATTCACCAATTTAAAGATTCAGGTAACACGCACTATATGATTAAACCATATTTAACAGGGTAAGCGCATTTACACTCTTACCTGAATGCAAATAACATTGTAATCCCACAGAATTATTCCATCCGCACTATGGCTATGTATAAGCAATGAGTTGACACTAATTAAGCGATAAAAAAAGTCAGGAAGATATAAACAATAGAGATTTTTCAATTGGAAATGAAGACTAAACACATACTCATTCCATACAACAAAACATAATAAACAACAAAGTACTCCTATATAACAAAATATAATAAAAGTGGTTCTCAAATTTGTACTGTTAAAATATTCGTTACATGTTATAAAACATAAAATATAAATTGCATATGTATGGAACTTCTAGGCAGTCACTACCGGGGTAACAATCTGATGCACTGTAAAATTCAATCAAATGTTTATAAAAAAAACTATGAGTAAGATGCAAGTAAGGATAGAGAGATTTGTTAATTGAATTTCGCTAGTGAAAAATGTTGAAAAAACTTACATTGTGATCGCCTCAACGCCTCTTGTACATGAAGCTCGCATGTTTCTGAGTCTCTGTACTTGCTGCAATAAACTATAACAGAAAAATGAAATCATAGACGTGAACCGGGCTTGTGTTTGACACAATTCCCTTAAACAGATTCTTCGTCTGTTCCCAGGGTACACCGGTTCGAAACAGTGGTGGTGCACTGCCGGACTATCCCACTTGCCTGAAAAATAATCGAACTTGGTTGCTACTACTATGTATTCGAGTTGTGTTTCTAGTGTATGTGTGTTTCAAGAGTTTCTTCATGTATAATTCTCATGTCTCAAAATGAGGTACAAAGACTCATATGTATACATGAACTATGGCTAGTGAAAAGTCTCACATAATTAGAGACTTAAATTTTATTTATTAGCCATAAACTCTATTCAAGCCTCATAAAGTATCTTTATTTGTCTTGAGTTAACCACATGAAGAATATAGTTAATAATTATAATTTCACTAAATTATAATTAAATCTACATTCACCTTATTTCCAACAATCCCCCACATGAATGGAGATTTATCAAAACACGCATATTTCGAACAAACCCCCACATGAATAGGTGTCATACTCAGAAACAACCTCATTCCGATTAAATTTCAACAGTTGAGTTTTGCATACGATAGGTAGGTGTGACCCTTTGAACCTTCGCTTATGAAACGCACTTAGCCCACTAGCTCTGAGTAGAACGCGATGTCTTTGAACTCGTCTGCCGTTTGTGTGGACAACAATACGCTTCACACAAGACTCTCCCTGACAACGTCAAGTCCTCATAGTTGTGTCCGTTATGGTCATGGACATGTGCCTGGTTCTGCGAGAGCTCTAAAGTATTGTGCCCCAACAATACCCTTCGAAGCGACCCCACTTCTCTCTCACATAGGTGATCTACTGGGACTGGTTACCTCAGTCAAATCATTAAAAGCCATAAGCTTAACCTCAACCTTGTCACTCTTAGGAATGGACTAGGAAGCTTATCAAATCTTATAGTAAACTCCCTTTTAAAACGTGGGGTTTTCACCTACTCTCCCCCACAGTGATCTTCGCCAGTTCATACAATTAGGTTGTCCTATTGAACTCAGATCTTGGGATCTCCAGTCAGCTGAGTTAGGTTTCCTTCGCATAAACTTAGCCTTTCATGGGCTTTAGTCCCATTCCCATTGACGACTTATGAACTAACTCTCTGCTTAAGCCTTTTGTTAGCGGATCCGCGATGTTATCCTTTGACTTCACATTGTCAACGGTAATAACTCTTATAGAGATTAGTTGTCGTACCGTATTATGCCTACGTCTTATATACCTGTTCTTACTGATACACATTGTGATATGAGCTCTACCAATTACCGATTGACTATCACAGCGTATGCATTAGGCCAATGCCGGCTTCAGCCACCTAGGTATATCCTTAACAAATTGACGTAGTCATTTTGCCTATTCATCCTCTAAAGCGATGAATTTTGATTCCATCATGGATCTAGCAATAACAATTTGCTTAGATGATTTCCATGTTATCGCAGCACCTCCAAGTGTGAACAAATACCCACTCGTTTCCTTGGAATCATTCATGTAAGATATCCAATTCGCATCATAATAACCTTCAACAACTGTTGGATATCTTTTATATTGCAGCCCATAGTTTTGTATGTATCCTAATTACCAAAGCACCTATGTCACGTAAGTCCAATGAATTGAACTTAGGTTGCTCGGGTATCTACTTAGCTTGCATGCTAAGTCTGGTCTGATACAACTCATCAGATACATCAGGCTGCCAATAATTCTTGAGTACTCTAATTGGTTAACAGGCTCACTTCGATTCTTAGCTAGACATTGACTCGTGTCAATGAAATTTCTAGCCACATTAGAGACATTTCCATTGAACTTCTCAAGAATTTTGTCCACATAATAGGACTGACTTATAACAAGTCTGTTCTAAGTTCGTGTGATTTGTACTTCCCGAAAACCACATCCGTTTATATCAAACCTGTTATTTTCAAATACAAGTCACCTCCACACTTATGTGTTTATTGGATAACTACCAAATGAGGTGATGAAAGTTTATTCATTTCATATGTAGTTTGAATACTTCTCAAATGGCTTTTCCCCCCACATTGCTTGCACGTTGATTGAGTTTGAGTAATATCACTCATGATGACATTAGACACCCGTGATAAGATAGCGACTATCTATATCTTTGTGTTTATTGAGGTCATCCATTATATTACTCAACCCATATTTCTCACACGAACCGTTTTCTAAGCTATATAAGTTTTCCTCATATTCAGCTAAATAGTATCATAACCAATGAACTATTTATTCGGTCCTTTCGAGTCATCCTTTTTAATGAATTATATATTTGCTTTTACAGAATTCATTCCCATATGTTTGAATGTTCAAAGTTAATTTATTCTCTGTGGAGCATCTAAATTAACAAGTATTAGTCTAGCATGCTTTAGACTACGAATACTTAGCATGTGAACAGAAGATGCCTCATTCTGATTCTTCACAGCCTTAAGAGATAACTCACTATCTCTTCCTAACATTCACGTCTTAGTTTAGACACAAAATGAGATTTTGTTTACCATTCAAAAACCTTGGTTTAAAGAATGCTTCAAAATCATAATTAATTCCATCAATTAGGATCAAGACTCGTTTGCCTTTAATCTCCAAGGCTTCACCATTGACTCTTTAGGACTTAAACATAAGTCTTAATATAAGTCACTTTGATTAACATATTCATCATCAACAAGTCAATTATATTGACACTCGACGACATGACATTCACATATGCCTAAGTGATATGTATATATATTTTGTTGATACTATTTATTGGGTGACTCTCCCAAAATATATCACGAATCCTCCATATAGTTCAACCAACATTGATGGTTTGTAGAGACTCTACACGTACATCAATATTCTAAGTCTTTTATAATAAATCTCACAATATTTCTCAAAGACTTATGAATAATAACATATATTCCTGTCATATGTTATAGTCATCAAAACTACATTTGTGCATTTCTACGTAAATGTTTTCAACATTAGATGGCATATCTCGTTTTCGTGCATTTAACTTCAATACACTTGCCACGTTGATCATGATTATCTCAATGGGGATGGATGAAGAGTTTTTTCTTCTTAGTCACTTAATTAGAGATTTAAGACTCTAATTAAGACTCTAATAAAACCTCATCAAATGGCATTAAGAACTCTACTCAAGAGTTTCACCATGTGAAATAAAACCTCATCAAATGGCATTAAAAACTCTACTCAAGAGTTTCAATTATACACTTAATTTAGTCTTAAAACTATTATCAAGTGCTATAAATAAATAAATTAACTCTACTAAAGAGTTTTTCTTCAATTCATCACATGAAGAGTTTTACCAATTAATAATTATAATTTACCAAATTATAATTTCAATATAATCCACAATATATATAACATATTACATATATCTTTAACCGGATTCATATAAGGATATATAAACATCAAATCTCAAAGTGTTAATCTCTTTAACACTTTATCGTTCGACGAAATAATAGCAATTATATCGTCTCGTGGCATGTTTCGAGGCACTCCCTCAATACACTGTTCAAAACAACAACGTTGTTTATACTTAACTACTCACAAGTAGTCGCACAAGTAAATATGTCCAAAACAATATAAGTTGTTTTACACTAAATAGTCTCTCTAGACTATTATTTGGTTCAAGTCATCATACTTCTCATACAAGTATCAAACCATATATAATTTGCAAAACACATGTTTTATTCAGACAAAACATTTCTGCTTTCACAAGTATTTTTCATAAACTATACATATTTATGTTTTGATTACACATCAAAACCATAAACTCTAATATAGTTTTATTATTTAAACCATTCCTAACTCACTTGTTAAAGTATATGGTTTTCATGACTAACCATTTCTAATTTGTTCATTAGAAACTATACGTGTATCATATAAACATATACGATTTAAAAATTAACCATTTCTAACATACTTGTTAGAATGCAAACGATTACACGTTTCATCATATACATTTTGGTTATATCAAATAAACATTTTTCTAACACACCCGTTAGAAATAAACGATTACCAAAATCATTTTAAAGGTCATTGGTTTATATTCTCAACCGTTTCTAACCTGCCTGTTAGAAATACACGATTATGACAATCGTTTTAGACCTTGTTGGTTTATATAAAATAAACCATTTCTAACACCCTCGTTAGAAAATTAAACCATTTACATAAATGGTATTAACTTTGGATTTTTCGAAATATACCCGTTTCAAACTCACTCGTTAGAAACCGTCAATTTAACCAAACTGGTTTAATGTTGGAAAAAGTTGAAACACCCAATTCTCCATAAACCCATGAGTTGAAACACCTCATTAAAACCTTTAAGAATATTTGACCCATCTTAATGATATTCTTTTTATTTTTAAGTTTCAACTTTGGACTTTTAATTGGTATTCTTACTAAAACCTTCAATAAAACAAAATAAGTTTATAACTTTTTTATTTTCACAAAATTTTCCAAAATAAAATTTGCAACACGTTTGTCTATTTTGTACAATAATCTTTTCTAACACACTTGTTAGAAAATATAAACATCTTATTTTGTCTTTACAAAATCATCAATCTCTAACACGCCCGTTAGAGAAATCAATATATAAGTTTACAAATTAAACTTACTATTTTCCAAATAATAATTTCTAATACGCTTTATTAGAAATGTTTCATGACACGTTATTCTTTCAACGTCGTCGATTCTAACACGCTTGTTAGAAATACATGTTTCAAACCTTATATTTTGAAACCCTTTATTTCCAATACTCTCATTAGAAAATGTATACATTTCAAATACTTTGAAATTATCTTTTTAATACGCTTACTAGAAAGAAAACATGATCAACCAAGTTTACATGGGTTTTCAACTAATATGTCTTTTCTAATACTATCATTAGAAATTCAAAAAAAAAAATGTTTAAACACATATTAGAAATGTTTCATAGTCCGGTTTATCTAAATATAACTCAAAACCCATGAATCCGAAAATTAAATCAAAAATTCGTTTTGTAGAAACAATCTTTCGGATTAAAAATTGCATTCTCATCATCATGAATGTAATCCAATTCGATGTACCAAAGAAAACATGTACAAACTTTCGTGAACCCAAATTCCTTAGGAAGAACATGAAAGTTTGTTTACTAATCTGTTTAAGTTTGTTAGAAAAACTTACATTGTGATCGCCTCATTGCCTCTTGTACATGAAGCTCACATGTTTCTGAGTCTCTGTACTTGCTGCAATAAACTATAACAGAAAAACGAAATCATAGAAGTGAACCGGGCTTGTGTTTGACACAATTCCCTTAAACAGATTCTTCGTCTGTTCCCAGGGTACACCGGTTCGAAACAGTGACGATGGTGCACTGCCGGACTATCCCACTTGCCTAAAAAATAATCGAACTTGGTTGCTACTATTATGTATTCGAGTTGTGTTTCTAGTGTATGTGTGTTTCAAGAGTTTCTTCTTGTATAATTCTCATGTCTCAAAATGAGGTACAAAGACTCATATGTATACATGAACTATTGCTAGTGAAAAGTCTCACATAATTAGAGACTTAAATTTTATTTATTAGCCATAAACTCTATTCGAGCCTCATAAAGTATCTTTATTTGTCTTGAGTTAACCACATGAGAATATAGTTAATAATTATAATTTCACTAAATTATAATTAAATCTACATTCACCTTATTTCCAACAAAAAACTCCAACCTAATCGCTAGTTGATTCTGGATACTCAAGATCCACGATGACCCCTTTAGCCAAGTTGCTATAATTCTGGTAGCTGGTCACAGTGGGACGCTATTTCAACTGAAACAATGGACGTATGAGATGAAGGTTGAAGGTTGTAGTGGTTAATGGTTATAAATTTGGACTTAGATCTGGATTGAAATGTGGAGAGGGATGTGAGAGGCAAAGAAAGAGAAATGAATATGTGTAAAAGTTTAAAGCAGGCTGACACGTATCCAGAAGGTGAGGTGATGCAGAAGGAAGTGAGGACGCATGTAATCATACACATGGCAAGCATTGTACAACCCATGATGCATAAAGTACAATAGGGCAAAACACATAACACCATTCATGCAAACCTTACAACACCTTATTGCATAAACTTCTTGCTAATTAGAGTATATAAATAAATTTCAAGACTTTAAACTTTAAATATAAACTATATTATTTATAAAGAAAAGTTATGATTAAATAAATATCCTCATATATTTTTTATCTTTTAAATTAAATACTAAATTTAATTCTTGAGAGAGTTTTCTTCTTTAACAACTACGGATTCTAAATCACCAAATTAGGAAATCCTATGGGTTTGTTTGGTTGATTAAGTGTTGAACCATTAAGAGGACCGAATGGTTAAGAGGTTTGAATTGTTAACTGTTGAATCATTAAGTTAGACCTCTTAATGGTTAATTTTCTTATCCCATATTGGTAGGAGAGTCTCATTAAGGTTCAACGTAGTTCAATGCTTAATGGTTTAGTGCTTAATGGTTCAGCAACATCCCAAATCTTAATGGTTCAGCCTTAACCATTCCATTCAGAAGCTGAAACAAACGCGCTGAATGCTGAACCATTCAGAACTGAATGATTCAGAGCCTCATTAAGAGGCTTACCAAACAACCCCTAAGTGTCTACCCTAGAAACCTTAGACTTTAAGCTACTTGTATCCTTGGACCTTGTTTGTTTATCTAGGTTGATTTTCTCGTGAATCAACTTGTTTAAGTTGTACCTTACATCTTGGAAACTTATTTTGCTAAGAGGTGAATTTACATAGTCACTCTTTTACATTTTTCTATAGTTTTCAAGGTGAAACATGTTAGACTTAACTTATACAATTCAACTTTGTGTCATTATATGAATCTTTGATGCTACATGTCATAAACAAAACTAGGTAGACTGAACTAAGACTTGCATAATCATTAACTCGATACAAGACTACGGTAACAATGATAGTTGGAATGACAATGTGTAACGATACCAAATTACCGAATTGATTAACTTGGACCATAAATGTGACACCGCAGGCGAATCCCACACAAGAAGTGAGCAGGAGAGATCCCTGGTTCATAAGAAATCCGCTACTTCTTAAATCACCAGCGCGTTTTGGGCTTAGTTAGGTTATGGAGCACATAAAAACTCCACAGTTAAGCATGCTCAGATAGGAGTAGTATCAAGAAGGTTGACCTCCTTGGAAGTCTCCAAAGAGGCAACCAAAAACAAATCCATGAGCTCTTGGATTGGTAACTCATCGAGGGTAAAGCAGATAATATTGGTGGTGAGAGAGGTCGGATGTTACACAGTCCCCACCTTGGAGTGTTGACCATGGCTATGGCTATGGCTATGGGAAATGAGGGTGACAACTAAAGGGTAGGCTGCTAAACCCACTTTTTAAAAACTAAATTTCATATATGAATGTGTTACATGATTGTTTGTTTAAGAAAGATTCAGCAGCATTTCCCCTTAGTTCCTATATATATATATATATATATATATATATAGGGTAGGGTTCAAATAGGAACCAACCCTTAGTTAGGAACTTTAGGAACCAATCTCATCCACCCATCTTCAATGGCATGATGGTAAATATGTTAAACATTAATTAACTTTTTAATTAAATCAAGGGGTAATATTGTCTTTTGGTATTTGATTATTAATAGGTTATTTATTATCCATTGTAACTGACAAACACCACAATAATATCATAATTAGCGATCTTTTATCCTTCAACATACGTAAAGAATGTGCAGAAATCGAATGAAGAGCAACAAATCATATACATGTACGTATGAAGGTGCGATATTTCATTGTTATTCTTAATCAATCGCCGTTTATATCATTGTTATTCTTAATCAATCGTCGTTTATTTTGTTTTCATAACCATTACGTTTGAAGTTTCAAGTTTTATCGATTTATTCTGATGATTTGATAAATATGATCCAAATATGGTATTGATAAGTAAAAAGTTTTGTTGTTGATTTAAAAAAAAGGGGTATTTGAAACCCTAGTAAAATATTTTCAGGATGATCGAGATTCGATTTTAGGTGTATATTTTGAATATACACCTGTGTATACACAATATACACGGATGTAGGATTTGTGTTAACTATACGTTAATGTATACAAGATAAAATATGAATAACAGTAAGTTTATTTTTGAGTATACACTATTGTTTTGTCTTAAAAAGTATTCTTTGGTGCTGATTTATAAAAAAAAAGGTATTTTAAACCCTAGTAAAATGTTGTAAATGAATACTGTCGATGTTAATATAATTTAAATATACATTAGTGTATATCGAATATACACAGGGGTACCATATGTATTACTATACATTGGTGTATACAAGAGACTTTATTAGTAAAAGCGTGTTTAATTTCAGTATACACTAGTGTAAACTATACGTTGGTGAGTAGTAGATTAATGTCGAAATATACTGTAACAACTCGTTCTAAAATATGTGTTTTTTGTTTAATTTTATTTAGGTTTCGGATACAATGTCAAGTTGACGACAAGGGAATTAACTAATGCTTGTTGTTTCAAACTTGGACACGGAGCTTTTAAGTTTGGACCTGGAGATGTAATTTTTGGCAATGGAGAGTACAATCTTGTTTATGAGTACATTAATAGGAATCCACGTTATTGTAGAAAGTGTGGTCGTTTGGGATATCATAACGCCATACACTGCCCATTTAAATAATTTGTTTTTAGTATTTGAGTGAAACGCAGTTTGGATAACTATTTCGATGTCGAATTTTTTTTTTGTGATGTACTTGGTTATTGCAAAATAAAAGTAACGTTGGATTTTTTTTCTTTTATTATTCTTGTTTTTTCTGATATTATTTATTGTAGTATATGTGTTCTTGAATATACAATGATGTACAACTATATTCAAGATAATCTACATCGGTGCACTATTACTGGATTGATATTATAGATGGCAAAAAATATGAACATAGTAAGCCTATTATGGTATGTGTATTGTGTATTATTTTATTTAAAGCTAACAATTAATTAGAATCAAATTAATATTGAAAACCGTTAAAACCCTAATCATATCCTTTTTTTTTGAATCTCTAATAGATAATCATGATTCCTAGAAAGTAGCTAACAAATTTAAACCAATCACCATTCAAAAAGAAATATTATCGTTTCCTTAAATATATGACGTACATTATATTAAGAAATTATACACTGTTATATACAAATACACATTCAATGTGATTAAGCACAATACCAAAAGAAAAAAAAATCATCTCCTCATTCTAAGCACAATACCCTACGAGAGTACTCTGAATCAAAAAAAAAAAACTTTCAATCGGCTGCGTCTTGCTTGGAGACTGATATACTTTGCTGGACGTTCTAAACTTGGTACCTACAAATGGTTTAACATTGTCTGGTACAACAGGCATCCAATATCTCATCCCACCAGGAGACTCATATACTTTGCTGGACGAGGAACCTACAATACAAAAATGTACATTAGAACTTAATTAACCAATATTTTAAAAAAAAATAGAGTCAGACATTCCATTTTTTATAATTAATATACACATGTGTATAGTTAATGTTATTGTATCTGTACGCTTCAAAAAATCTTATTATATCATTACGCTTAAGCAAATATACACTGGTGTATAACGAACACGTAAACTAATCTACACCTGTGTATAGTTAATGTTATTGTATCTGTACGCTTCAAAAAAGCTTATTGTATCTGTAAGCTTCAGCAAATATACACTGGTGTATAACAAACTATTAAACTAAGACGAAATCTTATTGTATCTGTGTGCTTCAACGAATAACAATAAGTAATACACCAGTGTATAATTCCAATTTTGTACGTAAAAAAAGATGAACTGTATAATACAAGACAAGTATTTCGCAAAAAAATACACTAGTGTATAATTCTTGTGTACTTCAAAAACTGAACTGGACAATCCAAAACTGCTATTTCGCAAAATCAAAACTGAAATCCATAATACAAATCACAAAAACTTGAATTTCGAACAAAAACCAATTAAAAAACTTAAAAAAATACATAAATACCTTGATTCTCAACACTATTTAGCAAAAAAGGTTGTGATTGTGTTTCATGATCTTCAATATCGTGAGAAACTGATTGAATGTTTTCATGTATATGATTATTATCCATCACTTGAATATCTTGATAAGATGGAAGCCGACAGTTTTTCTATTATTTCTCTTTCAAATCGAACGTGATTTATTGAAGCATACAATAGATAATATAGTGTTCGATTATGCGATTAAGATGTTGAGAGATTGGAGGAAGGCAATTGAATGATATTAGGAGGAAGTTAGGAATTCGTGGATAGAAGATGAAGGCAATCAAACGTGATTTTATTAACTTCCATTTTTAAAACTTTTTTTTAAATTAAAATATAAAACATAATTGTTTAATTACCTAACTACCCCTAGATCAAGATTAAAAGATGAAGGGCTCAGATTGGTTCTTAAGTTCCTTACTAGTACCTTGGTTCCTATTTGATCTTTTTCCTATATATATATATATATATATATATATATATATATATATATATATATATAGGGGAAGTATATGGAAAAAACCCTCTTTAGATGAAAAACTCCAACAAACCCAATGCTTGGTCCATATGGTGCCACATCATCCCACCCACAATTATTCTCTATTATATTAACAAGTTTAGTTTAGTCTTTTCCATCACCCCCCTTCTCTCTCTCACTATATAAATTGTTTTCCCCCCTCTCTCTCTTCATTTTTTTCAAATTCAATTTAGTGAATCTGCCCTCTCTCTCTACCCTCCCCCTTCTCTGTCTCTCTCTAGAAGCACCACCACCACCACAACCAACGCCACCGCCACCGTCGTAGTTCCTTTCAGTTTGATTAATGGTAGTGCCAATTTTGTGTTAATGTATATAGGTGTATTTGAGGTATGTTCTGACTTCCACAATGTGAATATATGGTCTTACAACTGTATTACTTTTCTTTTTTTTATTGATTTAAGAGATATATGATTATTTCTGTACTCTTCATGGCCAAGAAAAGATTGTATGAGGTTACGTCTATATGATTACGAATATGTGGTCTTACAACTATATTACTTTTTTTTATTGATTTAAGAGATATATGATTACTTTTGTTAGAATAATAATAATAATAATAATAATAATAATAATAATAATAATAATAATAATAATAATAATAATAGTTTTGGGGATAGTTTTTGTTCGCATACCAAGTGCTCGATCAAATGCTTGAATGAAAAAAAAAGCTTACGTTAACCTTTTTTTTATTTATTATTATTATTATTTTGTTTATGTTATATTTTTATTAGATTGAGGACATGAGGTTGATAGATCACATGTGATTGATGTCACAACCCGACCAAGGTGGGCCTGGTCGAAATTCAGATTGTCATCAAACATCACGCAATGCAAGCAAACAGCGAAAGCAATATAAATAAATAATCTTTTATAAATAATAATAGTTTACATTTCTATATACTATACATTCTCCCGTTCAATATTCTAGGTAATGTCTAAGGTTCTCGCTTGCCTTCTAATTTGTCCGCCAGAGTTACTCCGAGTCGCAGCCGCCTAGTCCTCGAAACTCCAGAACAGGTACCTGAACACATGCTTAAAATAGGTTTTGGGTCAACAATAATGTTGGTGAGTCCGTGCGTGCGTTTAACTAGTTAAAACAGGTTTCCTTATCTCAAAACAAGTTATCATACAAAATAGGTTTAATAAGTAAAACAGTTTAACATGAAGGGATGTACAAGCCACACCTCAATCCTAACAATGAATCCACTTACTCCCATCATGGACTCCCATGGCAAAATACATGACACATACCTTAGTGGAGGGTTTCCCGGGCTTCCGAGTCCACTGCGTGCGGGGGTTTCCCCAAGTAGCGCTACCCATATATCAAGCGGCCCAATCTTCCGTTGGGTTGATGAGTGTGGTGGTATCGGGAGCACCTTGTCACATCATCTGATTCATCACATTTAACTGGTTCTACACTGGAAGCATGTATTCACCCCAAAACAGTTAAAATACAAAAAGGGGAAAGGTACACGGAACTCACCTGGAAGCACTGCACATGAATGTCTATAATAAACGGAACGCCTGATATCTGGTATTGTCCTGTTCGAATCCTCATACTCCGTCTTGGTTTGCGTTTCTGACCCGGTTGATTTACGTTGACCAGTGTTTGACTGTTGACTCAGACTTGACCCCTATCCTTATTAATCACTATCACCCGATCCTCTACATCCTTTCCTACGGCTGATCACCATTCTTTAACAACGAACCACCACAACTTTTACTGCAACCACCATGACACCCACCACTGCCCCCCATCGGCTTTCAACAAACAAACCAGACCAGCCCCTTCGTCTTTCACCAACAGGCGACACCAACATCCTTCTCCTCTAACCTCCAATACCAACTCAAGCTTCTGGATCTAAACAAGAGTGGGGTTTTTACCTGAAGTCGGGTCTGACCCGAGGATATGGTGTCGCCGCCGCCGCCTGTCTGTCTCCTTCCTCCTCCGACTTCCCTTCTTCCTTCCTCTCAGCTCCTCTTCTCTCTCTGTCGATCCATCTCTCTCTCTCTCTAGTTGTCTACGTCTCTCTCTTTACAATAATTGATAAAGTGGTAGAGATAAGGGGTTTGTTTGTGTACTGGCCGCCGGAGCTCCTCCTTTTGCGGTGGTGGAAGACCCCAGCTCCTCCCTTTCTCTCTCCTCGCTGCTTTCTCTCTCTAACTTTGCAGGTGGGTTTGGGTGTTTGAGATGGAGAGACTGCACGTGTGTGGTGTGTGTGTGTGTTAGTGTGTTTGGTGAGGGTTTTTATAAAGGTAGATGTGTGTGTGTCTAACACATAAGTGAGGCACATGGCACCTTAAAATGGTGCCATGTGTCTTGGTAATGAGTAAGCACAGAATACGGGTCGGGTTCGTGATACGTATTAGTTTCGTCTCGTAACGTGTATTATAATAATATTATTTACCTTAAAGGATTCCGTTTTTAGTTTCTCACCTAACCGACTCGATTATTATTTAATTTGGTTAACTATTTCTTACAACATGATAGTAAAATGCGAAAAAAATTTGGGGCCCGTTCCGGGTTGTTACATTCTCCCCCCTTATAAGAATTTCGTCCGCGAAATTAAGGTCGGGTTATATCTTACTGTTTAATCATGGTTCTCATAACTTGTTACAACTATCTAATTCTTTAGTATTACTCATGGATGCTTATCTTATAGTTATATCACTAAATAGGTAGGTCACACTATAGCAATTCGAGAGAACAATTCCAAAACATATCACAAATCACAACTAACTATATACACAAAGGTTCTATATAGACCTTACTAGGTTTTTCTAAATGGGTTTACTGCTCATACGGACAACAGGGGCTTTTAAAACCTTAACAATCCTACTTACAAAATGATGGTATGGAAATTGGCTCATTAGATAAAGTGTCCAAATACAGAGAGGTTTACCAAATCGAGGGTTTGATAGTTGTTAAAATGAGTAAATAAACAGTTAGGATATAGAGATCAAGGAAACAAGTCCTACAAATTCTTAGGGTTTTAGTTGTCTGGTTTTAAGAATAATCCATGTTTTATTTTCTCATTGATCGAACAAAACGAAACAATGAGGAGGGATGAAGGGCATTCGAATGGGTGGGCACTTAGAAAACCAATTGTACACTTGCCAAGTTGTGCGTCACTTGGGCTTTAATAGAGAAATATTCTTTATATCGAGTGTTTTCCTTGTCATTTATAATAGGGGATCAAAATGGTTTGGGCGTTTCCATGTACCGCAATCGAGTTTATAAACAGATTCCCGGAAGATTTCAGTGTCAGTCAATAAAAGGATACCTTCTAGTTTGGGCCAGAGAGTTTTACTTGAAAAGGAGAAGATTGAATATTTTCTTTGCTTTCACATCAAGCACACAGTCCTTGTAAGGATTGTGATGTTTGATCAAAATTGATAGTTTCGCCAAAAATAACCGAGAAATGATTTTAGTTTAACAAAACGTCCAAAGACAGACTAGAGTTTATTCTAGATTGGACTTCCAGTTTTAGTTCTGACGTACCATTGACGTTTATATATAGGGTGTACCGCAGCCAACCCACCACATCTTTGATACACCAGAAATTTACCAGAAGTCTTTTTGAAAGAATAGAGTTTAAATTTTCGAATTGATTCCCAGTCTCATTCTTGATGTACCATCGGTGTTTATATATAGGGTGTACCGCAGCTAACCCACCACACCTTTGGTACTTCAAAAACGGACTAGAAACTTTTCCAAAAATCTGCTTAAATTCTAAAGTATCTGTAAGTTGGCGATTCTATTTACCATATATTAGAGTGTTACGTTTTCCGAGCATATTTAGCGCGAATGATCAAAATGCAAAGTTTTAGAATACTTTTGATAGTATTGAGGCACATAAATGTTTCGCTTGGATCTGAATTAATGGTTTCAGGAGTTATACTTGTCGACAAGACTTAAAAATCCAAAGAGCCAAGAATAAACATGGGAATTTATGTACTTAAGTGTCATCAAAAGGGCTGGAACACGGCGTCCGAGGGATTTCTGATGGCAAAATGAGGGAAAATCACCAGGTCTGCTTATGAGTTTTGCTAAGCTGATCATGGATTTTCAAGATTTTACGGAATTAAATCAAATGGAACGTGACAAAATAAAATTTAAACGTTAAAACGGAGCATTGAATATGAGTTTGGTTTTCTAAAATAGAAATTTGGAATGTTTGTTACACAAACAAGGAGCTTCTTACGGATAACTCTATCAAGGTGTTCTAATAAATGTCGGAGGATCATTTGAAAGATTCGAGGCTACAATTCATCGGAGGGAAATGTTGTGGTTAAGAAACCAAGAAGCACACAAGACATGGTGTGTTCCTAATCCATCTGTAGTAGGTATTCGTGGTCTAGACGAGTTTCTTGTTTCAGAGTGTTGATTCGACTCTCACAATCTTTAATAAGATATTCCTGAAATACCCTCGTGCCTGCGAATTCATGATTATGTTCGCGACCATAATCACTTCCTCGCCTCACTTAAGCATCCGAGTATATTCTTTATAAAAATCATGATATCTCATCTTCTCTTGGTTTGTTCCGCTCGTTTTCTCATGTCTTTCTAGTATCGTCTTTCAATAAATTCTCATCCTAATGTGTTCAGTACCCATAGTCGACTCGTTTAGTATCCCTCTGCTGCAACTCTAGTTCATCCGCCATGTTTTGGTTCTCCAACCGAAATAAACTCTGTGGTCTCAAAGGTCAGGATCCTAAGGTTCACGATTGAAGCCTAATGGAATTCTTATTCGCTTCAGTTGTTTGCTCTGATACCAACTGTCACAACCCGACCAAGGTGGGCCTGGTCGAAATTCAGATTGTCATCAAACATCACGCAATGCAAGCAAACAGCGAAAGAAATATAAATAAATAATCTTTTATAAATAATAATAGTTTACATTTCTATATACTATACATTCTCCCGTTCAATATTCTAGGTAATGTCTAAGGTTCTCGCTTGCCTTCTAATTTGTTCGCCAGAGTTACTCCGAGTCGCAGCCCCCTAGTCCTCGAAACTCCAGAACAGGTACCTGAACACATGCTTAAAATAGGTTTTGGGTCAACAATAATGTTGGTGAGTCCGTGCGTGCGTTTAACTAGTTAAAACAGGTTTCCTTATCTCAAAACAAGTTATCATACAAAATCAGGTTTAATAAGTAAAATAGTTTAACATGAAGGGATGTACAAGCCACACCTCAATCCTAACAATGAATCCACTTACTCCCATCATGGACTCCCATGGCAAAATACATGACACATACCTTAGTGGAGGGTTTCCCGGGCTTCTGAGTCCACTGCGTGCGGGGGTTTCTCCAAGTAGCGCTACCCAAATATCAAGCGGCCCAATCTTCCGTTGGGTTGATGAGTGTGGTGGTATCGGGAGCACCTTGTCACATCATCTGGTTCATCACATTTAACTGGTTCTACACTGGAAGCATGTATTCACCCCAAAACAGTTAAAATACAAAAAGGGGAAAGGTACACGGAACTCACCTGGAAGCACTGCACATGAATGTCTATAATAAACGGAACGCCTCATATCTGGTATTGTCCTGTTTGAATCCTCATACTCTGTCTTGGTTTGCGTTTCTGACCCGGTTGATTTACGTTGACCAGTGTTTGACTGTTGACTTCTGTTGACCTGGACTTGACCCCTATCCTTATTAATCACTATCACCCGATCCTCTACATCCTTTCCTACGGCTGATCACCATTCTTTAACAACGAACCACCACAACTTTTACTGCAACCACCATGACACCCACCACTGCCCCCATCGGCTTTCAACAAACAAACCAGACCAGCCCCTTCGTCTTTCACCAACAGGCGACACCAACATCCTTCTCCTCTAACCTCCAATACCAACTCAAGCTTCTAGATCTAAACAAGAGTGGGGTTTTTACCTGAAGTCGGGTCTGACCCAAGGATATGGTGTCGCCGCCGCCGCCTGTCTGTCTCCTTCCTCCTCCGACTTCCCTTCTTCCTTCCTCTCAGCTCCTCTTCTCTCTCTGTCGATCCATCTCTCTCTCTCTAGTTGTCTACGTCTCTCTCTTTACAATAATTGATAAAGTGGTAGAGATAAGGGGTTTGTTTGTGTACCGGCCGCCGGAGCTCCGCCTTTTGCGGTGGTGGAAGACCCCAGCTCCTCCCTTTCTCTCTCCTCGCTGCTTTCTCTCTCTAACTTTGCAGGTGGGTTTGGGTGTTTGAGATGGAGAGACTGTACGTATGTGTTGTGTGTGTGTTAGTGTGTTTGGTGAGGGTTTTTATAAAGGTAGATGTGTGTGTGTCTAACACATAAGTGAGGCACATGGCACCTTAAAATGGTGCCATGTGTCTCGGTTATGAGTAAGCACAGAATACGGGTTGGGTTCGTGATACGTATTAGTTTCGTCTCGTAACGTGTATTATAATAATATCATTTACCTTAAAGGATTCCGTTTTTAGTTTCTCACCTAACCGGCTCGATTATTATTTAATTTGGTTAACTATTTCTTACAACATGATAGTAAAATGCGAAAAAATTTTGGAGCCCGTTCCGGGTTGTTACAATTGATGAATAAATTGCTTGTCTTTTTTATGTTAGTATATTCTAACACAGGTTAGTGATGCCTTATTATGTGTTTGAGGATCCCAAACTAACATGTGTATCTGTTCTAGTGTTGGTTTTTCACGAGTAGGCTATTGGAAGAAGGCGGCGTTGGTGATGTGGCTGTGGTAAGTGATGTTTTTTATAACGATTATAAATTTTTAATCTTTTGGTGAATAGGGTATTTAAATATATTTTTATTCTGTTTAATAAATTTTTGGCAAGTGAAATTGTTATGAACTCGTATAGGGTACATGTCTATTTTTTGCGGTCCGAGTCTTGTATGCTCACACACGTTAGTGATGCTAACACATGCTAATATATACCCAACTAACAGTTGTTAAGGTCCATATGACATACGTTATTTTCAGTAAAACATATGTTTTAGAATGTGCTAAACATATGTTTTTTTATAAGAATTTTATGTTTTGTTTTAAGAATTTTGGGTCACGAGCTTATTTTTTTTTATTATTAATGAAAAGCAATTTGAGTTTTGGCTATTTGTTATCATCAATATATTATTATTATTTAAAAGCAACGTGATTTTTTTGTTGAGTAGGAACCACTTAGAATTGTGTCTATTTTTTGCAGTCCGAGTCTTGTATGCTCACACACGTTAGTGATACATGCTAGTATATGCCCAACTAACAGGTGTTAGGGTCCATATGACATACATTAGTTTTAGTAAAACATATGTTTTAGAATATGCTAGCACATGCTAGTGATGTATTGTTGGATTTCAAACCATATTAATCTTATTTGAGTAGTTGTATTAACATAGTTGTAAAAAATGCGTTTAGTGCTGTTTATACACATGTTTGAGTATTATACACTGGGCACTTCAAATTGAATACGATACACATGGCATTGCAGATTTGGTATTGTTTATACACATCTTAGTGATGCTAACACATGCTAGTATATGCCTAACAACAGGTGTTAGGGTTCACATGACATACGTTAGTATACACCCAACTAAAATGTGTTAGTGTTCATATGACGTATGTTATTTCAGTAAAACATATGTTTTAGATACACTACACATGTCAGTGATGTCTCATTATGTGTTTTGGAGAGCCCAACTAACACGTGTTATCTTTTTTTATAGGTGAAGCGATGTTTTTTGTGTTAAAGATGAAGATGGGTATCAAGAACGAAGCATAGCTAGATCTTTTTATGTTATGATAGTTTTTTATCATTCAGAAATAATTATGTATGTATGAAAAGTTTTATGACACATTTTTAGTATTGATTGTAATGATCGTTTTTATAATTTCTTAAATAAATATACAATTTATGCGTTCTTTTATTTTTGTATTTTTTAGTATACGTCTGTTAACACATGTTAGCAATGTCTCACAGGAGGTCAGAATTTTTTATCACAACACTAACGTACGTTAATATTGGTGCTGGAAAAAGTGTCATAAAGTAGGAGAGGGGTGACTTGACAAGGGTCAAATCAAGCTTTTTAAACCTTGGATTCAGAAAATTAAAGTGGCCCACTTGCTTTAGTAAGATTACCATATTGCCCTTAATTCTATTTTATATTATAGTGGCCCACTTGCTTTTGATTATTAAATTGAAATTAATCATGGACCATTGATCAAACTTGATCAATGGTCACCATAGGGTTTACAAGGTTTTTCATGAAGATGGGGTTTCCTATATATCCATCCCCTATATATATATATATATATATATATATATAGGGAATGGTTATATTGGAAACCTTAGTTATTTGGTAAACTATGGAAACCCTATCATGACCATCCATCTCAAAGTATCAATGGTTGAGATCAACCCATTGTACTACCCACTAGTTATATTAATATTTTAATTGAGTAAAGAAGCTGGAGGGGTAATTTGGGAACACAAGAAGTTCCTCTCTCTTTCTCAAGTACTAGGGTCATGTCACCCTCTCATACTTTTTCTTTTAAAAAATATTATAATAATGGGTCATGTCACACCCTCTCTCCTACTTTTTCAAAGTCAACATCACGATTCTCTCTCCTCTCTCCTACTTTTTCTTTAAGAAAATATTATTATAATAGGTCATGTCACATCAGCTTTCTCCTCTTTCCTACTTTTTGTTTAAGAAAATATTATTATAATGAGTCATGTCACACTCTATCTCCTACTTTTTGTTTAAGAAATATTATTATAATGGGGCAAGTACGTGTGTTAACATGTGTTAACATATTTTACCAGGCTTATTGAGAAAAAAAAACCTTGGTAGAGATATTAAACATGTTAACATGTGTTAACCTATTTTACCAGCCTTTTCAAAACCTTAATAAACGCCTAAAAACAACATTTGTTAACACATTGTTATCTCTCTCCTCTCTCGTACTTATGAATAACATGTGATATTAAACCTGTTAACTTATGAATAACATGTGTTATATATAAAACCCTGGTTGAGGCATAAGTTGACAAAGTTGGCAGTCGAGGAATAAGTTCTTTTCAGTTTTGGCAATGACTAACAACTGTTAACAAGATAACACAAAGCAGCAATTTACGCAACCACATACAGCCTAGATTCTAGAAGGGACACCATGGGCGTCGCATAGCTTAACTCATACATATCAAAGGTTTTAAAAAGATCATATGCACTAAGTAAACGCTAGACGCAAAAAACATGGCGACATAGATACCCAATTTTGATATATTAAAACTGTTAACATGTGTTAACATATCTTACCAGCCTTATTGGAAAAAAAGAAAAACCTTAGTAGAGATATTAACACTGTTAACATGTGATACACATGTTAACAGTTTTAGTAAATCTATCCCATAAAACTTTGTTAACACTTGTTAATAAGTTGACGTATAAAAACTTTGTAGATAGTTGGTGCTAAAAACAAGAAATCATAATTGAGATATTAAAAGTGTTAACTTGTGTTTACTAAACCTGTTAATACATGTTAACAGTTGTAGTGAATCTGCCCTATACAACTTTGTTAACACTTGTTAATAAAGCACACAAACTATTAACACATGTTATTACAAAAGTATCATTACAAACTATTGAACTACATGGAATGTTAACATGTGTTAGTTGGTCATAAAGGGTTTAACATGTGTTATCTAATCTGATAAAGAAAATATTATTATAATGGGTCATGTCACACCATCTCTCTCCTTTCTCCTACTTTTTGTTTAAGAAAATATTATTATAATGGGTCATGTCACACCCTCTCTCATACTTTTTGTTTAAGAAAAGATTATTATAATGGGGCAAGTACAAATAATGTGTTAATGTTGCATACGAGGGTAACATGTGTTAGTTGGTCATAAAGGGCTAACATGTATTATCTAATCTGATAAAGTTAAACATGTTGCCCCCATACACCCATGAGAAGATCTAACATTTGTTAGTATCAGTGGTGTGGTAACATATGTTAAATCTGAATCATTTGTCAACCTTTTTGTCTTTCTTACCACTCCTGTTTTCACTTCATAAGTCTACAAAAAAGAAATAAGTAAACATAGCATACAACTATTAACACACATTAGGTTAACACATGTTATTTGGTAACACGTGTTATTACAAACTATTGAACAAGAGATAAACCTACCCCAAGACATTCAAATCATAAGTTTACTGAGAAATAAAACACACAAACTATTAACACACGTTATTACAAAGTATCATTACAAACTAATAACCACTTTAACAAAATAAATCTAGTAACTCTATACATTGAGTACAAAAAAGAAAACGTTGTTAAAAAGTTTTTCTACATGTTTTTCTCGGCTTTCTTCAACTTCGTTTGTTAACATATGTTAACCAGTGGGGGTCTTCGTTATCAACTGCAAAACAATAGATGAGATAATAGCCGGTGTGACCAACTCATCATCTAACATACTAAACAGGAGTAACACATGTTAGTCGGGGCCCAAATGTAAACAGGTCAATCAACTAGTTGAACCAACCGGTAGGAATGGTTAGGAATATTGGTTCAACTGGCCATACCGGACGGTTCAAAGATTATTATATGTTACCAGCCTTAAAAAAAGTGTTAACATGTTTTAACATATCTTACCAGCCTTAAAAAAAAAAAAAAAAAACCTTATTAGATTTACTAAACCTGTTAATACATGCTAACAGTTGTAGTGAATCTGTCCTATACAACTTTGTTAACACTTGTTAATAAGTTGACGTATAAAAACTTTGTCAACACAAGAAATATCATTCTGTAATAATAACATAAACAAAACGTAATTGATAATACAATCTACTGACTTTTATGCTAAAAAACATAAAAAAAAGCGTAATTGATTAAAAAACGTAAAAAAAAATCGATTCTTGTAAATTGTGGCTATGTCTTCTTGCAAAGAAACATAATAAAATAAAGTGACTTTCATGGGAAACGTAAACCATAACCACTTTATTACAAAGTATCATTACAAACAATTAACCACTTTAACAAAATAAATCTAGTAACTCTATACATTGAGTACAAAAAAGAAAACGTTATAAAAAAGTTTTTCTACATATTTTTCTCGGCTTCCTTCGACTTCGTTTGTTAACATATGTTAACCAGTGGGGTCTTCGTTATCAACTGCAAAACAATATATGAGATATTAACCGGTGTGACCAACTCATCATCTAACATACTAAACAGGAGTAACATGTGTTAGTCGGGGCCCAAATAACTGCTTAAAGTCACAAAATCTAAATTTCCAAATTCCAACTGTTAATATGAATTCAATATTTCTACCTCATCGCTTTCAACTAATAAACACATCATTCTAACATCAATTAACCTTCAATCCTCACTAAACTGAAATCGGCCCAAGTTCAAAACATAGGGCTCCAAAACTAACAAAATCTAAATAATACGAGTCCGAAACTCAAACGAACTCTTGACCTGCACATAAATGATAAACATACTATATATACATATAACATGCATCAATAACCATCTTTAACATCAAAGTGTTGAACAGAAACCAGATCTACAACCTCATGTCCCCAATCCAATAACAATCTAACATAAACAAAATAATAATAAAAAAAAATCAAAAAGGTTAAAATAAGTTTTTTTTTTCATTCAAGCATTTGATCAAACACTTGGTATGCAAACAAAAAAAATCTATGATTTGAGTGAAAAAAAGTTAAAACAATCTTATGTTAATTGACCAAAAAGCTTTAGCAACGACCATAAACAGAAAAACAAAGAAAAATCTTAAAAAAAAAAGCACTACATAAACGAAAAAAAACTTACCTTCAATTTCAACATGTGGAGACCTATCAACAACAAGTGGTAAATGGTTGTCCATCTCCGGACTCTGTACATGAACACATACGTATAAAACCATCATATACCTATGAAAAACAAAAAAAGTACATAAAAAACTCTTTGAGTAGTACGACCTAACTATACATACCTGTAACATTGACGTCGGCTTCAAAGTTGTTCATAATCAACCCACGAGAAGGAGATGAGAAAAAGGGAAACATGTTTGAAAGTGGATGTTCTTGGTTAAAATCCATGGAGAATGATGAGAAAGATGAAGGTATGAAGGTTTGATAATTTGATTTACATATAGGGGTGTGTGTATGGGTTGGTAAAAGTAGTGAGGTACAAACATGGGGAAGGGTGAAGAAAGTACAAAGTCTTTGAGTGATGATATGTGGCTGACAAGAAGGGTTGCGTATATGGAACAAAATTACTTTATTACCCTTCTAATATTATTAAATAGATTTTTTAGATGGGTGTTGTGGCTTAATTCTAACCACATACAAGGTTTCCAAGGTTTACTAAATAAGGTGAGTTTTCTATAGATACTTATACTATATATATATATATATATATATATATATATATATATATATATATGTGATGGTTCAATAGAGAACTCATTTTATTGAGAGAACTCGAGAACTCCTAATTAAATACAAAAAAATATAATAAAAAAATCATAACTCAAAATTTAAGTAAAAAAAATAGAAAACTAGTTCGGAGCTTCTCTTTCCCACGTCATACCCATTCGGGAAAAAATAAAATAAATAAAATAAATAAAAAAAAACACACCTAAAAAACGCTACTGCACATGTGTAGTATAACCCAAAAGCCTAAACCACCTACCCCCAACTTACACCCACCCAAAAACCTAATTCCACCCCACCCACCCCCACCCCCACTAAAAAACCTAAATCGCTTACCCAAAAACCTAAACCACCCAACCACCCCCCCACCCAAAAACCTAACCTCACCCCACCCACCGCCTACCAAAAACCTAAGCCCCACCCGTCACAACCAAAAACCTAAGTCCCACTAAAAAACCTAACCTCCTACCCAAAAACCTAAACCCACCCTACCCACCCCCACCCCACCCCCAAAAACCTAAACCTTACAAACTAAACTTAAAAAAACTAACCCTAAAAGCTAAACTAAACCCAAAAACTAAACCCTAAAGCTAACCGGACATTTACTACACAGGTGCATTAGAAATCGCCTATTTTTTATTTTTTTTATTTATTTTTATTCTTTTATTTCTTTTTTCTGAACCGGGATGACGTGGGAAAGAGAAGTTCCGAACCAGATTTTTAGTTTTTGACTTAAATTTTGAGTTATGATTTTTTTCTTAATTTAAGTAGGAGTTCCCGAGTTCTCTCCCTAACTATGAGTTCTCAATTGAACCTTCCCCTATATATATATATATATATATATATATATATATAGGGGATGGTTCATTTTTAGAATAGGTTTTAATGCGAGAAGTGCGAGAAGAAGATTAATACGTCATTTTTATCACTTTTAAAAAAATAAGAACATAAGAAAATTGTTGAAATGTGTTGTTTATCCATATATCTTGAAAATAAAACAAATATATGAAGCAATTTCATTAATTTACATAACCTACACATGTACAAATTTTGTATAAGAACATTACCTACGCATAATATAACACATGTGTAGGAAAAATGTTTAAACCTTAAAAAAAACATTTGATTTCATTAATTTAATGAGTTTTTATATATATATAACATAAACAATGATATAAAAAAAGTTTTAACTTCAAAAATATATGAACTATTACTAATAAAAAGTAATGTTTATGTTTCTTCTCGCACTAAAACACCCTTCTGAAAATAACCTAACACTATATATATATATATATATATATATATATATATATATTTCACAATATAACAAATTATCAAAAATAATAATACAAGTTAGCAAATCTAAATATACTCATAAGCAACAAACTATCAAATTTAAACATACAAGTTATAAAACCTAAACATACACATGAACTTACAAATTGTAAAACCTAAACATATACTTAAGCATATAAATTATCAAACCTAAACATACACATAAAAATACCAATTATCATACCTAAACAACATATTATCAAACTTAAACATACACATAAACATACAAATTATAAAACCTAAATATACACATAAGGATACAATTTATCGAACCTAAACATAAAGATAAACATACAAATTATCAAACCTAAACATTTACATAAGCATACAAATTTTCAAACTTAAACATAAAATTGTAAAACCTAAACATTCACAAAACATACAAAATATAAAACCTAAACATACAAATACAAATACATACTTAAATACACACATACATATACATATACACACTATATACCTACACACACATCTAAAGCATAAACTTACATTTCCCCATTTTTCATATAACTACACACATGTATACATTGTTACATATACTAAAACATATATTAGCGGCAACTAATCGAGTGATGGTCGTTGAAGTGCTCAAGTGGTGGTAGTGGTAGATCGGTGCTCTTGTAAACACGGATATACAAGAAAATTCAAAAAATTGAACATTTGTAACAAAAAGTTAAAAATATAAATATTAAGCAAAAACATAATAATTAGTGTAATTATAGAAAACAAATGTGCTTATGGGTGGTGAACCAGGTGGTGGGCGGTGAACCGAGAGGTGGTGACATGAGACAAGAGGAACGGTTGGTGGTTGTGGTGCACGAGGAGGTGGTGTACAGTTGGTGGACGGTGAGCTGGGTGGTGGTGGTGGTGGTGCACGGGCTGGGAGCTGGTGGTGTCGTGAGGAAGGAATGAACCGGGAGGTGGTGGTGTCGTGAGGGAGTGCAGGAGGTTGAAGGGAATAACCGGGGGAAAAGAGACTTGGCAAGATGTAGATGAATTTTTGGGCAATAGTGGCGACATGTCACCGCTAACAGTAGCCCCACTATTGTCTATCTTAGGAAGTTACCTTAGTCGTTTAAACACTAATTAGATAAATGGCCCTTATAGATTGTTGTAACACGCACCAAAATATAGAGCATTAGCTACAGCTTCCCCAATTTCCCCGCTAAAAGAGTTCTCGCTAATGCTCAAATTTCTTGTAGTGTTCACATATATTCACTTTTTTCATATGCCAATTCTAAATTAATTGGTACTTTTTAAACCTAAAACTTGTGTTACCATGTATTTGATGAACAAGACCTCCTCCTCATCTTCTTCGTACTAGGATTGTGCCACGGAGCAGCACTAGTAGTTGTTTTGATGTCCATGGCTATCGGGGTGTTGGTTAGAAGATTAATGGTTCCATTTGGTTTTCTTATTCATGAAGATAGAAACCTTAATTCTCTCTTTATATATTCTAATATAATATTTGGTTATGAGCAATAATGAAATAACTTTGTTGCACAATCTCGAATTTAATCAATTAAAATCCTAGTGTCATCTATCGAACTTAGACCCCTTAATTTTCTGCTTACTGTGTGATTATCATTAATCATATATGCATTATGCGTGTACATTTTCCATGGGTCATTTGTTTCCTTGGAGTAGGAAAATAATGGGTATCAATATGAGCATAGAATTGCATAATGAATTTCTTTTCTCGCGTGTTTTCTTTTATTTATGTACCTTTAAACTTTAATAATTTTCAAATTGACACAAATCATCTCCTTTAATTTATATGAATTATAAATAATTAATCTATAAAAGGTGTCACATGTTAAAATATGTTACTTTAAAAATGACAAGAACAATGTGTTAGAAATGTTAAAATACTAATTAAAAGACTTTATGAAAAGCTACTAAATTTGGGATTAAATAATCCCACCATCCATTAATTTATAGATTAGTTTTGACAAAATTTATTTTTTTTGAACGGCCAACAAATTGAAATCACTCACGGAACACTGGAGTATCATCGTTCCACCAGTATTGCCACGCGATCATATTCCACCACCAAGTCACCAATTAAGGAGGAAACTGATAATTATGAGAAAACACCCTTTGTGAGATTCGAACCCAGGACCTTATGGCCCTTAAGTCTTATCTCACCACCAAGATACCACTAGGCTATAATGCCTTGGGTTGACAAAATTTATTATAAAAGACGAATTCACATTAACTTCAATTTCTTTTGTGCCAATGGCTTCAATTTTTGATAAAGCGTACATGATACGTCAAGAAGTAACTAGTAGAAAACCCCCATGTATTGCCATCATAGTACGATACTCATTAATGTTAGTTTATCAATTATCTCATGATATATTGCATAGTACATTGGATGGTTTCCTTATTCGCATAATATTTTAGAAAGTCTGTTATGGTAATTGTTTGTATTTTTATCAAATTTTTGGTGTTACTAACATCAAAGTGATTTATTTATTTATTTATGTTATAAGTCATACACATGTAATACATAAGTGATAGTCTAACGTTAAAACTATGAATGTGGAATGCATGTATATCTGTTGGTACTCATAAATATTCTAAATTACTACGACCACCATCCATATTATATGGTTTTTAATTTAATTCAAAATTGGATTCGATGTTTGAATACGTTTAAAATCTCTATATTCTACTATATGCTAAAAGTATGAATTATTTAACTAACAATATTTCATTTAGTAATATCGATAACATTCTAGTTTTACATCCCAGATACCTCATATACTGTATACTTTACAGTAAACATATGAAAAATGTATATCTTTTAATTATACAAAATCAATAAGAATTGTCAAATACAAGCCATGCCCTATTAGCAGTTTCTTGAATAATATCATTATCTTCATAGGCTCATACATTAAATAATGTCTAACGATGCCAAATAATCCATCATGTTTTTGTTGGAGTTCAAATTCAAGAAGAGGTAGGGATGAAAAAAAACATGAAAATTAACAAATTTACTATGTCAAATGGTGTCAAATTACCCTACTATATGTCTAGTTTTCTTTATAATGTACTAGCTAATTACCCCGGGAAGGTCCCGGGGTTGAAAAATCTAATATGACTTAATAAAAAATGATAAAAGAAAAAAAAAAACATAACTAACGTAAACTTAGTCATATAGAACTACCTTGCTTGATGTGCATATGTTGCTTTATTTTTATTTTAATAATAATACCTAAAGAGGGAGGGATTACCAAATGAATACAATTTAAACTCGATAAGAGTCTGGCAAAATCCCATTCAAGTAAAGGCCCGAAAACAGACTCTCCACAAAAATAAACAAACAAAACAATGAATTTCAACGCAGATTCAATACATGTATATGAATTAAAACAACATACAAAGTAAAACAACATACAAAGTAATTTGTGCTACGGACATGCAGTGATTGAGTGTTACCTTGCTCGTAAGTTAGATATGTAAAGCATTGCCTCGACCTTTTAAACAAAGATGGTACATCAAGACCCGTCTTTAGAAACTTCTCAACCGGACCAAGCTTGAAGCTTCTTTTCTTCTTTTTTAGGCATATGCTTGATTTGCTACAAAAAGAAGGTAACAAAATAACATCAATATAAACTACAAACATTTCATCGTATTGAGAAATTAATTCAAATTAACAAAAAAAAAAATGTTGACTTCTAGGATTCACACCTACAACTTATGATTCACATTCAAATATATAAATTTGTTTATATATGTAATGAGAGGTATACCTGCAAAAAAGAAAAAAAAGGGTAAAGTAAAGTCCTATTCCATCTTCTCAGAATCCAAACAGGTAATAATCCCATCTCCGGCAATGCTATCGGAATCCATAGACAAACCACCACCACCACCACAATGTCCCTCCCAAACACTCATCATCCCATGCTTTCAAACACTAAGTCCTCACCTGCCTCAAAAAAACTCTCTAATCGAGACACCCATTCCTCCGCCGCCACACAACTCGAATCCATCGCCAAAACATTATCCCATGACTCCATCCCACCCCTCCTCTAATCAATCACTGCTACAGACTCGTCAAACAAATCCAAACTTCTTTAATCACCACTCTTTCACAAACACACGGCAACATATTATCACCACATTTATCAAAATTCTTTCTTCTATTATCTGTCAGTTACGTGATCCTGATACTGTCGTTCGTACCGCCTTCATTGCCGCCACCACCTCATTAGCTGTCCACCTCACCAAACCGCTGTTTACGTCGGTTGCTAAACCGTTTGTTGATGCCTTGGTTACCGAGCAGGATGTTAATGCTCAAATTGGGGCGGGTTTGTGTCTGGCGACGACGATTGCTTTATGAGAGATTGAAGGGGAGAGGTGTGGAGAAGAGGAGGAGCTGTTTTTTTTAGGGTTTTGATTAAAGACAAAGAATATAATAAGGTTTATATATGATTTTTGATTAAAAAAACTTATATCATATTAAAAAACGAAATAATTAAAAAACACTAAAATCTTTTAATTATGATGCCACGTGGCAGTTTCATGGAAAGGTTGAAGCCACCATTGCACGCCACGTCAGCAAAAGGGCTTTGTTTTATATATATATATAGATTATAGATTATAAATTATATATGTTTCCTTACTATTTTTCACTTTTATTGAAAAATATTCTAAACTAGAGGAAGATGGATATCTTTAAATCTAATCCAATGCAAAAGCTTCATAAATTTGCTTCAATCCCACTTGATTCCTCTTTCTCTTCAACTCTAAGTAATTAAAATTTTCTTTATCTTTGTTATTTCTCAATTTGTCATAAAACAATTAACTTTTTTTATTATTTTCTTTTGTTTTTAATATATTATTGATCATTTGTCACTTCCCAAAAAGACACAACCTTTTCATACTATTATATATTTTTATTAAAGGAAATTTAAAAAATTCATATAAACCTCCCTGACCCTCTTCTTGTTTATATATTTGTAGTGATAACAACAGCAAGCAACTTCCCCTTTAAACACACACACACACACACACTTATGGGTCGCCATTCTAATTCTGTGAAGCAAAAGCTTAGAAAAGGTTTATGGTCTCCTGAAGAAGATGAAAAACTTCTCAACTACATTACAAGATTTGGTGTTGGTTGCTGGAGTTCTGTTCCTCAACATGCTGGTCTCTCTCTCTCTCTCTCTCTCTCTGTATATGTATCTATATATATAATATACTTACAATATGTATTGGTGTAACGTTTGAAACTTTTTGACATATATTGAAATCTTGAATAAGCAGGATTGCAAAGATGTGGTAAGAGTTGTAGGCTTCGATGGATAAATTATTTGAGGCCGGATCTTAAAAGAGGAACGTTTTCGCTACAAGAAGAAAACATTATACTTGATCTTCATCAAGTTCTTGGAAATAGGTAACAAAATTATGACATAAGAAACGTTTTTGTTATCACTACTAGAAAACTCGACAACTGTGACAGACAAATGCAGTCTTCTAGTACTATATAAAAACTTCAAATTCATTTTTTAAACTTGCCAAATTACATTAAAATATAGGGTAGACGAGCAACTATATTAATTAAATAAAAGGAGTGTACATTTTTGTTGTATCACTTTGCTAAAATGGGTATATATTCAGGTGGGCTCAAATTGCGGCTCAGTTACCAGGAAGAACAGATAACGAGATCAAGAACTTTTGGAACTCGTGTTTAAAGAAGAAACTAATGAAACAAGGGATTGATCCAAATACCCACAAGCCGGTTATGGGTAACGCGTATGTTATAGAAAAACAGATCGAGTGTTTCGTTAAAGAATCAGAGTTTTATCCAAGTTCTTCATCATCAATGCCAGTGGCAGTTGAATTAGAGCATGCTTTGCATATCAACAATGGTGGAGTAATGCTATCATCATCATCCTCATCCATGGAAACCGGTTCGATACACGATACTTACTTGAGCAAATCGGTTTGCGACCCATTGTTGGTTGAGTTCAAGTCAGGTATAGATCCAACTATCTACAACTCAAATCTTTTAGCTCAATATCACCAAACAAGCTATGAAACACCCTTACCAAATTTAGCATGTTTGGATCATCAAAGCGTACACTTTTCGGACAATTCCGGCTCGAAAATGACCACAAATTCATTTATGATTAATGAAGGTAGAGAATGTTCAAGTACCACCAATAGTTCAAACATGAACACACGTCTTTCGGCAGGGTTTCAACTCATGACCTTTGAAGGGGAAATGTTCCAACTCAATGATGTTAATGTCAAATCTGAGCAAGGGTATGTAGGTCAATGGCAACATCATATGCATGATTTACATGTCAATAATACACAAGATTTCAGTATCTACTCAATGGGGTCACTACCTGGGGAATACCCTGATGTCTTCCATCAGACATGATTCATCATGTAAATATTATTATTCAATTTATTTTGTCTTATCAACAAGTAAGAGGTTGATGGATGATATACTATAAGGTTTGCTTCAAGGTAAGATATAGTTTATTGGTTTTTTTTTTCCCTATAGAGATATGATTAAAGGTATTGTAAAGTTTTCTTACTTTTTCTTGGATTGATCATAAGGTTGGGTACAACATTATGCGTATGGTTTGGTCTAATAAAAGGTATATTGAAGTGTCAAACTCGCGGGTACAACATTATGCGTATGGTTTGGTCTAATAAACTATTCTCGCTTTTTATAACTTTTTGATGGATGTAACTTAAGCTCGACGATTTTAACGCCTTTTCACCTCAACTTTAGTTATGTTAAGTGTGTTATGAAAGTAACTTGATACAGTCAATATTGTCTAGAGATTCGACTTATGTTCGCATACTCTCAGTATTTGTCAAATCTTGATTTGTTATGCATGTTGTTTAAGTTAAGTGTGTGGTAAAAACGGTTCTTTTACATACAAGGTTGGGAGGTAGGTAGGAGTGTGGAACACAAACTTTGAACAATGGCCAAGTTTCCTAATGGGAAGCTAATGTTGATAAGAATAATAAGAACCATAAGCTAATTCACAATAAGTCAAACAAGTTATAACTCGAATAATTGAACTGCAAAGTCACTATTTTTATATTTTCTTGAAGATGATATAACTCACATAATATGATGTCTAGAAGACAGATATGTACCCGGGCCTAGAGTTTAAATGAAATAAAAGACTTGTGTTCATGTTTGAAAAAAGTAGTGGATAAGATACAACGATAAGTAGATGCGCAAATGATCACTAAAAAACGAATAATTTTAACCGATGCACCCACTAGTGTCTCAGTGAAGGTGGGTGCGGATAGCAATCCGTCCTGACTGTGTTTTCTCCTGGTTTATGGTAATGTGCTCTACCCCTTCCTCGAAACGTTGAACCTATTCCCTTTTCCTTGGCCTGGAAAGCTTGTCCCTTATTGATCGGTTTGATGGTTTGATTTACACAAAAGAATTGCCTTGACATTTGTAATTTAAAAGAAGCGTCCATGCCTGTTTAGACGTGGTCTATGATTCAATTCGGAAAAAGACCTCGCAATGCACTCCTTGCTAAATGATTGCACATGCTTTGTCTCTGAGTCCCTCGTGTTCTTTGTTCACTCACTATAACTATTTGTCCGTGTCCCAAAGATCCTGGGACATAAAAATCATCTTCATTCGTATCAGCCAGAAATCCTAACTGTCTCCTTTGATTAACGATACCAGAACTGAGGATCCAGCTTCATCGTAGGTGTGAATTAGGATGAACTTAAAGATGAACAATTATAACAAGGGCTCTCTAATACCACTATTGGAACATAACGTATAAGATTGCCAAGATTACACCAAAAAATAGCCGATATTAATTATTCATTGTTCCTTCTACCTATAGAGTATTACAAAGATAATCCCAACAAGCTAAACAATATAGAAATAGAAATAAAAATTATAAATATGCCTATATCCTAACCTTGTCAGTAAACATGGAAACATAAAAATGGCAAATCAAATAACTAAACAACGATTAAGATGAATCCTATACTTTGAATTTTACTTTAACAAAACCTACATCTTGTTAGAGTGTCGTCAAAAATAAATAACAAAGGTTAAGTAAATGCCTACGCAAGATCCACATCTAGCCATGAAATAAGATAGTATAACACTCACCAGCAAATTGCCCTACAAGAGCCAAAACTTTTGCAATAAGTTGTTGAAAACATTATAGCCTATGTAATGAAAGTCGTCACCTTCATTATTCTTCAACTGTTCTTAAAGTAACAAGCCAGCCCCGGTAATAATAATGATTTTAAATTTTGTACTTAATGACATACATTGACATGCTTTCAAGGTGCTTCATAATGATCGATCGAATCTTTAGACTCACCACGTACGTACCTCAGCTAATAGCACATGTGTTTATATATGTTTGTAATTTGTATTTATTAGATAATCTCTATCCAAATATAGAGATCGATCTCATTGTATTATTATAAATATATTCACATAATCAATAGAAGAGGCAAGGGATTGTCAAAGGCTGGATTTTAAATTTTCACCCCTCTTGTTGTTGATTAAAAACGAGAAGCCGAAACGACGGAATCTAGTGCTATAAACAAACGGAGCCAGCTTGGGTTTGGGCTCAGCTTGGTTATATTAATTAGCTGAAATGTTGAGCTTGAGTATGGCTGGTAAAATACTCTAACCAACTCGTCTAATTTTAAAAAGTTTTTACGTTTTGTATTATTTAACACATACTGATTCACATAAAAACATCAATAATATTTTTTACAACAAAATTTATAAACAACAAAATTTGTAATTTATATATGCTATATTATGAGGTACAATTTCGGGTTATAATTTATATACATTAATATGTTGACTATAACATAAAGCAGCCAAACTAGCGATCCGACAAGTCTACTAACCTTGTATCCGGCTCAACTCATTTACAAACAAACGACTTGAACCACAAAGTTTTTTAACAGCCCTAATGAAATATGCAAATGGTGAGCCTAGAATTAAAACCGAACATTTTTTGTACCCTTTACGGTTGTTTTATATATTAATGCACTAATCGTTTTGTTTGATAACGGTTTCTTGAGTCTTTCTAGATAGATAGAAAACCTAGACTAGCTAGCAGTTTCAAGAATCCTATTTGATCATCATTATAATCGGACTTTAAAAATCAAGAATGGGGCTCACTTGAAGTTAAATCACTTTAAATTTGCTATTTTATAGTATACTTCAAAGATGCAATCATAAATATAAAAAATCGCAGTAATTCAAAGAACCCAGCCAATTATCTACAGCCCAGCTGGTTTGAGGTGCGAAGGTTTACCTCCTTGGAGGGTTCCTGCCCGGGTTTTGTCTCAGGTTCGAATCTCACGCTCCACCGAAAAAATAACCGCTTTGGTTTGAAAGGAGAAACCCGTGTGGTGCTATGGGATTCGATCCTGGCAGTGATCGCTTTGCAACACAGGATTTACCGCTGAAACACTAGTATTCAAAAAAAAATTCAAAGAACCCAATTTGATTTGAATAATCTTTTAAACGATGGAATTCAATAACGGAACTCACTAGAATATTATGCTAAAACAACACTACACTTATTTGTTTTTTCCATTTTGGGATTTCCAACAAATTACTCTTTGGAAAAGAGGTTGTTCCAATTAAAATGTTTCACAAGAAAGGTTTATGAAACAAGTCCAATCATGAATATATACTTGAAAAGATACTTCTCCTCCTGAATATAGAGTCTAGTAATTAAAGAGAGATGAGACATTGGTTTAGTGAAAAAACATGCCCCCACGTACGTAGGCATTGGGGATTTTACCTTTCACACCCATCGACATATGTTATGGACTGCCCCCACACCGTAATGGTTTTCACGCCTGCACCCATGTGTTGTGTTCTTCGCTCCCCAAGTTAAACGTGGTAGTGCTTCAAGCCCCTCTTACCCAGACCACAACAGATAGTCTAAGCTCATGAGGAAATATAATGTCTTGATATAACATACAAACAAAGTACCCAGTATAATCTCACTCACATCAGAGCTATTTGTAGGGTATAAGGTTGTGATAAACGCAAATCTTACCTTTATCTCAAAAAAAGGATGGAATAGTAATATTGAAGAAGAAATGACCATATCATGGTAAACTAAAAGGGGGAAATTACAATATTAAACATAGACCAACTTAAAAAAAATCACTATCTTTAAAAAAAATATCACATCTTTAATTTAGAGACTTTACCAAATCCTAGATGCTTTATAGAGTGACACGTGGGTGAAGAGGCTCCAGACTAGATGCTTCAACTTGTTTTGGACCCGCCAAATAACCAATTAAAAGAGGACATGTGGCTAAACAGGCGAGTAGACGTTTGAGTATTGTAGCAGCTTTAACTTAGATGCCAAGTCCTGAAGAGCTTAGGGAACACATTGAAACGCTTGCGGTCAGTCCAAGTAGCATAGCTTTATACGCTTCCCCCCTTGGCTTCAAGAGGCTTAGACGTTTCAGTGTGTTCCCTAGCATATTCAGGCTTAGCTTCTAGGTTAAAGACATTACAAAACTCAAGCGTTTACTAGCTTCTGTAGCCACGTGTCCTCTTTTAATTGGTTATTTGATCGGTACAGAATAGCTTGCAGCGTCTAGTTTTAAACCTCTTCACCCCCGTCTCCTTCTCTGAAGCATCTAGAATTTGATGAAGTCTCTACGTTATAGAAGCAATAATTATTTATTTTGAAAAATATGAGTTGGTCAGTATTTTATATCGTAATTTTCCCAACTAAAAATGAGAGTAGACTTTATGGCATACAACATACTTTTATAGACTCATGCACATACGCGGATACAAACATAGAGAGAATTCATAATGCAATATATATAGATCTAAAATCATAAACAAAACGATAAATTATCACAAGCATATTAATTACTTGCAAGTTATAAGCATACGTAGGATCAAACTAAAGGAATCATTTGCATAAATGGATGGTTTATGGTTTTACAAATTATAATTGGTTGGCATTGTGAGAAAATTTCAATAATGGTGATGTCGCCGAATGGAAGTAAGGGATTAGCCTATACTTCTTTCGAATCATTTGCCATCTGATGAACTCCCAGCTTTTGTCCCCTTGATGCCGCTGAATCAATTTAAGGCATCGGTGATGTTGCTTAATGAATGAAAGGGATCAGAGAAGTCAGATTGGATGCCGCTGAATCAATTTAAGGCATTTATGATGCCGCTGATTCAGTTAAAGGGATCTGTTATGAAGCCGCTGATTGATTATAAGGCATCGTTGATGCCGCCGAATGAAACCAAGGCATCTGAATTGATGCCGCCGAATGAAACCAAGGCATCAACCAGAATTCAGAATTGATTCCCTCTTTATCAGCCTTGAACATTAACACACCCACCACAATTTAGACCACTAACACTCAATGCATTGCATGCATTGCTTTGGTTTTTTAAAAAAATTTGTAAGATATGCAGATTGATAAGATGGGTAAATAGTGAATGTGTAAGAGGGTGTAAGATAGTCATCTTTAAGGTGCTATAAAATGGAGGTGGAGGTGAAAAATTTTAACCATCCACCACACCATCACCATCACAAGAACAAACCTTACAAATTCATAAAAAATCCTACCACCATGAATCCAAATATAAACTTAAACCCTGGTCCCCTAATGAACGATGTCTTGTACTACGTGATCGACATCGTGCTTTTCACACTTTCGTAAATGAAGAAAACTTTAATGAGCCCCTCAATGTTAAACGTAGTGATAGAGCCATATGGCGGATACTTCGTAACAACCCTCTTATAGGACGGGTTCGTAACCATGTTGATGCGGCAGGGTTTGGTGGCATTGTAGATTGTGGTTATCGATAAGTTGACCACTCCTTAATAACAGCTTTGGTGGAACGATGGAGGCCCGAGACTCACACGTTCCATCTACCATTTGGTGAAGCTACTGTGACCTTACAAGATGTTAACGTCATGTGGGGGTTACCTATCGAGGGTAGTGTTGTGTCATGTCTGGAGCAGATGAGACACTGTCAACTGTCGATGCAATAAGGTGGTGCCAAAACTGGTTAGGTGTTACGCCTGTAGAGAACCAAATGTCCGGCAAATGTGTTTTTGGTACTGTTATTAGTAGTGAATTAATGAAACCGTTTGTTGAAGCTGAGGCTACAGATGAAGAGTGCATTATCCGTGCGCGTTTAATAATTTTTTATCTGATCGCTTCCACATTGTTCCCTGATAATTCCAACAACAGATTAAATGTTTTTTATTTAAAATTTTTACGAGACCTAAACTTAGCAGGATCTTATAGTTGGGGGAGTGCGGTTCTAGCTTGTCTTTATAGGCGGCTTTGTGATGCCACCCATCCCGATAGAAGAGCCGTGATCGGGCCCATGCTGCTTCTTCAAATATGGGCATGGGAGAGGATTCGGTGTCTCGCACCACGAGCACCCGACAACCGGTTTGATTATAGTTGCCCGCTAGCGGCTCGGTATATCACAAAGCCTAAAAAAATATAATGTGTTTGTATGGTATCCCTTTGTATTTTTATACTGAACACGTTTTTTAAAATGTTAATTTTGTAGGTGGCGAGACCGCAAATTGAACTTTAAAGAGGTATCCACACACTGCCTAGGACATATCGTTCTTAGCTACAATCGTTAAACGAAAACCTGGTATGTTTATTAATCCCGTGTTAGTAATTAATTTTAATTTTTTTTATTAAGCATTTATTGTGTTGTGTAACTGACTTAAGTGTTTGTTTTTATGTTTTTTAGTTCAACTGGACCCCTACACCGAGGCTTTGTATCAACTGCCGGCTATCTGTTCAAGTGGTAGCGAAAGCTGGAGGAGTTGCTGTCCTCTCATATGCTTTGAGCTTGTTGAGCATCATTACCCTCAACGGGTTATGAGGCAATTCAACATGGTCCTGTACATACCTCTGCCAATAAATCTAACCGTACCCATGGCCGAGCTTGAAACATTGCATGGTTTGGGGCGGCAAAGAAACAACGGGGTGGATTGGATGCGTAGGCACGAAGCCTATGTGAATGCATGGAATAACCGTCGTAGCACGGTTTACATGTTGAATAACATAACGATGAATTCCACAGAGCCCGGTTATATGCAATGGTATACGGGGCGTACTGTTGCATTTATAAGCAATCCGAGGGTAGCACCGGTCCCAGTTGGCGGTTTTCAAGATGACGGTGCTAGAATACAGTTGATGGTAAACCATTTTTACGTGTCTAATTGATAGATTAGTTATTTTAGTTTACGGTTTCTAACTAATAATTTTGTTTGCAGAGGGATGCCATGGGTGAGATTTACCAGTCTTCGCAACAGCCATATATGATCCTGAGGTCGTCGCCAGGCAGTTCCAGCATATACAAAACACATCGTTTCAAAGTATGATGATGTCAAACGATGTCGGACACTCACAAAATCCGACGCATCTTACAATGAACGTCGTGGACTTGTCAACACCTCCACGTCCTCAAAGGCTATGCCGGCGACGCGCTCCCCGTAACGTGCCGACAAATCAGGATGAAGCTACTACTCCGTTTGATAATGCTGGGTTTGGTAATTTTGATCATGTTGGTGGTTCTGCTGCGTGTAGTAACAATCAAAACCAGGGTTGGGCATATGCCCCGCAATTCTCAGAGTCTACACCAGCAGGTGGTGGAATGGGGCTTTCCACGTCCATGTCCTTTTTGCACGGAACGGGTGGTGTTGGTGAATCCGGTGTCGGTCAACCGGCGGTGACAGGTCCACTAGCTGCGTTGATTGCAACCGGAATTGGTATAGGAAGTGATTGGGCATTTCCCTCAGCGGATTATGTCACGCCGGTTGGACAGGTGTTGCCACGGGTTGATCCCGACCTTCTTAGTGATTTTCATTACCATCCCCCTCATAATTCATGTGATGAAGGACCTTCAAGCCGCCCAGAACCATCACTGTCACTGTCACTGAATTTAAACCTCTTTCCCGATGATGAGTACGGGAATGAAGGACCACCACCCGCCGGTGAAACACAAACCCAACACCAACCACCTAGAAGGCAATCTGAACGTGTTAGGAATCAAAATCCCACGAACTGGCTTAACATGTAAACATGTCTTGATTAGTTGTAATGTAACAGGCAGGAGGTCATTTTTCAACTTTTTGACTATGCAAACATTATTCAAATTTAAACCATTACATAAACACATTAATACATCAACACATAATATAATCATAATCCTAAACTACTTATTAAAACGTTACATAAACACATTATATAATCCTAAATTACTTATTAAAACCTAAACCCCCACTATGGGGAGTATGGGGAGTATGGGCGGTAAATGTCCCCGTCTTCCAGCATATACGTTGGAGGTGAGACATCCCGGTCGCTATCGCGACCATCGGACATCGCATCCGGGTAGTTGTTCAACCGTTCTTCTTCCATGACATCCCTAAGTGCTTCGTACTCCTCATCGGTTGGCTCATAAGGAGGACTGTTGGGGGGGTGTACCCTGGTGGGGGGTGGGTGTACCCTGGTGGGGAGGGTGGGTGTACCCTGGTGGTGGGGGATGGGTATACTCTCCCTACACCGGGCGGTGGGTGCCGACAACCTTAGACGTTCCATTTCCCTCAGAGCCATGTTATAATCCAAAGCCCATACCAACTCCTCTTCAGTGAAATCATCATCTGGTGGAGGGGGGAAGAGTTGGTTGAGTAGCAGGCGGAGATGAAAAAGTTGGTTGCTCCGGAGGAGGAGGAGGATAGAACCAAGGTTGTGCAGGAGGAGGAGATGAAAAGGTTGGTTGTGCAGGAGGTGGAGGAGATGAAAAGGTTGGTTGTGCAGGAGAGGAGGATAGAACCAAGTTTGTGCAGGAGGAGGAGATGAAAAGGTTGGTTGTGCAGGAGGTGGAGGAGATGAAAAGGTTGGTTGTGCAGCAGGAGGAGGAGATGAAAAGGTTGGTTGTGCAGGAGGAGGAGGAGGAGATGAAAATGTTAGTCGTCGTCCCCGGCAAGAGTATTGCCGGAGATTTGAAGATCCGGCACATTCGTGATAGCCGCCACCCATATCTTTCATTGGTTTGAGGAGGAGGAGTTGTGATTGAGATTGAGTTTTGATATGGTATTTATAATAGCTGAAGCCTCAGAATGAGACAGCGGCTTCAGAAATCTTAAATATGAAGCCTCAGAATGATACAACGGCTTCATAAAAAGTTAATAATGAAGCCTCGGAATGAGACAGCAGCATCAGAAATCTTAAATATGAAGCCTCAGAATGAGACAGCGACTTCAGAAATCTTAAAATTGAAGCCTCAGAATGAGACAGCGGCTTCATAAAAAGTTAATAATGAAGCCTTAGAATGAGACAGCGACTTCAGAAATCTTAAATATGAAGCCTCAGAATGAGACAGTGGCTTCATAAAAAGTTAATAATGAAGCCTCAGAACGAGACAGCGACTTCAGAAATCTTAAATATGAAGCCTCAGAATGAGACAACGGCTTCAGAAATCTTAAAATTGAAGCTTCAGAATGAGACAGCGACTTTAGATATCTTAAATATGAAGCCTCAGAATGAGACAGCGGCTCCAGAAATCTTAAAATTGAAGCCTCAGAATGAGACAGCGGCTTCAGAAATCTTAAAATTGAAGCCTCAGAATGAGACAGCGGCTTCATAAAAAGGTAATAATGAAGCCTCAGAATGAGACAGCGACTTCAACACATTTTTTCACCTATTTCAGGGATATTCCCCCCAAGCCATCCTCACACCCAACTTTCTTCCCAAAATCTCTCTATATCTCACAAACCTGCTTCCCCCCCCCCCCAAAAAAAAAATAACCTTCAAAGCAATAGCTTCTTTCGTTCCATACCTGGTTAGATTATACTGGGGTGGTCATTTTTCATACGTAAACGGGGTTGTTCAAGATGATAACTCCTTGGTATCATCCAGCTTTGTCATGATTGGGAAGATGTCATTTGAACAACTACTTGAATGCATAAGTGCTCATGTTAATATTAACAAAGAAGCAGTTACCGTCAAGCTCCTGCTCGGATACACTTATGGTGGGTACTCTCAAACTAGCCAAATTTTCAACAATGACGGGGTTGATATGATGGATTATCTAGCCGCGGAGAGACGTGGTGATTTCGTTGCGGACATCTACGTTGAATGGCAACAAGACCCTCCGTTACAACAGCTTAGTCTTACTAAGATGTTACGTGACGTGTCGAACGTAAATGTTGTAGCACCCTTCGGGTCTCAGCATGGTTTCCCCCAATCAGACATGCTGCTGATAACGAAGAAAATGACGAGGTAGGATCCCCTATGACGGCCGAAGAATCTTTCCAAGTACCTCAATATGTTTCCAGTAATGACAATAATGAAGGGTTTGACGAATCCGGAAGCGGAGACTCTGGGAGATAGTGATGACGAACAACCGCCATCAGAACACTCTGAAGACTCTGCAGACGAGGCCGAGCCCAGTCAGCCGATGACCCAACAGACACAACCAAATCACAACCTGGCTCTCCAGTTAGGTATGTAAAGGCAAGCAAACCAACGGTATACAAGGTCGTATGTTACACCAGACACCCAAAGTTCGTAAATCCTTTCTCTATTGGTCACAAGTGTGAGTGGCGTTGCACGACATCTATTCGGTCTGACTCACATTACTGGCGAATTACTGTATGGTCTACAAAACACAGCTGTTATTCTTCGGCCATACGTAATAGCAACAGAAGTTTAAAAGCAAAGGATATTGCATCACACATCTTACCGCTAATTCTTACGGACATCAGGCTTAAGGTAAAACATATCCAAACCCATGCCAAGTAGGTTCTGAATGTTGATGTTTCGTATTCTAAGCCGTGGCGAGCAAGAAGAAAGGCTATAGAAAGTATCTATGGTGACCGGACAGCAATTTCAAGGAGCTACCCACATATCTTATGCGGCTGCAAACGAGGAACCCAGGCACCGTTGTTACGTTCTTTAATCATCCAAACGGAGATCCGAATTACCCTACGTTTAAATATATTTTTTGGGCGTTTGGTCCTTCTATCCGTGCTTTCCGTCGATGCATGCCCGTCATCTCGGTGGACACGACTCATCTGAAGGGACCCTACCGAGGTAAGCTGATGCTTGCGGTAACAAAAAATGCAAACAAGTACATCCTGCCGGTGGCGTATGCTGTCGTTGACGAAGAGACTGTACACAGCTGGTGTTGGTTTTTCCAAAACCTTAGTGAATACGTTACCACTAATAGCATGGGGCCTTTGTGTGTTATATCCGACAGACACAACGGCATTATTAATGCAATGGAAAACCTTCCACAGTGGAAGGAACCCAACGCCTACCATCGTTACTGTCTTCGTCACATCAGAAGCAATTTCAGCGGGAGGTTCCGGAACAAAACCCTACGGAAACTGTGTTGGTCTATTGGTAGCACAACTCATCACATAAAGTATCGGTGGGCTGTTAGCGAAATGAGGCTGAAAAATCAAGAGGCATGGGACTACCTTAACAACATTGATAAGACAAAGTGGACTCTTTATCGTGATAAAGAGCATCGTCGGTTGGGTAACCTAACGACCAGCATTTCAGAGTCCATGAACAACGTCTTGCGGGAAGTGCGACTGCTGCCTATCACAGCTCTGATTCAATACACCTTTCACAGAGACGTCGATCAATATGAGAAGCTTTTGGGAGTTGCTATGGAGCATGAAGTCACGATGTAGGATGCGAATGCGGTAAGGTGCAACGTTCTTTCAAGGGTTGAGACAAATGACCGGGGTGGAAATGACTACACCGTTGAGTACAAAAAAAAAGTATGCTCGTGTGGCAAATGGCAGATGCAAAGATTTCCATGTTCACATGCAATTGTTGTTTGCAATTTTTTGGGTAAAAGCCCTCACACTATTACTAGTTGGAAATTCCACACAAACACGTACATTGAGAAGTACAACGGTCATTTCTACACCTTGGGGCATAAGTCTGAATGGCCGGCAGCGAAGTGGAGAATTCAAGGGGACCCGTCGATGATCACTACACATCGAGGCAGACTACGTCAGAGAAGAATGCAAAATGAGATGGATGTGAATTATGACGATCGCCCGAGGCGTCATGCATGCACTCGATGTGGAGAAACAGACCATAACAAGAAGAGTTGTGGAAATGCAAGGCGTCAGCGAAATAAGTGAATCACCCTACAGGGTTGTGTCAGTCGTACCATGAATGTCATCTTTTTTATGTTGTTTACTTTACAGTATCTTTATCATCAATCACCCTTTGCTATCATGGATGCGTTGGGTGACTCAGTAATTTCTGTTCGAGGTTTATTTAGTAATGGCAGCGTTATTATTATCGTACTGTTAATGTTAATACTAGTACTATTATTAATAAATAATTTAGGATTATTACATTACTTAATAATACTAAATTGATTTAAAACGAATAATCTTTAATGTTTAATAATAGTAAATAAATGTAATAATGATAAATTTATTTAAAACGAATAATACAAATTTATTTTCAAACTAGTCAAACTATACAATCTACCGAGTTACAAAACAATCTATTTCCGAGAACACCAATTCCAATATTGTCCCTCGACATTCTCCCAATCCTTAAACTCAGGACCGCATTCGAATTCAAACCCATTTGGCCCAATCTTTAAGTTCATCGATTTGTTTAACATGGGTACCAAATCAAGGGTAACTACGTAACTATGCCAGATTACCCTGACAAGAGGAGCACGAGCAGGAGCAAGAGCATCCGATATCGCCAACGTCGCTAATGACCAAGCGTGTTTCTTCGACGTCGGAGGGCCTTGCGCTGAAGGTGCAGAAGCCACCAGTGCGATTAAGTTTGCAACAAAAATTAGTGGCTTTGATGAAGCCACCACCTTCAATTTCTGAGACCACCAATTCCAACTTTAAAAGGAGACAAGGGCGTAACTCTAAAATATAACCGAAGAGTCAGCGCCCTCACTAGCTTAGGGCTAGAAGTTTAAAACCCAACAAACAAACTTTTACCGCTTCATACATGGAAGATGATGGTTTGTCAGATGAATGTGTTCAACTTTCATCTTAAAAGAGTACCAGGGCAGATTCCAAAAGAAACCAATGTTTGCCTAGAAAAGTTTCATCTTGAAACATTTTAATGTCATTGGTAATGGAAGGGCCACTGGTAGGGCACGTTACCCTGGCAAAAAACCAGGCTTTGCTTGGAAAGTTTAACCTCCTATAGAGTCTGTTGGCATGCCTGGGGGTGCAACACTGGAGATTTTTACCACCAACGCAAACCAACTCTCTAATATTATAAACTACAATACCAATGTTGCATTCTACACGTGTTATACCACGTGTGGATGTAACATCGATCCAAGTAGTTTCATGTGGATGTAACACCAATCCAAAGACACCGCTTTTTTGGACCCCAGAAAAGCGATGCAAGGCGGGGGATGAAACAGGAGATGATGCTTTTAAGCATGTATGATACAAGTTTAAAAACAAACACTCCCCGCCCAATACTATTATATCTCCATGTGGATGTAACATCAATCCAATATCACTAAAAAACCCTACCATCCAAAAAAATTGTGTAAAAACACTTATACCTCATCTTTTGATTAGTATTTTGTTTGTGTTGGAAAAATAATTGTGGGTGGGATGAAGAGAATGTGAAATCTGATGAGGTATTTATCTTACGAAAATGTGAATGATCCCTTAGAATGGTTTGGCGACTTCATTTTGATCCCTTACAATGGTTTGACGGCATCTATATCCCTTAGAATGGATCTAAGGCATCAAGGGGACAAAAGCTTCAACTTGATCAGGTAGCAAATGAATGGAAAGAAGTCTAGGCTGATCCCTTAGTTTCATTCGGCGACTTCACCATTTTTAAATTTTTCCCACATTGCCAACCAATTATAATTTGTAAAACCATAAACCATCCATTTATGCAAATGATTCGAATTGTCACGGGAAGGAATATACTATTTTTGAAAGCCTAATTTCTCCTTATTTTTCATATTGTTCAGGATTTTAAACTAAGTATTTTCTCAAAGACGCTTTAGCTTTTATCAGTAGAACCAGATGCTGCTAAGACATTGTTGTCCAAATATCACAACAATCCCACCTCAATTTTCGGGATACGGAATATTATGTTCTCTTCTTTGTACATCTTTCTTTGCTAGTCAAGAGTACTTATACCATCCGTCTTCGATAACCCTTTAAAAAATTTTGAGCCTCTGACAAGATAAATTTTTTGAGCCTTGGAGAACTAAAAAAATCAGATCTTGCTACTAATGTCAAGTCTTAAACTTTAAACTTTTACTTTATTTTAAGATGGTTTCCAACTTCACGAAAATGTAGCCGTTGCATTGTACCGTTGCATTTTATTTTATTTTTCTTAACCAAACGTTATATATATATATATATATATATATATATATATATATATATATAGTGTAAGTATCCAAGGAAAACCCTATATTAGGGTGAAAACCGTGGAAACTCTAACTTCTCGAGCTTTTTAGGGTCAGCAAATTTTAGGGCATGTAATATACATAATTCTAAGCATTTTGAGCCAAATAAATGAAAAAAGCGCCGAGCGGTAACCCCTAATATATATATATAGGGGATGGTTCTATGGAAAACCCTATATTAGGGTGAAAACCGTGGAAACTCTAACTTCCCGAGCTTTTTAGGGTCTGAAAATTTTAGAGCATGTAATATACATAATTCTGAGCACTTTGAGCCAAAAAAATGAAAAAAGCGCCGAGCGGTTTTTTTTTTTTTTTTTTTTAAATAAAGTTTTCGGGTAACACATGTTACACGAAAATAACACATATTATTTTTTAAAAAAAAACGTTTGGCGCTTTTTTTCATTTTTTTGGCTCAAAGTGCTTAGAATTATGTATATTACATGCCCTAGAATTTTCAGGCTCTAAAAACTTCGGGAAGTTAGAGTTTCCACGGTTTTCACCCTAATATAGGGTTTTCTATGGATACTCACACTATATATATATATATATATATATATATATATATATATAGGGTATGGATATTATGGAAACCCTATCTTTTATAAAAACCCTGCAAACTCTATTATGACCATTGATCATGTTTGATCAATGGTTCATAATTAAATTGTATATAATATTCAAAAGCAAGTGGGACATTATAATAAAAAAATAGAAATAAGGGTATTAAGGTAATCTTAAATAAGCAAGTGGGCAACTTTAATTTTCTGAATCCTAGGTTTAAAAAGGTTGATTTGACACTTATCAAATCACCTTTCTCCTACTTTATGACACTTTTTCCAGCACCAAAATTAGCGTACGTTAGTGTTGTGATACATCGCTAACATGTGTTAACATGCATATACAAAAAGAACATAATAAAAAAACACATAAAATGTGTATTTATTTAAGAATTGAAAAAAATGATCATTACAATCAACACTAAAACATATAAAAAAAACGGTTCATACAAACATAATTATTTGTGAATTTTCAAAAAAAAAAACTATCATAACAACATAAAAAAGATCTAGCTATGCTTCATTCTTGATACCCATCTTCATCTTTAACACAAAAACATCTCTTCACCTGCAAAAAAGACAACACGTGTTAGTTGGCCTCTCCAAAACACATAATGAGACATCACTGACACGTGTAGTGTATTCTAAAAACATATGTTTTACTGAAAATAACGTATGTCATATGAACGCTAACACATGTTAGTTGGGCACATACTTACGTATGTCATATGAACCTTAACACCTGTTAGTTAGGCATATACTAGCATGTGTTAGCATCACTAACATGTGTATAAACAACACCAAAAATTTGCAGTGCCAAGTGTATCATACTCAATTTTACAACTATGTTAATACAACTACTCAAATACGATTAATAGGGTTTGAAATCCAACAATAATAAATTTAAAAAATCAAATCATAACCAATCCAAATCCATATACCAAAAAATTATCCTCATATTCATGAAATATAAAATATAATAAAAGACATCAGTAGCATGTGTTAGCATATTCTAAAACATATGTTTTACTGAAAATAGCGTATGTCATATGGACCCTAACAGCTGTTAGTTGGGTATATACTAGCATGTGTTAGCATCACTAACGTGTGTGAGCATAATAGACATGTACCCTATGCGAGTTCTTAACAATTTCACTTGCCAAAAATTTATTAAATAGAATACAAAAATTAATTAAACACCCTATTCACCAAAAGATAAAAAATTTATAATCTTTATAAAAAAACATCACTTACCACAGCCACATCACCAACGCCGCCTTCTTCCAATAGCCTACTCGTGAAAACCAACACTGAAACAGATACACATGTTAATTTGGGATCCTTAAACACATAATGGGGCATCACTAACATGTGTTAGCATATACTAACATAAAACGACTACAAATTTATTCATCAATCACATGTGATCTATCAACCTCATGCCCCCAATCCAATAAAAATCTAACATAAACAAAATAATAATAAAAAATAAATAAAAAAAGGTTAACATAAGTTTTTTTTTTCATTCAAGCATTTGATCGATCACTTGGTATGCGAACAAAAACTATCCCCAAAACTGTTATTATTATTATTCTAACAAAACCCAAAACCTAACAAAATCAAAACATAACACAAAACGCACAAATAAAAAACGCAATAGCTTATTAATGTGTGCCTAAACTAAGAGTTTGTGTTTTTATCCAGTAATATTACATTTAAAATTTGCAAAAAAAGGTACCTCTACACAAAAACCAATTACATAAGCCGTAAGCGTATCGTAGAAAAATTCTAGATCTAGGCGCTGCATTAAATAGTTATAAAAATTTAAAACATACAACATGAATCAGCATTATAAAGAAAAATTCTAGTAACTTCAAAATAATATGCCACGAGGGCTGATGTGTCTTTGTTTGGTTTTGTGAGAATGTTGAAGAGTGTGATTAATAATAATAATATATATAAGAATACCTTCAAACGAGATCTTCTTTTGCCTCTGTTAGTAACCTCAACATATTATTATTTAAGGATTACTTCCTAGATGAACGTGGTGTTTATGTAGTATCTTTAAATCTTCCTGGTTCGAAGATCAGCGAGAACAGAGGGCGGCGATGGTGGGAGGTGGTGACCGGAGGTGGCAAGGTGGTGATCGGAGGTGGCGATGGTGGTTGTGGAAGGTGGTGGTGGTGGTGGTTCTAGAGAGAGACAGAGAGAGGGCAGGGTATAAAGAGAGAGGGCAGAGAAAATGTGATTCTGTATTTGAATTTGAAGAATAAAATGAAGAGAGAGAGAGAGAGGGGAAACAATATATATAGGGAGAGAGAGAAAGGGGGTAGTGGAAATGTCTATTGTGCCCCTTTGAATATTATAGAATATTATAATATGATGGGTGATGTGGCATAACATGAACCAATGGTTGGGTTTCTTGGGGTTTCTTCATTTGGGAGGGTTTTCTCCATATACTTTACCTATATATATATATATATATATATATATATATATATATATATATATCCTAAGAGAACCAACCTCTATTTGAGAACTGAGAGAACCATTCTGGGCCACACATTTCATATAAAGGCAAAATTTTTTATTTTTTATTTTTAATCGCACATTTATATACAAGAATTTTTTTTTATTTTTTTTCATTTATACATATGTGAATATATAGCAACTACACATATGTGTATATAGCAATTATACATATGTGTATATAGCATTTTCAGCTATATATATGTGTATATTTCAATTATACATATGTGTATATCGCATTATACATATGTGTATAATGCAATTATACACATGTGTATATTGAAAAAAAAATACGAACAAAAAAAAATTCTGCATATAAAGCAGCGATTAAATAAAAAAAAAATTGCCTTAGGGAAATTTGTGGTCCAGAAAGGTTCTCACAGTTCTCAATTTGGGAAAAGGTTCTCATTTGAACCAAATCCTACATATATATATATATATATATATATATATATATATATAGGAATGGGATCATTTGAGAACTCCATTGAGTTGAGGGAACTTGAGAACTCCTTTGCACCAATCACCATTTGACACATCAGCTCCTTTATAGTTTTTTGTATTTTTTTAATTAGGGGCAACAAAGTCTTTTTGTACACACCACTTAAGGGCATTTTAGGAAAAATAACACCGCACCCCACACCCCACCCCCACCCCAATATCAGTTTACATATAATAATAATAATAATAATAATAATAATAATAATAATAATAATAATAATAATAATAATATCACTCTCTCACCCCTCACTCTCTCACACACACAATTCTCTCTCTCTCTCTAACCGTCTCACTTTCTCTCTCTCTCTCTAACACACACAAACACACACGTTCTCTCTTTAATATACAAACACAGATCTGAAAAACATGGGGTTTTTGAAGGTGATAGGCGGGTGGTGGTACGATGGTGGTGATGAGGAAGAGGACGGTTGGGAGAGGTTTTTTGCAGAGGGCTTCGGTGGTCGATGGTGGTGATGATGAAGAGGACGGGGGTTTGCAGGTTGTTCGATGGGGTTGCAGGTGTGAGGAGGTGGTCCGATGGCTGTGATGGTGGTGGTTCGACGAGGGGGGATGGTGGTCCGGTGACTGTCATGGGGGTGGTTCGAATGGTGGTTGTTTGGGGTGGTCCGAATGGTGGTGGTTGAGGGGTGGTTCGATTTGACGAGGGGGAGGGGGTGGATCTGATGATGGTGACGGTGGGGAGGTGGTGGTGGTCCGGCGATGGCGGTGGTTTGACTGTACAGGTATGTTTTTATTATTATTATTATTATTAGTATTATTATTATTATTTCTGTTTTATTATTATTATTATTTCTGTTTTTATTATTATTATTATTATTGTTATTGTTATTATTATTAGTATTTTTATTTCTGTTTTTATTATTATTATTATTTCTATTATTATTATTATTATTATTTCTGTTTTTATTATTATTATTATTGTTATTGTTATTATTATTAGTATTTTTATTTCTGTTTTTATTATTATTATTATTATTATTATTATTATTATTATTAATAATAATGATATTATGTGTGGAAAAAGAGAGAAATTTTATGTTGGAATTTTGTTTTTGTTTTTTGTCAGGACATGATGCTGTGAAGATAATGATGTTAAAAACACCAGTGTAAGTTATATTGGAAACCCTTGTTATATGGTAAACTCTGGAAACTCTAACTTCCAGACTTTTTTCTATGAAAATTTTAGGGTATGTAATATACATGATTTTAAGCATTTTGGGCCCAAAAAAAATCGAAAAAGTGTCGAGCCATTAAAAAAAACCCGTCTTCGGGTAACAAATGGTTAACACGTGTTAGTTTCGCTTAACATGTGTTAGTCGATTTTTTTTCGAAAGAAAACGTGTTCGGAAAAAAAACGTGTTCGAAAAAAGCGCGTTCGAAAAATAAACGTGTTCGGAAAAAAAAACGTGTTCGAAAAAATGTGTTCGAAAAAAAACGTGTTTGAAAAAAAAACGTGTTCGAAAAAAAAAACGTGTTCGGAAAAAAAAAAAACGTGTTGGAAAAAAACGTGTTCAAAAAAACGTGTTTGAATTTTATTTTTTTATAACTTTTCATTAATTGTCATTTTGGCCCCCTGTGGACATAAATGACAAAATTGCCCCTGAGACTTAACTTACTTTCATTACTCTGTTAAAAACTCAGTTAAATAGTGACTATTTTGGCACTTTTGGATCTCTGAGAGCCTCCAGTAATAAAAATCAAGTTTGGTGACCAGACAAGCAATTTGGGGAAAACCTCAGGGGTCATTTTGGCAATTAACTAAAATTATTGAGTCCGCCACTGTGAATATGTCTATGTCGACACATAACTTTACAAACCAACTTTTATCATCTATCGTCCTTGAGAATTTTTTTTTTTTTTAATCCATAAATTATTATCATTCCCAGACAAAGAAAATTACATTAAGATAACGGGCAGGCGGGCAACAAGCTTCGCCGCTAACCCTTACATGAAAGATAAAATATTCTAGTACTATCAAACGGGAATAGCAACTGAATCCGAACCTGAACCCGTTACATGATCATTACACAGCCAAAGTCTAGTATTTGAAGTCTTACAGCTTTAAAGTTCAAACAACATGGTAAAAGACAAGGAATGCTCAAAGTTAACTCGGTGAATACATCAAAGCTTCGCAATCAAACCATTTGAAAGAGACTTGGAAGCAACGGTTTCCTTAGGCTCGGTGTCTTTTGCATCCGACTCGCAAGCTCCTGGAGGTACATCAACGGCTGGTGAGCAGTTGAAGAAACCATGTGGCTGCACACGTAGAGTTTTAACATATATTAGAAAATCGATAAACACAACCATAATTTCAGGAGACCAATTTTTTTCTATAAAGTTATTATCAAAAGGGATAGTTCGGTTTTACCCTTACATCTATAACATGTCTTTTTTGTCTTATCCTATGATAAAAGTGTCTGATTTATACAAAACTCACGATAACCTCAAGGGTCGACTATACCCAAGGTTTAAAAGTATGGAATTGTGCCTCGAGGCGTTTTCCCTTCGCCTCGCGAGGCGTACGCCTCGAGGCGAACCAAGGCGTAAGCCCAAGGCGGAATTAAAAAATAAATATAAATATTATGTATCTTATAAAAAATGAAATCCTAACTAATTTCATCCTCATATTCATCAAAAACATAAAAAAAACACACACACACTAAAAAGACATGGAATGCTTGAAATTGACACAAAAAGTCCAAAACATCAAAAATAAACATCAAAAACACCTAAGGCGCACTTGAGGCGCAATTTTTGTTACAGCCTCAGCTCAATGAGGCGCACGTACAAAATAACACCCTGAGGCGCCGCCTCAGGTTCGTTTTCATACAGAATCGCCTTGAGGCGCACCTCGAGGCGTACGCCTCACCCGTTTTTTTAAACCACGACTATACCGACACACCCTATAGTCTAATCCCACCGTGTCATCAAACGGCCGTTTGAGGTTTGATTGAAACGGACGTCTAGAGCATATACGTCGAACGGACGTTTGATGACGAGGAATGCTCTGACATTAGAAAGCAAGGGTGTGGCTACAATATTACCCCCTTACTAGTGCCTATAAAAAAAACCTTTAAATGATTTTTAATTTGGAAAACTTAGTAATCCCTACAAGTTTGAAGTGTTCATTTCTTATCATAAACATCAAATATTTTTCTATAAAAAAATATGAATTCTTTTTTTAGTATTAAATTATCATGATATTAACATTTATATTAACTTCTTAAAACTTGTCAAGTTACATCAAAATAGAAGGTAGAAGGACAACAATCTGCGCCGCCACCCCATCCAAAAATCATTTTTCTTATCGTTCTTTACTCTTTTGATCGGATTTAAAACATAAAATCCACAATTGTGAAAATTTAAATTACCTGAAGCATAAAGCCAATGTGCTCTACCGGCATAACAGGCCAATCTTCTAACCTGGGAACATGAGTTATCCCAAAAACATACCTGCAAATCCAGCATTTAATAAACATATAGGCTAAATCTTACAAACATATGTGTGTGCTTATAAAAAGATAAGTAAAAGAAAAAAGTTTACTGACCAAAGAACGATATTGGTTTCTTCAAGAGGCCGATTTTGTTTGACCCATGAGGCGAGTCCTTCACCGACACGTGGATTTTGGTTAGGGAATTCACCTCCGGGGAAATTTTCATCAGGTGCATAAGGTGTAACCCAAAGATTATGTTTGAGAAATTCAGCCCTTCTTAGAAATTTGGCCTCTGGACGAGCGAGAGGCAAGCAGTTTGAACCTGGTACGAGCTTATAGCCAGTCAGCTGTCCAGTTCTGTTCACGGTCCTCGTGTTCCTAATCTAAAGTACATGTATAAAAACATAACTAAGAAGAAGTATAATTTTCTTAAACAATATCAAAGAAATTAACTGTGCCTGGTCCTGTAGGGTAAGATAACTATCTCAGTTCGGTTTCTGTTACCAAAATTTACAAAACCAAATTAACCAAACCAAACAGCGCGATAACTAATATCTATCAGGGCCCAAATATGTATCATTAGAGGGAATCCGGAATTTCAATATGTATTAAGGCGGAATCTTAAGTTTGGCCCAATTAAGCCAAGTCTAAAAATAAAAAGCCTGGTTGTTGGTTAAAGAAATAACTCATAGCCAATACCGAAACTAATCAAACTGAACCGTGTGCAGTGATTCCAATTGAGAAAACACACATAGCAGCAAATATATGCATATACATTTCTTTAACAGCAAAAGCAGAAAGTAAGATGCTTACTATCCAATGACGTGCGGATAACTGATTGCAATCACGCATTGCTTGAGATTCAGTTTTAAGCAATGTTTCCTCGGTGTAGAACGCATTATTGTGCACATTATTTTTGCCAGATTCTTCAACTTTGACATTAACTTCAACTACCTGGAAAAAAACAAAATAGGATAGTTACAACATATGTGTAAAACGTGTAAATTGGTCAATTCTGGTTATGTTATATCTCTAACATGCCAAAATACAAAAACGAAAAAACAGATAGCTTATCAAAGAAAAAATTCAAGAAAAAATGATCAAATAGGTTAAGTTACCCAAATGGTAGTTTTAATAATGCATGAAACCTTCTGAATCATTTTATTGAAGAAAAATATATACTTTTGATATATACCTGGTTGTATGATTCTCCAGGCTTGCAATCAACTGCCATGTCCATACGAGCAACAAAAAAATGTTGATGAACTGGTGCATATAAGCCCGGGGCAATAGTTGTACCATATTTTCGAACTTCCCCAGGCTGCAATGCTCCTAAGCTGAGAATTCCTGTAAGTTTAACTTCAGCTTCAATCTTTCCATCCTGCAATATATATAAAAAAATGAACATTATAGAAACAAATCGTTTACCAAAAAAAAATATGATACAACGCCAGACACTATACACATGGTGGAAAACAGCCAAAACAATCAGGAGAGATGGCAGTTTTGACCTATTTACTTTCTGAATGGTCGATTTGGGTTATGTTTTTTTCTCTAATGAAGCAAATGCAACAAATTAAAAGTATAGCAAATAAGAAAACGGGTCATTTGGGTCGATGCTGCCCAAAGTGTAATTGTAATGAATACAATTTCTTTAATTTCTTTATTCCAAAATTAGGTTGATCTGTTGATATTATATCAATATAATATAATTGTGTTTTACACACTAGATATTTATAAAAATACAACAACAATCTGACATGTTACCCAACCTGCCCTTTCCATTTTGTGAGTACTAGTAATCACATAATTTCCCAAGTATGTTTTATATGTTATGCAATGTGAACCCTGAGAGAAAGCCTAGTGGTCAACTTGATCATCTGACAGCTCAACTGTGACCCCACTCTACTCTGGGCCACAGTTTGCTGATAATGAAATAACAAAATACAATTATTGAAGCCATGAAGAAAAGCAGCTTCCATCTTGGATCCATGACCATGTGAAAAAGAAAAAAAAACAGACTGAAGTGATAGGCATAGGGATAGTGACAATGATTCGGTTCATTAATGACCAGAAGGTAGTTAAATAGACTATGAAGAATATAAGCAAAATTATGTATACAATTGACTCACCTGGTAAAAGTGCCAATAGAAACCATACTCATAGTTAGCCACGGTACATATAAAAGACACCGTGAGTCGCCGAGATCTTCTAACTTCAGCTAAACCAGTTCTCCAGTCTTGGTGCTTCCAAAGGATTCCATGGTCCTCCTCATGCATACATACACAATTTTCTATTGTTTCAACGCCCCCTGTGAAGTTTGTAAAATGCGCATCGAAGTACTTGATATAACCCAAACAATCACATCCCTGTGAAGACCAATACTGTGAGTACAAACACATTATATACCTCAAAATGACAAATCGTCTTATAAATTCACTAAAATTTCCAACATAGACAGACCTTTTTAAGAGAATGTGCATTTTTCCCAAGGCCATCTTCGCCTGCATCAAATGCATTCTTTCTATAATGAGGATCATTTGGATCACCATAGGGCACAACCATCTCAACAAAGCTCAATCTATGAGCTATGGGTCTTCGGCCTCGACTACCATCAACATATGCAACAGAATGAATTACTAAACCCTCCCTTGGAGTGAACCCAATACGAAAGTTCCACTGTCAAAAAAAGAAAATACAAAAGAGCTTAGAGACCTGTGTTTTAAATGTTGATTTTACTAGATTAGAAATTAATCACTGATTGATTGAAAAGTTAACTACCTTTTGCCACTCAACGTATTGTCCATTAACACGGAAGCTTGGTCCATTAGGCTGAAGAATTTGTAAAGGCTTTACATCACTTCGGTCAACACCTCCTCGAGTATGACCAGGAGTGTAGTTTCTCAATGGATCAGCAGGTGGTAGAGGAACAAGTTTGCGGTCTTCAAATTCAAGTACTACCATATTTTGCATATCAACTAGAGCATAGATGCCTTCAACGGGACGTGCATATCCATTTTCCATTGGACAGTCACTTTCTGTCCTACAGAATATAAGTGGTTTTGCTAATCTGCGGCTAGGAGCATCAGCTTCACTATGATAACCAACGCACCTATATGATAATTCAAGAATATACAGCATGTGATAAGTTCCGTGGTAAGATATGCATAACTTAATATGTTCACGCAAGTCAATTTTAATTTTTTAACTAACCAAGCATCAACCATCACCAGATCCATATCTTCAATGCCCCTCTTCTTCATAGCCTCTTGAAAGGGAGGGTAATCTTTCATAACTTCTTCACATTCAGCATACTCCACAGCATCCTGTAATGTATAAGAAAGTGTAAACCAACAATGTAATTGGAAATATACAATTGAATCACTCGAAATAAAAAAAAAAAACTGAGCCATAAGGCTGTTCATGACGGATGCTTCGTGCATTTAATTTGTTTTCCCAAATATGTCACTCACTAATTTTTAGTAAAAAAAAAAAAGAAGGCGATAATGCAACAAAACATTTATAGATTGTAGCCTATAAGTTCTTTCCACCATATAAGTACACTAAAAACTGAACGACTTTCCAAATAGTTTCCGAAAATCAAATAATTTCTATAAGTACAGATATGCAAGAATAGGCCTACCATGGGAGGCTGAACATCTGGAATAGTTCGTGATGAAATGACCTTTCCTCTATGATGCCCGCCTCGAGTTGTTGCATGTACCTCAGACAGTTCAACAATCCATATGCTTGTCTCATTCGACTTTTTATTGTACACAACAAGCCTAGCTCGCCTTGGAGGAAGCTTACTAGGTATAACAGCTCCACCTTTGCTTCGGGGTAATAAAGATGGTTGGAAAGGTGAAAAAAAGTATGCATCTGCGAGTGCAACAACATTTTTATCGGGCTCTGATAGAACCACTTCCACAAATCGCATACCATCTCTTACCTGAAAAAAAAAATGAGACAAATTGGGAAACATATCATAATTAGTATTCCAATCACAAAAATCAAAACTATTTAATACAACATCATAATCCAATGAATATACCTCAGGGGTTGCTCCAGCTGCCCTTACAGTTGCCACGGCAACTTTGATTTCAGCAGCTGATAAAGGGTCCAAAGGATGGCTAGTTTGAGCCCTTGTGAGAATTTGGATTCCTGCATAAGTAGACCATAAATTTGTCAACTACGAATGACCATCGAAATTAAACAAAATACAATGAAGTAGCCATCTGATCTCATTTACACCTTTCCGTCCTATGTCAATGTAACTACTGAAGCATCTTTTCCAGAAACCAGTTTGCAGGCAAAGTCATCAATATAGGATATAAAACGAAAGGGTAGATTCTTATTTGTGCAAAGGTAAAGAAAACAATGGAACTTTGTGAAGCATCATACTCCATGATAATAGACAAGTTGTAATTAAAATATTCTGGCAATTAATCCATAGTAAAAAAAGGGTCAATGAAGGGTTAAAACCCGTCTACTTAAAATATCTACCTATAAAAATGCGTGTATATATATAGAACTGAAAATTAAAATTTAAAATCCCAATCGTGTAGCAATTTTTACAACCATGCAAAAAAACAAAACCTCACATGATATTATTGTATCATACTCGCAATCATGTACAATGTACATCAATCGCAAAAAAATAAATAAATAAATAAATACACATCCTGGAATAATTATATAAATCTAAATACACATGTAGCGGATGGTTCCGGTACAACTCTGAGAATCAAAAAGTGCTATTTTATAAATAACTCTAATTTTACGGAAAGTAGTAATAACCCACGGAAAAGTTGTTAAAACCAACTGTTAATAAAATAACTCGGTGCTAGTAGCAGCACGTACTTTGGTTCTCACTGTTTTTTTTTTTTACAGAAAGTAAGGTTTATATATTTGATCCATACAAATATAGAATAATACCTTTAGTAGAAGCATTGGCAGGAGGATCGGTGGGATTAATCAAGGAAACAATGGAAGAACTGTTGATCGGAGTCTTCTGATCATCGTCTGAAAGAGAATGCGACGTCGTTTTCGTAGCTGAGGCCATTGTGAGGGGTTAGCAAGCTCACAAAATCCAGGGTAATAGTTGTTGCAGTTCGTAGAATCTAGTGACATACAGAAGAACCAATTCTATCTGTGTATGTGTGTATGTATACGGATGATGGATATTATTATTATTATTATCGCTATACTAGTCTATCTTAAGTCACGTGATAGTAGGATGTTATTGTTGATGATTAACTGAATTGCAGGAAAATGAGGAGAAGTTGTTATGAATATGGAACAATAGGGTTTTGGGGGATATATAGACAACAATATGAGGGGAGATGGAGATAGTAGGATGTTATTGTTGTTATTGTTGATGATTAATTCATATGCCATTTAAGTACAAACTTTTGGTTTTTTTTTTTGTTAAGATCGTATAATGGTTTTCAATTATTTGTGATTATCGTCCCTAACACTAACTCTATTCAGTTAGTGCTAGTTAAGTCAGGGATAATTTCGTCCATTCAAGTTTTTACAAAGTTTTAGTTAGTTTTTAAACTCTTTTATAAAGTTTAGAGGCTGGTTTTTCCAATTATTATACAAATGTTGAAAATCACTCTCTCTCTCTCCCTCCCTCTCCCCCCTCTTTCTCTCTCTCTCTCCCTCTATCTCTCTCTCTAGATAAAGTTTAGGGGCTGGTTTTCCCAATTATACATATTTATGATAGAGTTAGTGTCAGGGACGATATGGACAAATAATTGAAACCATTATACGATTTTGACAAAAAAAAACAAAAGTTTGTACGTAAATGGCATTTTTCACCAAACCACAGGGACGATTTTGACGGTTTATTCTTTATGTTAATATATTTAATTTTTTGAATTAATATTGTTCACACAAACCGAAAGTGTAAATTATATTTATGCTTCTCCAAAATGTTTATTAAGACACTAGATTATATCTCGAGAGCTTCCTGGAATAGACAAATCTAATATTTTTTTTTTTTGGAAGGTGTACTTCAGCGGTGAAACCAATCGACAGACAACCCCTCGACCCGAGCATATAAATTAATGTACTACAACATGAGGAAACAAATCTAATATCCCATCTCGTTGGTTTCCGAGATTCAGGGTTTGTGACCGGGTAGGTGATGTAGAAAGTAGAGTCCAAGAAAGTTGAGAAGCATGCCAAAGCCTGTGAGGATAATCAGCATGTTTTTGTCCCTTAGCCTTTAATACTTTTGGCTCTTTAGCACCAGAAACCATTCGTTTCGTTGCCAAAGTCCAACGGGTCATTCATAGAAATTTTTCGACCCCCCCATGGGCAAAGGTTTGTCTTTAGTACGTTTAGTTTCACTATTCATAAATGAGTGCGGCACAGCTTGTTGCCCGTCTACATGTCATTATGCAATGTGTCATTTAGTTTAAAAAAACTCACTATTAAATAAATAAGAGATAAACGTAGAATTATGATTTTATAATATTATTTAATAAAGTAAAGATAAAGATTATAAATAAAGAAATATTGGGTTAATTGAGTTATTTATAGCAAACAAATTTGGTGGGAATTGAAGGATACAGATGGTCTTACCAAGTGCCATATTATGTCCTCACCACAATCACTTTATTATATATAAAGATAGTATATAATATAGATATAGATTTTCTTTTATAATACTTTAAAAAATTATTTAATTTTAAGGAAATTTTGATATTTTTTACGGCTATCGGTATATTATCTATATTTATATCTATCTATTTCAATAAAGTAAAATATCTAGAGGACATGTAGTGCCCTTACGAAGTCAAATATTTCACTCTACAAAACAATAAAAAAATTAATTTGTTTATTATTTAGTAATTTAATAATTCTCATTCATTACTTATTTAAATCATTTTCATACTTATGTTTTAACAATTAATAAATAAATATTATAAGATAAACATTTTTAAATATTAATTCTCATTAAATGCAAGCAAATGTTTCTAAAAGCTGTTAATAACCATACTTTAAATTACATAATTAATTTTTTTCAAAATTAAAAGTCAAATCAAAGTTTAAATAAATCAAATTACCTTAATAGGTTTATTTAGCTAAAAGATTATTTCTGAAAATCAAATAAGTTTTATAAATAATATCTTTAACTTATGAATAAATAGAAACTTTGCTATAAAAATTAAAAAACATATACTTATCTTGATTTTATTTTACCATTCTTATAAACTAAATATCAATTCTCATTTAAATACAATTAACTGTTTTAATTCTAAAAATTATTGATGACTATAAGCTAAAAAAATATTTATCATAAATTAAAATTACATAATTATTTATTTTTAATTATAATTGAGAGTCAAACCAAAGTTTAAATAAATCAAATTACATAATAAATTTATTTAGTTAAAATATGATTTCTTAAAATCAAATATTTTTTTTTATAAATAACCACTTTAACTTACGAATAAACAGAAAGTTTGCCATAATAATTAAAAAAATAAAAAATATTAATTTGAATTGTACATAGAGTATGTTTGGCAAAACTAGCTGGTGGCCGGTAGCTCATGGCTCGAAGCTGGTAGCTATAATTGGAAGCTGGTAGCTGTAGCTTTTTAAATATATTTTGGTGTTTGGCAAATTAGCTGGAACTTTTAATAAAATATATAAAATGACCAAAATGGACATTAACTAAAAACTTGTATGGATACTTTTATATTTTTTATTATACAATGGGTATTTATGTCATTTACTCATTAAAAGCTTATAGCTAGTATGAGTTTTTTCTTAAAAGCTAGTACTAGTAGCTTTTCAATATAGAGTTTTTTCTCCTATCCTAAAAGCTTCAAACTCCTTCAACCAAACAAGGTTTTTTTATTGAGAACGAGCTTTTCTTAAAAGCTTGAAGCTTAAAACTCATAAAAGATCTTAAAAACACCTTGCCAAACATACCTTATTTTCTTTTAATCAATCTTATAAACTAAATATTATTATTTTTTTTAATTTAACATATTAACATTGTTTACATACTTATGATTTAATAATTGATAATTGATAAATATTTAATAAATTTCCATTTTTTACAAAATTTCATTAATATAATTTTTAAGTTACGACATTTTTTATGGTAAATAAAAATTAATTTGTTTATTATTTAGTAATCTAATAATTCTCATTCATTACTTATTTAAATCATTTCCATACTTGTGTTTTAATAATTAATAAATAAATATTATAAAATAAACATTTTTAAATATCAGTTCTCATTAGATACAATCTAATGTTCCTAAAAACTATTAATAACCATACTTTAAATTATATAATTAATTTTTTCAAAATTAAAAGTCAAATCAAAGTCTAAGTAAATCAATTTACCTTAATAAGTTCATTTAGAGGGTGTTTGGGATTATGTTTTGAATTTGATTTTTAGATTATTGCGTTTTGAAAACGCAGATAATTAGTTTTTAGTGTTTGGGATTGCGTTTTGAAAACACAGATAATCAGTTTTTTAGGTTACTAAAACGCAATAATCTATAAGCAGCTCAACCCCTGCTTTTCCAAAACGCATAATCTATTTTAAATAATCAATCCCAAACACCCCCTTAGTTAGAAGATTATTTCTGAAAATCAAATGAGTTTTTATAAATAATATCTTTAACTTAAGAATAAATAGAAACTTTGCCATAATAATTAAAAAACATGAAGTTAAATTGTACGCAGTTGATTACTTAGCTTGATTTTATTTTACCACTCTTAAAAACTAAATATCAATTCTCATTAAATACAATTAACTGTTTCTAAAAATTATTAATGACTATAAGCTAGAAAATATTTACAACACCTTAAAATTACATAATTATTTTTTTTTTAAATTACGAGTCAAAGCAAAGTTTAAATAAATCAAATTACATAATAAATTTATTGAGTTAAAATATGATTCTTAAAATCAAATAATTTTTTTATAAATAACCATTTTAACTTATAAACAAACAGAAAGTTCGCAATAGTAATTTAGAAATTAAAAATATTAATTTAAATTGTACATAGTTGATTACATAGCTTGATTTCTTTTAACCAATCTTATAAGCTAAATAATAATTGGTAAATATTTATTATATTTCCAATTCCTACATAAATTTCATTAATATAATTTTGAAGTACCGACATTTTTTATGGTAAGTAAAAATATTTAAGTTAATGAAATTAAACAACATTGAATTACTTCTTATTTTCACTACCTAACATTCTGATTTATAAACAAACTAAATTATATCCCGGAAGCTTTCCCGGATAGACCAATCTAGTATGGATGATAAAATATGTGTTATGATGTAACATAGAAATTAATGTAGTACAATATGAGAAAACACCATGGTAAATATTGTGAATAAGAATAAAAATGTATATTAAATACGTTTGAACATGATTAGTGACTTGCTGAGACATGATTAATGAATTATCTAAACACATTGTGTTTTTTTTCCTTTATGAACAAAAATCCACCAAAAAAATTAATATTTTCGTTTTTTGTATATCACTATGGTACTCGTTTAAAAGATAATAAAATGATCGTTAATTTGGTGTAATTTTTTAAAAAAAAAATCTCATATATAAAAGTTATTAACATTTAGAAATTGTCGGCAGAAACATGAGAGAGAAAAAAAATTCAGGGAAATCAAAAACCAATTTATAAAGATACATAAAATAAAAGAAAAGACATCATTTGTGGATCCTTCCCCCAATGGTACATTAGATATATTACATATTGTATCCTATTGCATCATATTACATCTCATTATAGTCTGTGTTCTATAAATACAATGTATAACCAAGCAACACATAATATTAATCTCCAAAACAGGAAATACTACAAATACCAGCCAGATCATAAAGGCAACTACCACAATATGTTCAAAAGTGTTGCTACTAATTTTCTTCTTCTTCATCTACTTCATCACCTGTAAGTACCAATAATCTAGATCTTTAAGTGCAAATGATTAATATCACACACAAACACCTATTGATTAGGTGTTTTGAGTGATAAATCTATATAAGACCGAAAGACACTAGATGAATAATGAAAAACCGACACACAAGATAATCAAACGAAGATTTACATTACTGATATAACAATAAACACCATGGAATTACACAGATACGAACCGATTAAACTTGTGTTATCTTGACCACCAAAAACCCTAGATAATGAGCTGCACATCGGTTTCTATATATAGGCAAGTCTAGTGGGCTGGCGTACTTAGCATAAGTACGCTGGGCCCTCTATCAAATACGCAGACTACCTTCAAAACCCTAGAAACTATTTGACATATACAACACTAGTCCCTTGACTAGTAAACTTCTATTAAAACCATCCAAAAGTCTATATGCTGGTAACTGTGGTCTCAAATGAACCCAAAAATACTCCCCCTAGACCACAGCTACAAGTTCTTCATTAGTCAGCTTCAAATCGAGATATCACTTGATTCATCTTCCCCTGTTTGCTTTTCTTGTACTGGTTGTTCTGGAACAGTCACTTCTAGAGCTTCAGTTGATTCAGGCTCTTTGTCTTTCTCAGTTGAATCTTTTTCAGCTACGTCTTTCTCTTTTCTTGCTGCCTCAGCCTCTACACGCTCTTTTTCTTTCTCTGATTCATTGATCCTGTCCACAATCTCCAACATCTCTAGCTTTCTTTCTTTTGCTCGGTCAACTGCTCTTTTAAACAACATACCTTCTTCCAGCAGCGCTTGACCAGCTCCAACCCTTATCTTGTTCCTGAAGAGCTGCACTAAATCTGATAAGTTGAACATGAAGACATCAACCGGATCAAATAATCTCATCATCTCGTCACGAGCTTTGTTCTTGATTACTGCTTCACCAGTTAAGTTGCCATAAAACCATTTGTCCATATCATTCAGCATTACTGGAAGCTCTCCTGGAATTGACACTCTAGTGATGACCTTTAGTGGATCAACGACATATGTAATCTTCCCGCGGCCTGTGAAGTGGTCGATTGTCGTCTTAGATACCCTTCTTCTTGAAGATCGCTTCCAGTTGAGCTATTGCTTGGGTTGAGAAGTTCTAACTTTCCAAGCTCTCTGATATCCCAACGTGGGAGAGATTGTAAGTCATGTTGATTCTTGAACTGTTGAATGACTCCCCTTCTTTGCTTGACAATGACCAAGCCTTTCAAACCATCATACTTCTAAGAGATAATCTTTTCTCGATGAGCTTCCTTGTCATAATGAATGTTTTGATGGAGAGTGGGTAATGATTCCTCCTTTCTCTTGAGCCAACTCGGTCTCTGAGGACTTATGGAATAACCTTCAGCTGATTCATATACAGTCTCCTCTTCCTCTCCAACCTCAATGAACGTCTCAGGCATTTCATCTTCACTAACTTCCTCCACATCACTTTCAGCAGCAATTCTCTCTCTCTCGTTTTGTTCCTCCATAAATTTTCTGAAATCGAATAATTCCTCAAACGTAACCTTCGATTCAATGTTTTGCTGACGCTGCAATTCCTGAATCATTTTGAACATCTTCATCTAAACATTTGTCTGAAACCAGATCAGATTTCTTTGATCCTTCACTGTTTTCTCCAGCTTTTTGTTCTTTTGCTTCGTCTTTTTCAGCTTTCTTTTCAGCTCCTGAGTGTTATCAAAAGAGTTCTTCAACGTGCAAATATCTTTGCTACTAACTTTCCAACTTCCTTCACCAGTGACTCATACAGTTCTTGGTGCACTGGTTTAGGTCGTTTGGCTGCTGGAGCTGATGAGGATGGTTCAGTCTGTTTTTTTTTGGAAGGACCTTCAGGGACTGAAACCCTAGTAGTGGAAGGTCCTTGTTGGTCTGGATCACCAATTATGGATGCAACAAACTCAACGGCTTCTCTTTGTTCATCTATTTCTACAACGGGAGTTTCAGATTCAGTCATTCGAGCTCTTTTCCTTCTTTTATGTGCTTTCTCCGTTTCTGCAATTTGATGTAGTTCATGGGCATGTTGTATTTGTCCTACAGATAATGAGCCTCTTCCTTTAGCCATGAACCCTTTCTTCCTTGTTTTAGCAGCTTTTGAGGGAGCCTCTTCCACAGCCGGCCTCTTTTCTCTGGCCTTTTGGCATGCTCTTTCTTCAGCTGTTAATTCTGGTGATGGAGTTGATTGAGTTGCTGAGGTTGTTTGTGGAGTAGAAGTTGTGGGTGCTACAGGGGTAGCTTGACAGATAGCTTGTTGAGCTGCCTGCTTTCTTTGTTGAATATTGTTATACATGTCTACAATGGTGGGGTATCGTTGAGCTGGATACATACATTCTAACATTGGAACCTAGTCTGGTGTGTTGCACTCAGAAAATACTCTACTTGTAGCAATGACGAAATCAAACTTGTCTCCATCTTTTGGCAAGTTCTCTTGTAGTGAGTTAATCATCATCTGAATGAACCTTGGATACATCACCCACTTTGAAGTTGTAGCTTGGGAATTTCCAACTATGTAGTCAAATATCATCCCAGATAAGTTGAAAGGCTCATTTTTACAGACCTTCATCATGGTGCTCGACCACTCCGTATTTAATGCATCATAACCTCCTTTTCTGTGGGATATGGACATAGCAAAAACATGGCAGATTATTCCCCAATCTCTGGTCAGCTTGCCTTTCTTTATCTCGTTTCTGTATGAGAAGTCTCCCTCATACCCAACTTTTTTGCACTCTCTGAGAACTTCCTGCTTCTGCATGTGTTTGTATTCTCTAGGTTGATCCCTCAGTGTTAAAACATTCCTCACAGTTTCTTCAGAAATGATCATAGGTTTGTTGTGAACAGTTGCATTGATTCATCTGACATTGTTAACGACCTCATATGTTGCCGATCTCCAGAAGTCTTCGAGATGGTCTATGTATACTGGCAGATTGTGTTCTATGGCATAACCAACCCTGCTATGACGAAGCGATGCTACAACATCCCTGAACTTGCTATCCTTTGTTTCCAAGCTGATCGACTGGTTGTGTTTTCTCGTACTATCCCACGGAAGACTCATCTTTTTCTGATCATGTTCACGAAAAGAATGTTAGTTTTTTGAGACGATACGTATGACCGAATACTGATAACTTTGGTTTGGACGGACGACGAACTTAGACGAATTAAAAATAATTTACAAGTTTAATGAATAAAAAAGTTTAACTATGGTTAATTTAAATAATATATACATTATCTATACTATATTATAATGCATGAGTGAGGGGTAGTTTAAGATACCCAAAAGTTAAGAACTTTATTTTCATTAACAACCCTAAAATGGGGGTAAAATAGTCATTCAACCACTTTTACACTTTAGTACCTCATTTTAGTTACATTAATTCCCTCATTTTTAGTTAATAGTTACACTTTTCTCCTATCCCCTACAAAATTATATTTCTTTTATTTAAGAGTTAAATGCCATTTTCGTCCCTGAGGTTTGGTCATTTTTGCGAGTTTCATCCATAGGTTTATTTTTTCTCATCTGGGTCCACAAGGTTTCAATATCTTGCCGTTTCCATCCAACTCGTTAACCCCGTTAGTCAATGTCAGTTAGGTCAGGGGCAAAGTTGTCAATTTGTTTTTTCTAATCTCCACCCTATTTAAATTTCTTTTCACCCCTATTCATCTTCTTCCCTCTTTCAAACAAAAAGAAACCCTAATTAACCAAAACCCCTTGACATAAAATCTCTAAAAGCACGATTAGTGTATGTGCGGCATCATCATTAGGGCTAACTGTAAAGATGGAAATGATTTTTTTTCCTCCTCTTCTACTGCAGTACTGCACTATTGCCCATATGATGAGCTCTTCTAAAATCAAGCTCAATCGATTATGGCACCATTCACGACATTCCCTTTTTTATATAATTCCCTTTTACTGCCTAGCTAGTATCCCTATTTAGATGGGTCAATTCCTTTGTTTTTCTTGAACTTTTGTAAAAAAATCTCTGCCATACTAAGAATTATTAAACTGAATATAATCCACAATCGTCACCATCACCCCCATGACCCACTAACCGCCACACCTGCAACCACCGTCTTCGCCGTCTATAACCACCACACCCACCTATTCCAACCCAATCCCTATTTCGAACATCACCTTCACCGTTAAACCCACCCACCTTCAATCTTCACGACACCAAGCCCTGTTTCACACCCCCATGCTTTGTTGCCGAACATCACAACCGCCTCTTCTCGTCAACCACAATCACCACTTCAATAAATCAAATATGTTGCAGATGTGGTTGTTTGTAACGAGGAATGGTGGTGGTCGTCAGGGGTCGTGTTTGTTGAAGATTCCTCCGATCTAACTCTTAGATGATCGGGTCGTATTTGTTGAAGAAGAAGATGATGGTGATGGTGTGGCTTAATTACAAATCGAGCTATGAGAGAAAGAGAGAGATAACAAAACACATATACATTTTGTATGCAGAGAGAGACATAGAGAGGTATGAGAGAAAGAGAGAGTAAACAGAGGGAGAGCAGTGAGAGAGAGACTAAATAAAGAGGTTAATTTATTAAACAATAATATGTATAAGGGTATTTTAGTTTTTTTACAAAAAAGTTAGGGTATTTTAGTCTTTTTACAAAAAAGTTAACAGAAAAAATGGATGGAGTTAACGAGTTGGATGGAAACGGCAAGATATTGAAACCTTAGGGACCCAGATGAGAAAAAATAAACATTTGGATGAAACTCGCAAAAATGGCCAAACCTCAAGGACGAAAATGGCATTTAACTCTTTATTTAATCATATCATAACTTTTAAACTATTATGTTTTAAAAACATTCGAAAATACCGTGACGACCTGCTCATTTTTTCGACGTTTCGATGTTTCTCTTACTTAATATCAACCAATAGATTGAAATGTACAAGAAAGGAATGCGTTATGTACAAGTGATCATTGCATTACATTTTTAACTAAAAGAATTTAAAAGAAACGAATATTATTAATTAACAGAAAGAATCCAAATTTCACCTACAACGAAATGCTTTATAGTTAAAACTTTAAAATATGCAACTCATATTGTTATAAAGATACATTTTATTAATGCATAAGTAAATTTAATGCAGCTAAAACATTGTTTTAGGAGAAACTATTATAAAGTTTGAATAGACATTAAATTAAAAAATATATCCAGGTGAAACAAATAATACACTTTTAACTAAACAATAATATTTGTTTTTGTTAATTATACCTTTTATAATTAAAATAAACTCTACGTAAGAAAGGTGAAAAAGTGTCCATAACTCACAAAATAATCATCATAAAATATGTTTAATAATTTAGTTTTTAATATTTGTTCATTTAATGCATAATGTACATGGTAAATTAATTCAAACACTAATTACATTTTAATCACCTCATTTTTAATTAAGTTATAGATAATTAGTTAGTAGTTATACTTTTTCCACTAAACACTCACTTTTAACATTTTTGAATTTTGAAATAAAGTCTTCTTTCCACCAATTTCTTTCCACCAACTATCCCTCTTTATCTCCCCTATTTTCTCTCTACATTATATCTCTACGATATAGTCTATACTATATTAATATGGAGTCAGGATTGGTAACTTTCGTCATTTACCCACTTTTTTTTAAAGGTACAAACATTGAAAGCATATTGTACAAGTTTTTATTGCATGTACTCTTAAATGTCAATTATCACAAGCTTCCCAAAACCTTATCCCGCATAAACCCCAACACCTGCAAGATCCTCAAAAAACAGATGTCATTTCAAAATTCAAACCTACCTTTCTCCTACTTCTCTCTCTCTCTCTCTATATATAAAATAATTATAGAACTGATCTCTCATCAGGTTCAAATCCTCCATTCTTCTTTAGGGCTTTTTCTTAACGATGTTGTTTCAGTATTTGCAAATCCTCATGGTGTTGGTAGAGAGATGGATCTGGTAATATACATTTTTTATTTACTTTTGTTTTCTTCGATCCGGCATTCATATTTGCCTCCTGGTAATATTCTTTGATTGATGCTTCAAACCCTCTGGTTGTTGGACCAGGTATGTTACAATGGAAGGATCTGTCACAGATTTTGGTATTGTTGAACGGAATGATGATTTTGTTGTTGTTTATAAGTTTTAGGGTTGAAAGATGTCGGTCAGGGAAGTTGCACTCATGGTGTTTGACGTAAGTCCTCAACCAAACATCCTCATTATTTATTATTAGCCATTAGGTGCAGTTATGTTTTTCATTCTAGCATTAATTTATCGTGTTAATGTTTGATTGTATGAAATATTTCGTGTGATTTGACTGAGGAAAATGCAGGGTTCTTGTCGTCTATCTCTTAAACCAAAATCTAAAAACTTGAGTAGTGCTAACCCGACCATTACAGGAGATGACTTTTGCATCAGAATCTTCAATGGAACTGATAGAACCTTTTGTCAGAATACATATACATAGGTGATTTGACTTCTAAAGTTCTAATTTTGTAGTTGGTTTTTTGAATTATGATTTATGCTCAATTGGGTGTTCTAACATTAAAATATTTATGCTATTGATATGCTTTAAACATGGAAAATATATAAAATTTAACTTTGAAACGTCTTGCAACATATCATTTTTGGATGAATAAGATTTAGCTTCGTTAAGCTGCACACATTTATTCTAAAAAAATTTGAATCTGGATTGTTGAATGATTCATGTATTGTGAGTTTTATTTCCTACTTTGTCAAAACTACCATGTCAAAATTGAATTTGTGTTGTTAAATGATTCATATATTGTGAGTTTTATTTTCTACCGTGTCAAAACTACCGTGTCAAAATTGAATCTAGATTGTTGAATGGTGCATATATTGTTGAATCTGGACATATTTATTCTAACAATATTGTAAGTTCCATTTCCTACCGTTTTATAGAAATTATTCTTAATCCAACATATTTGACATTTTTGGAAATGAATTATATCCATCTTAGGTAATAAATCAAAATCTGATGGAATTTATTGATGTAACTTGCTTCTATTGAAGGATGTTCAGTTCATGTAATCCTTTGGAACCATTTGCGTGCCAGGTGTTTGTGAACATGAGTCAAAGAAGAGATGGGGTTGATGGGCAAGTGTTTGATCTAGAAAATGTCGACAAAGATGGAGTTTAAGGTGGCAGAGTTGGAATTTGGTAGGGATTGGATCTGCGTGATGTCGCATCCGTGTTCATTTAAATCAGCTAATTCAAAAGTGTGTATTGTAGCAACATATTCTGAATAGGGAATATTTGTGAACTTGAAGTGCTTTATGAAGGGACTACAAACAATGAATTTATTGGCTTATTTTATATAATGTTCATTTATTTTTATTTTTTTAGGAACTGTGTCATATGCATCTGAAGTTATCTGGTAAGAACTATGTGTATTAGAACTATAATGCAGAATCAAACTTAGAGGTCCACCGAGACAAGAAGTGACATGTTTTAGATCTCCCCGTTAAACATGTAAGTTGTTCTTCAGCTTCCATGTTTTCTTACCACAAAGTGAGAAAACCATTCATTTTATTTACAATTGATGCAAACATTTCCAATAGTTTATATAACTTTTTTGTAGTTCAGTGCTGATGTAAGAATTTCCAATTGATCCATTTCATTTTAAAGCGCATACAAAATTGGATTTCTTGAGGGGCTTTCAGGTTTGGAGTTTACTATCATTTGTTGCATTTCCCATTTATTGTTATGAAAGAAAAGGTGTCTAAATGAGCATTTTGGGTAATGGGTATTTTTGGTGCCTGTTAAAATTACTCAACGGCTTGACTGACTCGAAACACTTTTTTCGCAAAACGATAGAGAAAAGCACTTAAATATCATTTAAGTGGTCATTTAACCAAGATATAGTGGTGTGTAATAGTTTGAAAATACAAAAGAAATTACACTGTGAGCGAATTTTGAGTCAAAATTAGGAAAAGAATTTACTAGCTGAAATCAGATGTGTCGCCAGTGGTTTTTTTTTGCTATGCTGACTAACGACAGGACCACAAAAGTTTTTGGTTATATTATCTCATTTTGTTCTTTACACATACTTGGTGCAAGGTCTCGTGGCTAAAACTGCTTCACCTAGCGGCCTGGCCTAATATATACAACGTAGTATGTTAATTACTTAAAGCCCCCCCCTATTTGCACCACCCCAAAACTTATTTGCACCAGCCTCTGCGGCTCATAGAGGCCTCTACGAGTCGTATAGGGGTGTGATTTTCAATGCTCTGACACCTCTACGGCTTGGATGCAGTGGCGCTCCCAAGTGGAAAATTAATCAAAACCGGTTCTCCATCAATTATTTGTTAAATGATAAGAATTTTGTACAATGTTATGCGTTATAAGGTTTTATAATCATACTTTGCATATCAATTATTTGTTAAATTATAAAAATATTGTATAGAAGAGTTTCTAACCCGGCAGTTATGCGTTAATGGGTTTATGATCATACTTGACTGATCAATTGTGTGTTAATTTATATTAGTTATAAACTATAAAAATTTTGTTAGCCCACTATTCTCACCCGTTAACCCGACCTGACTTTTTGCAGATATTGGGTATAGGACAAGCAAAAAACGGGTCAATTTCGGACTACGATTTTTAAAAAAGTTGGCAAAACATGGTAATGGGGTAGTTATTGATTCATACATTAAAAACGGAAAGGTTTGTTTTGATATCATTCAAAATGAAGGTGGAAACTTGGTGAGCAATGAGCGTACATGAGCTAAGTAATGCTTATTTAATACTCAGTTATTACTTGATATGATAAATCATATCGAATATAGATAAAGTCTGTTTATTTTTTAACATATTTTTTTACCCCTACATATCTCCAAACCTTGCACCTGCATGTATTAAAATCCATATCAAATTTAGCGAGAGGTAAACACCATACCACTATAGCACTAAGGCATGTGTAGATATATTAATGTTATTTAAGGTTAAAGATGTAGGTCATAGGATTTTGAAGTGTTAAGTGAAGAAGAATGCTATAATGGTAACAAAAAAGAAACATCATTAACTTTATAGTACTAAATATATTTTTTATATAAGTAAATATGATACATTTTATCATGTGCCTTCACAACTGCACAGGAGTATAAGTCACCATATCTGAAGCAAAAACTATGAGTTGGATGAAGCTTATGAAACAAGTGAATTAATGATCAGATCTGAACATATACCCGTTGGAACGCTATCAAGTTTTTTTTCCAGATCTTGTGCTTTAACAAACCAGATTATATGAAGATTTATAAAATGCTTTGACCTGTATCCTTTTGTTATAACCCGTTCTAACCCTAACCAAATTTACCCTTTTTTCAGCGACTCTTGATGCTTGTCAGAACCTGTTACCCTGTCCTGCCCGTTTTTCCAGGCATGGTATATTATGATTATATGTAATTTTTTTTGTTTGCAACCCAACCACATTTGTTAGGGTGCTAATATCATGGTCTCTTACTTTGCGCATAATAGTAATACAAAATAACATATTAGATTTCATTACTATTTATTTTATATTCTATAATTCAACCCATGTAATACAATAAAACTTTCGATTAGTGTGTCCGTTATTATTTAATTGAATCTATAAGGTTTATGGTTAAAATAGACCACACCGATGATACGCATAAGAAACTAACATACGTTATATACAATATAACACGAGATGACCGATGAACTAACAAAATATAAGTACCGCGTCTACATTCTCGTCGCCGCCGCATCGCGCGGGTTTCCTACTAGTACTTTTATATATATATATTTTAATTTTCTTCATTAGTTGAATTTAAATATCTTAATATGTATATATATAATATATAAGTGATATAATGGTCCAAGTATCAAGTACGCAGGTCCATTGTTAAGTACACCGTCTATTTGGTCCTAAGTCATCAAGTACGCATGTCACAGATGATAAGTGCACCGTCCCTTTGGTCCTAAGTCATCAAGTATGTAGGTCAAGTGACACGGACACATCAAACCCTAAGCCGAGTACGCTGGACATGTAGTCCAACTAGCCAGCGTATTTGACAAATATGCTGGCACATAAACTTTTGTTTAAGATTTAAATACGCGGATCTAGGGTTTCAACTGAACATGAATGATGAACAAGAAACAAAGACGCTACAATAAGAAGCAAATACGCAGCCACGTATTTGAATCTTTGACAGAAAACCCTAACTAATCTCCATTCAAGCTTTGTTAAACCTGTAAAAACAAGAAATCAGTCGATTATCACATCTACCTTAAAATGAAGCTTAATGACTAGATTAGAAGCACAAATGAGGATCAATCAAGTTTTAATCGGTGATTTAAGTGAGGTTTTTGAGTGTTTTGTTGATGAACAGCCGTTGATGATGACAATTTGGGATGATGATGATGATTAGGGTTGTAAAAAGGAATGATATATATACAAAAAATCTATGGGCCTGCGTACTTGAGATAAATATGCTGGACCCAAGTTTAAATACGCAGAGCCCAAAATCAGTTTTGAACAAAAGCAAGACAGATAAGGGTTAACCGTTTCTCACCTTTTGCACACAAGATCATACTAACCATACCTGTCAAACTACCTTTCAACTCTCCGTTGGATAGCTGCAACCCAAGAAAAATTGTCGCTATATTTATCCACTTAAGTCCATGCCTCTTATCTTTCAACATGCATTCGGTGATGATATTATCATGTTTTCAGTAATTTTGACGACAATTTTGTGGACCCCACTTGTGCTAGGTATAAGCCTACCAATCCCCAAGGTTTATCGAGATATGATGATGAGAGCTTCAGGTCTATGTTTCCATAAGCATAGAAGATGATCATTATGTCAATCAGATGATGAGAGCTTCAGGTCTATGTTTCCATAAGCAGAGAAGTTGATCATCTGATTGCTTGTTGAGCTATTTATATATACGTTTGCACGTCACTAACATTGCGTGTCTTTTGCTGCTCACTTGATTGATTGGCCCAGCATTGGTAGCCTGCACCCTTAGGTGTGTTTTAATCTCTCAACCTTTGTATGACCGGACTCAGCTTGTGCAAACCTAAAACACAGTGGGTATCCAGATTTCCGTGTGGATTAAACTGTTAATCACCTAGCGGCAGTTTACTCAATTTAAGGCTGAACCTACCGACATATCGTTGCTTGAAGCTGCAACGTTGTTAGGATCTGAGTATTGGACTGTTTTGATTAACTATGAAATATGAATGAAGTATAAATGGAAAGTGCAGCGGAATAATGAATAATCAAAACATAGAGAATAATTGTTTTCAATCGAATGCTTTCATTAAACTGAAAGATTACAATAGTACAATTAAGCTCCCCCTCAGCCTGATCACTCAGAGTATGTTTGTCTGAAAGAGAATGACGAGTGACAAATAGAACAGTACAAGTACTGTTCTATTTATAGACAAGTACAAACCTCTGATGATCAGTTGCTGACGTCACCTAGAAAGCGACCCCTAACTGACTAACAAACTACAACATCTGTTAAACAATAAACTACTGTTACATTGAAACTACTGATAATAAACTCTGTTAAACTAAAGCTCTGATGTCTTCATATCAACTGTTGAACCAAAGTGCTGTTGGTTCAACAGACCTTTGTTCTTCAGATCTTTGATCAGCACTTGTTCTTTATCAGACTTTTGCTCTTCAGACTTTATCCATCAGACCTTTCATCAGCAGTAGTTGTCTTGTATCAGTTGTTAAGCAGCAGCAGTTTGGGAATCAGCAGTTCTTTGGAGGAAGCTTTAATGTAACAACTGTTCTTTATTCTTGATCAAACACTTAGTATGTTTTGGCTTTCAATCATCTGTTCTTCTCCAGGTCAGCAGACCCAACAATCTCCCCCTAGAACAGATGATGCCAAAACTCTGCTTTATTCTTGATCTTTATTCCTCATCAGACTTTCTCTAATCTGCCCTTTCAATTGTAATTCAAAGCTTAGAGAGAAGAGGTCTTCAGCATCTCTATCCAGTGTCAGATTCAAAAGTGTTTGGAGATCTTCTGCACTTAGGCCAGGTGCATCATCCATACTCAACTTCTGAATACTACCATCTGACCTGATCAGTGTCAATTAATGGGTCTCTTTATCAGACTTCCATTTTAGAATTTTAGAGTCAGAGGAGTGACTGGGATGCATCTTTATTTTGGATGAGTTGGGAGATGGAGGCCTGCCAATAAGTTCTCTGAACTTCTCTGTGACAGGGTCAGAGAAGAATCTAAGTTGGTTCAAGAGACCCTCTTTTACATAAGTTTCATTGAACTTCCTTGTATCCTCTTCAGACATTTCCTTCTGCTTCTTGTATTGTCTTTGAGCAGCAATGGAAAGATCAGAGGTTGCAAGTAGGCTATCTAATGTAAAGGCCTGAGAGAGTTTCTTGGGAGCATCATCATACACTGGTTTTCTTGGAAGATCAGGATTGGTCTTTCTTTCTTGTTCAAGCTTTTTGTATGTTTCAATTAGCCTGATCTCTGACCATCTGGAGTCAGGATTGGTAACTTTCGATATAGTCTATACTATATTAATATGGAGTCAGGATTGGTAACTTTCGTCATTTACCCACTTTTTTTTAAAGGTACAAACATTGAAAGCATATTGTACAAGTTTTTATTGCATGTACTCTTAAATGTCAATTATCACAAGCTTCCCAAAACCTTATCCCGCATAAACCCCAACACCTGCAAGATCCTCAAAAAACAGATGTCATTTCAAAATTCAAACCTACCTTTCTCCTACTTCTCTCTCTCTCTCTCTATATATAAAATAATTATAGAACTGATCTCTCATCAGGTTCAAATCCTCCATTCTTCTTTAGGGCTTTTTCTTAACGATGTTGTTTCAGTATTTGCAAATCCTCATGGTGTTGGTAGAGAGATGGATCTGGTAATATACATTTTTTATTTACTTTTGTTTTCTTCGATCCGGCATTCATATTTGCCTCCTGGTAATATTCTTTGATTGATGCTTCAAACCCTCTGGTTGTTGGACCAGGTATGTTACAATGGAAGGATCTGTCACAGATTTTGGTATTGTTGAACGGAATGATGATTTTGTTGTTGTTTATAAGTTTTAGGGTTGAAAGATGTCGGTCAGGGAAGTTGCACTCATGGTGTTTGACGTAAGTCCTCAACCAAACATCCTCATTATTTATTATTAGCCATTAGGTGCAGTTATGTTTTTCATTCTAGCATTAATTTATCGTGTTAATGTTTGATTGTATGAAATATTTCGTGTGATTTGACTGAGGAAAATGCAGGGTTCTTGTCGTCTATCTCTTAAACCAAAATCTAAAAACTTGAGTAGTGCTAACCCGACCATTACAGGAGATGACTTTTGCATCAGAATCTTCAATGGAACTGATAGAACCTTTTGTCAGAATACATATACATAGGTGATTTGACTTCTAAAGTTCTAATTTTGTAGTTGGTTTTTTGAATTATGATTTATGCTCAATTGGGTGTTCTAACATTAAAATATTTATGCTATTGATATGCTTTAAACATGGAAAATATATAAAATTTAACTTTGAAACGTCTTGCAACATATCATTTTTGGATGAATAAGATTTAGCTTCGTTAAGCTGCACACATTTATTCTAAAAAAATTTGAATCTGGATTGTTGAATGATTCATGTATTGTGAGTTTTATTTCCTACTTTGTCAAAACTACCATGTCAAAATTGAATTTGTGTTGTTAAATGATTCATATATTGTGAGTTTTATTTTCTACCGTGTCAAAACTACCGTGTCAAAATTGAATCTAGATTGTTGAATGGTGCATATATTGTTGAATCTGGACATATTTATTCTAACAATATTGTAAGTTCCATTTCCTACCGTTTTATAGAAATTATTCTTAATCCAACATATTTGACATTTTTGGAAATGAATTATATCCATCTTAGGTAATAAATCAAAATCTGATGGAATTTATTGATGTAACTTGCTTCTATTGAAGGATGTTCAGTTCATGTAATCCTTTGGAACCATTTGCGTGCCAGGTGTTTGTGAACATGAGTCAAAGAAGAGATGGGGTTGATGGGCAAGTGTTTGATCTAGAAAATGTCGACAAAGATGGAGTTTAAGGTGGCAGAGTTGGAATTTGGTAGGGATTGGATCTGCGTGATGTCGCATCCGTGTTCATTTAAATCAGCTAATTCAAAAGTGTGTATTGTAGCAACATATTCTGAATAGGGAATATTTGTGAACTTGAAGTGCTTTATGAAGGGACTACAAACAATGAATTTATTGGCTTATTTTATATAATGTTCATTTATTTTTATTTTTTTAGGAACTGTGTCATATGCATCTGAAGTTATCTGGTAAGAACTATGTGTATTAGAACTATAATGCAGAATCAAACTTAGAGGTCCACCGAGACAAGAAGTGACATGTTTTAGATCTCCCCGTTAAACATGTAAGTTGTTCTTCAGCTTCCATGTTTTCTTACCACAAAGTGAGAAAACCATTCATTTTATTTACAATTGATGCAAACATTTCCAATAGTTTATATAACTTTTTTGTAGTTCAGTGCTGATGTAAGAATTTCCAATTGATCCATTTCATTTTAAAGCGCATACAAAATTGGATTTCTTGAGGGGCTTTCAGGTTTGGAGTTTACTATCATTTGTTGCATTTCCCATTTATTGTTATGAAAGAAAAGGTGTCTAAATGAGCATTTTGGGTAATGGGTATTTTTGGTGCCTGTTAAAATTACTCAACGGCTTGACTGACTCGAAACACTTTTTTCGCAAAACGATAGAGAAAAGCACTTAAATATCATTTAAGTGGTCATTTAACCAAGATATAGTGGTGTGTAATAGTTTGAAAATACAAAAGAAATTACACTGTGAGCGAATTTTGAGTCAAAATTAGGAAAAGAATTTACTAGCTGAAATCAGATGTGTCGCCAGTGGTTTTTTTTTGCTATGCTGACTAACGACAGGACCACAAAAGTTTTTGGTTATATTATCTCATTTTGTTCTTTACACATACTTGGTGCAAGGTCTCGTGGCTAAAACTGCTTCACCTAGCGGCCTGGCCTAATATATACAACGTAGTATGTTAATTACTTAAAGCCCCCCCCTATTTGCACCACCCCAAAACTTATTTGCACCAGCCTCTGCGGCTCATAGAGGCCTCTACGAGTCGTATAGGGGTGTGATTTTCAATGCTCTGACACCTCTACGGCTTGGATGCAGTGGCGCTCCCAAGTGGAAAATTAATCAAAACCGGTTCTCCATCAATTATTTGTTAAATGATAAGAATTTTGTACAATGTTATGCGTTATAAGGTTTTATAATCATACTTTGCATATCAATTATTTGTTAAATTATAAAAATATTGTATAGAAGAGTTTCTAACCCGGCAGTTATGCGTTAATGGGTTTATGATCATACTTGACTGATCAATTGTGTGTTAATTTATATTAGTTATAAACTATAAAAATTTTGTTAGCCCACTATTCTCACCCGTTAACCCGACCTGACTTTTTGCAGATATTGGGTATAGGACAAGCAAAAAACGGGTCAATTTCGGACTACGATTTTTAAAAAAGTTGGCAAAACATGGTAATGGGGTAGTTATTGATTCATACATTAAAAACGGAAAGGTTTGTTTTGATATCATTCAAAATGAAGGTGGAAACTTGGTGAGCAATGAGCGTACATGAGCTAAGTAATGCTTATTTAATACTCAGTTATTACTTGATATGATAAATCATATCGAATATAGATAAAGTCTGTTTATTTTTTAACATATTTTTTTACCCCTACATATCTCCAAACCTTGCACCTGCATGTATTAAAATCCATATCAAATTTAGCGAGAGGTAAACACCATACCACTATAGCACTAAGGCATGTGTAGATATATTAATGTTATTTAAGGTTAAAGATGTAGGTCATAGGATTTTGAAGTGTTAAGTGAAGAAGAATGCTATAATGGTAACAAAAAAGAAACATCATTAACTTTATAGTACTAAATATATTTTTTATATAAGTAAATATGATACATTTTATCATGTGCCTTCACAACTGCACAGGAGTATAAGTCACCATATCTGAAGCAAAAACTATGAGTTGGATGAAGCTTATGAAACAAGTGAATTAATGATCAGATCTGAACATATACCCGTTGGAACGCTATCAAGTTTTTTTTCCAGATCTTGTGCTTTAACAAACCAGATTATATGAAGATTTATAAAATGCTTTGACCTGTATCCTTTTGTTATAACCCGTTCTAACCCTAACCAAATTTACCCTTTTTTCAGCGACTCTTGATGCTTGTCAGAACCTGTTACCCTGTCCTGCCCGTTTTTCCAGGCATGGTATATTATGATTATATGTAATTTTTTTTGTTTGCAACCCAACCACATTTGTTAGGGTGCTAATATCATGGTCTCTTACTTTGCGCATAATAGTAATACAAAATAACATATTAGATTTCATTACTATTTATTTTATATTCTATAATTCAACCCATGTAATACAATAAAACTTTCGATTAGTGTGTCCGTTATTATTTAATTGAATCTATAAGGTTTATGGTTAAAATAGACCACACCGATGATACGCATAAGAAACTAACATACGTTATATACAATATAACACGAGATGACCGATGAACTAACAAAATATAAGTACCGCGTCTACATTCTCGTCGCCGCCGCATCGCGCGGGTTTCCTACTAGTACTTTTATATATATATATTTTAATTTTCTTCATTAGTTGAATTTAAATATCTTAATATGTATATATATAATATATAAGTGATATAATGGTCCAAGTATCAAGTACGCAGGTCCATTGTTAAGTACACCGTCTATTTGGTCCTAAGTCATCAAGTACGCATGTCACAGATGATAAGTGCACCGTCCCTTTGGTCCTAAGTCATCAAGTATGTAGGTCAAGTGACACGGACACATCAAACCCTAAGCCGAGTACGCTGGACATGTAGTCCAACTAGCCAGCGTATTTGACAAATATGCTGGCACATAAACTTTTGTTTAAGATTTAAATACGCGGATCTAGGGTTTCAACTGAACATGAATGATGAACAAGAAACAAAGACGCTACAATAAGAAGCAAATACGCAGCCACGTATTTGAATCTTTGACAGAAAACCCTAACTAATCTCCATTCAAGCTTTGTTAAACCTGTAAAAACAAGAAATCAGTCGATTATCACATCTACCTTAAAATGAAGCTTAATGACTAGATTAGAAGCACAAATGAGGATCAATCAAGTTTTAATCGGTGATTTAAGTGAGGTTTTTGAGTGTTTTGTTGATGAACAGCCGTTGATGATGACAATTTGGGATGATGATGATGATTAGGGTTGTAAAAAGGAATGATATATATACAAAAAATCTATGGGCCTGCGTACTTGAGATAAATATGCTGGACCCAAGTTTAAATACGCAGAGCCCAAAATCAGTTTTGAACAAAAGCAAGACAGATAAGGGTTAACCGTTTCTCACCTTTTGCACACAAGATCATACTAACCATACCTGTCAAACTACCTTTCAACTCTCCGTTGGATAGCTGCAACCCAAGAAAAATTGTCGCTATATTTATCCACTTAAGTCCATGCCTCTTATCTTTCAACATGCATTCGGTGATGATATTATCATGTTTTCAGTAATTTTGACGACAATTTTGTGGACCCCACTTGTGCTAGGTATAAGCCTACCAATCCCCAAGGTTTATCGAGATATGATGATGAGAGCTTCAGGTCTATGTTTCCATAAGCATAGAAGATGATCATTATGTCAATCAGATGATGAGAGCTTCAGGTCTATGTTTCCATAAGCAGAGAAGTTGATCATCTGATTGCTTGTTGAGCTATTTATATATACATTTGCACGTCACTAACATTGCGTGTCTTTTGCTGCTCACTTGATTGATTGGCCCAGCATTGGTAGCCTGCACCCTTAGGTGTGTTTTAATCTCTCAACCTTTGTATGACCGGACTCAGCTTGTGCAAACCTAAAACACAGTGGGTATCCAGATTTCCGTGTGGATTAAACTGTTAATCACCTAGCGGCAGTTTACTCAATTTAAGGCTGAACCTACCGACATATCGTTGCTTGAAGCTGCAACGTTGTTAGGATCTGAGTATTGGACTGTTTTGATTAACTATGAAATATGAATGAAGTATAAATGGAAAGTGCAGCGGAATAATGAATAATCAAAACATAGAGAATAATTGTTTTCAATCGAATGCTTTCATTAAACTGAAAGATTACAATAGTACAATTAAGCTCCCCCTCAGCCTGATCACTCAGAGTATGTTTGTCTGAAAGAGAATGACGAGTGACAAATAGAACAGTACAAGTACTGTTCTATTTATAGACAAGTACAAACCTCTGATGATCAGTTGCTGACGTCACCTAGAAAGCGACCCCTAACTGACTAACAAACTACAACATCTGTTAAACAATAAACTACTGTTACATTGAAACTACTGATAATAAACTCTGTTAAACTAAAGCTCTGATGTCTTCATATCAACTGTTGAACCAAAGTGCTGTTGGTTCAACAGACCTTTGTTCTTCAGATCTTTGATCAGCACTTGTTCTTTATCAGACTTTTGCTCTTCAGACTTTATCCATCAGACCTTTCATCAGCAGTAGTTGTCTTGTATCAGTTGTTAAGCAGCAGCAGTTTGGGAATCAGCAGTTCTTTGGAGGAAGCTTTAATGTAACAACTGTTCTTTATTCTTGATCAAACACTTAGTATGTTTTGGCTTTCAATCATCTGTTCTTCTCCAGGTCAGCAGACCCAACAATCTCCCCCTAGAACAGATGATGCCAAAACTCTGCTTTATTCTTGATCTTTATTCCTCATCAGACTTTCTCTAATCTGCCCTTTCAATTGTAATTCAAAGCTTAGAGAGAAGAGGTCTTCAGCATCTCTATCCAGTGTCAGATTCAAAAGTGTTTGGAGATCTTCTGCACTTAGGCCAGGTGCATCATCCATACTCAACTTCTGAATACTACCATCTGACCTGATCAGTGTCAATTCATGGGTCTCTTTATCAGACTTCCATTTTAGAATTTTAGAGTCAGAGGAGTGACTGGGATGCATCTTTATTTTGGATGAGTTGGGAGATGGAGGCCTGCCAATAAGTTCTCTGAACTTCTCTGTGACAGGGTCAGAGAAGAATCTAAGTTGGTTCAAGATACCCTCTTTTACATAAGTTTCATTGAACTTCCTTGTATCCTCTTCAGACATTTCCTTCTGCTTCTTGTATTGTCTTTGAGCAGCAATGGAAAGATCAGAGGTTGCAAGTAGGCTATCTAATGTAAAGGCCTGAGAGAGTTTCTTGGGAGCATCATCATACACTGGTTTTCTTGGAAGATCAGGATTGGTCTTTCTTTCTTGTTCAAGCTTTTTGTATGTTTCAATTAGCCTGATCTCTGACCATCTGGCAACAGACTTCATCTCTCCATACTTAGCTGCTACAAGCTCTTGTCTCATTCTTCTGAACTTCAAGGCTCTAGCTTCATCTCTCCCCTTTTTGAAATCAGGAGCAGAGGCCTTAGCAGGAGGATTCTTGGCCATGTTATCTATTCTGATTAGTTCTTCCCTTAGAGCATGTGTGGTCCAGCCTGTAAATTGGTTCTTTGTTGCTTTATAAGGCTTGGATGCCAAGATCTGTTCCAGCAGTGAATCCCTCACTTCCATCTCCAAGTGTCTGCTGAGAGGCATGGTAGACATGGAGTTGCTCAGGGTCTTAGCATAATCTTCAATCCTTCTGAGTTTGCTAAGCTCTGCTGAATGGATGCCCTGAGCAGTCCTGTCATCCTTCCCTTTGCATTTCTCTTTAATGACAGCATCAGTCTGTTCACCCTTGTATTTGAGATATGTGTCCATGTTGGGTGGAACAGGGAAGCCTTTTAGAGATGGGAAGGATCTTTCTGATGGCTGATCAGTATTGTAGAAGGATTGAAGTTCCCCCTTGATTAAATCCAACTCAAGGGGATACTTCTCAGCCAATGGGGTGATGGTTGGTGGTGGTCTATGGGATCTGAATTGGGCAGTGTGTGGTGAGTAAGATGAGAGTGGAATGGCATTGACTAGTGTGGATGAGATTGGTGTGTTAGGTGGTGTGTTATAGATGTTTTCATCTTGTACAACAAAGGTGGATTTCCTTTTTCTGCTATACAAGATTTTGGGTGAAGGTGAGGATGAGGCAGTGGTTTGGGAAACATCTGTCGGTCCTTTTGTGGAACCAGCAGTTGTTTGGGTTTTGGGTTGTGTTGAAGTAGGTTTGGGAGTTGGTTGAGTTGTGGTTGGTTTGGTTACTGGTTTGGGTTGAGCAGATGTTTTAGCAGTGGTTTTAGGTTCAGTTGTTTTAGGTTCAGTGGTTTGGGTAGCAGAGGTTGTGGTGGCAGTGGTTTGTGGAGCAGTGGTTGTGGTAACAGGTGTTTGTACATCAGAAGTTTCAGCAGTTAGTTTGGAAGGTGGTTTTCTGCTGTGTTTGGCTGGCATTTTCTTCCTTTTTGAAGTGTTCACATCTTCCACTTCCTGCTGCTGTTCCTTTTTCTTTTGCACAAACATCTCTGCCTTTACTTCCAATGTATCAGCCCTTTTTCTTTTGTCTTGAGCAGCCTTTTCAGCTTTTTCATTAGCTGAAGTATCAACTTCTTTTGCCTTTGATGCTTTAGCTGGTTCAGAGACAGGGATCTGAACATTTGGTTGTTGAGTTTGTGGAGCTGATTTAGGTGACCCTGGTTTGTCAGCAGTTGGCTTCTTCCCTTTTTGTGAGGGTGGTGCACCAAATGGATTAAGTTTTGGTAGCCTATCTCTGCCACTCTCCCCCTTTTGGCATCATCAGCAGTGAATTCATCATCATCTTCATCTCTGAGAATTGTGGTAGGGGCAGAGCCAGTGGTCTTCAGCAAGTGGTCTTTGATCACCTTGATGTCAGCCTTTGTGTCATTAAATCTGGCATCCACCATGATTCTGATCAAAGTCATGTAAGTCTCTTGTGTCTGATCTGCTAATTTTCTGTGCGCTATGATGATGGGGGAAACAGATTTCCATAGCTCATTAGCAACATCAGCAGTGGATGGTTGACTTTTTGTAAAGTTATTCAATGTTTCCAATATTGACTTGACATCAGATTTGATGTCAGCAACAGAGGATTCAAGGTTTTGAACTTTAGCCGTCAATTCTTGAAGTTTTGACTCATCACCCAAGTTAATAGGTTCATCTGAGTCCCTACCAGAGGTAGTTTTAGCTGGTTCAGTTCTAGGAGGTGAATCCATAGAATAAGAACCTGCTGCCCCTTTGTCTTGGTACTGGGGACTTCCAACTGTTTTAGGAGACACAATTGTGTCCTCATCAGTTGTTGCCTTCAAGGAAGTCTTATCAATGGAACCACTGTCCTGCTGTGAGACAATGGTCTCTACAGCAGTAGTAGCTGCTTCTCTTGAAACCTCATCAGAAGTAACATTGACTTCTGGGAGTATAACCTCCTCTTCTGTTTGTGGGATAGCTGATTGACTTTCCTCAGCCCCAGTCACTGGTAGTGGCATACTCTCAGTGATAGGTGAAGGAGAGGAACTGGGGTTGTCCTGAGTTTTGTCAATAGCTTCAAACAGAGGTTGCATTGTTTGTGGGACATGTGGTGGTGATGTAGGTGGAGTAAGAAGCTGATTAGCCCTGGGAGATGGGCTTGTAAACATATGATCAATTGACTCATATGCCTCAGTATGAGTTTCCCTTTGGCTTACAACAAGATCCTTTTGTGAGGAGTCTTGAGGAGTTTGCTTGGGTTGAGATATCTCCAACTGTTGTGAGGAAGTAACAACAGTGGTTTCATGTTGCTTTGGTGATGCAACAGGGTTAGCTTCTGGCATCTCATCTTCCAGAAGTCCCTTTTTGGTTTTGGTGGTTGTTTTGGTGGATGGACGGTTTCTTTTGGTGGCTGGTGTGGGTTTCACAGCACTGGATGAAGTGCCATGATCACCAGGAGCAGTGGGCTCACCAACAGAGGTTTCAACAACAGTTGTTGTCTTTGTCCTCTTTGGTTGTGTTTTGGAAACTTTTTGTACTTTTGTTGCTTTTTCTTGGGTTGAAGAACCCAGCATTCTTGTAAAAGTTTCATCAGTTAGACTTTTCATTTTGAAAGACTCACCCTTTTGAAAATCCTTTTCAGGTAAAATCTTTTGTAGAATTACACTTAGAATTCTAGGGTAGAGCAGAAAAGCATTGTTTGAGCCAGATTTTATGGCTTTCACATTAGATACCAAGTCTGAAAACAATCCCTGAGATAGATTGAAGTCAGAATCTGACAACATAGCATATCCCAAGTATTGTATCCTCAATGGGATTTCATTGAAGGATGTAGTCTTGGCAGAGGCACAGAGGAGGAGGGTATGGAAGAAAAATTTCATGACTGGTGGGAAAAACTTTTTGTATAATGTTGAACCAGTCATTTGAGCATCATACCCTCTCTCTTGAAACTCAGTGTGAAGCTCTGTTTTTGGAAAAGTTTCCATACCTGACAAGTCGTTCAGTGAGAAGGTAGTTGATATGATTTCAGGGGTTATGGTGATACTGGTGTCTCCAATTTTTGAAATTATGGAAGTTGGCTTTTTGTCTTGGTATAAGACTTCAGCATTCGCCCAGAATTCTTGGAGTGTTTCCAGGTATATGGGGGCATCAGCAATAAGAACATTTTTATATTTTGAATTATTGATGATGTCAATGGTGGAATGGAATGGTGTGTTGTCTTCGGTTTTAACCAAATAAGGAAGGAAATTATGAGTGGCTTTTGTTTGGAGTTCCATTTTAATGGATTTTGATTGTGAAAGTGATGAACTTTGAGTGAGGGTTATGAGGAAGACGAGAGCGGTTTTCAGTATTTTGAATACAATGAGACAGTAAAACTGCTGTTGGGGGAAAGAACAGGGTTTTATAGGCTCTGGTGAAACCGCTGATGTGGCAAAACTCTGCTTTTGAGAGCAGACGTGGCAAACATCTGATGGTTGAAACATCTGGTGGCAGACAGCTGTTTTGTTAAACCTCTGTTGCCAACCTCTGTTGTTTAACCAAAAGACTGATGAAAACAGTTGTTTTATCTGATCAGATGTTTGAAACAGATTTTTCAACTAACAGTGGTTTTAATGAAACAGTGGTTGTTTTATCTGAATCAGTGGTTTTAAAACAGATTTTTCAACCAAAGTGTCATTTTAGCAAAATTTGATTTTCTGAAAACATTTTAATGTTTTTATTGAAAACATTTTTGTTGTTTTTAATCCATGTTTAACATTCCAATTCGAGAGATCAGAATTGTGAAGGTAGATGTGTCTAAAGCTTTTGTCAGCACATCTGCCAACTGATCCTCTGTTGGAACATGGTGCAGAGAAATCAAACCTTTTTCATAGATGTGTCCAATTCAAAATGATGTCTGATATCTTTGTGCTTGGTGGTTGAGTGGGAGACTGGATTTTTGATGATATTTTCAGCAGCTTGACTATCCAACATAAGTGGAGTCCTCAGTGCAGTTATCCCAAAATCCAGTAGTTGATTTTGAAGCCACATAAGTTGGGCTGTACAGCTTGCAGCAGCAATGTATTCAGCTTCAGCAGTGGATGTGGAAACAGCTGCTTGCTTTTTGCTTTGCCAAGAAACTAAGGCATTCCCTAGAAACTGGCACCCTCCTGATGTGGACTTCCTTGTGGTATGACAGCCAGCAAAATCACTATCTGAATAACCTGAAAGCTCAATGTTTCCATTAGCAGGATACCAGATACCAAGTGTGGGAGCACCTTTTAGGTATCTGAATATCCTTTTCACAGCAATAAGGTTAGACTTTCTAGGAGAAGCCTGAGATCTAGCACACACACAGGTTGCAAACATAATGTCTGGCCTGGATGCTGTTAAGTACAATAAAGACCCAATCATGCATCTATAGTGTGTCTGATCAACCAGTTCATCCTTTTCATCATCAGTGAGTGGCTTGACAGTGCTCGTGGGTGTACTACATGGCTTACAATCATTCATCTCAAATTTTGTTAACAAGTTTTTCACATACTTGTTTTGATGAATGAAAGTGCCATTTTGCAGTTGCTTTACTTGAAGACCAAGAAAGCACTGAAGTTCACCCATAGCACTCATTTCAAACTCTGCTGTCATGAGTTCCCTAAACTCCTCACACATTTTATTACATGTGGATCCAAAAATGATGTCATCCACATATATTTGAACAATCATTAAATCTTTTCCTTTCCATTTTAAAAACAAGGTTTTGTCAATTTTACCTCTTGTGAAATTAATGGATAAGAGAAAAGTAGAGAGAGTTTCATACCAGGCTCTTGGTGCTTGTTTGAGTCCATACAATGCTTTGTTAAGCTTGTAGACATGATCATGATGGAATGTGTCTTCAAAACCAGGTGGTTGACATACATAAACCTCCTCCTGAATTTTGCCATATATGAAGGCACACTTGATGTCCATCTGATACACCTTGATGTTGTGGTTGACAGCAAAGGCTAAGAAAAGTCTGATAGCTTCTAACCTTGCTACAGGGGCAAAGGTTTCATCATAGTCAATTCCCTCTTCTTGTCTGAAGCCTTGAACCACTAACCTGGCTTTGTTTTTGACAACTATACCCCTTTCATCAGTTTTATTTTTGAAGACCCACTTTGTGCCAATTGGACAGACATCCTTAGGCAGTGGTACAAGCTCCCATACTTGTTGTCTTTTGAACTGAAGGAGTTCTTCTTGCATGGCTTCTACCCAACTGTTGTCTTTCAGTGCCTCTCGGTACTTGACAGGTTGTGTAAGGGATAGAAAGCCTGCAAAAAGACAGATGTTTGAAGATTGGCTCCTTGTGAGCACACCTTCTCTGATGTTGCCAATGATTTGGTCTGGTGGATGAGCTCTTAGGTAGATTAGATCTCCCTGATATGGTATAATGGCATTTTGTGGTGAAGGACAGAGGTTTGGTGACTCTGTTGACATAACATCTGTTGGCACTTTTGAAGAGTCAACAGATGTTTGGAATGGAGGTGGAGGAATGGGTCCAAGTGGTGTAAGATTGGACTGACTTTTGTCAACAGATGATTGACTCTTGTCAACAGTGGATTGGCTGGGTGAATCAGTGGAATGAAGGTAAGACTGGCCAACAGTGGCTGACTCAGCTGTGACAGAGTTTTGACAGTTGTTTTGAACCACTGCTTCCTCTGATACAGGATAGACTTTGTAGTGGTCTGGAACCACAACATCTATTCTGTAGTCTTGTTGTGAAGATTGTGGAGTACCTGCAGGGTTAGTTTTGACAGCAATATCTTCAAATTTGAATTTATCTAAATCAAACAACTCAGCAGGGTTTGCTGGGATTTTCAAAGAAGAAAGCTCATTGAACTTCACATTCAGAGTTTCTTCTATTGTCTTAGTCCTAGTGTTAAACACTTTATAGGCCTTTGCAATAGAAGAATACCCCAGAAAATATCCACAATCCACTTTGGCTGCAAATTTTGAAATGGAATCTTTAAGATTTAAAATGAAACATGGGCAGCCAAAGACTTTGAAAAATGATATCAGTGGTTTGATTTTAAACAGAATTTCATAAGCAGTCTTTTGATGTCTAGGGTTGATTAAAACTCTGTTTTGAACATAGCAAGCAGTGTTTACAGCTTCTGCCCAAAAGGACAGTGGTAAACCAGAATCTGCTAGCATTGTTCTTGCAGCCTCAATGAGAGTCCTGTTCTTCCTTTCAACCACCCCATTTGCTCTGGTGTTCTTGGGATACTGTACTGCCTTACAATCCCTTTTGACACACAGAAATCATCCAACTCCTTATTCTTAAACTCTGTTCCATTGTCACTCCTAAAGACTTTTACTGGCAAGTCATATTGTTTTTCAACTTTGGTGACAAAGTCCTTCAAGATACCTGCAGTCTCATCCTTAGAGTGTAAAAAGTAAGTCCATGTAAACCTAGAAAAATCATCAACTATGACAAGACAAAATCTTTTTCTTCTTAGACTCATGATTTTTACAGGGCCAAACAAGTCCATGTGCAACATTTGTAAACACTGACTAGTTTTGGACTCATCAATGGATTTGTAAGAGCTTTTATGTTGTTTACCTTTTAAACAGGAAACACAATGCTCATCACATTTAAATTCTTTTGATGGTAAACCTCTGACAAGGTTTTGTTTGGAGAGTGAGTTGATAGTTTGAAGGTTGGTGTGACCAAGTCTCCTATGCCACAATTCTGTCTCTTTGGTAGAGGCAGCTGAGAACAGACAGACATTTGCAGTAGGATTATCCTTCAACATATCAACTACATACACATTGCCACTTCTGTGAGCAACAAGTTGTGCTTTGCTCTCAGCAATGATGGTGTTAATCTTTTCTACAGCCTCAGGGCCAACAATCTTACAAGTTTGCTTAGTGAAGAATGACCCAAAGCCTTTGTCACTCATTTGTGATACACTAAGTAGATTAAATTTTAGATTGTCTATTAGATTAACATTTTCAAACTTAAGCCTCCCTGCTTTGACAGTACCAGAACCCAACACTTTACCTTTAGAATCATTACCAAAGGATATATCACCCCCTCCATGAGCAAGAAAGTCCAGAAGAAGGGCTCTACATCCAGTCATGTGCCTGGAGCCTCCACTATCTACATACCATAAACTGTCTAAACAAGCAGAAGCTCCCTGCACATCAGTAAAGATTTTAGTTTTGGTGAGTGTCCAAAGCCAAATTGGCTTTGGATGGGTCCTTAGCTGTCTCAGCCTTAAGTTGAGGAGAATGATCAGTGGTTTGGACTAGCTTTTGAACTAGGTTCAACAGCTGCAGTTGACCATTTGCCAGTGCTTGTATGTCAACACTTGGTCCAGCAGATGTTTGATCATTTCCTATCAGTTGTTGAAAACCATGAGGGTGTCTGTTCACTTTTGGTTTTGAAGGCCTCTTGGGCTCTTCATAAACATGTGGCAGACGATGACAAGTAGGTTGTCCATATCCTCTTGGTAATCTGTTAACAGGTGGAGCATCTGTTACCTGAACTTCTCTGGGAGCAGAGTTTTTGTTCAGACTTTTGGTAACAGATGTTTGAACTGATTCAAAAGTCTGTTTGGGTTTTCCTTTTGAAGTACTAACCACTTGACTTTCCAGAGTTTTAGCCTTATACTCTTTTATCTTTTCATCAAAATTTTTGAGATATAGGCACTCTTTTGTTTTGTGATTCTTTTTCTTGCAGATTGAACATTCTTTAGATTTAGAATCATTTAAACTTGTTGTTTTGTTGATGTCATATGCTTTTAGAAGAAAACAGTTTTTGGTGACATGGTTCTTCTTTTCACAAAAATCACAAAACAAGTTGTTCTTGGCCTTCCCTTTTTCTTTCTTCTTTTCAACAGATGTTTCATCATCTGTTGGAAGATTTACTAGAGGGATCACTTTGGCCTATGGTGCCATTTTACCATCAGAGGTTTTGAAGGTCATTGGTTTGAAATTTTCAAGGACTTCACACTCATCTGACCATGTTGGTTTGAATTGATATTTCTCAATTTCATCAAATGAGGGTGTACCTTCCAACTTTTCAAGAACGATTTTCTTGCCATTGGGTTCAATAACCTTGATTTCTTGACCTTTTGAGTTTGTAGGGATGACCTCAACCAACTGTGGTTCCTTTTTGTCAGTGGTTTGTGAAACTTGATCAGTGGTTTTAAAACCAAACCCAAATTTCACATGACTTTTAGACTGTTGGTTGACAATCATCTCAAAACCCTTTGATGATTCCACCCATTTCTTACATTCAACTTGGGTGGACTCAAGCTCCTTCTTACAACTATGATATTTTGTTATCATAGTCTGAAGCTGGTCTTTGGTTATGCTTGCTTCATGTTTTAAACTGCTGATTTCAGATTCTTTTTCAGATATTTTTGATTTTAACTCTTTTGTAAGTTTTTCAAACTGAATTTCAGAATCCAAAATTTTCTTTCTAAAGTTTTCATTCACCTCTTTTATCTTAGCAAATGCCACAATACATTTGTCTGAGCATAAGTCATTTAAGATTTGAGGAGATACCTTAGCAGCAGCCATCAAGGCACAGTTACACTGGCAGTCACAGTCATCACTACCCCAGGGGTCTGAAAGATTCACAACCTCCACTTCAGATTCTTCAGCTGAAACAATCTCACCAACAACACCATCAGTCACATTTTCAGACATAGATACCACCTCCTCAGAATCAGTCTCTTCAACAATTGTTTCTAGTGCCACAAAACAAAAATCCTTTTCAGTGTTAGCAACTAGAGCAATGTTGTCATCTGTTATCTCATCTGGTAGACTGCTCCAATCAACAAAGCCCTGAGTAAAGAAACTCTGTTGGCCTGGTTGACTGGTCTCTGCAGGAGCAGAGGGTGGAGTAACAGTCATTGGCACAGGTGCCTGAGCAACAGGTGTTTGGACATAGTGAAACTGAGGAACAGTGGTTTGGACATAATGCACAAGAACAGTGGTTTGGGTCTGTGCAAAGTGAGCAGTGTTTTGCACATTAGGTACATTAGGGATGGTTTGATAAGTGTTGGTCTGTGGTCTTTGATTTGGATAGGTAATCATAGGAACTCCATTTTGACTCCTACACTCCCTAGCAAAATGACCCATTCTATGACACTTGTAACACTTTATCTTTGATTTATCCAACCCAACCTTTGACCCACCATGTAAACCTGGAAACCTTCTGCCAGTTTTCTTATAGAAGTTATTGGTTCTAATACTGAGCAGGGCAACCTGGTGTAAGATGTCCATTTCTTCTAGGTCCAAAGGGTCAATATATTGCAAGTCATTGTACACAGAAGATGAATTATCAGAAGCCTGGATATCACCACTGGCTGTGAAAGCACAGTTGTTTGGTGATGAGTAAGAATCATTATTAAAACCAGTTGTTATGTCAATGTAATGATCATAACTCTGATCCTTACTACTTCCAGAACCATCATCCTGACCCAACAGTGCAGTATTACCAAATACATAGTCATCTGACACTTTGCCAGAGTCCTGGAGCTTCTTTTTCTGGTTAAGCTCCCTTTCATAAGTCAGGAGCTTACCATGAAGCTGGGTCAGGGTTAGGTCTTTGAATCCGATGGAATTTCTCATAACTATGGCTATAGTGTCCCATTTGTCCTGAAGTGATCTAAGAAACCTATGATTCAGTGTTGAATTAGGAAAAGTTAGACCAACCAGTTTAAGTTCACTAATTAGACAGTTAAACCTTTCAAACTGCTGTGTTAATGACTCCCCTTTTATGTGACTAAACGTTTCATATTGTTGGTTAAGTATTTCACGGTTGTTTTCAATCACATCATCAGTTCCCCTGAATTGCTCTTTGAGAGCGTCCCACAGTTCTTTAGCACTATTGCAGTGCAAGAGACCGGCATAGATATCATTCGGCAGTGCCATGGCTACTATGCTGAAAGCCTTGGCATCTAGCTCGATTTTTTGAAAATCTTGCTCTGAGTAGTTCTCAACACTCTTTGGTACTTGGATCTTTGGATCCTCGGCACTCGGTACCATTGGAACATGTGGTCCAAATACTACCGATTTCCAGCACCCTGTGTTCTGTTGTGCTAACACATGAGCCACCCGACGCTGCCAGATGTTGTACTCTGACCTGACAAGCATCGGAGGCTTGTTGTGTGTGCCAGTGTTGTGTGGATCTTGATTAAGTGAAGTCATTCTCTTGGTTTTTCAAAAACAAAGTCTGTTTACTAACTGTTGAAACGAAAATAAACTATTACTCTGTTTTAACCCGACAAACAAACGATATCAATGATTATGAGCTGATCTGTGTATTAAATTGATTGATTAGATCAGATTTAATTGACCAAGCTCTGATACCAATTGTTAGGATCTGAGTATTGGACTGTTTTGATTAACTATGAAATATGAATGAAGTATAAATGGAAAGTGCAGCGGAATAATGAATAATCAAAACATAGAGAATAATTGTTTTCAATCGAATGCTTTCATTAAACTGAAAGATTACAATAGTACAATTAAGCTCCCCTCAGCCTGATCACTCAGAGTATGTTTGTCTGAAAGAGAATGACGAGTGACAAATAGAACAGTACAAGTACTGTTCTATTTATAGACAAGTACAAACCTCTGATGATCAGTTGCTGACGTCACCTAGAAAGCGACCCCTAACTGACTAACAAACTACAACATCTGTTAAACAATAAACTACTGTTACATTGAAACTACTGATAATAAACTCTGTTAAACTAAAGCTCTGATGTCTTCATATCAACTGTTGAACCAAAGTGCTGTTGGTTCAACAGACCTTTGTTCTTCAGATCTTTGATCAGCACTTGTTCTTTATCAGACTTTTGCTCTTCAGACTTTATCCATCAGACCTTTCATCAGCAGTAGTTGTCTTGTATCAGTTGTTAAGCAGCAGCAGTTTGGGAATCAGCAGTTCTTTGGAGGAAGCTTTAATGTAACAACTGTTCTTTATTCTTGATCAAACACTTAGTATGTTTTGGCTTTCAATCATCTGTTCTTCTCCAGGTCAGCAGACCCAACAAACGTCCTCCGGGTCCTGTTCACAAAATATAATTAGTTCCTATCGTTTCTTGTTAATTTGCGATAGAGATAGGCCGGTTTTACTTTCTCCCCCAAAAATCTTGTTTTGTATGAAAATAAGATTTTTTAATCAAAAGAGAAACTATGCACAAAAAGACCATGACACTATGTGTGCTCATTCAAAATTTATCATTTCCAGCCAGGTTACCAACTGGTAGAAACGGGTTTTGTCAAAAGCTTTTGTAAAGATATCTGCTTTTTGATCAGCAGTATCAATGGGTAACACTTGAATGTATCTTTTATCATGAGCATCGCGAATATAGTGAATTCTAATCTCAGTATGTTTAGTTTTAGAATGGTCGATAGGATTCTTCACGATGTCACGACAAGCATCATTATCAATGAAAATGGGAGTTCTCATGACATTCAAACCATAATCCAGCAGTTGATTTTGAATCCACAAAACTTGACAGCAACAACTGGATGCAACAGTGTACTCAGCTTGAGCAGTAAAGATGGACACTGTAGTCTGCCTTTTGCTCTGCTAAGATACAAGCCGATTCCCCAAGAATTGGCAATCACCAGAGACAGATTTTCTATCAATTCTACAACCTGCATGATCACTATCAGAGTAAGCGATTAAAATAAAATTATCACTCTTAGGTTACCATAAACCAAGTTTTGGTGTTCCTTTGAGGTAACAGAAGATTCTTTTGACTGCAGTTTCATGAGATTGCTTGGGATTTGATTGAAAACGTGCACAGCATCCAACTGCCCACATGATGTCTGGTCTGTTGGCAGTGAGATACATCAACGATCCAATCATGGATCGATATGTATGGGGATTCACAAACTATGTTTATTTACTAAGAATTTTCATCTTCATTTGCATGTCGTTTAAATAAATATGACTGCATCTTCATTTAATTATTTGTTTTTAATGACGTCAAATCAAACATTGCATAATTTGTATATCATTTATTGAGTACATTAAACTTTTTTATGATATTTACCATGTAACCCAAATTCATAGGAATTATAATACATAAGTTCTAATAATTAAAACTTGTATACTACAATCTTTATAAAATAATTTTTTCATTTGACTTAGGGATATTATGTGTGTACACACGGGGCTCTAACCTAATTGTAAAATAAAGAAATATTTTACTAAGTTACCTGGTTCAAGCTGATTTTACAAGTATTTTTTATAGGGATTCAAAATACCAGCTATTTGATCATTTTAACCAGCCTAATCAAAACACAACCTACTTTCAAACGGATTATACCCACCAAAGTTTATGTATTTTACCAATATATAATGAATTTATCCATATTTTTAACACGAAATTTTATAAAATGAGTTTTCTATATTGGTGGGCCTAAATCTTTATCCGTATGTATGCAAGGACAAACACTCATTTTCACACATTTTGTTCATTGACAAAATTGGAAGTGGTCCAAGTGTAGTGGGTGTCCTTGACTTCTTGAGTTTTGATGGATGATGACATGATGTCACCTCATTCTCACCTACACCCATCATGATGTTGTGGATTCTTTATTTCTAACTTACTTAGGCTATCGGGTGTGGAGAGATTCTGGGAATGTCTCGGATCATTCTAGATAGGCTATACGGGCTGCTGGACCGTCCCCGTCCTAAACGTCTTGCAGAGGACAAACAAGGCGGGCCATTTGTTTTTTTTTTTAATATTATACTTTCAAACTAGATCTCTCGCCATAGAATAAGGGAACTCCGAAGAAGAAGGTGGTAACCGGAGAAGAAGGTACGACGACGGTGATGGATGTGGTGCACGGTGGCAGTGATGGTTGGGGAAGAAGATAACTACGGTGATGGTGGTGGTACAGGCAGCGGTGATGGATGTTGACGGTGATGGTTGTGGTGGTGGTGGTTGATGATAGTGTTCTTTGTGGGTTGTACATTTTGCTTAGTGGGTTGTGCATTGAGTTTGGAATGGTAAGAGTTGTCTCCACACCCTTGGGTTGTCCTTAAAAAGGAGGACAACCCTTCTTACTTATGTGGTGGCTGACGTAGAGGGTTGTTCTCTCATTTAGGTTGTCCCCATACCCAACAACCTTATGCTCATTGTAAGTCCAGATATGTTTAATAAATAACGTTTTTAAATGTTTAATTTTTTTAGAAGTATACAAAAATATCTTTACTTAGATATCAATGCTAACTATGTATTTAAAAAAATGGTTATCTGCAAAGTTTTCATCATGAAACGAACTAGATGAATAAAGAATAATGGCAAACCAAAAATACGTTGAAAAGAGAAAATTGCTCGAATGGTCCTTGTGGTTTGCACTTTTTTCACTTATAGTCCCTAAGTTTTCAAAATTACAGCCATAGTCCTGAAACAGTGAAATTTTTTAACTCGGATAGTCCCTGAGGTTAACAGAGGTTAAATAATCCAGTTAAGTGTGTGTGAAATTACAAAACTACCCTTGCTTTAATAAAAAAAAATAATACTAATTAATGTGTGTCCCACACTTCGTCTTCCCCACTTCATCTTCTTCACCTCATCACCTCTACAAACCACCACCACCCATCCACCCTCCATCATCACCACCCTTCATCTTCCCCACCAACCAAACCGTAGATATAAAATTCCTCCTCCTTCATTTCTTGCAGCCACAACACTCCAAATGAAACCCCAACCCGTCACACACACACTCTCTCTCTCTCATCGAACTCTCTCTCGTCTCCCTTTCTCCTCCTCCCTTTAAGCAGCGGCCGACGACCAAACGTGGTTTAGGCCTGAGAACGAGCAGAAACAACAGAAACAGACGTGGTTTTCGGTGGGTTGTGGGGTCGGGTTAAAGAAATGGGCTGTAGTAGAGTTGATGGTGGGGTTATCGGTGATGGCTGTGGGGATCGATGGTGTCGGTTGCTCCAGATCCGGTCGTGATTGTGGGTGAGGCTTCGTTTGTGATCGTGGTTATTGAAGGGATGGTTCAATTATGGTGGTTTGGGGACGGTTGTGGGTCAAGTGGTGATGGATGTGGCTGTGGTGGAGGATAACAGCGTTGGTGGTTGTGTTGGGTTCTGGTGGTGGTTGGTGGTTACGGTCATTTGGTCTGGTTATGGTTGGTGGTGACGGTCTGGTTATGGTTCGTTTGGTCTCGAGTGGTGGTCGGCCGACGCTGAAAAGGGGATGGTGGTGGTGGTGCGGCTTGTGGTGGTGGGTTTTTTTATATATTTAAATATAAAACGTGGGGCCCACTAGTGTTATATTTTATTTGTTTTTTAGAAAGGGCAGTTTAGTAATTTTAATCTCACTTAACTGGATTATTTACCTCAGTTAGTTTTAGGGACTATCCGAGTTAAAAAATTTCACTATATCAGGACTATGGTTGTAATTTTAAAAAATATTGAAGATTCTATGTTTGGAGTGATTTGCATATCATGTCCTTTAATTTTAGATACACAAAGAACTATATAGTAACGGTTTGCATACTTTACGGTATCCTATTTAAAAAAAGATTTTAATAAATAAAAAAATGCCTACTTGAGTCTGTATTATTCATCACATTTCTAAATAAATACCCAGTAGCAATATATTATAAATTTAATCTATTTATTTTTTTACACAAAATCTAATACTTCATTAAAATAAAATACGAAATTTACATCTGTTTATTAAAACTTAATATGAGAAATCTTGTTGGAAAAAGAAATTCACATGCTTCTTGCCTTTGATTATGTTCACACATGACTAGTGATGGCAATCTGGCCCAAATCTAATGGGTAAACTCAAAACCTAAGGTTGGATGACTGGATCTAGGACTAGGTCTGGGATTTGTTTTCTTTTCTTTCTTTTTTTGGGGGGGGGGAGGGGGGGGGGGGGTGGGTGGGGGAGGGGGGAGGGTTTAAAACAGGTTTGAGATTTAGGGAAATACTTGTTTACCTGATTAAGTGTACAGTTTACTCGTTTGTATACCCGATATAATATTGAAAACTACCGTTTTAGTAAGTGGCAGAGCTAGATTTTTTTTCCTATGGTGTATTTTTTTGCCCAGGTTTATAATAACTCGTAATTTTTAGTTCAAGTAGACTTACATAATAAAAAGCAATTCATAATAAAAGTACACTCTCAATAAAAAAAAACACAAAATAAAAGTAAAAAAGTCATTTGAAATATTTAAAGACATATACATTTTATAGTTGCTTCATACGTGTTTTCATGTTTTGAAAATGATTCATTAGCTCTTCTATCACAACTTTGACAAGTAACTCTTTTCAAATATAACAAACGCGAACATCACTCATAAAATCATTACCCATCTAAAATCATTTACCCATCATTACAACACAAACATGAACACTTCTAGATTTACTATGTATGATAGGTAGCCATTAGCGGATCATCTTTCAAAAACACTCTTTTTACCATTCATTACTATTCAACCTACAGTGAGTTTCATGGCCCCTTTACTTATTTTCATGTTGGGAGAGAAACATGCTACAAACACAAATAATTTTAGATCACATATTACTGTTATATCACGTGTTTACTTCAGCGCAAACACATCACAAAAGTACTTACATTATGAACCGTTAATATGTTGGATACATAGCGTAGAAATTTGAATAAATATGTTGAGTTTGACAAGCCCCACCTATATTGACCGGAGGGCGAGAGGGTGCACAATTATCCTAACATTTGCCACCGTTGTGATGAACGGGGTGAGATGCATCAAACATCAAAACTCAGCTTCGGTTTCAAACGCTTAATTAGTAACTTGTTTATATTGTCTAGCTAACAATGGTTATAAATAGTAAACCTATGTGGATTCTTAGCCAACAAACAATTTAATTATGAAAATATATGAACTCACCAACTTAATTGTTAACACATATAAGCATTCATTTCTCCGGTGGCTAAGGTACTGCTAAAGGATCCACACGGAGTCGAGCACATATGCATATCAAACATTTTATCTTTTTCAAACATTTGTGGTTATTTACATTACTTATGGTTTTTGGGTTTTGGGTTTTGTGCACATTAACATTTACTTTAACTTTTGCTTCTGCTTCTGCTGACTGAGTTAAAGACTTAAACATTTTTCTCAAGAGTAATGCGATACGTATGTTTCAATCATGTAGAGGTCGTTCAACGTGACCGTTGTCTGGATCCTGATATGTCACACGTCTCGTGGTAAAACCGTAGGTGAAAATTTCAAGGTGTGACACTTAAAATATATATGGGTGTGTGGTGGGTCCAACTGCCAAAACCATTAGAGTTAAGATGTTACTATGGTGTTGTTTCCTTTAAGATTAAGTGTTCGAAAAACGCCGATGACATATTAGGTGTAATTTAATCCGTCAAAAAAACATTTCTTAAAACATGCAATGGTTTTTACATGTGTTAATGTAAAGGACTCAAGTAGTAAAGTAATATAAGTCAGCATACAATGAAAAACAAACCATATTTTTTTTAAATAAAGACCAAAACTATGGTATAGACATATGAAACCACGTGTGATTCTTTCATAAATGAAATATTATAACAATTAAGTTTTTAATAGGTATATATATGAATAATTAACGTGGCCCATTACACGCCGGCAATCTGTTCATAACACATTAGAATTTAGAAGTATGTTTTATTTTATAGTTGAGTTACTATCGTATTAGCCGCCATGTTGCAAAATAATGTTGTTCTAATCAGCATGATGCTGCAGTGATTCAGCTGATGCATTATTATTACCTATTTTATTATTTTTTGTTTCCTTAATCATATAACTCCAGTAGATTATATCTCGAATTTCCCGAAATAGATAAATCTAATATCAAAACAAAATAATAGTTGTGATATAACATCGAATTTAATGTATTCTAATATGAAAAACAACAATTTTTCATCATGTGAATAAGAATGGAAATATATATTAAAGAGAGAATGTATGTTTGGATGAGGTGCAAAGACACAAACAACTATTGCAGGGTGTGATTGAGGCGGTGTTCTTTAAGGTGTAGCCTTTTTTTATTAATAAAATATTACTTTTAATAAATTATATATAGAAAGAATTTGTTAGAGAATAAATATTAAATAAATAAGAGATAAGCGTGAAATTATAATTTATTATATAGTAAGGTAATAATAAAGATAACGATACAAAAAATATAAATTAATAAATATTGGTTCAATTGAGTTATTTATAATCTAAAATATTTGGGGAGAATTTAAGGGTGGGGATGGTCTTACTAAGAGCATTCACAACCCATCCCCCATTCCCTTCCCGGTTCTTAGAAAATCTCATAAAAACTCATTCCGTCCTAACCTCTATTCACATAGCCTATTTCTAAAGTTTGCATAAAACCTATGTTGAGCCCCCATATATGGGGTCTTCCATACTTTCCCCATCTCATTTAATAATAATAATAAAATAATACAAATCAAAGGTGAAGTGGTTTGATGTTGGTTGTAAAGAAAGAAATAATAATAATAATAAGACCAAGCGTAGTGGGGCTCCATTGGGGCGCTATTTTTAAAAATAAAGCCCCAAACACCGGAACAGGGGGGCTTTATATTTGCAAAAGAGGTTTTGGCGTGACCAAAATAACGCCGGAAACAAAATCCCCCCACCAATTATGGGTTGCCACTTCATCTCTCTATCTTTTTATTATTATTTTATTATTTTTTAATTTAAAAGATAAAATAAAATATTAATAGGGGCTCTATAAATAAAGCCCCTAGCACTACATCCCTTTTTCACTTTATTTCTCCACACTGACTCAGCTGCCACGTGGACTAATCAGAAACAGGGGCTTCCACTACACATGGCCTAATAATAATAATAATAATAATAATAATAATAATAATAATAATAATAATAATAATAATAATAATAATAATAAAAAGCTTATAGGAGATATGAATGGGAAATGAGATGTAAGAGACTTTGAAAAAGTGAGACAAATTTAAAAAACTATGATTTTTCCTTAAATTATATGGTTGGGAATGGGGGACGAGCTGTGAATGCTCTAAGTGTCATGTGTCTCCACCCCAATCGTTATATTATATATAGATATAGATTCATAACTAGATATTAGAAATGATGAGATTAATATCGTACCGGTATAAAAAATATTGATACGAATTCATGAATAAGCGGGTACCAAATGTCGTACTGAATCTATTGGCACAATAGTTATTCGATATGGTATTAATACTTGTTACAAAATGCTCTCTCTACATGGTATTGTTACTGAAAATATTGATACCGAATTTAAAAAAAATAGATACCGAATACCGTATCAAATCTATCTATACGATACCGATATTCGGTACCAAATAATCATTCCAACATATTGGTTATAAAGTTAACAAATTATTATGCTTACTCACATTGATTATTTAAAAGTAAACTAGTGTGATTAAAGGCGCGCGTTGCGCACCTTACGATTCTGTTGTATCCACAACATAAGAAGCTATTATAAACCAAGTAACCACCAGCTTTTATATCGAAATTTAAGGACGACATCTCATACAAACATGTGCGCGATGTAATTATCAGTTTTCATACTTCTGTTTACACAAACATTTGCCTATAGGATGGCTGCATAACATAAGGTTGGCAAAGACCAACTTGAAACTTACATGTTGGAGTAAAATAACCCTAGACCATGAACCCATAGTTTATATAAAGTTGACACCACTGCCTAAAGAAAGATACCACAACGTTTGGACAACAGTTTCTTCCATTTATATACGCGCCCAAACATTGTTCCTACTCCGATTGAATCGAGTGGTCCATGGCACTTTGATCCTCTAGACATTAGATCTACCCCCTAGCAAGTAACATAGGCCAAATAAGAAAAACAGAAAACAATGACGTAAATATAAGGAAAGTTTATACTGTATGCATATCTTCTTAATGGGTGACGCACTCCCCAGTCTCTACCATTTGACCCTCTTAAGAAACACGTTCAATATATTTTTGAAAAACATGGTTCCCATTTTGATCAGGCACACACCGCATTATATACACATCAACTTCTTCCACCATCTTGATCTTTTGGTCCAAGTCAACAACCTCAGTTATAAAGGCCACTAAACGAACCTTAGCCAACCCATATCAACATTTTTACCTTCTAAATAACTCAGCACCCGCACATTTGAAGAGTAAGAGACAAAACATGGCCCAACAGCTTTCCAACCAATTCTCTTCGTTGCGCAGCCATTCCATGCTCGAAAAACTGGAAGAAGTAAAGCAAAAAAATACTATAGTTAAAAAGTTGGAAAAAAGTTATAATTTAATGTGGTCAGATAACAAAAGATAAAAGAAGTTGACAACACCTTCTGAATCACATAATTTCTAAAGACATTAGGACGTCATCAAAGTAAGAACTTGTGGGAAACCTCCTGACATGTTCATAATTATCTTTTTGCAGTAGCGGTTTCAAGTTTCTGTTGAATGAAACGGCTACAATACTGGTGCGCGCTGAGAAGATAAAGTAACACAAATTATAGATTAGATAATTATTGGGGAAAAAGCCTCATGGTTATATTTCACTTACAATTGAGCTACCAGTCCCACCAGAAGAGTTGGGAAGTGCGGCTGCTGATGGGCTTCCTGGATAATACAATCCAACTCCAAATGGCGTTCCCATACAACCGGATGAACCCACGTATGGAGCATTGCCACTGCTATAGAACAACTACTGATGACGATCCTAAAAAACGCCAAGTTCAATTTAAAAAAAAATCTTGTATAAAAACGTGCGAAAATCCAAATTAGTCACATTACCAACGGTACAAAATTGACTACAACAATAAGAATTGCCGATATCCATATTGCTACGATTGCTGCTCCTCCATGTATTATGGTTGTGGGCTTGTTCACAACTGCATCCCACTACAAAATTAAAATAATTGTGACGCATATAGCTTATGTTTACCATGATCTCTCTAGTAAGGATTTGGTTCTAAAGTAATCACTAACAACGAAAATACACACAAACGACACCAACTCTAAGCCTATGTAATTTGTATTGGTAAGTGACATTTCAGGCTCAGAATTCCTCATCATTTCCAAAGAAAGATGTGGAACAAATGTTCAAAACATGTACCAAATGTAATGTATGACATCTCCGAAGACAAAGGAGATTAGATATTAATAAATGTGGCTCAGAGTCTGAATATCCATGGCTGCATGACAGGTTGCAGGTAAGAACCTACCGTCCAGAATCCTTGCCACGCCATCCTCATCAATTATAAGAAATTCTCTCAAACTCATCACAGCCAAAGGGGCATATAGTTCAACAGGATGACCCATCATGGCAAGATAGGTTAACTCTTATGGTTTTACCTATTCAAAAGTGTTACTTGTTATGTACTTATGTCGATCGTATTCGGATCCGGGTCATGTTAGCAGTCAATGCCAACTGTTCTATGCTAAGGATGTAACAACTTCAATCACATACTCCGCACAATTTGGTGTGGAGATTATACATCTAATGTTTAAGTGTTATAGGAAAACAATGGGATTCACCACATGACGCGACGATTTATCAGTTCGGCTCGTTACAGTACAACTGCCATCCACCACAAATAACCATGGCAAAGAACAAACAACAAAACCCCATGGAACACTGCGAGAAACAGAAGAAAAATTAATAACGCCAAACAGCAAGTAATGAATTATCTGTGGAATTCGCCATGGACGGCCAACTAAATCTATGTGCATCATTTGCACAAAAAAATACCGACTTTGAACAGACAATGTTTAACAACTTATAAACTGTTATATTAATAACAAATTCACAAATTTATTCATCAAATTTTTCTGCTGATTAAAGATATCTATATTACAGTACAAGATTCAAAATATTGCTTACTAATAATATTTCATATGACTTGACAAAACTGGATCTATGATCCTTGAAACCAGGAGCAAGAAAAGAACTCCGTTAACCTCAAATCATAACAAAAAAAAAACCCAATATGTAATGGTATTAAGCCACAAAATGTTAGCAGTAATCAAGAATGAATGTTAATTAACAAAGTTATATAGCATTATCCATCTAATTACTTTAAAAAACCTTAAAGCAATTACCAACTCCTTCAATAAATCGCCAAACAATACATCAGATTACCCCAAGCCTATCTAAAACACTCTGTTGCTTTAACAATTTCTGTCAAACACCTTACTCAAAATAGGTCATAAAATGTGCAGCAAATTAAAAACCAGCATTATCCATCTAATTACTTAAAAAAACCTTAAAGAAAGTACCAACTCCTTCAATAAATCGTCAAACAATACATCAGATTACATTTAGCACCCAAGTGTGGAACAAACTAAGTTTTATAAATAAATATATAAAAGAAAGAAGAATGCTTACATATTTGTTGTCTAGGGTTCTGGAGTTATATAAGGCGGTGGTTTTTGTAAGCGTCCTTTATGTGTTTGTAATTGAGTAAGGGTATGTTTGGCAAAACTAGCTGGTGGCTGGAAGCTGGAAGCTGTTAGCTGGTAGCTACAAGCTGTTAGCTGGAAGCTGGTAGCTGTAAGCTTTTTAAATATATTTTGGTGTTTGGCAGAATAGCTGGAGCTTTTAATAAAATGTATAAAATGACCAAAATAGGCATAATTAAAAGCTTGTAAAGAAGATTTTTATTTTATTTTTAAAATAAAATGGGTATTTGTGTCATTTACTAATTAAAAGCTTCTAGCTAGTAGAGCTTTTTCTTAAAAGCTACTACTAGTAGCTTTTCACTGTAAAGCTTTTTCTCCAACCTAAAAGCTTCCAGCTCCTTCAACCAAACAAGGCTTTTTATTGTGTAGGAGCTTTTTCTTAAAAGCTTGAAGCTTAAAAGCTTGAAGCTTGAAGCTCCTAAAAGCTCTTAAAAGCTCCTTGCCAAACATACCCTAAGTGGTAGAATACGAATTGGGTCATTTAATTTTGTTTGTTTATTGAAGTAAAACAAAGAGCAAAGAGAGTGGACCTTCTTTTTCATAAAACAAAATTAGGGCAAGAGAAGATGCAATGGCCCGGATGAAGTGATCGACAACTGAATCTCCGGCGAAAAGATAAATAGCCATCATAAACCGAAAAGGGGCCATCTTTAAAAAAAAACCCACCTTCACCTTTATAACCTTGTGTAACATCAGATCATCACTATCATGGACCCAAAACAAAAGATTCAAAGCGAGAAAAAAAGGAGATGAAGGCGCCGCACGTTTTATATCCGCCGCTGCCAAGACGGCCATAGCCGACGGCAACGACGGGGCAACATCCCTCTCTTTCTATTTTTTCTAGAATCCCCCTAGGCCCCTTTCTCTCTCTCTCTAGCAAAAAAAAATTGTAGATCCGACAACAGCAATCGCCGGAAAAGTAGTCGAGTATAAAGAGAGATCAGAGGTTGAAGAAGAAGAACCAGAGAGAGAGAGACAACCATTGTGAATATAGGATATGTGTAGATTAAGAAAGAACTCAAGAAGGAGAAAAAGGGTGGGGGTTGACAGCTGTCCCAAGCATTTGACGTCTGTCCCAAGCATTAATGAAATATACTCTTCAATTAAAACAACTCTAAATATATTTATAATACATATAATATAACTCTATAATTATAAAAAAGCCAAATGAACAAAAAAAAACTTCTAACCAGATTCGAACCCGAGACCTCAAGGTACAGAAACACACCACACCACTCCACCAACATGCCTCTTTGTTAACTATTATGGAACCATATATATATATATATATATATATATATATATATATATATATATATATATATATATATATATATATAGGGTAAGTATCCTATAAAAACCTTATTGAGTTGTGCAAACTCTAAAAACTCATCCAATGGGTATAATGCAGCCACGTCTACCTTTTGATACATATTTCACAAGGACAAGATGGTAAAATACGCATATGGTTGACTGAGCATGACTGACACAAAAGTCTCTCTATCTTTCTCTCTCTATCACCTATCTATATCCAAATCCACAACTCTCTCTTTTTCTTATATCTCTCATCTCTATATAAACTCAATGCCTCTCCCTCTCTCTTAAAAACCACACTCCAATAATTCTGTAAAGAGGAAGGAGGAGACCGGAGGGTCTCCGGTAGTGACCGCAGTCACCCGACGGAGCTCAGGCGGAGCTGTTCCCACATCTCACAAACCCCCCACCCCTTACACACTCCAACCTCAAATCCCCATCTCTTCGATTCTTACCGTCGGACCACCCTTGCTACGCCTAAACCAACGTCTCCCTGTTCCAGATCTGAATCGATGATTAGAGGTGCCCCTGTTCCAGATCTGAAATGGTGAGAATATAACATTTAGAGGTGCCCCTGTTCCAGATCTGAAATGGTGAGAACATAACCATCGTCTCTAGTGGGTTTAAGTATTTCATATCTTTTTTGGGGTTAAACTTAACCGGACGTGATTTTCAGGTCAACAGAATTGGAGTTTTCCATGACTAATAATGGGGTGTGAAAAATATTTTACAAAATAGAATATTTTGAAAGACGTTTGATGAAATGGGTTCTTTCTTTCTTTATTTTTTTTTTAATTTTTTTAACTTATTTGTTGTTATTATTATTATTTTTTTTGAACGGATTGGGTTTTGTGGCGAAACACTTCTCAAGATACAACAAAGTAACTGGCACTATATTTGTTAAATAGTATTTTACTTGTTCGGCAACTTATCTGTTATTTAACTTCTTTTTTTTTCTTCTTTCAACTCATTATATCATTAATTCTTTAAATAAATTGAGATTGTTTAACTCGTTTTATTTTACATAATTTATACGCAAATACCGCGTCAAGTGAGTAGGTTCTTGCTGCACTATTTACTAGTCAAGTTTACAATATGTGATACAATGTTTCATTACAATACTTGAGAAGAAACGTGGTACCTATTTATTGACTAAAATAGGTTCAAGGTCTTTCAATAGAAAAATTTAGTATGAATTTTAATTGCATAACTTGTCTTTTGACCTAACAAAATTATATTGATTTTTTCAAACAAAAGAAAAAAAGTTGAGTACTTTACATATTTAAAGGGTGTATGGTTTGTTTTCATCTTTGTCAGGTTATACACAGGTTTGTTCCAGCTTCCATACAAAGGAATAGAGTGGGTTTTATTGTTAGATATGTGATCCGACTTTGATACAAGGGAATAGAGTGCATTTTATTGAAGTTAAATTGGGTTTTTCGTATGTAACTTTGTCTTGCTTACAACATGATATGTTTTTTTTAATGAAAGATGTTTTTTTATGTAACATGTCTTGTTACAATGTAAAAATTATTATCCTTGCTCTTTTCATATAAAGTGCATTTTATATATATATTGTAACATTTATACAATATATAAGCTGTAACATTTGTAGATACTAACAAAAGTTGTAACATACTAGAACTACAGTGTAACCTGTTTTAAAATGTAACAATGTAAATACATACAAATGACACATATAACATGTTACAACGTAACACATAAGTTGTTACAGACAAATCTAACCGATTGTTACCTACTAAAAGGTAAAAGAATTGAAATAATGTAAAAGCAAGGAAAAAGAGAGGAGAGAGAGTGAGGAGAGAGGGTCACGAGAGAGAAGAGAGATGAGAGAGATTTAGGAGAGAGAAGAGATTCAAAAGAGAGGAGAGAGAAAGCTTTTTGTCTTGACTTATTCAAGAGAGAAGAGAGAGAAAGTTTTTGTTTTATGACCAGAGAAGAAAACGAAAATATTTGAAAGATGTTTTGTATTTGTTTAGTGTTATGGGGTGAAGGAAAGTGATTAGACTTGGTCAGTAAAAGTACAAATGATAGCCTTGATTATCTCAACACCATCATATACACTTTACAATACTACCCCTCCACATTCATACAAATAAAAAGGACAAGTGATTCATAATATAAAATGACTAGATCAATCTCAACCATTGATGTTGATAGATCAATGGTCACAATAGAGTTTTTAGAGTTTGCACAACTCAATAGAGTTTTTATTTTAGCCAAACCCTATATATATATATATATATATATATATATATATATATATATATATATATATATATATATATATTAGTAAAAAAGGTGAAAAAACAAAAAAAAACACTTGCACCAAAACCAAGGTGCAAGTTACTATTCACCCACACCATGCATATATATATATATATATATATATATAATTCAATAGGATCTGGATATTTTGAGAACCAAGGTGAGTTGTGAGAACCATAGGAACTCACTTTATAACCACATACTTTTTTTAATCAAAAATGAATATGTGGTCAATAATTAATTGATAATAAAATAATGAATAAAATATTAATATATTTACACGAGGATAAAAATCCCTTACACCGGTGTATTTTGGCGTAAATTAATGTATTTTTTTTTAAAAAATTTTTTACAGCGGAGTTTACGTGTTTTACACGAGTGTAAAAATTTTTTTTTTCGCATTTTACGTCGAGTTCCTACGAGTTCTCACAACTCGTCGAGTTCTCAAAGTATCCTAACCCTATATATAATTCAATATATATATATATATATAATTCATTATACAAATGTGGTAAAAGTCAGGGGATGTGTTGAAACCAAAGAAACAAATTATTTTATAAACTGATTAATCGGGGGTTGACATAAATACATTCATTCAAGTTGGTCTATTAGACCAGCGTACTTAGCGGTGCACTCGCATAAGGAATTAGGGAAGTGTAGTATTTGGCTAGAGTTTGGTAAGATGGAATGAATTATTATGAGGTAATGAAATAGAATTACTCATTCACAAGGCATTCCATTCCTTCAAAACCATTTCATCCAGCCCCAAGTTTTTTTTTTTCATTTTGTTGGATCAGTGATCTCTTTTGTTAGTTTATATCCAAGAACACTTAAGTATTATAAGTTTATCAAAGTAGTTTGCACAGCGAAATAATAAGTGTTCTAAGTTAAAATGTCACTTTTAACAGGAGTTATGACTCCCCCTCAATCAATGGACTAGGAAGTTAAAGAGAAGAATCAATAGTAGTAAATAAAGCAATTAAAGCAAGATGATTCTTAAATGTATATGTTCGGTCTGCTGACCTGGAAAAGAACAGATGATTGAAAAGCCAAAATATACTAACTTTTGATCCCATGAATAAAACAGTTGTTATAAAGAAGCCTTCCCCAAAAGACTGTTGATCCCTAACAACTGCTGATTCAAACAACTGATAAAGACAACTGCTGCTGCTGAAAGGTCTGCTGAACAAACGTCTGAAGAATAAAGGTCTGATGAAGAAACATTTGCTGAACAAGAACTGAAGAACAAAGGTCTGTTGAACCAACAGCACTTTGGTTCAACAGATGATAGAGACCATCAGAGTTTTACTTTACAGTGTTTTGTGTTATCAGAGTTTTTAATGTAACAGTAGTTATAGTTAGCAGATGTTAGAAGTTGTTAGTCACTTAGAGGTCGCTGTCTTAGGTGACGTCAGCACTGATCATCAGAGGTTTGAGTCTGTTTATAAATAGAACAGTACTTGCACTGTTCTATTTATCACTTGTCATTCTCTAAGACAAACATTCTCTGAGTGATCAGGCTGAGGGGGAGTTTACTTGTACAATTGTAATCTTTCAATTAATGAAAGCTTTCGATTAAAAACAATTATTCTCCATGTTTTGATTTATAGTTTATTCCGCTGCACTTTCCATTTATATCTCATTCCATTCATCTCATACTTAGTTAAACAATCAAAACAATCAGAACTTAGATCCTAACAATTGGTATCAGAGCTTGGTCAATTAAATTCGATCTAAGCAATCAATTTAATACAAACAGATCAGCTCATAATTATTGATATCGTTTGTTTGTCGGATTTAAAACAGAGTAATAGTTTATTTTCGTTTCAACAGTTAGAAAAAATACTTTGTTTTTGAAAAATCAAGAGAATGACTTCACTCAATCAAGATCCACACAACACTGGCACTAGTAACAAGCCTCCGATGCTTGTCAGGTCAGAATACAACATCTGGCAGCGTCGGGTGGCTCATGTGTTAGCACAACAGAACACAGGGTGCTGGAAATCGGTAACATTTGGACCACATGTTCCAATGGTACCGAGTGCCGAGGATCCAAAGATCCAAGTACCAAAGAGTGTTGAAAACTACTCAGAGCAAGATTTTCAAAAAATCGAGCTAGATGCCAAGGCTTTCAGCATAGTAGCCATGGCACTGCCGAATGAGATCTATGCCGGACTCTTGCACTGCAATAGTGCTAAAGAATTGTGGGATGCTCTTAAAGAGCAGTTCGGGGGAACTGAAGATGTGATTGAAAACAACCGTGAAATACTTAACCAACAATATGAAATGTTTAGTCACATAAAAGGGGAGTCATTAACACAACAGTTTGAAAGGTTTAATTGTCTAATTAGTGAACTTAAACTGGTTGGTCTAACTTATCCTAATTCAACACTGAATCATAGGTTTCTTAGATCACTTCAGGACAAATGGAACACTATAGCTATAGTCATGAGAAACTCTATCGGATTCAAAGATCTGACCCTGACCCAGCTTCATGGTAAGCTCCTGACTTATGAAAGGGAGCTTAACCAGAAAAAGAAGCTCCAGGACTCTGGCAAAGTGTCAGATGACTATGTATTTGGTAATACTACACTGTTGGGTCAGGAGGAGGGTTCTGGAAGTAGTAAGGATCAGAGTTATGATCATTACATTGACATAACCACTGGTTTTAACAATGATCCTTACTCATCACCAAACAACTATGCTTTTACAGCTAGTGGTGATATCCAGGCTTCTGATAATTCATCTTTTGTGTACAATGACCTTCAATATATGGACCCTTTGGATTTAGAAGAAATGGACATCTTGCATCAGGTTGCCCTGCTCAGTATTAGAACAAATAACTTCTATAAAAAAACTGGAAGGAGATACCCAGGTTTACATGGTGGGTCAAAGGTAGGGTTGGATAAATCAAAGATAAAGTGTTACAAGTGTCATAGAATGGGTCACTTTGCTAGGGAATGTAGGAGTCAAAATGCTACACCTATGATCACCTATCCAAACCAAAGGCCTCTGACCAACACTTATAAAACCATCCCTGTACCTAATGTGCAAAACACTGCTCACTTTGCACAAACCCAAACCACTGTTCCTGTGCACTATGTTCAAACCACTGTTCCTCAGTATCACTATGTCCAAACACCTGTTACTCAGGCACCAGTGCCAATGACTGCTGTTCCATCCTCTGCTCCTGCAGAGACCAGTCAACAAAGTCAACAGAGTTTCTTTACTCAGGGCTTGGTTGATTGGAGTAGTCTACCAGATGAGATAACAGATGACAACATTGCTTTAGTTGCCAACTCTGAAAATGATTTCTGTTTTATGGCACTTGAAACAATAGTTGAAGAGACTGATTCTGAGGATGTGGTGTCTTTGTCTGAAAATGTGACTAATGGTGTTGTTGATGAAGTTGTTTCAGCTAAAGAATCTGAAGTGGAGGTTGTGAATCTCTCAGACCCCTGGGGTAGTGATGATTGTGATTGCCAGTGTAACTATGCCTTGATGGCTGCTGCTAAGGTATCTCCTCAAATCTTAAATGACTTATGCTCAGACAAATGTATTGTGGCATTTGCTAAGATAAAAGAGGTGAATGAAAACTTTAGAAAGAAAATTTTGGATTATGAAATTCAGTTTGAAAAACTCACTAAAGAGTTGAGATAAAAAATAACTGAAAAAGAATCTGAAATCAGCAGTTTAAAACATGAAGCAAGCATAACCAAAGACCAGCTTCAGACTATGATAACAAAATATCATAGTTGTAAAAAGGAGCTTGAGTCCACCCAAGTTGAATGTCAGAAATGGGTGGAATCATCAAAAGGTTTTGAGATGATTGTCAACCAACAATCTAAAAGTCATGTGAAATTTGGGTTTGGTTTCCAAGAAACTATTGCTCAAAGTTCACAAACCACTAACAAAAAGGAACTACAGTTGGTTGAAGTCATCCCCACCAATTCAAAAGGTCAGGAAATCAAGGTTACTGAACCCAATGGCAAGAAAATCATTCTTGAAAAATTGGAAGGTACACCCTCATTTGATGAAATTAAGAAATATCAATTCAGACCAACCTGGACAGATGAGTGTGAAGTCCTTGAAAATTTCAAACCAATGACCTTCAGAACCCCTGATGGTAAAATGGCACCACAGGCCAAAGTTATCCCTCTGAAAGATCTTCCAACAGATGATCAAACATCTGTTGAAAAGAAGAAAGAAAAAGGGAAAGCAAAAAACAACTTGTTTTGTGATTTTTATGAAAAGAAGAACCATGTCACCAAAAACTGTTTTCTTCTAAAAGCATATGACATCAACAAAACTACAAGTTTAAATGATTCTAAAACAAGTGAATGTTCAATTTGTAAGAAAAGGAATCACAAAACAAAAGAGTGCCTGTATCTCAAAAATTTTGATGAAAAGATAAAAGAGTACAAGGCTAAAACTCTTGAGAGTCAAGTGGTGAGTACTCCAAAAGGAAAACCCAATCAGACTTTTGAACCAGTACAAACAGCTGTTACCAAAGGTCTGAACAAAAACTCTGCTCCCAGAGATGTTCAGGTAACAGATGTTCCATCAGCTAACAGATTACCAAGAGGATATGGACAACTCACTTGTCATCGTCTGCCACATGTTTATGAAGAGCCCAAAAGGTCTTCAAAACCAAAAGTGAACAGACATCCTCATGGTTTTCAGCATCTGATAGGAAATGATCAAACAACTGTTGGACCAAGTGTTGACATACAAGCACTGGCAAATGGTCAATTACAGCTGTTGAACCTAGTTCAAAAGCTAGTTCAAACCACTGATCATTCTCCTCAACTTAAGGCTGAGATATCTAAGAACCCATCCAAAGCCAATTTGGCTTTGGACACTCACCAGAACTAAAATCTTTACTGATGTGCAGGGAGCTTCTGCTTGCTTAGATAGTTTATTGTATGTAGATAGCGGAGGCTCCAGGCACATGACTGGATGTAGAGCCCTTCTTCTGGACTTTCTTGCACATGGAGGGGGTGATATATCCTTTGGTAATGATTCTAAAGGTAAAGTATTGGGTTCTGGAACTGTCAAAGCAGGGAGGCTTAAGTTTGAAAATGTTAATCTGATAGACAATCTAAAATTTAATCTACTTAGTGTGTCTCAAATGAGTGACAAAGGATATGGGTCATTCTTCACTAAGCAAACATGTAAGATTGTTGGCCCAGAGGCTGTTGAAAAGATTAACACCATCATTGCTGAGAGCAAAGCACAACTTGTTGCTCATAGAAGTGGCAATGTGTATGTAGTTGATATGTTGAAGGATAACCCTATGGCAAATGTCTGTCTGTTCTCTGCTGCCTCTACCAAAGAGACAGAATTGTGGCATAGGAGACTTGGTCACACCAACCTTCAAACTATCAACTCACTCTCCAAACAAAACCTTGTCAGAGGTTTACCATCAAAAGAATTCAAATGTGATGAGCATTGTGTTTCCTGTCTAAAAGGAAAACAACATAAGAGCTCTTACAAATCAATTGACGAGTCCAAAACTAGTCAGTGTTTACAATTGTTGCACATGGACTTGTTTGGCCCAGTTAAAATCATGAGTCTAAGAAGAAAGAGATTTTGTCTTGTCATAGTTGATGATTTTTCTAGGTTTACATAGACTTACTTTTTACACTCTAAGGATGAGACTGCAGGTATTTTGAAGGACTTTGTCACCAAAGATGAAAAACAATATGACTTGCCAGTAAAAGTCTTTAGAAGTGACAATGGAACAGAGTTTAAAAATAAGGAGTTGGATGATTTCTGTGTGTCAAAAGGGATTGTAAGGCAGTACAGTATTCCAAGAACACCAGAGCAAAATGGGGTGGCTGAAAGAAAGAACAGGACTCTCATTGAGGCTGCAAGAACAATGCTAGCAGACTCTGGCTTGCCTCTGTCCTTTTGGGCAGAAACTGCAAACACTGCTTGCTATGTTCAAAACAAAGTTTTAATCAACCCTAGACATCAAAAGACTGCTTATGAACTTCTGTTTAAAATCAAACCACTGATATCATTTTTCAAAGTCTTTGGCTGCCCATGTTTCATTTTAAATCTTAAAGATTCCATTTCAAAATTTGCAGCCAAAGTAGATTGTGGATATTTTCTGGGGTATTCTTCTACTGCCAAGCCCTATAAAGTGTTTAACACAAGGACCAAGACAATAGAAGAAACTCTGAATGTGAAGTTCAATGAACTTTCATCTTTAAAAATCCCAGCAAACCCTGCTGAGTTGTTTGATTTGGATAAATTCAAATTTGAAGATATTACTGTCAAAACTAATCCTGCAGGTACTCCACAATCTCCATAACAAGACTACAGCATAGATGTTGTGATTCCAGATCACTACAAAGTCTATCCTGTATCAGAGGAAGTAGTAGTTCAAAACAACTGTCAAAACTCTGCCACAGCTGAGTCAGCCACTGTTGGCCAGTCCTATCCCCAAATCACTGATTCACCCATCCTATCCACTGCTCAATCATCTGTTGACAAAAGTCAATCATCTGTTGACCATAGTCAAACAACTGTTGACAAAAGTCAGTCCAACTTTACACCACTTGGACCCATTCCTCCACCTCCATTTCAAACATCTGTTGACACTACAAAAGTGCAAACAGATGTTATGTCAACAGAGTCCCCAAACCTCTGTCCTTCACCACAAAATGCCATCATACCATATCAGGGAGATCTAATCTACCTAAGAGCTCATCCACCAGATCAAATCATTGGCAACATCAGAGAAGGTGTGCTCACAAGGAGCCAATCCTCAAATATCTGTCTTTTTGCAGGCTCTCTATCTCTTACACAACCTGTCAAGTACCAAGAGGCACTGAAAGACAACAGTTGGGTGGAAGCCATGCAAGAAGAACTCATTCAGTTCAAAAGACAACAAGTATGGGAACTTGTACCACAGCCTAAGGATGTTTGTCCAATTGGCACAAAGTGGGTCTTCAAAAACAAAACTGATGAAAGGGGTATAGTTGTCAAGAACAAGGCCAGGTTAGTGGTTCAAGGCTTCAGACAAGAAGAAGGAATTGACTATGATGAAACCTTTGCCCCTGTAGCAAGGTTAGAAGCTATCAGACTATTCCTAGCCTTTGCTGTCAACCACAACATCAAGGTGTATCAGATGGACATCAAATGTGCCTTCCTATATGGCAAAATTCAGGAGGAGGTCTATGTATGTCAACCACCTGGTTTTGAAGACACATTCCATCCTGATCATGTCTACAAGCTTAATAAAGCCTTGTATGGACTAAAACAATCACCAAGAGCCTGGTATGAAACTCTCTCCACTTTTCTCTTATCCATTGGCTTCACAAGAGGTAAAATTGATAAAACCTTATTTTTAAAATGGAAAGGAAAAGATTTAATGATTGTTCAAATATATGTGGATGACATCATTTTTGGATCCACATGTAACAAAATGTGTGAGGATTTTAGGGAACTCATGACAGCAGAGTTTGAAATGAGTGCTATGGGTGAACTTCAGTGCTTCCTTGGTCTCCAAGTGAAGCAACTGCAAAATGGCACATTCATTCATCAAAATAAATATGTGAAAAACTTGTTAACAAAGTTTGAGATGAATGATTGTAAGCCATGTAGTACACCCATGAGCACAGTCAAGCCACTCACTATTGATGACAAAGATGAACTGGTTGATCAAACACACTACAGATGCATGATTGGGTCTTTATTGTACTTAACAGCATCAAGGCCAGACATTATGTTTGCAACCTGTGTATGTGCAAGATCCTAGGCTTCACCTAGAAAGTCAAACCTTATTGCTGTGAAAAGGATATTCAGATATCTAAAAGGTGCTCCCACACTTGGTATCTGGTATCCTGCTAATGGAAACATTGAGCTTTCAGGTTATTCGGATAGTGATTTTGCTGGCTTCCACACCACAAGGAAGTCCACATCTGGAGGGTGCCAGTTTCTAGGGAATGCCTTAGTCTCCTGGCAAAGCAAAATGCAAGCAGCCGTTTCAACTTCCACAGCTGAGGCTGAGTACATTGCTGCTGCAAGCTGTACAGCCCAACTCATGTGGCTTCAAAATCAACTACTGGATTTTGGGATAACTGCACTAAGGACTCCACTCATGTTGGATAGCCAAGCTGCTGAAAATATCATCAAGAATCCAGTCTCTCATTCAACCCCCAAGCACATAGATATCAGACATCATTTTGTCAGAGATAGCTATGAAAAAGGTTTGATTTCTCTGCACCATGTTCCAACAGAGGATCAATTGGCAGATGTGCTGACAAAAGCTTTAGACACATCTACCTTCACAAATCTGATCTCTCGAATTGGAATGTTAAACATGGATTAAAACAACAAAAATGTTTTCAATAAAAACATTAAAATGTTTTCAGAAAATCAAATTTTTGCTCAAAATGACACTTTAGTTGAAAAATCTGTTTTAAACCACTGTTGGTTGAAAAATCTGTTTCAAACATCTGATCAGATAAAACAACCACTGTTTAATTCAAACCACTGTTGGTTGAAAAATCTGTTTCAAACATCTGATCAGATAAAACAACTGTTATTCCATCAGTCTTTTGGTTAAACAACAGAGGTTGGCAACAGATGTTTACTAAAACAGCTGTATGCCACTAGATGTTTAAACCATCAGATGTTTGCCACGTCGGCTCTCAAAAGCAGAGTTTTGCCACATCAGCGGTTTCACCAGAGGCTATAAAACCATGTTTTTCCCCCAACAGCAGTTTTACTGTCTCATTGTATTCAAAATACTAAAACCGCCTTCGTCTTCATCCAAACCCTCATCCATAGTTCAGTACTTTCATATTCGAAATCCATTACAATGGATCTTCAAACAAAAGCCACACACAATTTCCTCCCATATCTGGTTAAAACAGAGGATAACGTACCATTCCATTCCACCATTGACATAATCACCAATTCAAAATACAAAAACATTTTCACTGTTGATGCTCCCATCCATTTAGAAACACTTCAAGAATTTTGGGCTAGTGCTGAAGTCCTGTTTCAAGACAAAAAGCCCACTTCCATAATCTCAAAAATTGGAGCCACCAGTATCGCTATAACCCCTGAACTCATATCCACAACCTTCGCACTCAATGACTTGTCAGGTATGGAATCCTTTCCTAAAACAGAGCTTCACACAGAGTTTCAGGAAAGAGGGTATGATGCACAAATGACTGGATCAACACTATATAAAAAGTTTTTCCCTACAGTCATGAAATTTTTCTTCCATACTCTCCTTCTCTGTGCCTCGGCCAAGACCACATCCTTCAATGAAATCCCATTAAGGATGCAATACTTGGGATATGATATGTTGTCAGATTCTGACTTCAATCTTTTCCAGGGATTGTTTTTGGACTTGGTTTCAAATGTGAAAGCCATAAAATCTGGCTCAAACAATGCTTTTCTACTCTACCCTAGAATCTTGAGTGTAATTCTACAAAAGATTTTACCAGAAAATGATTTTCAAAAGGGTGAGTCCTTTAAAATGAAAAGTTTAACTGATGAAACTTTCACAAGAATGCTGGGTTCTTCAACCCAAGAAAAAGTGTCAAAAGTGTTAAAAGTTTCTAAAACACAAACAAAGAGGACAAAAACAACAACTGTTGTTAAAACCTCTGTTGTTGAGCCCACTGCTCCTGGTGATCATGGCACTTCATCCAGTGCTGTGAAACCCACACCAGCCACCAAAAGAAAACGTCCATCCTCAAAAACCACCTCTACACCCAAAAAGGGACTTCTGGAAGATGAGATACCAGAAGTTAACCCAGTTGCATCACCAAAGCAACATGAAACCACTGTTGTTACTTCCTCACAACAGTTGGAGATATCTCAACCCAAACAAAATCCTCAAGAATCCTCACAAAAGGATCTTGTTGTAGGCCAAAGGGAACCTAATACTGAGGCTTATGAGTCACTTGACCATATGTTTACAAGTCCATCTCCCAGGGCTAATTCTCTTCTTACTCCACCTACATCACCACCACATGTTCCACAAACCATGCAACCTCTGTTTGAGGCAATTGACAAAACTCAGGATAACCCCAGTTCCTCTCCTTCACCTGTCACAGAGAGTATACCTCCACAAGTGACTGGGTCTAAGAAAAGTCAATCTACTATCCCACAAACAGAAGAGGAGGCTACACTCCAAGAGTTCAATGCAACTCCTGGTGAGGTTTCAAGAGAAGCAGCCACTACTGCTGTAGAGACCATTGTCTCACAACAGGACAGTGGTTACATTGCTAAGACTTCCTTGAAGGCAACAACTGATGAGGCCACTATTGTGTCCCCAAGATCAGTTGGAAGTCCCCAGAACCAAGACCAAGGGGTATCTGGTTCTCATTCCATGGACTCACCTCCTAGGACTGAACCAGTTAAAACTACCACTGGTAGGGATTCAGATGATCCTATTAACTTAGGTGATGAATCAAAACTACAAGAATTGACGGCTAGAGTTCAAACCATTGAAACCTCTGTTGCTGACATCAAAACTGATGTCAAGTCAATATTGGAAACCTTGGGTAACTTTACAAAGAGTCAACCATCCACCTCTGATATTGCTAATGATCTATGGAAATCTGTTTCCCCCATCATCATAGCTCACAGAAAATTAGCAGATCAGACACAAGAAACTTATATGAATTTGATCAGGAACATGGTGGATGCCAGATTTAATGATACAAAGGCTGACATCAAGGTGATCAAAGACCATCTGCTGAAGACTACTGGCTCTGCCCCTACCACCATTCTCAGAGATGAAGATGATGATGAATTCACTACTGATGATGCCAAAAAGGGGGAGAGTGGCAGAGATAGGCTGCCAAAGCTAAATCCATTTGCTGCACCACCCTCTCAAAAGGGTAAGTCAGCTGCTGACAAACCAAAGTCTACTAAATCAGCACCACAACAACAAAAACAACCAAGTGCTCAAACCCCTGTTGCTGATCCAGCCAAAACAAGCAAGGCAAAGGAAGTTGATACCTCTGCCAATGAAAAGGCTGATAAAGCTGCTGAAGACAAACTGAAAAGGGCTGACACATTGGAAGTTAAAGCAGAGATGTTGGTTCAGCTCAAAAAGGAACAACAGCAAGAAGTGGAAGATGTGAGTTCCTCAAAAAGAAGAAAAATCCCAGCAAAACATACAAGGAAACCTCCATCAAAACTATCTTCTGAAACCTCTAACGCTGAAACCCCTGTTATCACAACCACTGCTACCAAAACATCTTTTTCAACCAAACCAATCACCACACCATCAACCACTAAACCACTCACAAAACCAGCCACTACACAAACAACAACCAAACCTACCACAACACAACCAAAAACCCAAACAACTACTGGTTCTACAGAAGGACCAACAGATGTTAAAACAACCACTGCCACATCCTCACCCTCACCAAAAATCTTGTACAACAGAAAAAGGAAATCCACCTTTGTTGTACAAGATGAAAACATTCATACCACACCACCTAACACCCCTGTCACACAATCCACACCTGTTCCAGCCATTCCACTCTCATCATACTCACCACACACTTCACAATTCAGATCCCACAGACCACCACCAACCATCACACCATTGGCTGACAAGTATCCTCTTGAGCTTGATTTACTCAAGGGGGAACTTCAATCCTTCTATAATACTGATAAGCCATCAGATAGATCCTTCCCTTCTCTTAAAAATTTCCCTGTCCCTCTCAACATTGATACATATCTAAAATACAAGAGTGAACAGGCAGATGCCATCATCAAAGAGAAGTGCAATGGGAAGGATGACAGGACTGCTCAGGGCATCCATTCAGCAGAACTTAGCAAATTAAGAAAGGATTGAGGATTTTGCTAAGACCCTGAGCAACTCCATGTCTGCCATGCCTCTCAGCAAAGATATGGAGAAGGAGGTTAGGGATTCTCTTCTAGAACAGATCTTGGCCACCAAGCCTTACAAAGCAAACAAAAACCAATTCACAGGCTGGACCACACATGCTCTAAGAGAAGAATTAATAAGAATTGAGAGCATGGCCAAGAATCCTCATACAAAGGCCTCTGCCCCAGATTTCAGTAAAGGGAGAGATCAAGCTAGAGCTTTAAAGTTCAAAAGAATGAGACAAGAGATTGTAGCTGCCAAGTATGGAGAGATGAGATCTGTTGCTAGATGGTCTGAAATCAGACTGATTGAAACTTACAAGAAATTGGAAGAAGATAGAAAGAAAGACCCTAGCCTTCCACGAAAACCTATCTATGATGATGCACCAAAGAGACCTCTACAGGCCTTTACACTTGACAGTTTACTGGAAACCTCTGATCTCTCCATTGCTGCAAGAAGACAGTTCAAGAAGCAGAAGGAGATGACAGAAGAGGAACAAAAACAGTTTGCTGACACATTTGTAAAAGAGGGTCTTATAAACCAAATTAGATCTTTCACTGATCCTGTGTCAGATAGAATCAGGGAACTCATTGGCAGGCCTCCATCAACCAACTCATCAAGAATAAAGATGCATCCCAGTCACTCCTCTGATTCTAAAATTCTAAAATGGAAGTCAAACAAATACACCCATGAATTGACATTGCTCAGATCAGATGGTAGTATTCAGAAGCTAAGCATGGATGATGCACATGGCCTATGTGCTGAAGACTTCCAAACTCTTCTGAATTTGACACTGGAAAGAGATGCTGAAGACCTCTACTCTTTGAGCTTTGAGTTACAACTCAAAGGCCAAATAAGAGAAAGTCTGATGAGGAATAAAGATCAATAATAAAGCAGAGTTTTGGCATCATCTGTTCTAAGGGGGATTGTTGGGTCTGCTGACCTGGAAAAGAACAGATGATTGAAAAGCCAAAATATACTAACTTTTGATCCCATGAATAAAACAGTTGTTATAAAGAAGCCTTCCCCAAAAGACTGTTGATCCCTAACAACTGCTGATTCAAACAACTGATAAAGACAACTGCTACTGCTGAAAGGTCTGCTGAACAAACGTCTGAAGAATAAAGGTCTGATGAAGAAACAACTGCTGAACAAGAACTGAAGAACAAAGGTCTGTTGAACCAACAGCACTTTGGTTCAACGGATGATAGAGACCATCAGAGTTTTACTTTACATTGTTTTGTATTATCAGAGTTTTTAATGTAACAGTAGTTATAGTTAGCAGATGTTAGAAGTTGTTAGTCAGTTAGAGGTCGCTGTCTTAGGTGACGTCAGCACTGATCATCAGAGGTTTGAGTCTGTTTATAAATTGAACAGTACTTGCACTGTTCTATTTATCACTCGTCATTCTCTAAGACAAACATTCTCTGAGTGATCAGGCTGAGGGGGAGTTTACTTGTACAATTGTAATCTTTCAATTAATGAAAGCTTTCGATTAAAAACAATTATTCTCCATGTTTTGATTTATAGTTTATTCCGCTGCACTTTCCATTTATATCTCATTCCATTCATCTCATACTTAGTTAAACAATCAAAACAATCAGAACTCAGATCTTAACAGTATATGAAAGGATAACCTATAAATGAAAGTGAAGGAAAGAGTTCAAGTAAATAGATATTCGTGTGCTAAAATAGTGGGTGTAACTCCTCTATTTATAGCCGAAAGATTACATACATACTAAGTAATCATAAGCTTATAATAATGTTTAGATAATACTACAACAGGCTTTAGTATCGAAACTTGAACAAAGACTTTAAGCTAATTAATATAATACTAAACTGCTGAGATTAAAGGGCGGTTAGAATCTTCTAATGAAAGTGCTGATGAGTCTTCAACAGTTCTTCAGATATTTTGTCTGGTTTATCTTCAGAACTTCTGATGTTTCTACTCTTCAAAACATTACATGTTTTCTTCTTCTTCTTCAGCAGTTTCACAAAATAACGAGAGGATATAAGACTAAGGTTTATGATGGCTTGTCAATCCTCTTTGACCTTACAATCTCCCCCTGGATTGATGAAGCCAAAACCTTTATCTATCTTTATTTATGATCCTCTCCTCCTTGAGTCAAGAACTCTTTCAATTTCTTCAAGTGCTTGATGTTTGAGTTCTCTAACATCTGATTCTAGAAGTAGTCCTTGGTCTGGTTTTATTCCTTGAATGGTTAGTAGATCTTTGTCAGATAACTTTTTCAATTCAGTTACACTGTGAACGACTTTCCATGAATAGTCTTGTCTTTCTAGAACCAGGGAAGTGGACTTTTGGGTGAAGTACCATTTCTTGATTGGAGATGTGGAGCTGAAGAATCTGTCTCTGTATGGTACTATCTGAAGGTTTGAATGTAGATCTGATGTTGGAGGTGTTTCTTTTTCAACATTGATCAGATTGGATTTTCTTAACTTCTCAACTAGTACAGTACCAGGTTTATCACCTTTTGCTATGATCTTGTGATGTTCTGTGACTACCTTGGTCTGTTTTTAGTCTTTGATGGTCTATTGCAGTTGATAAGCAAAGGTTGCAGGATCCCTATATTGAGTTATCAAAGGCGTCTCATCAACAGAAAAATCATTTTCAACAATGACATTCTTTTCAAGCAAGAACATTTTGAAATCTGTCTTTGTGCTTTCCCATGATTTTTGTTTGGTAGTAGGCTGTGTGGATTTGTATTTTTCTTGATGTGCAATTCTGTCAGCCTTGAGCTTTTTGTAAGTGTCATAAAGTACACCTTCTTTCCACTTACATATCTGTTGCTCTCTTCTGCTTTCTTTCTTTTTCTGTGGCAAGCCTTTCAGTTACAAGTGTTGTCTGTCTTGTGAGTTCTTCAGTTGAGAGTCCCTTGAGAGAGTATTTCCTTGTCTTTGAATTTTTGCGAATAAAGTTCATCAGCTGTTGCCTTTTATCTTCTTCTGCTACAAGGAGAAGTTGCTCAGCAAGTCTTTCTTGTTCTACTAACTCTCTTAACTTCTTTTCATATTCTAACAGTTTGTCATCATAGCTCAAGTCATCCCTTTCATCTATGCTTTGCCATGCTTCATGTTCCTTTGCCTCTCTTTCTGCTTTTCTTTTCTCTTCTTCTGTTAGTTCCTTTTCTTATTCTTGATCTTTAATTATTACGGAAGAGGAGTTTATGGGAACAGGCTTTGGAAATTCAGCAGGGTTTGTTTCTGTTCCATTAGATGAATGATCTGGTTCAGTGCAGGAAATGTCAACCACTGAAGTGTTGATCTGAGTAGCATCAACTACTGAAGGATTGTCTTCAGTACTTTTGGTTTTGACTTCAGCAGCAGCTTCACTAAGGCCTTGGGTAGACCTTTCAGCTATCTCTCTAAGGCTTCTTTCTTGTGATTCATACCATTCTGCTCTTTCTTTCAGAGCCTTTTTTTGTCTGGTCATTGAAGTTAATTTCTGAGAATCCTTGAGATGTTGTGCTTCTCTAGCAGCTCATTTTGAAGCTTCAAGAAACACAACTTCTGGTTCCTTTGACATCTCCCCCTTTTTGGCTTCATCCACTTCAGGAAACCATGGAGGTGGAGGTGTTACACCAGATAGATGGGCTAATTGTCTTCTGTTATCTTCCATCTTTCTTGACAATTCACCAAGCTTATGATCAATTGCATTGTTTATCATCTCCAGTTGAGTTTTTTTCTTTAACTCCATAGCAGTCATAAATGTTTGGAGATGACCAGAAATCAGCTGGTGTACCATCTGGTATAAAGGACCATCTGGGCTGCATAGTTGGTTCAGTTCTATGCTAGTTGACCTAGAGAATTGGGTAGGCTTTTGTGATTGTGGAATGTGAGTTTTGGAGTGATCCTCAGTGTTAACTGGGGATGCCACATTTGGGGAATTGGGGTTTAAGTGGTCTTCAACCTATTCTTCTGTGACTGTCTCCTTGAGAACAGATACATTAGAATCAGGACCTTCACAGTCAGCCGTCAATTCAAATTGTTTGGTTTTTGATCCATCATCCAAATTAATGGAATCATCTGAATCACTGACATAGTCCTCAATGAGAACAGTCTCAGTTGTCTCATGAGGCAGGCCCAACCTAGTTGTCTCATGAACCTCTTTTTCTTAAAACTGAGGTTTTCCTACCTCAGGCACATGGCCTTCATCAGTAGTTGCCACATTTGAGGTCTTAGCTATGGTACTACTGTCCTCCAATCCATCACTAAATGGTATAAGAGTAGTAGCAGCCTCAAATATACCAAAGGTTTCTATGTTTGGGCTTAGAGACCTTGGTCCCTCCTAATCTCTTGGGTTAGGGCTGACCACATTCTCATCGATGTCCATCTTTGTGTTTTCATCCCCTGTTTTATGTGGTGAGTGGAGATTGACATTTGCTGATGAGTTGTTTTGTTTCAGCCCAGAGAGAATATTAGCAACCTCAACTACTGGAAAGGTTTCTTTTTCAGAAGTTAAAGGATCAGCAGTTGAGTTTTGTTCAGTATGTTCAGATTCTTTGAAAGAAGGGTCAGTAGTTTTGACCTTTTAAATCTCTTTCTTGAAAATAGAATGGATACGGGTGCTCTTTCAAGAATTGGAGATGAATGAGACTGTGAGGAAGTTTCAGTCATATCTTTTGAAAGTGTAGATTGCACATTAGCATCTTCAGGCATCTCAACTTCCTGAATTGCTTTTCTTTTTGGGTTGGTGGGTTTGGATTTTTGTTGTTTGGGTTGTTTTGGCCTTTTGAATTTGGGATTTGAGGATGTTGGTTCCTTAGGGACTGTGACATGTTCCTCTTGGTCATCCTCTGGCAGAAGTGCCGGTTTGTTATGCCTAGAGTATGCTTGTGAGGTTAAAGGGTTTAAAATAGTTGTTTCACCCACAAGCACCTCTTGTCCAAGTTCCTTAATAATATGTTGCATGATGAACCTTGGATACAACAAAAATTTCTTTTTATCATTTTGGTGATGCAACACCAACTCATTGAAAAAGAAATCAGATGCCCTAAACTTTGATTCATTTATAATTGAATGAAAATTGGTTACATGGTTGAGGACATCTGATCAGAAGATCTAGTCTTCGGACTTAAACACATGATAATATAATGAAACAAAAGTTTATATTTTGCATCATATTATTTCTTATAAATGGTAGCATGTGATAGTCTACCTTGATAACCACATTCAGTTACGGTTGATTGAATTGTTCCACTAGGATTATGATCAGGTACTTCAGCATCATCAAGACCTAATGTGTCGCCCAGAGTTGCCGGTATGATTATTATTTCTTTCCCTTTGATCATAGTCTTCAAGGAAAGGACCTTACCATCTTCGGTAACAGTCTCAGTGTTTGCCCAAAACTCATTAAGAGTCAGTGTGGATTGGTGGGTCTATAGTGAACGCTGTGTAAAATTTTGACTTTACGATCAAATCAATGATTTCATCGTATTGGGACCAGGCTTTGTCTTTCTTGAAGTAGCCTCTTTGATTGTGTCCCTGTGTTAAGAACTAAAGCCATTGTTTGTGATGGAACAGTTGAATGATTTAGAGAGGTTTTTGTTCTTGAGAGAGAGGGAGGGAAGTTTTGTTTTTGAAACAATAATAATGAAAAGAGGGGTTTGAGAAGTTTAATGGACCTTTTAGGTTAAACTTCTGAGAAAGATAGGAAAAGACTGTTTTGCCCTTTGTGTCTTAAACCTCTGATGCATATTTGTTCATCAGGAGTTTCCTACTTTGTTATTTAGTAGTTTTGAACTACTGAGAAGATTTAAAAGAAAAGTACCCCTAAAATCAATACTTGATAATTTTATCAGTAGAATTTTCTTTTCAGAAATTTTCCCTTACAGATGTTTTGTACATCAGTAGTTTCCCTCTCTTTTTATTGATCAACAGAGGTTTGAAATAAGGTTAGTAAACAAGTAAGTGAAAGTAAAATATGTACAAAATAGTGAAGACACTTACAGAGTTTACTCAAAATTTAGCATTCCAAGCATGGAAACTAACCTCTGAAATGTTGATGTGTCAAGGGGTTTAGTGAATACATCAGCTATTTGATTAGCTGTTGTGACAAGTTTTACCTCAATCTTGACTTTTTCATAGCAATCCCTGATGAAATGATATCTGATTTCTATATGTTTTGTCTTTGAAAACTGAACAGGGTTTTGTAAGATGCTAATGGCAGATTTACTATCTAGTAAAAGTGGAGTCTTGGTCTCTTTGATTCCATAATCAAGAAGTTGATATTGGAGCCATTGAATCTGTGATGTGCAGCTTGCAGCAGCAATGTATTCAGCTTCAGCTGTTGAGGTTGCCACAGATGTTTGTTTCTTTGATTGCCAAGACACCAAGCAGTTTCCTAAGAATTAACAACCACCAGATGTAGATTTTCTTGACATTTTACACCCTGCATATTCACTATCTGAAAAAGTTGTTAACTTGGTATTGCCTGAAGCAGGATACCAAATTCCTAGTGTAGGAGTTCCTTTCAGATTTCTGAAAATTCTTTTGACAGCAGTTAGGTGAGATTCTCTTGGTGCAGACAGATATCTAGCACCGACACAAGTTGAAAACATAATATCTGGCCTAGAAGCAGTTAAATATAACAGAGAACCTATCATACATCTATACATGGTTTAATCAACCTGTTTTCCTTGATCATCTGGTTCAACTTGTGTGGTTGGTTTCATGGGAGTGGAACATGATTTACTGTCTTGTAAAGAAAATTTGTTTAATAATTCTTTAACATATTTAGATTGATGTATAAAAGTTCCATTTGTCTGTTGCTTGATCTGCAGTCCCAAAAAGTACTGCAGTTTTCCCATTGTACTCATTTCAAATTTTGATCGCATGAGTTTCTTAAAATCATCACATAGTTATGTGTTTGTTGAACCAAAAATGATGTCATCAACATAAATTTGAACAAGTAAGACATGATTTCCAACACGTTTTATAAACAGAGTTTTATCAATGGAGCCTCTAGTGAAGTGATTTTTAAGTAAAAAGTTGGACAGAGTTTCATACCAGGCTCTTGGAGCCTGCTTTAGACCATATAGAGCTTTGTCCAGTTTGTAAACCCAGTCAGGATGAGCAGGGTCTTCAAACCAGGAGGTTGACAAACATACACTTCCTCTTTTATTTTTCCATAAAAAAATGCACTTTTGACATCCATTTGAAAAACTTTAATTTTGTTGGAAATTGCAATAGCCAAAAATAACCTGATGGCTTCAAGCCTTGCAACCGGAGCAAAGGTTTCATCATAATCAATTCCTTCTTCTTGTGAATAACCTTGTACTACTAGTCTTGCCTTGTTCTTAATAATCATACCAGCTTCATTTTGTTTGTTTCTGAAAACCCATCTTGTGCCAATTGGTAGCTTGTTTGGAGGTAAGGGACAGATTTCACAGACCTGTTGCTTCTTGAATTGAAGCAATTCTTCTTGCATAGCTTTAACCCAATTGTTATATTTGGGGGATTCTTGATATTGCTTTGGTTCCAACTGAGAAATAAATGCTGAGAAAAAGAAAAAGTTGGAAAGCTGGTTTCTTGTAAGTATCCCTGAGGCAATATCACCATGATTGGATCCAATGGATGATCCTTGTGTTCAATCAGTTGTTGTAGCCCTGTACTTGATGATGGCTCTTGAACTTCTTCAAACAAACCACTGAGGTTGATGATATCTGGTTCAGCTGTATGTTGTCCTCCAGGAGTCTGTGGAGCTGAATCAGTAGTCTGAATTTGTTCCTCAGCAGTTGTTGAAGTAGAAGTTTGTAAAACTTCTGATGGTTTGAAAGTTGATTTGATGACTGTGTTTGGAGTCCATGGTGGAGGACTATCATCATAAAACCCTTGATCACCATAATAAGTAGGTTTAGATGATGTAACAGTCTTTTCAGGTCCGAAATGAAAATTGTCAAGATCAAAAAGTTCAGCAGGTTATGCTGGAATGAGAGAATGTTTGGACTCATTGAACTTGACATTCAGTGTTTCTTCCACAATCTTGGTTCTGGAATTGAATACCTTGTAGGCTTTTCTAGTGGAAGAATAACCAAGAAAATAACCTAAATCAACTTTAGTAGCAAACTTTGAAATAGAGTCTTTAACATTTAGAATGAAACATTGACATCCAAAAGTCCTGAAAAGGGAGATAAGGGGCTTGATGCCATGAAGAACTTCATCAGTAGTTTTGAAATGTCTTTTGTTGACAAAGACTCTGTTTTGAATATAACAAGCTGTGTTGACTGCTTCAGTCCAAAAATATAATGGTAGGCCTGAATCAGCTAACATAGTTCTAGCTGCTTCAATTAATGTTCTGTTCTTCCTTTCTACCACACCATTTTGTTCAGGAGTTCTGGGAATGCTGAACTGTCTAACAATCCCTTTAGACAGACAGAATTCATCTAGAGTTTTGTTCCTGAACTCTGTCCCATTGTCACTCCTGATGACTTTGACAGAGAAAGAATATTGCTTCTCTATTTGTAGAATGAAGAACTTGATTATTTCACCTGCTTCATCCTTGGAATATAAGAAGAAAACCCATGTGAATCTTGAGTAGTCATCAATGATGACCAAGCAGTATTTCTTCTTACCAAGGCTCATAATCTTGACTGGCCCAAATAAGTCCATATGGAGTAGTTGAAGACATGCAGTTGTTTTCTATTCTTCTATAGACTTATAAGAGGACTTACGCTGTTTACCTTTAAGACAGGAAACACAGTGTTCTTTACACTGGTATTCCTTCAAAGGTAGACCTCTGACCAAGCTCATTTTTGTGACTTTGTTTATGGTTTTAAAGTTCACATGGCCATGTCTCCTATGCCAGAGATTAGTTTCAGAAGTTGATGCTTTTGAGAAGAATCAAGCAGTGTTGTTCAGTACTTTGTCTTTTTCAATGTCCAATGCATAGACATTTCCATGTCTTTTGGCTATCAGCAAAGTATGATCTTCAATGATCTTCTCTATCAACTTTTGTCCTTATGGTGATATGATCTTGCATACTGTCTTTGTGAAAAAGGAAGAATATCCTTCGTCACACATTTGTGAGACACTCAACAAGTTATATTCCAAGTTTTCAACTAGATTGACTTTATCAAACTGCATTTTACCAGAGGGTACATTGCCATGTCCTAGCACATATCCTTTGGCATTGTTCCCAAAGGACACAGATCATTCTCTTTGACTGATAAAATTGCTTATCAAGTATCTGCATCTTGTCATGTGCATTGAGCCTCCACTATCAACATACCAAATGCTATTCAAACCTCTGGAGACCCTCTGCACTATATAGCAAATTAGTTAGTTTTAGGAACCCAAGCCAGTGTGGCTTTGGGTTTTCTCTTGAGAACAGGAACAGTTTGTTTTGGACCATTTTTAGGAATCCATGTCTTTTAGGCAATGGATTTTTCATTAAGAACAATGGTGGAGTCCTTTCAAGGATCACCATTAACTTTGGTCATCAATAGTTTTACCATATTCATGAGATTGTTAATCTTAGCGGTTTGTGAGACTGCTGATGATTCAGGTCCAACTATTGAGGAAGAATTTTGAGAAAAAGGCTTTTGTTGAGATTTAGTCTTTTCTGAGAAAAGGTGTTACTTGGTTGTTGTTTGTTGGGATAGAAAGTTTCTTCAAAATCTTGTTTGATTTTTTTTCCCACAACCAGTTGTAAAATTTTCTTGTTATACTGATTTTCTTTTGTACAAAATTCTGTTCTGTGGTTAAACAGACCACAAATTTCACATTCTCTTGCCTTTTCCTTCCTTTTAAATTCATCATGAGATGTGGAAGGCAAGTTACTGACAGTTTTAAAGATTTGAGTTAGGTTATCAGTAGTTTTTAGGTTCTCAACTCCTGATGTAGATGAAACCACTGATGACTTAATGTCAGTATTTTTAACTTCTAAAGGACTTTCAATTTTTAGAAAGTTCTGGTGAAAAGATGTGCATTCTTTCACATTGGAAGTTTGATTTAGAACTATTCTACTCCCATCGTCAGCAGTTTTGGGAGTAAAATCAGTTGGAGTTTTAGTATGGTTGTACCCTATGCCAAACTTACATTTGATGCAGTTTGTTTGTTAACTAGCATTTGGTAACCTCTATATGACTCAACCCAATTTTTACAATCAACCTTGGTGTCAGCAAGCTCTTTTCTAACATTTCCTAGGTCTTTTATCATGATTTTAATCTGTGCTTGGGTTTCAATAGCATTATTTGTTAATTTAGGAATTTCTTTTGATTTTGCAGCAAGGTTTCTTTCTAAATCATATTTTATTTGAGTGTATTTTCTCTCAGAGTCATTTCCTTTGCCATGTAGATGCACATTGGTTTCTCTTATAAGAGCGAAAGATTCTTTGCAAGAATTTGAACATAGTTCCCTCAAAAGCCATTAAGGCAAAATTCTTTCTGCCATTATCAGGTTCTCCCCAGTTGATGTCATAGACTTTGTTGTCTGCATCTTGACTGCATTCAGATGTGTCAAAGGGAAGACTGCTCCAATCAACATACCCTGATGTGAAAAGACTTTGTTGAGAGGGTTGTTGAGTTTGTGGAGGAAGTTGAGCAGCTGAAATAGGAGGTATTTGATGTTGACCCTGTTGTTGAGCAGGCATTTGAACATATTGTATTTGAGGCACATATTGGATTTGTGGAGCATGTGCCTGTACAAAATGAGCACTCCCTTGAGTTCCATTATTCTTATTATAACTGGGGTTGAACTGATTTCCAGACTGTGGTTGGTTAAAGCTAGAGCTTCTGCACTCTCTAGCAAAGTGTCCCAACTTTTGACACTTATGACATCTAACTTTAGATTTGTCAAAACCAACTTTTGTTTTGTTGTTCAGTCCTGGAAATTTCCTTCCTGACCTTTTATAAAATTTATTAGTTTTTATGCTTAACATGGCCAGTTGGTGTAGTATATCCATTTCTTCTAAGTCATCATTACTGAAATTTTTTAAATCATCCATTATAAAGCACATATTATCAGTAGTTTGACTATCTTCTTCGTTGTCATAACCTGGATATGACCTTTCTGATGAGATCCCAGTGGTTATGTCAATGTGGTCAAAAGATCCAAAGTCAGTTGAACAAGAAGGTGAGTCTTGTCCTAAAAGTGTTGTACTACCTAGAACATAGTCATCAGCAGTTTTGCCAGAATTTCGTAACTTTTTCTTTTGATTTATTTCTCTTTCAAAAGTTAACAATCTCCCATGTAATTTTGTAAGAGTGAGGGAGTTAAAATCTGGTCCAGATCTAAGGACTATCGAATAAGTTTCCCATTTTCTGGTAAAGACCTTAAAAATCTATGAAGCATAGATACAGTTGTATACGTCTGACCCTTTAACTTTAACTTAGAGATTAATGAAGAAAATCTTTCAAATTGTTGTGTCAAAGTTTCTCCATTAATGTGAGTAAATGTTTCATATTGTTGAGCAAGAATTTCTCTGGTGTTGGCAACCACCTCTTCAGTTCCTCCAAACTATTCTTTTAGGCAACCCCAAAGCTCCTTGGCACTTTCACAATGTAAAAGGCCAGAGTAGATATCATTTGGGAGGACCATTGCCAACATAGAGAATGCCTTAGCATCAGTGTACTCTTTTGGGTCTTTTGGAATTTCTTCCATAGTTTCAAAATTTACGTTTACTAGTTTATGTGGTCCATACATAACAGATTTCCAACAACCAGTGTTGGTCTTTGACAGAGTATGTGCCAACCTTTTTTTTCCAAATATTATACTCATTCTAACCAACATAGCACGTTTAGTGGTAGATCCAGTATTATGAGGATCCATTTTTGAGAAATTTGATTTGTCAAGTTTTTCTCAAAGTGATGGGCAAACAGTGAACTTTTATCCTTTATTGAATATCAATAAGAGCCTCTGTCTGATTCTCAATTTGTTAGATTGATATTTGATCAGATAAACCAGAAGCTCTGATACCAATTGTTGGATCAATGGTCTCTTTTGTCAGTTTATATCCAAGAACACTTAAGTGTTATAAGTTTATCAAAGTAGTTTGAACAGCGGAATAATAAGTGTTCTAAGTTAAAATGTCACTTTTAACAGGAGTTATGACTCCCCCTCAATCAATGAACTACGAAGTTAAAGATGAGAATCAATAGTAGTAAATAAAGAAATTAAAGCAAGATGATTCTCAAATGTATATGAAAGGATAAACTATAAATGAAAGTGAAGGAAAGAGTTCAAGTAAATAGATATTCGGATTGGCGAAATAAACCGTGCCATCAGACCTTGGTTCCAAAAGATTAACCATCTTGAATAATGACTCATCCTTCAGATTCTCACTTTTCAGAGCTTCCTGCTGAGCGTCGCGGATACGGGTAGAGATGAACAAAAAAACGGTTCTAGAACCGGAACTGGTGGAACCGACCCGAACTGTTCCGGTTCCGGAACCAAAACTAGTGGAATCGGTTCCGGTTCCTCTTAGGAACCATAGGTTCCAGCGCTGGTTCCTCTATTTTAGTCAAAAACGGTTTGGAACCGGAACCGATCTCAAGAACCGGTTCCAACCTTATAATGTACCAAATTCAAATTTTTGAACATTGGGCACCATTTTGGCTGTTAACTGGCCGTTTTTTCACCAAAAATCACCATTTTGCCACCCTTGTTTAGCATAAATTGGTTTTGGATGTTTTGGTTGATCACAACACTAAAAACCGCAAAAAAAAAACCCGAAAACGCAAAAACCACTATCATTTACACTTAATATTGTGTTCACTTTGCTTTTACTACATCATTCCATGGCTTCATCTTCAAACCCATCCCAAACGGGTTCCACAAACTAGCCTACCGTTGTTTAAATTCTCGAGACGACATGAAACGCCTAACTTTTTGTAAAAAATTGTTATTTCGACTTGTGTCTTATGTTGAATGGCGAAAAAAATGCACGTTGTAGAAATTTTTAATTTCATTTTCCATGTTTCTTGTTTCGAAATCCTAAAAAAAAGTCGTAATGTTATGTTTATTTTTTTTCCATCGGCTTATATTTTTTTTATTGTTCGCGCAAGAACCAATTCCGGAACCAAAATCGAAACCTAACCCGAACCGAACCGAACCAAACCGGAACCGGCCTTAATCGGTATATCATCGTTTAGTTATCTTGAATGGGTTAACTACCCTTGGCATACGCTGAACTAGTGGTTAATAATTTCTGTTTTTGGGTTTGGGAAACCTAACTATTGTTCTTGGTTTGGGAAACCTACACTTTTACTTACCTTACTTTGTAAACTCACCAACGTTATGTTGACACACGATATACATGCTTTTGCAGGTAGTTATCTTCTGGTGTCATGATTAGGAAGCACTGCACGTTTCACCGCATATGGAGTCTTGGGCATACACCTAAATTACATATTATGCTTTTACGTTTTCTTTCATATGGTTTAATTTGGGCGCGTTGTTTTGCGCATGGTTTAAAAATGTTTGAATTTGGTCTACGTTTCCGCAGCTTTAGTAAACTTGATTTTTGAAAACGAACTAAATGGTTTGGGCATTTAGAGTTCGTTCATATGACTTATGGCTATGGGATCCTGGTATGTCATACGCCTCGCGGTATAAACTCCGTAGTGGAAATTTGAGGGTGTGACAAATCTTTTGGAAAGACTTCGAGATAGTCTCGCACCACCGGTATGTCCTCAAGTTTCCGATATTTGGCTTTCTGTTCAACGATGTGTGCCAGGAACACAACACATCCCTTCCTTAAACATGTCTACGCCTTGATGCAAGATATGACTCGAAGAGTAGATCCACCACGGTCTCCTCGAATCGAAAGGTTTTCACCATCGGACAAGGGAATACGAACCAATTTCTCATGACAGACGATCTCTGCACGATGTTTGGATAACCAGTCCATACCAATGACAATATCGAAACTACCCAACCGATACGTAGCAGATCAATGCAAAAGATACGATCACCAAGTTCCAGAACACAATCCTTAACAACTTCTTCAGACGAAATTAACTTACCATTGCTAACTCTATGGAAGAATGTGTGTCCAACTTGGTTGATTCTAACCCAAGTGAGTTCTTAAAGTCGGTCGACACAAAGCTAAAATCAGCGCCAGAATCAAACAGTATCGATGCAAAATGGATGTTAAGGAGAAACGTACCCGTAACCACATTCGGGTCATCACGTGCTTCATTGGCTCCTAGCACGAACGCTCGACCGTGAGCTTGATCCTTAAGCTTGGGGCAATCCTTGCGGAAATGACCGGTTGCACCACATTCGAAACACTCATTCTTGGTAGGTGGAGTGTTAGTGGGTTTGGCCTTGCAGTTAGCGGTTTGGTGACCTCGACGATTGCAGTTCTTACACAGGATACTGTCACAAGTGCCAACATGGTGGTAGTGGCATTTACTGCAATAGGGATGGGGCCCGTTATACTTACGTTTGGGCTCCTCAGCAGCAGTAGCAGCAAAAACCTTCACAGTTTCCTGGCGCTTGTGGGGTGAGTTCTTACCTTTCTTGGAGCCAAATCACTTTCGCTTGTCTCCAGAACTCTCACTAGCAACTGCAACCTTCTGGTTCAATGAACCAATACGGACAGCATCGTCGGTCAGATTGTGAGCTAGAGTAACAACAGCCTGGATAGTGGTAGGTGCAGACGCAGTGACCATGCTTCGAATCTTGGGAGATAAATCCCAAATATACCGCTCAACTCTCTTGTATTCCGGAGTGACCATGTGAGAAACTAGTCGAGGGAGCTCGTGGAAGCGAGTAGTGTAAGCAGTCACCTTAGCATCCACCATGGAAAGATTCCAGAATTCCGCCTCCAGCTTTTGTAGTTCACTCCTAGGACAGTATTTCTCCATGAGTAGAGCCTTGAGATCGGCCCAGGCGAGATTGTAAGCCGCATCTCGATCCATGGTTTGAACTTGAAGATTCCGCCAAGTGAGGGATTCATCTTGGAAAGTGAAAGTAGAGTACTTCACTTCACTTTCTGGTCCTCATAGCAACCACCGATGTCAAGAACTGACTCAGTCTTTTCGATCTAATGAACAATTCCAACAGCACCCTCGGTACCACGAAAGTTCCATGGTTTTGCAAGCCATGAAAGTCTTGTACGAACATCCCCGAACAGGGTTGTCAACTTTGTTATCCATTTCGCTTCCCTGTCGACGACCAATACTTCTAGAGCCTCCGCTGGAATCGGCTCGAGTAGTGTCATGTCGAGCAATTGTCTCAGCAATCACTCTAGCCAGCTCAGCGGGAGTGGCTGGTAATGGTTCGCCATCGTTGGTTCGTGCAGATTGTAGGATTTGCACGATTTCCTTCTAATATGACACATATCAATAGTGTGAGACACATATTCTGCCAATATTGTCGTTCATACAAATGTAACAATCAAGGATAACCATGCATAGCAAATCAATTATAACCACAAGACAAAAGAATAAGCAACACAGAACAACCATAAATAACATACTAACATATGCCGTACATAAATCCCAAAATACATAAGTACTAGTACAAAAGACGGGCGGATGAACCACAATAGTTAAAACTACCAAACTAACACAACAATATCTCATAACAATGTAACATAACATAAAGTAACATCAAATACAACTACAACTACATATTACTCTATGAAGAAGAAGAAGATGGAGATGTAGCAGCTAGTGCAACAACCGCATCTCGTAGGCGAGAGTCATCTCCATCATCCTCTTCTCCAAGGTCTCGATGCATCTCTCTGCCTCTGCTTTCCCCAAAGCTATCGCTAAACTCCCTCACTCAGCCTCCTCTGCACAAATCTCCAACTCCCGGATGCGCATACCCATAGCAACCAGCTGCGCGTCGTGGGACAAAATAACTCTGCGCTCCATGTAGAGTGGCCTCCCAGAAGATCCTCCCAATGTCATAGCCTCGTGGTCATCCTCCTCGTCTCGGTGAGCTAGGTCACCAGTAAGGTTGGGAAGGTAAGGCCGCTTGCGGGCCTGTAAGCGCCTCCTCAGACTCGGTGATGACTTAGCCACCGGTACGGGTGCCTCCGTGATGCGTAACTCCGGTGTGGGGTAAGTGGGCAGAACAGGCTCGCTGTCAAGGACAGGGTCAGCAGGCAGGGCAGCAACCGGTGTACGAACAAGAAGGGCAATGACCACGGTCTGGCGCACCCTTTTACAGGGAGTGTACTTTTGGAGAGTACAAGCCGTACGGTCAAGGTGAAAGGATGGGGCTAGGCTAGGGGTAGTGGGGACAGTGGTAGGGACCACTGAAGGGTGAACGTCGGGGTCAGGAAGAGAAAAAGGGACGTCATCCCTGATGTCGTCATTCGAGGTACGCCTAACAAAGAGGTGTCGGGTATATGTCCATCTCGGAGTCAGAAATCCAACCTCCTCCATGATGGAGAAAGTCGGGATCCTCATAAGGAATAGGGGCAGGCTGGGTGAGAAGGAGAACCTCCTCTGGCGTGTCTTCTATCAAGTGGTCTGGCTCAGAGTCAATTAGAATGGTGAGGTCAACAGTAATAGTCATGGTCCTATCATATGCATGCATATATATGTAAATAAACATGTATGTAAACAAATAAACTATCACACCCGGGTGGCATCGTGGAGCAACTCGAGATTTGAGAGGTGCAAAGCGAGACGGTGTGGTACTTTGTGAAAACCTTTCGAAAAATGCTTTGGGTTATAGTTGACTCAAAATAATCTTAGTTCGCTATAACCTTATGCTCTGATACTAATCTATCACACCCCGCCAAGGCAAAAACACGGGAATGCGACCTTGAAAGGTTTCCAAACACAAGATCCAAGTAACACACAGTTTTATTAAAATAGTACCATCATAGGATGGATATTGTCATAAATTATTCAAACCAACACAACATTGTCTAAAAATTAAGATGGTGTCTGAAATTCATGATATTAAAACTAAAACATTACGTGACTGACAAAACCCATTCCAAAGAGGTACCACCTAGTGCATGCTCGAATCCATCTCCCAAATCTCTCGTCATTAGTTACCTGAAAAAACATGCATGAAAGATTTGTCAACAATAATGTCGGTGAGTTCATTGGTTTGGGTGTACTAAGTAAAATGCTTGTGTAATTCATGATCTAGCTAAGCAAATGATCAATGTGCAAACCATGAGTCCTATAACCAAACCTCTTGACTGTTGTGCCTCGTGCATTGTACACTAAAGACAATGAATGCATAGTAGAATACTAACACTCTTTTGTATGTAACTGGTTAGAGTGACTAACCAAGAGTGGGGGTGTCAACCCAATAGATCTATTGAAGTGTTCCATGGCTTTTGATAGCTAATGGTTATAGTAAACGTAGTACAAGGACTAATGAGCTCATGAATCAAATGTCTTATGTTCCACATGGCAGTCATGATAGAATTAACAGACAATTGTAAATTGTACTTGAGTTGTAGCATGTTTATCCCCCAAAAATGTTAAAACAGTAAAATGGGGCCGTGAAACTCACCTGATAATGTCGCGTGTGGTCTAGTAAAGCTGGCAATGTGAGATGGCTACTATCCAGATGATACCCTATGATCATTGGGGACATAGTAAGTCGTACGGTTTTGTTGTTTATCATACAAGTTGTTCACCCGACTTTTTGGACCCTTGTGTTTAGTGTAAGTGGGCCATGTTTTGTGCACGTGATTATCATTTGTGCCTTGTAACACATATAATTCTAAAACTTCGGCGTTTTGTTGAAATATGGTATCCATTGTAAACAAAATGGACCCCACATGTCGTCATGGGCTATAAATTGGCACCAATTCATCATGTGTGGTCGGTTTTTGGAAAAAAAAACATAATTTAACATATGTTTATAACCCTTTTTAAATCCAACATAGAGTTAACACATGTTTCGGCCTATGTTAACACATGTAAGTAGTCATAGCCGAAACAATGCTTCATATAAGTCATGAATTCGATGGTTGTTTGGATCAATAGGGATTTATCTAGACTTTTTAAGATATTACCAAAAGTTTGCAAGGTGTTCTAGGAGTTTTGGTGATAAAACCGATTATAAAAACATCCATTATAAACCTTAATCTTTCGGATATAAACCAAGTGTGTGTTTGTTTTGTATAAACCGATTCATAAGATAATTATATCGAGTTGTGACTCAATAAACATTATAGACCTATCCTCTTGGTATGGGGGTCGTTCGAATGATGACCTAAGTGGGTTAAGGTACAATGCAACTACTAGTTAAGTGTGACAAGGTGTCTGCTCGATAGGTGTATGTGTAATTGATCCATGGTGTTCATAGGGGTCGGTAATCGGGTTAACATTATAGCCGATGGTTTTAAGACAAGGAAGAAGCATTGTGGTAGCTAGTTTACTTACCTAATCGATTAGGATGCTAGTAGCCGAGTGTAGTGACCCTCCAAGCTTGTCCTCGTGCCTTGATTGTCTTGGTGCTTCCTTGAGTGGCTCGATGGTGGGATTCTTGGTGGGTTGGTGCTGGTCTTTTTTGAGAGAGAGATGAGAGTTGTGAGTGATTGTTGGTGTAAGTATTTCAAGTGTTCATTGCCCCTTTATATAGTGAATCAAATTGCAAGCCAAACTTCTTGGATTAAGGTTCATGTATAAAGGTTTTTGCCAGTTTGGTGATAATTAGTTGATAGTGATGGGTCACTCTTGTCTCTTATTAGGCCGATTAGTTGTCAAGGGAAGAATAGGAAGTTCTAGTTTGTATAGGGATGTGTTGAGGGTGAGTTGACCTTTCCTATTTGGTGTATGTTTTGTCCATGAGTTGGAAAGTGACATATGATGGTGGTGTTCTTGTGATCTCAGCCGAATTGCATAGGAAAAGGGAGTATTAGTTTAGGTAATAATCAGGTGTTGAGATGTGGACTCCATAGATTAAGGGCCTTATTTTGTATAAAGCATGCATGTACTTGTAGATATTGACAATACATGAAACAAAGATTTTCTTCTTGTCCTTTCTTTCCCTTTGACCGATCGGATATGGATATATATCAAATAGGAAAGTGATGGGAAGGGTTCTAAGGTGTGTGTAGATGGACATAGTTGTTTAGGAAGGTGAAAGGGATGGGTCCTTGAGTTAGGATTTGTCTTACCTTTGAACCAATCATATATTTCCCTAGGGGTGTCATTGTTAGCCGAAAACATTGAGGAAGGAAAGGTGATAGTGACTAATCCGTAAGACAAAGATTTGTGATGGTGACTCATCCTTGTTCCTCTTGAATCCAATTGGTTCCTTTGCCTTGGGAGGGTTTCTAGTTGTAAGTGTAGGAGTGAGTTGATTGAAAGTGACATGAGGTGTGTGTGTGAGGATTGTGGCCGCTAAAAGACAAAAGTAGGATCTATCCATTTAAGTTTTAAGGTTATGGATTGTGAGGGTATGCACATGGTGTTTCCTTGCCAAATTGGTGTATACAATGGACATTATTGTAGATGATTAGTGTGGATCTAGGATCGGCCGATATGTAATGAACAATTACATCACTAGGTAGGTAACACTCTAGGAAAATGACACTTCATATCAAGATAGATTTGGCAATTGTTTTGAAGGAAACCGTAGGTTAGTAATAGGTTCAAGGAGCAATGGTGTAAAGATATGATAGTTGTAGTTATTGCTTCCATTGGGTGTCACATTTTTACGAGTGCACAAGTGAGTGTGGATATGCATTTCATGTTAATCTTGATGTATAGATTCGATTGTATAGATGTTGATATGTGTAGGTATAATGTGGATTGGATAGGATTTAGTTATCATAGGTTATATTCGACCACTTAACGAAATTTCCCTTTGGTTTTAGCTAGCTTCTAATGGCACTCGATGACAATATTAACATGTATTAGTTCTATAAGTCGTTAAATTTATGAACACATGTTTATTAGATGTTAACTCATGGTAGTTTTTGTGATTCGTTTACATCTGTTAGGGATGAGTTACCATGTGTTAAAGTGTGGTAATGTAGGGTCAAAGAGGATTAACAAGCCAGTATAAACTTTAGTCTTACATCCTCTTAAAAAAAATTTTAAACTGCTGATATAGAAGATTACCAAGTCATGAAGAGTAAAGAAACAGAGGTTCTGAAGATGAACCAGACAGACATCTGAAGAACAACTCCTGAAGACAAACTCCTGAAGGTTACTCAACAGAAGTTTGTCACTCGTCAGCACTTTGATTAGAAGCTTCCTATCGTCCTTAATCTTAGCAGTTTAGTATTATATTAGTATTCTTAAAGTCTTTGTTCAAGTATCAATACTACATCTTGTTGTAGTATTATCTTACATTATTATAATCTTTTGATTACTTAGTTTGTATGTAATTGTTTGTTTATAAATAGAGGGGTTAATCCCACTATTTTAGACATCATCGAAGATCTGAATACTTCCTTCAACACTTTGAATAGTTAACCATTTCAATATATATATATATATATATATATATATATATATATATATATATATATATATATCTGAGAATCATTCTGCATTTACTGTTATATTCAATTACTGTTATTGATTCTCATTTTACTACTTAGTTCATTGATTGAGGGGGAGTAATAACTCTTGTTAAAAAGTGATACTTTAACTTGAACACTTTACTTATTTCGCTGTGCAAACTGCTTTGATATACTTATTACACACAAGTGTTCATGAATAAGAACTGTTAAAATAAGAAACTGATCCAATAATTGCTATCAGAGCTTTAGTTCATCTGATCAAATATCAATCTAACAAACTGAGAATCAGACACAGGCTCTTATTGATATTCAATAAAGGATAAAAGTTCACTTTTTCAAAAGTATCCATCACTTTGAGAAGATCTTGACAAATCAAAAATCTCAAAAATGGATCCTCATAATACTGGATATGCGAATAAACCTCCTATGCTGGTTAGAAATGAATATAATATCTGGAACAGGAGATTGGCACATACTTTGTCACAGACAAACACTGGCTGTTGGAGATCTGTCATGTATGGACCCCATAAACCAGTAAACATAAATCTTGAAACTAAAGTAGAAATACCAAAGGAAGCAAAGGACTACACTGATGAGGATTTCCTAAAACTTGAGCTTGATGCTAATGCATTCTCTATGTTGGCAATGGCTCTCCTAAATGAAATTTACTCTGGAGTTTTACATTGTGAAAGTGCCAAAGAGCTTTGGGATTTCCTAAAAGAACAGTTTGGAGGAACTGAAGAGGTGAATGCCAACACCAGAGAAATTCTTGCTCAACAATATGAAACATTTACTCACATTAATGGGGAAACTTTGACACAACAATTTCAAAGATTCTCCTCATTAATCTCTGAGTTAAAGTTAAATGGTCAGACCTATACAAACGTATCTATGCTTCATAGATTTTTAAGGTCTTTACCAGAAAAATGGGAAACTTACTCTATAGTCCTCAGATCTGGACCAGATTTTAACTCCCTCACTCTTACAAAATTACATGGGAGATTGTTAACTTTTGAGAGGGAGATTAATCAAAAGAAAAAGTTGCAAAATTCTGGCAAAACAGCTAATGACTATATTCCATGTAGTAAAACACTTTTAGGACTTGTTCAAATGATTTTGGATCCTTTGATCACATTGACATAACTGCTGGGATCTCATCAGAAAGGTCATATCTAGCTTATGACAATGAAGAAAATAGTCAAACTGCTCATAACATGTGTTTCATAATGGATGATTTAAAAAATTTCAGTAGTGATGACTTAGAAGAAATGGGTATTTTACACCAACTGGCCATGTTAAGCATAAAAACTAACAAATTTTATAAAAGGTCGGGAAGAAAATTTCCAGGACTAAACAGTTCAACAAAAGTTGGTTTTGACAAATCAAAACTGAGATGTCATAAGTGTCAGAAGTTGGGAAACTTTGCTAGAGAGTGTAGAAGCTCTAGCTATAACCAAACACAGTTTGGAAATCAGTCAAACTCCAGTTATAATAGGAATAATGGAACACAGGAAAGTGCACATATTGTACAGGCACAAGCTCCACAAATCCAATATGTGCCTCAAATACAATATGTACAGATGCCTGCTCAATAATAGGGCCAACAACAGATGCCTTCCATTCCAGCTGCTCAACAACCTCCACAAACTCAACAACCCTCTCAACAAAGTCTTTTCACTTCAGGGTATGTTGACTGGAGAGTTTTCCATTTGATACATCTGAATGCAGTCCAGGTGCAGAAAATAAAGTCTATGATATCAACTGGGGAGAACCTGACAAAGGCAGAAAGAATTTTGCCTTAATGGCTTTTGAGGGATGCACCTCAAAATCTGCCTTATCTCATGTATCAAAGGAATCTTTGTTAAAACTTTGCTCAACTTCTTGCAAAGAATCTTTTGCTCTCATAAGAGAGATCAATGTGCATCTACAAGACAAAGCCAATGACTCTGAGAGAAAATATAATCAAATAAAATATGATTTAGAAAGAAAACTTGCTGCAAAATCAAAAGAAATTTCTAAATTAACAAATAATGCTATTGAAACCCAAGCACAGATTAAAATCATGATAGAAGACCTAGGAAATGTCATTGTGAAAATTGGGTTGAGTCATGTAAAGGTTACCAAATGCTGCTAAACAAACAAACTGCATCAAATGTTAAATTTGGCATAGGGTACAAACATACTGATACACCAACTGATTTTACTCTCAAAACTGCTGATGATGGGAGTAGAATAGTTCAAAATCAAACTTCTGATATGAAAGACTGCACATCTTTGAATCAGAACTTTCTCAAAATTGAAAAAGGAAGTTCTGCAGAAGTTAAAAATGCTGACATTAAACCATCAATAGTTTCATCTACATCAGGAGTTGAGAACCTGAAAACTACTGATGACCTAACTAAAAACACAAAAACTATCAGTAATTTGCCTTCCACATCTTATGATCAGTTTAAAAGGAAGGAGAAGGCAAAAGAATGTGAAATTTGTGGTCTGTTAAACCACAAAACAGAATTTTGTAGATATAGAAAAGGAAATCAGTACAACAAGAAGATTTTACAACTGGTTGTGGGAAAACAAATCAAGCAAGATTTTGAAGAAACTTTTTGTCCCAAATAACAACAACCAAGAAACACCTTTTCTCAGAAAAAGACTAAATCTCAACAAAAGCCTTTTTCTCAAAATTCTTCCTCAGTACTTAGATGTAAATGATCAGCAGTTTCACAAACTGCTGAGATTAAAGATCTCATGAATATGGTAAAACTACAGATGACCAAAGTTGATGGTGGTCCTCAAAAGGATACCACCATTGCTCTCAAAGAAAAATCCATTGCCAAAAAGACATTGATTTCTAAAAATGGTCCACAACAAACTGTTCTTGTTCTCAAGAGCAAACCCAAAGCCAAATTGGCTTGGGTTCCTAAATCTAACTAATTTGCTATATTGTGCAGAGGGGCTCCAGAGGTCTAAATAGCATTTGGTATGTTGATAGTGGAGGCTCAATGCACATGACAAGATGCAGATACCTGATAAGCAATTTTATCAGTCAAAGAGAAGGATCTGTGTCCTTTGGGAACAATGCCAAGGGATATGTGCTAGGACATGGCAATGTATCCTCTAGTAAAATACAGTCTGACAAGGTCAATCTGGTTGAAAACTTGGAATACAACTTGCTGAGTGTCTCTCAAATGTGTGACAAAGGATATTCTTCCTTTTTCACCAAAACAGCACGCAAGATCATATCACCAGAAAGCCAAAAGTTGATAGAGAAGATCATTGAAGATCATACTTTGCTGATAGCCAAAAGATGTGGCAATGTCTATGCAGTGGACATTGAAAAAGACAAAGTACTGAACAACACTGTGTGTTTCTTCTCAAAAGCATCAACTTCTGAAACTGATCTCTGGCTCAAGAGACTTGGCCATGTGAACTTTAAAACCATAAATAAAGTCACCAAAATGGGCTTGGTCAGAGGTCTACCTTTGAAGGAATACCAGTGTAAAGAACACTGTGTTTCCTGTCTTAAAGGTAAACAACATAAGTCCTCCTATAAATCTATTGAAGAATCAAAAACAACTATATGTCTTCAACTACTCCATATGGACTTATTTGGACCTGTCTAGATTATGAGCCTTGGTAAGAAGAAATACTGCTTGGTCATCATTGATGACTACTCAACATTCACATGGGTTTTCTTCATATATTCCAAGGATAAGGCAGCTGATATCATCAAATTCTTCATTCTACAAATAGAGAAGCAATATTCTCTCTCTGTCAAAGTCATCAGGAGTGACAATGGGACAGAGTTCAGGAACAAAAATCTGGATGAATTCTGTTTGTCTAAAGGGATTATTAGACAGTTCAGCATTCCCAGAACTCCTGAACAAAATGGTGTGGTAGAAAAAAGAATAGAACACTAATTGAAGCAGCAAGAACTATGTTAGCTGATTCAGGCCTACCATTGTATTTTTGGGCTGAAGCAGTCAACACAGCCTGCTATGTTCAAAATAGGGTGGTTGTCAACCAAAGACATTCCAAAATTGCCTATGAAGTTCTTCATGGCATCAAGCCCCTTATCTCCTTTTTTAGGGCTTTTGGATGTCAATGTTTCATTCTAATCATCAAAGACTCTATTTCAAAGTTTGCTGCAAAAGTTGATTCAGGTTATTTTCTTGGTTATTCTTCCTCTAGAAAAGCCTACAAGGTATTTAATTCCAGAACCAAGATAGTTGAAGAAACACTGAATGTCAAGTTTAATGAGTCAAAACACAGTCTCATTCCAACACATCCTGCTGAACTCTTTGACCTTGACAGTTTTCGTTTCGGACCTGAAAAGACTGTTACTTCATCCAAACCCACTTATTATGGTGATCAAGGGTTTGATGATGATGGTCCTCCATCATGGACTCCCAATACAGTCATTAAATCAACTTTTAAATCGTCAGAAGTTTTACAAACTTCCACTTCAACAACTATTGATGAACAAATTCAAACAACTAATTCAGCTCCACAGACTCCTGAACCAGTACATACAGCTGAACTAGATATTATTAACCTTAGTGGTTTGTTTAAAGAAGTTTAAGAGCCATCACCAATCACAGGTTTACAACAAAAACTGATTGAACACAGGGATCATCCATTGGATCAAGTCATTGGTGATATTGCATCAGGGGTACTCACAAGAAACTAGCTTTCCAACTTCTACGTTTTCTTAGCATTCATTTCTCAGTTGGAACCAAAGAAGTATCAAGAAGCCCTCAAAGATAGCAATTGGCTTCAAGCTATGCAAGATGAGTTGCTCCAATTCAAGAAGCAACGGGTCTAGAAAATTTGTCCCATACTGCAGTACTTTTTGGGACTGCAAATCAAACAACAAACAAATGGAACTTTTATACATCAATCCAAATATGTTAAAGAATTATTGAAAAAATTTTCTTTACAAGACTGTAAATCATGTTCCACTCCCATGACACCAACCACACAACTTGAACCAGATGATCAAGGAAAACAGGTTGATCAAACCATGTACAGATGTATGATAGGTTCCCTTTTATATCTAACTGCTTCTAGACCAGATATTATGTTTTCAACTTGTGTCTGTGCTAGATATCAATCTGCACCAAGGGAATAACACCTTATTGTTGTCAAAAGAATTTTCAGATATCTGAAAGGAACTCCTACATTAGGAATTTGGTATCCTGCTTCAAGCAATACCAAGTTAATAGCATTTTCAGATAGTGACTATGCAGGGCGCAAAATGTCAAGAAAATCGACATCTGATGGTTGTCAATTCTTAGGAAACTGTCTTGTATCCTGGTAATCAAAGAAGCAAACATCTGTGGCAACTTCAACAGCTGAAGCTGAGTACATTGTTGCTGCAAGTTGTAAATCACAGATTCAATGGTTCCAATATCAACTTCTTGATTATGGAATCAAAGAGACCAAGACTCCACTCTTAGTAGACAGTAAATCTGCCATTAGCATCAATCAAAACCCGGTTCAATTCTCAAAGACAAAACATATAGAAATCAGATATCATTTCATCAGGGATTGCTATGAAAAAGGCAAGATTGAGGTAAAACATGTGACAACAGCTAATCAAATAGTTGATGTGTTCACAAAACCTCTTGATACCACAACATTTCAGAGGTTAGTATCCATGCTTGGAATGCTAAATTTTGAGTAAACTTTATAAGTGTTTTCATTTTTCTATACATATTTTACTTTCACTTACCTGATTTCTAATCTGACACAAAACCTCTGATGATCAACAAAAAGAGAGAAAAATACTGATGTACAAAAACATTTGTATGGGAAAATTTCTGAAAAGAGAATCTACTAATGATAATTAATTCATCAGAAATTAATTTTGGGGTATTATCAACTAATCTTCTCAGTAGTACTGAAGAACAAAATAGGAAACTGCTAATGAACAATTGTTCATCGGAGGTTTTAGACAAAAAGGGCAAATCAGTCTTTTCCTATTTTCAGAAGTTTGACCTAGAATGGTTATTAAACTTCTCAAACGCCTCTTTTCATTATTATCGTTTCAAAAACAAAACTTCCCTCTCTCAAAACCCTCTCTGAAATCTTTAACTGTTCTATCACAAACACAAATGGCTCTAGTTCTTAAACAGGGACATAGTCAATGAGGCTACTTCAAAAAGGATAAAGCCTGGTCCCAATGCGATGAAATCATTGATTTAGTCGTAAAATCTCAATATTACACGGCGTTCACCATTGACCCACCAATCCATACTGACACTCTCAATGAGTTCTAGGCAAACGCTGAGACTGTTACCGAAGATGGTAAAGTCATTTCCCTGAAGATGAGAATCAAAGGGAAAGAAATGGCAATCACACCGGCAACCCTGGGAAACAGACTAGGTATTGATGATGCTCAAGCACCTGATCAAATTCCCAGTGGAACAATCCAATTAACCATAACTGAATGTGGTTACCAAGGTACTTTATCATATGCTATGATTTACAAGAAATATTTTGATGCAAAATATAAACTTTTGTTTCACTACATTATCATGTGTTTAAGTCCAAAAACTGGATCGTCTAATCAGATACCCTCAACTTTACAACCAATTTTTCATTCCATTGTAAATGAAACTAAAAATAGGGCATCTTCATACTTTTTCAATGACTTGGTGTTGCATCACCAGAATGAGAAAAAGAAATTTTTGTTGTATCCAAGGTTCATCATGCAATGTATTATCAAAGAACTTGGAGAAGAGGTGCTTGTGGGTAAAACATCAATTCTAAACCCTTTAACCTCACGAACATACTCTAGGCATAACAAACCGGCACTTTTGCCAGAGGATGACCAAGGGGAACATGTCACAGTCCCCAAGGAACCAACATCCTCAAAACTCATTCCCAAAAAGCCTAAACAAACCAAAAACAAAAATCTAAACCCACCAACCCAAAAAGAAAAGCAATTCAGGAAGATGAGATGCCTGAAGTAGTTGATGTGTAATCTGCACTTTTAAAAGATGTGACTGAAACTTCCTCTCAGTCTCATCCATCTCAAATAACCCCAAGAGCACCTATATCCATTTTGTTTGCTAGAAAGAAACTTTAAAAGACAAAAACTGCTGACCCTTCTTTCAAAACAACTGAACCAAACCCAACTGCTGATCCCATAACTGCTGAACAAGAAACATCTCCAGCAGTTGAGATAGCTAATATTCTCTCTGAGCTGAAAGAACACAATCCATCTGAAAATGTCAATCCCCAATCACCACATAAAACAAGGGATCAAAACACAGATATGGACATTGATGAGAATGTGATCAGCTCTGACCAGAGAAATGAGGAGGAACCAAGGACTCTATGCCCAAACTTAGTTTCCTTAGGTATATTTGAGGCTGCTACTACTCCAATACCATCCAGTGATGGATTTGAGGACAGTAGTACCATATCTAAGACCTCAAATGTGGCAACTACTGATGAAGGCCTTGTGCCTGAAGTAGGAAAACCTCAGTACCAAGAAAAAGAGGTTCATGAGACAACTAGGTCACCGGGGATTCAGATGATTCCATTAATCTCCACAAAAAGAATTGACGGCTGACTGTGAAGGTCCTGATTCTAATGTATCTGTACTCAAAGAGACAGTCATAGAAGAACAGGTTAAAGACCACTTAAACCCCAATTCCCCAAAAGTGGCATCCCCAGTTCACACTGAGGATCACCCCAAAACAAACCCTCCACACTCACAAAAGCCTACCCAATTCTCTAGGTCTTCAAGCATAGAAATGAACCAACTATGCAGCCTAGATGGTCCCCTATTCTAGATGGTACACCAGCTTATTTCTGGTCATCTCCAAACCTTTATGACTGCTATGGAGTTAAAGAACAAAACTCAGATGGATATGATAAACAATGCAATTGATCACAAGCTTGGTGAGTTGTCATGAAAGATGGAAGACAACAGAAGATAACTAGCCCATCTATCTGGTGTAACACCTCCATCTCCTTGGTTTCCAGAAGTGGATGAAGCCAAAAGGGGGGATGTCAAAGGAACCTGAAACTGTGTCACTTGAAGCTTCAAAAAGAGCTAGAGAAGCACAGAATCTCAAGGAATCTCAAAAACTAACTGCTATGACAAGAAAAGGCACTGAAAGAAAGAGCAGAATGGTATGAGAAAGAAAAGAGAATCCTTAGAGAAAAAGCTGAAAAGTCTACCCAGGCATTAGTGAAGAAACTGCTGAAGACAAGACCAAAAGTACTGAAGACAATCCTTCAGTAGTTGATGCTCAGATCAACACTTCAGTAGTTGACATTTCCTGCACTGAACCAGAACAGCCTTCTAAAGCAACAGAAACTACTCCAGCTGAGATTCCAAAGCCTGCTCTCATTCCTACAACTGATTTGAATCATTCTCCCATACTAATTGAAAAAGAACAAACAGAGGAAAGTTAGAAAGAAGAAAAGAAGAAGGCAATGGAAGATGAGATCTGGAACAGCTTAGAAGCAAGGGATGACATAAGCTATGAAGACAAGTTAAGAACCTATGAAAAGAAGTTAAATGAGTTAGAAGAACAAGAAAGAGTTGCTGAGCAATAACTCCTTGCTGCTGAAGAATATAAAAGACAACAACTGATGAACTATATCAGCAAACACAGCAAGACAAAGAAATACTCACTTAAGGGACTCTCAACTGATGAACGCACAAGACAGGAACAACTTGTATCAGACAGACAAGCCACAGAAAAAGATAGAAAGTTGAAGATAGCCCAAAGCATACAAGAATTGGTAGAGAACAAATATGGTTCAAAACATCAAGTGTGCAGATGGAAAGAAGATGTACTTTATGACACTTACAAAAAGTTCAAGGCTGAAAGACTTGCAAATCCGGAGAAGTTCAAACCAACACAGCCTACTACCAATAAGAAGACAGAGGAACAAACAAAAACAGACTTCAAAATGTTTCTGATTGAAAAGAACACCATTGTTGAAGATGATTTCACTGTTGATGAAAAGCCTCTGTTAACACAAGATAGGGATCCTGCAACATTTGCATAACAAATGATGCAGACCATCACAGAACAAAAAACAGACCAAGGTGATCTTTGAATATCACATTCCAATTTCATTTGATACACCTGGTACTGTACCCGTTGAAAGAAGAAGGAGATCCAATCTGAAACTGAAAAAGAAAAACCACCAACATCAGACCTATCTTCAAACCTACAAATAGTACCATACAAAGACAAATTCTTTAATTCCAAATCTCCGATTGTCAAATGGTTCTTCACCCACAAGTCCAATTCCATTGTTCTGGAAAGAAAAGACCACATAACAAAAGTCCTTCATTACACAACTGAATTGGAAAAATTATCAGGTTAAGATCTTCTAACCATTCATAATACTTTACCAGAAAAAGACTACTTTCAGAACCAGAGGTCAGAGAACTCAAATATCAAATGATCAAGGAAATTTGGAGAGTTCTTGACTCAAGGAAAAGAGGATCTATAAATAAAGATAGACAAAGGTTTTGGCTTCATCAATCCGTGGGGAGATTGAAGGGTCACAGAGGATTGATAAGCCAATACAAACCTTAGTCTTACATCCTCTTAAAATTTTGTTTAAACTGTTGATATAGAAGATTACCATGTCCTGAAGAATAAAGAAACAGAAGTTCTGAAGATGAACCAGACAGACATCTGAACAACATCTCTTGAAATCAAACTCCTGAAGGTTACTCATTAGAAGTTTATCACTCATCAGCAGTTTGATTAGAAGCTTCCCACCATCCTTAATCTCAACAGTTTAGTATTATATTAGTATTCTTAAAGTCTTTGTTCAAGTTTCAATAGTACATCCTGTTGTAGTATTATCTTACATTATTATAATCTTTTGATTACTTAGTTTGTATGTAATTGTTTGTCTATAAATAGAAGGGTTAATCCCACTATTCTGCATTTACTGTTATATTCATTTACTGTTATTGATTCTCCTTTTACTACTTAGTTCATTGATGGAGGGGAGTAATAACTCCTGTTAAAAAGTGATAGTTTAACTTGAACACTTTACTTATTCCGTTGTGCAAACTGCTTTGATATACTTATTACACACAAGTGTTCATGAATAAGAACTGTTAAAATAAGAAACTGATCCAACAGGTAACATCAAAAAAAATGTCCACTAGTACTTGTCCAAGTGTTGTATGATTAAACGAGTGATCTCTGTTGAGTTTCCTGAATAACTCGTGCTTCACTAGATTTTGGGGGGGGGGATGTAGACCCTGGATCGTTCACTATTGTCACAACCATATAGTCCCACATCGAAGGTAAGAAGTAAATTTGAAGTGACCTTGCCTTATAAATAGGAAGCAAGAAGCCATGTTGCACACCTTCGTCCTACATCGACCAGAAAGGCCAATTGAGTAGCTTAGTACTTCTATAAATAGAACGCTATAGTTTGTGAATGAGCACATCAAAAATTTTGGAACCGCTCTAATATAAGGTAATCTTGAGCCTACGATACCCCGTTGGGTGTTGGTAATAGTCGTTTTTGGAACGCTAGTATGAGTTCGAGTAGGGAGACTCTACATCAATGTGTCGTAGATAGTTTTGAGGTATGTTCTCATTTAAGTTATGTTTAGTCATTTCCATTAGTATTATTAGTAGTAGTTAGTATTAATTATTTTAGGTATTAGGATTATTATTAGGGGTGGGCATTGGATTGCCTAGCCTTAATTAGGCATGGACTTATCACCGATGCTTAAACAAGGAAGCGTTATCCGGTATCCAACCATGATAATAATTAGTTAGGTGTACCATTACCTAACCTAGGATTGAGACAGTACCTAATTGGAATAGAAAGTGTTAAGCTGCTATTAAACAGGTGAGTTCTATGGATGTTTTCAAATGTGAGCATGGTTGTCCAAACTGGTAATTGTTAACATTATACTCATGACTTTTGTACGCATGTATATAATCTGAATTTGAGCATACATACACATGATATTTGGGGACCCATATACGTGCCACTACGGTGGGATTTGTCGGTATTACACCTGTGTGTAATGGGCATTTACGTGTATGGGATGTTAGTCATGGGCCCGGTGAGGGTGGCCCCCAATGAGGGTGTCGAGTGACTGTCACGGACCCGGTGAGGGTGGCAACCCAGTAAGGGTGTCGAGTGACATTGGGTTCTATTGACATGGGCGGGTACAAGTCATGAATGATTGAAATAATGTGATTTACAACTTGTGTATATTCATGGACTCACCAGCATTGTCTGATGTCATTTTTAAGCATGTGTCACTGGTAGTGATGGCTAGTTCTGGTGCATGTTGTATATCATGTAGCTAGTGGACCTGTGGAATAGGATATGCTAGTTCATGTGGTTTGATGGAAAAGTTATATCGTCGGCTAAGAATAGTTTATCAAACTTTGTACTATTTAAGTTTCATCTTTTATACCTCGAAGTTTACGTTAATGAAATAAGTGTTTCTCTTGTATGTTGGTATCAATTGTGTGTGGTGCATCCTTATCTGGGTGTGGTTGTCACGGTTGGTATCAGAGCCAAGGGTTTTAGCGGATTAGGTATTGGATAAGGATACCTGGGCTTCAACCTTCGAGATTAGGACTGCCTAATTTAAGTTTTACTCGAATTAACCTTTATGAATAAGGATGCCTAGAATAAGAAAGACCTGATTTCATTTATAGGTTTACTAGTGTTGGTTATGATGTATAGGTTATGGATAAAATTTGGTACTACCTCAATTAAGGTATAGATTTTTGAATAGTTAAGTGGGACGTTGAGTACAAGAGAATTAGAAAATGTAAAGGTTCAGGACATGAGAGTTTAACAATAATTAGCTGAGGCAAAAGCCTAATGAGGGCAATAGACTTGTGTGTCTACTTGTTATATTTGAAAACGTGTTGTACTATGTTTATTATGTAAAGTAGCTATTGTAGTTGCTTGTATATTAATGATATATTGAAGTAATATTTTCGTGGAATCTTAGAAAATGTCGATTGAATCATCTAATAATCGTGTTTGTCAATCTGAATCACCGGTTGAACCCGCTCGTCATAGTGAACCCGTAAACGTAGGAGATGATGTAATCGATCGAATAGCAGTTCGAGTTGCAGAAATTCTTGCCAACACACAAAGACATGAACGTCAGTATTCTGAAATACCTGCCGAATCTCTGAGAAGCATTGCACTCACATCAACTCCACAAGAAAAATCTCGACAAGAAGAGAAGACGGGCGATGTTAAAATATCTAAGGCAAGAGAAATGGAAATCCCTAGAGAATGCAATTATAAGACCTTCATTTCCTGTAACCCTCCCACCTCTGATGGGAAGAAAGGTGCTATTGAGGCACACGAATGGCTAAGTGAAGTAGAAGCCATTCTAGATGTAAGTGATTTCCACGAAAGATATAAGGTTAGGTTTGTTGTTCATTTGTTCAAATCGGAAGCCCTGTTTTGGTGGAAGATACAAAAGTAAATCAAAGGTGAGGATCTAGCACAGCGCCTAAGTTGGAAGGAATTTTCTGAACTGTTTTCCCAATATTTTTGTCCACCAAGTGAGACTGACAGAATTGAAATGGAATTGCTACACCTTAAGCTTGGAGATAAGACCTATCGAGAGTATTTTACTAAGTTCAATGAAATGTCTCGACTTGTAACTCATCTGGTGACAACAGAAGAGAATCGTATTAGGAGGTTTGTTTGTGGACTACCCTCAAAATACCGCACATTTATCAAGGCAACAAAACAAACCACCTATTTTGAAGCAGGAGAAGCCGGGGCAACCATCGCTGCTGAGATACAACAGAAGAAAACCCCAGACCCTACTCCAAAAAGGAAATGGAACAACTACCAAGACCAGAGGAAGACCAATTATAGAGATAATAAGAGCCAACGGGGACCCCCACCTAGATGCCCAAAATGTGGAAAGGGACATTTTGGTCTATGTAATGCATTAGTTTGTAGAAACTGTAAGAAACCAGGACATCAGTTCCGTGAGTTTAAAGAGCCTCGTACATGTTTTAACTGTTGAGAGATGGCAAATTATAGTGAAAATTGTCCTAAGAAGAAGGAAGAACCCAATAGAGCTAGAGGAAGATCCTTTGCTATGAACACCGAAGAAGCTCGTAGAAATCCAGATGTTATAACAGGTACATTTCCATTAAAAAACTTCTATGGTAAAATACTGTTTGATACTGGTGCTGATAGAAGTTTTATATCTGAGCAATTTAGAGTTTTGATTAATCAAACTCCCTGTAAGTTGGATAAACCCTTTATAGTAGAATTAGCAGATGGAAGGGAAGAAGAAACTACTGATGTTATTAAGGGTAGTACTATCTTGGATAATAATACTTCATTGCCTATAGACCTACTGCCAATGAAACTTGGATAATTTGATGTAGTAATAGGAATGGACTGGTTAGCTAAGTATCAAGCTCAGATATTATGTGATAAAAAGCATATAAGAATTAAGGACCATCAAGAGAAATATTTGATAATTAATGGGGAGAAACCTAGTAAACCCATAAGTTTTATTACCAGAATAAAAGCATCTAAGTGTATTCCAAAGGGCTATCTAGCTTACCTAGTGTATGCCTTGGAAACTAAGGAAGAAAATAAACTAGAAGACATACCAGTAGTGGCTGAATTTCCTGAAGTATTCCCTAAGGATCTTCTTGGACTACCATCTGATAGACAAATTGAATTTAGAATTGACTTAATCCCGGGAGCAACCCCCCATTGCCAAAGCCCCGTACCGCCTCGCCCCGACTAAAATGAAGGACTTAAAAACCCAACTTCAGGAATTATTAGACAAAGGGTTTATACGTCCTACCACGTCACCATGGGGAGCGCCTATTCTCTTTGTTAAAAAGAAGGATGGTTCAATGAGAATGTGTATTGATTATAGGGACTTGAACAAGATCACCATATAGAATCGATATCCCCTCCCAAGGATCGATGATTTGTTTAATCAGCTACAGGGTGCAAGTTACTTTTTTAAAATAGACTTAAGGTCAGGATACCATCAATTGAAGGTAAGAGAAGAAGACATACCTAAGACTGCCTTTAGAACAACATATGGTCACTATGAATTCCTAGTTATGCCTTTCGGACTCACTAATGCACTAGCTACTTTCATGGAACTTATGAACTAAGTCTGCAAGCCATACTTTGATCAGTTTGTGATTGTATTCATAGATGATATCCTTATTTACTCCAAGAGTAGAGAAGTTCACGAAGAACATCTCCGTGCCATTCTTAAGTTATTGAAGGAAGAGAAACTTTATGCAAAGTTTAGTAAGTGTGAATTCTGGACTAGGGAAGTCCAATTTTTAGGGCATGTGGTTAACCAAATGGGCATACAAGTGGACCCTGCAAAGATTGAAGTAATTAAGAATTGGGAGAATCCAAAGAACCCCACAAAGATTCGACGTTTCTTAGGCTTAGTAGGGTGCAATAGAAGGTCTATTCAAGATTTCTCTAAGATAGCAATGCCCTTAACAACTTTGACCCAGAAAAATACCCCATTTGTTTGGAGTATCAAGCAAGAAGAGGCTTTTAATCTTCTAAAAATGAAGTTATCTAGTGCCCCGATACTTGCATTACCTGAGGGTACCGAAGATTTTGTAGTATATTGTGATACTTCACACTATGGACTAGGGTGTGTGTTGATGCAAAGAGGTAGGGTCATTGCCTATGCATCTAGACAGTTAAAAATTCAACAAAAGAATTATACCACCCATGATTTGGAACTGGGAGCAGTAGTATTTTCCCACAAAATATGGAGACACTACTTATATGGTATAAAGTGTGTGATATACACGGATCACCAGAGTCTTAAATACATCTTTAAGCAAAAGATGTTAAATATGAGACAAAGAGATAGATGGAGCTCATAAATGACTATGATTGTGAAATACGTTACCACCCAGGAAAGGCTAATGTCGTAGCAGATGCCCTTAGTCGTAAGAACATAACAAAACCTCAAAGAATACGCAAACACAAGTGAGGATTAGTTTAATGGAATAAATCAAAGATGCGCAAACACAAGCATTGGTCGATGGTCAAGTTAATAAAGAAAGAATGGTGGGAAAACAAGAACTCCTCGTTAAAGGGAGAGATGGAATATTAAGATTTCATAATAGGATCTGGATACCCATTGCAGGACTAAGGGATAAAGTGATGGAAGAAGCGCATAATTTTAAGTATACAATGCATCCCGGTAGTACAAAGATGTATAAGGACATCGGAGTGAATATTGGTGCCCAGGAATGAAAGAATCAATAGCTAAGTATGTGGAGAAATGCCTGACTTGTTCACAAGTCAAAACAGAGCATCAGAAACCTGCAGGATGTTTAATACAACCTGAGATCCCTGAATGGAAATGGGAGATGATAACAATGGATTTCATTACCAAACTTCCACGAACTATGTCTGGGCATGATACCATTTGGGTTATAGTAGATCACCTAACTAAGTCTGCTTATTTCTTACCCATACGGGAACATTATAAGATCGACAAGTTAGCAAGGATTTATGTCAAGGAAGTTGTCACTCGTCATGGTGTACCTATATCCATTATATCTGATAGGGATAGCCGTTTTACCTCAAAATTTTGGAAAGGCTTTCAAAAGAAATTGGGAACGAAAGTAAATTTAAGTACGACATACCATCCACAAACCGACGGGCAAAGTGAAAGGACAATACAGACCCTAGAAGACAAGCTCAGGGCATGTGTGATAGATTTTAGAGGAAACTGGGATGAAAATTTACCATTAATAGAGTTTGCATACAACAACAGCTATCACTCAACCATCAAGGCTGCTCCATTTGAGGCTTTATATGGAAGAAAGTGTCGTTCACCATTCTGTTAGATTGAGATTGGTAGGAATCTCTTAGCTCTACTGGAGATCATTGAAGAAACTACCAATAAAATACTATAAATTCGAGAACGGATGAAAGCTGCAAGAGATAGACAGAAAAGTTACGCTAACAGACGAAGAAGACCCTTAGAATTTCAAGTTGGTGACAAAGTACTACTTAAGGTCTCGCCTTGGAAAGGCATTATTCGTTTAAGAAAGAAAGGAAAATTGAGTCCATGGTATATTAGACCATTTGAGATAACCGAAAGAATTGGTCCAATAGCATATAAGTTAAAACTGCAGATGAGTTACGAGGAATTCATGACACCTTTCACGTGTCCAACAGACGAGTCACTAAAGATGCATTGGCAAGAAGTCCAGATCAATGACAAGTTGAACTTCACGGAACGCCCTATCGAAATTGTAGATCGAGGTGTAAAGAAATTAAGAAATAGAGAGTTTCCGCTAGTACGAGTCAAGTGGGATGCAAGGAGAGGACCTGAAGAAACATGGGAGAAACAAGATGAGATGAAACATAAATACCCATGCCTCTTCACCTAAATTTCACGGACAAAATTTCTAACAGGTGGGGAGAGTTGTAACACCCTGTTTTGTGATCAAATAAAATAGAAATGTTTATGAAATTTATATTGTGGAATAATGAATAGCACGACTATTTGAGATATAAAAATATAGTCGAGCCGTTAGTATTATAAGAGACTGCTTAGTTTTATTAAAAAAAGATATTATGTTTGACCCTATTCTGTTTTTAATGAAACTTAGGTTGACGCGTAGATAAAAATTAAGTCGTCTTAACAGTATATTCGGAATTTAGTAAAACGTTATAGTTTAGAAGTTATAAGAGTTGAACGAGCTAAGCAGCTAAACTAATTATAATAATAAAATAATAAACAATAATATACATGAGTGCAACTATGGAAAGAAGTGGCGTAGAGATAAGAACACACACGTACAGGACCATATAGTCCCAAATCGAAGGTAATAAGTAAATTAGAAGTGACCTTGCCTTATAAATAGGAAGCAAGCAGCCATGATGCACACCTTTGTCCTACATCGACTACAAAAGAGAATTGAGTAGCTTAGTACTTCTATAAATAGAAGGCTACAGTTTGTGAATGAGCACATCAAAAATTTTGGGACCGCTCTAATATAAGAGAATTCTGAGCCTACGATACCTCGTTGGGTGTTAGTAATAGTCGTTTTTAGAGCGCTAGTAGGAGTTCGAGTAGGGAGACTCTACATCAACGTGTCGTAGATAGTTTTGAGTTATGTTCTCGTTTAAGTTATGTTTAGTCATTTCCATTAATATTATTAGTAGTAGTTAATATTAATTATTTTAGGTATTAGGATTATTATTAACGGTGGGTATTGGCTAGCCTAGCCTTAGTTAGGCATGGACTGATCACCCATGCTTAAACAAGGTAGCGTTAGCCGGTATCCAACCATGATAATAATTAGTTAGGTGTGCCATTGCCTTACCTAGGATTATGAAATTGTATCAGGACCCTAAGATAGTACCTGATTGGAATAGCAAGTGTTAAGCAGCTATTAAATAGTGAGTTCTATGGATGTTTTCAAATGTGAGCATGCTTGTCTAAGCTGGTAATTGTTAATATTTTACTCATGACTGTTGTACGCATGTATATAATCTGAATTTGAGCATACAGACACATGATATTTGGGGACCCTTATATGTGCCACTACGGTGGGATTTGTAAGTATTACACCTGTGTGTAATGGGCATTTACTTGTATGGGATATTAGTCACGGGCACGGTGAGGGTGGCACCTAGTGAGGGTGTCGAGTGACTGTCACGGACCCGGTGAGGGTGGCAACCCAGTGAGGGTGTCGAGTGACATTGGGTGATATTGACATAGGCAGGTACAAGTCATGAATGATTGAAATAATGAGATTTACAACTTGTGTATATTCATGAACTCACCAGCGTTGTCTGACGTCATTTTTAAGCATGTGTCACATGTAGTGATGGCAAGTTCTGGTGCATGTTGTTTATCATGAAGCTAGTGGATCAGTGGAATAGGATATGCTAGTTCGTGTGGTTTGATGGTAAAGTTATATCGTCGGCTAAGAATAGTTTATTAAACTTTGTACTATTTAAGTTTCATCTTTTGTACCTCGAAGTTTACGTTAATGAAATAAGTGTTTCTCTTGTAAGTTGGTATCAATTGTGTATGGTACATCCTTATCTGGGTGTGGTTGTCACATTAGTCAAGACACTTATAAACATTTTATGATAGGTCGTCGGTATTAGGGACTTTCATCACACGTGATTAACCTGTTTTTGAAGAAATGCAACCTAAGGTGAGTGTCACAACTCCACTTTTACATATTTTCTCATGGGGGATAAACATGCTACACATTTTGGTTACTTAAAGATTATGCTTTACTATTGGCATCATTTGTTTAATACGCGACTCATCTAAATCCTAAGGAAACCACTAATATGGGTATATAGCGGGGAAATGTGGATAGATCTATTGGGCTTGACAAACCCCACCCGGGTCGACTGGAGGTCGAACGGGTGCATATTGTCTCAAACACACAGGGCTACCGGGAATGACGGTAGTCCGAAGGGTACACACTATTGGAAACACAGTTAGCAATGGTTTCAATCATAGTAGTAACATACGTAACGTCTAGCTAACGTTCATATAACATAGTAGTAAGGGGAATGATCTTTCTTACTTATGGAATTTATTTTTTTAAAACATGTGAACTCACCAGCATAGTAGGTTAGACACTTTTAGCATGTTTTCTCAGGTTGTTAAAGTAGCATGGTCGGAGTAGGCGCACGGAGTCGCACGGCGTATAGGTATCATGTGCATGGTTTTGAACAACTGTTAAACTATTAACTGTTTTTTTCCGGGTTGTAAACTATTTAAGCTTCCACTGTAGTTGATTAATACTTTCAAAACTGTTTGGTTGGTTTTATTACGTTGTTTTCATATCATATAGTTGTCGTTTATTGTGACCGTTGATTTGGATCCTGGTATGTCGCGCGCCTCAGGGTAAAACCCCGCAAGTAGAAATCTGAGGGTGTGATAATTGTCGACTCCGCCGCAACGCACGTTCCCTGCTAGTATACAGTAATATGCCAAGAAGTCTACTTTACCATTATTACACTTGTATAGGCCAGAAAGAATTTCCTAACACTTTGACTTTCCAAATGGAAAGTCGACCTCCCTTTTGGAATATAAACTCTTTTTTTTTTTAACGGCAAGTGATGCAAGCGGTGGAACTCTGACTAACACCCTGGGCCATTCTGTACTGATTATTCATTCAACCTGGATTAGGAATCTCCCCAGATGGAACCCCCACATGTGGTAAATATGGCTCCGACAAGAATGGAACCCTCAACCTTCACATGACCTCCACTCTAACTCCCCCAATTTTCACCAATTGAGCTATGCTTCATCGGCCCTTTTGGAATAAACTAATTACATGACATAACACGCTAAATGTAATTTAATATAACTAGTTCAATAATATGAGACAATCCATTTTAGCATGATTAAATACAAATAATTCAATGACAACATGCTTAATACAATAATTATTATTATTATTATTATTATTATTATTATTATTATTATTATTATTATTATTATTATTATTATTGAGGCGATTCACTTCATATTAACAAATAATTATATACAATTCAACGATATAAATAGTTATCTATTTTTTTAGTTTGCCTTGAAAAAGTTGGCTACTTTTATAACATTTTATGTGCTCCAGATTTCATATCAACTTGAATACAACTAGAATCCATCTAAAAAGTTGAAGCGATTTTAATTATCAATTACATATACGATTTAACTAAGCAAAAGTATATTATGCTTCCCTACAAGACAAATATGCAAGAGCAACAATTGTTCCAATATATATTGCTACTGAGTGGATTAAGATTAAGAAAAGCTACTGTGTGGTTGAGATTAAGGCAACATTTGGCGGGGTTGCCTAATGCCAACATGGTTCATGCTTGCACTATAAATAATTAAATATGATGCTATATTTTTAATTGTTACTATTAATAATTAAATATAATGCTTTACTAGGTGAAATCCCGTGTTATACACACAGGACACGGAGCCCCAAACTTAAAGCGCTGTTTAGTAAAAGACAACATTAAGAACCCATTCGTCTGCTCCGAAAAACAACTGTTTAGTACCGTCTGTTTTATTTCTTTATAAACAGATATTATTATAAACACCGAAAATATAAAAAAAAACGTATCCAGACCAAGTGTTATGGTCTGTTTAGTAAACCCCAAATTAATCAGATGATCTATTGTTGAAAAGGAAAAACTGTATTTCGTAACGTCTGTTCCTCTCATGATACCAGTTAATAATACTCATCAGATGTTTAATAACAGCAACTGTTACAATAAAGTGCTACTTTAAGCGCTGTTTAGAACAGATAAAAACATTAAACAACAATTTGTCTGCTCCGAATAACAGTTCTTGAGACAACATTAAGAAGTCAATCGTCTGCTGCCAAGAAGATATGTTTTCTAGCGTCTGTTTATTTCTTTATAACAGTAATTATTATAGCCAACTTTAATGGTCTGTTTAGTAACCCTCAAATTCAACTATTTAGTTAATTTTACCACTGAAATAACTATTTAAATTCTATTTATTTTTATATACAAATTTCCATACAAACACAAAAACATATTTATATTTTACAATTCAATAATCTGATATCAATATTTAATTTAAGTAAAATAAATACAAAATGGAAGAGTTATAAAATAACAAATACAAATATTTTAAAAAAAACTACTTTAATAACAACATATAATTACAATATGTGATTTACAAATTACATAAGAATACAAGGAAACAAAAAAAAAATCTTTCTAACACCCAAATACTATAGAATGATATTTCTTGTCAGCATCATCGGAAGAAAATTACAAACAAAAACAATGAAACGCACTAAATGACAACAGGTCGTATTTAAATCACCACCATTTCTAAGAGACTTAAAGATTAAAAAGATGACCTCTTTGTTATTCAACACCAAAGGGACAGATGATTCTCACAGTTAAGAGTAAATCAGGAGATCCATGAAGATATTCATCAAGACCTTTGGCAACGAAAAACCCAACATCCAGCATGATAAATATAAAGTCCCTAAAGATTAAAAATAGGGAATCTGTGCAGCATATATAGATAATAATAATGGATTCATGTTTTCCTTTGATTGTATGAATCATCAAAAAACATGATTTCCAAGTTTCTTATCTACGGAATGTTGGCAATATTTTTTCCTTTGATTGTAAGAATCTTTTGGAAATTTGTGAAAACACATTTGAAAGTAAATCTAAGATGTATAATAATTAAAATTAAAATATATACAAAAATTATATTAAAGCAATAAAAATTGAATAAAGTAGCTATGGAAAAAAAATTAATAAAGAAAATTTCAATTGTAATGATTAACTTGCGTATTCCATCCTCAATTGAATTGAAAGCTAAATAATATTTAATAAGTTGTCAACATATTTTATAATACAACTGTCATCGATTATAGTTCAAATTTATTGTTTAATAATATTATATATCAAGATTAAAGTAATAACATGTAGAACGTAAATAAAGTAAGCTTGAAGATTATTATTATTATAATTATTATTTACCACTTAAAACAAAATAGTGTTAAACTGAGGTTTCGAGCATAATCATAAACATAAACATCTATTTCACAAAAATATTGATTGATCAAACACACCTTAAATTTACTGTATACTGTGCTACAAACATGTCCTTGGGTATCAACATATTTTCAGAACCGGATATTGCAATGAATCTAATAACAATGATAGAAGATACAAAACATGGGTAAAACACCACAAAACAAAACAGATACAAAATACAGGAAAAAGAAACAAATAAAATACTGAAAGAAAAAAACAAAACAAACCCTAGAAAACATTATGCTTCTTAGCTCTCGAAGAACAGGAAACATAATATTACCCTACAAACCAATCTCCAATTATTTCCACTCAACAGGTACATATGCTACAAAAAATATTTTTCTTTGATTGTAAGAATCTTCAGACAACAGCAATTCCAACGTCATTACCATTGCTTTATTGGTAATACATTTCTCTTTTATTGTAAGCATTTTCAAGAGAAATGGTAGAAGAAAAACAAAAGGAAACAACATTATTAGCCAAACATGAAAGGTAGGTTTGCTTTTCAATACGTTAGAAAGCATATAAAGTTCCAAACGGAAATGACTATTTCTTCCTTTTTATAAACTGAAAAATAACTATAGTTACTATAATAAACATAAATATTTTAATATAAAGTGAAACACAATAACAGACGCAAAAAAGAAAAAATAATTAATTTTAGTGATAAATGAATATTATTATGACCATTATAATTTAAAATTTATAATTAAAATTCATAATCAAACAATATAAAGTTGAATGAACAAATTTTTAAAATTGTATATTCAAACTTTTTTTAAATTAAAATGAATACAATACTTATTCGTTTGTTAACAGATGTTATCAAAACAACTGTCATGAATTAAAAATATACTTAACGAAACAACATAAACAATTAAACTTCAAAGATAATAATTGTTATTCGTTGTACTAGCAATATAATAAATTTAAAATATATGAGTCTTTTGAAGTTAATAAATAATTACACAGTAAATACCTAAAAAAGTCTATGATGCCAACTGGTGTAACAATATAAATAAAATAAAATTAAATTATATTAGTCTTTTCAACTTCATAATTACAGAGACGTAAGACCCCTAAAACTTCGTGATGCCAATTGTACAATTGAAGTTTTTAGATGGAAACTTACACAATACGACGGACATTAATGGTAGATGTACTACTTTTACTATTAATAAACAACAAAAAAATGTAATCATAAATTTACTTAATTTCAGAAGATGATTTTATAAATAACTTTAACTCATCTAGTGTTCCTATCAATTGTAAAAATGTAAATATATTTTATGACAATAAAAATTCGAAATAATATAGTCATCTAGAAAAAAAATATAATAATCAAGACAAATTTAATCATGTGTATTCCCAGTTTGTTTTTAGTTCGCTTGTTGTAGTCGGACATTTTGTGCAAACGTCTTATTAGCGTTTTGAATAACCTTTACGTTAACAGTTCAAAATAAACAAAAAAATAATATTGTAATCTTAAATATGGACTTCTACACACTTAATAGGCTGCCACACAATTACAAATGGAAATAATAAAATAATATATATTATAATTTAATTTAATATTATTCTGATTATTATTATAATTATAATTTATAGTATTAGAACTTCAGAAGTTATGTGAAAACACATCTTATAAATACAGCTTTTACAACAAACAGTTGACCCTATAAAACAGATGTTATTTCAATAGTTTAAACAAACAGGTGTTGCATATGCACAACATAAACAGATTTTACAAGGTCTATTTAGGAAGCACCACAAATTAAATTTGGAAAAAATAGGTTTACAAACTCATCTAAACATAGCAATAGTACACATAAATTTGAATATCGTTAAACAAAACAAATGTAGAAAACAAACAGAGAATCATTACACATCAAGTGTTACAAAACCAATTTAAATTCATTAAACAACATAAATAATTAAACTTACATATTCAAAAGCAAATAACTAAGTTACTTTTTAAAGAAGTTGTAGAACTTCTTTGTAAACTACATTAGTGGTAACTGTTTTTTCCGTATCACAAATCAAAATCTTTAGACCCTTTCTACTTTTCACCCTAGAAACGGCAACATAGAGCTGCCCATGACTGAAAACAGGACGTGGAATATACAAACCAACCCGTTCAAGCGACTGTCCTTAACTTTTGTTTATTGTCATTGCAAAACACAGACAAATTGGAAACTGTCTACGACAAATTTTTACAGGTATTCGCTTGTCCGCAGGTATCATCTTCAATCTGGAAATCAATGTAGTATAACCAATATTACTTTCGGTGATAATTTTCGCCTCAATAACAACTTTTCCAAGTTTCGTAACCTGTAAGCGTGTTCCATTACACAATCCATTCGCCTGATCAATGTTTCTAAGTAACATCACTGGAGCTCCCACTTTCAATACTAACTTATGGTTTGGTAATCCAGATAAATGAAAACTGTTTAGGACATCAGGAGCAAATAATGCTACATTAAAATCAGATTCCTGTTCAGATTCACATAAACTATCTTCACTAAGATAAACCTTTTCTTCACCAGGCAGAGCTTTTAACAACTCATCATTTATTGAATCAACAACATCATTTGTAGGAGCAAGAATGGCTCCTTGTTGGAAATAATTTGAATCCCATAATGAGTTATTCATATCCGGATACGTGAATGAAATCAAAGAAGAAATAGGATTCTCTTGATCATGAATTAGTAAATCACCTGGTATATAAATATCTGTCTCACCATCATTTTGATCACCAAGAACTCCATCACCAAGCTTTAAAATCCAATCTGCAAATTCCTTAGTCTCTTCAAAATCCTTTTCTTTACATCCAACTTGTAGAGGATCGTTTTGTCAAAAATAGATTAGATGATCATACAAGTCTACCAATCTAGGTGCGAAAACCCTAGATCAGTTACAAAATGATAGTTAACGAATCAAACAATCAAATTCACCTTTTCAATCTCCATTTTCATTAATTAACTTTGATAAGATCTTTACAATTGATGTTTCAAGTTAATAACACACTTAGACACTGATCACAATCTAGAGAGAAAACCTAGACCGAAAACACTGACTCAAATGGCAAAAGTTACAATGCAAAATAAAAATCAAGCTTATATAGTGCTGCACATTCGCCCCTATCGCTAGATCGAACGTGCATGTTCTTTTACTTTCGACCTCTTCATCAGTACGAAACATGAACAAGTATTCAGTTTTTTCAGGTTCGTCCCTCCAAGTCTACATTCGCCCCAATATCTACTACATTCGACCCTACAAAATTTCACCTTCGCCCCCACGATCTAAACAAAACAAACTTTAATTCGCAATCCAAAGCATTAGTCGCACAATATGCACTAACACAACTCTTAACCTCATATTTTCAGTTAGTTTTAGTACTTTACATTATTTCCATATATAAGAAGAATTCAGAGAAGCATTAACTATCATACTTCTGGTACCTTCAATAATTACTGGAAGAATCTGTCTAAAATCACCACCAAAAACAACAACTTTTCCTCCAAAAGGCTTGCTCTGAACAGTTGATTGACTGGAACGTAATACATCTCTCATTGTTCTATCAAGAACTTCAAAACAATGTTTATGCATCATAGGTGCTTCATCCCAAATAATCAATTTTGTCATTCTAATTAACTCACCTAATTCACTGTTAGGTTCTATTGAACATATAGAATCTTCATTAACATTTATTGGAATTACAAACCTAGAATGAGCAGTCCTACCACCATCTAGTAACAGTGATGCAATTCCACTGGAAGCAACATTCAAAACTACTTCACCATTTGACCTTAAAGCGGCTGAAAAAGTCCTCCAAAGATAAGTTTTCCCAGTGCCACCATATCCATATACAAAAAAAACACACCTCCTTCACCTTTTGTAACCGCATCCATAACAATTTTGTAAACTCTATGTTGTTCAGCAGTTAAACACTTTAAATACTCAGCGTGATTAATCCGTAGAGATAATCTATCATAAGAAAGTTCTTTCAATATCAATCGATTATTTACCGCTGAAACATAATTTTCAGGAGCATTTGGCATATCTGGAAAGTTTTTTAGTGTACTCCCATTGTTAAGCAACAATGTTTTGATCTTTGACAGACAAATATATTCAACTTCTTCTTCGTTAAGATTCAACACTGGAAAAAAATGTTAAAAAGTATTAGTAACATTGAATTTAAAAGATATATATCAGTTATCTCCCTTTCTTTCTTAACAATATCTTCACATAATACAGCTTTTGTTTGACGCCAAAACTCACCGGGACGAGAGATTGAATTTGACAGTAGCAACATTACAAAAAACGATCGCAAAAACTCTCCAGTTGACCACTCGTTTGCTTCTTTAATGGCAATAACATATTCTTTATCATCATCTAACAAACCTCGTGCAAAACAGGCATCTTTATATGTTTCAAACACTTCAGCATCAACTCTTTTTATATCATTGTAACAGGTAGATCCCGTAACATGGTTTAATAAAATCCTGAGGTAGTAAGAATCACCAACAGATGGAGGCACATAATGTATCTTGTCAATAGACTGCAAAGGATTTTTTTCTTAGGCTCCAGTTCCGTTCCTTACGTGCCCAAACATAGTATTTTGGAAAATCTATATATTTCAATTTCCTAGCAAACTCATCAGTTTTATTAGTTTCCATCCACTCCGTGAACATTGACATTTTCAAGGTTGGATTATTCAGAATATCTATTAAATTAGAATTATCATCATAAACAATACTTTGATCATCTTCACAATGGAAAGGCAACACTTCAACAGCAGGATATCTATAATGTATGTCATATTTGAATATTCTCCAAGCAGCCTCACATGAAGAAATATACCTACAATCAAGGTATGTCTTTACCTCATTTACCTCAGTGTTCTGCTCGGCATCATTGTTACCAGACTTCGATTGGAAAACAGAAGCCGTAACTCTATCAGGTCCCTTATTAATATACTTAATAAAATATTTAATATCACTTGACTGATTACACCATTCAACATTCACGTGGCATTGATACTTTCTGAGCAAAATAGGATTGTAAGGAACTACATACCTGTTATCAAGCTGGACGCCCTTTTTTTCAACTCTACTACTTGTTTCATGACGACAGTAGACTGGATAACCATCAGAATCAACGAAACTCTCGTCCACATATTTTTTGGGGAACTTTTTAGAACATTTAAAGTTAACCATGCATGGACATTTAGGGTTGTCTGTACCGCAAGGTCCATGAATCATAAACTGCTTCACAAGTTCATACAATTCAGGATCTGCAACTTTATCGGGGATCTCTTTACTAATGACACGATCTATATCAGATGCAGTTGGAAATTTGCTTTCAGCACTCAGGAACAAACATATGTGGGCATGTGGCAGTCCACGTTTCTGAAATTCAATGGTATAAAGAACTGAAATATATAGAACAGTAACATTAGTTAATAGTTAAGTAAGAATAATTTTATTGATAAACAATTAAATATATTTATTAAAAGATACCTGCTTCTGTCTCACCAAAGAGTTTATTCTTGTGCAAATCTTTGATTAAATTATCCAATTTCATCTTAAATATTCTAGAAATAATATCCGGTCTATCTTCTGCGCTAAGACGTTTATCAAACAAACACCTAAAAATCTCAGGCCACTTTGGATTACAAGTAACTGTTATGAATAAATCCGGATATCCAACTGCCTTGCAAATTGCCATAGCATCCATGTACTTTTGCATCATATATCTAAAACCATCAGTAAATGATGACGGCAAAACTATACGTTTACCACAGTTTGATGCGTTATTCTCTCCACCTTCAACAGTAGCACTTAAATTCTTAAAACTTTGGGTTCTAAGTTTTGGTTGTTGATGTTTTATATAAAATAGGCGAGCAAACTCTACCATTGTGTACGCATCAACTAAAAACTGTTGAAACAGTTTTTGCACATGAACTATTAATGAAAACTGATTATTCCTATATTGTATCCTGTAAGAAAAAAATTCCCTCATTGAAACATTGCTTCTAACTTTTTCATTATTAATATCAATCCCATTATGTTTAATACTAAGGTTGTAACCATCTTCAGCATATGGGAAAATTAGTGGATACTGCATCGCAAGATAAGAAGGATGAGGTTCACTAATTCTTTTAAGTCCATCAGCCTTTGATTGAACAATGATATCTCTTGTATCAAATGATGCATCAAAGTCACCAATTATTAAAGCAGCAACTTCTGACACAGTTGGGAGGTTGTAAACTCTTCCATCCTTATCTCTTGTTCCAATAAGTTTCAATGATACTTTTTGAAAATCATTTTCTTGAAAACAATCTTACCATTCTAAATGATTTTACAAGAGGATTGCAGACATCCAACATATCTTTAAGAATGCTGATGGTGTTAAGATCAAGCGTATTTTTTGGAGTAGGATTAGATTCTAATAAAGAACTGCTTCAAAATAAAAAAGTTAACCATAACATTTGATTAAAAGGAAAAACGTATGTAAAACTTAAATGAGAAATAAGTAAAACAAAAAATGTAAAACACTAAGTATAAAAATTACCGAACTGCATTTTGACGATTTACAACTTCATTTTCTGAATCGTATATACAAAGTTGTGAAAATTTAGGTTGTTCTCCATCATCCGGAAGAAGACTACCAATTCGATGATAATTATGACCCTGAAGTCTAAATACAGAGGGTCCTTTACCTCTGTGAGAACTTCTGTAAATCTTGCCACCAAGAGACGTAAAAGAAAACATCATATTATATGCTCTAATGTTATACATGAAGTTCTCGCTTTTTGGAGTATGACCTTTATACAAATTCCATAATAATGCAAGTGGATCAGCTAATGGCGGAAGTTTAACAACACCATTCGAACAGCAGAGCCCAAACACTTTTTTCTTACTATATTTATTTTCTCTATGTGTTTCATCTTTCCACATCAATGCTTGACATTCAGAACAGACAAAAATAGCATCTCCATGATCCACATAATCTAAAAAATGAAGAAAAATTATAAAATTGAAATTCAATAACATAAAAACAAAAACAACCATGTACCTTTTGAAATTCCCCAAAACTTTTGAACACTACAATCTATGAATATATCATCACCCATATTTAAATTAAATTTAGATATCTGAGTTGTATAGAACTTATGTTTTCCTTTTCTGAACTTATAACCCACACGATTATCATCTGAAGATTCACCTACAACAATAATATATATACATTAATATTTACATCTTCAACAGTATCTAAAAGTTTTATGTCAGCTTGATTTTTATTTATGTTTATGTATATAAATATAATAAGTTATACATTTTAAGTAGAAACAACTTACCAACACAAGTTAAAACACTTGAGCTTTCAAAACTTCTACGAGAAGAACTATCCAAATTTAACGTATTTTGATGCATATACCTTGATGAACTTTGTGTCGTTTTACAACAACTTACCTTTCATTTTGCTATATGATTCACATAACGTACTACCAATAGTTGGAGTCACATTACCACTATGTTGAGTTACATTCATTGAGCAAGTTTTTGTTGTTGAGACTTGTTACTTGTGAAGTCTGAGAAGAATGGCAACAGGAAGAGATATGTGTTGAAGGATTGGGCCATTTTTACAAAGGAAAATGGCATAACAAAAGGTGATACGCTTCACTTCCATTTTATAAAATCAAGAAAACTTCTGATTCTTGACATGGTAGAGTATAACAATTGAAAACTGTTATATTTTATTTTGAACAAAAGACTGTAAACTTCAGTTTATGTAATGTTATGATTACTTTATTTAATTTTTATTTCTTTTATGTAATTTATTATTAGCAGCATTATTAAATTTAACAAAATGATGAGTAAAAATGTAACAAACATCTGTTACAAAACATTATGAAACAACTGGTATCATACGATTATGTTGGTACATCATTCTGTTGATAACAGATGAAGCGGGGACAGAACATAAATAATTACTATAAAAGATGTTAATAGAAGATATTGCAAAACAATTTTCAACATAAATAAATACTGTTTAAACAAACAATATGATATAAACTACATACAATTATTAATGGATATAACCAAAGTATATAATATTGTCTTGTTCTACATAAACATTACATTTTTCAAATGCAACAAACCTACATGACACAATTATTTCAATAAAATATTCTAATATGCAAATAAGCATTTAAAGTTTTCAACGCTTTTGAACATCACTTAGTACCAAAGTATTTTCATCTTCATTGAGTTCAAATATGCACATATCTCCAACAGCAATTTGATTATCAGCTAAGAAACGGCTCCAATTCTTAATAGCATATCGTACATCTCTTCTGGATTTTTCTGTTCTCAAATCCATGTTTATCAGATCTCCGACCAAATTTAAAATCCTAATTCTCATTGTATCAGCAACTCCAAGTTTCTTTGCATACAACGCAGGAAGGCGCTTTCAAAATGTTCCCAACAAAAACAAAATTATTAGTTATTTTACGACAGCTTATATTATATCAATTTAGTTTAAAAGACGAAACCACAATAAAAGTAACTTACAAATAGTTTTTTGCTAGGAACTGTATACTCATATCGAGGCACTGCAACATGTTCATTTTCACCAACCACAACATTTGCTACTACTTGATCACCACCAACTTGAATATCATCCGGATAATCTTCATCATCATCAACTTCATCAGACTCACTACTTTCTATATCCTCAAGTGTAAGTCGACAGTGCATAAAATCAAATACTATTAACTTAAAAGCAAAATCATCAATATATTTCATAACAATATATTGACCATCCTCTATCTTCATGAGTTTAATTATCTCTTCCCATCCTCCTATTATATAAAACTGCAAATCTCCCTTCCTCTCAATAGTAACTTCAATCTCAACAAAATTGTTTATGAAAATCTTAAAACAGCTCTTATTCCACTTTGCTCCAATTGTATTAGTCACAAAACCTTTTGGTAACATCTACATTTTTAAGTAGGTTATAAATAAATAAAATAAATAATACACAACCAAAAGCTTTAAAGAAAAGCACAACACTCCCTTGAAACAAAACCGACAGATATAAACCAGAAAGTAACGATAAACAAAAACATCAAGATCAAAGACAAAGATGTATAATTAATAAAATTAAATATTAAATAAATAAAAACACAGAAAGCAAAAAATTTGAAGAAAAGCACAAAACTTTCTTCACAGAACCTTGAATCATATGAACCTGAAAATAACAATAAATAAAACATGAACATCAAACAGAACTCAAGAACATCAGATTTTGAAGAAAAGCACAAAATTTTCTTCATACAAACTTGAATCGTATGAACCTAAAAATAACACTAAACAAAAAATGAATATCAATCTCAGAACATGTAAATTATAATTAATTTAATTAATTAAATCAATTTGAAGACGATTGCGTCTTGATATATATATTAACAAAGAATTTGGGAGAGAGCGAAGCTTTTTAGCTGATCTGATGATTATTGCTTTCTCTCTCCGTTTATATAGATGAGAGTAATTGAGAGAGGGCAGAGTAATTCAAATTTTGAATTTTGAGCTTAAAATTAAAAGTTGTACGTTTTCCCTCTCTGTAAATATCTGACGATTTAAAATCGTTATACTCAAAAGATGCTGTTGAGTAGTCATCTGTAAACAGCAACTGGTAAGGTTTTATTACTGTTGGGCCACATTTTGCAAGTGGCATTATTTAATTGCTTTAAATGAGTGGCTGACGTTTTTTCTTGAATATTTTAAGCAACTTTGATGACATCACTACTTGCATCATCCAAACATTTCTATGCTTGCCATATCAGCTTTTCAAGCTCTAAATGGCTGCCAACTCAGCTTTCTTACATCACTCACGACTCTCCTATTATTGAAAGTATAGATTTATTTATGGTCTTTTGAGGTCTAATAAAAAATTCACATCATGGATTAAGCATTTTGGTTTTGAATTATGTTGGATAACCAATATATAGCCTTGCAAATGATTATGGTTTTGGTTTGAGTTATCTATAGTATCTTATAAAGCATTTCACAGGAACCTCTTAATTTTTAAGTAATACAACAATAAATGCTTAAAGTACAACACATAATGCATGTAGTAACTACTTTTTAAGGGCATTTATGTCTTTTCAAATATAACTTGCACTTGTATCCCTTATTAGTTAAAGTTTCCCCCTTATCTATCTATACAATATTATAATTTTATACAATATTTATATATTTGTCCCATCAACTTTACTCAAGCTTTTGCACCTTTATTTTAACCAACTACCCCCACGATTTTTAAACGTTCATAACTTTTTCAGACGCTAATATTTTCTTGATATTATTACACCGTATAAAAGAGCATTTTATTCTCTTTAATTTGAGTATAGTATTGCTATAGTTTTTTAATTTTTAAAAAATTATATGTTAGAGTTAAGAAATGACCGAAACGAAAATAAAGGAAAAAAACGAAAACGAACTGAAATCATCTAAACTTTAATATAATACATTTCCCAATGATTTCTTAAAATTCAAGTTTACAAGTATATTGATTAGAGTACAAAATACAATACATATATTAACTACTTTTTTAAGGCAAACATGTATTTTAAAAAATACTTACACATGTGCTCCCCATCTTTACTCATTTTTTTTATTTAAATAGTAATCACACTTTTGCACCCTTAATTTAACCAACTACCCCCATGATTTTTAAACGACCATAACTTTTTCGTACGTGAATATTTTCTTAATATTATTACACCATATAAACAGACATTTTATTCTTTTTAATTTGAGTATAGTATTGGTGTAGTTTTTTTTTATAAAAAATGATATTATAGGTTTAAGTAATAACTGAAACAAAAACGAATCGAATTGAGAATTCGTTTCGGATCGTAATCAAGAAACGTGATCTCACGAATACCAACCGTAGGGTGCGGAATCCCCAACGATCGTGCAAAATGATTCAGAAATAAACGATAAAGATCGTGATGAAAACAGATAACGAATCACCGAGCAATTTCCATAACTTTAATCTTTGTATTAGATCAAATCAAGATGTTTACAAATGAAATCTTAGACCTAATACAGAGAAAAACACACATACACACTCTAGGGAAAAGGCTCAAATGATAACTAACTCTAAAAAACTAACTTTTCCCTTTATATAGGCTTTCCACATTCGCCCCTTTCATGTGGACGAATGTAGCCTTTCCTATCAACCACTTCTACATTCGACCCTAAACAAGCTACATTCGACCTTCCAACTGGTCGAATGTATCCTCCAGCTTAAGTCTTGGTCGTTTTCTGATTATCTGAACCTTCGACATTCAGTACCGGATCACTAGCTAGGGACATACATGAATAATGCACTTACAATCTCCCCCTTGGACCTAGCTAATGATGTACCAAATCAGAAAGTTATCAATTCTTCATGTCTTGATCTCATCATCTTGAACGACTTGAAAACTTTCCATCTTCATGCACGTTTGTGTCGAGGTTCTTGTCTATCTCTGCAGTAAGCTTCAAAATCTCAAACAAACTCAAGAAATCTTGGCTTTATCATTTGTTGGTCCAGACATGAAGATAGACAATAATCTTGAATTCTTCAATCTTCAGTCATTTCTTTAACCTCTTACTAGCTTCTGTTGTTCTGGTGATCTTGATGTTCAGGTTTGGGTCTTGTTCAGTTACATGCATTATCGATGAGTCTTGAGCAGTGCACCTGTTGTATTTGATTCTGCAGAAAAATTTACTAAAAACTGCACAAACCACAACCAGCATTAGACACGACAAATATCTCGGAAGTACTCTTCACATTCCTTTTGACCCTCAATAGTTCTCCCCCTGAACTATTAAACAGTTTCAATATGTACCGGAAACTTGAAAATTTGCAATCTTTTTCAACTTTTAAGTATCTGAGCCTTCACATTCAATATCCCAACATCGGTTATCAAAAATAAAATTGAAACAAAACTTTTTGATTTTTCAAAGTTTATGCTAAAACACACCAGAAATCTTTTTGGATTTTCAAATGTAATTGCATAAAGGTAAACTAAACTTATTTTTGTGAATTTTCCGGTAAGAAGGTCATATCAGTATTGAAACAGTCAGTCATAACTCTTTTTGATCAATTTTCTGTTTTTGTCATTGAGCATCCTACAACCATTACCAGTATGTTTGTCCACTTAAACTCAAAATCATCATTCATTGCTCAGCACTTTAGATACATTATGGTAATATTAGATACTGAGTAATCTATGGTCCCCGCACTCGCGACACATTCCCGTATCAAGAATTCCACAAAGCTTCATCGTAACGCGTGATTATACTGAAGTTATCCGTTAGTTACAAGGTATGAGGCACAGAGGTGACAGGTCAGCAAATTAATGCTTCAAAGCGACTTGTGCACTCTACCAGGGTGAGGACTAATATCATACATGACTTTCATCATAGTATTGATACGATGCATTAGATAATCTTTGATTATCATCACACATGTTAAGTTCCTCATTCGGTAACTTATGGTTTTGGCTTTATAAGCTCTTTTAATAAGATACCCTGACTGAATCTAGGTCTGTAAATCAATACAGCAAAAGATCAGTTAGGCCATCGCCAGATAACTTTCAATATAACGACCCGAAACCTCTGATTTTGGCAATCTATCAAACGAAATTTCAGTACTAAGACCATATGCCAACGATACGTTGATCCACATGATTATCAATTATTGATTTTAAATTTATATCACCATGCTGAACATTAAACTTTGATTTCAAGCCTACCAATATATAATTGTAGTGGCAACTCAATGTTTATCAATTCATTTTTGTTTTTAGAGTAGTCTGACAGTCCACTGATGTACTATCATCTCCTCTTTTTATCCAGGAAAACTCATTTTTGATTTTCTATTTTTTTTATTTTGAATTTTATGAAATTTTCTCCCCCTAAAAATCTAAAAATAAGCATATTTTTGGATTTTTAAACTTTTGAAGAAAAACAAAATAAAATGATATCCGATGCGGTTTACTCATTGAGTTTCAACAACCATTTTCAGTAAGATCTTTCAATTAGTAAAATCCATTAACAAAGATAAGAGAGTTTAGAATAAACCGTTTTGTCGTATCTGTTGTAAAAATCCAAACCCTGAGAGCAATTGCATGAGATTGTAATGTTTTCCGGCTTCACAGGTAGGCAACAAATGACAAACACTCTCCTCTCTGTTGAAATCAAGTTTTCCTTTATCAATATTCCTTCTTTTGACCTTCACCTATCCAATAAATAGCTTGTATATAGATGCTCCACTATCAACTATCAAAGAATAGCTAATAGGTCTGTCTGGAACAATCTGCACACTTATTAAACAATTAGCACGAGAGAGGTACCCATCCCTTCACAATGATGGGTCGTCAAAGGTCATCAATCCTCGGAACATCAATCCATTCTCCTTTTGAAAAATCAATTGGTTTTTCAATGGATTGATTTGAAGTAGAAATTGCTATTGATTTAGAAATTGACTTGGTTTCCAAACACGTTCAGAGTTTATTTTAGATTTTGTTGAAATTGTTTTGATTTTTGACTTTTCAGATTTCTTATTTGAAACCTGCTTCTGAACTTTGTTTGGAATCTTCTCAGACTTAACTGATAAAGACCCAGGTTTAGAGTTAATCTTAGGCTTAGCCTTAGAACTCCCCCTTACCTCAGCAACCCGTCCACAATCTCCATTTTTATTCATGGCAATTTTGTTACGATTGTCATACACAACATGTTTCCCCTTTTGCTTTTTGATTGGTTTTGGGGATACAAACTTTTTGACATTGCCTAAATTTTTAGCAAATTTCACTTTGGTCTTTTTCTGTTTAACATACGGACATGCAGCAACTAAATGCCCACACTCTCCGCAGTTATAACATGACCTATACTCTTCAAAATCACATGCATACCCTTCATCCCAATACCAATAGGGACAATAAGGAGCAATATGACCAACTTCACCACATTCAAAACAGCTTCTCCGTTCAACATAACCATGAGAATACTGTGGTGAGTTGTTTCCCCAATAACCATCAAATTGAGAGGTATATGAATAATCATAAGAATCATATGATCTAGATGAAAAAATTCTTGAATTCTTTTGATGAGAATTTTTCATCTGATCATTTCCTTTCGATTTGTTTGGTTTTGGTCCTTTTATTTTAGAACCTTTCTTGTTTTCAACATTTTTCTTTTCAATGTTTTTCTTTTGATCCCTATGTTGGTTAGGATTTAGTTCAAACGACAAATGGCCAAATTGATGTTTAAATTGATTTAACAAATTGAAATTATCAACATATATACATTTGAGTAAAGATTGTTCAATATTATCAATTGGAAAATCTTTATTGAGAATCAACTTGTGATGTCCTACCAACATATAGGATCCTTCCATTCCATCAGGAAATTTAAATATGGTTTTCTCATCAGACTCAGGTTCCGAAGTGACTACCACATTTTCAATTTTCTGACTAGAATCGGACTTCACCTCAGAGTTTGAAACTTCAACACAAGATGTTGTGTCTTTCAACTCTGATGTGGTGTTATTATTGAAAAACTTTTATTCATTTCTAAAAGTTCTTGCTCTAAAGATTCAATTTTATTTAACAAATCTTTTTCATTCTTTTCAAAAACTTTATTTTGGTTTTGACAATTTTCTAGCTCATTTGCTAGGTTCTGTTTGTCCTCAATAAGTGTCATCAATTCACGTTTCAACTTGACACATTCAGAACAACTAGCACACTCAACACTAGATCTTACCTCATCATCTGATTTATTACCATTATCAGATTTTGCATCAATATTTGAGATGTCACTCTCTCTTGATTCACTCTGTTCTGAATTCGTATCAGAACTTAAGACACTCTCTGACAATTCACTGGAATCATCATGTCTCATTTGTTTGACTAAACATACAACATTTCTTTGAACACCTTCTCTGTTAACACACTTGTCAACATGTACCATTTCATCATTTGGTTTCGGTGTCATTGAAAATCCCCAAATGTTGTCAACTTGAGAATTTTGTCTTTGTAATTGTTGTCGTTCAGCTTCTATCTGAGCTCTTATCTGCTCATCAGTTCTTGATATGGCCAAGTAATTGATCATTTTTTTTTCAACAAAAATTATTTCAAAAATTTTCTGAAATCAGGCTTAAAATTCTACGTTCGCCCTTGACTATGAAAATGTGAGTACGGATGTGGAAATTCCTTCACTTTCGTCCTCAAAATCTGACCCGAATGTAGAATTCAACTGATGAAACCCACTTTCGACCTAAACTGTTTCACGTTCGTCCCTCTTGATTTCACTTTCGACCTCGCGACAACCCGAAAGTGGAACTTTGACCCGAAAGTGGAAAAACAACACAACACAGATCTAGGTTCGACCAAAAAGATGTACTTTCGACCTCTAAAAATCCTTGGTGCGACCTAAAATCCCACTTTCGCCCTCACGAACTCACAAATTTTCTGCACGTTCGACCCTTGAAGACCTGATCATCATTTTCAACCTCAAGAACACGAATCTGAACGATTTTTGACAAAATGTTCACCAAATGTAATGATTTTGGATAGGTTTTGTTCGGAATTGATTTTAGACAAGTTTTTGTGAAAGGATTTTTGAAATCAACACCGAATTCAACTCCAATTTAATCAAAAACCATGTTTTTATGAAAAGCTTCAAAATTTCTAGGGTTTTGATCTTTAAAACTGAATTCTAATCTGTTTTCACCAATTTGAATCAATTTGCAATCGTGAAATCGAGCCTATGCTCTGATACCAATTGAGAATTCGTTTTGGATCGTAATCAAGAAACGTGATCTCACGAATACCAACCGTAGGGTGCGGAATCCCCAACGATCGTGCAAAATGATTCAAAAATAAACGATAAAGATCGTGATGAAAACAGATAACGAATCACCGAGCAATTTCCATAACTTTAATCTTTGTATTAGATCAAATCAAGATGTTTACAAATGAAATCTTAGACCTAATACAGAGAAAAACACACATACACACTCTAGGGAAAAGGCTCAAATGATAACTAACTCTAAAAAACTAACTAACTTTTCCTTTTATATAGGCTTTCCACATTCGCCCTAAGTGTGTGGTCGAATGTGGAAGTTTTCCACATTCGCCCCTTTCATGTGGACGAATGTAGCCTTTCCTATCAACCACTTCTACATTCGACCCCAGACAAGCTACATTCGACCTTCCAACTGGTCGAATGTATCCTCCAGCTTAAGTCTTGGTCGTTTTCTGATTATCTGAACCTTCGACATTCAGTACCGGATCACTAGCTAGGGACATACATGAATAATGCACTTACACGAATTAGAAGAAAAATAATAGTTACATGTTTTTCTTGTTTTAAGGAAACTAACCCCACAATTTTTAAATGACTATAAGTTTTTCATACGTTAATAATTTTAAGAAAAATATATCATAAAAACGAGAATTTTATTCTCTTTAATTTGAGTAATAATGCTAATCTTTTTTTAGTTTTAAACAGTGGATGTATTATGTGATTTACTAAGGCCGACTCGACCATTTTAAGGCCTACAATGAATTTTAAATTTGGCGTTCTTTTAGCATAACAGAGACCACAGTAAAGAATCTTATCATTGAAGGGATTGGGTACCAAATCCTCACATGGATTGGCCTAACCTTAAACACTAAAAACAAATTATGTAAACAAAATAATATGAATATCGAATTAATAACATAAACATAACGAAATTTTAATCATAATTTCTATTTCTGATATTTATTTTTATCACATACAAATATCAGTATAGACATAGAATTTTATTTAAAACATGAATTAACATCCACATAACTTCATATTTTATCTGTATAATTCGTAATCTGCAAAAATCAATAGTTGAGTAGTAAAAGTTATAGATTATCAATTTACTTTCAAGGGATGCATAGCAAATTAACAATTTTGATTGTCGATTCGGAATGAACTAGGTCGGTAACTACAACACCTTAGATTTTGATTTTTATTTTCATTTTAATTGTAAAAAGAATTAGAACAAGAATGCAACAGAATATAGTTGGACTTTGATGATCGTGATTTTACGATTTAGGTGTACACATTTCACCGTTACTACACGATTCGATTCGATTCGATTTTCATTCCTAATTTTCTCGCTTTCATTTTTAACCTAGCCGTGTTGCCTCTTTTTGGAATGAGCTATGATTCAATACTACATAAACAAGTTCAATACAAATATAAAATAACATCATAGAATGAGGCCTAAAAAAGATGTGGCATTAAGCCCATGCTTTAGTAAACTTATACGTTGGCCAAATTTTAGTTTTGGTTATTAACAAAATTAACTTAACCGGAATGAAAAATGACAATCTAATCAAATAAACCGAACCAATTAACCAATCGGTTAATAAGATTATTTAACCGTTGACTTTGGTTTTGGTTGAGGCTAATAACTGAATTGAACCGAATCATGCATACCTGTAAAAGTAGCTGTGTTCCCCGTCGTATCGCGCGAGCACACTACTAGTGTTTTAAAAGAGTGGTGAAATTCGATAATTAGTCTTAAGAGTAGCTTTTCCATTTTAGCTATTTAAAACAATAAAAATTATGGTCTAATCATTATTATACATTGTAGGTTAAATACGTTTTTATATTTGATTATGATAACCTATCTTATATAATAAATAAAGATGGGTTTGGGACACGTGTCCTTTAATTAGGCGGAGCATTCCTTGGTTTGGCTCACAATTTTTGTTTGGTAGATACAACTAGAGTGTGAATCCGTGTTTTGCGACGAGGAAGTAGGGTTGTAGTTTAACGTCTATTGTTGGTAGGTTTAGTGTTTGGCTTATGAGGTTGCACCATAGTTGCATATAATGATATACATGGTCACATGACTTGCAACATAGTTGACATAAATATAGCTCATGGATATTTAGATGGTTACATGACCACTTTTATTTACCTACTAAATCTGGTGTTTAGCTTATGAGGTTGCACCATAGTTGACATATAATGATATACATGGTCACATGACTTGCAACATAGTTGACATAAACATAGTTCTAGATATTTACATGGTTACATTACCACTTTTATTTACCTACTACATCTGGATTATCTATACACAAGAAAAGATTTCACCACATGTATTGGGTCATGATTTTCGAATGCATCATTCCATGTTCAAAAAGTTTTGTTGCGTCCTTGTCTATTTGGTACGTGGCCCATTGTAGGTGCAAAAGATTTTGGTTTCAAACATTTAGTCCTTGGTGCGGCTTTGCTTGTCTTTGTTGACTTCTGTTTTGGAAGGTATTGATGTTACTATAGTTTGGTGTATGTTGTATGATAATTGATAAGTTGTCGATGATTTGTGGGATGTCGAATTGTAGTTGGTGTTTCGTTGTGGTTGACGTTGGAGTGTGGTTTGGAATGTGGTTGTCATGTTGGTGCCTCTCCTGTAAGTGGGTAAGTGACTCAGGGATTTAATGGGCTTTTATAATATATTTCTATACTGTTTTACTAGGTTACATGGGCTTTTAGATGTTTAAATTTGTAAGAATATATTTGCCCAACCAAATCTATAAACATAACTCACATGAGATATTATACTTTATTCCAATAGTTACATTAATATTTACCCAAAATCTATAGAAGCCCCGCAACTTTGAGATATATGTTGAGCAAATAAAGTAAAATTTGAAATCCAAAAAACATATCTACCCACAATAAATTTATAGTTGATACATACCTCATAGTTGTGTAGACGTTAAAACATAAATTTACCAGAATAATACACACTTATTTTGCTACGGTTCATGGAGATATGCCTTTTTATTTTATATTTCCAAAGTAAAGAGGGTGGTCAGTTTCATGTTGTTATTAAAGCGCATTGTGTTGTTAGATTAAACCTCTGGTTTACTAAACAGTGACATCTTAAAGGACACTAGGAAACGTAGGTTAGTGACGTGCTCAAAGGAAAGAACCCAGCAAACACCTAAAAGAATAGGTGTGTAGAAAATTTTAGATGCAAATGGCCCGATAGAAAATTAAAACTGTTCACGATTCTATTTGTTATTATATAGAATACGGGGTATGACACGTGTTGGACATATGGTATGTCCGATGTAATTAAAAGTCGAGATCAACGTAACCTGACCCGGTACGATCCGAAGAGTTACACGTTGGTACACGAATCAGATAAGTTCACGCATTGGTGAATTATTATTTATGAAATAATAATTGTTTTAGTCTTGAGGGACTTAATATTAATAAGATTAATATTAAGGAGTATAAAGATATTTAGCAAGGGGGTTTATTGCAAGTTGATGTCTTATAAAAGGAGGCTTAAGGAGTAAACCCTAATCACACCTTTTATCAAAACAACTAATCCCTTGCCTCCCTCTTGTGATTAGCGGCCGCCACCAAAGAAGAAAGGGCCGCCGCCTCTTTTTCTTTTGGTTCGGCCAACAACCACCACAAGCCGTCGCCTTTCTCTTGCAAGTGTTGCTTCCCGGTTGGTTCGTGCTCGGTATGAACTTCCTACTAGCGAGGATTCGTTTTAACCCGCGTGTTATAATCCCGGTGTAGTCGTCAAAGGTTGATTACTAAACCCCCTATGGTTGTTTATTATTTATTTGTTTATACGCGTTTAACTGAGATCCTGATTGGGAATATTTTATTAATCGGATTAATAAAATTAACTAACAATTTATATATATAAGTCGGCTATTATATATATTGTATATATAATCTGTTTTCGTTAAATATATAAACTGCTTCCGCTGTGTATACGATACCATGATTCCCAACAGTGGTATCAGAGCCACGGTTACGCGCGTATAGATGGTAAAAGTTATAATTTTGATCTATGTTTTATTTGTCAAAATTTAATTATTTATTTTGACAAAAGATCAAAAGCTTTATGTTGTTCATGAATTGTGATGTGAATCGAGCCCTAGGTATTTGACCCTTGTCATGGTTGTGTTTGTGATGGTTTTATTTTATTGATTCGTATTTTATTACGGATATTGGATCCGGTGTAATAGATAGGATTAGAATAGATTTGATTTTATTGTATTTCAAATTTATTGTTGTAATCCTTCAAGTACAAGATCAAGACGAAGATAAAAAGGCGAACATGTTCCATGAAGATAGAGATCTCGGGTCAAGTGGGAGTTATCAAAATATGAAACCCTTTTTGACTAGTTCGTTTCGTTTCTGGCTAAAACGAAACGGGCGACCTATTAGGGGCTCGATTCGTTCTCTTTATTATTATGTTTTGTGGTTGTGTTTTATTTATTGTAAATAATCAAGATAACCCAAAATAAATAATTTTTTTTTCACAATCATGGCAACGGTTTTATCAAAACAAGTTTTATAAAACCGAAAAGCGTATTTAATAAAAGAGTTTTATTAATATTAAAACAAGTCCATTCGCGATAAAACGACCAACATAGTTTAAATAGAGTATTTAAAACTATACCGTGTCGAGTGTTGAAAGGAGTTTCAATTATCACGAACAATATAAAATTAGATTTTATAAACTATTGTGTGACTCACATCATGCTAACGAGTCATTCAAAATATTTATGGTAAATATTAAAGTAAATCCCAATTTTAAATTGATGTTGTATGCCACCCTTAACGAGTTAACACTTCATTCTAAATCGAACCCAAATGTTAGTGCTGATCCCTGCATCTGGGCATTGATCATGAAAGAAGGTAATCATCGCGTTTCCTGTGTAACATAGGCCGGTGTTACAGTTAACAGTAAAGGACCAAACATCGCTTGTTTATCAAGTGGGCATAGTTGGGGTTAAACATACATCGCTTTTAGCGATAACCCCAAATGGAGAGTTGTGTAGTGGACACAATTAACAATCGTTGTTTACCAACCTAATCGTACCAGTGGATAGTGCTAAGCCAGATCACTGTGTATTGATGAATCGGGGTCTCATCCAAATTAATTTTGCTTTTTGGGTCATAAAATAATTAGGATATTTAAAACATGAAATACTAATAAATTAATTTTGAACTTTGTAGATGTCAAACGAAAACAATTCCGCCTCCCAATTTTCTCTCAAGTCCATCTTAGAGAAGGACAAACTGAACCACTCCAACTTCATGGACTGGCACCGCAACTTGAAAATCGTTCTCAAGGCGGAGAACAAACTGTATGTTCTTGAAACGCCAATCCCTGATGAACCCATCAACCAACAAACTAATGCTTACAGAAACTATGCTAAGCATTTTGATGACTCTTTGAAAGTCTCATGTCTGATGTTGGCATCCATGATCCCTGAACTTCAAAGGACCATGGAGGACATGGAAGCGTACGACATGAATGTAGGATCGATTTCGAGCTAAATCTGATTTTGATGATTAAAAAGATGAACACACACAAGAATATGACAATAAAACCCACTAGATTGATTAGCAAATGATAAAAACAATAAAGCCCCCAAATCTCTCTAGAATGTGTGTTAACCAAAAACCCTAATCTATCATTCTATTTATAGCCCAAACATGCTTAGGCTAATTACACTTTAAGTCCCTAAGGTTAACAAAATACAAAAACACTCACTAAACAAGAAAACCATTTTTTAAAGTAATAAATATATTTTGTCTAAACAAAATATATTTATTATCCATGGCGCCTTTCTTGATCATAACATGAGCTTCATTCGTCGATCTATTATCCGGATTTCTCGACTCGCCTTACGTATTGACTGCGACTCGTTCGACTTTGACTTTCGTTGACCGAACGTTGACTTGTTGACTTTGACTTTGATGATAACATTAGACTACTAATCTAGACCCAACAATCTCCCCCTTAGTCTAATGTTATCAAACTCTTGTATCATCTTCAGAACCGTCAATCTCTACATACTGTGATCAACTAATCTGGCAAAGCTTCAGTCTCAAATTCAATACCCAACAATACTCCCCCTAGACTGATGCTTTCCAAATTTCCTTTGCTGAAGGTGTTCTTGTCCCTTTGTTCCTTGAGTATTCTTATCTCACAATCTCCCCCTTTTTGCATGCATCATCTTTGACAATCAAGAACAAAGTTTTTCAACTCTCGGTAGCCTGAGTGGTCTTGAAGATGTAGGAAGAGGATTCCTAACACTGATCTTCTGCAAGCTTGAGGCAACAGGTGCTTGGTTTGGTATCTTGCTCAACTGATGATCGGCCATCATTGCAGCAAGTAGTCGAAGAAACCTAACCACAATCACAAACACAACTCCGAATTTTCTTTAGACAAATTCAATTTATAGACAAAACCGTATTTATCTGTGGTGTGTAATCAAGTACGTATCCCAAATGGCTTGAGACACAAATAATGTGACATGGAAGACTTAAAAATAACTGTACACAAATAAAGTTTTTTTTTTAATTTTTTTTTTAAACAGTCATCAATCTCCGAGATATAGAAGGGATCAGATATGGGATCACACTAACTTGAAAAGCCTAGCCACGCTTCAACTTTCTTGAGGATAGCTACAACCCAAGAACGATTGTCAGTATGTTTGTCCTCTTAAGTCCATGCCTCTCGTCTTTCAACGTACGTTTGGTGATGAGATTATCATGTTTTTGGTAATATTGACGAAAATTTTGTGGACCCCACTTGTGCTAGGTATAAGCCTACCAATCCTCAAGGTTTATTGAGATATAATGATGAGAGCTTCAGGTCTATGTTTACACATAACAGAGAAGATGATCATTATGTCAATCAGATGATGAGAGCTTCAGGTCTATGTTCCCATAACAGAGAAGATGATCATCTGATCGCTTGTTGAGCTATCTATATTTGTTTGCACGTCACTAACATTGCGTGTCTTTTGTTGCTCATTTGATTGAATAGCCCCGCATTGGTAGCTTGCACTCTTAGGTGTCTTTTGATTATATATGCACAAATTTTCTGTGTCTTTTGATCTCTCAACCTGTGTATGATTGGACTCAGCTTGTGCAGACCTAAAACACTGTGGGAATCTAGCTTTTCGTGTAGATTTATTATTATTCACCTTATAGCAGTTTACTCAACTTGAAGGCTGAACCTACGTACACATCATTAACTTGTAGTTGTAACGTCCTTCAGATCCTATTCATGTGCAGACATAAACAAGTTAGTTCCTATCATTTCCCATATAAGATCAGAATTATTTGCATTAAACACATCTCATGGCCGAGACTATGTTTTCATACTCCCCCTAAACTTTTATTTTTGTACAATCCCCTTTTTTTTAATTTAATCTTTTTTTTGTATTTTCTTAAAAATATTTACGAAAAATAAAGTCTTTCACATCAGACACACATAAACATATATCAGCAAGAAAATGAGTGTGTGACAACGGTGTCAATTGTGCAATCAGGTTAGATACCATAACCAAACCTGTGAGATTTCCGCTCCAAACCTATTCTTGGAACAACCACTGTTACTAACCGTGTTACTAACAGTCCTCCATGGTAGTTCCTGCACTCATAAGTAAATTAATTAGAGAGTGGAACCCAGGCCATCGTGGTCCTGGTTTGTCCTTTTTCATCAATATAACTAACTTCTTGAAACACCATACGTTTTCCCTCATTAGTTTCTTTTTCAACTTTTGGTTTGATTCGCCAAACCTGTGTTGGTTTTAAAAAATTGTTTGTAAACGATTTAATTTTTGAAACATTTTTTTGTTTAAAACCTGGAGGAATAGATTGTGGTTTTGATGCTTTGGTCCTTTTAATCTTTGAATCATGTGAAACCGGCTTCACATGTGGAGATCTTGATGGAATATGTGTCATTCTAACATTCAAAGATGTGTGCACTTTATCCTTTGATCCAGAGAAGCAATTCTCATTGCCTTTACCATCTGGATTGTGTCGTTCTGGACATTTCTTGAGCACATGACCTTCTTTACCACACCTAAAGCAAGCTTTGAATGGCTTTGGATTCTTTATTGTCCCGTGTGATGCAACTGGGGATGTAGATTGTTTTGAGCTTGATTCGGCTTGTTGAGAAGCATTGGGTTTCACATCACCTTTTGACCTTGTGATCCTTAACCCATTGTGATTTTCATTCATCACTGATTCATCATCTGAAGTTGAGCAATCTTCTATAAACATATCTTCTTCCGGTGAATCTTGATGGACTTGATTTGTAGTATCAATTGATGTTGTTGGTGTTTGATCATCAGATGATTTCTTCATTTCAACTCTATCATCAAGTTCTGACACTGAAGTTTCTGAGTCATTTGAGCTTTCCCATTCTCTAGATGGACAAAAATCCGAATCACTTTGTGAATCACCGTTGCATGATGTTGACGGAGTAAACTCTGGAATTTCTGCAGTTAAGAACTTTCCAAACCTGTTATTTTCAAAAGCGGGCACAAAAACAGGTGGAGCACAAATAGTTTTATCATCACAGAATGCAGATTTTATATCAGCACATTCATGCACAATATCATCATGACAAACATCAGAACGTGAGATAGGTTTTTGCCTATCACAAACATTTACCACACCATTCGAATCAACATTAGGTCTAGATCCAGTACAGTCATCCAAATTTAAATCAGTTTTAGTCTTTTCATTATTCCAAATAAACCAATTAACTGTTGAGTAACTGGCTCCTGGGTGACCCAACCCCAAAGTCTTTCCACCACAAATGTCGTCATCTTCAACATCTGCCTTTTGTGTCACTTCTGCATTGCTTTTAATCATATTAGTACTAGACTCAGGTTTGACACATTCCTTTTCACACAGATCATTTTTAGGATGAGGTTTTGGAATTGGTATATATTCACTTTTGCTCAGGGGTAAAAATAAAGATCTTTCGATCCCATTTTTATCCTTATATCCAATTCCATCTTTAACAAAAGATTGCCTTGAACACTCCACTAGATCAGCTTGAGCCTTCTTGCTTACATTCCATTTGTCCACAATAATTTGAAGATGATTTGTTTCATTTTTTGATTTTTCTAACTTTTCTGTTAAATCATTTATTAAAAAATCTTTTCTAAGGACAAATTCTTTAAGAGTTTGCATTTCAGCGAGAGTTGCATTTAACTTTCGTTGATATGCCAACTCATTTTCTTTCATTTCATTGTTGATTTTTTGAATATCATCTCTTTCTCTTAAAACTTTTCGATTGTGGGACAAACAGTAAGCAACTGCTGTGACACACGTTGGTGTGCACAGTTTTGTTTTAATTTCAAGAGGAATGCTTTTTACCAGATCCTTCTCCGCATGATCTTTGTTTGATTCCTCATTCACAGCTTTACCTGTCATGTTGCCTTTTTCAGTCTTGCTGCTTTCAGTCTTTTCAACAATCAATGTTTCTTCCACAGCTTCTTTCTTACCTTTTTCATCCACATCCTGCTCTTGGCTCACCATGCCCTTGGTACAAATCTTTCCCATAATATCTTTGTTGTTGTCGACTTTTGCAGTTGCAACTTCTTCACCCCAGTCATAGTCGTCCTCAGTCAATGCCTTTGGTACTTTCATTTTAGCAGCCTCTTTTTCGTCGGTTACTACCACTAATCCTTTTGTAGGCTTGATCTCATTTCCAGAGTTTGCTGAGAGATTATGAAGAGTCCCAGCTGAAATGGAGGATGGATTGGAGCTTTTCATGCTTATAGGAGCAGTGAAAGCCATGTTTCTAGATATTGATGTTGGTGGACTCGATATTGGAACGTAACCGACTTGATTCATCTCTCCCTTTGTGACATCATTTTCAAATGACTTTAAGGAATTTATCACATCTGACAAAGTCATTGAAAAAATCATAAAGTCCCCTCTGACCGTCATGAATTTCAAGCTCCATTCCTTTAGGAGTGAATTGAACAAGTTCTTGATTGAATTGCGGTTGTTAACAGGAATCCCGACTTTCTTCATCTTTGTTAACAGGCTCATGAACCTGTCAATGTGTGACGACAAGCTTTCTCCTCGAACACTCCCAAACATATCATATTCTTTCTGAATCATGTCTTGCTTGTTCTGTCTTATCTCAGCATTTCCCTCGTAGTACTCACTCAATGCGAACCACAGATCATGCGCAGATCCGTACTCTTCAAACATGTTGTACACATCATTAGACAAAGCCATGGTGAGAGCACCATAGGCTTTGTGATCTCGTTGCATCAACTGCTTGTCAAGGTCTGTGTAGGTAGTAGGATCAGTGTTAAACACCTCTCCTGCTTCAGTGGTCCTCACTGGAATGTGAGGTCCAAGTTGCACAGACGTCCATTGAGTAAAGTCATTGACATAGTAGAAAGCCTTCATTCGGTTTTTCCAAGTACCATAATCTTCAGCACCCATTAACTTGGGAATTCGGGTTATTGTTCCTGTTTCCAGTTCAGCTTGGGTTATAGGATTAACTTGGTATGAGTTGTTGTTGTTACCAGCCATTGATTTAGATTGATTTTTTATAAGTCTGATTAATAGATTTTAATGGTTACAGTCCAGAAATAAGTCCAAAGTCCTTAATTATGAAAGATCAGTCCTTAAGTGCGCAAATAAGTGCGCAAACGTGGTAAGTGCGCAGGAACAAGTGAGCAGCAACCTGAAACAATGGAGCAAACAGCTATGTCAAGATCTTGATCTCCTGATAAGTGCGCAATCTTAAAGTACACGAATAGCTAAGTGCGCAAATCTGTCAAGGCTGAGCAAGACAAGTGCTCAGTCTTTGACTGATCAGTTTGCGTACTTATTTAAGTACGCAAACACTTAAACTCTCGTTTAAGATTTTAAGTGCGCAGAAACCCTAGCCAAGTACTCAAAAATGCACCCTTTCAGCAAGTACGCAAACCAACTAGTGATTTCTGATAAGTGCGCAGAAACCCTAGTTGTGTTCTTGGAGACAAAGCTAAATGTTAAGCTTTTGAAGATTTAAGTGCTCAAACCAAGAAACAAGTGCTCAAAATTTGAAATAAGTACTCAAATTATGAAATAAGTACTCAAAATTTGAAACAAGTACTCAAAATATGAAACAAGTGCTCAAAATTTGAAATAAGTACTCAAATATGAAATAAGTACTCAAAATATGAAATAAGTACTCAAAATTTGAAATAAGTACTCAAACTATGAAATAAGTACTCAAAATTTGAAATAAGTACTCAAAATATGAAACAAGTACTCAAATATGAAATAAGTACTCAAAATATGAAATAAGTACTCAAAATTTGAAATAAGTACTCAAACTATGAAATAAGTACTCAAAATTTGAGATAAGTACTCAAACTATGAAATAAGTACTCAAAATAAGTACTCAAAATTTGAGATAAGTACTCAAACTATGAACTAAGTATCCAGAATCAAGAAATAAGTGCGCAAAACATGAAATAAGTGCGCAAAATATGAAATAAGTGCGCAAAATTCAAGAAATAAGTGCGCAAAACATGAAATAAGTGCGCAAAACATGAAATAAGTGCGCAAAATATGAAATAAGTGCGCAAATTGATGAAAAATCTTCAACAGAAATCAGATTGAACGACGAATTTGTAGATGGTTAAATCCCAAATTCGAGTACCAAGCTCTGATACCAAATTGTAGGATCGATTTCGAGCTAAATCTGATTTTGATGATTAAAAAGATGAACACACACAAGAATATGACAATAAAACCCACTAGATTGATTAGCAAATGATAAAAACAATAAAGCCCCCAAATCTCTCTAGAATGTGTGTTAACCAAAAACCCTAATCTATCATTCTATTTATAGCCCAAACATGCTTAGGCTAATTACACTTTAAGTCCCTAAGGTTAACAAAATACAAAAACACTCACTAAACAAGAAAACCATTTTTTAAAGTAATAAATATATTTTGTCTAAACAAAATATATTTATTATCCATGGCGCCTTTCTAGATCATAACATGAGCTTCATTCGTCGATCTATTATCCGGATTGCTCGACTCGCCTTACGTATTGACTGCGACTCGTTCGACTTTGACTTTCGTTGACCGAACGTTGACTTGTTGACTTTGACTTTGATGATAACATTAGACTACTAATCTAGACCCAACAATCAATCGGCATCTGGTGGAAATGTTCCAACAGAATGCTCGTCATGAGAGGTTTGATGTGATGCGATCACTTATAACCACTCGTATGCAAGAGGGTACATCAGTTAGCACTCATGTGCTAAAGATGAAGGCTTATGTTGATCACTTAGCTCGTCTGGAATCTCCCTTGAGTGATGAGCTAGCTGGGGATATTATCCTCAACTCATTACCCAAGTCATATGATCAGTTCACTATGAACTACAATATGAATGGGATGGAGAAGACACTTGCAGAGTTGCATCAGATGCTCAAAACTGCTGAGGTAAACATACCTAGCAAAACTGCACCAGTGCTAATGATCAAGGAGGGTCATGTTAAGAAACCTAACACCAAGAAGAAGGGCATTCAGGGCAAAGGGAAGGGAAAGGGCAAAGTTGTTGCCAACAAGAAACCTCTGAAGGATGCCAAATGTTTTCATTGTGATGAAACTGGGCACTGGAAGAGGAACTGTACTAAGTATTTAGCTGAACTGAAGCAAGCCAAAGCTTCTGGAGGAGAGTCCTCATGGATTAAGAAAGGTTAGAAAGCTGAAACAGGGCGACTTGGAGGTCCATGTTGGCAATGGACAAAGAGTTGCAGTGAAGGCAATAGGAGAATATGTTCTTTTACTTCCTTCTGGTTTAGAACTTGTTTTGAACAATGTTTATTATATTCCTAGTGTGATTAGAAATATTGTTTCATTTTATGCTTTGCGTGGACAAGGTTTTAATTATCGTTTTAATGGTGAATTTATTTCTGCTTATTTTAACGATGTATTTTACTTTGATGCAAAACCCAACAATGGGATCTATGAGATAGAAATCCAAAACGATAACATATTATGCAATATCTCCCATAAACGTAATAAGTTGGACTTTAATGATACGTATATGTGGCATTGTAGACTTGGTCACATAAGTGAGAATCGTGTTAAACAACTCAAAAACGCAGGAATCTTAGATTCCAAGGGTTCAGAGTCGTTTGGAAAATGCGAATCATGCTTGAGTGGAAAGTTAACAAAAGCACCTTTTTCAAATGTTGGAGAAAGAGCTAATGATCTGTTAGGACTTGTACATACAGATGTATGTGGTCCATTCAGAACAATGTCAAGACATGGAGAAAGATACTTTGTTACATTTACTGATGATTTCAGTAGATATGGTTATGTTTATCTTATGAAGCATAAACATGAAACTCTTGAAAAGTTCAAGGAGTACCAAAACGAAGTAGAAAATCAGCTGAATAGAACTATTAAAATGATTCGATCAGATCTAGGTGGTGAATATCTTAGTCAGGAATTCATCGACCATCTAAAGGACTGTGGAATAGTTTCACAACTCACTCCACCTGGAACGCCACAACATAATGGTGTGTCTGAGCGGAGAAATCGAACTCTATTAGATATGATTCCATCAATGATGTGTCGAACAAACCTTCCAAAATCCTTTTGGAGTTATGCTTTGGAAACTGCCGCAAGACTTGTAAATATAGCTCCAACGAAGAAGGTTGATAAAACACCTTATGAGATATGGCATGGAAAGAAACCTCATGTATCCTACCTTAAAGTCTGGGGATGTAATGCTTATGTCACTCTAGAATCTTCGGGTAAACTAGATCCCAAAGGCGAAAAAGTGGTTTTTGTCGGATACGGTAAGAAGATCGGTTACCTGTTCTACCACCCCACTGAAAATAAGATTTTCACCAAACGCAGAGGCACTTTCTTAGAGGAAGAGCTTCTGGCACGAGGGATTGGAGATAACCATGTGGATCTTGAAGAAATTCGAGAATCACAAGTGACTGAACCAGCTGTTCAGACAGAACCAGATGTAACTGATCCAGTTGTTGAAGTTGAGCCTGAGAGGACTCAAGAAACAACAGAAACACCAAGTGTTCGGAAAAGTATTAGGGATCGTCGTGCACCTGTAAGGTATGATGATATCTTCATGATTGATGAAGCTGAGCCTACTACTTACAAAGCTGCAATCTTGGATTCAGAATCCAAGCAATGGCAAGAAGCCATGAATGCAGAGATGCAGTCCATGGATGATAACCAAGTCTGGGATTTGGTTGATCTTCCTGCCGAATGTCGGACTGTAGGAAACAAATGGATCTTCAAGAAGAAGACTGACATGGATGGGAATGTGCAAACCTACAAAGCAAGGCTTGTAGCGAAAGGTTTTACTCAGACTCAAGGAATTGATTATGAGGAAACTTTCTCCCCAGTAGCCATGCTTAAGTCTATTAGAATTCTACTTGCCATTGCTGCATATTATGACTATGAGATATGGCAAATGGATGTCAAAACCGCGTTCCTTAATGGACACTTAATGGAAGATGTCTATATGGTTCAACCTGAAGGTTTTGTCGATCCAAAGAATCCTAATAAGGTGTGCAAGCTGAATAAATCCATCTATGGATTAAAGCAAGCATCTCGCAGCTGGAATCTCCGTTTTGATCAGAAAATCAAAGAGTTTGGTTTTATCAAGAACGAAGATGAACCGTGTGTTTACAAGAAATCTAGTGGGAGCTATATCACTTTTCTTATACTGTATGTAGATGACATACTAATCATTGGAAACAATATCCCTATGCTTAAAGATGTTAAGACCTGGTTGGGTAAATGTTTCGCAATGAAAGATCTTGGTGAAGCCGCTTATATTCTGGGAATAAAGATTTATAGAGATAGATCAAAGCGGTTATTGGGTTTGAGTCAAAGTACATATATTGATAAGGTCTTACGACGCTTCTCAATGCAAGACTCAAAAAGGGGGCTCTTGCCCATGGCACATGGAACCATTCTTGATAACAAGCAGTGTGCAAATACTGAAGAGGAAAGGAAGAAAATGGAAGGTGTTCCATATGCTTCTACGATTGGTTCCATCATGTATGACATGTTATGTACTAGACCTGATGTCTCGTATGCTCTTAGCATGACAAGTAGATATCAACAGAATCCAGGAGAGAGTCACTGGGCTGCAGTGAAGAACATTCTTAAGTACTTGAGAAGAACTAAGGACATGTTCTTAATATATGGAGGACTGGATGAGGAGCTGTCAGTTAAGTGTTATACTGATGCAAGCTTCCAGATTGATCGTGATGACTCAAGATCACAAACGGGATATGTTTTCATTCTGAATGGTGGGGCTATTACTTGGAAGAGCTCTAAGCAAAGTGTGGTTGCTCAATCCACCTGTGAATCAGAATACATTGTTGCATCGGATGCTGCAAAGGAGGCTGCCTGGATGAAGAAGTTCATTACTGATCTCGATGTTGTGCCTAGCATAAAGAAACCAATCGAGATACTGTGTGACAACACTGGTGCCATTGCTCTTGCAAAGGAACCAAGGTCACATCAGACCGCAAGGCATATACTCAGGAAGTTCCACTATATTAGAGAAATAGTAGAACGTGGAGACGTCGTGATGAACAAAGTTCATACAGATCTAAATCTGGCTGACCCCTTTACTAAGCCTTTACCTCAAACTAGACATGAGGAGCATGCTGGAAATATAGGTCTTAGAATTGTTAGACAATGGGCATGATCTGTAGTTAGTATTGGTGTTTTATTTTGAACTATCACAGTTATAATGAATGTTTATTTGATTTAATGGGTTAAATGCAAATTTAAATATTTATTAACTGTGTTCATTATTTGTATGTTTAAATCCTTGAATAAGAGTATTCTAAATGTCCGTAGTCGATCAAATTACATGGGAATGAATTTGAATGTAAGACTATTGTGAATTAGAATGATTGTATTCATGAGATGAATAGCTCAAGGGTTTTAGAATCATAATTCACAGATATCATTGGAGAATGATATTGGATGTAACTCGTTTCAAAACGATCTCCATGGATTTATGTCATGAGATGTTTTGATGTTGATATGTTCAACCTGTTCTTTTTCTTTAAAGCACATATTAAACTACATTGATCAAGGACTATCTTTGATGTTATCTTACACTATCCTGAAACATGGGTAGGAATAAGGGTAGCGTTGGGAGAAATCCAAGATTAAGTGGGAGTTGTATGACGCTGATGGAATTCTGTACTTCTATATGATTAGAAGTCTAGACATTCTGGCGCCCTCGTAAAACTCAAACTGGTATAAACGCGTGGCCACGCTCGGACTAAGGTAGTTCGTTAGACCATTTTGAATTAGAGACGAGAATAGAGAATAGTTGATCATTATATAAGAATGAATGATCCATGTCTTATGATCAACGGATGTCTATACAGAAGGGACTTATTGATATAATTATCAGGGCTATAGTATTTGGTTAAGTAAAGCGTTACTTGAACTCAAAGAACTAGTTGACGACTGTAAAGTGTCATACTGGTTTGGGTGCAATGCGATGCAGCTAGGCGTCCAACTCTGCGCACGTTGACTCATTTAATTAAAATCGTCCAAGTGGGAGATTGTTGGACATATGGTATGTCCGATGTAATTAAAAGTCGAGATCAACGTAACCTGACCTGGTACGATCCGAAGAGTTACACGTTGGTACACGAATCAGATAAGTTCACGCGTTGGTGAATTATTATTTATGAAATAATAATTGTTTTAGTCTTGAGGGACTTAATATTAATAAGATTAATATTAAGGAGTATTAAGATATTTAGCAAGGGGGTTTATTGCAAGTTGATGTCTTATAAAAGGAGGGTTAAAGAGTAAACCCTAATCATACCTTTTATCAAAACAACTAATCCCTTGCCTCCCTCTTGTGATTAGCGGCCGCCACCCAAGAAGAAAGGGCCGCCGCCTCTTTTTCTTTTTGTTCGGCCAACAACCACCACAAGCCGTCGCCTTCCTCTTGCAAGTGTTGCTTCCCGGTTGGTTCGTGCTCGGTGTGAACTTCCTACTCGCGAGGATTCGCTGTAACCCGCGTGTTACAATCCCGGTGTAGTCGTCAAAGGTTGATTACTAAACCCCCTATGGTTGTTTATTATTTATTTGTTTATACGCGTTTAACTGAGATCCTGATTGGGAATATTTTATTAATCGGATTAATAAAATTAACTAACAATTTATATATATAAATCGGCTATTATATATATTGTATATATAATCCGTTTTCGTTAAATATATAAACACTTATTTTGCTACGGTTCATGGAGATATGCCTTTTTATTTTATATTTCCAAAGTAAAGAGGGTGGTCAGTTTCATGTTGTTATTAAAGCGCATTGTGTTGTTAGATTAAACCTTTGGTTTACTAAACAGTGACATCTTAAAGGACACTAGGAAACGTAGGTTAGTGACGTGCTCAAAGGAAAAAACCCAGCAAACACCTAAAAGAATAGGTGTATAGAAAATTTTAGATGCAAATGGCCCGATAGAAAATTAAAACTGTTCACGATTCTATTTGTTATTATATAGAATACGGGGTATGACACGATCAAAAGTTGTGGACACCCTGCCTTTCCCTGTGCAAACTCTAAATTCGTCTACCACCACATTATCATAGCTACCATGGTGATAAAGGCGTGAAGAGATACAATCTTTGTTAGTCCGTTTGTTTATACATGATCTGAATAGGTAAGCTTTCTGTCAATTCACCGATGGCTTTTTATATAGGTAAGCTTTATATCAATTCACCGATAGCTTTTATATCCCTAAAATATATCGTCTTTTTAATTTGTTAAAGTGATTTGTCTTTCTTAATTATTTCAACTTCTTTGTGATTAAGTTTTTTAGGGTTTTGTTTCATGGATGTTTAAGCATAGTGGTCTATAAAATACTGTTGTTTTAATGGTTTGCTTAAGTTTGTAGTGTTTTAGCTTGAATATGACATGTTTTATATTGAGTAGATATTAGTTATGTTTTGCTATACTATGCATTATGTTTTTAGAATTAGGTTGAGTAGACATTAACCAAGATTTTGCTTTAACATTGTGTAAGTTCATATACCTAGCATGTATGTTTTTAAATTCTACACTTGAGCTTCTTCTTATTTAAAACATTTACTTTGTGTAGGTGTTTGAAGTTGATACACATCCATGTATTGTTTCAAAAATGATTTCTTCAACATAAATAACTAGTTTTTTACCGGCGTCGCGCGTTGCAGCGACGACCTAGCGTTTGTGACTTCATTTCAAGCGTTACGATAATTACATGGTATGACTTTATTATATGTTTGCAAAGCGGCCTCAGCGTGATACCAATTTATTTTCTATAAAATTCAGATTATTATTATTATTATTACAAAATCAAATATTAACTGCTTTCTACTTGCAATTATGTTTTTATATATTTTTGGTTTATGTCTAAAGTTAAATAAATGCCGTGACTCCCCAAAACCACATCTTCCAAATTAGTTAATAAGTAAATTAATATTTAGTTTTTGAAATTTATAAATTGAACGTTTATAGTTGTATGACATACAGCTACTCAAGTGAGTGGACATTTTAGACTTTTAGTGGAGTAAATAGCATTTTTTAATGGAATAGAGTTTTATCTCTGTAGTCTCTCTCTCTCCACATACACCATCTCTTTCCTCTTATTCCACATATACAACAACCACAACCCAACACTCCCACCACCAACAGCCACTACCATAACACCACCACCACCACAACAAAGACGCCAGTAACCACCACTTAACATCACCAAAAATCTGTGTTACAGATCTGTACCGGCGAAGGTGAAAATGATGCCTCACGTGGTGACGGTGATGATGGTGTGGAAGCATGACGACGTTGATGGTGATCGTGGTGTTGGTCCTGAAGATGTCGTTTTTTCTCCGGTCACCGTTGGGTATCCGGCCACGCGCCGGAACGACGGAGTTGTCTCATTTGTTGCAGACAAACAAATGCTCACATACCGTTCTCTATACAGAGAGCACCGACAGAGAGAAGGGGAGGCCTAACGGGTTCCGAGCATCATCAACGGTGGAACTCCCGGAGGAGCAACGGCGGCGCGTGTCATCCTTCCGGCGCCTATTCATCGGAATCGGGATGTTCGGGCCTATAACCGATCTATTAATGGGTGAACTTTAGAAGCTCCGATCAAGTTTCCGTCGACACACAACCAAGCAATCGTTGATCACGAATGTTTTAGATTCGTGTAGATCGGAAATAGTCAACGTTGAAGTCGTTCGTTGCGCGTTTCCAGTAAAGTGACGGCGTTTTCTGGGCGTTTTAGAATGTTTTCCGGGCGTTTTGGCTTTTGATCGTTGTTGAGATTAAAGCAGGTAAACACGTGGAAGAGGTCGAGAATTTTAGAGAGAGAAGGCAGGGGAAAAAGCAAGAAAGAACAGGATGGTGACACGTATGAGAAGGGGAACGTGGAATAACCTGGAACGTGAGATAGCTACAGTATATGCTACTCACACCAAAATCTAGTAATTGTATATATAACTAGTTTTTTACCCGCCGCGCGTTGCTGCGGCAAGCGGCATTGTAGCTAGAAAATAGGACAGATACACATGTGTATAACGATCAGAAAACGACGACAACTGTACATAAAAGCATGTTGTGATAATGCATGACATAGGTTGAAGAAGGTGCATACCTTTGATAGACACCAACGACAGACACGCAAGGCGGCAACGCGAACTGCTAATTTCACGCCTGCTGGATCTGGTTATGATGACAAAACCGCTATTGCAAGCGTAGCATAACAAACTCTAATATCGCGTTTCTGTCACATATCAATTATCAGGATATAAAAAAACTAATACAGTAGTTAATTTTGTAACTTGCAGCATGAAATTCCATTATCACAACAACTGCAATATTATAAAGAGTATCAAAGTAAGGTAGCACAACAACTGCAATACTATAAAGAGTATTACAACAACTAATACAGTGATTTTGTGACTTTTGTCCATGTAGAATTTTATACACAATACTAACAACAATAACCACAACCACAATAATGATTAATGGATAGCAAATATGTAATGTAACAACATGAAAAAGTATATAAATGGCATGAATCAGTGACACACAAACCAAAAACGTGGTATGCATAAAAAAACGGACAACAGCAGCCAAAGGCGGAAGAAGGGTTGCAGGTGAAAACCTACCATCCGCGATCCTTACCATGCCATCAACGTTAACAGTTCGGAGATATTTTTAAGTCATGATAGTAGGTATAAAAATTTCATCGATTCAAATGAGGCGTCGCACCAGCAATCCAGCATCCCTAAAGTTTGCCGCGCACTCAGCCATGGCCGCATCAACACCCTCGCCTTCCGAACCCGTAAACATTGCCACCATCCACCCCGCATACCAGCACCCACGTCATGTTGTCCACCCCCACACCACGTTAACATGAATACCTAAACAACAAAGCATAACAAAATAAGTGCCTAACGTCCAAATCCAATATTATAAGATGAAAACCCATTTTCCGTTGACCAAGAAAAGTCAAAGCACACTATAACTCCACGAAACCAAGATAATGGCCAACAACAAAAAGTTCCAAAGTTTGACACAATTTCTAACCAAGTAGCACATAATGATTTAAAATCAAGGAAAATAGGCAGCTAACCTCGCTGGGATATACTATAGCATGGTGTTGGCGACAATGGATAGGTTCACGAAATGTTGGTAATGGAGGCGGATGAGTTGGGAACCGACTGTTCACTGGTTCAAGGCCTCGGTAACGGACGCGGAGGAGATGGTGGTTTCCGGCAGGTCACGTGTTAAAAGACACCCGATGATGACAACGGTGGAGGCGAAGGAAGTACGCAGGGTGACGGCGGCAGAGGAAGTGGGTAGGGAATCCATGGTGCGGGAAGAGCCGAAGAGATGGTAAGGAAGAAGAGGATTCTGACACGTATGAGAAAGGGGCGACGTGGAAACACTTGAAACGTTGGATAGCTACAGTAAATGTGTCTCACACCAAAATCTACTAATTGTATATATATATAATATATATAATAGATTTTTGTTGGATTTTACCAATATTTGTTTCTCTTGTGGGAGTCAATATTTTTGGATCATGAGATGGGCTTGGTTAGTGGTGAACTATTCTAATCAGAGATAGAGTTCCAATAATGCATGCAAGTTCATTTTTTTAACTAATTTAATCAATTAATGTGTGTGGACTGTAAATTTAGCCATCTCAACTATACTGAAGTTTGGCTTGTATTTGGAATCTCATGTATACGACCTAATGTTAAAATTTTAGTGTAAACTGAGGTCTTGGTTTTGTACATGTGCCGATTTGAGTTGTATTTTATCTCAAATCGACCAAATTGGTCAAATAAACATGGGGAATTGGAATTAAATAATCATAACTTTGTCGTGTTGGAAGACAATAATCCCAACTTGCAAATTGAAATCTAACCGGCCTAACTTGTTTCGGTTTTTATTTTACCAAACCAAAACTAACTGAGTTTAACCCCGTTAGTTTTCTGCCTACATGGCATAACATTTTATGCATTTTATTGACCCATTTGCACTTTATGGCATGCCACGTAGGCAGAAAACTAACCGAGTTAAACCCAGTTATTTTTGGTCCAGTAAAATAAAAACCAATACAAGTTGGGCATGTTAGATTCTAGTTTTCAAGTTGGGATTATTGTCTTCCAATCCGACAAAGTTAGAATTATTTAATTCCTCAATAAACATTTCAATTTTCAAGTGAAAAGAGGAATTTGTTAAAGCCTTGCTTCTTTTGCTCGGCTCGCATTAGCCTGTGCTTTATTACAGGTAGTCATTCCCCCGTTCCTTTAGTCTTTTCAACGATACTTGAATCTTAAGTCGCGGTCATGTCTCGTCCCCCAGTATAGTGACCGGTTCCATGTTTTCCCCTAATTTCATCAATTCCAGGCTCAAGGGCCTGTTCATCCATCTTCATTCGAGTATGCCAATATGATCTTAATGAGGTGCGGGGCTTTGCATCTGACATTCGTTTTCCCTCTTCGGGAGCCTGGGTCCCGGCGTTTTTGCACAATAAACCCCTCCGGTCGAAGACGAGTGGTAGGTGGTCTAACAGAGCTTTCGGAAAATGGTAGCCTAGTGTGTAAGCACAACAATGAACCGCGGCGAACCCCAGACGACCTATCTAAGATTAGGGGGGAGATCCTCAATAGTGATGACCCTTTCACTCTTCCCCGGACTAATACATGTACCGAATGCTCATACGGGAAAGTTGACCCCTGGGTCTGGAACCTAGGGGGTTGCTCCACTCCATCAAGATGTTCTCGCCTCCCCCGTTTAGGCTCTCGCTCGAATCGGAACCGGTATTCGACTCAGTCTAATAGCCTACCTATCGGGCGCCAATACAATAAAAGAGAGAGTTTTTGTTTAAAGACTAGCTGGTACATACTTCCCTAACTTGACCCGAGCTCTTGATTGTACACGAGGTATGCTATTTATCAATTTACAATACGATAGATGTTTTGAAAATTCACAAATTGATTGATATTCCTTTGTGTCAATAAAGATATGCTTAAAATTTGTAGTACATTCTATGGTAGGAGTGTTGGTGTAATCAACCTATGTAGGTTTTTATTACGTAGTATAAGGTTATGATGTCTCCTCCTAAGTGACATTAGGCATAGTTTAAACACCAAGTTGGATTTACCAAATTGAAGTAAGGTTGTCGGGTTCAGCTTTATTTTTTACTTAGATTGGTAGTTTGGGTTTAGTCATAACCGGGTTCACGTAGATGCGTTTCGAGTTCATTATTCGGGTTCATTGAAAAACAAAACCTAATGCCCAATATCTAAACACACGGAAAACAAATATTGGTAATATAACTACTTTAAACACACCGTTTTGACCCAAACCTGTTACGCCCCATTAAAACATATGTTATAACTCTCCCACGTCTCATTCTAGGGGTGTAAATGATGCGCAACATCTCAAGAACTACTCGGGATCAAATCGGTAAAAAGCTCGAATAAGCCGAGCCTTAACGAGCTCGAGCTTGAAACATGACTCGTTTATTTATCGAGCCCGAGTTTTTCATACAAATACCGTTTAGGCTCGCGAGCCTAAACAAGCCAAAACAAATTTTATATTATATAGTATACCCACCATACCCACTATTTAACATTGCAGAGTCGAGCTAGAGCCGAGCTTTGGCTCGTTTAAGCTATCAACGCGAGCTCGAGCCGAGCTTTTAGCTCCTTTTAAATTGTTCTATAATTATTTCAAGCCGAGCCGAGCTCGAGCCCTTGGGTTTTACTTTCGAGCTGAGTTCGAGTTCAAAGTAATAAGGCTAGAACCGAGCCGAGCTCGAGCCTAGTCAGGCTTGGGCCCAGCTTGGCTCGTTTACACCCCTAGACTCGTTCCGTATTCCCATAGATGCGAAAGCCCAGCTACCCATTTACAAATCAATAGCCAACGACTCTATTACAACTCATTTACATCTCACTAAACGTTTAAACGACCACATTATCAAACACAATCCACTTTGCTTGGCTTAGATAACATACATGCATACACAGACAGAATGGTTTGGTTTTGTTGTCCGTTACCTTTACTAAAAGATTGTGTTTCAACTTTCAACACTAACCATTTCTACTAAAAAACTGTAACAACTAACAAGTGATGTGATCCAACAACACACAATCGTTTTTTCCTGGCCTATGTAAGCTGATCAGTCACATGATGGTTATAGTAATGACATGTAAGTTCATACCATTGATAACAAAAAATTTTCAGCAAAGTAGAACACAATTAAAGGTTTCCAAAACAAAACTTAAAACTAATGTGAATCCAGTTTTAGCAAAACAGAGTAATCTGCATATGAAACGAAATAACAAACCTAAGCTGTAAGCACAACAGCGCCACCAGCTTCCTTGATTTTCTTCTCAGCAGTCTTCGATATCAGTTTCGCCTTCACGACAAATGGCTGAGATGCAGGAACAGTTCCCTTTCCCAACACCTTGAAGTAACCATGCTGAGTGACGTCGATCACTGGAACCTTATCGGCAGAAGCCTTCTCCTTCACGTCTTGTGGCACCATTGACCAGAGCTTGTCGACGTTGACGATTGGGCAATAGAACTTGTTACGGAGCCTGTGGAAGTACCGCATACCGACTTTACCAAAGAAACCGGGATGGTACTTGTCGAAGAGGATCCGGTGGTGGTGCATACCTCCAGCGTTACCACGACCTCCAGGATGCTTTCGGTGCTTTCCTATACGACCATGTCCTGCGCTCACATGACCGCGCTTCTTCCTGTTCTTCCTCAATCTTGTTGTCATTTTCCCCTACTAAAAAAAAAGATAAATTGCAGGTCTTAGATTCTGTTTAAAGCAGGTGGGCAAATCATAATTTCAAAGACACAAAATGTTAACAATTTTGCATAAATTTCAAATATCAACAGAAAATTTACATACAGTTCAAGTTCCAAATCTGTAACAAATTATTCATCATCAGAAACACAAAAGGCGAAGAAATCTACTGTCACACTTTCAACTTTAAACGGAAAATAAACGAATAACACAGACTGTTGATCAGTAACAGATTATTACACAAAATGTGAATCGTATAAGCGTATAGATTTCAAATTTCAGCAAAATTCACGATAAACAGTAAATGTCTGAATCAGTAAAACATTGATCATTAAAAACATAAATTGAGAAGAAATCTCCACTCTAAAGTTTTTATCACTGAAAACACAAAATATGAAAGAATCTACAATCTACAAGTTTATATTCAAATGCAAAATTAACTATAAATAGAACAATTTACAGACAGTGACAAAATATCGTTCATCCGAAACACAAAACGCAAACAAATCTACATTTTCAAGTTCAATTTCAACAAAATATTAACTATATAAATTTCAAATTCCAGATAAGCAACAAATTAAGGGCGCAAACAAGCCGAGCAGCTCTAGAGCTACTCAAGATCGGCTCGATAAAAAGCTCGAAATGAGCCGAGCATTTTCGACTCCGAGCCAAGCTTGGGGCTAATCATCATAAACACAAAATGGTTAAACCTACCATTCTTAAGTTCAAACTTCAATAGAAAACAATGATATAGAGTACAAAATCCGGATCAGTAACAAATAAATAATCATCAGAAACACAAAATGCAATGAATTATACAGTTTAAAGTAGAAACAACAATAGAAAATTAATAATATAGAGTAAAAATTACTTATTTCAACAGATTATTAATCATTAAAAACACAAAATTCAAAGAAGTCTACAATCTAAATCTCATATTTCAACAGAAACAAATAAATGCGAAAATTTAACCGTCTCAAGTTAAAATTTTGAGAGAAAATTAACGATACAGATTACAAATTCAAAACAGTAACAAATACTGATATATATGAATAAATACAAACACAAAATGCTATCTACAGTCTCATGTTCATACATTAACAGAAAATTAGGGATTTTTATAGTACAAATTCCACAAAGTAACAAATAATTAACAGCAAATCAACGATATTTCAGATCAGTAAAAGAATATTATTAAGTATGAGAAAGTAATGAATAAAGATAGGGAAAAAAACCTGTAGATAAAAAAGACGGTGAAGAACGGCGGCAGAAACCCTACGGTCGAGAGTAGAATATGAAACCCTAGCTTGCTTTTATAATGTATGAGATAAGAAGTGTGTGTGTGTGTAAATAAGTTTTTATGGGCTGGATAGTGTGGGCTTTGTTGGTCCTGGTTTGTTTGTGTTAAAGCCCAATTTGAAGCATACATTTTTTAACACGAAAATAGATTTTTTGTTTACGTTTTTCTATAATGTAAGCGAGCAACAACTTTTTTGAATAACAAAAATATAGAAGTTTAGCAAAATATGTTGGTGAAAATAAGGTTTTTAACATGTTTATTGAACACAATGAGACTAAGGTTGATACTTATTTGAAATCACTATAAGGATGTAAAGTAGTTATTGAGGAACTAGAGGATGTGGAGGGTTTTGTTAATAACAATGTATGTAGACAAAAGTTAGTTTCTACGAGGAGATTGTTGCTTAAGTGTGGGAATAGTTCAGGTAAGGTAGTGGTTAACTTGCAAGTAAGTGTGAATGGCAATGATGGTGGGAGTCGTTAGTGTTAACCCACGCCGTCACCAACTGGATTTGATCATGATTAGTCCATCGTGCCATACTTTCGGCTTGTGTTTGTGTTAAAATTATATGTGTTTGTGTTAATATGTGTATGTGTGTATATATGTGTGTGTGTGTGTGTGTTTGTGTAAAAATTGTGGAATTAAAAAAATACCCGTTGCTCTCCCCCAATGTTCGAATTTTTAAACTCTCTAACGGTAACATCAGGCCATAACGCTCGCCATGTGGGTAACCTTCACAACCATAATGCCCCCATAGCGCTTGGGGAGGGGGAGGGGTGGTGTTCCCCGGCGCTATAGGAACCAAAACGCCCTCAAAACGCTCCCCTACACACGAACTAAGGTCCTTCCAACTTATTCCCAGCTAAATCAATTCTTTTGGGACTTTACTTGTGCTTAGAGAAATTGTAATTTATTACCAAGCCTTGTTTAATCATCTATCTAATCCTAACCACTTAACTTGATGTATAATGTTTTGATCCTTGTATGCTATAGCCGATTTCACATTCTTGATCTTTGTAGAATTTAGATCTTCATGTAATGCTTCACATTGTGCTTTGATAGTGTCACACCCTCAAATTTCCGCTGCGGAGTTTTACCGCGAGGTGTATGACATACTAGAATCCAAGTCAACGGTCACAATAAACGACAACTATATGATTTAAAATAACGTTCAAACCATTTTATTCATTATGAAAGAGTTAATGAAATACAGCGGAAGCAGTTAACGTTTAAATTTCCAAAATACCACCAGGAAATAGTTGAAGTTATGAAATCAATATTTAATAACCATGCATGACATTATGAGACGCTGTGGGACTTCAGTGCGCCTAGACCAGCTGCTACCTTAGTTACCTGAGAAAACATGCTAAAGTTTGTCAACATATAATGCTGGTGAGTTCACAGGTTTAATTATATCCAAAAACCAGATTCACATACAATACTCAATAGTATTTATGTAATCCAAGAGGTTTAAAAGTTATTTCCAAAAGACCGGATTCACATACAATACTCGATAAGTGATGCTAGCTAGACATCGTACAAGTTACTCAAGCGTTATGAATCACTGCTGAACGTTTGTAAGAACCCGTCACCGGACATCACCCGGTGCCGTAAGTTTGATAGGACAAATATGCACCCGTTCAACCTCCAATCGACACAAGTGGGACTTGTCAGGCCCAATAGATCTATTCACACTTTCCCCGCTATGTATACACATATTTGTGATTCAAACTGTTTGTCATATGTTTGATGAAAGTCGCTTAGTACACAAGTAAAGTTATAGTATTGATGTAATCCAAGAAGTTCAACGTTTGTTGTTTGAAATAGCATGTTTCTCCCCCAATAGGAAAACAGTAAAAAGGGACCGTGAAACTCACCTTAGGTTGCTTTGAGTTATAATCCAACTCCAAATGTGGAAATAGGCGAATTGCTAATGATTCTCTATTTCAATGTTAAACTTATAAGTATGTGTTCAAGATTGTTCAACAAAACCTTTTGTCCAAAACTTCACATAATTCTAATGTGCTAGTGTAACTCAAGTGTGACCACGTGTAGCAAGTTGACCTGACGACCCGTTGGTGAAAGTTTAGTTTTCATGTCAATACATACATTACACATAATCTACATATGTTTATGTATTCATACATATAGCATACAAGTCAACAAAACACTCTTTTAAACACAAATATCAACTTTCCCAATTATGAGTTTTCTGGACAGATTTTGTGTTGTCAAAGTGATTTTTGATAAAATACTAAATCAAATCATTTGACTCTCAAATTTTTACAGGAGTTTCCCACAAGTTTATTTCTTCTGTCCATATTTTTGTTTCATGATAAAGCCTTCCAAATATTTATGAAAAATTCCCAAACACAGCAAGGTACCCAAACCGAGCTGTTTGAGACAGTTTAGTAGATAATTCATTAAAAATCACCTGTTTGTCCAAATGACCTGAATCCAATTGTGAAAGCCGTAATACTCCTGTGTTTAGTTTCTCACCAAATTTCATTATCGGATGATCTGTAAAACTCAAGTTATGACCTTTTAAAGTTGATCAAAGTATTCTGTCCGAAATCAGCCTTGACATCCGATTTTATAAAATCCAAAAGAAATAGTTAGACTAATCCAAATCAAACAAACTTGGACTTTCTGAAAAGCTTATTTCATGTAGTATATTTTAGAATAAAAAAACTATAAATTTTGGATTACAAATTAGTAAGTTATTATCCAAACAAAATCAAATTTTGAATATGTCAAGATATTAATCTTTGATATAAAATTATTAGCAAGACTTCTATTGACACAAACCCATAAAAAAACTCAGCATGATAAAACATATACAATTAAGCTATGATTAGATTTCATAAGATCAATCAAATAAATAAATAAATAAATAAATAAATAAATAACCATATCTATAATCCAAGATTATTGTAGATGCACAAAGTGCGACTAGTGATTGGATCTACAAAGTTAACATATGTTAGAAAGATTGCTGATGGATTGAAAGTGGAAAACTGGGCGAAAGTAGAAGAAAGTGGGCGAAGGTAGATTGTAACTGGGCGAAGGTAGATTGGACCTGAACAGAAGAACACATTCGTACCCTAGAGTTGGCGAATGTGGAAGAATTCCACATTCGACCATATCTACTGGGCGAATGTGCAGACACTATAAATAGAATTTGTGTGTTTTTGAGTTATAGAGAGTTTTAGTTGAAGTGTGTGTTTGTGTCAGGTTCTAGGTGTAATTGAGAAAGTGTGTGTACTGAATAGATTAACTAGGAAGCCTATTGTAACAAGTTTTTATGAATGTTAATCTATGAAAAAGCTTTGAAAATGATGATTACTGTGTTTTGATTAGAGTTTTATCAGTTTGTTCATAACTAGGGTTTCCGCACCTGGTTTTGTTACTTGTATGATCAATTAATCCTGTTTCATCTAAAATCTTTCGTTTACAAAGTGGTATCAGAGCCATACGGATCATACAACAAATTTGATAAACTCAGAGCTGATTTGGACCTAATTTTGATCAAAATACATCTGTTTTTGAATGAAAATGGTTTTTGAGTGTTTTTGATTGATTTAGAGTTGAATTTGTGGATAAAATCTAAAATTCCAAGAATTAAAGTTGTTCCAAATCAATTCCGAATCAAAACCTGATAAAGATCATTCAAATCCATAAACTTTTGAAAATCAGAGATCAAAATAACCATTTTTCAAAGTGTAACCATTTTTCAGATCTGAAATGGGCGAATCTGAACTGTAGTGGGCGAACCTGACACAGAGTGGGCGAACGTGTGAGTTTTCTGGTCGAATATAGAGTGTTTCTGGGCGAACCTGGAAATTTCTGGTTGAATTTTTCACTTTCGGGTAAGATTTTCCACATTCGATTCGTCGGGCGGGCGAAAGTGGAAATATACTGGTCGAACCTGAGTCATTTCGGGCGAAAGTGAAAAGTGTGTTAGGATATTTTACTTTCTGTTGAAGTTCTACATTCGGGTGATTTCAGTTTGGACGAAAGTAGGATAAAAGGGACGAAAGTAAGGATTTTTGGGCGAACCTAGAACTGATTTTGGAAAATTTTCTAAGTGTTGAATTTTTTGAAGTTCGTGAACATCATGTGGAATTTTCCGACTACCCCGAGACCAGCAACGACACAACCACAACAGCAAGTGATGGACCCATGGACAGTGGCAGCACAAAAGACGAGCATACAGTCTTCGCAACCGATTAACTACATGGCGATGACTAGCTCGATGCCTCAAAGTGTGGCACCTCCAGCACCACAACCTGACTACTGGGGAGTAGCAGCAGCGGTGGTAAATACTCAAACCACAAATGCTATTTCCACTCTAATAAATGACTTATCTTCAGGTAGCGGGAATCGGCCACCTAAGCTCATGGAGATACAAGAATATAATCAGTGGCAGAAAAAGTTCAAGATCCACTTGGAAGGCATGGGAGTGGAGGGTGCAGAGGCATGGAGTATGATTGCTAGAGGTTACACAGCACCAGTTTTGGAGAATACAGGTGAACCAGTTCCATTGGAGAGTATGTCTGAGGAGGAGAAAAAGAAGTTTGCTGTGGAGAAGAAAGCCTATTCCCAGTTGACTCAGGCTATCACAAACGATCTGTTGCATCAGTTTGGAACATGCACTACATCTAAGCAATTGTGGGATATGCTTAAAACTAGGCATGATGGGAATGAGAAGACTAGAAGTTTAAGGATGGAAGAATTACGAAAGGAGTTTGAGAATTTTACTTATATTGGCAATGAAACTCTAAAAGAATTAACTCCTAGATATTGTCATTTGCTAACTGAATTGTCTAGTTATGGTATACAGATTCCTATGACAACTTTGGTGGATAAGTTTGCAGATGCTCTACCACCATACTGGGATCAGCATGTGGAAGTTCTCAGGGAGAAGGATTCATACCAATACTGGACTATTAATGATTTTGTGCAGAAGCTAGAAAACAAAGAGCTGGAAGAGAAGAGGAAAGCTAGAAGATCACAGATTCCTCAGAATCCTAGCTTATATTTTGGAGGCACTTCAGTACCAGTTAGTAACTCAAGTTCAGGGGGATTAGTGGCACCACATGTTGCGTGTGTTTCCAATGTTATGGAATCACCAAAACCTACCATCAACTACATTGCACAAACCTCATCCTACTCACAACCATCAAATACACCACCACCACAACAACAATACAACAATTCCTACATTTCACCATTCTCACCAATGCAACAAGCAGCTTTCTATACTGCTAGCCAATCTCAACAACCACCTCAACAAACACAATACATGAACCCAATGAACCAAATTACTCAACCTAATCAACAACCTGTGGTTTTGGAGACTTCTAACTTGGGAAATGTGACTGTTGAAGTTGCTCAACAACACATTGCACTAGTCTCTGCAATGGTTTCATCTTACAATGGGTTGGTTGCTAGTCAAATTGGAAACAACAACTTGACCAATGAAGACTATGCACAGATTGATAAAGAAGAGATGGAATTGATTGATATCCAGTGGGCTTTTGCGAGTATTATGAGAAGAGCAACGGAGTTTATCGAGAAGACAGGAAGGACGGATTTGGGAACTTCTCCTAACACAACCTACGGGTTCAACAAGGAGAAGGTTACTTGTTTTAACTGTGGAGGGAAAGGTCACTTCAAACGGGAATGCACCCAGCCACCAAAACAAGGTAACAGAAACCCATTCAATGCAAGCTACCAGAACCGTCAACAACAAAACCAAAACCAAGTTTCTTACCAAAATAACAACAACTACCAAAACCGTCAAAATAACTCTAACAACAACCAAAACAGACAACCAAACACACCAAACCAGACTCAAAACCAATCACCAAACAACACTAACCGAACAGTCATACCGATTACCACACCAAATGAGACACAACAGAATACCAATCAGAATCAAGCATTGGTGATTCAACAGGATGAACGGTTTGATTGGTCGGGATTGCAAATAGGTGTTGAGGAGATTACAACTGGTGGAAATGTGGCTTGTGTTGCTCGACAGGTTGATATTGGTAGATGTGTCTGAGCCTGAAATGGAAGTGGTGAATGAACCTGTTGAGGTTAAGGCTGAGGATGCTAATCCTGGAGTGGTGATTGACACTGTTTCTGACGTTCCTGAGGAGTGTGAATCGGTTTATTCAGATTCAGACAGTGAATCAGATACAGAAGCAAGTGTTACATCTCTAGATGATGATATTGATCAGTTGCTAGCAGAAGCTGATTTTCTGAAGACGAGGAAGTCGTGCATTGCTGATGATGCTTTCACCAGGATTGATTATTCCAAGTTTTTCGCTGGAAAGGAAGCTCATTTTGCTTTGATGGCCATGACTGATCCGCCAAAACCTGTAAGTTCTGAGTGTAGCACTGATATTACTAGTGATAAATATTGTGGTACTTGTGATAGATTGACAGAGGAGAACAAACAACTCCGTGTTCAACGTGATAGTGCTATCATGAACTGTCAATCTACTCGCAAAGAGTTGCATGCTTTCAACAAAGTATTAGATGGCTATAAAAAGGACATTTCCGACTTGAAAAACACTCTTTCATTAAAACAACTTGCAATTAATAACTATATAAATGAAATTGAAAATACTAAGTTGGAAATGGCCGCCTTCAAGTGCTTTGCTGAAAAAGTAAACAAAAAGTTGGAAAGTTATAAGCACATTGCTTACGTGGTAGACCACATCATTGATGATCAAACCACTAATTACAAGTCTGTGCCATCTCCGGTGCTTTTTGAAAATCATAATTGTCATCAAGTGACACCGGAGAGCTCGGTAAAATCAGACTCATCATCGGAAAATGAATCTAATACCTCGAGTATTGGTGATCCACATTCCGTTGTGAGGCCGATTTTAGGTTTGAATGATGAGGGTGTTACTGCTGAGAGCGTTGATTCAGACTCTGAGAGTGATGACTCTGGTAATGTTCAAACTGTTAATGCATGTGAAATTCCAGAAGAAAATCACATCATTACCAATGAACCAGTTTCACCATCTCAACATGTGCATCCGATGGCAAATGCTCATCGTGAGAAAAAGTCTGAAAAGAATGTGGTTAAGAAAGATCTTGAGAAGAATGTTAAGAATGAACCGTGTGACAAACCAGTCAAGGTGTTTTATCGGATGGAAGGATCCGATAAGATCATCTCTGACGAGGAATTTCCAATCAAAAATGCTAACTATGCTAAAATTGATAAAATCTGGCAAGAAAGCACCATTTGGTTCCCAAAACATGAGAGAACAAATGAAATCCCACCTGCCATTTTAAAGAAATTGTTTTTGGATGTTCCTCAAGAACCAAAGGTCCATGTCACAGAGTTCATTAGACCCAAAAACAGAGCTAACGGTTTTCATGAGCCTTCTTACTCAAAAGGGCCACTCCCTGAGAGTTTGAGGAATCAACAGTATAATGATCAATATCCTGTTAGATCATTTGCTCAACCGAATGCTCCAAATATTTTTGAAGAGTACCGTGCATGCTTTAAATGCGGGGAGAGAGGGCATTTACTTGCTCAATGCCCGTATGTAAGGCATAAAAGCACGACGTTGAAGTGAGGAATTCCATGAGAAAACCGATTGATCATTATGTTCCACCACACAGACGAGTTGTTCCTCAACAACAACAGTTTTATAATCAAAACAATTTTTATCAAATGAGGAACAATCGTCCAATTCAATATGATCGAAGAAATCGGATTGCTATGGAACAATCATGGAGGAAACCAGTGGTGAACACAACAAATGATAGGCAAAAGGTTCCACCAAAACCTATTGTCAAGTCAAATGTTGGACCTAAGTCTGTTAAATCAGATAAGGTAACCAAGAAAGTTTCATTTGCAAACAATGTTCAGAAACCGACTGAGAACCCAAAGTCTCAGATTCGTATCTTAAAAAGAACTGAACAATCTTGGACACCCAATGGTTCTCCAGGTGCCTCAACTTCAAAATCCAATGAGAAAAAGGAAACTGTTTTGAACAATCCGAAAAAGATTGATCCAAAACAAAGTGTTAATGAGAATGTTTGTTTGAACAATGATATTCCAAGACCCAAGACTCAGGCTTGGGTCCCCCGAAAGAACTAACTGATTTACTTTTTGTGTGCAGGGAGCTTCAGCTGGCCCTATTAGCAGTCTTTGGATTGTTGATAGTGGAGCTTCAGGCCACATGACAGGGGATCTTGCATTATTGTTCGACGTGAAGAACATTAATGGTGGATATGTTGCATTCGCTGGAAATAAAGGTGGATATATCACTATGGAGGGGAGCGTGAGTAATGGAATAGTGAGCTTTGAACGGATATCATATGTGAAGCAGATCGATTATAATCTGTTGAGCGTCAGTCAAATTTGTGATAAACAATTCACTGTGCATTTTGATGACAAATCCTGCTATATTCTCAAACCGGGTTTCCAAATTCCAAAGGAGTGGATAATGTTGAAGGCACCTCGCGTCAACAATCTCTATATTCTTGATATGTCCAAGGCGATGACATCACAGGGGCAAATAACATGTTTTCTATCCAAGGCGACCGAGAAAGAATCGATAATGTGGCACCGAAGAATGGGGCACATTCATCTGAGAAAAATGAACCAACTTGTGAGGAATGGGCTTGTCGATGGAGTAAACGTGAAACATTTCCATCTGAATGACAAGTGTGTAAGTTGTAAGAAAGGGAAGCAACACAGACAGTCCCACAAAGTGAAGAAAGTTAACTCTGTTGAGATGCCACTTGAGCGATTGCACATGGATCTATTTGGACCGGTCAAGCGCAAAAGTCATCTTGGAGAGCTTTATTGTTTAGTTGTCACTGACGACTATTCAAGATTTTCTTGGGTGATGTGTTTGCAGAATAAAAGTGACACCTTTAACAATCTGAAAGTTCTGTTCACTCGATTGGAGAATATCTACAACTTGAAGATAAAGAGGATTCGGAGTGATAATGGGACGGAGTTCAAAAACGCCAAGATGGATGAACTTTGTGAAAACAAAGGGATACATCATGAATATTCGGCTCCGTACACCCCACAACAGAACGGTGTTGCTGAACGAAAGAATAGGACTCTAATTGAAGCGGCTAGAACAATGCTTGCAGACTCAAATCTTCCGGTAATGTTCTGGAACGAGGCGATTTATGCAGCAAATTATACACTCAATCGGGTTCTAACAGTGAAGAAGTTTGGTAAAACATCTTATGAACTGTTACACCGACGAAAGCCGAACTTAGAGTATCTAGAACCTTTTGGGGCACCATGCACGATGTTGAATCCAAGCGAGAAGTTTAGTCCTAAAGCTGAAGAGGGATACTTTGTTGGATATGCAACCCCGCTCAAACGGGTATACAACAAGCGAACTCGTCGGGTGGAGGATTGGGCTAACGTGGAAGTTCAACGATATACTCAAAATGTGCAAGGAACGGGTCCTGATTGGATGTTTGATTACAAAGACTTCTTTGAATCATTCAATCTAGATAGCTTGGTTGAAGAAGCTGTTATCAGATTACTTTACGAGTGTGAAAACGCGGCGACTTCACCGTTGGTGCGTCCGATCACTGTGAACCCCCTACCAGCTTCTAATGATACCAATGCTCCTATACAAGAGGAAGAAGTGTTTCAGGAGGCTTCTACTTCATTAGACTCTTCAGAATCTGAAGATGAACAATTTGAAGAAGTCATTCTTGAGCATGCAGAAGAACCAGAGGCACCGCCAGTGAACCCAACTCCAACTCCAGATGTTGCTTCATCATCTAAAACGGGTCATGATCTGGATGCTGTAGAGAACTTGACTACTCAGACGGGAGTTACTGTACCTGAATATCCGGAATCTCGGATTCATCGTATTCAGCCGCTGGAGCAAGTTATCGGTGATCCTGGAAGCAGTGTGATGACCAGAGGGCAGCTGCGAAGTGTTAACTCGCCAGAGAGTTTTGGTGCTTTAGCGTTATATGCCAAAATTCAACAATCTGGTAGTCAAAATGATTGGTCGTTTGCGTGTTATGTGTCGCAGGTAGAGCCAAGGACATACAAGGACGCTTTGCGGGAGGACGCCTGGGTTGAGGCTATGCAGGAGGAGTTATTACAATTCCAGAAATTGGGAGTTTGGACGCTCACGGATTTGCCACCTGGAAGAAAGAAGATAGGCACTAAATGGGTGTTTAAGTGCAAGAAGGATGATCGTGGGGTTATTGTTCGTAACAAAGCCAAATTGGTCGTGCAGGGTTTCCATCAAATCGAAGGGATTGATTATAACGAAATCTATGCACCTGTAGCACGCATTGAAGCTATTCGGATGTTTCTTGCGTTTGCTTCCTATAAGAAGTTCAAAGTATATCAAATGGACGTCAAGAGCGCATTTCTGTACGGGAAAGTCAAGGAAGAGGTTTATGTCGGGCAGCCACCAGGCTTTGAGGACCCAATCCACCGGGATAAGGTCTACGTGCTGAACAAAGCTTTATATGGCTTGCACCAGGCTCCGAGACAGTGGTACGAGGAGCTAAGTACATACCTCATCACAAAAGGATTTAAGCGCGGACTCGTCGACTGCACCCTATTCACGAAGAAATCAGGGGATGATTTGCTTCTGGTGCAGATTTACGTTGATGATATAATATTTGGTACAACTAACGAGCTTTTATGCAGGGAGTTCAAAACTGTCATGCAGGAAAAGTTCGAGATGAGCGCAACGGGGGAGATGCAGTTTTTCCTAGGCTTGCAGGTGGACCAAAGACCCACGGGGATCTTCATTCACCAGACGAAATACGTATCCGAAGTCTTGAGCCGGTTCCAGATGGAGGATTCCAAGCCGATGGATACCCCGATTCAACCCAATCACGGGATTGGAGTGGACGCTAAGGGGGAGCTGACGGACCCATTTACATACAGAGCAATCATCGGATCTCTGATGTATTTGACGGCGTCTCGACCAGATATTATGTATGCAACGTGTCTCTGTGCCCGCTATCAATCGAAGCCGAAACAAAGTCATCTGACGGCGGTCAAGCGTATCCTTAGATATCTGAAGGGTTGTCCCTCAAAAGGACTTTGGTACCCTAATGATGATGATTTTGATTTTATTGCTTTTAGTGATGCAGATTGGGGCGGCTGTGACAAAGATAGCAAATCTACTACAGCTGGTTGCTAGTTTTTAGGGAGCAGGTTAGTCACCTGGCAATGTAAGAAGCAGACTTCCGTGGCGCTGTCTACCTGTGAAGCCGAGTACATTGCAGCCTCGAGTTGCTGTTCGCAAGTGCTCTGGATCCAACAGCAGATGGTGGATTACGGTTTGCAGTTTCTTAAAACCCCTATACACTGTGACAACGAAGCCGCTATCGCATTAACTAAAAATACTGAAAATCATTCTAAAGCAAAACATATCCGGATCAAATACCATTTTATTCGTGATTGTTACGCTAAAGAATTGATAGATATGATCAAAATTCATACTGACTACCAACGTGCAGATTTGTTTACAAAAGCTTTTGACAGATCCCGCTTTGAATATCTTTTAAAAGTAAATAACATAAAGGAAAAACAGGACTAATCGGCACCTCGGTTTATCGCTTTTTAGTTTTATTATTTTTTCTTATTTTTGCTAATTGGGAATTTCTCTTTGCTAATTGGGAATTTCTCTTTACTATCGTAATCCTCAAAGAAGTTGATGCTTTCGAGGGGATTGTTTAATCCTCAAAGAAGTTGATGCTTTCGAGTGGATTGTTTCAAATTTTCGTTTTTATTGTTTTTCAGAAAAATTAAAAACCCAAAAATATGTTCTTTATTTTAGGGGGAGCCATTTTCTCAGAAAAACCAAAAACATTGAAAAATTCAAAAAGACCTAAAAATTAGAAAACCAAAAAAAAAAAAAAAATGATTTCCTGGATAAAAAGAGGAAATGATAGTACATCAGTGGGGATCTGACACAGGCTAAAGAATTGTATAGTATAATGAGGCGTGTGTTGATTTCGTGTGATATGCTGATAGGCTTCGTAGACTAAAAATTGCGTGCATTAGTGATACAAACATAATGAACTACGCGTTCGTGGCTGAACACCTCATGGGCATATGGTCTTAGTACCGTAATTTCGTTTGATAGGATTGCCAAAATCTGACGTTTCGGGTCGTTATGTTATGGTTATCCGGGATATTCTGATTAAACTTTTGTCGTAGTGATTTACGGACCTAGTTTCATCAGAATATTTGCTAAAAGAGCTTAAATGCCAAACCCGAAAGTTACCGAATTGAGGAACTTTATGTTTTAAATTGATCAAAGATCATTATTACATCGTATTGACTTACTGATGCAAATCAGTGGTTAATATCAGCCTCAACCTAGTGTATATGCACATGTTACTCTGCTGCATTCGTTTCCTGACCTGTACACCTCTGTGCTATATACTTTGTAACTTTTACGGATAACTCTGGCATAATCACGCGTTACGACGAAGCTTTGTGCAATTACTTGATACGGGAGTATGTCGTGTATGTGGGCACCACAACGTGTTAGTCTAATACACCTAACTCGTATCATTTTAAAGCATTGCGTAATAGTCTGCATGTGAGCTTCGATGGACCACAATATCAGCAATTGCCGTGTCACATACTGTTTCTAATGATAATATTAAACAAAAAGATCAATGCTGTGATCAGATTTCTCAGTAAACTGATATGATCCTCTTACCGGATTTCACAAAATGTTTACTACTTTCATTTAATTTGATGCATTTTACTTTTATTGTCAAAAAGATACAAAATCCAAAAAGATTTTAGGTGTGTTTTGCTAAAATTTCAGAAAACCCAATATTTTTGCATTTCTGCTTTATTTTTGATAACCGACGGTGCTTGATGGTCAATTTCTGAGATTTGATAACACCATCTGGGCTTTGTATCATTCAAAAAGTGAAAATATGAGTTTTTGAACTTTAACAGATTGAAAAATGTTGAACGGGATTCGAATTAGTGATTTGGCAAAATTTTCAGATTTTTCCATTTCACATTCGCCCCTTAATTGGGTCGAATGTGGAAAAATCATCACTTTCGAGCGTTTTTATTTGGGCGAATGTGGGACTTTATCACAAAATTCCACTTTCGGGTGCAAAATTCCACCTTCGGGTCATTTATTTGGACCGAATGTGGAACACACCCACTTTCGACCATACGAACGGGCGAAGGTGGCCTTTATATATAAGCCATTCCTGGTTCGATCCCTCATTCATAGTTTTTCAAAATTTTTCTTTCGATCCAAGGACTTGTTGCTGGATTTCTTTTGTCTTGTGCCTTTGATTCCCGAGTGTTTACTGATCTTTTTCATACCTATTACACAGGTAATGGAGCTCCATTGAGACCAGAATCGTCGTTTTTAGAATCGAACTTAGGGTTTTTAATCTAAGATGATTGAGTGAATTTTAATGCTTGTTTTTGATAGCCGATCAATCTCCATCAGTTTTAGGGGGAGAATGATTAAGGAATTAGGTAGTGTTTGGTATGATGGAATGGAAGGGGGAATGGAATGGATCATTACAAGGTAATGGAAAATAGTGTGTTTGGTTGGTTAAAGGAATGGAATCACCCATTCCACAAGGCATTCCATTCCCTCAAAACCATTCCATCCACCCCCCATGTTTTTTTTTTCATTCCATCCCTCATTCACCCTTTACTAACAACACCATAACCCACCAACCATTACCACCACCCACCACCATCGTCACCACCCACCATCGCCGTCACCACCCACCACCGTCGCCCACCACCTACCACCGTCGCCCGCCGCCGCCACCACCTACCACCGTCGCCCGCCGCCGCCGCCACCACCTACCACCGTCGCCCGCCACCGCCGCCACCACCTACCACCGTCGTTGCCGCCACCCACTACCTTCACCCACCCACCACCACTGCCGCCACCCACCATCACCGCCGCCACCCACCATCACCGCCATCCACCTCCACCCATCGCCATCTTCGCCACCAACCACCACCGCCGCCCACCACCTACCACCGTCGCCCGCCGCCGCCACCACCACCCACTACCGCCGTTGCCGCCACCCAGTACCTTCACCCACCGACCACCGTCGCCACCCACCACCGTCACCCACCCACCGCCGCCATCCAACACCACCCAACGCCGACCACCACCGTCACCACTTGCCACCGTCGCCCACCACCCACCATCGTCTCCCACCCTCGCCGTCACAACCCATCATTGTCGTCGTCGCCACCAACCACCACCCACTACCTTCACCCACCCACCACCACCGTCACCACCACTGCCGCGGCCACCCACCACCATCGCTACCGCCACATATCTCCACCCACCATCACCGCCACTGACCACCACTCACCACCGATTTTATTCCTTCGTCTTTTCCTGCTTATCCAACAACATAAAGTAATGTTTTGTTTCATTCCCACATGGCAACCAAACAAGACATGGAATTGTAATGATCCATTCCATTACCTTGTCCATTCCATTACCTCGTCCATTCCATTCCCTCATCCATTCCATTACGACATACCAAACAGACCCTTAGATTTTTTTCATGATTTAGAGGGTTAATTGATTGATAATCGTATAAACCCTAATTCCTTTATTAAAACTGATGAAAATTGATGATTAAGAACAATTGGTCATGGACGAGTGTTGACCGGCCATTTTAGAACGCATTACAATCAAAATTACATGTTAAAAACAAGATTGGAAAAATTTTGAATTTTGGGATTTTTACAGTTTCACTTTCGGTCCACTAAACGGGCAAAAGTGGAATTGAACGGTCGAATGAAGCACATAATGGGCGAATGAGATTTTTAACAAACAAATTTTTACATTCGTACCATTTCATTCACATTCGTACCATAAAATCCTACATTCGACCTGATAAAAGGGGCGAATGTGGAATTTGAAAAATCTTAAAATTTTCATGTCGTTTTCGTATTTTGACGTATTTTTCTGATTTTTATGTGTAGATGGCTGAGCAACAAGAAAATATTGAGACTCAAGTAGAGAATGTCATTCCAGAGCCAGTTCAGGAGGCTGAAGCATCAGTTCCGAGCAGTTGGCCATTCGAGTAGACTTCATAATGCTAAGTTCAAGGAAGTTTCTATAGATTTCCGAGCCAGTTCAAGGAAGTTTCTATAGATTTCATAATGCTAAGTTCAAAGGCAGAGCTCTCGGGTGGACTTATTTGAGTAGACTGAAGTGTTTAGCTGCCAAATGGGAATCAGGAATTCTGTACTTCTACAGATTCATTGATTTGCTAACTCTACCGTACTGGGCGGTCAGAGATCTTTGCAGATTCCCAATGTCTGGTGCTTCAGTGAATAATACACATGTCGGTTGGTGTGCAGATAAGTTAGTGTGGGAGAGTAGAACGAAGTGAAACAGATTCAAGCCTCAATATCCAAGAAGGAAAGTTCATAGGGATATTGATTCTAGAACTGGTTTGAAGAGGGTAACTTTGATCTACAAAGCACCTGAAGTGATGAGAAAGATACCTTTGATGCCTATGCCACAACATTTCAGTGCTGACTTTATATTTTGGTACTATGATTGGAGAAAGGCTGAAGCTGTGATTGTTTTGAGAGATGGGAAGGACAAATACAAGCATGTTCATGTATTTGATCCTATGTGGTTGATTAACTGTACCTTCGAAGACATCATCATGCTTTTCTACAATCCGATTCATCATGAGCCTAACGATGCTGAACAAGCAAAGAAGTATACTCAAGTTGTAGGAGTTTGTTTTGCTTATGACATAAACTCGGGGAGTAACTTGGATGCTAAACTTGGTAAAATGGTGAAGATGGCTAATGTGTCAAAACCAGTGAAGAGAAAGTTGGAGCCTGAAATGACTAAAGAGCAAAAGAAACAGCTCAGAATTTACTTGTTGAACAAGGCAATGGACAAAGACAGAAAACGATCCAATCAATAGTCGAGGGGGAGTTTGTAGATGCACAAAGTGCGACTAGTGATTGGATCTACAAAGTTAACATATGTTAGAAAGATTGCTGATGGATTGAAAGTGGAAAACTGGGCGAAAGTAGAAGAAAGTGGGCGAAGGTAGATTGTAACTGGGCGAAGGTAGATTGGACCTGAACAGAAGAACACATTCGTACCCTATAGTTGGCGAATGTGGAAGAATTCCACATTCGACCATATCTACTGGGCGAATGTGCAGACACTATAAATAGAATTTGTGTGTTTTTGAGTTATAGAGAGTTTTAGTTGAAGTGTGTGTTTGTGTCAGGTTCTAGGTGTAATTGAGAAAGTGTGTGTACTGAATAGATTAACTAGGAAGCCTATTGTAACAAGTTTTTATGAATGTTAATCTATGAAAAAGCTTTGAAAATGATGATTACTGTGTTTTGATTAGAGTTTTATCAGTTTGTTCATAACTAGGGTTTCCGCACCTGGTTTTGTTACTTGTATGATCAATTAATCCTGTTTCATCTAAAATCTTTCGTTTACAATTATATCAAAATTTATCAAGTTAAACAAGCATAAAACTCTAGCATCTAACTTAGTGTTTAATGATCATAAAAATATCATCTAAACATGTATAATCATGTATGGATCATTTAAAGCATGTTAACAAGTTTCTTGATCAGGTTAGAACATGATTCTTATAAAAACACAACAAGAATAACAAGTTATAAGATGTTATACGTTAAGAACACATTTGAAAACACTAGGAAATGATCAAGAACTTCACAAGCTTCAAATTACTTCAAGGTTTTGATTATGTAAGTATTTGTTGTATGAATTTAGAAAGAAAAGTGTGTATGTTAGAGGTTCACAATCATGAGAAAAAAAAATGAAAAGAGCTTTTTGTGATGCAGGTGAATAATGGAAGACTTATAGGGTATGTTTGGCAAGGAGCTTTTAAGAGCTTTGAGGAGCTTCAAGCTTTTAAGAAAAAGCTCCTACTCAATAAAAAGTCTTGTTTGGTTGAAGGAGCTGGAAGCTTTTAGGTTGGAGAAAAAGCTCTACAGTGAAAAGCTACTAGTACTAGCGTTTAAGAAAAAACTCCTACTAGCTACAAGCTTTTAATGAGTAAATGACACAAATACTCATTCTATTTAAATATAAAATAAAAACTTTCCTTACAAGCTTTTAATTATGACCATTTTAGTCATTTTATACATTTTATTAAAAGCTCCAGCCACTCTGCCAAACACCAAAATATATTTAAAAAGCTTCCAGCTACCAGCTTACAGCTATCAGCTTCCAGCTTCCAGCCACCAGCTAGTTTTGTCAAACATACCTATAATCTTTTAAAGATCCACTAAAGTATATCTCAATAATACAAATCCAAAATACCATATCTCATGTTTATTTTATAATTATTTGCAAGAAAAGTAAGATTTGAGGGATCTTGGGAGGATATGGCCAGATTTGGGTTGATTTTGATGGGTCCACATGTGCAAATTATTTCCAACAACTAGTTACATGTTATTATTTAGTTCAAGCTTCGTTCGGGGTTTTAATCGTTTCTCTTTTACGTGTTATCTAGACATAAGCCTCTAATAACCCTTAAATATTGCCTAGTTTAAGTGTTGGTAAGTTATTTAGCTTTCGATGGGTGAAAATATAGAGACGAATATTATTATTTTCCATCGTCTCCCTTGACCGTAACATTGGGAATGCATGTTCTTTTATATATTTTCTCATATTTAATAATAATAACTATAATAATAATTATTATTAACCCAAAATACTACCAAGGTATTTTGCATATGTTTTTGAGTTCTGGTCCGAACCGACTCGGTTACGTTAATTCACAAAGTTTCACATAACCACTTATATGCACATAGTTTCTCACAAACTAATACAAAGTACATGTTTGTATTTATTTCACCAACGTTCGGGTTTTACTACTCACATGTATGTTTTCGCGATGATCCTCCGAATCACCGAACTGACTCAACTAACCCAGTTAAGTTCGTTTTACCAATTGTTTTACTAAGGCAGACTTATGTAATTGTTAAGAAAGTTACCACGAATTCTCCAGGTGTCACATTATCCCCCAGTTGAAAGAATTTTCGTCTCGAAAATTGTTCGAAGTTACTTGGAAAGAAAAAAAAATTCCGGTATCTGTCACACCCTCAAATTTCCGCTGCGGAGTTTTACCGCGAGGTGTATGACATACCAGAATCCAAGTCTAAGGTCACAATAAACGACAACTATATGATTTAAAATAACGTTCAAACCATTTTATTCATTATGAAAGAGTTAATGAAATACAGCGGAAACAGTTAACGTTTACATTTCCAAAATACCACCAGGAAATAGTTGAAGTTATGAAATCAATATTTAATAACCATGCATGACATTATGAGACGCTGTGGGACTCCAGTGCGCCTAGACCAGCTGCTACCTTAGTTACCTGAGAAAACATGCTAAAGTTTGTCGACATATAATGCTGGTGAGTTCACAGGTTTAAGTATTTAAAAGTTATATCCAAAAACCAGATTCACATACAATACTCAATAGTATATATGTAATCCAAGAGGTTTAAAAGTTATTTCCAAAGGACCGGATTCACATACAATACTCAATAAGTGATGCTAGCTAGACATCGTACAAGTTACTCAAGCGTTATGAATCACTACTCAACCGTTCGACCTCCAATCGACACGAGTGGGACTTGTCAGGCCCAATAGATCTATTCACACTTTCTCCGCTATGTATACACATATTTGTGATTCAAACTGTTTGTCATATTTTGATGAAAGTCGCTTAGTACACAAGTAAAGTTATAGTATTGATGTAATCCAAGAAGTTCAATGTTTGTTGTTTGAAATAGCATGTTTCTCCCCCAATAGGAAAACAGTAAAAAGGGGCCGTGAAACTCACCTTAGGTTGCTTTGAGTTATAATCCAACTTCAAATGTGGAAATAGGCGAATTGTTAATGATCCCCTATTTCAATGTTAAACTTATAAGTATGTGTTCAAGATTGTTCAACAAAACCTTTTGTCCAAAACTTCACATAATTCTAATGTGCTAGTGTAACACAAGTGTAACCACCTGTAGCGAGTTGACCCGACGACCCGTTGGTGAAAGTTTAGTTTTCATGTCAATACATACATTACAAATAATCTACATATGTTTATGTATTCATACATATAGCATACAAGTCAACAAAACACTCTTTTAAACACAATTATCAACTTTCCCAATTCTGAGTTTTCTGGACAGATTTTGTGTGTCGAAATGATTTTTGATAAAATACTAAATCAATTCATTTGACTCTCAAATTTTGACAGGAGTTTCCACAAGTTTATTTCTTCTGTCCATATTTTTATTTCATGATAAAGCCTTCCAAAAATTTATGAAAAATTCCCAAACACAGCAAGGTACCCAAACCGAGCTGTTTGAGACAGTTTAGTAGATAATTCATTAAAAATCACACATTTGTTGTCACACCCTCAACTTTCCACTGCGGAGTTTTACCGCGAGGTGTATGACAAACCGGGATCTTAGTCAACGGTCACAACAATCGACATCTATATGATTTAAAAATACGTTCAAACCATACTTAAAAGTTTGTAAAACGGTTTATTCAAACACAGCGGAAACGTAATAAAAGTTACAAACCAAAATAGCAAGAACATAAGTTTATACCTCAAGATTTCAAGCTAGAACACTTAGGAATAATCAAACAACTTCACAAGCTTCAATTTCTTCAAGAACTTGATTATAATAGGCTATGGAACTTGAGTTTTGATGATTTTGGTGATAGGAAACGATTTTGATCGGAGTTGTGAAGAAATAATTGATCAAAATAGACTTTTATAAAGAAAAAGGTGACAACCCGTTTATCTCAGCGCCGCGGGCCGCGGACGACTTAACAAATGCCCCGCGGGCCGCGGGGGAAATAGTTAGGTATTTGTCTGCTGTCCCGCGCGGGCCGCGGGAGGATTCCTTATTGGTCCGCGGTCCACGGGGGAGTGAAAAACTCATTTTTTATTTAAATTCATATTATGTAATTATTATGCAATAATTTTGCAATAATACAATTATTTACCATTTTAACAATCCATAAAAATCTAAATTACTATACAAGGTAATCTAGTAATTATTTCTACCAATCCCGGTTTAACCGGACTCGGTTACGTTAATTTATAGAGTTTCAGATAATCACATAATTAACACATAATATCACACAACTATATAATAGTATATGTTTGTTATTACTTCACCAACTTTCGGGTTTTACTATTCACGCGTATGTTACCCGATGATCCTACAAATCAACGGACTGACTCAACTAACTAAGTTTAGTTCGTTTAACCAAATGTTTCACTAAGGTAGACTTATGTAAATGTTAAGGAAGTTACCACGAATTTGCCAAATGTCACATTTGTCCAAATGACCTGAATCCAATTGTAAAAGCCGTAATACTCCTGTGTTTAGTTGCTCACCAAATTTCATTATCAGATGATTTGTAAAACTCAAGTTATAACCTTTTAAAGTTGATCAAAGTTTTCTATCCGAAATCAGCCTTGACATCCGATTTTATAAAATCCTAAAGAAATAGTTAGACTAATCTAAATCAAACAAACTTGGACTTTCTGAAAAGCTTATTTCATGTAGTATATTTTAGAATAAAAAAACTATAAATTTTGGATTACAAATCAGTAAGTTATTATCCAAACAAAATCGGATTTTGAATCTGTCAAGATGTTAATCTTTGATATAAAATTATTAGCAAGACTTCTATTGACACAAACCCATAAAAACTCAGCATGATAAAACATATACAAGTAAGCTATGATCAGATTTCATAAGATCAATCAAATAAATAAATAAATAAATAAATAACCATATCTATAATCCAAGATTATATCAAAATTTATCAAGTTAAACAAGCATAAAACTCTAGCATGTAACTTAGTGTTTAATGATCATAAAAATATCATCTAAACATGTATAATCATGTATGGATCATTTAAAGCATGTTAACAAGTTTCTTGATCAGGTTAGAACATGATTCTTATAAAAACATAAAAAGAATAACAAGTTATAAGATGTTATACCTCAAGAACACATTTGAAAACACTAGGAAATGATCAAACATGTGCTCACCAATGATACTGTGAGCAGAATGAGCCTGTAGAAGAATGGCTGCCAATCCAAGATCCCTGATTTTAACCTCTCCTTGATTCCCGTTAACAAAAATATTGTCACACTTCAGATCACGGTGTATGACTGGTGGGTTATGACTGTGAAGATACAAAAGTCCCTCCAATATTTGTTTAGACCACTTCTTTAATGCTCTTAAGTCTACATGCTTATGTTTCTTGCGATATCTATACAAATGTCAAACATGCTTATGTGGTTATGTTTTCTGCATAGTAATCAAAGGCTCCAAAGGCGCACGTCTAGGTGCCAAGGTGAGGTGCACCAAAAATGCCTTGAGTGCAGCAAGGCTCAAAAGCCATTGGAAAAAACTGTCCTGAACCTGTAAAGGCCAGTTTGAACCAGCCTAAACTTGTCTAAAACAGTCTAAACAAGCCAAAAACAAGTCTAGAACAGCTAAAAATAACTATTTATACTTTGCGCCTTGCTTGTCTCGGGTGCACTAGTTTTAAGCTTTTTTTAAGTTCCTTAGCCTAAGGCACCTAGGCGACAAGCTCACCCTTTGCGCCTTGAGAGCGACTCACGCCTTGTACTACCTAGGATATCTGCAATGCATATCAATCTTATGCTAAGAAACAAAATACACAACTTGAAACACATCAAACTTATTGTCTTAACGTTCCAGATGTGAAAATCTCGGTAATAAAGTTGATGTGTCCGTTCATTGTATCAACCCAAGAATTGTAAAACTTGATTATGTTCTTGTGCTTAAGTGTTTTAAGCAAATGAACTTCCGAGTATAGACACTCGAGCTCATCAGGGTACTTTAAGAAATCAGAATCCTTTATTTGATTCCAAGCTACTTCAATTCCTTCCAATTCATCAAATGCTTTGTATCTAAATTTCCCAAATTGATCAAGGATTAAAAACACCTTTTGATCCCTCCATTTTAAATATTAGACATACACCTTGAATCTCAAAGTTGAAACTAGTAAATTCCAATTTCAAATTCCATACAAGTAAATAAAATTTTGGACTAACGTGTAAAAGTCTGAACCGTACACCTTAAAAAGGTTAGAAAAGAAACCATACACTTTTGGTAATCATAACACAAACTAACCACAGCTTAAAAAGGTTATAATAGAAACGTACGTGATTGCAAATTAACAAGCATATAAATATTGATTAGATCTTTACTTATTCAATAACCATACACCCTAAAAAGGTTACAACTGAAATCCATACACTTTTGGTAAACATAACGCAACTAACCACACATTATGCAGTCGCAGATCTCAAAAGTTTCACGATTACATATACAAGCGCAAATCCGAAAACCTTTGAGATGGGACAACAACAAGTGGTTTTCTTTTCTTTAATACAATACCAAATGTTTCAGTAAGGTCATGCTTTTCACCCTTGGGCAACCTCCAGTCAAACGAGTGTAAGAGTGAAGCCAAGATAAACACTAGCATTTTCTCGGCCAATGGAACACCTGCACAAATTCTTCTCCCTGATCCAAAGGGAAAAAATTTCAAATCATATCCATTGTTATCTAATTTATGTGTCAAGAACCTCTCAGGATTAAATTCCAAGGGATTGTCCCAGTATCGAGGATCACGATGGATTGACCAAACATTTACAAAGATTGTACATCCTTTTGGGATTGTGTATCCACCTACCAGACATGCCTCTCTTGCTTTTCTAGGCAATAGGAATGGGGTAACAGTATATAATCGTAATGTTTCCTTAACCGTTGCATACAAGTATTTCAGTTTTGGGAGATGAGATTCATGAATGATGTTTTCTAGTCCAACAACTTCTGCTAATTCTTCTTTAACCCTTCTCATTACTTTGTTATTATGCATAATACTTGCCATAGCCCATTCAACGGTTGTTGCTGTTGTATCTGTTCCTGCAATCATAACATCCTGGAATAATAAAGTTACATTTAACCATTGTTAGTTTAACAACTAAAAAGAAGCCAATGTTAGTGATTTTGTTATTAAGGTAAAGAAATATTATCACCAGAAGAAGTGCCTTCATTTGAGTCATGTTAAGCGATGTATCTTTTTCGTCCACATGACTTAATAAGATCTGTAAAAAGTCTTTGTTTCCCTCCCCTCCATCTTGTGACTCTTTTGAGTTGGATTCAATTCGATCTTCAATGATGCTAGTGAAAAGTTGATCCAACTTTGTATGTTGCTTCTTCATGTCCCGCTCGATCCCTTGCAAATCAAACCATGTAAGATTAGGGAACAAATCAGACAAATTCACCCGTCCAAACAATCGATCAATATTTGATGCCACTTTATCTAACTCAGCTCCAAGATTGCTAATTCCCACCCCTTTATCTAATGTGTTTCCCCAAACCATTCTTGTTAGGACGCTCGCCTCTGTAGTGAAAGCAATATCTCGAATATTAACACTTGTACCGATTTTACCAAAAACATTCTTGATGGTTTTTCTAACTTCTTCACTCCGAAAAGAACCACTTGCTTCAAGATTCTTGTTGCTTAGCATCTCATGGACAAATATCTTACGAAGCTTACGCCAGTTGTCATTGTTGTTGGAAACGACTATATCTTTACCTCCATAGGTTATTGCTAAGGCTGCAATAGTTTGGTCACGATCAGAAAAAGCCTCATCTTGGTCTCGAACCACCACTTTTGCTAATTCCGGGGTATTAATCACAATATAAAGCTTGCTTCCCAACTGGCACTTGAAGATGGGTCCATATGTATCAGCCATATTTGTGAACTGTCTATGCAAGATCGCAGGACGAAGAAATGGAAGGTACCCAACAATTGGCAATGAGATGGGACCTGGTGGCAGTGATGATGTATTGTGTGAATGGTTTGAAAGTTTGAACTTGTACCATAATGTAGCCAAGATCAACAAAGAAATGGTGATAAGTAATATGGTTAGCTCGTTGATGTTGTTTAGATGTGCCATTTTGCAGATGATGGAAGTACCATAACATAAATCTGAGGTACATTTATAACTCATGCATGGTACACAAATCTTGAAATTATAATGTTAGTTAAATTACTTTACTATAGTATTGTATAATTGTTGAATAATTGATGTGGCATATTTAATAGAGATCTCATAATTATTTTACATAACGTGGTATTATTGGCATCAATTAATAAAATTAAGGCACCTTTCCACCGCTCACATCTACATAAAGTAATAAAACAACAATTATTAAAAAAAGCACATTATTGAAAACAAAAATAAAACACTTAATTAGATGTTTATATTTTACCTAATGTAAGAGTAACTTGTCATTAAAAAAATATTTATACTTTAAAAAATCTGTGGATTAAATATGGCTTTGTCTATTTGAACACCCTTGATTTCTATTTGGACACCCTAGATATGCCTCGTATAGGTCTATACAAGGCATATGAAGGACAAAAAGCTGAACACTGACTTCAAGGCAATGATTGTCTGCAACCTGGTACTCATACGACTCATAATTTTGGGCTATACGAGGACTTTTTTAATTTTTCAAACTTAGGGTTTGGTCTACCATGTGGGTCTGATATTCCAAATTTTGGGCTATACGAGGGCAATACGAGGACTTTTTTTTTAACGAGTGCAATACGATGAGTACTTACAATATTATTACGAGGGTAATATGAGGATTTTTTTTAACGAATGCAATATGAGGAGTACTTACAATATTATTACATATACTTTTTGAAGTTGAACAGACTCGTCTCAATACGTCAATAACAGTGTGAATATATTACATATACTTTTGGAAGTTGAACGGACTCGTCTCAATACGTCAATAACAGTATGAATTTATTACGTATACTTTTTGAAGTTGAACGGACTCGTCTCAATACGTCAATAACAGTCTGAATATATTACATATACTTTTGGAAGTTGAACGGACTCGTCTCAATACGTCAATAATAGTATGAATTTATTACATATACTTTTTGAAGTTGAACGGACTTGTCTCAATACGTCAATAACAGTCTAAATATATTCGTATACTTTTTGAAGTTGAACGGACTCGTCTCAATACGTCAGTAATAGTCTGAATATATTGCATATACTTTTACACGAACCTGACACAACCCGTATCTGAAAATTGTGTCATACATGTGAACCCGAATTCAACTTGAATACTTGCAGGTTGACCCGAACCCGTTTAGACTAAACCCAAACAAACTAAATTCGTCTTAGGTTCGGGTCGTGTTTTCATGTCGTGTCAGAAATTCACACCCCTAATGAACGCGACCCGCACACACAAGCGAACACATACACATACTTATAAATGGATCATTCTTTCGTTCATACCCGTTCTATAATCACTTGTAAATATTGCTTTAACTATAATACACAACCACTCTCCTTTCCCTCTTCCATTATATCACCACCCAGGCAAACCATGCACTAAAAACAAATACTTATGTGTTTATTATTCATAAAAAAATAACTATTAAAAACATTTACTGGTCAGTTCAATTCATCAAACATCTTCTAAGGACAACACTGGTAAAAAGAACTTCATTAAAACTCCTTAAGAGCCATATCTACTTAAAAAATTGTCAACATTCAAAAAGGGTTATTATACACACATATAGTTCAAACCAGGTAAAATTCACAAATAACCCAACTTTATCAGTATGTACAAGTATGCATCAAACTCGTGCGAATTTGATAAAACTTAAGACGAAAAAAACTTACATCTTAAAAGAGGAATCAATGTCGGACGCCTCAAATATCTGCTGCATTTCACAGTTGTTAGCCACTTCTTGACGGGTTTCTGGCGGAAGTTTCTTCAAGATATTGGAAACAACCAACTTGTGTTTCCTTTTCAGTTCATCCAATTCTTTTTGCTGCTTGATTAACAAATTATGGAGTTTTTCCACAATAGTTTCAACTTTATCATCTCCATCTTCGTCTTCCTTTTCGTTTTCATTATCTTCTTCATTTTCCCATGAAATTTCTTCGGTTTTATGTGTGTTTTCTTCACAGTCGTCTGAAGGTCTTGGCCTGAGTGGCGTAAAACAACCTTTGGGTGAATCAGACCAATATTTTCTGCCTGAAGGTAACCTTTCAAGAGCTAAAGGTGCGGTTGAAACACAACATTTAATGGTCAACGAGCATGGAGATTCGTTTTGCTGGTCGGATGGTGATTCAACAGAGATTGAAGGTTCGTTGTATTCTTGATCATCGTAGTAGTCTCGTGGGGCCCAGTCTGGAATACATGACCGGATTTCTGCATCGATCATTTCGGCGATTGTGGAGACGTCTTGATCTGTTAAGTCGAGTTCTTCAACCATTTCACTAGCAACAGCAATTGATGTATCGTTATCGGTATCAAACGGGAAGTGAATGTTACGAACATTCCCTGACCCACAAATACAAAACCTCAGCTTCACATAAACAAAATCAACATGGTCAAGTTACTGATAAGACATCTGCGATGTCATAATTTTTGACTGAGCACCATGTGTGACCGTATTTTACAAAGTTTTTTTTTTTTTTTTTTAAATATATATATTTGTTTATAAATTTGAGAATATTTATGGGTGCAAAAATCCAAATAATAAGATTAAACAGGGAACCTTTTTATGCAATCCACTCTTCTTTAACCATGTCACACAGATTATTTATAAAGGTGTTAAATTAGACCAAAAGTGTATCGTTTGAATCCAATGGAACCCGACCCATCTTGACCCGTAAGAGAAATTACCTGCTTTGACAAGTTACACCCCCCCCCCCCCCCCCCCAATTTAGCCACCTTAAATAGGGGTGTAAACAAGCCGAGTCGAGCTGTAGTTCTAAACCTTGAGCTCAGTGACTTGTTTATTATTTATTGAATTATTTAACCTTTTCTTTTATATACATCATTAGTTATTTTATATATTCATATATTTATATTAGTTATGCTCGATATGCGAATCTCACCATCTCGGGCTCGAGCTTGTTTATTATGTTTAATCATATATATAGCTCAGGCTTGAGTTCGTTTAAGCTCGGCTTGCTTACACGTTACACCCCTAACCTCAATCTAAAATAAACAAAGATCGATAGACAACCTGAGGTATCTTCTATACGTAGTTTAAGGAATACAGTATTGAGGTCCTTCATTTGACCCTTGACTGTGAAATCTCTAGCTTGAGTTTCTCCGTTGTCAAGCTTATCGGCATCATCATCTATAAAAGTTCATCAGAAACTGAAAATATATGAGAAATATTTTGGAAGTGCATTGCGGATATTACCTGGATTGGAACTGGAACTGGTTTGACCTGTTTTATGTACACTGTCACCATGCTCATCATATAGAAACTCATCCATTAGTAATTCTTTGGCCGATAATCTGTCAGAAACCTTCGCAATACACTTCTCTATAAAAGATTTGATTTCAGGATCCTTAACTTTTGCTAATGATGCCGGTTTGACTCCCTAACAAGATGGAATAAAATGTCTCACGCATTCTGATTATTTTAAAAAACATTCTTGTGAAAAACTAAGAGACGGCGTCTGAAGTGGAAACAAATTAAGTCAAAGAAAGGGGTTGGTAGGTAATTTACTTTACGGTAAGATACTTATTTTGCAGAGGGTATGAAAATGTTAGATGCAAAATATACTTACTGATGTCACTTTCTTATATATCTGAGCAGCATTGGCGCATTCACAATATGGATACTCAAATGTCACTAACTCCAGTAAGCACATTCCAAAGGCGTATATATCTACAAGTTCGTTGTATTCCTCCTCATAAAGCTCGGGTGCCATGAACTCAGGAGTACCTAAATTTTATATCACAATTACCCTAGATCAATAGCTTCAGTATAATCATTATAGTCAATCACGTTCACAAATACGAAAACACATCACTAGATTAACAAACATGTGCTCACCAATGACACTGTGAGCAGAATGAGCCTGGAGAAGAATGGCTGCCAATCCAAGATCACCGATTTTAACCTCTCCTTGATTTCCGTTAACAAAAATATTGTCACACTTCAGATCACGGTGTATGACTGGCGGGTCATGACTGTGAAGATACAAAAGTCCCTCCAATATTTGTTTAGACCACTTCTTTAATGCTCTTAAGTCTACATGCTTATGTTTCTTGCGATATCTAGAAAAAATATCAGACATGCTTATGTAGTTATGTTTTTTGCATAGTAGTCAAAGGCGCGCATCTAGGTGCCAAGGTGACTAGGTGAGGCGCACCAAAAACGCCTTGAGTGCAGCAAGGCGCAAAAGAAGTTGGAAAAAACCGGCCTGAACCTCCAAATACCTGTCTGAACCAGCCTAAACTTGTCTAAAACAGTCTAAACAAGCCAAAAACAAATCTAGAACAGCTAAAAACTATCTATTTATACTATGCGCCTTGCTAGACTCGGGTGCACATTTTTAAGCAATATTTAAGCTCTTTTTAAGCACCTTGAACCAAGGCACCTAGGCGACAAACTCACCCTTTGCGCCTTGAGTGCTTGGTTTTAAAAAGCGCGAAGCGCACAAAAACGTAAAACCGAGGCGCAAAGCGCAAAAGCGGTGGGCTTTTCGTATGCGAGGCGCAAGACGATTATATAACTTTTTTTATATATGCTATAGGTTTTTAGCATTATTTACTCAAAATATAGATACAAATAAGGTATATATATGATTTAACTTAATTGTACAACCTTTTAAGCTACATGTATAACAATTTTAAGAACAAAAACATCATGTGTGCGAAAAGCGCGCGCCTCGGGGGCTTTTTTCCTGCGCTTTTTGTACACTGCTCGCCTAGTGTTACATAAGGCGCACGGGTTTGCGCCTAGATGCGCTTTGCGCTTAAGCGCGCCTCGAGCGCGCTTTTTAAAACCAAGCTTGAGTGCGCCTCGTGGCTTGGACTACCTAGGATTTCTGCAATACATATCAATGTTAAGCCAAGCAAGAAAGTACACAGCTAGAAACAAATCAAACTTACTGTCTTAACGTTCCAGATGTGAAAATCTCGGTAATAAAGTTGATGTGTTCGTTCGTTGTATCAACCCAAGAATTGTAAAACTTGATTATGTTCTTGTGCTTAAGTGTTTTAAGCAAATGAACTTCCGAGTATAGACGCTCGAGCTCATCAGGGTACTTTAAGAAATCAGAAACCTTTATTTGATTCCAAGCTACTTCAATTCCTTCCAATTCATCAAATGCTTTGTATCTAAATTTCCCAAATTGATCAAGGATAAAAAACACCTTTTGATCCCTCCATTTTAAATATTAGACCTACACCTTGAATCTCAAAGTTGAAACTAGTAAATTCCAATTTCAAATTTCATATAAGTCACCGACATTATTTGTTAGACTTGCACCTATCCAAGGACATGATCAGTAATAAGAATTCTTGTCGACGTAGAATAAAGGTCATGGATTTTTAGGTAGACGTATAAATCTATCTTAGCTTTGTCTTGGTTTCTTGGTCCGTACTACCCTTTTGTTTACCTTTCTTCCTAGATGTCGGTGCCCGTTACTTTTAAAGTGGTCCATGATGCTTATTCTATCCTCTTCTTGCTTTTCTAATCTCTACTCTTCTACTACTAGCATATACTTTATGCTATTTGTATCTTTATGTCGTAAAAAGTTGTTTCTTGCGCCAAGGTAAGGTTTGCACTCATTCCACCGTCCCCAGATCCTACTCTACGAGCGGGACATTACTTTGTACGTTTGTTTGTTTATACGAGTCACCAACATTATCTTAATCTAAATAACGCTTACAATAAAGTTGCATGTTGATATAAAATCCAACATCATATATATTAAGTATGAAACAATAATGCAAACAAAAGGATACACTTTTTTAAAAGCCCCTCTTCCCAGCACTTCTTTATACTGCAAATTCCCCAAATTTCACCATCAAATTAGAACCCAACAAATAATTACACAATTTATCATCAAATCAAACATACTAACCCGACCGTACCGACCCGATGGATCGATCTCAACAAAATCGGTATCAGATTCGTCCGGTTCATGATCTGATATCGACGATTCCAACGGCATTTCTGTACAATTATTTCAACAAAATTTTACAAGAAATTGTCAACAATTTTTTTTTTTTTTTTTTTTTACAAATTAAAGCTTCTTAATTTTAAATAAAAGAAATTACAACAGGTTAACGGGAAACAAGCTGCGCCGCAACGCCCTCTTAACAAATGAAAACCAAGTTGTAAATTCATAAAATTTAAACAAAATTAAACAAGAAATTGTGAATAAATGAAAACCAATTTATATATTCATATAATTTAACCAAAATTAAACAATAAATCGTGAAAAAAATAAAAACCCAGTTGAAAAATCATAAAATTTAAAAAAAAACAAAGAAGAAATTGTGAAAAAAAATGAAAACCCAGTTGAAAAATCATAAAATTTAATAAAAAATAAACAAGAAATTATGAAAAAAATGAAAACCCAGTTGTAAATTCATGTAATTTAAACAAAAATAAAACAAGAAAATGTGAATTCTGACCGGAAACGACGGGATCATGAACTGGGTTCTTCGAATTCTGATCAACTGTTAAGGATTATGCATGGATATTGATGGATTGGATAGGTGCATATGATGATGAAGATGATGATGATAATTGGAAATCAGCTTAGTGAATTGTTTTATTATTATTTTTTATTAAGATGAAATCAAATAAAAGAAAAAAAAGGAAGAAGAAGATGAATTTGGAAATGAAGGCATGAAAGATTATATGATGTTTACAAGAAAAGTCCTTTGAGAATATCTCTAGATGCATAGTTTTCCACTAAAATGTTATAAATGGTTTTTGGACAAAGTGATGTAGTGCTAGGTAGGGGTGTAAACGAGTCGAGTCGAGTCTGAGCTTGACTAGGTTTGAACTCGGCTCGTCATGCTCTTTTGAGGCTTGAGCTTAAGCTTGGCTCGGTTCGAGCCTACTATTCTGAGCTCGAGATCGGCTCGAAAGTAAAACATAAGAGCTTGAGCTCGGCTCGAGATAATTTAAAAATAATTTTAAACGACCTAAAAGCTCGGCTCAAGCTCGCTTCATAGCATAAATGAGTGAAAGCTCGACTCGAGCTCGGCTCACCAACATTAATATTTTTTTAAGACAGTAATATAGTTTCAACCATTCCACAATAAAAACCAAGTTACATCTGGATAATGGGTAAGCGAGCAACAAGTTGCGCTGTTATTTTGATTCGCAAAGCCTATTTTACTAAATATAAACCATTGGTTCCTCGGGCTCTGCAAGTCACTGTGGACCACCTTATTAATTAAAATTGAACATGTTCAAATGACAAAGTAGCATACAAAAAAATAATAATAATAATATAACATTTGTTTGGGCTTGCGAGCCTAAACGAGCTTTATATGTAAAACTCGAGCTCGGGCTTGATAAATAAACGAGTCATAGTTCAGGCTCGAACTCGGGCTTGGGCTCGTTCGAGCATTTCACTGAGCCAATCCCGAGTAGCTCTCGAGCCGCTACTTGTCATTTACACCCCTAGGGCTAGGCTATTTATGAGTTAAGTTGAACCAATTGGCTTGTTTACAATTGCGTCAAAAATAAAACTAGCACTTTTCAAGCGTTAGGTTATTGAGCTAGCAACGAACGATTTGGATAGCATTGTTGTCTAGTGTGTCATTCGGTTTAAATTTTCGAAAGAATGACAATGTTGGGTCTAAAGTTTTTATGCCTTAGAAGCAGAAGCATTTCATAGCATAATATTTTTCCTGAGGACAATGTCGTTGCCGATGATGAGGTAGAGGCTGTAGTCGATGAGAGTTGAGAAAACTGTAAAGAATGATGACAGTAAGAGTGGGAGACAATTAGGCAATGCACAAACTGTACTAGTTAAAGGTTGTCGCTTAGCGACTTAGGGTTTTATTTTATATTTAGGGTTAATTTTTTTTAATAGGCTATTGAGATAGTGATTGTAAATATAAGTGTACTAGTTATTACCCCGGAAAGGTCCCGGGGTTGAAAAATCTAATATGACATGATAAACCTATTGCAAATGGCGCAAGTTAACTAACCACAGAATCTCTCAATTCACTGCATGTCCATAGTATTCTGATCAGGAATAACTCATATTCCCTAACCTAAAACCTAATCAGTAATCAGCTAAACAATCACTTAAGTAAGCTGCAACTATTCAAAAACTCAACATATCTCTCTAATCTGTCACATTCTAATGACTCCTAACTTAAGTAAGCTGCAACTATTCAAAAATCAACACATCTCTCTAATCTGTCACATTCTAATGACTCCTATAATTCCTAACCTAATCAACCAAACAATCACTTAAGTTGGAAGCTGTAACAATTAAAAAACTTATCACATCTATGTACCAAGTCTCACAACCACTGGTAAGGAAACTGCATATACAACACATAAGACATAACCTGAAAAACGACTAATAGCTTATTAGCCTAACCCACTTAATATATGCCAAGAAAGAGACTAAAAAATTAGAAAATGTTTCAAATTTAGATGCAATACATGAAAATGAACAACCCATGTTATTATCCAAGAGTTTACCTGAAAATAATAATCTGGTCAGGCTTTCGTTTCGCAGAGTTCACATAGAAATCAAGCAGAACCTCCCCGTGACAAGGCAAATAATCATTGACAACCAAAAACATTAGTTTCAAAATGTATCCACTGAATTAAAAATTAAAAATGCCTTCCATGTCTAATTGAAAATTTTATATAAAACCATAAAGGGAACCCACTTCATTATGCCTTCATTCATAGTGTCAGAAACCTTTTTAAACAAAGAGTCAACTATCTCAAGTTTTGGAGACTGAGTACAAACAGAAGCTCTGTAGCGTGATATCAATGGCCAGTGACGTGAGCAACAACCTCCAGAGACAAAAGAACACAAAATAAGTTATGCAGCACTTTTTAAATATAACTTAAAAAATGGCGCGCAGTCTGCTCCGGCGCTGTAGGCGTAGTCAAGGGCAGTCTGTAAAGCCTCCCTAGAGGCGTCACTCCTGGCAACGCACCATGTGGTGGTCGTGAATCTGCAATGGAGAAGTAGCACCGCCATGAGTAAGGGAGGTACAACAAAAGGTTTAGACTTTAGATCTATAATTATCGAACCATATATAATAATATGATTGTTTACGGTTTGTGTGAATAGTGTAGAGCATACATGTGTAGCTTTACTGAAAATCGAGAGCAGATCGATTGGGAGGTCGGTGATGGAGGAGAGTGACGGCGAATAATAACAACAATAGCAACAACAACAGCAACAACAGCAGCAGCAACAACAGCAACAACAACAGCAGCAGCAACAGCGACAGCAACAGCAACAACAGCGACAACGACAGCAATAACAACAACAATGTAAAAAAATAAAATAAAAAGAAAAGCTACGTGACCTTCACGTTTCAAAGGCCCAAAAAAGGGAAACATGATACTAGGGTACTATAGTATCTTTTCAGAGGAAGCACATGTAGATGTATGATTGTGTCTGTCGCTTTCGGATTCGCATCATATTGGCGTAGTTTACAAGTTTTGGAAGTTTTATAAATTGGTTCGAGATATCGAGAGGTCGAAGGAGTTTTAGAAGGGTCTAATGGAATTGATAAAGGTCGAATGAAGATTTTGTGAAACTTATTTTATTGGTTTGGAATAGTGAAGGGTCGAATGAGTTAATCTATATATATGAATGATGTGTTTAGAGTTTAGAACAGTTGGTTATTCGAGTGTGTGTTTGTGTGCGTGTTTAGGAAAGTTCTGGAAAGTCTCTGTTTTCATTAATATCACATTGTAACTGTTATAACTTGATTATATTAATGGAAAACGTATTGAAAATGAACTTTATCGTGTTTTGATTACGATTTATATCATTTTGCATGTGCATTAGGGTTTCCGCACCTGATTCATAGTAACTCGTGTGATATCTTGTATTCTTTGTGATAAAACAATCCTACAAAGTGGTATTAGAGCTTGTGCTCAATCACACGACTGCAAATTGATACAAATTGTTCAGATTTCAGATCAAAATCATCAAAAATTTTGCTGTTTTCATTGAATATCAATAAACAATGGTTTTTGATTGATTTGAAGGTGTTTTTACGTGTAATATCAAAAATTCTTTCACAAAAGTCTATACAATCCGAACCAAAACCTTCACATTTACAATCAAATTCAACAACTTTTTGGAAAATCAGATCAAAATTGTTGATTTTTGAAGAAAAATTGATTTCTAGAATGGGTCAGGTCGAATCAAGTGGGAGTTAGGGTCGAATCAGTTTTTTAGATTTTCATTCGTGGCGTTTTATAGGTCGAATCAAGTCTAGAAACTTTCATTCGAGTGTTTAAATTTTCATTCGGGTGTCTAGTTTTCATTCGGGTGCTTCATTAGGTCGAATCTGTTAGTTACACTTTCTGAAAGGTCGAATCAATTAGTTACTCTTTCATTCGTGCTTACATTTGGGTCGAACCAGTTGATTTCTGTTCATTTGACCTCACGACAGTGCGAATCAAATATTGTGTTGCTGAATTTTTCTAAGTGTTGAGTATTTGTACATCATGGACAACATTTGGGGATTGCCTATGAACACCAGACCTATTATGACCCACCACAACAAACACCGATGAATCCATGGGCCGTTGCAGCTGAAAGGGGAAATACACAACCACAACCAATTCCAAATTACTAGGCTGTGTCGGGACCAACTCAACCTGCTGTTAGACCTCCTTCACAACCAATCCAGATTATTGGGGTGTCGCAGCAGCTGCAGCGGTGCAAAGCCAAACAACAAATGCCATTACTACTTTGGTGAATGATCTTTCTACTGGAAATGGGAATAGACTACCGAAGATGTTGGATATGATTGAGTATCACTCATGGTAGAAGCGTTTTAAGATTCATCTTGAAGGACTAGATGGTGGTGAAGCATGGCAAATGATTGTTAAAGGATATGCGACACCGATGATTGAAAATTCCAACACACCAATTGCACTTGATGATCTAAAGGATGATGAAAAGAAGAAATATGCGGCAGAAAAGAAGGCATATTCACAGTTGTCTTAAGCCTTGACAACGGATCTATTTCATCAGTTTGGTCCATGTTCTACTTCAAAGCAACTTTGGGAAGAATTAAAGAGTAGGAATGATGGAAATGAAAAGACAAGGAGGCTTAAAGTTGAAGAACTGAAAAAGGAATTTGAGAACTTCAGCTTTGTGGGAAATGAGACTTTGAAAGAACTCATTCCTAGATTTTTTTCATTTGTTATCCGAATTGTCTAACTATGAGATTGTTTATCCTATGTCTGAGGTTGTTGAAAAGTTTGCAGATGCATTGCCTCGCTATTGGAGTCAACATGTAGAGGTGCTGAGAGAGAAGGATTCATTTCCGTACTGGTCAATCAATGAGTTCATCCAGAAGTTAGGAAAAAAGAAAATGGAAGAAAGAAGGAAGGCGAAGAGATCCCAGATTCCTCAGAATCCGGAGTTATATTATGCTAGTTCTTCATCTTCAACCGTTCTAAGTAGAGGTGTGAGTTTTGGACCACAGTCTGCCTTTGATTCAAGTGTTAAACCAAACAGTGATGCAAGTTATTATGGTATATCTTCTAGACCATCATACACACCAAATCAACCTCTAATGCAAGCTGCTAGTTACTATGGGATGAATGTGACTCAACAATCTACATTAAATGGTGGATTTCAGCAAGCAGCACCAAATGTGAATCAAGATCCATCAAGCTCGAGTTCCATTGTATTAGAAACTTCTAATATGGATTAAGTGACTGTAGAAGTAGCCCAATAGCATGTTGCTTTAGTTTCTGCTATGGTTGCTTCATACATTGGTAATAACAATTTGACTAATGAGGGTTATGCCCAGATTGACAAAGAAGAAATGGAGTTGATTTGTATTCAGTGGGCATTTGCTAGTGTTGTGAGAAGAGCTACTGAATTCATGGAGAAAATGGGAAGAACCGATCTTGCTACTTCACCGAACATAACATATGGTTTCAACAAAGCAAAAGTGACATGTTTTAATTGTGGAACAAAAGGTCACTTTGCTCTGGAATGTACCAAACCTAAGCAACAAGGAAATCAAAATCCTTTTAACACAAACTACCAAAACCGAAACCAAAACAATTCCCAAAATCAAAACAACTTTCAAAACCAAAAATGTGTTTCACAAAATACCAACCAAAGACAAACATCAACACCCAACCAAACTCAAAACACAACAAACCATGAAAGAAATATAGTTCCAATATCCACTCCGACTAATCAAAACCAAAGCCAAAACACTAATCAAGCTATGGTTATTCAACAAGACGGGGGATTTAACTAGAACGACATGCAATTTGGTGTTGAAGTGATTTCTGGGGGAAATGTTGCATGCTTTGCATAAGAGGTGGTGAGTGAAGAAATGGATAAAGTTGATGATTTGGTTATTGAAGAGGTAGTTGATGAGATGGTTGATGAACCGGTAATTGAAGAGACCGTGTCTGAGACTGTTGTTGATTCTGATTTTGATTCTGAGAGCGAGACAGATTCTGATGCAAGTGTTAACTCACTTGATGATGATGTGGAGCACCTTCGCGCAGAAGCCGACTTCCTAATCAGTAAGAAGTTGTGTATGGTTGATGATGCTTCTATGAAAGTGGATTATTCTAAGTTCTTTTCTCGAGAGGAAGGTCACTTTGCTTTCATGGCTATTAAAGACTCGATGAACCCGGGAGTTCCAGCTGGCCCTGTTAGCAGTCTTTGGATTGTTGACAGTGGATCTTCCAGGCACATGACTGGTGATATGACGCTCCTGTTCGACATTAAGAATATTAATGGAGGTTATGTTGCGTTTGATGGAAACAAAGGATGGTATATTACGATGGAAGGGAGTGTGAGTAATGGGATTGTGAGTTTTGAGAAAATATCACATGTGAAACAGATTGATTATAATTTGTTGAGTGTGTCTCAGATATGTGATAAGAAGTTCTCCGTGCATTTTGATGACAAATCGTGTTACATCCTTAAGCCTGGCTTTGAAATACCAAATGAATGGATTATGTTGAAGGCTCCGAGAGTGAACAATTTGTACATTCTTGACATGAGCAAAGCTACCACAACTCAGGGAAAATTGACGTGTTTTCTGTCGAAGGCTACTGAAAAGGAGTCCATTATGTGGCATAGAAGAATGGGGCATATTCATTTGAGATAGATGAATAAATTGGTTAAAAATGGGCTAGTTTAAGGAGTGAATGTGAAACATTTCCATTTGAATGATAAATGTGTTTCATGTAAGAAAGGAAAACAGCACAAACATTCCCACCGACCCAAGAAAGTTAACTCTATTAGTATTCCGCTTGAACGCCTACATATGGACCTCTTTGGACCTGTGAAGCGCAAAAGCATCAATGGAGATTTATATTGTCGTGTGGTGACTGATGATTATTCTCGATTTTCGTGGGTGATGTGCATGCAACACAAGAGCTAAATGTTCAATAATTTGAAAATTCTGTTTACCCGTTTGGAGAATATATATGGATTGAAGATCAAGAGAATCCGAAGTGACTACGGGACGGAGTTCAAGAATTCTATGATGGTTGCATTGTGTGAAGAAAAAGGAATTCATCATGAATACAGTGCACCATATACTCCACAACAGAATGGTGTTGCAGAAAGGAAAAACAGGACTCTAATTGAAGCGACTAGAACAATGCTTGCAGATTCTAATCTTCCGATTATTTTCTTGAATGAAGCTATTCATGCAGCTTGTTATGCACTGAATCGTGTGTTGACTTTGAAGAAGTTTGCAAAGAACTCTTATGAGCTACTCAACAGACGCAAGCCGAACTTGGAGTTTATAGAACCATTCGGGGTGCCGTGTACGATGCTTAATCCGACAGAGAAGTTTGGAGCGAAAGCAGAAGAAGGCTATTTTGTTGGTTACGCGAAACCAAATAAACGCGTTTTCAACAAAAGAAATAAATGTGTTGAAGAGTAAGCAAACGTGGATGTTCAACGTTACACTCAAAATGCTCCCGACGTTGGACCTGAATGGATGTTTGACTACAAAGAACTCTTTGAGTTAATCAATCTAGAAAGCTTGGTTGAAGAAGCTGTTTTACGACTTTATTACGAGTATGAGAATGCAGTTACTTCAACGTTAGCGCATCCGATTACCGTAAATCCTCCTGCAGCAGTTTCTAATGATACCAATGCTCCTCTGACGACTTCAACAGAAGAAGTTTTCAAGATGTTTCTGATACGTTTGATTCTTCTAAGTTGGAAGACTATGATGAAGTAACTAGTGAAGTAATCTTGAATGAGCCCTAGTGAACCCATTTCACCTATATCAATAGATATTCCATCTACATCAAATGCGGGTAATGATCTGGATACAGCAGAGAATTTGAATGTTCAAACGATGATTCCTGTTCCAGCACATCCGGAATCTCGAATTCATAAAGTTCATCTGTTAGAACAAGTTCTTGGTGATCCTGGTAGCAGCGTGATGACATGCGGACAATTGAGCCATGCATCATCAAATGAGAACATTGGAGCCCTTGCCCTATTTTCTGCAATTCAAAAGTCAGGTGAACAAAATAATTGGTCGTTTGCTTGTTATGTTTCACAGATTGAGCCTAGGACTTAGAAGGATGCACTGAACAATGAATCATGGGTGGACGCGATGCAACAAGAACTTCATCAAATTGAAAAACTTGGAGTGTGTACTTTGACTGATCTACCACCAGATAGGAAGAAGATTGGTACAAAATGGGTTTTTAAGTGTAAGAAAGATGACAGAGGAGTGATCGTAAGGAACAAAGCTCGATTGGTCGTTCAAGGTTTTCGTCTAATGGAAGGAATCGACTACAACGAAGTCTATGCACCAGTCACACGTATAGAAGCAATCCGAATGTTTCTTGCGTACACATCTTATATGAAGTTCAAGGCGTATCAGATAGATGTTAAGAGTGCATTTCTTTACGGTGTGGTCAAGGAAGAGGTATATGTTGGGCAACCACCGGGTTTTGAGGAACCTATTCACCTGGATAAGGTCTACAAACTGAACAAAGTGTTGTACGGTTTGTATCAAGCCCCTCGTTAGTGGTACGAAGAGCTCAGCACATACTTGCTATCCAAAGGTTTCAAAAGAGGATAGTCGACTGTACTTTGTTCACGAAAAGAACAGAGGGTGATCTGCTTCTGGTACAAATATATGTTGATGATATTATATTTGGTTCAACTAACGAAAATTTACGCAGGGAATTCGAAAAGGTCATGCAGGAAAAATTTGAGATGAGCTCAATGGGAGAAATGCAGTTCTTTATGGGATTGCAAGGGGACTAATCACCTTCGGGAATCTTTATTCACTAGACGAAGTATGTTTCTGAAGTCTTGAGCCGGTTCCAGATGGAAGATTGATCACTGAGGGCCACTCCCATACAACCTAATCACGGGAGAAGAGGTGGAGATTAATTGGGTGTTTAGGGTTTGGGTTGAAAGAGAAGATGTTTTATAGGTAGGGTTTTTTTTTAAAAAAATTCATAGAGAGTGCCACGTGACACATTTAAGGGGGTGATGAGATCACCATTGAATGCCACATCAGCAAACATCAATTCTTTTATATATATTTATAGATATTTGTATATAGTGGGCAAAAATCCAACAGAGTGGTATATATAAAACTATATATATATATATATATATATATATATATATAGTATATATTTCTAACAACCCCAAGCACCTTACCAGATATTGTCTCTGCTTTGGCACCCCAAAACACATCTAATAGGGAAGGTATCCTGTCCCATATAAGGAAGCCTTTGTTCCTTTTTCGAACCGATATGGGATGTTACATCCACCCCCTAGGAGCCTAATGTCCTTGCTAACACACCAGCTCTGCCCCGACTTTGATACCGTTTGTAGCAACCCAAGCACCATACCAGATATTGTTCGCTTTGGCAGCTGGCACAGTTTCAGGCGTCCGCCTCTCACGTTTTAAAACGTGTCTCATAGGGAATGTATCCAACCCCATATAATGGACACTTTCGTTCCCTTTCCGAGCCGATGTAGGATGTTACAATAGTTTTGTGTGGGTATATACACACACAAAATAAATTTAAAAATAGTTTGAGTTGAACGAAGCCAAGCAAACCTTTTTTCGTGCTTGGCTTATTTACAAACCGAACTTAGCCAATCAACTCGAGTTGCATGGTTCCTGGCTTACTTTGAAAATAAATTCCAAAGGTGATAAATTCCCGCAATATTGAATGTGTTGTATGTGAATGCTCATAATAACATGTACTTTTTATTTAAGTAATGTATGTAAATAAAATTTCAGGCGAACGCGTAAAAGTCTCAACCTTACACCCTAAAAAGGTTATAAAAGAAGGGTGATATTATTTAGACATCCCCTTCCAAAACCTTAGACACCCCCGCCACATCCCGTGGGGGCCTCCACGGGACGTCGAAGCCAAAAAAAAGAAAAAGACGTCTCGTGGAGGCCCCCATGGGACGTTGAAAAGCAACACTACAATGTCTCGTGGGGGTCTCCATGGGACGTGGTGATACGAGGTACGAGGTCAGTCTGAACTCTCTGCAATGTGAAACTGTTTTGACCCAAATTTGAAATTTGTTATCTGTTATGATTTAATCTCTGTTTTTGATTCACACTAGCCCTAAAACAACCGAATAAGCTTTTAGAACCATCAATTTCATTTATCATTCAATTCTTATTAGTTTTCTAAGAAAATTAGGGTTCGAAACCCTCAAACAATCAATTAACAGTTTTAAACTATGAAATAACCTAATTCCTTCTACACTCTCCCCCTAAAACTAATAAGGATTGAATCCTCATAAAAAAATTGCATTAAAACTATCCAAAATTAGTGCAGATGTAACAGTTAGGGTTCGACAATAAAAACCCTAATTCCAGTCGTAATTCTGGTCCATTCTCTTTTAGGAGGCTGAGTGCATTCTCTTTTGAAGTGTCCTTTACCTCCACAGTTAAAGCATGTAACATTCTCCTTGTTAAAACCATAAGTGGTGTTTGGAGAAGTACCCAAATCAGTCCTCCCGGTTTTTTCTATGAACTCGGTTGCCCTTCTCATAATGCTTGCGAAAGCCCACTGAATGTCTATGAGTTCCATCTCCTCTTTATCAATTTGTGCATAGTCTTCATTGGTCAAGTTGTTATTCTCAATTTGACTTGCAACTAAACCGTTATACGAAGCAACCATTGCCGAGACTAGCGCAATATGTTGCTGAGCAACCTCCACAGTCACGTTATTCATATTGGATGTCTCCAATACTACCGGTTGCTGATTGGTTTAATTCACTTGATTCATTTGAGTCATGTAACATTGTTGTTGAGGTTGTTGTTGTGGTTGGTTAGCAGAATAGCATGCAGCTTGCTGCATTGGAGAAAATGGTGAAATGAAAGAATTAGTGTATTGTTGTGATGGTGGTGTATATGATGGTTGTGAATAAGATGAGGTTTGTGCTAGGTAGTTGATCGGTTGTATCGGTGGTTCCATGACACTTGAGATACAGGCTATATGAGGTGCCACTGTTCCACCAACACTAGAGTTTCCCACAGTTGCTGAAGTACCACCATGATACAACTCTGGGTTCTGAGATCTCTTTGCTTTCCTCTTCTCCTCAAGTTCTTTATTCTCTAGCTTCTGAATAAACTCGTTGATAGTCCAATACTTATAAGCATCCTTCTCTTTGAGTACCTCGATATGTTGATCCCAGTACGGTGGTAATGCATCAACAAATTTGTCCACCAGATCTGACATAGGAATCTTAATATCATAACTAGACAATTCAGTTAGTAAATGACAATATCTGGGAGTCAACTCTTTCAACGTCTCGTTCCCGACATAGCTGAAGTTCTCATATTCTTTTCTCAGCTCTTCCATCCTCAATCTTCTCGTCTTTTCGTTACCATCATGATGATTCTTAAGCACATCCCATAACTGCTTAGAAGTAGTGCACGACCCAAACTGATGTAGCAAATCATTTGTGATCGCCTGAGTTAACTGAGAATATGCCTTCTTTTCTACCGCGAATTTCTTCTTCTCATCATCAGTCAAACTCTCCAAAGGAACCTGGTCACTGGTGTTCTCTAAAACGGGTGCAACATATCCTTTAGCTATCATCTGCCAAGCCTCTGTACCATCCAACCCCATGCCTTCAAGATGAATCTTGAATTTCTTCTGCCACTGGTTATACTCCGGCATCTCCATTAGCTTGGGTGGCCGATTCCCGCTACCTGAAGATAAGTCATTTATTAGTGTGGAAATAGCATTAGTAGTTTGAGTATTTACCACCGCGGCTGCTACTCCCCAATAATCTGCTGCAGGTTGTTGTGACGAAGATGCAACGCTCTGAGGCATCGAACTAGTCATCGCTAAATAGTTAATCGGTTGCGAAGACTGAGTGTTCGATTTCTGAGCTGCCACTGTCCATGGGTCCATAGTCACTTGCTGCTGTTGTTGTGTCGTTCCCGGTCTCGGTGTAGTTGGAAAACCCCACATGATGTTCAAAAACTTAGAAATTCACCACACTTAGAAAATTTCCCAAAAACCCTTCTACTTTCGCCCCTTGGAGGACTCACTTTCGTCCAAAAGCTTCACCCGAATGTAGAATATGAGACCTGAATGTGGAATATCAACAACACTTTCCACTTTCGTCCAAAAACACTAACATTCGCCCTGTTAATTTCCACCTTCGCACCCCCGATCACCCGAAAGTGGAATTTTATACCCGAAAGTGAAACACCTGACACAACACACCTAGGCTCGCCCTGATAAATGTTACTTTCGCCCAGAAAATAACCAGATTCGCCCCTAAAAGGTCCAGGTTCGCCCAAAACTCTCCAGATTCGACCCTTTCATGTTTGAAAAACAGTTATTTTGATCTGAGATTTTCAAAAGTTAATGGATTTTGATGATCTTAATCAGATTATGATTCGGAATTGATTTGGAACAACTTTAATTCTTGGAAATGTTGATTTTATCCACGAAAAGTGATCCCAAACCTTCAAATTGTATCAAAAGCCATTTTCATTGAAAAACAGAGAAAATTTGATCAAAATAGGGTCCAAATCAGTTCTGATATTATCAATTTGTTGTTGTATGATCTCTATGGCTCTGATACCACTTTGTAAACGAAGAATTTTAGCAATAGACAGGAAAATATGATCATACAAGTCACAATTCCAGGTGCGGAAACCCTAGAACTGAACAAAATGATAATACACAAATCACAACACGCAAAATACCTTTTCAATCAACATTTGATAGATAACTTGTTTCAAAACATTCATACAAAGCCTTTTCAAGTTAATCTATATACTTTTACACGACCTTAATCTAGAGAGCAACCTGACCTTAACACACACACTATCACCAACTCTTCTTGTTGAGCAACAATCATCTTCATCATATCTTCCATCTTCTTGTTAACTTGTTTCATCACATCGTCAGAAACAGTAACTTTGGATGATTTGGAAGATTCAATCACTTTAGTCTTCTCCTTTTCAGGCTTGAACATATTCAGAACATTTTCTAAAGTAGCTTCCAAGTCAGGAACTACCTCAGGTTCTTTTGGCTTCTTCTGTTTCTTAGTAACTGGTGAAGATACCTTGGATGATGTACCAGCTTCAGGTATTTTCTTACCTTTCAGCAATAGTTCAATCTCTTTCTCTCTTAGTTTCTTTGTGCTAACTTTCTTTGCCATCGACTTGTGCTTGGGCTTCTTCAAGTTAACAACCACTGTTGAACCTTCAAAGTCTCCAGCACCTAGCCCCAAGTCACCTTCAACATCAATCGACTCTTTCTGCAATACTTCTTCAACAGTTTTGTTAAGTAATTCAGACTCCCCAACCGCAGTGGCCTTGCGTTTGGTAGTCTTTACCAACTCAGCTTCAGAGTCCCATTGCTCTTCCTCCTCAGTTTCCTCTGAATCTACTGAATCTTCATCAACCAAACTTGTACCTTTCTGAGCAACTCTTTTCTTTCTTGCCTTTTGTTTCTTTGATTCACCCTCCTCAACCTTCGCTTTGCCCTTCCCTTTGGCTCCATCGTTTTTAACTTGCCTGTTCCTCTTAGTACTTGCACCAGCATGTACTAAAGGATCGTCAGTGTCAGAATCACTCTTGTCGTGTCTTGCTTTGTTCAATCCTGGGTCAGTGTAACCTGGATTAACTAAAGTTCCAAACAATCTTCTATTCGGTGGCTTCTCATTGTCAGGCACACCCTTGTAACCTTTCATTCTCACAAGTGTTCTGATGTTCATGTGATCTTGTCCTAACACCATCGTTGAGTCTTTCCTCAAGTTAGGATATTTGTTGTCAAAGATCATCATCAAAAATCTTGGATATAACATAAACTTCTTCGACTTTAGACCTTTCAACATCTCCAGCATATGGTCCAATATCATTCCAGAAATGTTAAATGGTTTGTTGAGAGTCAACGCAACCATTAATGAACTCAAGCTCTTCCTCATCACATCGTAACCACCACTAACACACCCAAAGATATGAATAATGACATATGTAAAGTACTTAAACTGCACACTCAGCTTTCTTTTGTGAAGTGCACCATCTGTTATCGGACCTTTGTACTTCATCCTTAGGAAACAAACTCTCTGCTCGGTCCACGAAAGAACTCTAGGATCTGTACTCTCCTCAAACTTAATCTTGAGAGCCTCTCTGATGTCATCTTCAGTAATAAACTCTGTGTTCTTTAATACGTCACCAACATAAGCACATCAATTATGCGGAGCTTCAAATGGCCATGCTTGTGGTGCATTCTCAGCTTCTGGAACCGGATCCTGAACAATAACATCTTCTACTGGAATCTCAATGTTTTCAGGTTGTTCAGCCATCTGTAAAACAAAAATCAGAAAAATACGTCAAAACACACAAAAACTACAAACTTAGAAAATTTTAGGTTTTTAACAAATTCCACTTTCGCCCACTTTTCTTCGAATGTGAAATTTTTGAATTCGAAAGTGAAATTTTGGCACCAATGTGAAAATCCTTTAAACAAAATGTACATTCGTCCATATTATGATACTTTCGTCCCTTAGATTCTACATTCGCCCGTTCAGATGGGACGAATGTGGATCTGTTTTGACCCAAATTTGAAATTTGTTATTTATTTTGATTTAATCTCTGTTTTTGATTCACACTAGCCCTAAAACAACCGATTAAGCCTTTGGAACAATCAATTTCAGTTTTCAATCAATTCTTATTAGTTTTCAACAAGAATTAGGGTTCGTAACCCTCAAACAAACGATTAACAATCTAAAACAATGAATTAACCTAATTCATCCTATATTCTCCCCCTAAAACTAATAAGGATTGAATCCTCATAAAGAAATTGCATTAAAACAGTCTAAACAAGTCCATATGAACATAGTTAGGGTTCGTGGAATAAAAAACCAATTCCAGTCGTGATTCTGGTCCATTACCTGTGAAATTACACTCAAAATGATCAGTAATGTATAGGAAACAAGATTCTAGGGTGAAAAGAAACAGGGCAACAAGATCTTGGTAGATGGAAAAATTTTGAAAAATTCTGAATGGGAGGTTCGAATGTGAAGATGGGTTTATATAGATGGCCACTTTCGCCCTGTTGCTTTAGACGAATGTGAATGATTTTCACATTCGCCCCAAGTTGATGGCACGAATGTGGAATCCAGCACACACGAAAGTGAAATGTTTAAGTAAAACCACCTTCGTCCAAATCAAAAGGTTCGAAAGTGAGAATTTTCCACATTCGACCCATTTAAGGGGCGAATGTGAGTTGGAAAATTTTGAAATTTTTACCAAATCACGAAATCGAATCCCGTTCAACATCTTTCAACACGTTAAGTCTCAAATTTGCATTATTTCAGTTTAGAATGATACAAAGCTCAGATGGTTTCATCAAATCACAGAAATTGACCATCAATCACCGTCGGTTATCTAAAAATAAAGCAGACATGTAAAACTTTTGGTTTTTCTGAAATTTATATCAAAACACACCTAAAATCTTTTTGAGTTTTGTATCTTTTTGACAATCAAACTAAAATACATAAAAGTAAATAAAGCAGTAAACATTTTGTGATGTCCAGTAAGAGGATCATATCAGTTATGTGAGAAACCTGATCACAGCTGTAGATGCGTTTTGCGACTAGTGATTGGATGTTAACATGTGTTAATAGATGCTGAAGGGTTGAAGGTGAATGGTAGTGGGCGAATGTAAGATAAAAGGGGCGAAGGTAGAAGACTTCTGGGCGAAGGTGAAAAGGGACTTGACTGAAGATGTAGATTCGTACCATCTACTGGGCGAATGTGGAAGAAGTCCACATTCGACCAGTGTAAACGGGCGAATGTGCAGTTAGTATATATAGAAGTTGTGTTTTTGCAATGTATAGAGAGTTATCAGTTGTGTGTGTGTTTGAGTCAGGTTCCAGGTTAGTTTGAGAGTGTCTGTAACTGATCTAGATTAACCTAAAAGTCATTGTAATCAAGTTTATGAAAAAGTTAATCTATGAAAACCTTTGAAAATGATATTGATTGTGTTTTGATTTGAGTTTTATCTGTTTGTTCAAAGCTAGGGTTTCCGCACCTGGTTTTGTAACTTGTATGATCAATTAATCCTGTTTTAGTCAAAATCTTTCGCTCACAAAGTGGTATCAGAGCTATACGGATCATACAACAACAAATTTGATAAACTCAGAGCTGATTTGGATCTAATTTTGATCAGAATACATCTGTTTTTGAATGAAAATGGTTTTTGAGTGTTTTTGATTGATTTGAAGTTGATTTTGTGGATAAAATTCAAAATTCCAAGAATTAAAGTTGTTCCAAATCAATTCCGAATCAAAACCTGATTAAGATCATTCAAATCCACAAACTTTTGAAAATCAGAGATCAAAATAACCGTTTTTCAAAGTGTAACCGTTTTTCAAACCTGAAATGGGCGAACCTGGAACCTAAGTGGTCGAACCTGAGTGTTTTTGGGCGAACCTGATTAGTTTTTGGTCGAACCTGAGAAAATTTTGGGCGAACCTGAAATTTTTTGTTGAAGTTTTCACTTTCGGGTCACATTTTCCACTTCAGATTGATCGGGCGGGCGAACGTAGAAACAAAACGGTCGAACCGAGGATCATATTGGGCGAAAGTGGATCTGTGTTAGTGTGTTTTTACTTTCTGGTGAATATCTACCTTCTAGTGACACTGTTTGGGCGAAGGTAAACAGAAAAGGACGAAAGTGAGACACAAACGGGCGAACCTAGGACTAAAGTTTGGAAAATTTTCTAAGTGTTGAATTTTTCGAAGTTCGTGATCATGTGGATTTTCCGACTACTCCAAAACCAGCAACGACACAATCACAACAGCAAGTGATGGACCCATGGACGGTGGCAGCACAAAAGACGAGCACACAGTCTTCGCAACCGATTAACTACATGGCGATGACTAACTCGATGCCTCAAAGCGTAGTACCTCCAGCACCACAATCTGACTACTGGGGAGTAGCAGCAGCGGTGGTAAACAATCAAACTACAAATGCTATTTCCACACTGATTAATGATTTGTCTTCAGGTAGCGGGAATCGGCCACCGAAGCTTATGGAGATACAAGAATATAATCAGTGGCAGAAAAAGTTCAAGATACATTTGGAAGGCATGGGAGTGGAGGGTGCAGAGGCATGGAATATGATTGCTAGAGGTTACACAGCACCAGTTCTGGAGAATACAGGTGAACCAGTTCCATTGGAGAGTATGGCTGAGGAGGAGAAAAAGAAGTTTGCTGTGGAGAAGAAAGCTTTTTCCCAATTGACTCAGGCAATCACAAATGATCTGTTGCATCAGTTTGGGACTTGCTCTACATCTAAGCAACGGTGGGATATGCTCAAAAGGAGGCATGATGGGAATGATAAGACTAGAAATTTAAGGATGGAAGAATTGAGAAAGGAGTTTGAGAATTTTTCTTATATTGGCAATGAAACTTTAAAAGAATTAACTCCTAGATATAGTCATTTGCTAACTGAATTGTCAAGTTATGGTATACAGATTCCTATGACAAAGCAGGTGGATAAGTTTGCAGATGCTTTACCACCACACTGGGATCAGCATGTGGAAGTTCTCAGGGAGAAGGATGCATACCAATTCTGGTCCATTCAAGAGTTTATAGAGAAGCTGGAAAACAAAGAATTGGAAGAAAAGAGGAAAGCTAGAAGATCACAGATTCCTCAGAATCCCAACTTATATTTTGGAGGTACTTCAGTTCCAGCTAGTAACTCAAGTTCAGGAGGATTAGTGGCACCACATGTTGCGTGCATTTCCAATGTTATGGAATCACCAAAACCTACCATTAACTACATGGCACAAACATCATCCTTCTCACAACCATCAAACCCACCACTACAACAACATTACAACAATTCATACATTCCACCATTTTCCCCAATGCAACAAGCAGCCTTCTATACTGATAGCCAATCTCAACAATCACCTTACTCAATGAACCAAAGTACTCAACCTAATCAACAACCGGTGGTTTTGGAGACTTCTAACTTGGGAAATGTGACGGTTGAAGTTGCTCAGCAACACATTGCACTAGTCTCTGCAATGGTTTCATCTTACAATGGGTTGTTTGCTAGTCAAATTGGTAACAACAATTTAACCAATGAAGACTATGCACAGATTGACAAGGAAGAGATGGAATTGATTGATATTCAGTGGGCTTTTGCAAGCATTATGAGAAGAGCAACGGAATTTATTGAGAAAATGGGTAGAACAGATTTGGGAACTTCTCCTAATACAACCTACGGGTTTAACAAGGAGAAAGTTACTTGTTTTAACTGTGGAGGAAAAGGTCACTTTAAAAGAGAATGCACCCAACCACCAAAACAAGGTAATAGAAACCCATTCAATGCAAGCTACCAGAACCGTCAACAACAAAACCAAAACCAAGTTTCTTACCAAAACAATAACAACTACCAAAACCATCAAAACAATTTTAATAACAACCAAAACAGACAACCAAACACATCAAACTAGACTCAAAACCAATCTCCTAACAACACTAACCGAACTGTTATACCGATCACTACACCTAATGAGACACACCAGAACACCAATCAGAATCAAGCATTGGTGACTCAACAAGATGAAAGGTTTGATTGGTCGTCAATGCAAATAGGTGTTGAGGAAATTACTACTGGTGGCAATGTGGCTTGTGTTGCATATCAGGTTGATATTGAAGATTCGGTGACAGTAGATGAGAAGATAGAAACTGAGGTTGAAGTTGATGTATCTGAGGCTGAAATGGATGTGGAGACTGAACCTGTGGAGGTTAATGCTGAGAAAGCTAATTCTGGAGTGGTGATTGACACTGTTTCTGATGTTCCTGAGGAGTGTGAATCAGTTTATTCAGATTCAGACAGTGAATCGGATACAGAAGCAAGTGTTACATCTTTGGATGATGACATTGATCAGTTGCTAGCAGAAGCTGATTTTCTGATGACGAGGAAGTCGTGCATTGCAGATGATGCTTTCACCAAGATTGACTATTCCAGATTCTTTGCTGGAAAGGAAGCTCATTTCGCTTTGATGGCCATGACTGATCCGCCAAAACCTGTAAGTTCTGAGTGTAGCACTGATAATAAAAGTGATAAATATTGTGGTACATGTGATAGATTGACTGAGGAGAACAAACAACTCCGTGTTCAACGTGATAGTGCTATCATGAAAAGTCAATCTACTCGCAAAGAGTTGAATGCTTTTAACAAAGTATTAGATGGCTATAAAAAGGACATTTCTGACTTGAAAAACACTTTATCTTTAAAACAATTGGCAATTGACAACTACATAAATGAAATTGAAAATACCAAGTTGGAAATGGCTGCCATCAAATGCTTTGCTGAGAAAGTAAACAAAAAGTTAGAAAGTTACAAGCACATTGCTTATGTGGTAGACCACATCATTGATGATCAAACCACTAACTACAAGGCTGTGCCATCTCCAGTACTTTTTGAAAACCATAATTGTCATCAAGTGACACCGGAGAGCTCAGTAAAATCAGACTCATCGTCGGAAAATGAATCAAATACTTCGAGTATTGGTGATCCACATTCCGATGAGAGGCCGATTTTAGGTTTCAATGATGAGGGTGTTACTGCTGAAAGTGTTGATTCAGACTCAGAGAGTGATGATACTGGATGTGTTCAAACTAACAATGCATGTGAAATTCCAAAAGAAAATCACATCATTACAAATGAACCAGTTTCACCATCTCAGATTGTGATTCCGATGGCAAATGCTCATCGTGAGAAAAAGTCTGAAAAGAATGTTGTTAAGAAAGACCTTGAGAAAAAGAATGATAAGAATGAACCGTGTGACAAACCTGTCAAGGTATTTTATCGGATGGAAGGATCCGATAAGATCATCTCTGACGAGGAATTTCCAATCAAAAATGCTAACTATGCTAAAATTGATAAAATCTGGCAAGAAAGCACCATTTGGTTCCCAAAACATGAGAGAACAAATGAGATTCCACCTGCCATTTTAAAGAAATTGTATTTGGATGTTCCTCAAGAACCAAAGGTCCATGTCACAGAGTTCATTCGACCCAAAAACCGAGCTAATGGTTTTCATGAGCCTGCTTACTCAAAAGGGCCACTCCCTGAGAGTTTGAGGAATCAACAGTACAATGATCAATATCCTGTTAGATCATTTGCTCAACCAAATGCTCTAAATGTTTTTGAAGAGTACCGTGCATGTTTTAAATGTGGGGAACGAGGGCATTTACTTGCTCAGTGTCCATATGTAAGACATAAAAGGCACGAAGTTGAAGTGAGGAATTCCATGAGAAAACCGATTGATCATTATGTTCCACCACACAGACGAGTTGTTCCTCAACAACAACAGTTTTACAATCAAAACAATTTTTATCAAATGAGGAACAATCGTCCAATTCAATATGATCAAAGAAATCGGATTGCTATGGAACAATCATGGAGAAAACCAGTGGTGAACACAACAAATGATAAGCAAAAGGTTCCACTAAAACCGATTGTCAAATCAAATGTTGGACCTAAGTCTGTTAAATCAAATAAGGTAACCAAGAAAGTTACATTTGTTAACAATGTTCAGAAACCGACTGAGAATCCAAAATCTCAGATTCGTATCTTGAAACGAACTGAACAATCTTGGACACCCAATGGTTCTCCAGGAGCCTCTACTTCAAAAGTCAATGAGAAAAAGGAAACTGTTTTGAACAATCAGAAAAAGATTGATCCAAAACAAAAAGTTGTTGAAAAAGTTTCTGAAAATGTTTCTGTGAAAAATGATGTTCCAAGACCCAAGACTCAGGCTTGGGTCCCCCGAAAAAACTAAATGATTTACTTTTTGTGTGCAGGGAGCTTCAGCTGGCCCTATTAGCAGTCTTTGGATTGTTGATAGTGGAGCTTCAGGCCACATGACAGGGGATCTTGCGTTGTTGTTCGACGTGAAGAACATCAATGGAGGGTATGTCGCATTCGCTGGAAATAAAGGTGGGTATATTACGATGGAGGGAAGCGTGAGTAATGGAATAGTGAGCTTTGAGCGGATATCTTATGTAAAGCAGATCGATTATAATCTGTTGAGTGTCAGTCAAATTTGTGATAAATAATTTACTGTGCATTTTGATGACAAATCCTGCTATATTCTGAAACCGGGCTTCACAATTCCTAAGGAGTGGATAATGTTGAAGGCACCTCGCGTCAACAATCTCTATATTCTTGATATGTCCAAGGCGATGACATCACAGGGGCAAATAACATGTTTTCTATCCAAGGCGACCGAGAAAGAATCAATAATGTGGCACCGAAGAATGGGGCACATTCATCTGAGGAAAATGAACCAACTTGTGAGAAATGGGCTTGTCGATGGAGTAAATGTGAAACATTTCCATCTGAATGACAAGTGTGTGAGTTGTAAGCAGGGGAAGCAACACAAACAGTCCCACAAAGTGAAGAAAGTTAACTCTGTTGAGATGCCACTTGAGCGATTGCACATGGATCTATTCGGACCGGTCAAGCGCAAAAGTCATCTTGGGGAGTTATATTGTTTAGTTGTCACTGATGACTACTCAAGATTTTCATGGGTGATGTGTTTGCAGAATAAAAGTGACACCTTTAACAACTTAAAAGTTCTGTTCACTCGATTGGAGAATCTCTACAATGTGAAGATAAAGAGAATTCGGAGTGATAATGGGACGGAGTTCAAAAACGCCAAGATGGATGAACTTTGTGAAAACAAATGGATACATCATGAATATTCGGCTCCGTACACCCCACAACAGAACGGTGTTGCTGAAAGAAAGAATAGGACTCTAATTGAAGCGGCTAGAACAATGCTTGCTGACTCAAATCTTCCGGTAATGTTCTGGAATGAGGCGATTTATGCAGCAAATTATACACTAAATCGGGTTCTAACAGTGAAGAAGTTTGGTAAAACATCTTATGAACTGTTACACCGAAGAAAGCCGAACTTAGAGTATCTAGAACCTTTTGGGGCACCATGCACGATGTTGAATCCAAGCGAGAAGTTTAGTCCTAAAGCTGAAGAGGGATACTTTGTTGGATATGCAACCCCGCTCAAACGGGTATACAACAAACGAACTCGTCTGGTGGAGGATTGGGCTAACGTGGAAGTTCAACGATACACTCAAAATTTGCAAGGCACGGGTCCTGATTGGATGTTTGATTACAAAGATTTCTTTGAATCATTCAATCTAGATAGCTTGGTTGAAGAAGCTGTTATCAGATTACTTTACGAGTGTGAAAATGCGGTGACTTCACCATTGGTGCGTCCGATCACCGTGAACCCACTACCAGCTTCTAATGATACCAATGCTCCTCTACAAGAAGAAGAAGTGTTTCAAGAGGCTTCAACTTCATTAGACACTTCAGAATCTGAAGATGAACAATTTGAAGAAGTCATTCTTGAACATGCAGTAGAACCAGAGGCACCGCCAGTGAACCCAACTCCAACTCCAGATGTTGCTTCATCGTCTAACACGGGTCATGATCTGGATGCTGTAGAGAACTTGACTGTTCAGACGGGAGTTACTGTACCTGAATATCCGGAATCTCGGATTCATCGTATTCACCCGCTGGAGCAAGTTATCGGTGATCCTGGAAGCAGTGTTATGACCAGAGGGCAGCTGAGAAGCGTTAACTCGCCAGAGAGTTTTGGTGCTTTAGCGTTATATGCTAAAATTCAACAATCTGGTAGTCAAAATGATTGGTCGTTTGCGTGTTATGTGTCGCAGGTAGAGCCAAGGACATACAAGGACGCTTTGAAGGAAGACGCCTGGGTTGAAGCTATGCAGGAGGAGTTATTACAATTCCAGAAATTGGGAGTTTGGACGCTCACGGATTTGCCACCAGAAAGGAAGAAAACAGGCACTAAATGGGTGTTTAAGTGCAAGAAGGATGATCGTGGGGTTATTGTTCGAAACAAAGCCAGATTGGTCGTGCAGGGTTTCCATCAAATCGAAGGAATTGATTATAACGAAATTTATGCACCGGTAGCACGAATTGAAGCTATTCGGATGTTCCTTGCGTTTGCTTCATACAAGAAATTCAAAGTTTATCAAATGGACGTTAAGAGCGCATTTCTGTACGGGAAAGTCAAGGAAGAGGTTTATGTCGGGCAGCCACCAGGCTTTGAGGACCCAATTCACCGGGATAAGGTCTACGTGCTGAACAAAGCTCTATATGGTTTGCACCAGGTTCCGAGACAGTGGTACGAGGAGCTAAGTACATACCTCATCACCAAAGGATTTAAGCGCGGACTCGTCGATTGCACCCTCTTCACGAAGAAGACTGGGGATGATTTGCTTCTAGTGCAGATTTACGTTGATGATATAATATTTGGTTCAACTAACGAGCTTTTATGCAGGGAGTTCGAAACTGTCATGCAGGAAAAGTTCGAGATGAGCGCAATGGGGGAGATGCAGTTTTTCCTAGGCTTGCAGGTGGACCAAAGACCCGACGGGATCTTCATTCACCAGACGAAATATGTATCCGATATCTTGAGCCGATTCCAGATGGAGGATTCCAAGCCAATGGATACCCCGATTCAACCCAATCACGGGATTGGAGTGGACGCTAAGGGGGAGCTGACAGACCCATTTACATACAGAGCAATCATCGGTTCTCTGATGTATTTAACGGCGTCTCGACCAGATATTATGTACGCAACGTGTCTCTGTGCTCGCTATCAATCGAAGCCGAAACAAAGTCATCTGACGGCGGTCAAGCATATCCTTAGATATCTGAAGGGTTGTCCCTCAAAAGGACTTTGGTACCCTAATGATGATAATTTTGATTTCATTTCTTTTAGTGATGCAGATTGGGGCGGCTTTGACAAAGATAGCAAATCTACTACAGCTGGTTGCCAGTTTTTAGGGAGCAGGTTAATCACCTGGCAATGCAAGAAGCAGACTTCCGTGGCGCTATCTACCTGTGAAGCCGAGTACATTGCAGCCTCGAGTTGCTGTTCGCAAGTGCTCTGGATCCAACAGCAGATGGTGGATTACGGTTTGCAGTTTCTTAAAACCCCTATATACTGTGATAACGAAGCCGCTATCGCATTAACTAAAAATACTGAAAATCATTCTAAAGCTAAACATATCCGGATCAAATATCATTTTATCCGTGATTGTTACGCTAAAGAATTGATAGATATGATCAAAATTCATACTGACTACCAACGTGCAGATTTGTTTACAAAAGCTTTTGACAGATCCCGCTTTGAATATCTTTTAAAAGTAAACAATATAAAGGAAAAACAGGACTAATCGGCACCTCGGTTTATCGCTTTTTAGTTTTAATTTTTAATATTTGGCTAATTGGGAATTTCTCTTTGCTAATTGGGAATTTCTCTTTACTATCGTAATCCTCAAAGAAGTTGATGCTTTCGAAGGGATTGTTTAATCCTCAAAGAAGTTGATGCTTTCGAGTGGATTGTTTCTTTCAAATTTTTGTTTTTATTGTTTTTCAGAAAAATTAAAAACCCAAAAATATGTTCGTTATTTTAGGGGGGAGCTATTGTATCAGAAAAACCAAAAACATTGAAAAATTCAAAAAGACCTAAAAATTAGAAAACCAAAATGATTTCCTGGATAAAAAGAGGAAATGATAGTACATCAGTGGGGATCTGACACAGGCTAAAGAATTGTATAGAAATATGAGGCGTGTGTTGACTACGTGTGATATGCTGATAGGCTTCGTAGACTAAATATTGCGTGCATTAGTGATACAAACATAACGAACTACGCGTTCGTGGCTGAACACCTCATGGGCATATGGTCTTAGTACCGTAATTTCGTTTGATAGGATTGCCAAAATCTGAGGTTTCGGGTCGTTATGTTATGGTTATCCGGGATATTCTGATTAAACTTTTGTCGTATTGATTTACGGACCTAGTTTTATCAGAATATTTGCTAAAAGAGCTTAATTGCCAAAACCGGAAGTTACCGAATTGAGGAACTTTATGTTTTAATTGATCAAAGATCATTATTACATCGTATTGATCAGCTGATGCGAATCAGTGATTAATATCAGCCTCAACCTAGTGTATACGCACATGTTACTCTGCTGCATTCGTTTGCTGACCTGTACACCTCTGTGCTATATACTTTGTAACTTTTTACGGATAACTCTGGCATAATCACGCGTTACGACGAGGCTTTGTGCAATTACTTGATACGGGAGTATGTCGTGTGTGTGGGCACCACATCGTGTTAGTCTAATACACCTAACTCGTATCATTTTAAAGCATTGCGTAATTGTCTGCATGAGAGCTTACGTGGACCACAATATCAGCAATTGCCGTGTCACATATTGTTTCTAATGATAATATTAAACAAATAGATCAATGCTGTGATCAGATTTCTCAGAAAACTGATATGATCCTCTTACCGGACATCACAAAATGTTTACTGTTTTCATTTACTTTGATGCAGTTTAGTTTGTTGCTTTTACTTTTATTGTCAAAAAGATACAAAATCCAAAAAGATTTTAGGTGTGTTTTGATAAAATTTCAGAAAAACCCAAAATTTTTGCATTTCTGCTTTATTTTGTGATAACCGGGGATGCTTGATGGTCAATTTCTGAGATTTGACAACACCATCTGGGCTTTGTATCATTCTAAATGTGAAAATATGAGTTTTGGAAGTTTAACAGATTGACAAATGTTGAACGGGATTCGAATTCGTGTTTAGCAAAATTTTCAGATTTTTCCATTTCACATTCGCCCCTTAATTGGGTCGAATGTGGAAAAATCCTTACCTTCGGCCGTTTAACATTGGACGAATGTGGACATTTTACACAAAAATCCACCTTCGGGTGAAAGGTTCTACTTTCGGGTCATTTATTTGGGGCGAAGGTGGAACAGAACCACATTCGACCGGTCTAATGGGCGAAGGTGGCTTTCCTATATAAGCTGATCACACCTTCGAACCCTCATTACACTTTTTCACAAAATTTTCTTCGATCTGGACACCTTTTTGCTTTGATTATTTTTGCTTGTGCGTTTGATTCCTTGTGTTTTACTGATCATTTCCATATCAAAAACACAGGTATTGGAGCCATACCAAGATCAGAATCATCGTTTTTGTAACCGTACCTAGGGTTTTAGAAATCAATGACTTAGGGTGTTTGTTAATGTTTCATTTTGATTACATTTCAATATATATCAGTTTTAGGGGGAGAGTGAATAACAAATTAGGGTTATTACAATGTTTAATTGGTTAATCGATTGAATGGTAAATGAAACCCTAATTTTTCTTTAAAAACTGTTATATATTGAAAATTGGTAACAATTGATGTTGGACGAGTCTTAGTCGGCACTTTTAGGATTCATTTCAATCAATTTTACAGATTAGAAACAAGTTTGACAAAATTTTGAATTTTTGGGGTTAAACATTTCACCTTCGGGTCAAGAAACGGGCGAAAGTGGAATGAAATGGGCGAATGTATCTTAAAACTGGGCGAATGTATTTTTAATTCAAAATATGTTTACATTCGACCAGAAAATCTCACATTCGACCAGAAAAACTCACATTCGACCAGTTCAAAATGGGCGAATGTGGAATTCTAAAAACTTAAAAATTTTTGAATTTTTGTCGATTTTGTATTTTGACGTATTTCTTTCATTTTGATGTACAGATGGCTGACCAGACTGAAAATATTGAGACTCCAGTTGAGAATATTATTACAGATCCAGTTCCAGAGACTGTTCAGGAGGGAGAATCGTCAAGTGGAAGCAATTGGCCGTTCGAGAAAACCCATAACTGCTGTGCTTATCTGGGAGATGTAGAAAAGAACGTTGAGTTTGCTGAGATCATCAAGTTCTTAAAAAGAAGCAGAGTAGTGTATGCGTTAGCTACTCCGACTATTATCTACAAGGATATAGTTGAGGATTTTTACAAGAACGCAAAGTATGATTTCTGGGATAATCAGACTATCATTAAAAGCAAGATACAAGATATGGAGATGTTTATAACAGAGTCTGATATCAGAGAAGCACTCCAGATAAAGTTTGAAGTGAGCGAAGATCCCAGAGAACTATCATGGACTGAACAGAAGGCATGTTTCCTCAGAATGAAGTATAAAGGAGCTATTACTGATGTTTCGATGCACAAAGGGAAGTTGAGTGTGCAATTCAAATACTTTGCACACGTCATAATCCATGTGTTTGGATGTGTGAGTGGAGGTTATGACGTAATGAGGAGAAGTCTAAGTTCGTTAATGGTTGCGTTGACTCTTAACAAACCATTCAACGTGTCTGGGATGATTCTGGATCACATGCTGGAGATGTTAAAGGGTTTGAAAAAGAAGCAGTTTATGTTATATCCTAGATTCCTTATGATGATATTTGACCACAAGTATCCTAATTTGAGGAAGGATCCTACACAGATACTTGGTCAAGATCACATGAATATTCTAACGTTGGTTAGAATGAAAGGCTATAAGGGTGTGCCAGACAATGAAAGGCCACCATACAGAAGATTGTTTGGAGCTTTAGTCAAAGAGGATTACACTGATCCTGGAAAGAATACGGCTAGGCATCCTGAGAGTGATTCTGATAACGATGATCCCTTAGTATATGCTGATGCTAATACTAAGAGGAAGAGACAGGTAGTTAATCCCGGAGCCAAAGGGAAGGGTAAGGGAAAAACTGACCAAGGAAGTTCTAAGTAACAGGTGGTGAGGAAGAAAACAACTGCGAAGAAGGGAACATGTTTGGTGGATGAAGAATCTGTTGACTCAGAGGAGACTGAGGAAGAGGAACAATGGGATTCGGATGCTGAGAATGTCAGGGCCACCAAACGTAAGGCCACTATGGTTGGTGAGTCTGAATCATTGAATAAGACGATTGAGGAAGTTGAGAAAAGCAAGAAGTCTGTAAATGTGGAAGATGAAAGTTTGGGTGTTGATATGGATGAGCTGAATGCAGGAGAGACTGTTGTGGTAAATTTGCCAAAGCCTAAACACAAAACCATGGTAAAGAAGACAAGTATCAAACAGTTGAGGGAAAAAGAAATGGCCCAACTTTTGAAAGGTAAAAGAGTACCCGATGCTGGTATATCATCGAAGCTGTCTTCATCAGTCACTAAGAAGCAAAAGAAGTCTAAAGAGGCAGAGACATTACCAGTTGATCAATTCAATGTTGCACTGGATAATGTGCTTGATATGTTTAGAAAGCCTCAGAAAGAAAAGGAAGCCGAAGTTGAGCAATCTAGATCCAAATCTAAAAAGGTCACTGTTGATGATGATGTAATGAAGTAGGTGAATAAGAAAATGGATGACATGATGAAGATGATCGTTGCTCAACAAGCTGAAATAGCCAAGTTCAAGCAAAACGAAGAGAAAATGCTTCAGATTGTAGTAGCTTCAAAGTCAAATCAAGATGAGATTGACGAGAAAGTTAAGAAGCTTGAAGCTAAGAACAAGAAGCTTGAAGGTAAATGTTTGAGGAATAAGAACAGGTTGAAAGCTATCAAAGAAGACAACAAAGAACTAAAGGCTGAGAACAAACGTCTTAGTGATTTGATTGATGATTTATATAATGTTGCACCCAAGTTGAAGGAGGGTGAAGAAGACAAGGAGGAAGAAGAAGAACAAGTTGACTTTGAACCGTCTGAATCGGATAAAGAAAAAGATGATGATGAGGATGATGAGGAGTCAGAGAAAAGTGATGATGAGGATAGTAAGAAGGATGATGATGATGATGATGCAGAAGGGTCTGGGAGTCAGAAAGAGGATGATAGTAGTGATGATAGTGATGATAATGATGGAGGAGATGATACGTCCAAGTTCACATTTGAAAAGAGATCACCTAAAAAGAAAGATATTGGAGAATCAAGTTCGAAGAAAAAGAAAGGTGAGAACGTTGATTTAGATGAGAGTATTTTCTGGAATGAGAAGGTGAGATCTTTGACTGATGATGCTAAACAAGTATACAAAGATATGTTGGAAAGAAGAGAATGGACGATAGAGTTTACAGGACGTTTTGCTGAGATATTCCAGACAGATGATATGAGATACGAACTGGAATACAACGATCCTGATCTTGAAGAAGGTGAAGTACCTGCTTCTGTGGCAAAGGAAATTTTGGATGGTCTTGCACAGAGAGTAGGAAAAACGTTTGAGGAGTTCATAGTGGATGAGTCGATTCCAGATATTCCTGAAAAGAATATTGGAGATCACTCAGATGATAAGAATACTCCTGAATTTGATGAAGTGGAGATTGAAGACATAACTCATGAGGAATATCCATAGTACTTCAGACAGACTGATGAAGATGTGATATTTCCTGACTTTACTGAAATACCAAACACTTCAGCAAAGAAAAAGGCAAAGCAAAGAAGTGCAGAGTTTGTGGAGAAAGTGTTTGGAGCTGATAAGCAAGAATCTTCAAATCAATCTGATGAATTGAAGAGTTATTTGAAGAAATTGAGAGAAATGGATGAAAACCGACCGAAGCCTGAAGCTCAAGGAAATTTCTATAGATTTCACAATGCTAAGTTTAAAGGCAGAGCTCTTGGGTGGACTTATTTGGGCAGGCTGAAGTGTCTAGCTGCTAAATGGGAATCAGGAATTCTGTACTTCTACAGATTCATTGATTTGCTAACTCTACCATACTGGGCGGTCAGAGATTTATGCAGATTCCCTATGTCTAGAGCTTCAGTTAACAATACTCATGTCGGTTGGTGTGCAGACAAGCTGGTTTGGGAAAGTAGAACGAGATGGAATAGATTCAAGCCACAATATCCCAGAAGGAAAGTTCATCGGGATATTGATCCTAAAACCAAGCTGAAAAGGGTTACTTTGATATACAAAGCACCTGAAGTGATGAGGAAGATACCTTTGATGCCCATGCCACAACATTTCAGTGCTGACTTTATTTTCTGGTATTATGATTGGAGAAAGGCTGAAGCGGTGATAGTGTTGAGAGACGGGAAGGACAAATACAAGCATGTTCATGTATTTGATCCGATGTGGTTGATTAATTGTACGTTTGAAGACATCATCATGCTTTTCTATAATCCGATTCATCATGAGCCGAATGACGCTGATCAAGCAAAGAAGTATACTCAAGTGGCTGGAGTGTGTTTTGCTTATGATATAAATGCTGGAAGTAATTTGGATAACAAACTTGGCAAAATGGTGAAGATGGCGAATGTATCGAAACCAGTGAAGAGAAAGTTGGAGCCTGAAATGACCAAAGAGCAGAAGAAACAGCTCAGAATTAAGTTGTTAAACAAGGCAATGGACGAAGACAGAAGACGATCCAATCAATAGTCGAGGGGGAGTTTGTAGATGCGTTTTGCGACTAGTGATTGGATGTCAACATGTGTTAATAGATGCTGAAGGGTTGAAGGTGAATGGTAGTGGGCGAATGTAAGATAAAAGGGGCGAAGGTAGAAGACTTCTGGGCGAAGGTAAAAAGGGACTTGACTGAAGATGTAGATTCTTACCATCTACTGGGCGAATGTGGAAGAAGTCCACATTCGACCAGTGTAAACGGGCGAATGTGCAGTTAGTATATATAGAAGTTGTGTTTTTGCAATGTATAGAGAGTTATCACTTGTGTGTGTGTTTGAGTCAGGTTCCAGGTTAGTTTGAGAGTGTCTGTAACTGATCTAGATTAACCTAAAAGTCATTGTAATCAAGTTTATGAAAAAGTTAATCTATGAAAACCTTTGAAAATGATATTGATTGTGTTTTGATTTGAGTTTTATCTGTTTGTTCAAAGCTAGGGTTTCCGCACCTGGTTTTGTAACTTGTATGATCAATTAATCCTGTTTTAGTCAAAATCTTTCGCTCACAATAGCGTTGATCTATTTTGTTTTATATTATCATTAGAAACAGTATGTGACACGGCAACTGCTGATATTATGGTCCACATAAGCTCACATGCAGACTGTTATGCAGTGCTTTAAAATGATACGATTTAGGTGTATTATACTAACACGTTGTGGTTTCCACACACACGACATACTCCCGTATCAAGAAATTGCACAAAGCTTCCTCGTAACGTGTGATTATGCCAGAGTTATCCGTTTAGTTACAAGATATATAGCACAGAGGTGTACAGGTCAGCAAACGAATGCAGCAAAGTAACATGTGCATATATACCAGGTTGAGGCTGATATCAACTACTGATTTGCATCAGTAAATTGATACGATGTAATTACGGTCTTTGATCAGTAAAAACATGAAGTTCCTCAATTCGGTAACTTTCGGTTTTGGCATTTAAGCTCTTTTAGCAAATATTCTGATTAAACTAGGTCCGTAAATCAATACGATAAATGTTTAATCAGAATATCCCGGATAACAATAACATAACGACCCGAAACCTCAGATTTTGGCAACTCTATCAAACGAAATTACGGTACTAAGACCATATGCCCATGAGGTGTTCAGCCACGAACGAGTAGTTCGTTATGTTTGTATCACTAATGCACGCAGTTTTTAGTCTACGAAGCCTATCAGCACATTACACGTAATCAACACACGCCTCATATTACATTACATATCTTTAGCCTGTGTCAGATCCCCACTGATGTACTATCATTTCCTCTTTTTATCCTGGAAATCATTTTTGGTTTTTCTATTTTTATGGCTTTTTGAATTTTTCAATGTTTTGGTTTTTCTGATAAAAGACTCCCCATAAAATGTAAAACATATTTTTGGGTTTTTGAATTTTTCTGAAAAACTGTAAAAACTTTTAAAGAAAACTTTTAAAACTAAAAAGCGAAACCGAGGTGATGATCAGTCCTGTTTTTCTTTTATATTGTTTACTTTTTAAAGATACTCAAATCGGGATCTGTCAAAAGCTTTTGTGAACAAATCTGCACGTTGATAGTCAGTATGAATTTTGACCATATCTATCAATTCTTTAGCGTAACAATCACGGATAAAGTGATACTTAATCCGGATATGTTTAGCTTAGAATGATTGCCCGTATCTTTAGTTAATGCGATCGCGGCTTCATTATCATAGTGTATAGGGGTTTTAAGAAACTGCAAACCGTAATCCACCATCTGCTGCTGAATCCAGAGCACTTGCGAACAGCAACTCGAGGCTGCTATGTACTCTGCTTCACAGGTAGACAGTGCGACCGAAGTCTGCTTCTTACATTGCCAAGTGACTAACCTGCTCCCTAAAAACGGGCATCCAGCTGTCGTGGATTTGCTATCCTTGTCACAGCCGCCCCAATCTGCATCACTAAATGCGATAAAGTCAAAATTATCGTCATTAGGGTACCAAAGTCCTCTCGAGGAACAACCCTTCAGATATCTAAGGATACGCTTGACCGCTATCAGATGACTTTGTTTCGGCTTCGACTGAAAACGTGCACAGAGACATGTGGCGAACATTATGTCTGGCCGAGATGCGGTAAGATACATCAGAGATCCGATGATTGCTCTGTATGTAAACGGGTCCGTCAGATCCCCCTTAGCATCAACTCCAATCCCGTGATTAGGTTGAATCGGGGTATCCATCGGCTTGGAATCCTCCATCTGGAACCGGCTCAAGACTTCTGATACGTATTTGGTCTGGTGAATGAAGATCCCCGTTGGTCTTTGATCCATCTGCAAGCCAAGGAAAAACTGCATCTCCCCCATCGCACTCATTTCGATCTTTTCCTGCATAACACGTTCAAACTCCCTGCACAAAAGTTCGTTAGTTGAGCCAAAAATAATATCGTCAACATATATCTGGACTAGAAGCAAATGATCTCCTGTTTTCTTCATGAACAGAGTACAGTCGACCAATCCGCGTTTAAATCCTTTCGACATGAGGTACGTGCTCAGCTCCTCGTACCATTGGCGTGGAGCCTGGTGCAACCCATACAGTGCTTTGTTCAAGACAAACCTTATCCCGGTGGATAGGATCTTCAAAGCCCGGTGGTTGACCGACGTAAACCTCCTCTTTGACTACTCCGTACAGAAAAGCACTTTTGACGTCCATCTGATACACCTTAAACTTTTTGTAGGAGGCAAACGCTAGAAACATTCGGATTGCTTCTATGCGCGCCACATGTGCATAAATTTCATTATAGTCAATCCCCTCGATCTGATGAAAACCTTGTACTACCAATCTGGCTTTGTTCCGTACAATCACTCCTCTATCGTCTTTCTTACACTTAAAAACCCACTTGGTACCAATCTTCTTCCGTCCTGGAGGTAAATCAGTGAGCGTCCAGACTCCCAACTTCTAAAATTGCAATAACTCCTATTGTATCGCTTCAACCCAGGCGTCATCCAAAAGAGCTTCTTTATATGTCCGCGGCTCGACCTGCGAAACATAACATGCAAACGACCAATCATTCTGACAACCATACTTTTGTATTTTTGCATATAAAGCTAAAGCACCAAAACTTTCTGGTGAATTGACACTTCTTAGCTGTCCTCTCGTCATAACACTTCTGCCAGGGTCACCAATGACTTGCTCCAGCGGGTGAATACGGTGAATCCGAGATTCCGGATGTTCAGGTACAGTAACTCCCGTCTGAATAGTCAAGTTCTCGACTGCATCCAGATCATGACCCGTGTTAGACGATGAAGCAACATCTGGATTTGGGTTCACTAGCGGTGCCTCTGTTGCATGTTCAAGAATAACTTCTTCGAAATCTCCATCATCTTCCGATTCTGAAGTATCTAAAGTTGTGGAAGCCTCTTGAAACACTTCTTCCTCCGGTACAGGTGCATTGGTATCATTAGAAGCTGTTGGAGGAGTTACGGTGATCGGACGCACTAATGGTGAAGTCGCTGCGTTTTCACACTCGTAAAGTAATCGAATAACAGCCTCTTCAACCAAGCTATCTAGATTGAATGATTCAAAGAAATCTCTGTAATCAAACATCAAATCAGGACCATTCCCTTGCACATTCTGAGTATACCGTTGAACTTCAACGTTAGACCAATCCTCCACCTGTCGAGTTCTTTTGTTGAATACCCGTTTGAGCGGGGTTGCATATCAAACAAAGTATCCCTCTTCAGCTTTCGGACTAAAATTTTCGCTTGGATTCAACATCGTGCACGGAGCCCCAAAAGGTTCTAGATACTCCAGGTTTGGCTTTCTTCGGTGTAACAGCTCATAAGAAGTTTTAACAAACTTCTTCACCGTTAAAACCCGATTAAGTGTATAATTTGCCGCATAAATCTCCTCATTCCAGAACATTACTGGAAGATTCGAGTCTGCTAGCATTGTTCTCGCTGCTTCTATTAGAGTCCTGTTTTTATGTTCAGCAACACCGTTCTGTTGAGGGGTATACAGAGCCGAGTATTCATGATGAATTCCTTTGCTTTCACAAAGTTCATCCATCTTGGCACTTTTGAACTCCGTCCCATTATCACTCTGAATTCTCTTGATCTTTAGACTATAAATGTTTTCCAATCGAGTGAACAGAACTTTCAGATTATTAAAGGTGTCACTTTTCTGATGCAAACACATAACCCATGAAAATCTTGAATAATCGTCAGTAACGACTAAACAATAAAGCTCTCCAAGATGACTTTTGTGTTTGACAGGTCCGAATAGGTCCATGTGCAATCGCTCAAGTGGCATCTCAATAGAGTTAACTTTCTTCACTTTGTGGGATTGTCTGTGTTGCTTTCCTTTCTTATAGCTCATGCACTTGTCATTCAAATGTAAATGTTTAACATTCACGCCATCGACAAGTCCATTTTTCACTAAGTGGTTCATCTTTCTCAAATGAATATGCCCCATTCTTCTGTGCCACATTATCGATTCCTTCTCAGTAGCTTTCGATAAGAAACATGTCACTTGCCCCTGGGATGTCATCGCCTTGGACATATCAAGAATATAGAGATTGTTGACGCGAGGTGCCTTCAACATAACCCACTCTTTTGGAGTTTCAAAGCCCGGTTTGAGAATATAGCAAGATTTGTCATCAAAATAAACAGTAAATTGTTTGTCACATATTTGACTGACACTCAACAGATTATAATCGATCTGCTTCACATATGATATCCTCTCGAAACTCACAATACCATTACTCACGCTTCCTTCCATCGTGATATATCCTCCTTTGTTCCCGGCAAATACAACATACCCTCCGTTTATATTCTTCACATCAAACAATAAAGCTAAATCCCCGGTCATGTGGCCTGAAGCTCCACTATCAACAATCCAAAGACTACTAATAGGGCCAGCTGAAGCTCCCTACACACATCAAGTAAACCTGTTAGTTCGTTCGGGGGACCCAAGCCTGAGTGGTCTTGGGTCTTTGAATATCCCTTTTCAAAGAATCATTTACTTCAACAATTGGTTTTGGATTGATCTTTTTAGGATCATTCAAAGCTTTTTCAATCTTTTCATTAGATTTTGAAGTTGAGGCTCCCGGAGTACCATTTGGTGTCCAAGATTGTTCCGAACGTTTCAGAATACGAATCTGATATTTTGGAGTCTCAGTCGTTTTCTTAACATTGTTCACAAATGAAACCTTCTTGAGTACCTTCTCTGATTTAACAGATTTAGGCCCAACATTTGACTTGACAGCAGGTTTTTGTGGAACCCTTTGTCTATCAGCCGTTGTGTTCACCATTGGTTTTCACCACGGTCTCTCCATGTCTATCCGGTTACGACGATCATAATGAAATATACGATCATTCCTCTTTTGATAAAAGTTGTTTTGGTTATAAAATTGTTCTGTTTGAGGAACAAATCGTCTTTGTGAATAGTAATGATTATCAACCGGTTTCCTCATGGATTGCCTAACTTCAACTTCGTGCCTTTTGTGCCTCACGTACGGGCAGTGAGCAAGTAAATGCCCTCTCTCCCCGCACTTAAAGCATGCACGGTATTCTTCAAATAATTTTGAGCATTCGGCTGAGCATATGTTCTTATAGGATATTGATCATCATACTGTTTACGCCTTAAACTCTCAGGAAGTGGACCCTTCGAGTAAGCTGGCTCATGAAAACCGTTTGCTTTATGTTTCGGTTTAATGAATTGGGTGACAGGAACCTTTGGTTCTTTTGGAACATCCAAATACAGTTTCTTTAGAATTTCAGGTGGAATTTCATTTGTTCTTTCATGTTTCGGAAACCATATTGTGCTTTCTTGCCAAATTTTCTCGATTTTAGAATAGTTTGCAAACTTGATTGGATATTCCTCGTCAGAGATAATCTTATCGGATCCTTCCATCCGATAAAATACCTTGACTGGTTTGCCACTCATTTCCTTTTTAACCTCTTTCTTTTCAGACTTCTTATCACGATGTGCATTAGCCATCGGATGAACATGCTGAGACGGTGACACTGGTTCATTCGTAATAATGTGATTTTCTTTTGGAATATCACACACATTATCACTTTTGTCACTCTCAGAGTCTGAATCATCATTTTCAACAGTTACTCCCTTATCATTCAAACCTAAAATCGGTCTCACATCGGAATGAGTATCACCAACACTTGAAGTATTGGATTCATTTTCCGATGCAGAGTCTGATTTTACTGAGCTCTCCGGTGTCACTTGATGACAATTGTGATTTTCAAAAAGCACCGGAGATGGCACAGACTTATAACTTGTGGTTTGATCATCAATGATGTGGTCAACTACATAAGCAATGTGCTTGTAACTTTCTAATTTCTTGTTGACCTTTTCAGCAAAACACTTGATGGTGGCCATTTCCAACTTAGTGTTTTCAAGTTCATTAATGTAATTGTTAATTGCTAATTGTTTTAATAAAAGAGTTTTCTTTAGGTCGGAAATGTCCTTTTTATACCCATCAAGTACTTTGTTAAAAGCAATCACTTCTTTGCGAGCAGATTGACAGTTTATCACCGCACTATCGCGTTGAATGCGAAGTTCTTTGTTTTCTTCTATCAATCTGTCACAAGTTCCACAATACTTATCACTTGTAACATCAGTGGTAGACTCAGAACTTACCTGTTTTGGAGGATTTGTCATGGCCATTAGAGCAAAATGAGCTTCCTTCCTAGCGAAGAACTTTGAATAATCGATTCTGATGAAGGCGTCATCCACTATGCACGACTTCCTCGTCTTTAGAAAATCTGCTTCTGCCAGCAACTGATCAATGTCATCATCCAAAGAAGTAACACTGGCCTCTGAGTCTGATTCACTGTCTGAATCCGAATATACTGACTCCGTTTCTTCTGGAACGTCTGTGACTGCGTCAATCACAACTCCCGAACTTGTTTCTTCAACCTGAACTTCAACAATCTCAGTCTCCACATTCTGATCAACTATCACCGACTCCTCGATATCAACCTGTCGTGCAACACATGCCACATTCCCACCAGTTGTTATCTCCTCAACACCAATTTGCATGCCAGTCCAGTCAAACCTTTCATCATTCTGTATCACCAAAGCTTGATTCTGATTGTTATTTTGTGGCTGTTCATTTGGTGTAGTGATAGGTATAACTGTTCTGTTTGGGTTATTTGGTGATTGATTTTGATTCTGGTTGGTTGTGTTTGGTTGTCTGTTAGAGGTGTTCTGTCGGTTTTGGTAATTGATTTGGTTTTGATAGTTGTTGTTGTTTTGGAAAGAAACTTGGTTTTGGTTTTGAGATTGGCGGTTTTGATAGTTTGAGTTGAATGGGTTTCTGTTAGCTTGTTTAGGAGGCTGAGTGCATTCTCTTTTGAAGTGTCCTTTACCTCCACAGTTAAAGCATGTAACCTTCTCCTTGTTAAAACCATAAGTGGTGTTTGTGGAAGTACCCAAATCAGTCCTCCCGGTTTTTTCTATGAACTCGGTTGCCCTTCTCATAATGCTTGCGAAAGCCCACTGAATGTCTATGAGTTCCATCTCCTCTTTATCGATTTGTGCATAGTCTTCAATGGTCAAGTTGTTATTCCCAATTTGACTTGCAACTAAACCGTTATACGAAGCAACCATTGCTGAGACTAGCGCAATATGTTGCTAAGCAACCTCCACAGTCACGTTATTCATATTGGATGTCTCCAATACTACCGGTTGCTGATTGGTTTGATTCACTTGATTTATTTGAGTCATGTAAGATTGTTGTTGAGGTTGTTGTTGTGGTTGGTTAGCAGAATAGCATGCAGCTTGCTGCATTGGAGAAAATGGTGAAATGAAAGAATTAGTGTATTGTTGTGATGGTGGTGTATATGATGGTTGTGAATAAGATGAGGTTTGTGCTAGGTAATTGATCGGTTGTTTCGGTGGTTCCATGACACTTGAGATACAGGCTATATGAGGTGCCACTGTTCCACCAACACTAGAGTTTCCCACAGTTGCTGAAGTACCACCATGATACAACTCTGGGTTCTGAGGAATCTAAGATCTCTTTGCTTTCCTCTTCTCCTCAAGTTCTTTATTCTCTAGCTTCTGAATAAACTCGTTGATAGTCCAATACTTATAAGCATCCTTCTCTTTGAGTACCTCGATATGTTGATCCCAGTACGGTGGTAATGCATCAGCAAATTTGTCCACCAGATCTGACATAGGAATCTTAATATCATAACTAGACAATTTAGTTAGTAAATGACAATATCTGGGAGTCAACTCTTTCAACGTCTCGTTCCCGACATAGCTGAAGTTCTCAAATTCTTTTCTCAACTCTTCCATCCTCAATCTTCTCGTCTTTTCGTTACCATCATGACGATTCTTATGCACATCCCATAACTGCTTAGAAGTAGTGCACGACCCAAACTGATATAGCAAATCGTTTGTGATCGCCTGAGTTAACTGAGAATATGCCATCTTTTCCACCGCGAATTTCTTCTTCTCATCATCAGTCAAACTCTCCAAAGGAACCTGCTCACCGGTGTTCTCTAAAACGGGTGCAACATATCCTTTAGCTATCATCTACCAAGCCTCTGTACCTTCCAACCCCATGCCTTCAAGATGAATCTTGAATTTCTTCTGCCACTGGTTATACTCCTGCATCTCCATTAGCTTGGGTGGCCGATTCCCGCTACCTGAAGATAAGTCATTTATTAGTGTGGAAATAGCATTAGTAGTTTGAGTATTTACCACCGCGGCTGCTACTCCCCAATAATCTGCTGCAGGTTGTTGTGACGAAGATGCAACGCTCTGAGGCATCGAACTAGTCATCGCTAAATAGCTAATCGGTTGCGAAGACTGAGTGTTCGATTTCTGAGCTGCCACTGTCCATGGGTCCATAGTCACTTGCTGCTGTTGTTGTGTCGTTCCCGGTCTCGGTGTAGTTGGAAAACCCCACATGATGTTCACAAACTTAGAAATTCAGCACACTTAGAAAATTTCCCAAAAACCCTTCTACTTTCGCCCCTTGGAGAACTCACTTTCGTCCAAAAGCTTCACCCGAATGTAGAATATGAGACCTGAATGTGGAATATCAACAACACTTTCCACTTTCGTCCAAAAACACTTACTTTCGCCCTGTTAATGTCCACCTTCCCACCCCCGATCACCCGAAAGTGGAATTTTATACCCGAAAGTGAAACACCTGACACAACACACCTAGGTTCGCCCTGATAAATGTTACTTTCACCCAGAAAATAACCAGGTTCGCCCCTTAAAGGTCCAGGTTCACTCAAAACTCTCCAGATTTGACCCTTTCATGTTTGAAAAACGGTTACACTTTGAAAAACGGTTATTTTGATCTGAGATTTTCAAAAGTTAATGGATTTTGATGATCTTAATCAGGTTATGATTCGGAATTGATTTGGAACAACTTTAATTCTTGGAAATGTTGATTTTATCCACGAAAAGTGATCCAAAACCTTCAAATTGTATCAAAAGCCATTTTCATTGAAAAACAAAGAAAATTTGATCAAAATAGGGTCCAAATCAGTTCTGATATTATCAATTTGTTGTTGTATGATCTCTATGGCTCTGATACCACTTTGTAAACGAAGAATTTTAGCAATAGACAGGAAAATATGATCATATAAGTCACAATTCCAGGTGCGGAAACCCTAGAACTGAACAAAATGATAATACGCAAATCACAACACGCAAAATACCTTTTCAATCAACATTTTATAGATAACTTGTTTCAAAACATTCATACAAAACCTTTTCAAGTTAATCTATATACTTTTACACGACCTTAATCTAGAGAGCAACCTGACCTTAACACACACACTATCACCAACTCTTCTAAACATCAAAACAAGCCAAAACTATATATAGGGACTGCACTTTCGCCCTTTTCCATGGTGCGAATGTGGACTTTGTCCACATTCGCCCACTGCCCAGGTACGAATGAACATTTATACATTGAAGTCTTCCACATTCGCCCACTTGATTCTTCCTTCGCCCATCAATAAGTCACCTTCGCCCTCTAATAGTCACCTTCGCCCATATACAAGACTTCTAACATATGTTAAAGTGACAATCCAAAGCATTAGTCGCATAAAGTGCATCTACACGGACTCTCAGTTGGTGATACTCTGACCTCAAGTCAATCTTGGAATAAAAACTTGACCCTTGAAGATGGTTGAACAAGTCATCAATACGAGGCAAAGTGTAGCGGTTCTTAACCGTCACCTTGTTCAACTCTCGATAGTCAAAACACATGCGGAAACTCCCATCCTTCTCCTTAACAAACAGGATTGGGGCTCCCCAAGGTGAAGAACTAGGCCTAATGAAACCCCTATCCAATAGCTCTTGGAGTTGGGTAGATAGTTCTTGAAGTTCGCCTAGTGCTAGGCGGTATGGTGCACGTGCAACTGGGGCCGCTCCAGGTGCAAGATCAATTTGAAACTCCACTTGATGAACATGTGGAAGTCCAGGTAGTTCCTCTGGGAATACATCTGGGAAATCTTGAACTATTGGGATGTCCTCAATTTTTGTTTCAACTTCAGCTCGAGTATCAGAAATGTTAGCCAAAACGGCTGGATAGCCCTTTCGAATACACTTCTGGGCTTTCAAGAAGGAGATGATGCCCACCATGGCACCACCACGATCACCCTGAATAGATAATAGTTCTCCACTAGGGAGAGGGATACGTACAATTTTCTGCTGACAGAGAATTTCAGTGCGTTGCTTGGACAACCAGTCCATGCCAACCACGAGATCAAAGCTTCCTAGGGTGATGGGTAGAAGGTCGATGGCAAATAATTGCCCATCTAGCTCGAGCTTACAGTCGCGATGGATGTGGGTTACCTCAGCAGGCTTCCCATCAGCTAACTCTAAAGAATGCCGGGTATCAAGAAGAGTAGGAACCATCCCTAGTTGTTTGCTAAGTTTTAATGACACCAAACTATAGTCTGCACCAGTATCATATAAAATAGAAGCGAGAATGTCGTTTAAGGAGCTTGTACCCGTAACGACATTGTTATCACTGATGATGTTGTCTCCGTTATGCTGAGGACAGTTCCTCTTGTAGTGGGTCTCACTTACACAGTGGAAACACTCTTTTTCAGTACCCTTATGATGTGGACCCCTTGCTGACGTTGATAATCCCTTAAGAGTTCAACTCGGAAGTCCTTAGACACATGACCAGCTTTTCCGCAGCGCTTGCATAATTCCGCCTTACAAACACTGGAGTGATGGTGCTTGCACCGATTACACTTCGGGTATTTCCCTTTATAGTTGCGCTGGTGCTGGTGTAACACCCCAACCGATGGCGGAAACAACGAGGTGTCACGTAGTGATGATTGTTCAATAGCTCATGGTACTAAATGGAAGTTGAATATTACTAAACAATTTACAATTTGTCATACAATTTAATAAATACATCAACTTGATTTACATAACTAGATCCAAAGCTCCTATGTGATCAAAGACTTGTACAACTTCCAAAAGCACATAAAAACCTGAAACATGTTGAGTTGGAAAGATGGGGGGGGGGTCAACTATAAATAGTTGGTGAGAATACATAGGTTTTGCATATAGTTGAAAACAATATGTTGTATAGCAATCATAGTTGAAGTATAATAATAAGTAATGATAGAATATGAGTCCGAAATGTAACAATGCGTCTTTTGTACAATATAACCTTGTGTCGACTGAGACCTAACTCGCAAGTTAGTAAAAGTGTAACTGTTATTGATCATCCCTGAATTTATGCGGGGGGATGGGTTTGTCAGACCTATAGCGCTATAATCTAAACATGCGGCTTGATCATTGTTAATGATTGTACTGTGTCTTTTTGTTACAGTCAAATGATAGAATGACTAAATGATAGTGTAATTGAATCACAAGTTTCAATAATGTAAGAATGAGTAAATGATAGTATATAAAATGTTTAAACATGTTTCACCCCAAAATGTAAAATAGAAAAAAGGGCTATGTAAACTCACCTTAGCAAAGTGTTATGTCTTGTGAAATAGAATAAGTGTAGTCCCACACTGCCAAGTATTACCCTATGTTTAAGGCAATAAATAAGTCTAAGCATTTCTAGTCTACAAGTATTTCTAGTCTACATGTATTTCTAGTCTAATGGTATTCTAGTCTAATGGTATTCTAGGGTTCCTAATTTGGGGATTGATAATCGATTAATGATTAATTTAAAATACTTGCTAATGACATGATTAAATAAAGAAATAATTAAATAAAAGGATTTTTGACAAAACTTAATTAAAGGTAGTTGTATTAAAATGTAGTAAATGTGAAAATAATTTTTATAAAAATATTTTCTTAATTAATGAATGTATAATATATTAATATTTTATTTGTCAAAACATAATATTAATATCTAAAAATGTTAAAATTACTAAAGTCTCAAATTAAAATTCATATTTCTATTCTAAATGAATAGAAATAATTTATGTAAAATTCTGGTATGAAAATAGTGAAAAATGAATTTATTATAAATTTAATACGATTAAAATAGATTAAATTGATTAAAAATAAATAAATTAATATTTTTGGAAAATAAAATTTAGTTTTATAAAGTTCATCAGTTTATAACCCTAGAATAATTTTTGTGAAATTTTATAAATCTGTTTGAATATTTTTATAGAATTTTAAATTTATTATTGAATAAATTTGTAATATTTATAATTTATAATAAATAAATGATTTTTGAAAATCTAAAAATTGTATAATAAACTTTATCATCATATTAGCATAAAATAATTATTATAGAATTTATAAAGCACTTTTAGTATTTTAAACTATTTTTTAAAAGAATAAAGAAAATATAGGTATAAAGGATAACTAAAAAAAAAGTTGTTTGTGCCAGGACTCGAACCAGAGTCTGGCCGTTTCAGTGACTTAATCACAAGTCCAGCCACCATCTGGGCTGGACCCAGAGAACGATATTGTTTGATTACAGATGGTTTTAAGGGATGTTTGATGAAAAATCTTATATGGTAAAATAAAAGTGGAGAAAAATCGCTTGGGACTGGGATCGAACCCAAGACCCTTCGTTTGAGCATCAGTCAACACAACCATCTGATCTGTAGGTCAGTTTGTGTTTGTTTTTGTTTTGTGTTAATTATAAACAGACTCGCCTGGGAGTCATCTTCCCCAAATAAGATGATAAGAACCCTAGACTTCTAAGTAATACAATTATCAAACAATAACCCCAGAAACGTTGGGGTTATTGATCGACGAGTAGGCGGGAACAAAAAAACGTATTCAATGAATACTTACAAGCTTCGATGATACACGATGGATCAGGTCAAACGAAAAGTCAAACGATCATGCTTCTTGGATATTACGAAGGATTAAACGGAAATTGAGGGTAGGGGGTTGCTTATCGGCCCTTTTAGGTTGAATATAAGGATTCAATTTATACAAAACACTCGGATTCATGGATTTGGAAGATTTAACCCATTCTTTATTTAAAGACGCGTAAATCTGCAAATTTTGGTATGTTTTAATTGAAAATTGCGTGTATAATATGCCTAAGGATCTGCCAATTCATTAAAACGAATCAATTGTTTCCTTAACTTGGTTCAATCACGAGGTCAAACAATTGTTTGTTTGGTTCGGTTATGTGCTGCGAACAAGAAGGAAGAAATAGAGTTTTCTTTTTTTTTTAAATGTCACAATCTTAAAATAGACGAATAAATGGGCAAAATATTATTAATTAAGGATTAGAGGAAATTACTTGATGTTACAGTCTCCCCTACTTTTGGAAACTTCGTCCCGAAGTTATTAAAAACATAGGGTTGGGGGTGATTAGATAAAAATTAGGACAGTTGTGGTTCGGGTTAAGGCACGACATGAATTTTGTAGGTAATAGAATAATCTTTTTGAATAATTTGGATAAGAGGTTTGATATGTGTGAGTTTTAAGGGTTGGATTAGGTTCATGTTAAATAGCAAGGAGAATAAGTATCTAGCAAAACACTAAACTTAAGTTTTAGGAATCCTAAAAGAAATGCATGAGTTGACTGACTATAGAAAGGCTAAATGAACTACTAGGTAACTAGAGTTTATAATTGATTAGCTACCGAAGAACCTTGATAGAGTTTCACACTACCTTAACGTACCTGTAAATTCATGATTACGTTCCGGACCGCAATCACCAATTAACCTTACATTAGGGTTTTGTGTCATTCTATGACTCTAAACACACATTTAAAATAATACATTTAACCTTGTGGTTGAATCGTATACAATGTATCAAAAAATAAGTCCAACTGTTGAGCAGGAAAAAGACCTCTACCAGTCAGTGAGTAAGAACCTCTACCAATTGTTGAGCAGGTGCGATAGCCTCTACCAGTCGTTGAGCAGGTTGTAGGGCCTCTACCGACTGTTGAGCAGGCATGATGACCTCTACCAATCGTTGAGTAGGTTATCTGGTACTCTACTAACTGTTGAGCAAGTACTTCACCCTCTATCAGTTGTTTGATTAAGTATACCAATTATTACACACATAAATTGCAAATTGATAATATGTACATGTAAGCTATCAAGTATCAAGCATAGCATGCGAGTTGTAATAGAGTTGCCCTAGACAAGGTTAACAACTCTAGGTGTGTCTATAGCAAATAGTTTATGTTCCATGCTTTCAGGTATCAAATGTTCAAATATAGTAGATAATCGAAACCTCATGTATAACTAAGGGTTAAGTTTTGATGAAACACAGTCAGGTTTCAATAATTTGATTATCATGGGTAACTAGTTCATGTTTGAGAAGGTGAAGGATATGAGTCTAATTCTTGAGAGGATGATGAAAAATCTCAAAGCAGAATCAAGGTTGCGAGAGATAGTGAATGTGAAGATGGTTTATAAGGAGTTTATTTTATAGTAAGGAGATTATGTAGTAGTGCAAATTATGGGGTTAAAGTAGGGGTAAGAAATAGGATGAAGATAGAGAATAGAAACAAGTAGAGTTGCAAGTAAGAGGAGCAAGTACTGGTTAAAATCCTAAGGTTATAGACTAGATTATTTTCTAATAACCTAATTCCCTATAACCATGGCTCTGATACCAATCTGTAACACCCCAACCGATGGCGGAAACATCGAGGTGTCATGTAGTGATGATTGTTCAATAGCTCATGGTACTAAATGGAAGTTGAATATTACTAAACAATTTACAATTTGTCATACCATTTAATAAATACATCAACTTGATTTACATAACTAGATCCAAAGCTCCTATGTGATCCAAGACTTGTATAACTTCCAGAAGCACATAAAAACCTGAAACATGTTGAGTTGGAAAGATGGGGGGGGGGGGTCAACTATAAATAGTTGGTGAGAATACATAGGTTTTACATATAGTTGAAAACAATATGTTGTATAGCAATCATAGTTGAAGTATAATAATAAGTAATGATAGAATATGAGTCCGACATGTAACAATGCGTCTTTTGTACACTCAAACCTTGTGTCGATTGAGACCTAACTCGCAAGTTAGTAAAAGTGTAACAGTTATCGATCATCCCTGAATTTATGCGGGGGGATGGGTTTGTCAGACCTATAGCGCTATAATCTAAACAGGCGACTTGATCATTGTTAATGATTGTACTGTGTCTTTTTGTTACAGTCAAATGATAGAATGAGTAAATGATAGTGTAATTGAATCACAAGTATCAATAATGTAAGAATGAGTATATGATAGTATATAAAATGTTTAAACATGTTTCACCCCAAAATGTAAAACAGAAAAAGGGGCTATGTAAACTCACCTTAGCAAAGTGTTAAGTCTTGTGAAATAGAATAAGTGTAGTCCCACACTGCCAAGTATTACCCTATGTTTAAGGCAATAAATAAGTCTAAGTATTTCTAGTCAGAAGTATTTCTAGTCTACATGTATTTCTAGTCTAATGGTATTCTAGTCTAATGGTATTCTAGGGTTCCTAATTTGGGGATTGATAATCGATTGATGATTAATTTAAAATACTTGCTAATGACATGATTAAATAAAGAAATAATTAAATAAAAGGATTTTTGACAAATCTTAATTAAAGGTAGTTGTATTAAAATGTAGTAAATGTGAAATTAATTTTTATAAAAATATTTTCTTAATTAATGAATATATAATATATTAATATTTTATTTGTCAAAACATAATATTAATATCTAAAAATGTTAAAATTATTAAAGTCTCAAATTAAAATTCATATTTCTATTCTAAATGAATAGAAATAATTTATGTAAAATTTTGGTATGAAAATAGTGAAAAATGAATTTATTATGAATTTAATACGATTAAAATAGATTAAATTGATTAAAAATAAATAAATTAATATTTTTGGAAAATAAAATTTAGTTTTATAAAGTTCATCAGTTTATAAGCCTAGAATAATTTTTTGTGAAATTTTATAAATCTGTTTGAATATTTTTATAGAATTATAAAATTATTAATGAATAAACTTGTAATATTTATAATATATAATAAATAAATGATTTTTGAAAATTTTAAAATTGTATAATAAACTTTATCATAATATTAGCATAAAATAATTATTATAGAATTTATAAAGCACTTTTAGTATTTTAAACTATTGTTTGTGCCAGGACTCGAACCAGAGTCTGGCCGTTTCAGCGACTTAATCACAAGTCCAGCCACCATCTGGGCTGGACCCTGAGAATGATATTGTTTGATTACAGATGGTTTTAAGGGATGTTTGATGAAAAATCTTATATGGTAAAATAAAAGTGGAGAAAAATCGCTTGGGACTGGGATCGAACCCAAGACCCTTCGTTTGAGCATCAGTCAACACAACCATCTGATCTGTAGGTCAGTTTGTGTTTGTTTTTGTTTTGTGTTAATTATAAACAGACTCGCCTGGGAGTCATCTTCCCCAAATAAGATGATAAGAACCCTAGATTTCTAAGTAATACAATTATCAAACAATAACCCCAGAAACGTTGGGGTTATTGATCGACGAGTAGGTGGGAACAAAAAAACGTATTCAATGAATACTTACAAGCTTCGATGATACACGATGGATCAGGTCAAACGAAAAGTCAAACAATCATGCTTCTTGGTTATTACGAAGGATTAAACGGAAATTGAGGGTAGGGGGTTGTTTATCGGCCCTTTTAGGGTGAATATAAGGATTCAATTTATACAAAACACTCGGATTCATGGATTTGGAAGATTTAACCCATTCTTTATTTAAAAACGCGTAAATCTGCAAATTTTGGTATGTTTTAATTGAAAATTGCGTGTATAATATGCCTAAGGATCTGCCAATTCATTAAAACAAATCAATTGTTTCCTTAACTTGGTTCAATCACGAGGTCAAACAATTGTTTGTTTGGTTCGGTTATGTGCTGCGAACAAGAAGGAAGAAATAGAGTTTTCTTTTTTTTTAAATGTCACAATCTTAAAATAGACGAATAAATGGACAAAATATTATTAATTAAGGATTAGAGGAAATTACGTGATGTTACAGCTGGTTTTTGATGTTTCTTCCACTTGGTATCTTGTCTGCGGCTTCTTCCTGCCTTCGTTTGTTGTTAGTAGTGACGACGCCTCGTGTGAAGGTATTACCCCTTTATCGCCTTTCTGATTTATCAGTTCATGAGCTAGGCGGATAGTCTGCTGGATGTTGCCCAAAGTGATTGGTGTGACCGTGCTCATGACCTGGGGAGTAAACCCTTCTATATGGAGTTCAAAGTGTCTGAAAAGTGGGCCTAACTGATTCGAGTTCATAGAGGGGTTGCGAATAGGTTGGCCTACACAAGGATTTAGAGATTCGAGTAAGATGGAGGTAATGGCGAGGGCTTAGAGGCAGATAGACTAGGTCGAAAGAGTGGTTACCAGCTTGAAAAGCTGCTAGGGCTACAACCACCCTGTCACCGATGTGTGCGTTCAGCTCTTCTTGCGTCATATTAATGTTCCTTCGACCATGCCCTCTTTTCGCCATAACAAATCTTCATTTACACTATACTCATGAGAAGACAATAATATGTCCCACATACAATCGTTCACACAGTATAAGTAAACTAGAATATAGAATAGATTTCAAACACGAGACGAAAACGAAACATTAAAACTGATACTAGAACAATATCCAAAGATCCACAAAATACTCAGTCGACTACTGGGTTTTTGAAATTGTAAAGGAAAATAATTCAATAAGTAAGTCCAAAATAAAACAAGCTTCAATCATCCTCCTGGTCCATAGACATATCGGACCCCTCATCTTTGCTCTCGATCTCGACCCTAAACTTGATTGGGTCATCCGGATTTGCTTCTTTGTCTGTCTCAACATTTTCCACAAATGCTGCCTCAAGCGCCGCCTCAAGTTCTTCCACATATCGCTCATTTTCCTCTTCCATATGCCCTTCCTCTCTCTGGGCTAGAACTTCCATGAGTCTATCACGAACGGTGTTTAGCTCTTGCCTAGTAGCGATCATCTCTTGCTTTGTGTCGGCCACTTCCTGCCTAGCTATGGCCAAGTCGACCATTACCTGACCGAGCCTCCTTTCTATATGCTGAAAACGATAGTCAGATGTCTTTCGCCACCATTTGAACGTTGAATATATGAGAACACGGTATCGAACTCGGTATGAAAATGTTTAACAATTCCTGCAATGGACCTCTCCCATGAGTCCAAAATGGGTGGTACCTTCTCAGGCACTCCACTACTGATCACCCACGTACGTATCACACTGGGATACCATGTCGATGGACTAGTCTCCGAACCCAAAGGTTAATGATTTGTTACAGTTTCAGTCCTGTTAATGCTTTCAGAATTTTGGTTAACAGAAGACGACATTTACTGCAACACATATCCATGAGGAAGTCTTAAATGTGCACTAATGTGGTAAGTGTACTAATGTATTGCTTATGCTATGATGATTATAGTCTAGAATGAAATCCTAGTTCACTATAACCATTGGCTCTGATACCAATCTATCACACCCTTAAATTTCCACTACGGGGTTTTACCGCGAGGCGCATGACATACCAGGATCCCATAGCCATAAGTCATATGAACGACTCTAAATGCCCAAACCATTTAGTTCACTTTCAAAACCAAATTTAAACTGCGAAAGCATAAACCAAATTTAAACCTTTTAGAAACCATGCGCAAAACAACGCGCCCAAATTAAAAAGCAAATAAAATAAAACGTAAAAGCACGATATGTAATTTAGGTGTATGCCCAAGACCCCAAATGCAGTGAACGTGCAGTGCTTCCTAATCGTGACACCGGAAGCTAACTACCTGCAAAAGCATGTACATAGTGGTTCAACAAACAATGTTGGTGAGTTCACAGTTTGGATAACAGGTGTAAAGTTGTCAAAAACCCAAATGTTAAAGTGTCATTAGTTTTAGCTTGTCAGGGGTAGCTAGCCGACACATTGTAACTAAACATGTGATTGTTGGGAACCTTCAGAAATGTGTTAACATACGTTAAACTGCCTTAGTACTAGTGTCTATCAACACTAGTAGGAAAGATGTGGTCAGAAGTTCATGCCCGTGACACAAGCACCCCATTCGCCTCTAGCGATTAACCCAATAATATGTAAGGACTTTAATTGATTGAGTGTGTTTAGTTCACAAAGGACAGTAAAAGTTGTAAACTGATAAAAAGCACGATCCACACAAGGAATTGTAAAACCCGACCCACACAAGGAGTCAAAGCATCTCAAACCCGAGATGTAAAAGTAGTCCCAAACCGGACTAGAAAACGTGTTGGGACAAAGAGGATTGAAGAAACCACTTTTGATAACCTTAGTCCAAATCATATTCTGCCTAAGTATAGAAGAAACTGCTGAAGAAGAAAACACAAGTGCTGATGAACAGAAGAGCAAAGTACTGAAGAAGAACTGATCAGTAGTTCTGAGGTCTAACCAGACACTTCACTTCAGAACTACCGAAGACAAAACTACTCTTCAGTACTTTGTCTTTTCATCAGTAGTTTGCTGATCTTATCTTCATAACTGACTCAGACTTCAGTAGTTTAGTATTATAATGTTTTGTTAAAGTCTTGGATCAAGTTTCAATGTAAAGCCAGTTGTAAACATTATCCTAAGTATAATATCTTAGCTAAATATCTTAGATTACTTAGTACAACAGTCTTGTATCTTTATCTATAAATAGATGAGCTTGTTCATCTATTTTAGCATGTGATTTACTTTGATTATAATTGAAAAACCTTCAAGGCTTTTAAACTTATTATCCATTTCACATCTGAGAATCATAACTTGTATTTATTACTTTATACCTTCAATTTCTTATTGATTCTCATTAACTGCTCAGTAAAGGGGGAGTAATAACTCCTGTTAAAAGTGATAATTTAACCTTAGAACATTTACTATTCCGCTGTGCAATAACTTTGATATAAACTGCAAACACATAAGTGTTCTGAACTGTCTAAAAGAGGCCACTGATCCAACAATTGGTATCAGAGCTCTGGTTTATCTGATCAAAAATCAATCTAACAAATTGAGAATCAGACACAGGCTCTTATTGATATCCAATAAAGGATTAAAAGGTTCACTTTTTCATCCATCACTGTAAAGAATTATTAACAAATCCAAACTTCTTAAAAATGGACCCTTACAATACTGGATCTGCCAATAAACCTCCTATGCTGGTCAGAAATGAATATAACATCTGGCAAAGAAGGTTGGCACATACAATTTCTCAGACCAGCACTGGTTGTTGGAGGTCTGTAATGTTTGGACCTCACAAACCAGTTGTTACTGATCCAGAAGGTAAAACTGAGAGACCAAAAGACCCAAAAGACTACACTGAAGAAGATTTCCAAAAATTTGAACTAGATGCAAAAGCTTTTTCTATGTTGGCTATGGCCCTCCCAAACGAAATTTATGCTGGACTTTTACATTGTGAAAGTGCCAAAGAGCTGTGGGATTGCCTAAAAGAACAGTTTGTAGGAACTGAAGAGGTGATAGCCAACACTAGAGAAATCCTAGCCCAACAATATGAAAGTTTTACTCACATAGATGGTGAAACTTTAACACAATAGTTTGAAAGATTTTCTTCACTCATCTCTGAGTTAAAAATTAATAATCAGATCTATTCAAATGCATCTATGTTACATAGATTTTTAAGGTCTTTGCCTTCAAAACGGGAAACTTATTCAATAGTCCTCAGATCAAGTACAGATTTTAACAACCTGAACCTAACTAGGTTACATGGAAAATTACTAACTTTTGAAAGAGAAATCAATCAAAAGAAAAAGTTACAAGAATCTGGTAAAACTGCTGATGACTATACTCCAGGTAGCACAGCCTTATTAGGACATGACTCACCATCTTGTTCTAATAATTTTGGATCTTTTGATCACATTGACATAACTGCTGGGATCTCATCAGATGTATCTTTCCCAGCTTATGACAATGAAGACCTAAGTCAAACTGCTGATAACATGTGTTTTATCACGGATGACTTAAAAAATTTTAGCAGTGCTGACTTAGAGGAAATGGATATTTTACACCAACTGGCCTTGTTAAGCATTAAAACTAACAAATTTTACAAAAAGTCAGGAAGGAAATTTCCAGGATTAAACAACTCAACAAAAGTTGGTTTTGACAAATCTAAACTGAGATGTCATAAGTGTCAAAAGTTGGGACACTTTGCTAGAGAGTGTAGAAGCTCTAGCTACAACCAACCCATGTCTGGAAATCAATTTAACCCCACTTATAATAGGAATAATGGAACTCAAGGGAGTGCTCATTTTGTACAGGCACAAGCTCCACAAGTCCAGTATGTGCCACAAGTACAATATGTTCAAATGCCTGCTCACCAACAGCAGCAAATGCCTCCTTTTCCAACTGCTCAACAACCTGCACAAACTCAACAACCCCCTCAACAACAAAGTTTATTTACATCAGGGTATATTGACTGGAGCAGTCTTCCTTTTGACACATCTGAATGCAGTCAGGATGCAGACAACAAAGTCTATGATGTCAACTGGGGAGAACCTGACAATGGCAGAAAGAACTTTGCCTTAATGGCTTTTGAGGGATACTCCTCGAATTCTGCACTCACTCAGGTATCACAACAATCTCTTTTAAAGCTTTTCTCAAAATCTTGCAAAGAATCTTTTGCCTTAATAAGGGAGACCAATGTGCATTTACAAGGCAAAACTAATGATATGGAAAGAAAATACACACAAATGAAGTGTGATTTAGAAAGAAAAATTGCTTTGAAAAATAAAGAAATTTCTAAATTAACTGATAAATCCATAGAAACCCAGGCACAAATTAAAACCATGATAGACAACCTAGGAAATGTCAGAAAAGAGCTTGCTGACACTAAGGTTGATTGTGAAAAATGGGTTTAGTCTTGTAAAGGGTACCAAATGCTGCTTAACAAACAAACTGCAACAAGTGTTAAGTTTGGCATACGGTATACCCACACCGAATCACCAACAGATTTCACCCAAAAACTGATAATGATGGGATGAAATTGATTCAAACTTCTGATATGGAGGAATGCACATCCTACCATCAAAACTTTCTCAAAAATGAAAGTACTGCAGAAGTTAAAACCACTGACAATAAGCCATCAGTAGTTTCATCTACATCAGGAGTTGAGACCCTGAAAACTACTGATGACCTATTTCAAAATACTAATATTGTCAGTAAATTGCCTTCCAACTCTCTTGCTTTATCTAAAAGGAAAGAGAAGGCAAAAGCATGTGAAATATGTGGTCTGTTTAACCACATAACTGAACTTTGTAGATATAGAAAGGCAAATCAGTTTAATAAGAAAAATCAACAACTGATTGTGAGAAAACAAATAAAACAAGATTTTGAAAACACTTTCTTTCCCAACAAACAACAATCAAATAAAAACCTTTCTCAGAAAAAGATTTTATCTCAACCAAAGTCTTTTTCTCAAAGTTCATCTTCAGAAGTTACACCTAACTCATCAGTAGTTTCACAAACTACTGAAGTTAAAGATTTGATAAATTTGGTTAAACTTCTGATGACCAAAGTTGATGGTGGTCACCAAAAAGACACCACCATTGTTCTTAATGACAAATCCATTGCCAAAAAGACATGGATTTCAAAAATTGGTCCTCAACAAGCTGCACCTGTTCTCAAGAGCAAACCCAAAGCCAAATTGGCTTGGGTTGCGAAATCTAACTAATTTGCTATTTTGTGCAGAGGGTCTCCAGAGGTTTGAATAGCATATGGTATGTTGATAGTGGAGGCTCAATGCACATGACTGGATGCGGATACCTGATAAATAATTTTATCAGTCAAAGAGAAGGATCTGTGTCCTTTGGGAACAATGCCAAGGGATATGTGCTAGGATATGGCAATGTATCCTCAGGCAAAATGCATTTTGACAAGGTCAATCTGGTTGAAAACCTTGAGTACAACTTGCTAAGTGTCTCACAAATGTGTGATAAAGGATATTCTTCCTTTTTCACAAAGACAGCATGCAAGATCATATCACCAGAATGCCAGAAGTTGATAGAGAAGATCATTGAAGATCATACTTTACTGATTGCCAAAAGATGTGGCAATGTCTATGCAGTGGACATTGAAAAAGACAAAGTATTGAACAACACTGCCTGTTTCTTCTCAAAGGCATCAACTTCAGAAAATGATCTCTGGCACATGAGAGTTGGCCATGTGAACTTTAAAACCATCAATAAAGTCACTAAAATGGGCTTGGTCAGGGGTATACCTTTGAAGGAATACCAGTGTAAAGAACACTGTGTTTCCTGTCTTAAAGGTAAACAACATAAGTCCTCCTATAAGTCTATTGAAGAATCAAAAACAACTGCATGTCTTCAACTACTCCACATGGACTTATTTGGACCAGTCAAAATTATGAGCCTTGGAAAGAAGTACTGCTTGGTCATCATTGATGACTACTCAAGATTCACATGGGTCTTCTTCTTATATTCCAAGGATGAGGCAGCTGAAATCATCAAGTTCTTCATTCTACAAGTAGAGAAGCAATATTCTCTTTCTGTCAAAGTCATCAGGAGTGATAATGGGACAGAGTTTAGGAACAAAACTCTGGATGAATTCTGTTTGTCTAAAGGGATTGTTAGACAATTCAGCATTCCCAGAACTCCTGAACAAAATGGTGTGGTAAAAAGGAAGAATAGAACTTTAATAGAAGCAGCCAGAACAATGTTAGCTGATTCAGGCCTACCTTTGTACTTTTGGGCTGAAGCAGTCAACACAGCTTGTTATGTTCAGAATAGAGTTCTTATCAACAAGAGACATACCAAGACCGCCTATGAAATTCTTCATGGCATAAAGCCCCTTATCTCCTTCTTCAGGGCTTTTGGATGTCAATGTTTTATCCTCAACATCAAAGACTCTATCTCAAAATTTGCTGCAAAAGTTGATACAGGTTACTTTCTTGGTTACTCTCCATTGAGAAAAGCTTACAAAGTATTTAATTCAAGAACCAAGATAGTTGAAGAAACACTGAATGTCAAGTTCAATGAATCAAAACACACTCTTATTCCAGCAAATCCTGCTGAATTATTTGACCTTGACAATTTTCATTTCGGACCTGAAAAGACTGTTGAATCATCCAAACCTCCTCAAAATGGTTTTCAAGGATTTGAAGATGATAGTCCTACACCATGGACTCCAAACACAGTCAGAAGATAAACTTTTATACCTTCAGAAGTTTCAAAAGCTTCTACTTCAGGAACTACTGATGAACAACTTGAAAGTACTGATTCAGCTGAACCTAAAACTCCTGAACCTCAAACAACAGCTGAACCAGATATTATCAATCTCAGTGTTTTATTTGAAGAAACAATAGAGCCATCCTCTAGTACAGGTCTACAACAATTGATTGAACACAAGGATCATCCATTGGATCAAATCATGGGTGATATTGCTTCAGGGGTGCTTACAAGAAACCAGCTCTCCAACTTTTGCTTTTTCTCAGCATTTATTTCTCAGTTGGAACCAAGGAAATATCAAGAAGCCCTCAAAGATAACAATTAGGTGCAAGCCATGCAAGAAGAATTGCTTCAATTCAAGAAGCAACAGGTTTGGGAAATCTGTCCCTTACCTCCAAACAAGCAACCAATTGGTATAAGATGGGTCTTCAGAAACAAATCAGATGAAGCTGGTATGATCATCAAGAACAAGGCAAGATTGGTGGTACAAGGTTATTCTCAAGAGGAAGGGATTGACTATGATGAAACCTTTGCACCAGTTGCAAGACTTGAAGCTATCAGGTTATTTTTAGCTTATGCAATTTCCAACAACATAAAAGTTTATCAAATGGATGTCAAAAGTGCATTCTTGTATGAAAAAATAAAAGAGGAAGTATATGTCTGTCAACCTCCAGGGTTTGAGGATCCTTCTCATCCTGACTGGGTATACAGACTTGACAAAGCTCTTTATGGGCTAAAACAGGCTCCAAGAGCCTAGTATGAAACACTTTCAAACTTTTTACTTAAGAATCACTTCACAAGAGGATCCATTGATAAAACTCTTTTCATTAAACATGTTGGAAATCATGTCTTACTTGTTCAGATTTATGTTGATGATATCATTTTTGGTTCAACAAATTCAAAACTGTGTGAAGATTTTATGAAACTCATGCAATCAAAATTTGAAATGAGTACTATGGGAGAATTGCAGTACTTTTTGGGACTGCAAATCAAGCAACAATCAAATGGAACATTTATACATCAATCAAAATATGTTAAAGAATTATTAAACAAATTTTCTTTACAAGACTGTAAATCATGTTCCACTCCCATGACACCAACCACACAAGTTGAACCAGATAATCAAGGAAAACAGATTGATCAAACCATGTATAGATGTATGATAGGTTCTTTTTTATATTTAACTACTTCTAGACCAGATATTATGTTCTCAACTTGTGTCTGTGCTAGATACCAATCAGCACCAAGAGAATCACACCTAATTGCAGTCAAAAGAATCTTCAGATATTTGAAAGGAACTCCTACTTTAGGAATTTGGTATCCTGCTTCAAGCAATACCAAGTTAAAAGCTTTTTCAGATAGTGACTATACAGGGTGCAAAATGTCAAGAAAATCAACATCTGGTGGTTGTCAATTCTTGGGAAATTGTCTGGTGTCCTGGCAATCAAAGAAACAATCATTTGTGATAACTTCAACAGCTGAAGCTGAATACATTGCTACTGCAAGCTGTACATCACAGATACAATGGCTCCAATATCAACTGCTTGATTATGGAATCAAAGAGACCAAGACTCCACTCTTAGTAGACAGCAAATCTGCCATTAGCATCATTCAAAATCCTGTTCAGTTCTCAAAGACTTAACATATTGAAATCAGGTATCATTTCATAAGAGATTGCTATGAAAAAGGCAAGATTGAGGTAAAACATGTCACAACTGCTAATCAAATAGCTGATATTTTCACCAAACCGCTTGACTCAACAACATTTCAGAGGTTAGTATCCATGCTTGGGATGTTAAACTTGGAAGAGAGTCTATAAGTGTTTTCACTTTTTAGTTCTGCACATATTTTATTTCACTTACATACTTATATGTCACAAAACGTTTGATGAACAATTTAATGAGAGAGAAACTACTGATAATTTGAAAAATATCAAAATGGGAAATTTTCACAAAAGAAATAACTACTGATGATAATCAGAAGTTATTCAAGTGTTTTGAAAGTCATTCTCATCAGCTGTTTCAAACTACTGAAGAGATGAACAAAACCACTGATGAAGAAACCTTCTTCATCAGTAGTTTCATTAAAAAGGGTAAAACTGACATTTCACTCATTAGAAGTTTGACCTAGTCGGTTAAAAACTTCTGATAAATACCTTTTTCAAACACTTATCCATTCAAAAAGCAAAATTCCCTCTTTCTCTCTCAAAGCAAAACCAAAACCCCCTCTCTAACCTAAATTTACTGTTCGATCAAGAATCCATGGCTCTCATTCTAAAACAGGGACACAATCAAAGAGGCTACTTCGAGAAAGATGATGCCTGGTCCCAATACGATGAAATCATAGATCTTGTCGTCGAATCCCAATATTATCAAGCTTTCACCATTGATCCTCCTATACATGTAGAAACTCTCAATGAGTTCTGGGCAAATGCAGAGGCGGTGACAGTTAATAATAAAGTGATTTCCCTCAACTCAACCATCCAAGGGAAACATATGGCAATCACACAAGAGTCACTGGGAATAAGGCTTGGCCTTAATGATTCTGATGCTCCTGAGCATATTCCCACTGCTGATATTCATCTAACCATGACTGAATGTGGTTACCAAGGTACTTTAGCACAGGCAACAGTTTATAAGAAATTTTTTGATCCATAATATAAACTGTTATTTCATTATATTATCATGTGTTTAAGTCCTAAAACTTGATCATATGATCAGATGCCTTCAACTTTTCAACCTATTTTTCATTCAATCATAAATGAAACATCTTTTAAGGCATCTTCTCTATTTTTCAATGAATTGGTATTACACCATCAAAATGATAAGAAAAAGTTTTTACTGTACCCAAGATTTGTTATGCAGTGCATAATCAAAGAACTTGGTGAGGGAGTACTTGTAGGTGAGTCAAAAACTTTAAATCCACTGACTTCACAAGTATTCTCAAGGCATAACAAACCGGAACTTTTGCCAGAAGATGAAGAAAGGGAAGAACAACCCATCCCTGAGGAACCCACATCTTCAAAACCCAAAACAAAGAAAACCAAAAAGCCTAAACAACAAAAACAAAAACCCACCAACCCAAAGAAAAAGGTAGTTCAGGAAGTGGAGATCCCTGAAACTACTGATGTGCAATCTGCACTTGAAAAGGATGTGGCTGAAACATCCTCTCAGCAGACACCATCTCTAAGCTCAAAGAGCTGGTCACCAAAGATCAGGTTAAAGACCACTGGAAACCTATTTCCCCTAAAGTGGCATCTTCAGAAAAATCTGAAGATCACCCAAAAACACCCCCTTCACAAAAACAGCCTACCCAATTCCCTGGGCTCACAAGCATAGACCTGAACCAACTATGCAGCCCAGATGGTCCCCTGTACCAGATGATGAAAGACATCCTAACTGATCAACTCAAATCCTTCACAACTGCTTGGGAGTTGAAGGCCAACAATCAATTTGGGTTGATAAATTCAAGACTTGCAGAGCTGAACAAAAAGATGGATGAGACCCAAAAACAGCTTGCAACATTATCTGCTGCAACTTCTCATTCCTTGAGGCTTCCAGAAGTGGATGAAGCCAAAAAGGGGGAGAAGATTAAGGAACCAATAGTTGAAGAATCTCCTGATGCTGAGAAGACAACCAAAAGACCAGGAAAGGAGATCCTTCAAGAGTTCAGTTCATCTAAGGCACAAGAAGGAACTACTAAAGACATTATTCAAACTGCTGAAGACAATCCTTCAGTAGTTGTGACTACCATCCACCCTTCAGAAGTTTTAACTTCCAAAACTAATCAAGGACGGTCTTCAAGGGCAACTAAAAAAGAACCAACTTCCATTCCTAAGCCAACCACAACAACTACAACTGTTTTAAACCCTACTCCCATCTCAATGTCAAAAGAATTATTGGAGAAGAGTTTAAAAGAGGCCTAGAAGAAGGCTAAGGAAGACAAAGTGTGGAATAGCCTAGAAGCAAGAGATGATCTGAGCTTTGAACAAAAGTTAATCAAGTATCAAGAAAAACTTGATGAACTAGAAGCTGAAGAGAGAGCACTTGAGGCTGCTGCTGAAGAAGACAAAAGAGCACAGCTGATTATAATGATCACAAAGAATTCAAAGGCAAAACAAGTCTCTCTGAATAGACTCTCCACAGAAGAACTAACCAGAAGAGCTCAACTTATAGCTGATAAGTTGGCAACAGAGAAGGAGAGAAAAGCTAAAAGAGCTGAGATTATTGATGAACTTGTAGCTAATGATTTTGGTTAAAGGGCCTTAGTGTCAAGATGGAAAGAAGAAACACTTTATGACACTTACAAGAAGTTCAAGGCCAGCAAAGCTGCAAAACCAGATAGATTCAAAATTCCTGAAGCTAAACAAACTTCAATCATAAAGAGATCATTTGGTGCATTACAAAGACCAGCTACAAGAAAAAGAAAGGCAGAGGAGACTGTGAAGACTGATTTCAAGATGGTACTCTTGGAAGGAAATCAGTTAGTTCATGGTGGCTTTGATGTGGAAGAAAAGCCGTTGCTTACACAATTAAGAGATCCTGCTACTTATGCTTATCAACTACAACAATCTATAAAAGACAAAACCCATACCAAGGTTGTTACAGAACATCACCTACCCAACATTGCTATCCAAGGTGGTTTTGAACTTCAAGCTAGCAAGGATTCTCACCTGAGAGTCACAGAAATAGAAGACATTCCCCAATCCTCCTCAGGTCAACCTCAGGAAACTGGCTTGGTTTCCTATGCCTCAGACTTTGACAGGTCTAAGGTGAATATTATCAAATGGTCATTCACTGATTCAAACTCAGTGTTAGTGACCAGAAGAGATCGTTCAAGTAAGGTCTACAAGAACTCAAAGGAGTTGAGCATACTATCAACAAAGGACCTTCTGACCATTCAACATCATACACCTGAACAAGGATCTCTAACAGAGCAACAAAAAGATACTCTTACTACCAAGATGACAGCAGAAGTCTGGAGGATACTAGAAGAGAGAAAGAATCAAGAATAATAAAGATTAGATAAGGTTTTGGCTTCATCAATCTAGGGGGAGATTATTGGGACAAAGAGGATTGAAGAAGCCACTTTTGATAATCTTAGTCCAAATCATATTCTGCCTAAGTATAGAAGAAACTGCTGAAGAAGAAAACACAAGTGCTGAAGAACAGAAGAGCAAAGTACTGAAGCAGAACTGATCAGTAGTTCTGAGGTCTAACCAGACACTTCACTTCAGAACTACTGAAGACAAAACTACTCTTCAGTAGTTTGTCTTTTCATCAGTAGTTTGCTGATCTTATCTTCATAACCGACTCAGACTTCAGTAGTTTAGTATTATAATGTTTTGTTAAAGTCTTGGATCAAGTTTCAATGTAAAGCCTGTTTTAAACATTATCCTAAGTATAATATCTTAGCTAAATATCTTAGATTACTTAGTACAACAATCTTATATCTTTGTCTATAAATAGATGAGCTTGTTCATCTATTTTAGCATGTGATTTACTTTGATTATAATTGAAAACCCTTCGAGGCTTTTAAACTTATTATCCATTTCACATTTGAGAATCATAACTTGTATTTATTACTTTATACCTTCAATTGCTTATTGATTCTCATTAACTGCTCAGTAAAGGGGGAGTAATAACTCCTGTTAAAAGTGATAATTTAACCTTAGAACATTTACTATTCCGCTGTGCAATAACTTTGATATAAACTGCAAACACATAAGTGTTCTGAACTGTCTAAAAGAGGCCACTGATCCAACAAAACGTTTACCAAAGTTGTCTCAAACCTGAGACGCATGCTTTCGAGAAAAAGTAGTGAAACTCACCTTAGGTTGCAAGCAAATAATCCAAATTCCACAATTAGTAATGTGCTACCGACCCCCTATTACAAATTTCACTAAGTAAGTATATGTGCATAACGAATTCACCATATAACCCGTTTGTCCAAGACGTTTAAAAGTTCAAAACTATGTATGTGACACCTAATGATTCTACATGCACATGTAAGTCCTACGAACCCGTTGGTGAACATATTGATTATCATCAGTTTTATACCTCATATACATCTCATATAAGTGTCCATACAAGTTCACAATCTGCGTTTTAGGACAAATTGTGTGCCGTGAAAAACAATTTATTTAAAATACTTAACAAACGAATTAAACTCCCAAATTGTTACTGAATATTCTTTGGGGTTCACTTGATAACCCTTATTTTTGTTGTCTCAAAACCAAACACAAAAATTATGAAAATTCGTACAACACAGCTATGTCCAGAAAATTTCCACAACAGGTCAGTTTAGTAGTAAAATTCACAAAAATTGTGTATTCACCCAAACGGGTTGAATCTATTGGAAAAGCCAAGTTATTCAAATTTTGACCTACTGTCCAAATTTCATAACCTAAGTCTTTGTAAAACTCAAGGTATGATCATTTAAAGTTAACCCAGTTTACAATTCCGAAAATCTGATATGACCTTTAATCAAATAAAATTCCAGAAAACCATTCAAACAATGTCTAAATCAGATGATTTTACCCATTATGAAAAGCTAAGACCATTTACAATACAACCATGCAAAGAAATCATCAAAACAATCACTTTAACATCACGATACAGACCCTACAAAACATCCTAACGAATCTGTCAGAAAACTGAAACTTGCACCCCAAGTTATTCATAAACCCTAATCATGCATAAAAATCTATAACACATGCATAACTCATATTATCATAAAGAAACTCATATATTAACATACAAAAACCTTAATTATGATTACTAACAATAATCATTATCACTAATCATAATAAACATTCAAGAACTCACAATAACACATGTATGCGATTTCATATATATATATATATATATGTATGTTCTATGATTTTTTTAAAACTTCTCAAGCATACTAGTCATCATAAAACACATAAAGATTATACCTTTCAATTCAAGATTCCCCAAAGCCTAGAGATTACACCCAAACTAGCTTGAATAAGTGAAAGAGATTGATGTTTGTTGAAAATTGAGAGAGAGGGGACGAGGGGAGTCCACGGCGCAAAGAGGGTGTTAGGGTTAGGGTTTTTTTTATCTATAATTATAAGGGAGCTTGGCTTGTTGCCCAAGCAATTGGGTATTAGGGCCTTTTAGTCTACTAATCGGACCCGTTAATCATGTTTTAGCCCAATACCGGACCCGATAATATTAACCACCCTAACTTACATAAAAATCATTGTTTTTATCATCTCATAACATATTAATCATAGAGTGCGCGTAATTTGCATGGTTTACGTACTAACATTCAGTTAAGCGGTAATTCACATAAACATGTAATCCACATTATCATGTTACTTTACGTTCATCATAATTCAATTGTACAGATTATCATGTATGCCAGACAATTCACCAACGTTCAGGATACAGGACTCGTGTGTGCATTGTGATGATAACTTTACTTATTATAATGTAACATATGTTGTTATCACATAACATATGTTATTACCTAATAACATATAGGAAGACCTTCCAACTAACCCTAGTCAAGTGTTTAGTCACGTATGCACATGCAAGTTTACTAGAGTTGAGTTAAAGTAGGAACTTGAAAATGCGGGGTGTCACAGTAAGTAAAGGATTCTGATTCGGACTAGTCGGTTGCGTGATTCGCTACACTTGAGGTGAGTTTCACGACCCCTTTTCTTTTTAAATGTTTTTAAACGTTTTAACATCGGGGATTAGCATGCTTGTATGATGATTAAGACTAGAATTTGTCGAACATTTCATGGCCTTGGGTAGGTGCACGAGGTGTGCTATGTATACCTCGTTAGTCCAGCTGGACGGACACTTCCCTGCATTTCTTAATCGTTAGCTCTTGGACTAGAGCCACAGTTTATGTTAGTAGATCTATTGGGTTGACGCCCCTTTCCTGACCAGTAGAGTGGGTCTTAAGGGAAAACATAATCTTAAAAGTTCCTCTTGGACTAGGGGTCGAACTTTGGGAAGAATAAGTTGTGGTTTGATTAAGAGTCTTAGGTTAAATCATACTTGTTAGATTTTCGCGAGTCTACTTGGTTCTCTTTTAGTTGTACTTGATCATACATTTTTAAACAAGGAACTTTATGTATTGCCTTTAAACCTGTGAACTCGCCAACATTTTGTTGATATTTTTAAGCGTGTTTTTCAGGTATTGATGCATAAGGGTTTAGAGAGTGGTTTAGCAAGGCACTACTATGGACATGATGTTGGGACCATTAATCTTTAAAAGCTACGTTTTCTTTTATTTTGTAAAACAATGTTAACTTTGAATTTCGCTTCATCTTGGTGGAACATGTTTTCTTATTTTTTTTTAACAACTTTCATTGTCACACCCTCAAATTTCCACTACGGGGTTTTACCGCGAGGCGCGTGACACACCAGGATCCCATAACCATAAGTCATATGAACGAACTCTAAATGCCCAAACCATTTTGTTCGTTTTCAAAATCAGGTTTAGTTAAGCTGCGAAAGCGTAAACCAAATTAAAACCTTTTAAAAGCCATGCGCAAAACAACGCCCCCAGATTAAAACCATATGAAAGAAAATTTAAAAGCATAATATGTAATTTAAGTGTATGCCCGAGACCCCAAATGCAGTGAAGTGTGCAGTGCTTTCTAATCCTGGCACCGGAAGCTAACTACCTGCAAAAGCATGTAAATCGTGGGTCAACAAACAATGCTGGTGAGTTCACTAAGTAAAGTAAATGAGTATGTAACTGCGCTGGTTCCCAAAACCATGTAAACAAGTAATTGAGTTGGTTCCAAGAACCGTGTAAACACTAGTTCATCGCATGTCAAGGGTAGCTAACCCATTCATGATAACTAACACCGATATACCGAACTGCTGATGTACGTGTAGCCACAAATGTGAGCCGCATGCCTTACATCATTGCCTATCAACAATGATAAAATCTGTTAAGTTATAGTTCACTCCCGCACTCCCCGAGCCGGTGTGAGGTTTGTCAGACCTAATAGCGCTATCAACTAATAACCCGCTTGCCATAACCCGACAACTCATTCGGTATGTGAAGGACTTACAGATGATAGAGTTGGTTTAGTTCATCAAGGACACAGTTTGCGATCTAGCAAAACCCGACCCACACAAGGATCCATAGCATCCCAACCCGGGATGTGTAAGTAGTCCCAAACCGGACTAGAAAGTAGTAGTCCCAACCCGGACTAGAAAAAGTTAATTACGTTGTCTCAACCCGAGACACATGCTTTTGAGAAAAGAGTAGTGAAACTCACCTTAGGTTGCAAGAAAAAATATCCAAACTCCAACGTAATAGAGACTCGCTACCGACTCCCTATTATATGTGTCACTATGTGAGTACACGTGCATAACCAATATACCACATAGTACGTTTATTCAATAGTTTTAAAAGTTCAAAACCGTGTAGTGACACCTAGTGACTCTACATGCACAAGTATGTCCTACGTATCCCGTTGGTGATCATGGTGATTATTATAAGTTTAACACATCAAATACATCTCATGCAAGTTTCCACACAAGTACATGTCAATTACATACCACATACAACTTCAAATAGTCACATAAATACCTCGTACACAATCTGCGTTTTTAGGACAGATTGTGCGCTGTGAAAAACGAGTCATTTAACCCACTTAACGAATGAATTAAAATCCCAAATTTTTACTGAGTATTCATGGGGATTCAGTTGCAAATCTCTATTTTTATTTTGTCTCAAAACCAAACACAAAAATTATAAAAATTCGTACAACACAGCTATGTCCAGAAAATTTCCACAACAGGTCAGTTTAGTAGAAAAATTCCCAAAAATTGTGTATTCATCCAAACGGGATGAATCCACTTGGAAAAGCCGAGGTTTTCCAATGTTGACCTACTGCAAAAATTTCATAACTTAATTCTTTGTAAATCTCCAGTTATGACCATTTAAAGTTGACCAAATTTTCAATTCCGAAAATCTGATATGAGCCCTAATCAATTAAAATTCCAAAAACGACTCAACCGATGTCCAAATCTGATGGTTTTGCCCATTATGAAAATCTAAGACTATGTACATCACAATCATGCAAAGAAATCATCAAAACTATCAATTTACCAACCCATTACAGCCCCTACAATTCGTCACAATGAATCTGTCAGAAAATCAGAATTCTAATTACATGCTTCTCATGAACCCTAATCATTCTTATTAACCCATAATCATGCAATAACCTCATACTAGCCCAATAACATTCATATTAACATGTTCAATCTCAGGTTTTTATATACCATACACCCTAGATATGATTTCTATTAACCATATTCATCAACAATCTCAACAAACAATCAAGATATCAAGACTTATCACAATTTGCGATTTTTATGTGTAGATTTCTTAGGGTTTTTACAACTTTTCAAGCATCAAAATTAATCATATAACACATAAACAATATACCTTGCAATGCTAGACTCCTTAGAACTCCAAGATATCACCCGAATCAACTTGAACTAGTGAGAATTTGATGAAGATTGAAATTGAAAAGTGTGTGTGTGGGGGTTCCAAGTTCACGGCGCAAATGGGTGTGGGTAGGGTTTCTTTTATTTTTTTTTATAAATGATAAGCTAGGGTTAAGATCATGGGCCAAGGTTTTCGGGTTTATGGGCCTTTTCTTGATAAACGGCCCGTTAATACAGTTTTAATCCCGAGAATAGTCTCGATAATATTATTCACACTAACTTATGTAAAAACTATTGTTTTTACCATCTCATAACATGTTAATTACAGAATGCACATAATTCGTAGGGCTTACGTACTGACTATCTATTAAACAGTAATCCACATAAACATGTAATTCTCATAAACACGTAATTCACATACGCATGTTAATTCACATTCATCATCACCCAACAGATCATATGATTATGTATGCTTGACAAAGCACCAACGTTCGGGATACAGGACTCGTGTGTGTGTCAAGACAAAACCTTCCTAGTTATAACGTACGTTAATATCATCCAACATATGTTATTATCCCAAAATATATCAAAAGACCTTCTAAACTAACCCTAGTTAAGTGTTTAGTCACGTATGATTATGGAAATTAACTAGAGTTTAGTAAAAGAGTTAACATGAAAATGCGGGGTGTCACATCATCCCCAAGTTGAAAAGAATTTCGTCCCGAAATTCAGCAAGTAAACAGTAAAGTCAGCCAGCAAGTAAACAGTAAAGTCAGCTAGAAAAATGTGTGCTTGGTTCCCGGATGTCACATCATCCCCAAGTTGAAAGGAATTTCGCCCCGAAATTCACTTTGAGATAGTTGCTTTACGTTTAGTGTTTGGTTTATGCATAGTTTCAGGTTCGGTAAAGAGATGTGGGTATTTAAGCCGCATTTGATCCATGCGTTCCCACGTGTATTCCGGTCCTAAACGGGAATTCCATAGTACCTTAATAATAGGTATAGTGTTTTGTCCGAGTTTCTTGACGCCCCGCTCAAGAATCTCCACCGGTTCTTTCATGAACCGTAGCTGATCGTCCACCTGGATCTCCTCCAGTGGCACCACCAGTGTTGTATCCGATAAGCATTTCTTTAAGTTTGATACGTGGAATACGTTGCGCACTCCACTGAGTTCATCAGGCAAGTTTAACTTGTAAGCTACCGGACCAATCCTTTCGATAATCTCAAATGGTCCAACGTATCGTGGGTTCAATTTTCCTCGTTTTTCCAAAGCGTATCACCCCCTTCCAAGGTGACACCTTCAATAGAACCTGGTCCCCAACCTGGAACTCCAAAGGTTTCCTACGCTTATCAGCGTAACTTTTCGGTCGAGGAGGTTAAATTCGGGGTTCGTTGTAATGACGGGAAGACGTTGCCCGATATGAACCAGGAATATGTAGAGGAAGAGGACACATTTTTCATGCCACCAAGCTACCCGCAGTACACATACGTGACTTGCCATTCGTGCGGGAATGGTGCTAAGGACTCTGAGGAAGGTGATAACGGCTTTGAGGAAGATGCTGACAACGAGAAAGGTGCTTCTGAAGGTGTTGACATAAAAGTGGAACCTAACCCGGATGTTTCGTATGAAATCGATAAGGTGCGTTTATTTATTTACACTAGTATATATTTAAAATGGTATATAATTTAGACTAGTATAAATTTAGACTAGACACTTATATAAATTTCCAGGTATTCGGGTCTGTTGAAGAGTTGAAACAATGGGTTTATGATAGATCCCTTGATAGCGGTTACGTCATAGTGACAGGACGCTCAAATTCAAAAGGCAAGGGATATTATGCAAAAAAAGTTAAGTGTTGGATCAATGGCTTAGTTTTATGAACACTTATATATCAGATTTATATATGAGTTATTAAGCAGCGGAAAGACAAGTGTTCAAAGGTCTAAAAGATCACTTTGATGAGGAGTTATTACTCCCCCTTGACTGAACAATAAATGAGAAACAATAAATACAGTTAAGTGTAAAGCAGTAAGAACAATTTATGTTTCTCAAATGTGAAATGGAATTGAAAGTTTAAAGCCGAAGGATTTCAATTTATATCAAAGGAATTACACAAAATCACATATTGAAATAGATGAACAAACTCATCTATTTATAGACCAAAGGACTAAACCTTTGTCTGAAGTAACCTAAGATATTTCGGCTAAAAGATAAGGTTACAAAAGTCTTTACATCGAAACTTGTAATCAAGACTTTAACAAAACAATATAATAACAAAAACTAAAACTGCTGATCTTCAGTCGGTTAGAAGCTTCTGAATACAAAGTGCTGATGAGTGACAAACTGCTGATGAGCAGTTTGTCTTCAGCAGTTCTTCAGTGAAATGTCTGGTTAGACTTCAGAACTTCTGATGAGTTTACTCTTCAGTACTTTGGTGTTTGTTCTTCAGTACTTCTTCATTTGTTCTTCAGCAGTTCTATACTTAGGCAGATATGAATTAGACTAAGGTTATCAAAAGGTGGTTTCGTCAATCCTCTTTGTCCCAACAATCTCCCCCTGGATTGATGAAGCCAAAACCTTATCTATTCTTTATTGTTGTCCTTTTCTCTCTTCTAGTATCATCCAGATCTCTGCTGTCATCCGGGTAGTAAGAGTACATCTTTGTTACTCAGTGAGAGGATCAAGTTCAGGTGTTAAATGTTGAATGGTAAGAAGGTCTTTGGACGATAAAACACTCAACTCCTTTGAGTTTTTGTAGACCTTACTTGAACGGTCTCTCCTGGTCACAAGTACTGAGTTGGAATCAGTAAAGGACCACTTGACAATATTTACCTTTGACCTGTCAAAGTCAGAGGCATAGGAAACCAAGCCTGTTTCCTTAGGTTGACCTGATTGAGGAATGTCTTCTATTTCAGTGACTCTTAGGTGAGATTCTTGACTACCTTGAAGTTCAGCAGTACCTTGAATAGGCATGTTGGGCAGGTGATGCTCTGTAACAACCCTTGTATGTGTCTTCTCTTGGATGGATTGTTGTAACTGATAAGCATAAGTAGCCTTGTCTCTGAATTGGGTTAAGATGGGTTTCTCTTCCACATCAAAATCACCATGTACTAACTGATCTCCTTCTAAGAGTATCATCTTGAAGTCAGTCTTGACAATGGGTTCACCCTCTGCTTTTCTCTTGGTGGCTGGCTTCCTTAGTGCACCAGATGATCTCCTAATAATAGAAGTTGTTTGGACTTCTGGAGTTTCATATCTCTCTGGCTCTGCAGCTTTCTTGGCCTTGAATTTCTTGTAAGCCTCATAAAGAGTTTGTTCCTTCCATTTGGAGACTGAGGCCTTTGAACCATAGCCATTTGCCACTAATTCTTCAATCACTTCAGCTCTTTTGGCTTTCCTCTCATCTTCTATTGCTATTCTATCAGATAGCATTTGAGCTCTTCTGGTCAGTTCTTGTGTTGAGAGTCTTTTGAGGGCCACTTGTTTTGATTTGGAGTTCTTTGTAATGAATGCTATAAGCTGTGCTCTTTTGTCTTCTTCAGCAGCAGCTTCAAGTGCTCTCTCTTCAGCCTCAAGCTCATCAAGTTTTTCTTGGTACTTGATTAATTTTTCTTCAAAACTCAAATCATCTCTAGCCTCTAGGCTGTTCCATACTCTGTCTTCTTTTGCCTTCTTTGCAGCCTCTTTTAAACTCTTCTCCAATATATCTTTAGACATGCTGATGGGAGTAGGGCTTAAAACAGTTGTGGAAGTTGTTGTAGGAAAAGGAGTGGGAGCAGGTTCTCTTTCTGTTGCCTTAGGAACTTCTGATGTTGGTTTAGGAGGTAAAACTGCTGATGAGGAAATTGGAGTCACAACTGCTGAAGGATTGTCTTCAGTAGTTTGAGAAATGGGATCAGCAGTTTCCTCTGATGCCTTAGACAATTTGAATTCTGGTGCTACTTCTTTTCCTGGTCTTTGGGATGGTCTATCAGCTTCAGGATCAGGAGTTTGTCTTTGTGTAGTAGCAACTTCAGTTGGTTCCTTAATCATCTCCCCCTTTTTGGCTTCATCCACTTCTGGAAGCCTAATAGAGTGAGATGTTGCAGCAGACAACCTTGCTAGTTGATCTTGTGTTTGGTCCATTTTCTTGTTCAACTCAGCAAGTCTCGAATTGATCAACCCAAACTGATTGTTAGCTTTTAACTCCCAAGCAGTTGTGAAGGGTTTGAGTTGATCAGTAATAATTTGTTTGAGTGCCTGGTACAGGGGACCATCTGGGCTGCATAGTTGGTTCAAGTCTATGCTTGTGAGCCCAGGGAATTGGGTAGGTTGTTTTGGTGAAGGGGTGCTTTTTGGGTGATCCTCAGATTGCTCTGAAGATGCCAGTTTTGGGGAACTTTGGGTTAACTGGTCTTTAACCTGATCTTTGGTGACCAGCTTCTTGAGCTTGGATACCTTAGATTCAGGACCTTCAATATCAACCGTCAATTCAGTTTGTGGAATGTTTGATTCATCAGCCAAATTAATGGAATCATCTGAATCCCTGATAATGTCCTCAGAGAGGGCAGGATCAGTTATATCATGAGCTGGACCCAAACCAGTAGTCTCATGAACCTCTTTGTCTTGGTACTGAGGTTTTCCTACTTCTGGCCTTAGGCCTTCATCAGTAGTTGCCAGGTTTGAGGTCTTAGCTATGTTACTACTGTCCTCAGGTTCACCACTGGGTGATAAGTGAGTAGTAGCAGCCTCAAAAGTATCAAAAGTTTGTAAGTTTGGGCTTATAAACTCTTGTTCATCCTCATCTCTCTGGGTTGGGCTAACAGGATCCACATTCATGTCAACTTCTGAAGGCATCTCCCCAATTTGATGTGTTGCTAGGGGAGTGACATGTGGTGAATGGGTTCCTTTTAGTCCTGAGAGAAGTTGGGCAATTTCTATTGTTGTGTGTGAGGGTTCAGGTTCAGTAGTTGTGAGGGGTTGGTGTTCAGGAGTTTTGATGGGTTCAGGGTTGGTTTCATCAGTTTCAAAGGCAGGGTCAACAGTTATTGGTTTCTTAATTTTCTTTCTTTGAAAAATAACTGTGACTGGTTTTCTTTTGGTGGGTGGAGAAGGAGTGTGCTGAGAGGATGTTTCAGCCATTTCCTTATCAAGTGCAGCTTGCACATCAGTAGTTTTAGGTTTCTCCACTTCCTGAACTTTCTTTTTCAGTGACTTGGTTTGTTTTGGTTTTTGTTGTTTAGGCTTTTGAGTTTTCTTTTTGGGTTTGGAAGATGTGGGTTCCTTGGGGATGGGTTGTTCTTCCCCTTGGTCATCTTCTAGCACAAGTGCTGGTTTGTTGTGCCTAGAGAATACTTGAGCAGTTAAAGGGTTTAAAGTTGTTGCTTCTCCCTCAAGTACTCCCTCTCCAAGCTCTTTTATTATGCATTGCATAACAAATCTTGGATACAACAAAAATTTCTTTTTATCATTTTCATGATGTAAAACCAGTTCATTGAAAAATAATTTTGATGCCTTGAAAGGAGTTTCATTTATGATGGAATGAAAAATAGGTTGAAAAGTAGAAGGCATCTGATCTATTGACCCAGTTTTTGGACTAAGACACATAATAATGTAATGAAATAACAGTTTATATTGAGGGTCAAAATATTTCTTATAAACTGTTGCTTGTGCCAAAGTACCTTGATAACCACACTCTGTCATGGTTAGATGGATGTCTGAGTTTGGAATATGCTCAGGTGCCTCAGAATCCTTCAAACCAAGCCTGATGCTTAGTGTTTCTGGTGATATGGCCATCATTTTCCCTTTTATGGAAGATTTGAGGGAAATCACTTCATTGTTCACCTTCACCGTCTCTGAATTAGCCCAGAACTCATTAAGAGTTTCTTCATGAATGGGTGGATCGATGGTGAAAGCATCATAATATTGGGATTTCATGATGAGATCAATCATCTCATCATACTGCGACCAGGCTTCATCTTTAACAAAGTAGCATCTTTGATTGTGTCCCTGTTTTAACACGAGAGCCATGGTTGTTTTTGATCGAACAGTAATTTTTAGGTTAGAGAAGGGGTTTTGCTTTGAATTTGAGAGAGAGAGAGAGGGAATTTTGCTTTTTGAATGGATAAGTGTTGGAACAGGGTATTTATCAGAAGTTTTTAACCGACTAGGTCAAACTTCTGATGAGTGAAAAGTCTGTTTTACCCTTTTTAGTCAAACTGCTGATGAAGAAGGTTTCTTTATCAGTGGTTTTAGTCATCTCTTCAGCAGTTTCAACTGCTGATGCAAAATGACTTTTAAAAACACTATACTAACTTCTGATTTTCATCAGTAGTTATATCCACTTTGAAAATATCCCATTTTTGATGTTTAACAGTAGTTTTCAAAAATTGTTCATCAGTACTTTCTCTTTCTCGAATTTTTGGTCTTCAGAGGTTTGTGACAGATAAGTATGTAAGTGAAAAATAAAATATGTGCAGAACTTAAAAAGTGAAACACTTACAGACTTTCTTCCAAGTTTAACATCCCAAGCATGGATACTAACCTCTGAAAAGTTGTAGAATCAAGGGGTTTGGTGAAAATGTCAGCTATTTGATTAGCTGTTGTGACATGCTTCACCTCAATCTTGCCTTTTTCATAGCAATCTCTTATGAAATGATACCTGATTTCAATGTGTTTAGTCTTTGAAAACTGAACAGGATTTTGAATGATGCTAATGGCAGATTTGCTGTCTACTAAAAGTGGAGTCTTGGTCTCTTTGATTCCATAATCAAGCAGTTGATATTGGAGCCATTGTATCTGTGAAGTACAGCTTGCAGCAGCAATGTATTCAGCTTCAGCTGTTGAAGTTGCCACAGATGTTTGTTTCTTTGATTGCCAGGACACAAGACAGTTTCCTAAGAATTGACAACCACCAGATGTTGATTTTCTTGACATCTTGCAGCCTGCATAGTCACTATCTGAAAAAGCAGTTAACTTGGTATTGCTTGAAGCAGGATACCAAATTCCTAAAGTAGGAGTTCCTTTCAGATATCTGAAGATTCTTTTGACTGCAATTAGATGTGATTCTCTTGGTGCAGATTGGTATCTAGCACAGACACAAGTTGAAAACATGATATCTGGTCTAGAAGCAGTTAAATACAAAAGAGAACCTATCATACATCTATACATGGTTTGATCAACGTGTTTCCCTTGATCATCTGGTTCAACTTGTGTGATTGGTGTCATGGGAGTGGAACATGTTTTACAGTCTTGTAAAGAAAATTTGTTCAATAATTCTTTAACATATTTTGATTGATGTATAAATGTTCCATTTGACTGTTGCTTGATTTGCAGTCCCAAAAAGTACTGCAATTCTCCCATTGTACTCATTTCAAATTTTGATTGCATGAGTTTCTTAAATTCTTCACACAGTTTTGAATTTGTTGAACCAAAAATGATATCATCAACATAGATTTGAACAAGTAAGACATGATTTCCAACATGTTTTATGAAAAGAGTTTTATCAATGGATCCCCTTGAGAAGTGATTCTTAAGTAAAAAGTTTGAAAGTGTTTCATACCAGGCTCTTGGAGCCTGTTTTAGCTCATAAAGAGCTTTGTCAAGTTTGTAAACCCAATCAGGATGAGAAGGATCCTCAAACCCTGGAGGTTGACAGACATACACTTCCTCTTTTATTTTTCCATACAAAAATGCACTTTTGACATCCATTTGATAAACTTTAATGTTGTTGGAAATTGCATAAGCTAAAAATAACCTGATAGCTTCAAGTCTTGCAACTGGTGCAAAAGGTTTCATCATAATCAATTCCTTCCTCTTGGGAATAACCTTATACCACTAGTCTTGCTTTGTTCTTGATGATCATACCAGCCTCATCTGATTTGTTTCTGAAGACCCATCTTGTTCCAATTGGTTGCTTGTTTTCAGGTAAGGGACAGATTTCCCAAACCTGTTGTTTCTTGAATTGAAGCAATTCTTCTTGCATTGCTTGCACCCAATTGTTGTCTTTGAGGGCTTCTTGATACTTCTTTGGTTCCAACTGAGAAATGAATGCTGAGAAGAGGCAAAAGTTGGAAAGCTAGTTTCTTGTGAGTACCCCTGATGCAATATCACCCATGATTTGATCCAATGGATGATCCTTGTGTTCAATCAGTTGTTGTAAACCTGTACTGGATGATGGCTCTACAGGTTCTTCAAATAAACCACTGAGATTGATAATATCTGGTTCAGCTGTTATTTGAACTTCAGGAGTTTTAGGTTCAGCTGAATCAGTAGTTTCAAAATGTTCATCAGTAGTTCCTGAAGTTGAAGCTATTGAAACTTCTGAAGGTTTGATAGTTGATCTTCTGACTGTGTTTGGAGTCCATGGTGCAGGACTATCATCTTCAAATCCTTGAAAACCATTTTGAGGAGGTTTGGATGATTCAACAGTCTTTTCAGGTTCAAAATAAAATTTGTCAAGATCAAATAATTCAGTAGGATTTGCTGGAATAAGAGTGTGTTTTGATTCATTGAACTTGACATTCAGTGTTTCTTCCACTATCTTGGTTCTTGAATTGAAAACTTTGTAAGCTTTTCTCAAAGAAGAATAACCAAGAAAATAACCTGTATCAACTTTTGCAGCAAACTTAGAAATAGAGTCTTTGATGTTGAGGATATAACATTGACATCCAAAAGCCCTGAAGAAGGAGATAAGGGGCTTTATGCCATGAAGAATTTCATAGGCAGTCTTGGTATGTCTCTTGTTGATAAGAACTCTATTCTGAACATAACATGCAGTGTTGACTGCTTTAGCCCAAAAATACGAAGGTAGGCCTGAATCAGCTAACATTGTTCTGGCTGCTACAATTAAGGTTCTGTTCTTCCTTTCTACCACACCATTTTGTTCAGGAGTTCTGGGAATGCTGAACTGTCTAACAATCCCTTTAGACAGACAGAATTCATCCAGAGTTTTGTTCCTGAACTCTGTCCCATTGTCACTCCTGATGACTTTGACAGATAGAGAGTATTGCTTCTCTACTTGTAGAATAAAGAACTTGATGATTTCAGCTGCCTCATCCTTGGAATATAAGAAGAAGACCCATGTGAATCTTGAGTAGTCATCAATGATGACCAAGCAGTACTTCTTCTTACCAAGGCTCATTATCTTGACTGGTCCAAATAAGTCCATATGGAGTAGTTGAAGACATGCAGTTGTTTTTGATTCTTCAATAGACTTATAGGAGGACTTATGCTGTTTACCTTTAAGACAGGAAACACAGTGTTCTTTGCACTGATGTTCCTTCAAAGGTAGACCCCTGACCAAGCATATTTTTGTGACTTTATTGATGGTTTTAAAGTTCACATGGCCAAGTCTCCTATGCCAGAGATCATTTTCTGAAGTTGATGCCTTTGAGAAGAAACAGGCAGTTTTGTTCAAAACTTTGTCTTTTTCAATGTCCACTGCATAGACATTGCCACACCTTTTGGCAATCAGCAAAGTATGATCTTCAATAATCTTCTCTATCAACTTCTGGCCTTCTGGTGATATGATCTTGCATGCTGTCTTGGTGAAAAAGGAAGATTATCCTTTGTCACACATTTGTGAGACACTCAGCAAGTTGTAGTCAAGGTTTTCAACCAGATTGACCTTGTCAAACTGCATTCTGCCTGAGGATACATTGCCATATCCTAGCACATATCCCTTGGCATTGTTCCCAAAGGACACAGATCCTTCTCTTTGGCTGATAAAATTGTTTTATCAGGTATCTGCATCCAGTCATGTGCATTGAGCCTCCACTATCCACATACCATATGCTGTTCAACCCTCTGGAGACCCTCTGCACAAGATAGCAAATTAGTTAGATTTGGCAACCCAAGCCAGTTTGGCTTTGGGTTTGCTCTTGAGAACAGGTGCAGCTTGTTGTGGACCATTTTTAGAAATCCATGTCTTTTTGGCAATGGATTTGTCATTAAGAACAATGGTGGGTTCTTTTTGGTTTCCACCATCAACTTTGGTCATCAGAAGTTTAACCAGGTTTATCAAATCTTTAACTTCAATAGTTTGTGAAACTGCTGATGAGTTAGGTAAAACTTCTGAAATTGAACTTTGAGAAGATGACCTTTGTTGAGATAAAGGCCTCTTCTTAGAAAGGGTTTTGTTTGATTGTTGTTTGTTGGGGAAAAAGGTATTTTTAAAATCTTGTTTTATCTGTTTTCCCACAATCAGTTGTTGTCTTTGTTTATTTAACTGATTTACCTTTCTATATCTGCAAAGTTCAGTTATGTGGTTAAACAGACCACATATTTCACATGCTTTTGCCTTCTCTTTCTTTTTAGATAGATCAAGAGAGCTGGAAGGCAATTTACTGACAAAATCGGATTTTTGAAATAGGTCATCAGCAGTTTTCAGGGTCTCAACTCCTGATGTAGTTGAAACTGCTGATGACTTATTGTCAGTAGTTTTAACTTCTGCAGTACTTCCCTTTTTGAGGAAGTTCTGATGGTAGGATGTGCATTCCTCCATATCAGAAGTTTGAATCAATTTCTTCCCATCATTATCAGTTTTGTGGGTGAAATCTTTTGGTGATTCAGTATGGGTATATCCAATGCCAAACTTAACATTGGCTGCAGTTTGTTTGTTAAGCAACATTTGATACCCTTTACAAGACTCAACCCATTTTTCACAATCAACCTTGGTGTCAGCAAGCTCTTGTCTGACATTTCCTAGACTGTCTATCATTGTTTTAATTTGTGCTTCTGTTTCAATGGCTTTATCATTCAGTTTGGAAATTTCTTTGTTTTTCAAAACAATTTTTCTTTCCAAATCACACTTCATTTGTGTGTATTTTCTTTCCATGTCAATGGATTTGCCTTGTAAATGCACATTAGTTTCTCTAATTAAAGCAAAAGATTCTTTGCAAGATTTAGAGCAAAGCTTTAACAGAGATTGTTGTGATACCTGTGTAAGAGCAGAATTTGAAGAGTATCCTTTAAAAGCCATTAAGGCAAAGTTCTTTCTGCCATTATCAGGTTCTCCCCAGTTGACATCATAGACCTTATTGTCTGCATCCTGACTGCATTCTGATGTGTCATAAGGAAGACTGCTCCAGTCAACATACCCTGAGGTAAATAAGCTTTGTTGCTTAGGGGGTTGTTGAGTTTGTGCAGGTTGTTGAGTAGTTGGAAAAGGAGGCATGAGCTGCTGTTGTTGTTGAGCAGGCATCTGAACATATTGTACTTGTGGCACATATTGAACATGTGGAGCTTGTGCCTGTACAAAATGAGCACTCCCTTGAGTTCCATTATTCCTATTATATGAGGGGTTAAATTGATTTCCAGACATTGGTTGGTTGTAGCTAGAGCTTCTACATTCTCTAGCAAAGTGTCCCAACTTTTGACACTTATGACATCTAAGTTTAGATTTGTCAAGACCAACTTTTGTTGTAACACCGGAAATTTAATATAATTAGAACTTTGTAAGAAGTGAAAGTTTATTATATTTAAAATGTGATGGTTTAACAAATATACATGTAGTTAAAATTGATTAGTAAAATATCTATCTAAATTGAAGTTTACTAATATGTCAGATGGTATTGAAACAAGAAAGAACGAGATTGTATATATAATAAAAATAATATTAACATAGATGAAATTATGTTGACCAAGTATTGCCAACTCTCGATAACAACCCACTCCCCTGTTTTCCAGCCATACCGTATCCGCATAACCCAACCTTATTTTTGTATTTCACAACTGATCAACCGAATAACATGGGATGCGAACTTGTTTCCATGGATCTTTATTTATAACCCAAAGAACCCATTCAGAGCTCCATCGCAAACCTCTTCTTCTGATTGAAACTATGCCGCAATCAGTCCACCGCCGTCGTTTTCAACCATTCTAAACCACCTTCGGGTCTGTTCGTTTGCTTAGATTCGTGAGGTTCGCATATTCTTTGAAGACTATTTGCTAACTTTGCTTTGCTAATAAGGTACGGATTCCGTTTCCTTCTCTTCATAGTATTTTTGTTATATATATATATATATATATATATCCGGTCCGTTACTTTGTAGTGCGGATTTTGTTGAATTCATATGTTCCTTTGATTTTGATAGCATGCAATATACCTTCATTTTGTGATCATTGTTGCATGTTCCATTTAGACTTGTGCTAATATTTTTAAAATATGGAATAGCTTTTGTACTCTGTCACCCGAGCACTCTGTTTCTGACTTGTCGTTGGGGCGTCAGCGACATGAACACTTTCCGTGACAGTGCGTAATAAAAATCACGGCGTCTTTAACATGGTCCCTTAGAGGCGTATGGATATATCCTAGATCTGTTTCTGATTTCTGACATCTGATATATGTTTCTGTTTTCTGGAGATGAATGTGTGTACGCCACGCGCACCATCTCATAGGTGCATGGACTAGCTATCCGTGTACCCCCTCTGTTTAGGCTCGTGGGTGCTTCTGCATTACGTGACTTATTTATTGGCTTGTGTAGTCACGTATTTTAGTATATGATATGTTTTGAGTTGATATATATCTGTTTTGTTCTGTATGTATCTGATATAAGTTTGGAGATTCGATTCGTGTCAGTATCTGTTTTCAGTTTCAACTTTTATTTCGGTTCAGCTTCGGTACCTTTTCGTAGTATTGTATGTCCGGCTCTACTTGTACTATTGATCTCTCCGTTACTGAGCAACCTTTGGCTCAGCCGTATTTTCTTTGTTTTGTTTTTCTTATGTGTTCGCAGGTAATCTGGGGAATCAGGGATGAGTGAGAGAGTAATGACGTTCAAGAATAATTAAACTCTCATTTTTGTTTATTTCAGTTTTAAATAAATTAAGACTTAGGATTTTGTACGGTTTGATTTAAGACTCTCGATTGTCTTTTCAACTATGTTTCTATTTTTAAATGGATTGTGTTTGGTTTTGATATCTGTAATAGTGACATTTCAACCTGTCCGGGTTGGGGTGTGACAATTATGGTATCAGAGCACCAGGCTCTTTCCTGTAGAAAACTTAAACTTAAATAAATAAACCTGTGAGGTAATGGGTAGACGCTGGGTTAGGATTTCAGCTTTTGATCAATCGTCATGCTCATTAGTTTCTAATATTCGATTTATCCGTTTGAGTCTTTTATGTCTTTAGTTGCTACCTGCATATACGATACCTAGATTTCTGGCGTATAATACGTTTAGTCCGTCATCAGCATGGTTTCACTATTGAATTCTTGAATTAATCGAAACTTGGTGGATGACACGATTAGAGTGATTATTTCACGTAATGCACTCGATGACACGCTACAAGAACATTTCCACCATATGTGCTTTAAAAAGTGTTTGACATTCGTTTTATATCCTAACTTAATTGACGTACTTTAGTTATCATCTCGATGTTTCCTAGAACTATAGTAATTAATCATGATTCATTTAATTTCATTTCGTGTTTCCTTAAATTGGATATGTCACTGAAATACATGACGAGAGAACCGTTAGGGCACCGTTGTAAGGTAATTGATGATTACGGTCGCGAACGCAATCATGAATTACAGGTACATATGTGCGCTACTGGATTTTTATTGTGTAGATTGATGCCTATTCGAATCCGTTTACGTCTGATATTAGATATGTGCGATATAAATCTTGATTCGTTTCCGCTCTTGTTTACTCGTCATTCTAACAAACCAATGATTCGTTTAGTATTTGGTGGTGTTATACATTTTCGCTATCTAGAATATGTTTCGTATATGTTATATATAAATTTGCTTGTTACTCGTACTTAGCAATTTTGAGGACAAAATTATTTTTAGGAGGGTAGAGTTGTAACACCGGAAATTTAATATAATTAGAACTTTGTAAGAAGTGAAAGTTTATTATATTTAAAATGTGATGGTTTAACAAATATACATGTAGTTAAAATTGATTAGTAAAATATCTATCTAAATTGAAGTTTACTAATATGTCAGATGGTATTGAAACAAGAAAGAACGAGATTGTATATATAATAAAAATAATATTAACATAGATGAAATTATGTTGACCAAGTATTGCCAACTCTCGATAACAACCCACTCCCCTGTTTTCCAGCCATACCGTATCCGCATAACCCAACCTTATTTTTGTATTTCACAACTGATCAACCGAATAACATGGGATGCGAACTTGTTTCCATGGATCTTTATTTATAACCCAAAGAACCCATTCAGAGCTCCATCGCAAACCTCTTCTTCTGATTGAAACTATGCCGCAATCAGTCCACCGCCGTCGTTTTCAACCATTCTAAACCACCTTCGGGTCTGTTCGTTTGCTTAGATTCGTGAGGTTCGCATATTCTTTGAAGACTATTTGCTAACTTTGCTTTGCTAATAAGGTACGGATTCCGTTTCCTTCTCTTCATAGTATTTTTGTTATATATATATATATATATATATATCCGGTCCGTTACTTTGTAGTGCGGATTTTGTTGAATTCATATGTTCCTTTGATTTTGATAGCATGCAATATACCTTCATTTTGTGATCATTGTTGCATGTTCCATTTAGACTTGTGCTAATATTTTTAAAATATGGAATAGCTTTTGTACTCTGTCACCCGAGCACTCTGTTTCTGACTTGTCGTTGGGGCGTCAGCGACATGAACACTTTCCGTGACAGTGCGTAATAAAAATCACGGCGTCTTTAACATGGTCCCTTAGAGGCGTATGGATATATCCTAGATCTGTTTCTGATTTCTGACATCTGATATATGTTTCTGTTTTCTGGAGATGAATGTGTGTACGCCACGCGCACCATCTCATAGGTGCATGGACTAGCTATCCGTGTACCCCCTCTGTTTAGGCTCGTGGGTGCTTCTGCATTACGTGACTTATTTATTGGCTTGTGTAGTCACGTATTTTAGTATATGATATGTTTTGAGTTGATATATATCTGATTTGTTCTGTATGTATCTGATATAAGTTTGGAGATTCGATTCGTGTCAGTATCTGTTTTCAGTTTCAACTTTTATTTCGGTTCAGCTTCGGTACCTTTTCGTAGTATTGTATGTCCGGCTCTACTTGTACTATTGATCTCTCCGTTACTGAGCAACCTTTGGCTCAGCCGTATTTTCTTTGTTTTGTTTTTCTTATGTGTTCGCAGGTAATCTGGGGAATCAGGGATGAGTGAGAGAGTAATGACGTTCAAGAATAATTAAACTCTCATTTTTGTTTATTTCAGTTTTAAATAAATTAAGACTTAGGATTTTGTACGGTTTGATTTAAGACTCTCGATTGTCTTTTCAACTATGTTTCTATTTTTAAATGGATTGTGTTTGGTTTTGATATCTGTAATAGTGACATTTCAACCTGTCCGGGTTGGGGTGTGACATTTGTTGAGTTGTTTAGTCCTGGAAATTTCCTTCCTGACCTTTTATAAAATTTGTTAGTTTTTAAGCTTAACAAGGCCAGTTGGTGCAATATTTCCATTTCTTCTAAGTCATCACCGCTGAAATATTTTAAATCATCCATGATGAAACATATGTTGTCAGCAGTTTGACTCAGTTCTTCATTGTCATAAGCTGGGAAAGATCCATCTGATGAGATCCCAGCTGTTATGTCAATGTGGTCAAAAGAACCAAAATTATTAGAACAGGATGGTGAGTCTTGTCCTAATAAGGCTGTGCTACCAGGAGTATAGTCATCAGCAGTTTTACCAGATTCTTGTAACTTCTTCTTTTGATTAATTTCTCTTTCAAAAGTTAACAATTTACCATGTAACCTAGTTAGGTTTAAGGTGTTAAAATCTGAACTTGTTCTGAGGACTATAGAGTAAGTTTCCCATTTAGAAGGTAGAGATCTTAAAAATCTATGTAACATAGATTCATTTGAATAGATCTGATTATTAATTTTTAACTCAGAAATAAGTGAAGAAAATCTTTCAAACTGTTGAGTTAAAGTTTCTCCTTCTATGTAAGTAAAAGTTTCATATTGTTGAGCCAATATTTCTCTGATGTTGGCTATCACCTCAGCAGTTCCTGCAAAGTGCTCTTTTAGGCAATCCCACAGCTCTTTGGCACTTTCACAGTGTAAAAGGCCAGCATATATTTCGTTTGGGAGAGCCATAGCCAACATGGAGAAAGCTTTTGCATCAAGCTCAAATTTTTGGAAATCTTCCTCCGTGTATTCTTTTGGATCTTTTGGTCTTTCAGTCTTTCCCTCTGGATCACTTACAACTGGTTTGTGAGGTCCAAAAACTACAGACCTCCAACATCCAGTGTTTGTTTGGGAAATAGTATGTGCCAACCTTTTAGACCATATGTTATATTCATTTCTGACTAACATAGGAGGTTTGTTGGCAGATCCAGTATTGTAGGGATCCATTTTTAAGAAGTTTGGATTTGTCAATACTTCTTTAAAGTGATGGATTAAAAAGTGAGCCTTTTATCCTTTATTGAGTATCAATATTGAGCCTGTGTCTGAATCTCAATTTGTTAGATTGATTTTGATCAGATTAACCAGTGCTCTGATACCAATTGTTGGATCAGTGGCTTAGTTTTATGAACACTTATGTATCAGATTTATATATGAGTTATTAAGCAGCGGAAAGACAAGTGTTCAAAGGTCTAAAAGATCACTTTGATGAGGAGTTATTACTCCCACTTGACTGAACAATAAATGAGAAACAATAAATACAGTTAAGTGTAAAGCAGTAAGAACAATTTATGTTTCTCAAATGTGAAATGGAATTGAAAATTTAAAGCCGAAGGATTTCAATTTATATCAAAGGAATTACACAAAATCACATATTGAAATAGATGAACAAACTCATCTATTTATAGACCAAAGGACTAAACCTTTGTCTGAAGTAACCTAAGATATTTCGGCTAAAAGATAAGGTTACAAAAGTCTTTACATCGAAACTTGTAATCAAGACTTTAACAAAACAATATAATAACAAAAACTAAAACTGCTGATCTTCAGTCGGTTAGAAGCTTCTGAATACAAAGTGCTGATGAGTGACAAACTTCTGATGAGCAGTTTGTCTTCAGCAGTTCTTCAGTGAAATGTCTGGTTAGACTTCAGAACTTCTGATGAGTTTACTCTTCAGTACTTTGGTGTTTGTTCTTCAGTACTTCTTCATTTGTTCTTCAGCAGTTCTATACTTAGACATATATGAATTAGACTAAGGTTATCAAAAGGTGGTTTCGTCAATCCTCTTTGTCCCAACAAAGTTAAGATATGGCTGCGATGCGACCGTGGTGGCGAACACCACAGTACAGCCAAAGTACGGGTTTCGGGTAGCAAAAAGGTTAATTGTCCCTTTAACTTGATATGGAAGCTAGGCAATGATCGTTTGAAGTTGGAGGTAAATAACCCGAATCATAACCACGACCCTTTTAACAAGTTGAGGGTCACATGTTTGCTAGGAGGCTGACACCGCTTGAAGAAAAAATGGTGGAAAGGCTTTATTTTCAAAACATGGACCCAGCAAACATACAGTGGGCAACAAGAGAACAAAACCCGAATAGTGTATGCATTCTACGAGACATACACAATATCATAAACAAGATTAAACACACAGTGTATGACGACCAAACTCCAATGCAGGTATTATTATTAAATATTATTAAATACAAATATTATTATTATTGTTAAATATTAAATATTGTTATTATTATTCTTATGTAGATACTCGAGATTATCTTGGTTGAAAAGAAATTTACATACTACACCCGGCATAATTCGAAGACAAATGCTGTTGAGGATATTTTCTCTCTACACCGGGTCTTGTACAATCTCCGGCGTGCCTTCCCACATGTGTTGTTGATCGACACCACCTACAAAACGAACGAGTATAGAATCCCCTTTGTTCAAGTTGTGGGTGTGACATCGACAAACAAGTCGTTTTGTATCGCCCATGCTTTTATCATTAAAGAGAAAATGAGTGACTAAGTATGGGTGCTATAGAGGCTCAGAGATTTGCTGCAAGAGTGTATGGAGCCACGTGTAATTATTACAGATAGATATCTAGCTCTAATGAATGCATATGATAGAGTTTTCCCAAAAGCTTCAAAGTTGCTATGCAGGTAGCATATCTCACAAAATATTGTTATTATAATTATTTTATTATTATTATTATTATTACTATTATTATTATTATTATTATTATTATAGCTATTACTATTATTATTTCTATGCAGGTGGCATATTTAACAAAAGGATTTTCAGATGCAGAGTGGAAAATATTTTTACAATCTTGGGCTCGACTGTGTAAATCTTCTAGTGAAGAAATATACGTATACAACCTTGACCGGCTCTATCAACGTCTGTGTGCGGACGGTCGAAAGGGTATATATTCTAATTTTTTACTTTACAAGCATGTATACATGCATACATATTTTCTTTATTGATATCGTTATTCTATTTTTTAAAGAGGTCTTTGAATACATGCATGAAGCTTGGCTCAAAGATTATAAAGAAATGTTTGTGCAAGCATGGACAAACACAAACTACACATTTGGCCAGTATACGACCAACAGAGTTGAGAGTCAACATGCAAGGATTAAGAGTAAAATTAAGGGCCCCAACATCTCGCTCGACGCACTTGTGATAAAAATAGACAAAGTTATGGAGTCACAGCGCATAGCGATAAACCACACGTTTGAAGTCAGTCGGGCACAGAAAATGGGACACCATGACTTACCGATTTTTCAAAACATACTCGGTAAGGTTTCCCATGTAGCGATCGATATGTTTGTCCTCGAGCTCAAAAAGATAAAATATTTTAGGAAAATAAATAAGACTTATGATCACCAACTTATGACGAGTTGTGGATTGCCATGTGCATGTCGACTGGATTCGTATGAACGAGTTGTGGATTGCCATGTGCATGTCGACTGGATTCGTATGAAAGAAGAGGTAATACCAATTTTTTATACTTATTATTATAATTATTATTATTATTATTATTATCTAGATTATTATTATTAACTGTGAATCTATATCATCTAAAGGAGTAACTATTGCTGAGGTGGCACCTCTAGATGGCCTCCATTCTAACCATTTAACTTGGGTATGGGTATTCTAACCCGGCCCGTGACCCTATTTTCTTACCCAATTACCCGCTAATAAAAGCCTAAATGTCTGAGGTTTCTTATTCACGTATCTCTCTTAAAACCCTAAAACTCCATTATCTTGCATAGTGCCTCCCCCTATCATAATTCCCTCTCCTTCATCTCCTCTTCTGCTCTCTCTCTCTAGCATCTGATCTGGTTCTGTTTGAATATCTTCAATCATAACAAACGATTAGTGTTCCTCTGATTCATGGTATGATTATCTTTATTTTTCTTACATTTATTTTACGTATTTTTATTTATTTTGTATTATGAAACCCTAAAACGTTTATGATTGGGGTTAATTGTATACATCTGATTCTGCATTTCATTTTATAGATTCATTTTTCTATTTACAGTTTAATGTTGCTTTCAATCATTTGTTTTTCATTTTAAGAATGCTAGACTCCAATACAACGCCTCTCAATGATCGCCATTAGGTATGGATTCTCTTGCGTCGCATCTTTTCTATTATCATCATTTATCAATTCTAAAGTATTGTTGTCGGTTTTGTGAGATTCGACTTGAACGATTCTATATTTCCAAATTTGTTTTGTGATTATGTTAACCTGTTTATATATATTTTCTGTTATTGATAACCTTCCAGTTTAATGGATTTTGTATATTTAATTGAGGATTTTGCTTCAATACGTTCCTGTTGTTGATAACATGTTTTGTCCTGATCTGGTTTTCTAGTCGAGGTTTTTAGGTTTTGACTTGAACGACTCTATATTTTCTAGATCTGTTTTTTAAATTGTTGTTGTCATTAATCTGATTTTCAAGATCTGTTTTTGTGATTATGTTAAATATTTACATTCTTTCTGGTATAAAATGTTTTAGGGAAATATGTAGTTGTTTATATCTTTGTTGCACTTTCCTATGTTTTATAATAGTACTCTTTAGATGTTTTTGAGAATTACTAATTTTTGGTCCTTCATAATTTTTTGGGAATATTTGTGAGTATGGACCCGAATGGAAAGGGATTCGGAATTAAGATCTGGAAATCGGACCCTTTTTTCTAAATTCAAATTGATTGGAATATTGAACTGCTTTCCTAATTTTGAGGCTACAATCTTGGAAATAATAGTGAGCATTAAAGTTGGGTCGATTACATTGAATGCATTAACTATTGGTTGACCAAGAAACTTAGGCGCCAAGCATAATTTTTTCAAAAAATTATAAAGGAGTCGGGTTTATAATAATTCATGTTTCTTTCATTACTTCTTTTTGTCATGTTTATTTTTAAGTCAGCCTGTTTAATATTTGCTTTTTTTAAGACTGCTCGATAATTATGGATCTGATATAATTATGGAGCTTTTAATTTTGGATTATTGGTTTCCTAAGTTTGTTCCACATATTTGAAAAGGTAGTAAATGTCCTTGAATGCATTAATTATTGGTTGACTAAGAAACTTAGGTGCCAAGCATAATTTTTTCAAAAAGTATAAAGGAGTCGGGTTTCACACCCCGACAGCGCACATCAGAATGCATGTCATGAGGTAACGGAAGTTGTTACCATAAAGTTTAGCAAATCACTTGAGTATACGTATGGACATCTTGCAACCACCCTCTAGCCCAACACATTTAAGCTTTTGGTCCAAGAAAGTTTTAAAAATATGTCATAGCCAAGATGGAGCGAAAGTATATAAGAAGTGTTTTTACAATTTATTTAAAAAGAGATAAAACATAGATTTCATAATTTAAGGTCCCAATCATCATGTCCATTTGTAGTGCATGCTAAATCCACTCTCACAATAGCCGTACTCATCCATACCTGAAAAACATGCTTAGAAACATCAACATATTGTTGGCGAGTTCACAGGTTTAAAAGTAATAAATAAACTTTCAAGTTTAACGAAAATGCATGATCGATTAGCACTAAATGAGAACCAAGTAGACTAGCTAGGTCTTACGAGTATGATGTATCCAAAGGCTCCTAGTCAAACCATAACTTTGTTCCCGTGGTCACCTCTAGCCCAAGAGGTGCCTTTTGGAGCTTACATTCTTTTTCAATAAGATCCTAAGTCCGTCTGATCATGAAAAAGGGGGCGTCAACCCAATAGATCTACAATATAAACAACGGCTCTAGCCAAGAGTTAATGATTAAGAAGTGATGGGAGTGTGTCAACATGCCGGGACACTGGTGTCACGAAATCGTTCCCACCGGTGCACATACCTAAGGTCATCAAGTGTTCTACATCTCTAGTCTAACTAATCATACAAGCATGTTAATCCCCCAATTTGTAAAAACGTTCAAAAACATTTAAAGAAAAGGGGCCGTGAAACTCACCTTTATGCAGCAATCACAACGTCTTCCAATCTGTGTCACACTCTTTTACCAAACTATGCCCTAAATATGTATAGGGTCGTTTAGCAATTAATCTAAGTTTAATCAAGTATTTCAGCAAACTTTCATTATCCAATTTATCAAAAGCCTCTTATTCTACTTATCCTCTACCCTTTTGACCTATTGGTGACTTGATATTTGATCAAACTTTAGATTTCGTATGCACACATATAAAAACATATCACCCATCCCTTGGGTCCTTTATTTTATATCCATCCGTCCATAGTTTATTTCATGCTAATGTCCCACAATTTGATACAACCATACTAACATTATCCGCTATTATATCATCATATAACACAATCATGCATATTCGAGCAATTTTCATGTCAAACAAACTTTCAATACCTCGAGTTAACCTATGATTTCCTTATAAGCTCTATTTAAATCATAGAACATGCATATAATCCATGTAATAAGACTACTTTTGCTGCTCTACGTTTGCTACAACATGTACACATATTATGCCTTAAAATCACGTTCCAAACGACTTTCAGGACATAGATTTGCACTCTAAGCGTCTATTATCAAGGTAAACATATAATGTACCTTGATTAGTGATTTTATACTACATTTAACACATATATAGTTGTTTTACATCAGACATAAATGCATGCATTCTAAGTGCACAAAAATTCATCAAAATCATGCATTATAACGCGTCTTTTGCAAGAATACTTAAGTTTTCGTCTTAGGTCTTTCATATTAACTTTATTATACTTTATTTTTCACCAAAATAAGTCATGAAAACCTGTTTCAAATCAGTTTTAGAAAATTAGATCCTAAAGCTTAGTTTTTGGCGTTTTAAGCCGAAAAACGGGTTCCGATAATACATGCAAGGTTTCCCAAGCGTGTAGATCCTATCAAAACTTGTTTTGCACTATTTTAGGTTTATGAAATCCATTAAAATACCATTATGATCAGACCTGTGTTTTTATCCAAAATCATTCCAAACTTGACAACAAACAACTCATTCAAGTCCTTATACATCAATAAGTCACATTTCATCTATATAATCAGAATCTCACTTATCCAAGTTATCAATAACATCATCTTGTTATTATTTTTCAGATTTAATAACATTTATAAAAACCCTCTTGCATGAAGTTAAAATCAAAGGATCTAGACATTTTAATCATCAAGCATCAAGAACTAACATTCCAATAACTCACACACACACACCCACACCTACAAACACACACACATACACACATACTCACGCCTACATACATACATACATACATACATACATACATACATACATACATACATACATACATACATACATACATACATACATACATACATACATACATATCCATTCTCTCATTCCCCGTTATTTGTTTTATCAAAACCTTTATCAATCTTTGATTGTTTGGCGAAATCTCTATTAAAACTGAAAAAAACAAGGATCTTTAGCAATGTTTTTATTCAAGAACTAACCTCTAAAAACTCTTGGAAACAAGGGTTTCTTGCTCTAAACTCTTGGATTCTTGAGAGTTCTTGTTACTAAAAACACTTCATTGCTTGATGATCCATGATTGTTTTGTAAAAGAATAATCAAAACAATCTCTTAAGAAAGGGGGGGGGGGGGGCTTACGGTTTTGGAGAGAGGGAGAGAGGGAGAATGAAGAGTTTTTGTGTTTGTGGGTTATAGTGTAAGAATGAATGAATGCGTGTGTTGGAAGATGTTAAATATTGGGGTTTGTGTGATAATAATAGTAATAATAATAATATTATTATGATTGGGGGAGGGGTGGGCGGCAACCGAATGGGGGGGGGTGGTTGGGTATTATATATATTTTTTATTTTTATAAAAACCTTATCACATAATACCTCCTTTCCACAATTTATATAACCCCGATATACTAAATAATTAAGGTTTTTACCCACTTAGCCACTCATACCATTTCCCTGATTAAAACATCTGTTTCTAGCTAAGTTAGTTATTTTAGAGGTTTCCCTACCGTTCTGAGTTTTATTTTCGCGTTCCGACTCTAAATCGTGAAACTACTAGACTTAGATGATTTAAAAACCGCTAATTTTAACTACCACTAACCCTAATAATATTTCCACTCATGAAATGTTATTTTACGCTCAACCGAATATTTCAGGTCAAAAGAATTAGACCTTCCAAGGCTAGCCGGGTAATTACCATTGCTTAACCTGGACAATTCATGTCTGAGTAATGCGAACTTCTATGGTTCTTGCACTCGGCTAATATTTTCCTAAAAGTTTCAAATCACCAATAATACATCTAATGCATCACACCCTATACTATGATGGTAGATTTTATATAATCCAGGTAATATCTGGATTTTTTCCGGTTGTCACATAAGGTTTATAATAATTCATCTTTCTTTTATTAATTAGTTTTGTCATGTTTATTTTTATGTCAGCGTGTTTAATATTTTCTTTTTTTAAGACTGCTTGATAATTATGGATCTGATATAATTATGAAGCTTTTAATTTTGGATTATTAGTTTCATAAGTTTGTGCCACATATTTGGAAAGGTAGTAAATATCCTTGAATGCATTAATTATTGGTTGAATATGAATTTTTGAAGAACAAACTAATTTAATGGTGAGAGGTGAAACTAATTGCACTGACTTGAGTTTACTTTGAACCGACTATGCCTTGTTTTTTTAGATTTGCGCTGACACCATGTATTCATGATATTAAAAAAAGATATTCCAGCTATTGTTGTTCTAGGTTTTTCTTTTTGGTTTTTTTTATATGTTTTTAGTAACTTTTACATGGATATATCGCTAATCTAACATGACCCAGGTTCAGTTCCAACTAAAATTTCAATTTGACCCATGATTTTTATCTTATGATGTTACTGTTTTTGGATTCATTTTTGGGTTTAAATGAGTAGAGCATCAGGTGTTCGATGAAATGCGTCAAAGAAATTGTTCAGTTTATTATTGGTATGTTAACATAGTGATTAATGGGTACTTAGATTGGTTAACCTACTCTTGAGCCCACCTATAATGTTGGGTTTATAACTTAAAAATATGTTTAATAATACGAAAGTTTAAAATAAATATCAAAATAATTTAACATAAATAAAAGAATAATTATATTTGTTTTCTAAAATAAGTTGATTACAAATTTAAATATTAAGCATAATCCTTTGTAATTTCGAAGTATATAATTTTCAGCAATTACACTTTCTTAAATTTTGCTTATGTGAGTTCACAAAATTACCATATTAATTTAATGAAATGATAGACAAGTAATTTTCTTTTAAAATTGAAATATCAAAGTTTAGCATTGACAATAATGCTTAACTTTTACTGATAAAGATCTTCATTCTCACATTCAAAAGTAAGTTAAGATTGAGTTACTTACCGAAAAATCATTTTTATTGTTCTTAATTACCTTATCTTTTGTTTGCAATTGTCCTTATTTCCCTCAAATTTGCTGTTGCCGGTATGGTATTCTAATATTGATTCATTGTGTCTCTTATCTGAGAGTAGGGTATTACAAAAAAAAACATAAATAGTTTTCTTCTTTTGATATTCTCTTATACAATATTTTTCTCCTATTGATATGTTTTCTTCTTTTGTTAAAGCAACTATATATTGCACTATTTCCATGTACTTTAAATCAATAGGAATGGACATTTGAAGTTATAGGCATGACAGGTTTTTACAATGTGAGTGGTTGATTTTAGCGGTGTTAAGTTTTGCATCCGAAAGGCTAACAAGGTGCAAAAAGCCAATTAGATCATCTGAAGGCACTATGGGCGTGTACTTTTAATTTGGATCTTCAAAAATGGGGAGGTAATATTTCAATCCAACCATCGTTCTAAAAAAATGCCAATTAAGATGACCATTTCTCCAACATATGTGTGTGTTTTTCTGCAGAATTTGGGTTCATTGCCTTCTCTAAAAAGAGATTTAGTGTATTTGCCATGTCATCTGTTGCAAACGAGGCATCAACTTTCATTCCAGCAGCTTCAATATTTTTGCCTGAAGCAATAAGGAAGCAAGTACTGGATTTTGTAATCATTTAACTAGTTTTCTATATAAAAAATGCGATTAATTTATATGTGAGCGCATATGTTACTGATTGAGAATACATACCTTGTGCTCATATAGTAAAGAGGATTAGAAAATAGGGCAGATGTAATTATTTTATAAGTTGGAAGACGTATTGTAACACCGAGATATTTTCTTTAAGAAACAAAATGTGATTGTTTGCATTAAAAGGGATATTTGTAGTGTTGGGTACATTTAGTTGACAAGTGGATCCCATTTAAAAAATGGACGTTGATTAAACAAGTCATTTTTCGTACATGTTAAATGAAGTTGGGTTGTGTTTACCTACGATAATTTAAAACAAAAATACTAAAAAAACATGGGTATCTTGAAATTGATCCTTTAAACCTAGCCTTCTCCCCATTTGGATCCACATATCTCTCAATCAAGAACTTAATTTTTGTTTCCTTCTTTTGCGGCAAGTAATAAGAATCAAAGACATTTTGTTCTTTTGTATTATGTAACTTTCAACAATGTAAAACAACTTTTATACTACAATCTTTATAGAATTTTTTGATTTTACTTGTGGATCTGCCAGGTGTACACCCGGGACTCTAATCTAGTTCTTAATATAGGTATACAAGTATCACTGTCCAAGATCGACGTCTTATGGACACGACTTGATTATATGCCAGAAGAAGTTGAGGCTCCCGATTGTCACTTTCATCCAGAAATGGATGAAGTCACAGTGCAACTAAAGTTGCAACCGCCGCAAGTGAAAAAAGGCATGTTGTTAAAAATAAAGGCGGTGGTGAATCCATGAATGACTGACCATCAACCTCCTGAGGTATATCCCGATACTCGTGGGTGGCCAACAATGAAAGAAAAACAAAAAAAGGAGGATAAGGCTGCGGTTATTATTATTATTATATAAATTTTTGAACATAGGGGAAGCAGCCATTCGGATGAGGTAAACAATCTAAGGATAAACCGATTGTTTATGATAAAGATTTTCCACCGTTGGTAAGAGAAATGTACAAACTAATGATATATACATTCATACATGCATACACATTTATACACATTAAATCTCACGGTTTGACGGTGACAGGTACAAACTCGTCATCGACATGTTTTAGAGATGGCTTCTATCTACATATCATGAATACATTTCAAACATTCAAAATGTCCATGGGGACAGTAACTGTGGGTTCTGAACCGTAGCTGTGTGTTTAGGGTGGGGAGAGGCGCAGTGGCACTTCCGATGGGAGCCAATTTTTAACAATCAAGATCACAGTTGGTACAACGACCTTTACAAGACACCAAATTGGAGTGGAGTGGGATCTGCCCTGGACACCTATTGGATGGATACGCCCTCCACAGGATTGCTAATTATTCAAAAATTTGGGGTGGTTGTTCAATTTTTATGTGTGGGTGGTCATAGTGAGACTTACTTCCCTATGTTCGATGGTCCAAACAATTTTGAAGACCATGTATTCATATCATTTTCTTTGGTTAAGCACAACCATTTCATCGTGTTTGGGTTAGCAAAAGGCTCTCACATGCCAAAACTGAATGGAACGTGACTTGAATTTCGAAATGAACATGCAATGGAGTGGGAGACGTTGTATGAAGATCGTCTACAAAAGGTGCATAAAACAAGAGACTATGTTGACTTAGGATAGCTTATCGTATGTTTTATCATGTATACAAATTATTTAAGGGAAAAAAAGTGTTGTATATGCTAATTTATACTTATGATAAGAATGAACTTTTTTTTATTTTATAAAAAACACAAATATCAAGCTTAAAATACATAAAATACACTAAAAAACTAAAAGAAAAAATCAATCCCATGGGGTCGTGGGGATCCCACGACCCATAGAATCCTCCTCCACGTCCGGTTGAGGTCTCAACGGCCCGGGGAAAACCAAGCTTCTAGAGGAAGCTTCGTTTTATTTTAAATTAAAAAAAAATAATCTCCACTGCCCGTTAAGGCCTCCACGGCCCGGGGAAAACCCTAGAAATCAGAAAAAAGGGGCAGGCACTTCAAGTTTTTCATCTCTCACAAAGCATCTCTCTCTCTCTAACCTGTCTCTCTCTCTCTCTCTCTCTCGCTACATCACCACTGCCACCATCGTCCACCACAACCATCATCCTCCTCCACAACCACCATCCTCGACCACAATCTGTTTCTCTCTCTAACTCCCCCTCTCTCTCATCTCTCAGAATCCCTCTTTCTCCACCACCACTTCCATCCTCCACCGTCTCTCCCCTACCATCTCCATCCTCCACAGTCTCTCTCCAGCACCATCACCATCCACCACCACAGCTTGATTGAAGGCTCCACCGTTTAATGTAAGTTATTTGTTCTTTTATTCCATTTTTTTCATTAATTCAATTTTTAATTGGGGTTTCTGTGGTGGTGGGTGGGGGATTCTGTGGTGGTGGGTGGGGTTTTCTGAATTTGATGATTGCTTCATAGTCAGTTAGGAATCGGTTAGTACTATGATGATCGTAGATTATTGTTTTGGCTTTCTGGCGTTATTGTTTGGTTTTAGAATTTCAGGTTTTAGTGATTCTAGTTTTTAATTCATGTAATGCTTGTTACTTTTAGATTACACTTTTAGTGTTTTCAAGCATGAGAGTGACAATGGAGAGTGCTAGCTTTATTATCTGAAATTTGTTATTAGAGGCAATGGTATAAAATAGGCATTATGAGGTGTGATTCTTGAATGGAATGTAGAATGTAGAATCTTGTAAAGTAGGCTTAATGAGGTTTGATTCTTGAATGGAATGTAGAATGTAGAATCTTGTAAAATGGGCATATGGCAAATATAACATTTAAATATAGGCGTTTTAAACAATGTAAGAGTTTTTTTTAAATATAAGCGCGTAAATGTTACATAGTTATAAAAGCGCTTATAATAAACATATATGTGATTTGTAATATGCGGCGTTTAGTGTAGTTTAGTGTATGCGGCGTTTTTGTAATAACCATACACTAGTGAGTTATGGTAAATTTCATATATGAATTTAGCTTTCTAATCATAACTAAAACATACCTATTAAATTACTTATTTTTGGTCATTTGTGTTGGTATGCAGATACCTGAACAACATCCTCTCTCATCAGCATCCAGCATGCCCTTTTCTTACACTACGCGGTAAATAATAATCATACTTATATTAAAGAATAGTCATTGGTTGGTCGTGTAGTAGTTATGATAGTTTAGTGTAGTTTAGTGTACGATAGTTTAATGTCATAGTCACGACATTTTTGTATGAATTTACAAATGTTTGAAGCGTTTTATAGACGACTTGTGTTGTCTGGTTCGTACAAAAACAGAGGAAACTCTGCCGAAATTTTTATAAAAATCCGAAGCGTTTTTATTTTGTTTAGGCGTTTTTGTAGATTATTGATTGTATGTTTAAGCGTTTTAAACAAAACACGCCTAAACTTATATAATTTAGGCGTTTTAAACAATAAGTTTAGGCTCTTATTTGTTTTGTTTTCGTCTGTTTTGTAGTTATGGAAAACGCTAACGCGCATGTGCCTCAAGATGGGGATCCTCTGGCATTGGAGGAAATGGTAGGCTGGTCATACAGGCTAGATCATGATCCTTATAAGGTGGCTCGATGTGAGAAGATGGTCGAGCATCCGGTACATGCATCGCGCGGAGTTGACTGGGGTGCACTTAAGACAATCTGTGCAGAGGAGTGTGCTTGCGAGTGGATCCCAGCCGATAGCCCTTGGGATCTAATGCTTAATAACCTCCACCATGATGTGCATTGGCCCCTTACGATCGAATTCATCTCAACCTTTTGCTATACGCCGCTCCCAGCCGGTGCGGATCCCAATGCGGAGCATGATCTTGAGATCGAATTCAGATTATTGGTCAGCTCTATACATATTCGGTCGACAAGTGGGCTACGCGTATCGGCTGGTTCGCCAAGGATGAGCTCGTCCAGGATATGTACACTACCGACTTGACCACATTACCAGAGACAACATGCTTATGGCGTGGTGGCCCACTATCGGTGGTCCAGATTTGGGACGCCCGGCGAGAGGTATTATTATTATTTATTAGTATTCTTTCTATTATTTATTATTATTACCATTATTACTATTATTTATTATTATTATTACCGTTATTACTATTAATTATTATTATTATTATTATTATTATTATTATTATTATTATTATTATTATTATTATTATTATTATTTGAAGAAACAACAGGTATAACGATGATTAAAAGTAATCACTGTGGGGTTTTATACACGTGTTCGCTCAGGTACAACCTTTTGCTCACACCGATGATAGAACCGTAACCTTAGAAGATGAGAGTGTGTGTGGTGAGAGTGAGAACACAAGAATCTAAGTGGTTCGGTCAAGAAAGAACTAAGTCCACTGTAAAGAGATAATTATTATTACTTTGGAGATTATGAAGTTGTTACAAGTATTATATCTATGCTAATTATTGCATGTAATTGCTGATCCTTGGCAAAGGCGAAGGAGTCTTCTATTTATAGGAAGAGATGCGAGCCGGGTGAGACGGCCCATAAAATGATGTAACCGATCTGGGCGCAGGCGACGCTTCCCTTTGACACAACATGGTTGACTTACCTACTGGCGTCTGACGTGACGTCTGACCGCAGGAAGGCATGGCTGCACAGTACTCTTACCAGTACCGTTGACAACAGGATGGTGGAAGCATGGGAGCAGTTATGTCACTATTCCTGTCAGTGGTTGTTGGATCACCCCTGACACGTGTAGCCATCTGGTTGGCGCCAGGCCTTTCCAGATCTGACAAAATCTTCTTCATTTCTGATCGTCCGTACCTCATATTAAAAGCTGAGGTTGGACGCATATTCCGCGCGTATCAATACGCGCGAAGATTCCTCTAAACTGATGACGTTGCGTAGTTGACGTCAATCCGCGGGTGAGCTGGTTCACTCGCGCGGATGTAGCTCTGCGGGAAAGATGTCTTGACGAAATTCGGTGATGCAAGAGTTGGTTCCGCAGAATAATGCTCTGCGGGCTTCTTGTGACATTAATTTTTTAGGATAGGGCTACCTATCCGCGCTGGAATTAGGTACCCTATCCCTTCAACTCCCCCAGTCTAGTGCTTCTCCTAGTCTTGCTAAAGAGTAGGTGGAGTGCTAGACTATATTTAGTGTGGGTTGCGGATGATCGCTCATCTGGCTTGATCTTCCATGATTGATTTAGGCTGGGATTTGTCATGCCTGATCCTGGAAAGGGGTCAGGCGGAGAACGTCTTTTTTGATTTTACATCACCGTTTCACGAGGAGGGACGTTTTATGCCTGATCATGAAAAGGAGTCGGGCGGAGAACGTCTTTTTTGATTTTACGTCGCCGTTCTACGGGGAGGGACGTGTTATGCCTGATTCTGAAAAGGAGTCAGGCGAAAGTTTTTTTTTATTTTACGTCACCGTTCCGCGGGGAGGGACGTGTTATGCCTGATGCTGAAAAGGAGTCAGGCGGAGAACGTCTGCGCATAGGTGGCTGCCTTGGTCGTTTGCATTAAATCATTCTTGATGACGTGTTACCTTTATTGGTGTAGTTAATGTGCTGCTGGAGTTGTAAATGTTGTAATAATTGGAATTGACTGTGTCGCCAATCATTTGGAGTAAATGAAGGCTGAGAATTTGAAAAGTTGTAATAACTTCGGAGGAAAGTCCTTGTGGAAGCCGAGGAGCCTGCTATGTCAGATAGCTATCTGGCACGTCGTCATGATGTCTGTCACGTCAGACATGTGGCAGGTGAAAAATTCTTCTGGTGGGTGTCAGGCGCGTGATGTGCCATGTGTGCAAGTGGGTTGATGAGCCATTGGGATACTGCCACGTGGTGAGGACCATGTGTGTGGTGTCAGACGGATAAGTAACCACGCGCGTGGAAGCAGCTAGCAGCACGAGGAATGACGACACGTGACGGTCATCGGTGAGACGTGTTAGGAACGCGTAGTTCCACGCGCGTGTAGTTCCACGTACGTGTGTGAACCGTCTGATGATTCATGTGACATGTGGCGCGATCTTAAGCGTCCTGATGAAAATCAAGGACGGTTATTTTCCTGCTGGTGGGGCCCATCGCAATTAATGCGATGGGTATAAATAGGAGAAGGTTCTCTCTCATTTTTTACTTTTCCAAAAATTTTTCTCCACTTGTGTGCATTTGCCTTCAAATTCTCTTGAATTTTCCGGTGACTTATTTGAAAATTCCATAATATCTTCAAACTTTCTGATCAATATTCAAGTTTTCCAGCGGAGGTTCAAGTTTTCTGGCGAAACTTGTAAATTTTTTTCAGATTTTTCTTCCAATCCTTCTTGTTTTTAAACCATGTCAGAGGCATCTGTGAGCGGTTCTCCTTCAAGGGAGAGGAATGTAGAACAACCACCGGTTCAAGAGAAGATTATAGAAAGGAAGTTGATGACAAACACTCCTATCAAGTGGGCACAAACCGGTTTGCTAAATTTTTCCATCTTTTTGAGATTTCATCAGAGTGGGAGCCGGAGTTGCCTGGTCCGAGTCACACTGTTCTAACTCCCACCACCGGCAAGATCTCTTTGTAGGAAACCCACTTTGTCAAGTGTGGGTTTCGTCTTGCAGCCACCCGTTTCCAGATAGATGCTTTTGTGACATATGGGGTGGCTGTTACCCAAATGAGTGCATTTGGGATGTTGATATTAGTGCACTTCGAGGTGTGCTGGCGCACAATGGATATTGTGCTGACTGTATATCTTTTCAATGTCTTCTTCTTCATGGCAAGGGATGAGATGTGGTTTACCTTCAAGCCATGGCCGAAGGTGACTTCCCTGGCCTCTTCTATCCCCAAGTCCCTTCATGATTGGAAGGAGAGATATTTCTTCGTGAAGAGGGGGGTTATGCCCGTGGCGATGCCGTGGAAGATTCTTTCTGAGAAGGAGCGGGTGAAGGATCGCGAAGTGATGGCGGGTTTTAGGGAGGAGCCCTGGTTTGCGGCGTTGACCACAAATGTGTCGCCCCTTGAGTTAATAGGCTTGACTGAAGCCATGTTTGTGCTGCTAGATACGAGCCGCGTTGGTCTGCGGCCGGGGAAGGAGCCATACATCCTTGGTGAAAGTAATGTCGCTTCTTTGTGTTTGTCATAATAGTATTGAGTTTATGCTTATGTGTAAATGGTGTTTGCAGGTGTATCGAAGTTTGTAGCCTTCGCTTCTCGCGGGATGGTAGCGGTGAAGTGGAGGACTGTCCCCGTGGTCAGGTCCTACGTAATTGATGATTTGGAGGATAAATTTCGCTATCCGCAGTCGGAAGGTGCGCCTATGCATTTCAATATCACTCTTGAGTTCTTGACCTTGATCCTGTTGCTTCTGTAACGCCTGGCGGAATCCCATGTGTCTTTTGGTCTGATTCAGAGTCCACTGGCTGTTCTGGGGGGTTGCAGCATGGCTCGCAACCTTTCAGAGGTCGTGGGCGCTAGAAGACCGTTCCGCGCACCCATAGCTACTCTTCTAGGAAAATTGTTGCCCATACTGACTCTGAATCTACGAGTGCAGGCGGTGAAGCTGTGAGAGGCATGTAGAAGAGGAAGGATGGTCCCCCCCTCTAAGGATGAAGCACCTGATGATAAACCGGTGCACCGCCAGCGGAAGCACCAGACGACATCATCGCGGGGCGGGGGTAGCACCATAACTTCTAAAGGTAGGGGTATAGAGACTGGGGAGTCTAGCCCTGCTAAAATTGCAAGTCCCCACGAAAAAGAGGCATTTACCCAGTTCTCTGTTAATATTACCGCCCCTCCAGCGCGCCAGCATGTCCTTCATAAGATTCTGAAGAAAACTCCTTGTAAGTTACGCTTTCTCCTTTTACGTTTCTTTGTTCCTGATACTTGTCTTTTTAACCTCCTTTGTTTTTATCGCAGTAGTGGTGCCCAAGGTTGTCCCCTCTTTTATTCCGCCAACTCCCACTGAGGAGGAACTTGATGAAGCGGAGCTCAAGAAGGAGGAGGAGCGTCTATGGAAAGAAAAAGAGGAGGCTGAGGCCAAGGCGCAGGCCGAGGAAGCCTTAAGGTGATCTGAGGAGGAAGCAAAACGACTTCGTCTGGAGAAGCAAAAAGTCCAGGTAGAGAAGCTTCATCTTGAAAAAGAGAGAGCAGAGGCAGAGACCAAAATCGGGCCAATAATGCCTCTCGAAAGTTGATGAAGACCACCCCAGCGGGAGGCGCTGGGGCTGGTAGGGGTACACTAAGTAGGGGGACCTTATGGTCCACAGTTCATAAGGACTCCTTCAGGGGATTGGCGAGGACGACCAGCGAGGACGACCGGCGAGGGGGAAGCCTCAACTTGGGCGGAGGGTGATGTGATCTGGCGCCCTCGCTGGACCCTCAGAGAAAACAACCATCTTGCCAATCCTTCGGCTACTAAAGAATTCGTGGCGGAGGTTGTTCCTCCCCACAAAAGGGCTTATCAAGACAGCCTTGAGCGTCCGTCTCTCATATCTGACATATGTGTCGGCCAGGCACTATAGCCGTCGCGCCTATGAGTTAGAAGATAAGATTAAGCTCTTAGAGCAAGACTAGGTGGCGGCGTAGAGGAGGTGGACTGAATCCTACAGGGCTACCAATGAAGAAACCATGAAGATTAAGGAGCGCATACAAGTGCTGAACCAAGAAAACTCCAAGCTTTGTGCAGCTACAGAGAACCAGTCAAAGTTGTTGTCTGAAAGGACCTCCAAGTACGCGGAAGTGCGGTCTGAGCTTCAAGTGAAAGACCAAGAACTTGTGGCCACGACCTCCCATGTTTTTGCACTTAAGGAGGAGTTGCAGGAGGAAAGGGCCTCGATGGAGGAGGCCCATCACACTGTAGTGGAGGAGGCGAACAATGCCAAATCCTTACTTGAAGAATCTGCTGCAGCGCAAGACAGGACCCAGGATGCCATCCGCTGGCTGATGAGCACCGACATCAATGAGGTAAGTAATTTTTATTCTCCTTATTTGTTATGCTGTATATGAAAATATTCTAACACTTTGGTGTCTTGCAGTTCATCAAGCGCTTTTGGAATGAACCGAAGCTTGGAGAGCAAGTCGCTGCTGCTGCCATCGCGTATGGCCACGGCGATGGGTTTGATGAGGGCTTCCACCATTGCATTAATGGTGGTGTGATTAGGCAGGCCGCATATTTTGGCAAGCCCCTGAAGGATGATTATAAGAAGGAACTGGCCAAGTTTGAACAGGTCGAGTTCCCCATCCTTCAGGTGGTTGCGGACTGCAACCGCCATGTTGACCCAGCTGCCTCTCTTCGATACTTTATTGAAGAATCTAACCAGTTGGGTATAGAAGCCAAGAAACGGGTGGAAGAAGCTGAAGTAGAGCGCTTGGAGAGAGAGAGAGCGCTGGGCTGCCACTTGGGAAGGCCCTTCAGGAACCCAACCGGATGTGGAGGTGCAACAAGTGGATATCAGCAATTCAGATTTGTAATTTTTGTGACGTTTTTGTACTTGTAAATATTGTGTTTTTAATTCCCATATGTGAATTATGTTTGTTATATCCATTTGTTCTTGTGCTGGTTTTTGTTAACTTATTTAACCGAGTCATCACCCTGTGTGTAAGTAGAATACCAGCGCCTGTGTGTGATTTCGCAGTCCGGCATTAAGTGTTAGATACTTGTGGCTTGAAGACTGTAGTGCAACACACAACTTGTGCCGTTAGTCCGACTTAGGCGTTAGAAACCATGTCTTGAATACTGTAGCACGACGCATGTTCCAATACGCGACTTTGCAGCCCGACAGGTGTTAACCATGTCTTGAAGGCTGTAGCGCGACGTTTGTTGCAATACGCGGCTTAGCAGTCTGACAGGTATTAACCATGTCTTGAAGACCGTAGCGCGGCGCTTGCTCTGATACGTGGCTTGGTAGTCCGTCGTAGGTGTTAGCCTCGTCTTGAAGACTTTGGCGTGGAAAAACAAGTAGAATAACAGATATAGGAAACAAACTTCATTGATTGAATAAGTACAATGGCATGGTTAGCCGAACTTACAAATAGATTACAAGTAACATGCGCATAGCTGCGCTGCATTCCGAGATCACTGGATAGAGGTTCCATCTAGTCTCTCTAGTGCGTATGCGCCTTTTCCCAAGACCTCTTGGATTTTGTATGGACCTTCCCAGTTTGGAGATATTTTTCCTGGTTTTTCCGTGTTGGAGGCTTTGTTGTTGCGGAAAATGTAAACTCCGATCTTGAATTTGCATTCTTTGACGTGCTGATTGTAGTAGCGCTCTAGTGGTGTCTTGTACTTTGCTTCTTTGATTGCCACCGGTTCGCGACGTTCTACGAGTAAGTCAAGGTTTAACCGGAGCTCTTCGTTGTTGTTCCATTTGTTTGCCATGAGGACTCTTGCGGAAGGACAACCAATTTCAACGGGTATGACTGCCTCAGAACCGTATGTTAAGCTGAACGGAGTTTCACCATTGCTTGTTTTGGTTAGGGTACGATGGGCCCATAGTACATGTGGGAGTTCATCCACCCACTGTTGGATCAGTGGCCTCTTTTTAAGAACACTTATGTGTTTGCAGTTTATAACAAAGTTATAGCACAGCGGAATAGTAACTGTTCTAAGGTTAATTTATCACTTTTAACAGGAGTTATTACTCCCCCTTGACTGAGCAGTTTATGAGAATCAATAAGCAGTTGAAGTATAAAGCAATAAATACAAGTTGTGATTCTCAGATGTGAAATGGATAATAAGTTTAAAAGCCTCGAAGGTTTTTCAATTAATTCAAAGTAAATCACATGTCCTAAAATAGATGAACAAGCTCATCTATTTATAGACAAAGATACAAAGACTGTTGTACTAAGTTATCTAAGATATTTAGCTAAGATATTATACTAAGGATAATGTTTACAACAGACTTTACATCGAAACTTGATCCAAGACTTTAACAAAACAATAAAATACTAAACTACTGAAGTCTGAGTCGGTTATGAAGATAAGATCAACAAACTACTGATGAAAAGACAAACTACTGATGAGTAGTTTTGTCTTCAGTAGTTCTGAAGTGAAGTGTCTGGTTAGACCTCAGAAATACTGATCAGTTCTTCTTCAGTACTTTGCTCTTCTATTCTTCAGTACTTCTGTTTTCTTATTCAGCAGTTTCTTCTATACTTAAGCAGAATATGATTTGGACTAAGGTTATAAAAAGGTGGTTTCTTCAATCCTCTTTGTCCCAACAATCTCCCCCTGGATTGATGAAGCCAAAACCTTATCCAATCTTTATTGTTCTTTATTCTTTCTCTCTTCTAGTATCCTCCAGACTTCTGCTGTCATCTTGGTAGTAAGAGTGTCTTTTTGTTGCTCTGTAAGAGATCCTTGTTCAAGTGTGAGATGTTGAATGGTAAGCAGGTCCTTTGTTGACAATATGCTCAATTCCTTAGAGTTCTTTTAGACCTTACTTGAACGATCTCTCCTGGTCACTAACACTGAGTTTGAATTAGTGAATGACCATTTGATGATATTTACCTTTGACCTGTTAAAGTTAGAGGCATAGGAAACCAAGCCAGTTTCCTGAGGTTGCCCTGAGGATAATTGGTGAATGTCTTCAATTTCTGTGACTCTCAGGTGAGAATCCTTTCTAGCTTGAAGGTCAACACCACCTTGGATAGGAATGTTGGGTAGGTGATGTGTTGTAACAACCTTGGTATGGGTTTTGTCTCTAATGGATTGTTGCAGTTGATAAGCATAAGTAGCAGGATCTCTGAATTGTGTCAGCAGGGGCTTTTCTTCTACATCTAAGTCACCATGAACCAACTGATTTCCTTCCTAGAGTACCATCTTGAAATCAGTCTTCACAGTCTCTTCTGCCTTCCTTTTTGTACCTGGTCTTCTTAATGCACCAGATGATCTCCTTATGATTGAAGTTTGTTGGGCTTCAGGAGTTTCAAATCTATCTGGATTTGCAGCTTTGCTGGCCTTGAACTTCTTGTAAGTTTCATATAAGGTTTCTTCTTTCCATCTTGAAACTGAGGCCTTTGAACCAAAATCATTAGCTAGAAGTTCTTCCACTATCTCAGCTCTTCTAGATTTTCTCTCTTTTTCTGTTGCCAACCTATCAGCAATAAGTTGAGCTCTTCTGGTGAGTTCTTCTGTTGAGAGTCTATTCAGAGAGACTTGTTTTGCCTTGGAATTCTTTGTAATCATTTTGATCAGCTGTGCTCTTTTGTCTTCTTCAGCAGCAGCCTTAAGTGCTCTCTCTTCAGCTTCAAGCTCATCAAGTTTCTCTTGATACTTGACTAATTTTTCTTCAAAGCTCAGATCATCTCTAGCTTCTAGGCTGTTCCACACTTTGTCTTCCTTAACCTTCTTTTGAGCCTCCTTTAAACTCTTCTCCAATAGTTCTTTTGACATTGAGATGGGAGTAGGGTTCAAAACAGTTGTAGTTGTTGTTGTTGGCTTAGGAATAGAAGTTGGTTAGTTTTCAGTTGCCCTTGAAGACTGTCCTTGAATGGGTTGGAAGATAAAACTTCTAAAGGGTGAATGGTCTTCACAACTACTGAAGGATTGTCTTCAGCAGTTTGAGAAATGTGTTCAGTAGTTTCTTCAGCAGCCTTAGATGAACTGAACTCCTGAAGGATCTCCTTTCCTGGTCTTTTGATGGTCTTTTCAGCATCATCAGGTTTTTCAGTAGATACTTCAGTTAATGGTTCCTTAATCTTCTTTTATGAAGGGGGTGTTTTTGGGTGATCTTCAGATTTTTCTGAAGATGCCACTTTTGGGGAAATAGGGCTTAAGTGGTCTTTAACGTGATCTTTGGTGACCAGCTCTTTGAGCTTAGAGACCTCAGATTCAGGATCTTCATCATCAGCCGTCAATTCTTTTTGTGGAATATGTGACTCATTATCCAAGCTAATGGAATCATCTGAATCCCTGATAGTGTCCTCAATGAGAGCAGTATCAGTTATATCATGAGCTAGCTCCAAACTAGTCTTCTCATGAACCTCTTTGTCTTGGAACTGAGGTTTTCCTACTTCAGGCAATAAGCCTTCATCAGTAGTTGCCAAATTTGAGGTCTTAGCAATGTTACTACTGTCCTCAGGTTCACCACTGGGTGATAAATGAGTAGTATCAGCCTCGAAAGTACCAAGGGTTTCTAAGTTTGGGCTTAGACACTCTGGTCCATCCTCATCTCCCTGGTTAGGGCTAATAAGGTCCACATCCATGTCAAATTCTGAAGGTATCTCCCCTGATTGATGTGTTGCTAGGGGAGTGACATGTGTTGGATGGAATCCTTTTAGTCCTTAGAGAAGTTGGGCTATTTCTATGGTTGTATGGTAGGGTTCAGGTTCAGTAGTTGTAATTGGTTGGTGTTCAGTAGTTGGTATGGGTTCAGGATCAATAGTTTGGAAGGATTGGTCAGTAGTTACAGTCTTTTTAAGTCTTTTTCTTTGGAAAATGACTGTAACTGGTTTTCTTTTGGGTGGTGGAGATGGTGTGTGCTAAGAGGATGTTTCAGCCACATCCTTGTCAACTGCAGATTGCACATCAATAGTTTCAGGGTTCTCCACTTCCTGAACTATTTGCTTCTTTGGGTTGGTAGGTTTTTGTTTGAGAGATAAAGGCTTTTTGGATTTCTTTTTGGGTTTTGAAGATGTGGGTTCCTTAGGGATGGGTTGTTCTTCCCTTTGGTCATCTTCTGGCACTGTGGCCGGTTTGTTGTGCCTTGAGAATACTTGGGAAGTTAATGGTTTTAAAATTTTTGACTCACCCACAAGTATTCCCTCTCCAAGTTCTTTTATTATGCACTGCATAACAAACCTTGGGTATAACAAAAACTTTTTCTTTTGATTTTCATGATGTAAGACCAAGTCATTAAAGAACAGTTTTGATGCCTTAAAAGGTGTTTCATTTATTATTGAATGAAAAATAGGTTGAAAAGTTGAAGGCATCTGATCATAAGATCCAGTTTTAGGACTTAAGCACATAATGATATAATGAAATAACAGTTTATATTGTGGATCAAAATATTTCTTATAAACTGTAGCCTGTGCTAAAGTACCTTGATAGCCACATTCAGTCATGGTAAGATGAATGTCAGAATTTGAAACATGCTCTGGAGCATCAGAATCATTCAAACCAAGCCTCATGCTTAAAGTTTCTGGTGATATGGCCATCAGTTTCCCTTGAATGGATGATTTGAGGGAAATCACTTCATTATTAACTGTCACCGCCTCTGCATTAGCCCAGAACTCATTGAGAGTTTCTTCATGTATTGGAGGATCAATGGTGAAAGCTTGATAATATTGGGATTTGGCGACAAGATCAATGATTTCATCGTATTGGGACCAGGCATCATCTTTCTCGAAGTAGCCTCTTTGATTGTGTCCCTGTTTTAGAACGAGAGCCATGGATGTTTGATCGAACAGTAATTTTTAGGTTAGAGAGGGGGGTTTGGTTTTGCTTTGAGAGAGAAAGAGAGAATTTTGCTTTTTGAATGGATAAGTGTTTGAAAAAGGTATTTATCAGAAGTTTTTAACCGACTAGGTCAAACTTCTGATGAGTGAAATGTCAGTTTTACCCTTTTTAATGAAACTACTGATGAAGAAGGTTTCTTCATCAGTGGTTTTGGTCATCTCTTCAGTAGTTTGAAACAGCTGATGAGAATGACTTTCAAAACACTTGAATAACTTCTGATTATCATCAGTAGTTACTTCTTTTCTAAAAATTTCCCATTTTGATATATTTTTTTAAAATTATCAGTAGTTTCTCTCTCTCAAAATTGTTCATCAGAGGTTTGGGACAAATAAGTATGTAAGTGAAATAAAATATGTGCAGAACTAAAAAGTGAAAACACTTACAGACTTTCTTCCAAGTTTAACATCCCAAGCATGGATACAAACCTCTGAATGTTGTTGAATCAAGGGGTTTGGTGAAAATATCAGCTATTTGATTAGCAGTTGTGAAATGTTTCACCTCAATCTTGCCTTTTTCATAGCAATCTCTTATGAAATGATACCTGATTTCAATATGTTTAGTCTTTGAGAACTGAACAGGATTTTGAATGATGCTAATGGCAGATTTGCTGTCTACTAAGAGTGGAGTCTTGGTCTCTTTGATTCCATAATCAAGTAGTTGATATTGGAGCCATTGTATCTGTGATGTACAGCTTGCAGCAGCAATGTATTCAGCTTCAGCTGTTGAAGTTGCCACAGATGTTTGTTTCTTTGATTGCTAGGACACCAGACAGTTTCCCAAGAATTGACAACCACCAGATGTTGATTTTCTTGACATTTTGCACCCTGCATAGTCACTATCTGACAAAGCTGTTAACTTGGTATTGCTTGAAGCAGGATACCAAATTCCCAAAGTAGAAGTTCCTTTCAGATATCTGAAGATTCTTTTGACTGCAATTAGGTGTGATTCTCTTGGTGCAGATTGGTATCTAGCACAGACACAAGTTGAGAACATAATATCTGGTCTAGAAGCAGTTAAATACAGAAGAGAACCTATCATACATCTATACATGGTTTGATCAATCTGTTTCCCTTGATCATCTGGTTCTACTTGTGTGACTGGTGTCATGGGAGTGGAACATGATTTACAGTCTTGTAAAGAAAATTTGTTTAATAATTCTTTAACATATTTAGATTGATATATAAAAGTTCCATTTGTCTGTTGTTTGATTTGCAGTCCCAAAAAGTACTGCAGCACTCCCATTGAACTCATTTCAAATTTTGATTGCATGAGTTTCTTAAAATCTGCACACAGTTTTGAATTTGTTGAACCAAAAATTATATCATCAACATAAATCTGAACAAGTAAGACATGATTTCCAACATGTTTTATGAAAAGAGTTTTATCAATGGATCCCCTTGAGAAGTGATTCTTAAGTAAAAAGTTTGAAAGTGTTTCATACCAGGCTCTTGGAGCCTGTTTTAGCCCATAAAGAGCTTTGTCAAGTCTGTATACCCAGTCAGGATGAAAAGGATCCTCAAACCCTGGAGGTTGACAGACATACACTTCCTCTTTTATTTTTCCATACAAAAATGCACTTTTGACATCCATTTGATAAACTTTAATGTTGTTGGAAATTCCATAAGCTAAAAATAACCTGATAGCTTCAAGTCTTGCAACTGGTGCAAAGGTTTCATCATAGTCAATTCCTTCCTCTTATGAATAACCTTGTACCACCAATCTTGCCTTGTTCTTGATGATCATACCAGCTTCATCTGATTTGTTTCTGAAGACCCATCTTGTACCAATTGGTTGCTTGTTTGGAGGTAAGGGACAGATTTCCCAAACCTGTTGCTTCTTGAATTGAAGCAATTCTTTTTGCATGGCTTGCACCCAATTGTTTTCTTTGAGGGCTTCCTGATATTTCTTTGGTTCCAACTGAGAAATGAATGCTGAGAAAAAGCAAAAGTTGGAAGGCTGGTTTCTTGTAAGTACCCCTGAAGCAATATCACCCATGATTTGATCCAATTGATGGTCTTTGTGTTCAATCAATTGTTGTAGACCTGTACTAGAGGATGGCTCTACAGTTTCTTCAAATAAACCACTGAGATTGATAATATCTGGTTCAGCTGTTGTTTGAGGTTCAACTGAATCAGTACTTTCAAGTTGTTCATCAGTAGTTCCTGAAGTTGAAGCTTTTGAAACTTCTGAAGGTTTAAAAGTTGATCTGCTGACTGTTTTTGGAGTCCATGGTGCAGGACTATCATCTTCAAATCCTTGAAAACCATTTTGAGGAGGTTTGGATGATTCAACAGTCTTTTCAGGTCTGAAATGAAAGTTGTCAAGATCAAATAATTCAGCAGGATTTGCTGGAATAAGAGTGTGTTTTGATTCATTGAACTTGACATTCAGTGTTTCTTCAACTATCTTGGTTCTTGAATTAAATACTTTGTAAGCTTTTCTCAAAGGAGAGTAACCAAGAAAATAACCTGTATCAACTTTTGTAGCAAATTTTGAGATAGAGTCTTTGATGTTGAGGATAAAACATTGACATCCAAAAGCCCTGAAGAAGGAGATAAGGGGCTTTATGCCATGAAGAATTTCATAGGCAGTCTTGGTATGTCTCTTGTTGATAAGAACTCTATTCTGAACATAACAAGCTGTGATGACTGCTTCAGCCCAAAAATACAAAGGTAGGCCTGAATCAGCTAACATTGTTGTGGCTGCTTCTATTAAAGTTCTGTTCTTCCTTTCTACCACACCATTTTGTTTAGGAGTTCTGGGAATACTGAATTGTCTAACAATCCCTTTAGACAAACAGAATTCATCTAGAGTTTTGTTCCTGAACTTTGTCCCATTGTCACTCCTGATGACTTTGACAGAAAGAGAATATTGCTTCTCAACTTGTAGAATGAAGAACTTGATGATTTCAGCTGCCTCATCCTTGGAATATAAGAAGAAGACCCATGTGAATCTTCAGTAGTCATCAATGATGACCAAGCAGTACTTCTTCTTACCAAGGCTCATAATTTTGACTTGTCCAAATAAGTCCATATGGAGTAGTTGAAGACATGCAGTTGTTTTTGATTCTTCAATAGACTTATAGGAGGACTTATGCTGTTTACCTTTAAGACAGGAAACACAGTGTTCTTTAAACTGGTATTCCTTCAAAGGTAGACCTCTGACCAAGCCCATTTTAGTGACTTTATTGATGGTTTTAAAGTTCACATGGCCAAGTCTCCTGTGCCAGAGATCATTTTCTGAAGTTGATGCCTTTGAGAAGAAGTAGGCAGTGTTGTTCAATACTTTGTCTTTTTCAATGTCCACTGCATAGACATTGCCACATCTTTTGGCAATCAGCAAAGTATGATCTTCAATGATCTTCTCTATCAACTTCTGGCCTTCTTGTGATATGATCTTGCATGATGTCTTTGTGAAAAAGGAAGAATATCCTTTATCACACATTTGAGAGACACTCAGCAAGTTGTACTCAAGGTTTTCAACCAGATTGACCTTGTCAAACTGCATTTTGCCTGAGGATACATTGCCATATCCTAGCACATATCCCTTGGCATTGTTCCCAAAGGACACAGATCTTCTCTTTGACTGATAAAATTGTTTATCAGGTATCTGCATCTAGTCATGTGCATTGAGCCTCCACTATCAACATACCATATGCTATTCAAACCTCTAGTGACCCTCTGCACAAAATAGCAAATTAGTTAGATTTGGCAACCCAAGCCAGTTTGGCTTTGGGTTTGCTCTTAAGAACAGGTGCAGCTTGTTGAGGACCAATTTTTGAAATCCATGTCTTTTTGGCAATGGATTTGTCATTAAGAACAATGGTGGTTTCTTTTTGGTGACCACCATCAACTTTGGTCATCAGAAGTTCAACCAAATTTATTAAATCTTTAACTTCAGTAGTTTGTGAAACTACTGATGAGTTAGGTGTAACTTCTGAAGATGAACTTTGAGAAGAAGACTTTTGTTGAGATAAAATCTTCTTCTGAGAAAGGTTTTTATTTGATTGTTGTTTGATGGGAAAGAAAGTTTTTTCAAAATCTTGTTTTATTTGTTTTCCCACAATCAGTTGTTGATTTTTCTTATTAAACTGATTTGCCTTTCTGTATCTACAAAGTTCAGTTATGTGGTTAAACAGACCACATATTTCACATGCTTTTGCCTTCTCTTTCCTTTTAGATAAAGCAAGAGAGTTGGAAGGCAATTTACTAACAATATCAGTATTTTGAAATAGGTCATCAGCAGTTTTCAGGGTCCCAACTCCTGATGTAGATGAAACTACTGATGGCTTATTGTCAGTTGTTTTAACTTCTGCAGTACTTTCCTTTTTGAGAAAGTTCTGATGGTAGGATGTGCATTCCTCCATATCAGAAGTTTGAATCAATTTCATCCCATCATTATCATTTTTGTGGGTGAAATCTGTTGGTGATTCAGTGTGGGTATACCCTATGCCAAACTTAACATTTGCTGCAGTTTGTTTGTTAAGCAGCATTTGGTACCCTTTACAAGACTCAACCCATTTTTTACAATCAACCTTAGTGTCAGCAAAGCTCTTTTCTAACATTTCCTAGGTTGTCTATCATTGTTTTAATTTGTGCCTGGGTTTCTATGGATTTATCAGTCAATTTAGAAATTTCTTTATTTTTCAAAGCAATCTTTCTTTCTAAATCACACTTCATTTGGGTGTATTTTCTCTCCATATCATTTGTTTTGCCTTGTAAATGCACATTGGTTTCCCTTATTAAAGCAAAAGATTCTTTGCAAGATTTTGAGCAAAGCTTTAATAGAGATTGTTGTGATACCTGAGTGAGTGCAGAATTGGAGGAATATCCCTCAAAACCCATTAAGGCAAAGTTCTTTCTGCCATTGTCAGGTTCTCCCCAATTGACATCATAGACTTTGTTGTCTGCATCCTGACTGCATTCAGATGTGTCAAAAGGAAGACTGCTCCAGTCAACGTACCCTGATGTAAATAAGCTTTGTTGCTGAGGGGGTTGTTGAGTTTGTGCAGGTTGTTGAGCAGTTGGAAAAGGAGGCATCTGCTGCTGTTGTTGAGCAGGCATTTGTACATATTGCACTTGTGGCACAAATTGAACTTGTGGAGCTTGTGCCTGTACAAAATGAGCACTCCCTTGAGTTCCATTATTCCTATTATAAGAGGGGTTAAATTGATTTCCAGACATGGGTTGGTTGTAGCTAGAGCTTCTACACTCTCTAGCAAAGTGTCCCAACTTTTGACACTTATGACATCTCAGTTTTGATTTGTCAAACCCAACTTTTGTTCAGTTGTTAAGTCCTGGAAATTTCCTTCCTGACCTTTTGTAAAATTTGTTAGTTTTAATGCTTAACAATGCCAGTTGGTGCAAAATATCCATTTCCTCTAAGTCATCACTGCTAAAATATTTTAAGTCATCCATGATAAAACACATGTTATCAGCAGTTTGACTTAGGTCTTCAGTGTCATAAGCTGGGAAAGATCCATCTGATGAGATCCCAGCAGTTATGTCAATGTGGTCAAAAGATCCAAAATTATTAGAACAAGAAGGTGAGTCATGTCCTAATAAGGCTGTCCTACCTGGAGTATAGTCATCAGCAGTTTTACCAGATTCTTGTAACTTTTTCTTTTGATTGATTTCTCTTTCAAAAGTTAGTAATTTTCCATGTAACCTAGTTAGGTTCGGGGTGTTAAAATCTAAACTTGATCTGAGGACTATTGAATAAGTTTCCCATTTTGAAGGTAAAGACCTTAAAAATCTATGTAACATAGATGCATTTGTATAGGTCTGATTGTTAATTTTTAACTCAGAGATGAGTGAAGAAAATCTTTCAAATTGTTGTGTTAGAGTTTCACCATCTATGTGAGTAAAAGTTTCATATTGTTGAGCCAAGATTTCTCTAGTGATGGCTATCACCTCTTCAGTTCCTGCAAACTGTTCTTTTAGGCAATCCCACAGCTCTTTGGCACTTTCACAGTGTAAAAGTCCAGCATAAATTTCGTTTGGGAGAGCCATAGCCAACATAGAAAAAGCTTTTGTATCTAGCTCAAATTTTTGGAAATCTTCTTCAGTGTAGTCTTTTGGGTCTTTTGGTCTCTCAGTTTTTCCTTCTGGATCAGTAACAACTGGTTTGTGAGGTCCAAATATTACAGACCTCCAACAACCAGTGTTGGTCTGAGAAATTGTATGTGCCAACCTCCTTTGCCAGATGTTATATTCATTTCTGACCAACATAGGAGGTTTATTGGCAGATCCAGTATTATAAGGGTCCATTTTTAAGAAGTTTGGATTTGTCAATACTTCTTTAAAGTGATGGATGAAAAATTGAACCATTTAATCCTTTATTGGATATCAATAAGAGCCTGTGTCTGATTCTCAATTTGTTAGATTGATATTTGATCAGATTAACCAGTGCTCTGATACCAATTGTTGGATCAGTGGCCTCTTTTTAAGAACACTTATGTGTTTGCAGTTTATATCAAAGTTATTGCACAGCGGAATAGTAAATGTTCTAAGGTTAATTTCTCACTTTTAACAGGAGTTATTACTCCCCCTTGACTGTGCAGTTTATGAGAATCAATAAGCAGTTGAAGTATAAAGCAATAAATACAAGTTATGATTCTCAGATGTGAAATGGAAAATAAGTTTAAAAGCCTCGAAGTTTTTTCAATTAATTCAAAGTAAATCACATGTCCTAAAATAGATGAACAAGCTCATCTATTTATAGACAAAGATACAAAGACTGTTGTATTAAGTTATCTAAGATATTTAGCTAAGATATTATACTAAGGATAATGTTTACAACAGGCTTTACATCGAAACTTGATCCAAGACTTTTACAAAACAATAAAATACTAAACTACTGAAGTCTGAGTCGGTTATGAAGATAAGATCAACAAACTATGCAACAACCCGACCAGGAGGGGGCTGGACGTTACGACAGTTTGGTAACAGACTTGCACAACGGAAGCAACGATAGCAAATATTTAAATGTTATACAATTTCTAATCCAAAAATATAAATACATAACTTAAATAATAAACTAGTATTTAAGCAGGGACGAAACGCAGCGGTCGTCGAAGCAGTTAACGGGCTGTTATCCGCTAGCCAATCCAACCTCTACCCGTCCATAACTCTAGAGGCTCTAATCCGTGATGCTTAGAACTCAATCTTCTAATATGATAATCTCTATTCCACGCAAGCAAGCATATACCTCGTCTTTCCGATCATCCGAACGCAGTACCTGAACACATGCTTAAAAGAGTTTGGTCAGCAATTACGCTGGTGAGTCCGTATAAGTAGTTAAGTAAATCCAAAACAGTTTTATTACTTCATAAACCAGTTCGTAAGTTTATACAATTCAAACACTCGTGATGTACAAGCGACACCTCAACCCTAAACGAAGAATCAATAACTGCCATATTGATCCAGTGGCAAAATATATGCCGCAATGGTCTTAAAACCTTAGTGGAGGGTTTCCCGGGCCCCTAAGTCCCGAGTCCACCATGCGTGGGGGATTCCCCAAGTAGTACTACCCATATATTAAGTGGCTTATCTCTAAGTTAATGAGTGTCAGTATTATCCGGCAGTCTGTATCTTGTCACATCAAATAGTTTACACAAAACAGTTTACGCACACAAGCATGTATTCACCACAAAGCATTTAAAACGGAGAAAGGGGAGTGGTATACGAACTCACCTTAGCAGCGATTCTCATCATGTCATATTATCACACAGTTTCCCAAGTTGGTAGCTCATCTATCCTTAACACACAAAGTCCTATGTTAATCACAAACATTAGTGAGTGTAGCCAAACATCGCGGTTACACGTGTGGGTACCAGGATCTTTAGTTGTTATTGTCGACTCATTCTAATTGCTTTACTTAATATAAGTGTATAAACGTCAATTCAATATTCATTTTTATGCCATGTTTATTATCTTAGATTCCATCTATATGCATTATCCGAATTATAAGTGATCACTAAAATACTAATATTAGTGTGAGGCATTCCTGTAATCCTTCCAAGTTCCAATAGTCCTTATTACCGAATTTCACTCAAGACCGAATCAATATCATCCACTTATGTTTTTGGATTCTCTAAGTCTTGAGCAATTAGTCTCTTTTATTAGTTCATACATACATATGTCATATCTATTGTCCGAAGTTCCAAATACATTCAACTACTAAGTTACTCATTGTTCCCATGATTCTCATATTCAATTTACTCATCCTTTTTATGTTCAAGTGATTCTCCTAAGGTCTAATACACCCTAAGTTCATTTTGTTCAATGACTTAGTAGTCTTGCTTATATAGTATCCATTGTTTGCCAATACGACCAAGCTATGCGTATACAATTGTCGTCTTAACACGTAATATTATTAGTTCATAATATATAACAATTCGTTGTTTAGTCCCTAGATAGTTGGTTCGGGTTCGATATGTTATCCAATTCCCACATGTGCACACCCGCCGAATATTAGTTATACCAAAATAGTTCGGATTCCTATTCATACCTTACTGCTTTCCTTCAGTCAACGGGTCTGTTGACCAGGTCAACCTTGTTGACTGTTGTTGACCGAATACCAAAACTCCCAAAGCCATTTCCAACATCAAAACCCACTCCTGACCATCATAAATTACCCATGCCTGGCACCCAATCGTCCCTATTACTGCCATCTTTCACCACCCGAGACCCAACACCACCATCACCCACCTTCGTACGACACCACCACTTCGACTACCACCAACGCCGCCGTCATATTCCTTAATCCATATCTTCACCTTTGGGTTCTAGTATCCTTAACAACAACATCCGCTATAACCATCATCATAAACCACCCCTATAACCACCACTCTACAATCCTAACACCCCCATTAATCAACCAAATATGCAAACAAGAGATTATTGTGCTTAATAACATACTATCCTTTCACCACCTCTGTATTATACCCTTTCTGTTGCTCCTGTAACCCAACAACCACTGAACAACCATCATCTTCAACCACTAATCGAAACCCTAGTTGAAACCTGAACCTCCGCCGCCTGTCACCATCACCATAATCCTGAACGGAAACCTAGACCACCGCCGTCGTCATCATCATCAGCCGTCACCACTGGAATCATCGTGAAACCCCTAACCGGAACCACCATCGTCTGTCACCAACAGCCGCCATCACTGCCGTCTTCCTCCTCTCTGTTTCTCTCTCTACTCTCTCTCCCCATCTCTCTCTCTCTCTCTTAATAATATGGGGTGGGTGTGGTGCTAAAGGTGGCGCCGCCGGGAGCCACCGGGGACTTCACCGTCGCGGTGGCGGTGGCAGGAGCCACCAGCTCCTCTGCCTTCTCTCTTGGTTAACAGATCGAAAAGTGTGTGTGTGTTTTTATGTTCAGTAAACTAGACCAAGGGATGGGTGGTGTGGGTATTTATAAGGGAGCATATTAATGGTTTTTAACAAAACCATTTGACTACAAATGGTTTTGTTATGTGGTGTTGTCACCACCAAGGGGAGGACAAGTGTTCTCCCTTGGTGACTCACCATGCTAGGTTTGAGTCCGGTTTGGGTTCGTTAACGGGTGTCAGTCCGGTCACGTAACGGGTATTATATTATTCCCACGTTATAATAATTATGTATCTCTCGGGTTTAGCTTCTTATTCGTTATATATATTATTCTTTTAATTATTATAATACTTTAAGATGCGAAAAATTTTGGGCCCTAGGTCCGGGGTGTTACAAACTACTGATGAAAAGACAAACTACTGATGAGTAGTTTTGTCTTCAGTAGTTCTGAAGTGAAGTGTCTGGTTAGACCTCAAAACTACTGATCAGTTCTTCTTCAGTACTTTGCTCTTCTATTCTTCAGTACTTCTGTTTTCTTTTTCAGCAGTTTCTTCTATACTTAAGCAGAATATGATTTGGACTAAGGTTATCAAAAGGTGGTTTCTTCAATCCTCTTTGTCCCAACACCCATCCTGTGCGTTTGGTTCGTGCCGCGCTTTGATGTCCTTCACAATACTTCTGTTTGCTTTTTCAACTTGGCCGTTACCTTGCGGGTGCGCAATTGATGTGAAGATTTGCTAGACGCCAAGTTGCGTAAGCCATTCTTGTAGTGCTTGGTCTGCGAATTGCGTACCATTGTCGCTCACAAGTTGTAACGGAAGTCCGAATCTGCAAATAATGAATTCCCAAATGAATTTCTTGATGTGTGCCCCGTCAATCTTGGCTAGGGGCTTTGCCTCAACCCATTTGGTAAAGTAATTAATGGCGGCGATAAGGAACTTGAAGTTTCCTTGCGTCGTTGGAAATGGACCGACCAAGTCAATCTCCCATTTTTAGAAAGGCCAAGCGGTCGTGACAGCACTAGGTCATTTTTGGGGCGCCTGGGGTTTGGCGTATGACGCCGGAAGTTGCCGCATTTGTGGAGCTCTTTGACAGCGTCTAGGTGCATTCCTGGCCAGTAATACCTTGCGTTCATCAGCTTTGCAACTACTATTTTGGGTCCTACGTGTAAGCCACAGATTCCTTCATGAATGTCTCGTATGAGGAAGGATGCATCCGCGGATTCGACGTAGTGGAGTAGCGCCCCGAGGTAAAATCAGCGGTTGTAAGTCCAAGATCTTTCCCGGGTATCAAACAAACCACTCAATGGATGCGGAATATCGATTGAATGGTGAAGAACAAAAGATTAAATCGATAAACACAACTGTATTGCTGTTTCACCTTGCACACAATCTCTAGGATTGTCTGGTACAAGGTGGTGGCCAAAAGTTACAAAATGAATTAGCTAATGAATGTCTAACCCTAACAATGTAGCAAACATAACATTATATAGGGTCCACTAAAGCCTTGGCCCACATGGCCTAACCCAAGCCCATTAACTAAACTAAGCCCAATTAACACAAACAGGCTTAACAAAGACAAGCGTAAACCTACTCAATTTATGGGCCTTACAATATCCCCCTAGGTTTATGCTGTCTTTATCATGGCTTAGTAGGAAGAATCTTTAGATCTTGATCTTCCGATCTTGGGTTCTTTCATCTTGTCTTGGAGGTAGCCTTACAGCTTTAATCATTATCAGCTTTTGCTTGAACATCTTGCTAAAAGAATATGAGAGGAGGATTCTCAGTAACTCTTTTCTTTGTCAATCTTCTTTTTCAAGCAACTTTTCAGGTACTTCTTCAGTTGTACTTTCATCGTCAAAAGATAATTCACTTCAGGTTCTTCTGAGTCAGGTACATCTTGTCATTTAGGTGCTTCATGCTAGTCAACAACTGGAACTCTTTCACTCTTCATTAACCTCTGTTTCTTGATTCGAATCAAATTCTGCAAATTCTCATAATTTTATAAGCAAACAATTTATGCAACAGAGGGTCCAGTATATACATGAACACCAAATACATCAGTGTACTTCAAATTAAAATCTCAAAAACCTGAATTTTGTTCAAGAACCGATCAAATCCTCAAGAATGGTTAATTTTTATAAACGAAAACAAACAAAAATAAAAATTCAAACTAATTGCAATGCATCTTTTTGTGAGAATCATGTGCAAGAAGATCATATCAGCTTTGTCAAACTGTAACACACCGTTAGTATATTTGTTCTGGTAAACTTATTAAAGTGCTAGAAAGCAGTCCAAGACGATTACCAGCATCGTTTATCCACTTAAACAAACATACACACACGTCCTCAAGTCCTTTGTTTTTCTCATTTTCTTAACGTGTGTTAGACCGAAATAACTGTGTGTCCCACATCATGACATACCCTCGCGATCAAGGTATGCACAAAGCTTCTTCATAACAGGTGAGTAAATTGCTGACATTTGTATGAATTACAAGGTCAAGATCATCGGTGATCAGGTCTGCATATATCTGGATGCAACAGAGAGACCGATGGATTCTCGACCAGGGTTAGGACAAATACCAAACTTTCGGTATGATCATCGCTTTAAGCTTTTGATTAATGCCTTTAGCTTGAATTCTCTTTGAGAATTTGGGTTTTGGCATTTCTTTATTGCTCTTTTAAGACGTCCCGACTGTGCCTAGGTCAGCATATATCTGGATGCAGCAGAAGGGCAGCCAGGACATCCCCGGATGTATCAACAATTTAAAGACCTGAAATCTCAGATTTTGGCAATCTATCAACGCAAGATTTAAGACCATAAGATCATACGCCAATGATGTGTTACCCACAAGTTACAGAGTCCTTTATCTGTAGCATGTTTGGACTGAGTTCGTTGTGTAGCTTGCCTGCCAGTACATCATATAATGGAGCTGCGATCACACTTGATTTAATTTTCTTTTCGATTTTAAGGTGTGACAACTCAACAGCTAATGTACTATCATTTCTTCTTTTTCGCACCATGAAATTCTCATTTTCGAAATTTTCTTTTGTTTTTGTATTTTTCTGAGGGTATATATCCCCCTAAATTTGTGCTTAAAATTGAAAATTTAAAGAACAAATTTACAACCTAAAACTAAGAAAAATCTTTTTGTGTTTTTCTAAAACCATTCTCGAATTAAAGACCAATTACGTTCAAAATTCAATGCATCAGGTTTTGAGCGTACCTCACTTGCTGAGTTTACCTCCATTATCTCCTTAAAAGGAAACATACTCAATGTTTGAAAATTTAAATAAGAATATAACAGAGAGATGTCACCTGTCATGTGCGTGGATCAACCATTATCAACATACCAGTGGTCGTCGACAATCCTCCTTGGTTGTCCCTACACTAAGAAAGGAGATTAGTTGAACATTGGTACCCAGGCCATCGCGGTTCTGGGCACTCCTGAAGCATCTATGAAAGACACTTCTCTCAAGCACATGTCCTTCTTCTCATTTAGGACTGGTGGTGCTGCCGCCTTTGCTTTCCAGACCTGTTTAGGCTTAACAAGCGGTTTTGCTACTTTTGGAGTAGCAGCTTTCGGTTTCTGAGGTTGTTTTGATTTTTGTGGTTGAACAACCTTCCGCTTGCTCTTAGCAGCATTCCAATCTCCATCAGAAGGTTTAACTTTGGGATTCATATTCTTCCTTGCCTTAGGTTTATCAACCTTCATTGGCTTGGAGTAGTAGTTATCCCTTGGTGTAACCCTCTGATTCTGTCTATAATAGGGCACGTAAGGACGACCTGTGCAATTCCTTGCAATGTGACCAGGTCTTCCACAGTTGTAGCATGTCTGCTTCTTTGCATATGAAGCATATACCGGTCTGTTCGATCCCACTGATGAATGTGAGTGATGGGATCTGTTGGATGATTTGTTTGCAGACTTCCCAGTCTTTCTGCTCTGCATAGAACATCTTGAACACCCGTGTGAACAAGATTGTGCTTGTGATGTTGACTGTTTTTGAGCTTTCGGTCTAACTTCAGGAACCTGTATACGAGAGTTAGCACAGGTAGTTTTTCTATGTGGTGGCACATATTTATCGGTTGTGCCATTAACAGATAGCTCAGAAACGGTCTTTTTCACATATGGAAGAGCATCTGCGGATAGATTAGATTGTTTCACACAAACATCTGCATTATTAGTGCAAACAATATCATCCCCCTCAACCTTACCCTCTACCTTGACTTCAGCTGCACATGAGGTAGAAACATTAGTAATATTCACACTTTTAAAATCAGTGACTAATGGAGTTACCACACCTGTGCCAACAGTCTTGGATGAGGGATCCTTACATTCTTGTTTAATCTTGACTGGCCTTGAGCACACAGATTCTGCAGATTCTGGCTCAGTCAAGGGTGTGACATTTGATTCAGACACTTGTGGTGGCTTTACTGAATCCCCCGTTGACTCTGCTGCCTTTGAGGACTCACTGCTAGAATCACGAGATTCAACTGATGCTGATTTCTCATATTCAGTCGCCTCAGGTGAGTCAAATGTGGAGTCCGGTTCAGAAGTTTGTGGGGCAGCTGATTCAACAGTATGTTGTGCCATGCGCTCTTCACATATATTTTTCAATGTTTTCATGAAATCAAACTCAGAGGGCACATTTGAGTTTGATTGGCTGGTCGGTTCAGGTTTTAAAACAGTTTCCCTCAACATTTTATTCGATTCAATTGTGTCATTGGGAACTGGAACTTCATCACTTTTCACATCAAAAACTCTGTCAGTTTCTTTATTTTTCTCAAAATTTAATGTCTCAGTCTGCTTTGAAGCATCTTGAGACTTGACAAAAGTTTTTGATGGGGCCTGCTCTTGCTTAGTTGGTCGGTTATTAGGTTTAGAGATTCGGATAGGGGCCGATTCAGGTTTGGAGAGCTCTACTTGATCCCTTGATGGTCGACTGGTTGGCTCTTCTATTGGAGGACCGTATCCTTTAACAGGCAGAGCCAACAATTCTTCATCCGACATGGAAATAGAGGAATAATTTTCATTAAAGGGTGGTGGAATTTCCACAAACCCCAGACCTTTGTTCCTCACTTCCTTTGATCTGAACTTTAACTGAGTATTGATCATTTTCTCGACTTTGTCACTAGAACAGTCGAATTTTTTAAAGTGAAAATCGGCATTTTCAAATTTTGATTTTAAGTCGATCAATTCCGTAGTTAAGGTGTCAGACAGTCGTTTGAAGTGTAAATATCGACATTTGTGATCGCTCACCTCCTGATGCAAGCGCTTGATATCGAGTTTTTGTTGTTCGACCATTTCTTTATAGGAATTAAATTTCTTTTTAATATTCCAAGTGGCCATTTTCTCGTATTCAAGCTGCTTGTATGCAGAGAGAGTTTCTTCTCTAAAACCTTTAATTTTTAACCTGCATTGTTCAGTACAACATGATTCAGCTAAAGTTTCAGCGTGTACCTCAGATGCGGATGGCACGTAGTCATTCAGTTGTGCCATGAAAACTTGAGCGGTAGGAGCAACAGAAACGGCGGGAGCAGCAGGTGTGACAGAAGCAGCCGGAGCGGCAGGAGCATCAGGAATGACATAGCAACTTGAATCTGAATTCGATGATGAAGTGTCAGAGGCGGGTGGGCATGTTGTAGCAGAGGTGTTGCTTTGAGTCTTCAGATTTGCACGCCTAGCATGTTCTTTGACGAGTAAGATTAACTCATCTGACGTCATTTTGGACCAACTTGTTTCTGTAATGATCCAATTGACATACTTAAACCAGCTGCATGTCGGTTGATCTGGTATTCCTTTTAAAGCGTCCAGAAGACTCTTGTTGACCCATCGATTTGACATTACGATTTCAGCATTTTTTATGTCAGACAGTAGGTCAGTGAATCTGCCAATAAGTGCTTCAACCGTTTCACCAGCAATGTAACTGAAACCTTCAAGTCTCTGCTCGAACACGTTATTTTGAGAAGACATTTTGAGCCGTGATCCCCCAAAAATTTAGACGTTCACAAAAATTTTAGAGCGAGCACAGGACGTCCAACCGTAGTCAACCGTCAAACCGTATATCGTAAGATTGATCCCTCCAAATTGAGCTTGTACACCTCAAATAATACTACTACTACTACTACTACTACTACTATTATTATTATTATTATTATTATTATTATTATTATTATTATTATTATTATTATTATTATTATTATTATTATTATTATTATTATTATTATTATAATAATAATAATAGATGTCCACATGAATCAGAGACAGTTGTCTTAAACATTCAATTCACTTTTCTTCTTTTTCAACTTGTACGATCAACTCTCTCCAACAATAATACACCTTTTCTTATGATCCTTACAAGACACACTCCTCCTCTTCTATTTTGCCTTCTCTCTCTTTAATACTCACCACAGATCCCCTTAATAAGTTTGCAAATCAGATTCTCTTAATCCTTTCAAACAAAATCCAAACACGCAATCGGCTTCAGCAACCCCCAGATCAAGAAGGTAGTGGTTATGGTGTCGGGTTGGGTCTGGAAGTGGTGATGCAGAGGTAATGATGACGGATTGGTGGTTACAGTGGTTACGGGAAGAAGGGGTTGGGTCCGAGTTTGGTTTCCGAGATGAACAGGTTTGGGTTTGGTTGCAGATTATGGATCGGATGGTGGTGAGGTGGCGGGTTGAGGCAGGTACAGAATGGTGGTTTTCCGGTTGACTGATGAGTCTCCGGTGAGAAGTTGTTGGGTGACCGGTGGTGATGGGTTTTTCGAGGTGGTGAAGGTGACGGGTTGAGTTCGACTTGGGAGTTCGACTTGGCTGAGTTCGATGTACGGGTCTGAGTTCGACCTAGGGAGTTCGACGATGAAGCCAGAGTTCGATGTTGAAACCTGAGTTCGAGTACAGATGAGTTCGACCCGAAACAGTGAGTTCAACTTGGTTGAGTTCGACCTCGGGATCTGAGTTCGACCTAAAACAGGCTGTGTTCGAGTGACGTGGCGGGTGTGTAGGTTGAACTCAAGGTTGAACTCAAGGTTGAACACAAGGTTGAACTCAAGAGGTTGAACTCAAGCAGTTGGTCGAACTCCGGACAGTAGGTTGAACTCCGGGCACAGTAGGTTGAACTCAGACAGTTGGTTGAACTCCGGGTAGTAGGTTGAACTCCGCGTAGTAGGTTGAACTCCGGGTAGTAGGTTGAACTCCGGGTAGTAGGTTTTCGGTTGTTCTCTGCTGTATCCGGCTGAACAGTTTTTGTTTCCGGCAGGTTGAACAGATTTTCCGGTCAAGACGCTGTGATTGCCGAAGGGTGGGAGACTGGGAGGTGCCCGACAGATTTTATTTATTTATTTATTTTTTTTTATTTTTTTATTTTTTAAATGAATGTAACTGTTTCTTTCGTAAAGAGAAAAATGAGAGTTAGAATTTCTTTATTTTGAAAATAGATTGACCCTCAATATTTGAAATTAATGTCCACCAAATCTTGTCAGACGTAGTCAATCCCTTTCCAAACGAAATTCCTAAAATCTTGCCAACACAATTAACAGCCTTAGAAACAAGATTAAACACCCTCTTTTTCAAATAATATTTCCTTGTTCTTCATGTTCTTCAAGATTTTTCAACATAAAAACGAAACTGAATCTGCCAAAAAAATTCTAAAACACAAAAACTGATTAGATAAACAAAATTAAACTGAGATGCGAATAAACCTGTAAAACCGACAAAACGCAGCAGCGAAAACTCCTTTTTGTTCTTCGAATGATTCCGAACCGAGCCTTTGAAAGACTTCTTAGGCTCTGATACCAATTGTAAGTCCAAGATCTTTCCCGGGTATCAAACAAACCACTCAATGGATGCGGAATATCGATTGAATGGTGAAGAACAAAAGATTAAATCGATAAACACAACTGTATTGCTGTTTCACCTTGCACACAATCTCTAGGATTGTCTGGTACAAGGTGGTGGCCAAAAGTTACAAAATGAATTAGCTAATGAATGTCTAACCCTAACAATGTAGCAAACATAACATTATATAGGGTCCACTAAAGCCTTGGCCCACATGGCCTAACCCAAGCCCATTAACTAAACTAAGCCCAATTAACACAAACAGGCTTAATAAAGACAAGCGTAAACCTACTCAATTTATGGGCCTTACAGCGGTAAGGTATTCCGTCGGTCAGCTGATAGTGGAGAGCCTTGTATTCAATATTCTGGGGCTCTGATTTGTTATCAGGTAGGGTGCCGGAGGATAAGAAGACTTTGATTGGTGTCATCCAGGACGCATTGCCTATTTGGATGAAGTTTACTTGTCAAAGCGGGACGGAAGGTTGATTTAGCACTTCGACCCTGACCTCTTTAGCCATATGTTCGAAGACTGTTGAAGCCATTTTACTCAGCGCATCTGTCGGTTTGTTTTCGCTACGCCTGATTTGGACGACAGTGCATGAGTCAAACCGGTGCATGAGTTGTTTAGCTTGTTCTAAGTAGAGAGCCATTGTTTCATCTCGCACATTAGATGTCCCGTTGATCTGTCCGGCGACAAGTAATGAGTCACGTGCACCTCTACGTTCCTGGCCCACATTTTTTCCGCAATGCGGAGGCCTGCCAGCATCGCTTCATATTCCTCGTTGTTATTGGTACTTCTAAATTCCAGGCGGATGGCGTGTGTGAACTCGTGTTTATCTGGGATGATAAGGCGAAGACCCGTGCGAGGACCGTCATCATTAGAGGCCCCGTCTGTGAAGAGGGACCACTTTTGTGACGAGTCTTGAGTTTGCGCGGGTGATTGTTACGCGAGGCATTCTTGAATTCTGTTCATAGGGATTTCAGTCGTGAAGTTAGCGAGCACTTGTTCCTTTATTGCGGGCCTAGGCTTGTAATAGATGGTGTGTTCCCCAAGCTCAATAGCCCATTTGGCAAGGCGACCCGATAACGTTGGTAGGATGACCTTGAAAGTACCTGCGCAGTCTTTGAGATGCATGGATGATGCGTGCTGGTGTTTCATTAAAAACTTAACTTCTTTTCAAAAAGAGCAAATCCCAAGAGAAATGCCAAGAGTAATGATGAAAAGGGTAGGTAAGTTGGAAAACAGAAAGACACTTGCAAGTTTTAAATTTGTAATTTAAAATGATAGTTGCTCAACGTTCTAGACCCAGCACAATAGGCAAGCACACCTATCGTGTATAGCATGGAAATGTGCAAGTACCGAGTATCGAATCAGTGGACACAATTTTTACGACTCAGCTTCCTAAAATTACTTAAAAAGACCTTTTTAAACATCGTGAAGAAACAGTAAAGTAAAAAGAGAGCTGTAAACTTTTAAGAGAAATCAATGACAAAACAATGGTGTTGCTTCGGGATCAGGTGGAACCTGGTATGAAAAATAGTTATCTTTATTTTAAGTAGTGTGTTTGAGCTGCGCCCTTATGCTTAAATTAGAATTGCTACAGCATTTTCTAGAGGTGACTGTTATCGCAAAAACTGTACAAACAATTGTGTTCTTAAGGTTATAATGAGGGTCTCCCGAACTGGTAAGCTCACCTCTCAACACTGAAAAGAAAGTGACCCGAGACTGTGTCGACTCAACCCCGAATTACCCACCTCCCAATGTTGCGGTATAGACATCTAACTATTTAAACTTTTATGAATAATTTATCGGTGGCCGGAGCATGACCGAAAAAATTACCACTTAATATCATAGAAGAGTTGTGACCAACCGTCACACGTGTATCTCCTACTTGATTTAATTAACTTATCAAAAAGTGAATGATCTATTATTAACTGTGTGGCAGTATAATAATGAAACAAAATAAAGACCGTTTTCTCTCAACACGGGTTCATTAAACCTTAACCTGCGCCAAGGCTATCACATAGACAATGAAGCTGAGTCACAAGATTAAGTTTTGACTTATCACTAGGACCAAGTATAAAGACCGTACCGACCATAAATGAGATGTTGATAGTAGAGGATTGAGCCACAAAGTGTGTGTATTTCTACCCATAAATGGGCAAATCACTACTCGTAGGATTAGGTTAGCTCACAAGTGCATGGGTTGTTACACACCATGGGTACACTCATGAGTCCTCCTACTTCCTATCAAGACACCCACAAAACCAAAGACTAAGTGGTTGATACAACAACACCAACAGAAATCTATATTAATTCATACCAAGTTTCCATCATCACCCTAGCAACACCAACAGAAATCTAGCCTAGCATGGTTGATACAACAAGCTCACAAGGTTGGGTTTGTGTACAAGACATCATGAAGGTTATATGAATATTTCTGAGGGATTTGGGTGATTTTGGTGATCTCTCTCTCTCTCAAGGTGTTTATGGAGTGATCCCAGGCTCCAAAGGACACCAAAGATCCTCAAAGAAGGCAGAAACACTCCGGAGAAGTGTGGAGTTTCGAGTGAGAAGGGATGCTTCAAAATGTGGGGTGGATGCCTCTATTTATAGGCATTTCAGCTCTAACACGCCCTTGACAACGTTCTGGCATGCCCCTACTAGACAACGGGTACTGTTGCAGAGTCCTTGCATGCAGAATTGTATGTACGAGGGTAAGCACGCCTGTCCCATTAACATTGGCACGCCCTTGCATTTTCAGAAGTTCAACCGTCTTGTCAGTCTTGGTCAGTTTTTGCCTTGGAGAACACGCTGGGGTAAAGCACGTCCGTGCCATACACCAGAGCACGCCCATGCTCTTCCTGAAATGCTGAAATTGACCTCTGTTGACTTGTTGACCAGGAAGGGTTGCACGTTTTGTGTTGTGCCGTTTTGTGTGGTTTTGTTGACCCGTGCTCTTCCTGAAACACTGAAATTGACCTCTGGCAGGTCTTCAAAGTCTTCAACTCTTCGTCTGTTTTGTGCCGTTTTGTGTTGGTTTTCACTTCTTTTCATCACCAGAACTTGCAATTATCAACAAAGAAAGATAAATCCTGACAAAAAAGAGATAAAAGCATGATTTTAGGTATAAAATGGGTGATAATTATAAGTGAAAACATATCGATTTCTCGGCACATCATAACACCTCACACTTGAGCTTTTGCTTGTCCTCAACCAAACCGAACATTAGGCAATTTTTTTTTGTGGGATAAAAATTTGTAGGTCTAGCTTAATAAACTTTCGGGATTTCGGGCATGGCTTAAGGTGAGACTTATTGAAAAAATTCTTAAGGCGCCCCGTTTTCCTTGTTCCTCACGCCTCTCATTCACTCGGGTTTTATTTGGGGTGAACACTCAAATTCTACCCAATGACTGACTCGAATCATAGGCTTGGGTGCAAATCGCAACTCCACCACTTTTATTGAGGTAGAGCGTGTGAATCAAAACGACTTTTCATGGGTTATTTTTAGTGGGATAGTGGACAATAGGGTAGGAATAGAGTCTACCACCATGACTAACTTCGGGTTTGGTGCTTGAGGTATTGGCTGGAATGTTTTGGCGATCTTCTAAGTTAGCTTTGCTGATCTTCCCTTGGACTTTGTAGCTCGACTGTGGCCTATTCTCGTGAATCGTTCGGCGTGAGGACCGCCTAATAGCCTCCACTAGGTCGTGTCGGTTACTTCGGTCTTTCTGGAAAGCGTTGCAAAACTTTTCTTTTGAAGTTCTCTCGATCCCTTTATTGGTTTAGCATCTTTATTCACACACCTTTTTTTTTTTAACTAAACACAGATTTCACATGATGCTTGCTGGATGATTTCTTGATACTTGGTATGCTCTTTTTGATGGCTTTCTTTTGTAGCCTCTTCATGATCTCAACTTTGATTTCTTGATGTGCGGCCTATGCTTCAAAGTCCCAAAATTGCCAAAGAGCTTTTTCAACACATCAACTCTTCCCTGGTTTCATCATGGCGGGGGCTAAATGGATGTAAGGAAATGAAAAGGCTAAGGCTCAAAGATGGGTGACTAGCTGTGTGGAAAATATCTGGAAGGCTAATGATAATGGTATGGGTAAGTCCTAGGTGCCTGGATCATTTTCACACACTCCCCTCTGATGTGGTCTTGCCGCTTATAAGTCACGCAAGTTCTAATCGGGTCATGCCAATCGGGGAATATCTCTCAAGTCAAATGAACGAGCATGTGTAGTATGTATGTGATGATGTGCTCGATAAGGCTCAATACTCACATGTAAGAGTAGGAGTTATTTAAGGAATTGGGAACACCTCAGGCTGTCCTATTGTCTACCGAAAACCTCCCTAATCTCTCCCAAAGTCGTTGTGCTGACTCAGAGGGTATGAAAATGTTTTTGTTTCCAAAAACCCTTTTAAAAACATTGCCTTTTTGTTACGGTCTACTGACTGCTTTGAGGTGTTTTAAATTTCATAAAAATTTTAAACACCTCACACTTAATTCTTTTACACAGTTTTAAATTTATGATAATAGTATATGTGTGTGCAAAGAAACAATGGGCAAGTCAAAAGGAACATATAGAGGATCGTTTTAACAAAAACAAGTAAGTTGATCATACAAGTCTACTAATCCAGGTGCGGAAACCCTAGATCAGTTACAAAATGAGAGTAAATGAATCAAACACACGAATTCACCTTTTCAATATCCATTCTCATGAATAACTTGATAAAAGATCTTTACAATTAGGTTTACAAGTTTATAAATCATTTTCAGAATGATCAAAACCTAGAGAGAGAATCTAGACCAAACACACAGACACAAAATGGCAAAAGTTATAATCTAAACAAAATTTTGAGTTTATATAGGCTGCACATTCGCCCCCGATAGGGTTGAATGTGCACCTTCGCCTCTGAATAAGGTACGAATCAACACACATGTTAACATTCTTCCACATTCGCCCAATTCTCTCTTCCTTCGATCATTATTTCCACCTTCGACCTTATGAAACTCCACGTTCGCCCCCACGATATCAACTAAACACTTTAGTATGCACAATCTAAAGCATTAGTCGCAAATTCGTGCATCAACAAACTCCCCCTCGACTATTGCTTGGATTGCCTTCGCTCTTCGTCCAACGCCTTGTTCAGTAACTTGTTCCTGATCTGCTTTTTCTGTTCTTTGCTCATCTCAGGCTCATGCTTTCGTTTAGTCGAACTCTTCGGCACAACATTCATCTTCACTTATTTACCAAGTTTCTTCTCTAAGTTACTTCCAGAGTTAATATCATAAGCAAAACATACACCAACCACTTGTTGATACTTTCTTGCTTGATCAGCATCCTTTTCATCACAATAGATAGGATTGTAGTACAGCATGATGATGTCTTCGAATGTACAGTTAATGAACCACATCGGATCAAAAACATGAATCTTCTTGTAAGTATCCTTCTTATCTTTCAACACAATCACTGCTTCTGCTGTCCTCCAATCATAATACCATATGAAGAATTCATAGCAAAAGTGCTGCTGAATCGGCATCAAAGGAATTCTTTTCATAACAACCGGAGATTTGTATTTCAAGGTCACCTTCATCAGTCCTGTTTTTGGATCTATTTCTTTGTGAACCTCTCTCTTGGGATATTTTGGCTTGAACATTTTCCACTTCGTTCTGCTTTCCCAAGTCATTCTATCAGCAAACCAACCTATTGCATCACAATTAGCCGAAGCTCCAGTCATAGTAAATCTGCAGATATCTCTCACCGCCCAGTACGGTAGAGTCTGTATATCATGAAATCTGTAAAAGTACAGGATTCCTTTTTCCCATTTCACTCTAATACATTTCAGTTGTCTTAGATATTTCCATCCCAAGGCTCTCCCTTTGAATAACTGATTATGATACTTATAAAAACCACCTTGTGCTTCCGGCTTAGGTCTTTTCTCTTCCTGTTCTTTCAAATTTCTCAACAAAGTCTTTAGACTGTCATTCTATTCTCCAGTTCATTTCTGTTAGTGCATAATGTGAGACTAATGCTTTGGATTGCGAATTACAAAAGTTGTTTTGATAAACGTAGGGGTGAATGTGGCTTATTGTAGGGTTGAATGTGAAGATATTGGGGCGAATGTAGAGAAGACTGGATGAATGAAGACTGAAGACTGAATGCATGTTTGGTTCGTACTGTATAAAAGGGTCGAAAGAAGGAAGACATGCACGTTCGACCTAGCTAAAGGGGCAAACGTGCAGCACTATATAAGCTTGATTTTTATTTTGCATTGTAAATTTTGCCATTTTAAGTCGTGTGTTCTGTCTAGGTTTTCTCTCTAGGTTGTGATCAGTGTCTAATGGTTTTATTAACTTGAAATATCAATTATAAAGATCATATCAAAGTTAATTAATGAGAATGGATATTGAAAAGGTGAATTTGATTGTTTGATTAGATAACTATCATATTGTAACTGATCTAGGGTTTCCGCACCTAGATTGGTAGACTTGTATGATCAACTAATCTGTTTTTGACAAAACGATCCTCTACAAAGTGGTATCAAAGCCTATACAGATCATACAACTACAATTTGATAGTTTTTGAACTGATTTGGACCCAAAATTGATCAAAATTTTTCTGTTTTCAAAGAACAATGGTTTTTGATGAAAATGGAATGATTTGGATTAGATTTCATGGATAAAATCAAGTTTTCCATTCTTTAAAGTTGTTCCAAATTAATTCCGAAGCAAAACCTGGTAAACATCATCAAAATTCATCAACTTTTGAAAAATTGAGATCAAAATAACTGATTTTCAAAGAATAACCGTTTTTCAAATGGGTCAGGTCGAATCTAGAGAGAAAGGGTCGAACGTGTGATTTTTCGGTCGAACCTAGCATTTTTCTGGTCGAAATTGGTGATTTTAGGTCGAACCTAGATGTTGTTTGTGTTGTGTTTTTCACATTCGATTGATTTTGTTACCTTCGACCTTACGTGAGGTCGAAAGTGATTTGTGACAGGTCGAAAGTGAGTTTGTTCTTTACTGTTTCTACATTCGAGTCAACTTGTTGGGTCGAACCTGGTAGAATTCCACATTCGTACCCCCGTTTATTCTGAAAAGGACGAACATAGAAACTGTTTGATATTTTTCTAAGTGTTTTCGTATTTCCAACTTCAAAGACGATAAGTGGGGATTTCCGACAACACCTAGGCCTGGTACAACACAACAAGAACACGTTACCATGGACCCTTGGACTATAGCTGCTCAAAAGTTGAACACTCAACCATCACAGCCAATCAATTATCTCGCGATAAGTAGTTCGGTTCCACAGAATGTTGCTCAACCCTCACAACAACCAATGAATGATTACTGGGGTGTAGCAGCACAGCGGTACACACTCAAACTACAAATGCTATATCTACTCTAATAAATGATTTGTCGTCAGGTAGTGGGAACAGACCACCGAAGCTGATGGAGATGCAAGAGTATAATCAATGGCAGAAAAAGTTCAAGATTCATTTGGAAGGGATGGGACTAGAATGTACATAGGCATGGAAGATGATTGCTAAGGGATATGTTGCACCAGTGTTGGAGAATACCGGTGAACCGATTCCGCTTGAGAGTTTAGCTGAAGATGAAAAGAAGAAGTTTGCGGTGGAGAAAAAGGCGTATTCTCAACTAACTCAAGCTATCACTAATGATCTTTTACACCAGTTTGGATCTTGTACTACTTCCAAACAACTGTGGGATATGTTGATGAATCGTCATGATGCGAATGAGAAAACCAGAAGGTTGAGGATAGAAGAATTGAAGATGGAATTTGAGAACTTCAGTTATGTTGGAAATGAGACTCTGAAGGAGCTGACTCCGAGATACTGTCACTTGTTAACTGAATTATCCAACTATGAGATTCAGATTCCAATGTCAGACTTGGTAGACAAATTTGCTGATTCTCTACCACCGTATTGGGATCATCATATTGAGGTTTTAAAGGAGAAGGATGCTTATAAATACTGGACCATCAATGAATTGATTCAGAAATTAGAGAACAAAGAGCTAGAAGAGAAGAGGAAAGCAAAGAGATCACAAATTCCTCAGAACCCATAGTTGTATCATGCTGGTACATCTTCTACTGTGGCTAACTCGAGTGTTGGTGGTACAGTTACTCCTCATATTGCTTGTGTCTCAAGTGTTATAGAACCACCTAAAAACCTAATCAATTACCTTGCTCAAACTTCATCCAACACGACACCATCATATACATCACCACCATCATCATACACAAATTCTTTCATTTCACCTATTTCACCAATGCAACAAGCAGCATTTTACACAGCAAGCATGAATCAAGCTCAACAACTATCTTACATTCCTCAGATGAATCAAAATCATTCAGGTCAAAGTCCAATAGTGTTGGAGACATCCAACATGAATAATGTCACAGTTGAGGTTGCTCAGCAGCACGTTGCTTTGGTTTCAGCAATGGTTCCTTCTTATAATGGATTGGTGGCTAGTCAGGTTGGGAACAACAATCTAACCAAGGAAGACTATGCTCAGATTGATAAAGAAGAAATGGAGCTTATTGATATCCAATGGGCTTTTGCAAGCGTTATGAGACGAGCAACCGAGTTCGTTGAGAAAACAGGAAGAACTGATCTGACCACATCACCAAACACCACATATGGCTTCAACAAAGCCAAAGTTACTTGTTTCAATTGTGGTGGGAAAGGTCATTTCAAGAGGGAATGCACACAACCAGCTCAACAAGGTAACCGAAATCCATTTAACTCAAATTACCAAAACTGTCAATCTCAAAACGAAGTTACCTATCAGAGCCAAAACAACAACAACAACTATCAAAATCAAAACCATGACCAAAACCGACAAAACACCTCACAGAATAACTCTGCATGACAAACAACTACACCTTACCAGACTCAACATAACCCAACCAGAACCATCATTCCTATCACAACACCAAAATCAAGCGTTGGTGATTCAAAAAGATGAAGGATATGACTGGACGGGGATGCAACTAGGTGTTGAAGAGGTAACAACTGGGAATGTAGCTTGTGTTGCTCAGAAGATTGATTTAGAGGTGTCGGAGATAGTTGGAGAGGTTTTGGAGACTGAGAGTGTTTCTGAATAAGATATTGAGGAATTGGATGAAAAAGTGGATATTTATGTTGCTGATCCAATTGAAGAACCACATGATGAGAAGACTTCAGGAATTGTTATTGATTCAGTCACCGATATTCCTGAAGAGAATGATTCAGTATATTTAGACTCGGAGAGTGAAACAGATTCGGAAGCAAGTGCGAACTCATTAGATAATGAGATTGACCAACTCTTGGCCGAAGCTGATTTTCTTATGACTCGGAAGTCATGTAATGTTGATGATGCCTTCACCAGAATTGACTACTCAAAGTTCTTTGCTGGAAAGGAAGCGCATTTTGCTCTCATGGCTATGACTGATCCTCCGAAGCAGGTATGTTCTGAATCCACAATTGATATGAAAAGTGACAAATATTGTGGTACTTGTGATAGATTGACAGATGAAAACAAGCAACTCAAGGTTCAACTTGAGAGTGCGATAATCAACTGTCAATTGTATCGCAAGGAAGCCAAAGAGTTTAACAAAGTACTTGATGGTTATAAAAAGGACATTTCTGAATTAAAGAAAACTCTTTCTTTAAAACAACTTGCAATAAACAGTTACATAAACGAGCTTGAAGAAAGAAAGTTAGAAATGGCCACCATCAAATGCTTTGCAGAAAAGGTCAACAAAAAGCTTGAAAGTTATAAACACATTGCATATGTGGTTCACCATATCATTGAAGAACCATCACAACCCGGTAATGCAAATTACAAGGCTGTTCCATCTCCAGTCTTATTTGAGAATCACAATTGTCACTCAGTAACACCAGAGAGTTCAGTCAAATCTGATTCTGCATCGGAAGATGAATCTAACAATTCTAGTGTTGGAGATCCAAATTCCGATGTACGACCAATTCTAGTGCTGTGACTGATGATTCTGACACTGAAAATGCGGAATCTGAGAAAGTGAGTGATATTCCTAAGGAAAATCACATTATCACCAATGAACCAGTATCACCTTCTCAGATTTCACATCCGATGGCAAATGCTCATCGTGTCAATCAATTAGTAAAGAAAGAAATTAAAAATTAATTAGTTGACAAACCCGTCAAAGTATTTTATCGGATGGAGGGTTCTGATAAAATTATCTCTGACAAGGAGTATCCGATAAAATTTGCAAATTATTCTATAATTGAAAAGATTTGGCAAGAAAGTACAATCTGGTTTCCTAAACACGAAAGGACCAATGATGTACCACAAGAAATCTTAAGGAAACTCTATTTGGATACTCCAAAAGAACCTAAGGTTCATGACACTGAATTCATCATGCCTAAAGAGAAGGCAAATGGTTTTCTTGAGCCGGCTTACTCAAAGGACCCAGCTCCTGAGAGTTTAAGACGCAGATGTGTGGATGATCAATATCCGATCAATTCATTTACTAAGCCACAAGCTCAAAATGTGTTTGAGGAATACCGTGTGTGTTTCAAGTGCGGGGAGAGGGGGCATTTACTTGCTCACTGCCCGTACGTGAGACATAAGAGACACGAAGTTGAGATGAGGCAATCTTACAGAAAGCCGGTCGATAATCATAGTTATCCTCAAAGACGATTTGTCCCTCAACCAGCACCGTTTTATAATCAAAGCAATTATTATCAAAGGAGGGATAATCGTCAATTCAATTATGATCGTCGAAACCAGATTGCTATGGAAAAACCGTTGAAGAAACCTATGGTGAACACAGCTGTTGATAAACAAAAGGTTCCTCCAAAACCTGCTGTTAGGTCTTCAGTTGGACCAGTCTCTGTTAAATCAGAGAAGGTAACTAAGAAAGTTTAATTCAAGAACGATACTAAGAAACTGGCTGAGACACCAAAATCTCAGATCAGGATTCTAAAACGTTCGGAACAATCTTGGTCACCTAAGGGTTCTCCAGGTGCTTCTACCTCAAAGACTAATGAAAAACCTCAAAGTGAAAAAGGTTTGATAGATCAGAAAAAGGTCGATTCAAAGCCTAATGTTTCTGTGAATGAATCTTTGAAATCTGATGTTCAAAGACCCAAGACCAAGCAGGCTTGGGTCCCTCGAAAGAACTAATGTTTTTCCTTAATGTGTGTAGGGAGCTTCAGCTGGCCTTGTTAGCAGTCTCTGGATTGTTGACAGTGGAGCTTTAGGCCACATGACTGGTGATTTAGCGCTACTCTTCGATGTAAACAATATCAATGGAGGCTATGTAGCGTTTGCTGGAAATAAAGGAGGTTACATCACTATGGAGGGAAGTGTGAGTAACGGGATAGTGAGTTTTGAGAGGATTTCCTATGTGAAACAAATTGATTATAATCTGTTAAGTGTGAGCCAAATCTGCGACAAACAGTTCTCTGTGCATTTCAACGACAAATCTTGCTATATCCTCAAACCAGGCTTTGTTATTCCAAAGGAGTGGATCATGTTAAAGGCACCGAGAGTTAATAATCGTTACATTCTTGATATGTCTAAAGTGATGACAACTCAGGGCCAAGTTACGTGTTTCCTATCAAAGGCTACAGAGAAAGAATCTATAATGTGGCACAGGAGAATGGGACATATTCACCTCAGGAAAATGAATCATTTGTTGAAGAATGTGCTTGCCGAAGGCGTTAATGTCAAGCATTTTTATCTCAACAACAAGTGTGTGAGTTGCAAGAAGGGTAAGCAGCACAAACAGTCTCACAAACTGAAGAAAGTAAACTCTGTTGAAATGCCACTTGAGCGTTTGCACATGGACCTATTTGGACCTGTCAAGCGTAAGAGTCATGTCGGAAAGCTTTACTGTCTAGTGGTTACCGAAGATTTTTCAAGATTCTCTTGGGTGATGTGCTTACAATGCTAAAAGAAATGGCAAGAACAATGCTCGCGGATTCCAACCTTCCAGTAATGTTCTGGAATGAAGCTATCTACGCAGATTGTTATACACTAAATCGTGTGTTAACGGTGAAGAAGTTTGGCAAAACTTCTTATGAACTGTTGAACAGACGAAAGCCGAACTTGGAGTATCTAGAACCATTTGGGGCTCCGTGTACGATGTTGAATCCAGGTGAAAAGTTTAGTCTGAAAGCTGAAGAGGGATACTTTGTTGGATATGCAACCCCGCTCAAACGGGTATTCAACAGAAGAACTCGTCAGGTGGTGGAGTGGGCAAATGTTGAGGTTCAACGGTATACTCAGAACGTACAGGGAAACGGTCCTGACTGGATGTTTGATTACAAAGACTTCGTTGAATCATTCAATCTAGATAGCTTGGTTGAAGAGGCTGTTATACGATTACTTTACGAGTGTGAAAACGCGGCGACTTCACCGTTGGTGCGTCCGATCACCGTAACTCCTCCAGCAGCTTCTAATGATACCAATGTTCCTGCAGCAGAAGAAGAAGTTTTCTAAGAAGCTTCAACTACACTCGATACTTCAGAATCGGAAGATGATGAAGACTTTAGTGAAGCTATTCTAGATCATGCGACAGAGGCACCACCAGTGAACCCAAATCCAGATATTGCTTCATCGTCTAACACGGGTAATGATCTGGATTCAGTGGAAAATTTGACTACTCAAATGGGAGTTATAGTACCTGATCATCCGGAATCTCGAATTCATCGTATTCACTCGCTCGAGCAAGTTATTGGTGACCCTGGAAGCAGTGTCATGACTAGAGGACAACTTCGTAGTGCAAACTCACCGGAAAATCTTGGCGCTTTAGCTTTATATGCAAAAAATTAAAAAATCTGGTTGTTAGAATGATTGGTCCTTTGCTTGTTATGTTTCGCAGGTTGAGCCGCGGACTTACAAGGAAGCTCTTTTGGTTGATGCTTGGGTAGAGGTGATGCAGGAAGAGTTGTTGCAGTTCCAGAAACTGGGTGTCTGGACACTTACAGATTTACCTCCGGGAAGGAAAAAGATTGGAACTAAATGGGTTTTCAAATGTAAGAAAGATGATAGAGGCGTGATCATGAGAAACAAAGCTCGATTGGTAGTTCAAGGTTTTCATCAAGTTGAAGGAATTGACTATAATGAGATATATGCACCTGTGGCACGTATAGAAGCTATCCGTATGTTTCTAACGTTTTCCTCGTATAAGAGATTCAAGGTGTATCAAATGGATGTAAAAAGCGCTTTTCTCTACGGTGTGGTCAAGGAAGAGGTCTACGTCGGTCAACCTCCAGGCTTTGAAGATCCTATCCACCGGGATAAGGTTTACGTTCTCAATAAAGCACTATACAGGTTGCACCAGGCTCCACGCCAATGGTATGAGGAGCTAAGCATGTACCTGCTATCTAAAGGATTCAAACGCGGCTTGGATGATTGTACACTGTTCACCAAAAGAACAGGGGATGACTTGCTTCTCGTCCAGATTTATGTAGACGATATTATTTTTGGTTCTACTAACAAACTTTTATGTAGAGATTTTGAAAAAGTGACGCAAGAAAAGTTCAAGATGAATGCGATGGGAGAAATGCAATTTTTCCTCGGCTTGCAGGTGGATCAAAGACCAACGGGGATCATTATTCATCAAACCAAATATGTATCTGAAGTTATGAGCCGGTTCCAGATGGAAGATTCAAAGCTGCTGGATACCCCAATACAACCTAATCACGGGATTGGAGTTGACGCAAATGGGGAGCTGACAGACCCATTTACATACAGAGCAATCGTCGGATCTCTGATGTATCTCATCGCATCAAGGCCAGATATAATGTTAGCTACATGTCTCAGCGCACGTTTCCAATCGAAGCCGAAGCAAAGTCACCTAACGGCAGTCAAGCGAATCCTATGATATCTCAAGGGTTGTCCGTCGAGAGGACTTTGGTACCCTAATGATGATAAATTTGACTTCATTGCATTTAGTGATGCAGATTGGGGCGGTTGTGACAAGGACAGTAAATCCACAACGGCTGGATGTCAATTCTTGGGGAGCAGGCTCGTGACCTGGCAGTGTAAGAAGCAGACTTCAGTTGCCCTATCTACCAGCAAAGTAGAACATGTAGCAACATCAAGTTGTTGCTCACAGGTTCTGTGGATTCAGCAGCAGATGTTTGACTACGGTTTGAAATTTCTAAAAACCCCTATTCATTGTGACAACGAAGCCGCAATTGCATTAACTAAAGACACGGTTAATCACTCGAAAGCTAAGCACATCCGGATTAAGTATCACTTTATCCGCGATTGCAATGCAAAAGAGTTGATTGACATGGTCAAAATCCACACTGATTATCAGAGGGCAGATCTCTTTACCAAAGCTTTTGATAAATCCTGATTTGATTATCTTTTAAAAGTTAACGATATAAAAGAGAAACAAGACTGATTATCCCCTCGGTTTATCACTTTTTATTTTCAAATTTTTAAGTTTTTATTGTTTTTCAGAAAAATCCAAAAACCCAAAAATATGTTTTACATTTTAGGGGGAGTCTTTATTTAAAAAAACCAAAAACATTGAAAAAAATCCAAAAAGCCATAAAAATAGAAGACCCCAAAATGATTTTCAGGAGTAAAAGAGGAAATGATAGTACATCAGTGGGGATCTGACACATGCTAAAGATTTGTAATGCAATATGAGGTGTGTGTTGATTTCGTGTGATATGTTGATAGGCTTCGTAGACTTATTATTGCGTGCCTTAGTGATACAAACATAACCAACTACGCGTTAGTGGCTGAACACCTCATGGGCATATGGTCTTAGTACCGTAATTTTGTTTGATAGGGTTGCCAAAATCCGAGGTTTCGGGTCGTTATGTTAATTGTTATCCGGGGTATTCTAATTGTTCTTTTGTCGTATTAATTTACGGACCTAGATTCAATCAGAATATTTGCTAAAAAGAGCTTAAATGCCAAAACCTAAAAGTTACCGAATTGAGAACTTCATGTTTATTATTGATCAAAGATCATTAATTGCATCGTATCAATTCACTGATGAAAATCTGTGATTGATATCAGCCTCAACCTGGTATATATGCACATGTTACTTTGCTGCTTTAAGTTGCTGACCTGTACACCTCTGTGCTATATATCTTGTAATAAAACGGATAACATTTGGCATAATCACGCGTTACGACGAAGCTTTGTGCAAATTCCTTGATACCGGAGTATGTCGTGAGCGTGAGAACCATAAACGTGTTAGTATAATACACCTAATAGCGTATCATTTTAAAGCACTGCATAACAATCTGCATGTGAGTTTATGTGGACAACAATATCAGCAGTTGCCGGATCACACACAGTCTTTAATGATAATATATAATAAAGATCAACAGTGTGATCAGATTTCTCAAAAACTGATATGATCCTCTTACCGGAAATCACAAAACATTTTCTGCTCTATGTTTAGATTTCTGAATTTTACATTTGTTTTTACAAAAAGATACAAAAACTCAAAAAGATTTTAGGTGTGTTTTAACATAAATTTCAGAAAAACCAAAATTTTTACATTTCTGAGTTATTTTTGATAACCGATGGTGTCTTATGGTCATTTTCTGAAACTTGATGAACCAATATGAGTTTTGTATCATTTAAATGTGAAATAATGAATATTTGAGGCTTAAAATGTTGAAAAATGATTGAACGGGATTCGATTTTGAGATTTGGTAAATTTTCAAAAATTCCAATTCTCATTCGTCCCTTGGCTGGGTCGAATGTGGAATTTGTGTTCCTTTCGTCCATTAATTTTTGGCCGAATGTGAACCCTTACTCTACATTCGAGCCTTTCATTAGGGTCGAATGTAGATTAAGCTTCACATTCGTCCTTCATTAACGGTCGAACGTGACTATCTATATAACCATAACTCTTCATTCGAACCCTCATTCCAAATTTTTCAAAAATTTTCAAAATAACAGAACCTTGTTGCCCTTGTGTTTTTTATTACTGATTATCGTTCCTTGGTTGTTTCTCGTCCTTTTGATCCAATATTTGCAGGTAATGGCTTGATAATGAGGACTGATTTAGGGTTTATTTTGTCGAAACCCTGTGTGGTTTATTGGACCATTTTGAACCGTTTATATTCAAAATTGTGGATTAGGTTTTAGTCTTAGATGATTTTAGGGGGAGAATATGCCACAATCTAGTGTTTTAACAGATCAATTAATAAATTTTAATGATTAAAACCTGTTAAACCCTAGTTTGTGATTAAAAATCATCTAAAACTGAATAATAGTAACAATTGATTCATTAGTAAGCTTAGTCTGTGATAATAGTGGGTAAATGAATGAAAATTAGATGTTAAAACAACCTGGATCTAAAGGTTGATGTTTGGTCTTAGAACAGGTTCATTCGACTAAAAGAAAAGGGTCGAAAGTGGCTTTTTCGGTCGAATGTAACATGTTCAAAGGGACGAAAGTGGAATTTTGGGCGAAAGTGGAATCTTGTCTATGAATTTTCACATTCGAACCATTTTTACACGTTCGAACCTCAAAAATTTCTCATTCGTACCTCCGTAAGGACGAATGTGGAAATTTAAAGACCAACATTCAAAATTTGTCGATTTTGTCCAATTTTAACGAATTTTCAATGTGTTGGTTTTGCAGAATTACAAATGGCTGAACCACAAGCTGAACAACAGAATATTGAAGTACCAGTTCAAGAATTTCAGGAAGATTTGCCATTCGAGAGTGCCCATAATTGTTGTGCATATTTGGGCGAAGTGAAGAAACTCCAAGAGTTTTCTGGTATTATCGATTTTCTAAAAAGAAGCCGAGTTGTAGATGCTATAGCAACACCTGCTATTATCTATAAAGATCATCAAGAGGACTTCTGGAGAAATGCACGCTATGATTTCTGGGATGCTAAGACTGCAATAGTCACTAACATTCAGGGGGAGCTTGCGATCGTTACAGAAGATGATATTAGACAAGCTTTTGAAGCTGAGAGATGAACCGACTGATCCGAGAAGCTTATCTTGGATAGAGCAAAGATTATGTTTTCTTCGAATGAAACTATAACGGACCAATAACTGATGGTGCATTACACAAAGGGAAGTTATGTCCGCAGTTCAAGTATTTAGCTCATGTGATTATACATGTGTTTGGTTCAGTGAGCGGTGGTTATGACGTGATGAGAAAGAGCCAAAGTTCTTTGATGGTTGCGTTAGAGTTGAACAAACCGTTTAACGTTTCGGGGATGATACTTGATCATATGCTTGAACCACTGAAGGGATTGAAGACGAAGAAGTTTCTTATGTATCCCAGGTTTCTGCAAATGATCTTTGACCACAAGTATCCAACATTGAAGAAAGATCCTACAAAGATTCTAGTTCAGGATCATATGATCTTAAAGACTTTGATGATAATGAAGGGTTATAAAGGAATTCTTGATAATGAGAAACCACCTCACAAAAACTTGTTTGGTCATTTGATTAATCCAGGATACAAGGATCCGGGTGAGAACAAGGCAAGGAATGTTAACAGTGAGTCTGGTACTGATGATCCATTAGTTCATGCAGATCCAACAATGAAAAGAAAAGGACAAGTTAAGAATGCTGGAGCCAAAGGGAAGGGCAAAGCAAAGGTCGATGTAGTTGAATAGACTAAAAAGCAAACAAAGGAAAGAAAAGCATTGCAAAGAAAGGTACTATGCTAGTTGATGAAGAATCTTCTGTTGATTTTGAAGAAACAGAAGAAGATGAGAGATTGGATTCTATTGATGAGACTATAAAGACTTCTAAGCCCAAGGCCACTGTGGCTGGAGAGTCTGAAAGTCTAAACAGAACGATTGAAGAACAAGGTCCTATTGATTTAGATGGTGGAGAAGCAGATCTTGGTCTTGGTGCTGAAGATTTTAGTGGTTCTCCTGTTGTTGCAAAACAGAAGAAACCTAAATATAAGACGATGTCGAAGAGGGATGTGAAAGAAAATCCAAAGAAAAGTCGAGAGAAAGAAGTTGAAATATTGCTGAAGGGAAAGAAAGTCCCTGATGTAGGCACTTCATCGAAAGTTACTTCTCCAGTAGCAAAGAAGTCAAAGAAAACTACTACTAAAGCTGAAGTAGTTCCTGATTTGGATACTATTTTGCAGAATGTTCTGAACTTGTTCCAAAAGAAACAGAAAGCTCCTGAAGCTTCATCATCTATTCCAAAGGTTTGTGTTTCTGATGATGTGATGGAAGTGGTGAATAAGAGAATGGAAGAAATGATGAAGATTATTACTGCACAATAAGCTGAAAATGAGAAGTTTAGAAAGAATGAAGAAACAATGTTGCAGATTGTTGTTGCATTATAGACTAATCAAGATGAGTTGGAAAAGAAGTTAAAGAAGTTAGAGGAAGAAAAAGATGAAATTGATGCACGTAGTAAAAGGAATAGGAGATTACTTGTAGGAATGAGGGACGAGAACAAGAAGTTGATTGAAGATAACAAGAGGATGAATAAATTGTTAGACAAACTATATAGTGAAGCTCCTTAACTCAAGGAAGGTGAAGAGGAAGAGGAGGAAGAGGAAGAGAAGATATATTATGAGGATTCACCGGATGAGGGAGAGGATGATGAATCAGACGATGGTTCTGATGATGATGATGCAGATGGGAAATCTGGTGAAAAGAAGGATGATGATGAGGAGAGTAGTAGTGATGATGATGATGATAATGATGCGAGTAAATTTAGTTTTGAAGAGAGAGAGAGACTAAGAAAGGAGATAAAGGTCAATCTAGTTCTAAGAAGAAGTCTGGTGGGAACGTAGATGATGACGATGATATCTTTTGGATAGAAAAGATAAAATCTTTATCTGATGATGACAAGAAATTGTACAGAGAGATGTTAAACAAGAAAGTCTGGACGATAGAGCTTACAGGAAAGTTCCTAAGATCTTTGAAGCAGATGATATGAGATTCGAATTAGAATACAATGATCCAGATCTTGAAGAGGGAGAAGTGTCTGCTGTTGTGTCGAAAGAGATACTTGAAGGAATTGCGCAGCAAGTAGGTAAGACACTTGAAGAGATTATGGTAGAACAGGTGATACCTGATATTCCTGAAAAGGATACAGGAAATCATTTTGATGAACAATCATTTGAGAAAGAAGATATTGAGATAGAGGATATAACACACGAAGAATATCCTGAGTATTACAGAGATAAGAGTGATGAAGTTTTTCCAGACTTGATTGAAGTGAACTTGAAAGAAGCTGAATACAGAGCAAAAAAGAAGAGTGATGTATTCATGAAGAATGTGTTTGCTGAAGGTAATCAGAAACCAACGACTGAACAGAGTGATAGTTTAAAGACTCTGTTGAAGAATTTGAAAGAAATGGATGATAAATGACCAAAACCTGAATCACGGGGTGGATTCTATAAGTTTCACAACCAACTGTTCAAAGGCAGAGCCTTAGGTTGGAAATATCTTAGATATTTGAAGTGCATAGCCGTGAAATGGGAGAAAGGAATTCTTTACTTCTACAGATTCCATGACATTCAGACTCTACCGTACTGGGCGGTGAGAGACATATGCAGATTCACGATGTCTCGTGCTTCAGCGAATAATGATGTAGTTGGTTGGTTTATTGATAAACTATCTTGGGAGAGCAGAATGAGGTGGAGTATGTTTAAACCACAGTATCCCAAGAGGAAAGTGCATAAAGAGATTGATCCAAAGACAGGTATGAAGAAAGTGACGTTAAAGTACAAACCTCCGATTGTAATGAAGAAGATACCTTTAATGCCGATTCAGCAGCACTTCAGCTCTGAATTCGTTATGTGGTACTATGATTGGAGAACAGCAGAAGTGGTGATTGTATTGAAGGATGGAAAGGATTCGTATAAGAAGATACATGTTTTTGATCCGATGTGGATCATTAACTGTGCATTTGAAGACATCATCATCCTTTATTACAATCCAATCTATTGTGAACCGAAGGATGCAGATCAAGCTAGAAAATATCAGCTGGTTGTGGGAGTTTGTTTTGCATACGATATTAATTCGGGAAGTAATCTGAGAAGAAACTCGGTGAGAAAGTGAAAATGAACGAAGTGCCTAAACATTCGACAAAGCGAAAGCTTGAGCCCGAGATGACGAAGGATCAGAATAAACAACTGAGATTGAAGCTAATGAACAAACAGATGGACGAAGCACGAAGGCAATCCAAGCAATAGGCGAGGGGGAGTTTGTTAGTGCATAATGTGCGACTAATGCTTTGGATTGCGAAGTACAAAAGTTGTTTTGATAAACATAGGGGCGAATGTGGCTTATTGTAGGGTCGAATGTGAAGATATTGGGGCGAATGTAGAGAAGAATGGACGAATGAAGACTGATGACTGAATGCATGTTTTATTCGTACTGTATAAAGGGTCGAAAGAAGGTAAACATGCACGTTCGACCTAGCTAAAGGGGAACGCGCAGCACTATATAAGCTTGATTTTTATTTTGCATTGTAACTTTTGCCATTTTAAGTCGTGTATTCTGTCTAGGTTTTCTCTCTAGGTTGTGATCAGTGTCTAAAGGTTTTATTAACTTGAAATATCAATTGTAAAGATCATATCAAAGTTAATTAATGAGAATGGATGTTGAAAAGGTGAATTTGATTGTTTGATTAGATAACTATCATATTATAACTGATCTAGGGTTTCCACACCTAGATTGGTAGACTTGTATGATCAACTAATCTGTTTTTGACAAAACGATCCTTTACAGTTTCTGATTTACATCTATAAACACATTCTTCACAAATTCATCACTTTTCTTCTTAGCCAGATATTCTGCTTCTTTCAAGTTCACTTCAGTTAAGTCTGGGAACACTTCATTCTCTTTGCTTCTGTAATATTCTCGATATTCTTCATGTGTAATATCCTCAATCTGTATCTCTTCTCGTTCAAAAGATTGTTCATCGGAATGACTTCCAACATCTTTTTTAGGAATGTTAGGAATCACCTGTTCTTTCATTATCTCCTCCTTTGCCACAGCGCAGACACTTCCCCTTCCTCCAAATCTGGATCGTTATATTCTAACTCATACCTCATGTCATCAGCAGCAAAGATCTCTGGAAACTTTCCAGTCAGTTCAATTGTCCAGACATTCTTATTAAGCATCTCTCTGTACAAATCTTTATCTTTTTCAGACAGATATTTAATCCTTTTAGTCCAAAATATGTCTTCATTATCACCAACATTTTCACCAGACTTTTTCTTAGAACTAGATTGTCCAGCATCTCCTTTCTTGTTCTTTCGTTTTTCATAACTAAACTTGTTGACATCATCATCATCATCATCTGAACTACTACTATCATCAGCATCATCTTTCTTATCACCTAATTTTCCATCAGCATCATCATCATCCGAACTATCATCTGATTCATCATCATCCTTTTCTTCTGATGAATCTTCATAATCAACCTTTTCTTCCTCTTCCTCCTCATCCTTTTCACCTTCTTTGAGTTGAGGGGCTTTGGAATACAAATTCTCTATCAACTTACTCATCTTTATATTCTCTTCACGCATTTTCTGGTTCTCAGTTTGCATCGTCTTAATTCTTCTCGTATTTCTCTTACTTCATGCTTCAGTCTCATCTTTCTCTTCTTCAATCAACTTAATCTTTTCCTCCAACTCATCCTGATTTGTTTTAGATGACACAACAATCTGTAACATTGTTTCTTCATTTTTCTTTAACTTCTTGATCTCTAATTGTTGTGCATTAATGATTTTCATCATATCTTCAAACCTTTTATTCACTAACTCCATCACATCATCTGAAACGGTTACCTTTGGAGTAGATGATTCAGCTTCTGGAGCTTTCTTCTTTTTCTGAAACATATTCAACACATTCTGTAATGAGACGTTGAAATCTGCATCCTAAACTGAAGAGGGATCCTACTCAGATTTTAGTTCAAAGTCATATAAATCTGAATACATTAGTGAGGATGAAAGGTTATAATGGGGTTCCAGAAAATGAAAGACCGCCACACAAGAACCTGTTTGGACATTTAGTTAATCCAGGATATGAGGATCCGGGTGAGAACAAAGCTAGACATGCCAACAGTGAATCAGACAACGATGATCCTTTGTTTCATGTTGTTCCAGAAGCAAAAAGAAAACGTCAGGTTGTGAATGTAGGTGCTAAGGGTGGCAAAGGGAAAGGTAAAGAAGTGGTTATTGAGGTTGAACCAACAAAGACACCAACAAAGAGAAAGAAACGTATGGCACAAAAGGGAGCAAGTAAAAAGACAATGTTAGTTGATGAAGAGTCTGCAGATTCTGAGGAGACTCAAGAAGATGTGACATGGGATTCATGTGAAGAGACAATCAAACAAACCAAGCCCAAGGCCACTGTGGCTGGTGAGTCTGAGAGTCTGAACAAAACCATAGAGGAACAGAGACAGAAGAGTCCAATTTGTAGATGCGTTTTGCGACTAGTGATTGGATATTAACATGTGTTAGAAGGCTGAGATGGGCGAATGTAGATCAATGTGGGCGAAGGTGAATATATAGTGGACGAAGGAAGAACTAAACTGGACGAACTTGGAATGGAACTTAACAGAAAGACACATTCGACCATTCAGATGGGCGAATGTGGAAAGAACTCACATTCGACCAGAGCTAAGGGGCGAATGTGCAGTGCTTATAAATAGAATTTGTGTTTTTGTAATGTTAAGAGAGTCATTAGGTGTGTGTGTTTTGAGGTGTTGTTCCAGAATAGTTTGAGAGGTTCAGTGTGTGTTCTAGATTAACCTAAAGTCAATTGTAATCAAGTTTATGAATGTGTTAATCTATGAAAACGTTTGAAAATGACTTTGATTGTGTTTTGATTTGAGTTTATATCAGTTTTTTCAAAGCTAGGGTTTCCGCACCTGGTTTTGCAACTTGTATGATCATATAATCCTGTTTTCGTGTCAAATCATTCGCTCACAAAGTGGTATCAGAGCATAGAGGATCATACAACAACAAATTGATAAACTCAGAGCTGATTTGGACATTATTTTGATCAATTCACATCTGTTTTTGCATAAAAATGGTTTTTGAGTGTTTTTGAAGGATTTAGAGTTGATTTTGTGGTTAAAATTCAAAATTCCAAGAATTAAAGTTGTTCCAAATCATCTCCGAATCAAAACCTGATTAAGATCATTCAAATCCACAAACTTTTGAAAATCAGAGATCAAAATAACCGTTTTTCAAAGTGTAACCGTTTTTCAAATCTGATATGGGCGAATCTGGAACTGAGTGGTCGAACGTGTAGATTTTTGGGCGAACCTGAGAGATTTTTGGGCGAACCTAGGAAATTTTGGGCGAACCTAGAAATTTTCTTTTGAATTTTTCACTTTCGGGTCACACATTCCACTGCCGATTGATCGGGCGGGCGAACCTGGATTAGAAACGGTCGAACCTAGATCAGTTTGGGCGAACCTGGATTTGTGTTAGTGAGTTTTTACATTCTGGTGAGATTTTACCTTCGAGTGTTACTGTTTGGGCGAACCTGAAACTGAAAGGGACGAAAGTGAAGGATATTTAGGCGAACCTAGATTTTAGTTTTTGGAAAATTTTCTAAGTGTTGAATTTTTTCGAAGTTCGTGATCATGTGGAATTTTCCAACAACTCCGACTCAACCACAACAGCAAGTGATGGACCCATGGATGGTGGCAGCACAGAAGACGAGCACACAGTCTTCGCAGCCGATTAACTACATGACTCAAAGTGCACCTCCAGCACCACAATCTGACTACTGGGGAGTAGCAGCAGCGGTGGTAAACACTCAAACTACAAATGCTATTTCCACACTGATTAATGATTTGTCTTCAGGTAGCGGGAATCGGCCACCGAAGCTTATGGAGATTCAAGAATACAATCAGTGGCAGAAAAAGTTCAAGATACATTTGGAAGGCATGGGAGTGGAGGGTGCAGAGGCATGGAACATGATTGCTAAAGGTTACACAGCACCATTCTTGGAGAATACAGGCGAACCAGTTCCATTGGAGAGCATGGCTGAGGATGAGAAAAAGAAGTTTGCTGTGGAGAAGAAGGCGTTTTCCCAATTGACACAGGCAATCACAAATGATCTTTTGCATCAATTTGGGACTTGCACAACATCTAAGGCACTATGGGAAGCACTTAAAAGAAGGCATGATGGAAATGAGAAGACTAGAGGTCTAAGGATGGAAGAACTGAGAAAGGAGTTTGAGAATTTTTCTTATATTGGAAATGAAACTTTGAAAGAACTAACTCCTAGATATAATCATTTGTTATCTGAATTGTCTAGTTATGGTATACAGATTCCTATGACAAAGCAGGTGGATAAGTTTGCAGAGGCGTTACCACCAAACTGGGATCAGCATATTGAAGTTCTCAGGGAAAAGGATGCATATCAATTCTGGTCAATTCAAGAGTTCATAGAGAAGCTGGAAAACAAGGAATTGGAAGAGAAGAGGAAAGCAAGAAGATCAAAGATCCCTCAGAATCCCAACTTGTACTTTGGAGGCGCTCCAGTTCCAGCTAGTACTTCATGTTCAGGAGGATTGGTGGCTCCTCATGTTGCATGTATTTCCAATGTTATGGAATCACCAAAACCTACCATCAACTACCATCAACAAACATCCTTTTCACAACCATCAAACCAACCACCACAACAACAATACAACAATTCATACATTCCACCATTTTCCCCAATGCAACAAGCTGCTTTTTATACTGCTAGCCAATCTCAACAACCAATGAACCAAGTTCCTCAACCTAATCAACAACAACCGGTGGTTTTGGAGACATCTAACTTGGGAAATGTGACGGTTGAAGTTGCTCAACAACACATTGCACTAGTCTCTGCAATGGTTTTATCTTATAATGGCTTGGTTGCTAGTCAAATTGGGAATAACAACTTAACCAATGAAGACTATGCACAGATTGACAAGGAAGAGATGGAACTTATTGATATTCAGTGGGCTTTTGCGAGTATCATGAGAAGAGCAACAGAGTTTATTGAGAAAACTGGTAGAACAGATTTGGGAACTTCTCCTAACACAACCTACGGGTTCAACAAGGAGAAGGTTACTTGTTTTAATTGTGGAGGAAAGGGTCATTTCAAAAGAGAATGCACCCAGCCACCAAAGCAGGGTAACAGAAACCCATTCAATGCAAGCTACCAAAACCGTCAACAACAAACCCAAAATCAAGTTTCTTACCAAAACAATACCAACTACCAAAACCGTCAAAACAATTTCAATAACAACCAAAACAGACAACCAAACACATCAAACCAGACTCAAAACCAATCTCCTAATAACACTAACCGAACTGTCATACCAATCACTACACCTAATGAGACACATCAGAACACCAATCAGAATCAAGCATTGGTAACTCAATAAGATGAGAGGTTTGATTGGTCTTCCATGCAAATAGGTGTTGAGGAAATCACTCCTGGTGGCAACGTGGCTTGTGTTGCATATCAGGTTGATATTGAAGATTCGGTGACTGTTGATGGGAAGGTAGAAACTGAGTGTGAAAGTGATGAGTCTGAGGCTGAGATGGATGTAGAGACTGAGCCTGTAGAAGTTAATGCTGAGGAAGCGAAATCTGGAGTGGTGATTAACACTGTTTCTGATGTTCCTGGGGAGTGTGAATCGGTTTATTCTGATTCAGACAGTGAATCAGATACGGAAGCAAGTGTTACTTCACTAGATGATGATATTGAGCAGTTGCTAGCAGAAGCAGATTTTCTGATGACAAGGAAGTCGTGCATTGCAGATGATGCTTTCACCAAGATTGACTATTCAAGATTCTTTGCTGGAAAGGAAGCTCATTTCGCATTGATGGCCATGACTGATCCGCCAAAATCTGTAAGTTCTGAGTGTAGTATTGATAATACAAGTGATAAATATTGTGGTACATGTGATAGATTGACTGAGGAGAATAAACAACTCCGAGTTCAACGTGATAGTGCTATCATGAACAGTCAATCTACTCGCAAAGAGTTGAATGCTTTTAACAAAGTGTTGGATGGCTACAAAAAGGACATTTCCGACTTGAAAAATACTTTATCTTTAAAACAATTGGCAATTAACAATTACATAAATGAAATTGAAAATACCAAGTTGGAAATGGCCGCCATCAAATGCTTTGCTGAAAAAGTAAACAAAAAGCTGGAAAGCTATAAGCATATTGCTTATGTGGTAGACCACATCATTGATGATAAAACCACTGATTACCGATCTGTGCCATCTCTGGTTCTTTTTGAAAACCATAATTGTCATCAAGTGACACCAGAGAGTTCGGTAAAATCAGACTCATCGTCAGAAAATGAATCAAATACTTCAAGTATTGGTGATCCACATTCCGATGAGAGGCCTATTCTAGGTATCAATGATGAGGGTGTTACTGCTGAGAGTGTAGATTCAGACTCAGAGAGTGATGATACTGGTTGTGTTCAAACTGTGAATGCATGTGAAATTCCAAAAGAAAATCACATCATTACAAATGAACCAGTTTCATCATCTCAGATTGTGATTCCGATGAAAAATGCTCATCGTGAAAAGAAGTCTGAAAAGAATGTTGTTAAGAAAGATCTTGAGAAAAATGTAGTCAAGAAAGATCTTGAAAAGAGTGTTAAGAATGAACCGTGTGACAAACCAGTCAAGGTGTTCTATCGGATGGAAGGATCCGATAAAATCATCTCTGACGAGGAATTTCCAATAAAAAATGCTAACTATGCTAAAATAGAAAAGATTTGGCAAGAAAGCACCATTTGGTTCCCAAAACATGAGAGAACAAATGAGATCCCACCAGCAATTTTAAAGAAATTGTATTTGGATGTTCCTCAAGAACCAAAGGTCCATGTCACAGAGTTCATTCGACCCAAAAACAGAGCTAATGGTTTTCATGAGCCTACTTACTCAAAAAGGCCACTCCCTGAGAGTTTAAGGAAGCAACAGTATAATGATCAATACCCTGTTAGATCATTTGCTCAACCAAATGCTCCGAATGTTTTTGAAGAGTACCGTGCGTGCTTTAAATGTGGGGAATGAGGGCATTTACTTGCTCAGTGCCCATATGTAAGGCATAAAAGGCACGTGGTTGAAGTGAGGAATTCCATGCGTAAACCGATTGATCATTATGTGCCACCACATAGGAGAGTTGTTCCTCAACAACAACAGTTTTTCAATCAAAACAAGTTTTATCAAATGAGGAACAATCGCCCAATTCAATATGATCGAAGGAATCGGATTGCTATGGAACAATCATGGAGGAAGCCTGTGGTGAACGCAACAATTGATAGGCAAAAGGTTCCACCTAAACCGATTGTCAAATCAAGTGTTGGACCTAAGTCTGTTAAATCAGATAAGGTAACCAAGAAAGTTACATTTGCTAACAATGTTCAGAAACCAACTGAGAACCCAAAATCTCAGATTCGCATTTTGAAAAGGTCTGAACAATCTTGGACACCCAATGGTACTCCAGGAGCCTCTACTTCAAAAGTTGATGAGAAAAAGAAAACTGTTTTGAACAATCAGAAAAAGATTGATCAAAAAGTTGTTGAAAATGCTTGTGAAAATGTTACTTTGAAACCTGATGTTCAAAGACCCAAGACTCAGGCTTGGGTCCCCCGAAAGAACTAAATGATTTACTTTTTGTGTGCAGGGAGCTTCAGCTGGCCCTATTAGCAGTCTTTGGATTGTTGATAGTGGAGCTTCAGACCACATGACTGGGGATCTTGCGTTGTTGTTCGACGTGAAGAACATCAATGGAGGGTATGTCGCTTTTGCTGGAAACAAAGGTGGATATATAACGATGGAAGGAAGCGTGAGCAATGGGATAGTGAGCTTTGAACAGATTTCGTATGTGAAGCAGATTGATTATAATCTGTTGAGTGTCAGTCAAATATGTGACAAGCAATTTACTGTGCATTTTGATGACAAATCCTGCTATATTCTGAAACCGGGCTTTACAATTCCTAAAGAGTGGATAATGTTGAAGGCACCTCGCGTCAACAATCTATACATTCTTGATATGTCCAAGGCGATGACATCACAGGGGCAGATAACATGCTTTTTATCCAAGGCGACAGAGAAAGAATCGATAATGTGGCACCGAAGAATGGGGCACATTCATCTGAGGAAAATGAATCAATTAGTGAGAAATGGACTTGTCGATGGAGTAAACGTGAAACATTTCCATCTGAATGACAAGTGTGTAAGTTGTAAGAAGGGGAAGCAACACAAACAGTCCCACAAAGTGAAGAAGGTTAATTCTGTAGAGATGCCACTTGAGCGATTGCACATGGATCTTTTCGGACCGGTCAAGCGCAAAAGTCATCTTGGGGAGTTATATTGTTTAGTCGTCACTGATGACTATTCAAGATTTTCATGGGTGATGTGTTTGCAGAATAAAAGTGACACCTTTAACAATCTAAAAGTTCTGTTCACTCGATTAGAGAATCTCTACAATGTGAAAATTAAGAGAATTCGGAGTGATAATGGGACGGAGTTCAAAAATGCCAAGATGGATGAACTTTGTGAAAGCAAAGGGATACATCATGAATATTCGGCTCCGTACACCCCACAACAGAACGGTGTTGCTGAACGAAAGAATAGGACTCTAATTGAAGCGGCTAGAACAATGCTCGCTGATTCAAATCTTCCGGTAATGTTCTGGAACGAGGCGATTTATGCAGCAAACTACACACTGAATCGGGTTCTAACAGTGAAGAAGTTTGGTAAAACATCTTATGAGCTGTTACACCGAAGAAAGCCGAACTTAGAGTATCTAGAACCTTTTGGGGCGCCATGCACTATGTTGAATCCAAGCGAGAAGTTTAGTCCTAAAGCTGAGGAGGGATACTTTGTTGGATACGCAACCCCGCTCAAACGGGTATACAACAAGCGAACTCGGCGAGTGGAGGATTGGGGAAACGTGGAAGTTCAACGATATACTCAGAATTTGCAAGGCACGGGTCCTGATTGGATGTTTGATTACAAAGATTTCTTTGAATCATTCAATCTAGATAGCTTGGTTGAAGAAGCTGTTATCAGATTACTTTATGAGTGTGAAAATGCAACGACTTCACCGTTGGTGCGTCCGATCACCGTGAACCCCCTACCAGCTTCTAATGATACCAATGCTCCTATACAAGAAGAAGAAGTGTTTCAAGAGGCTTCAACTTCATTAGACACTTCAGAATCTGAAGATGAACAATTTGAAGAAGCCATTCTTGAACAGGCAGAAGAACAGGAGGCACCGCCAGTGAACCCAACTCCAACTCCAGATGTTGCTTCATCATCAAATACGGGTCATGATCTGGATGCTGTAGAGAATCTAACTGCTCAGACGGGAGTTACTGTACCTGAATATCCGGAATCTCGGATTCATCGTATTCACCCGCTGGAGCAAGTTATTGGTGATCCTGGAAGCAGCGTTATGACCAGAGGGCAGCTGAAAAGTGTTAACTCACCAGAGAGTTTTGGTGCTTTAGCTTTATATGCCAAAATTCAACAATCTGGTAGTCAAAATGATTGGTCGTTTGCGTGTTATGTGTCGCAGGTAGAGCCAAGGACATACAAGGACGCTTTGAAGGATGATGCCTGGGTTGAAGCTATGCAGGAGGAGTTATTACAATTCCAGAAATTGGGAGTTTGGACGCTCACAGATTTGCCGCCAGACAGGAAGAAGATCGGCACTAAATGGGTGTTTAAGTGTAAGAAGGATGATCGTGGGGTTATTGTTCGTAACAAAGCCAGATTGGTCGTGCAGGGTTTCCATCAAATCGAAGGGATTGATTATAACGAAATCTATGCACCGGTAGCACAAATCGAAACTATTCGGATGTTCCTTGCGTTTGCTTCATACAAGAAATTCAAAGTCTATCAAATGGATGTTAAAAGCGCATTTCTGTACGGGAAAGTCAAGGAAGAGGTTTATGTCGGGCAGCCACCAGGCTTTGAGGACCCAATCCACCGGGATAAGGTCTACGTGCTGAACAAAGCTCTATATGGCTTGCACCAGGCTCCGAGGCAGTGGTACGAGGAGCTAAGTACATACCTCATCACCAAAGGATTTAAGCGCGGACTCGTCGATTGCACCCTCTTCACGAAGAAGACTGGGGATGACTTGCTTCTAGTGCAGATTTACGTTGATGATATAATATTTGGTTCAACTAACGAGCTTTTATGCAGGGAGTTCGAAACTGTCATGCAGGAAAAGTTCGAGATGAGCGCAATGGGGGAGATGCCGTTTTTCCTAGGCTTGCAGGTGGACCAAAGACCCGACGGGATCTTCATTCACCAGACGAAATATGTCTCCGACATCTTGAGCCGGTTCCAGATGGAGGACTCTAAGCCGATGGATACCCCGATTCAACCCAATCACGGGATTGGAGTGGACGCTAAGGGGGAGCTGACGGACCCATTTACATACAGAGCAATCATCGGATCTCTGATGTATCTGACGGCGTCTCGACCAGATATTATGTATGCAACGTGTCTCTGTGCCCGCTATCAATCGAAGCCGAAACAAAGTCATCTGACGGCGGTCAAGCGTATCCTTAGATATCTGAAGGGTTGTCCTTCCAAAGGACTTTGGTACCCTAATGATGATAATTTTGATTTCATATCTTTTAGTGATGCAGATTGGGGCGGCTGTGACAAAGATAGCAAATCTACTACAGCTGGTTGCCAGTTTTTAGGGAGCAGGTTAATCACCTGGCAATGCATGAAGCAGACCTCCGTGGCGCTATCTACCTGTGAAGCCGAGTACATTGCAGCCTCGAGTTGCTGTTCGCAAGTGCTCTGGATCCAACAGCAGATGGTGGATTACGGTTTGCAGTTTCTTAAAACCCCTATATACTGTGACAACGAAGCCGCTATCGCATTAACTAAAAATACTGAAAATCATTCTAAAGCTAAACATATCCGGATCAAATATCATTTTATCCGTGATTGTTACACTAAAGAATTGATAGATATGATCAAAATTCATACTGACTACCAACGTGCAGATTTGTTTACTAAAGCTTTTGACAGATCACGCTTTGAATATCTTTTAAAAGTAAACAACATAAAGGAAAAACAGGACTAATCGGCACCTCGGTTTATCGCTTTTTAGTTTTAGTTTTTAATTTTTTTTGCTAATTGGGAATTTCTCTTTGCTAATTGGGAATTTCTCTTTACTATCGTAATCCTCAAAGAAGTTGATGCTTTCGAATGGATTGGTTAATCCTCAAAGAAGTTGATGCTTTCGAGTGGATTGTTTCTTTCAAATTTTGTTTTTATTGTTTTTCAGAAAACCCAAAAATATGTTTTTTTATTTTAGGGGGAGTCATTTTATCAGAAAAACCAAAAACATTATAAAATTCAAAAAGACCTAAAAATTAGAAAATCAAAAATGATTTCCTGGGTAAAAAGAGGAAATGATAGTACATCAGTGGGGATCTGACACAGGCTAAAGAATTGTATAGTATAATGAGGCGTGTGTTGACTACGTGTGATATGCTGATAGGCTTCGTAGACTAAATATTGCGTGCATTAGTGATACAAACATAACGAACTACGCGTTCGTGGCTGAACACCTCATGGGCATATGGTCTTAGTACCGTAATTTCGTTTGATAGGATTGCCAAAATCTGAGGTTTCGGGTCGTTATGTTATGGTTATCCGAAATATTCTGATAAACTTTTGTCGTATTAATTTACGGACCTAGTTTTATCAGAATATTTGCTAAAAGAGCTTAATTGCCAAAACCGGAAGTTACCGAATTGAGGAACTTTATGTTTTAACTGATCATAGATCATTATTACATCGTATTGATCATCTGATGCAAATCAGTGATTAATATCAGCCTCAACCTAGTGTATACGCACATGTTACTCTGCTGCATTCAATTGCTGACCTGTACACCTCTGTGCTATATACTTTGTAACTTTTACGGATAACTCTGGCATAATCACGCGTTACGACGAAGCTTTGTGCAATTACTTGATACGGGAGTATGTCGTGTGTGTGGGCACCACATCGTGTTAGTCTAATACACCTAACTCGTATCATTTTAAAGCATTGCGTAATTATCTACATGTGAGCTTACGTGGACCACAATATCAGCAATTGCCGAGTCACATATTGCTTCTAATGATAATATTAAACAAATAGATCAACGCTGTGATCAGATTTCACAGAAAACTGATATGATCCTCTTACCGGACATCACAAAATGTTTACTGCTTTCATTTACTTTGCTGCATTTTGTTTTGTTGCAATTTACTTTTATTGTCAAAAAGATACAAAATCCAAAAAGATTTTAGGTGTGTTTTGATAAAATTTCAGAAAAATCCAAAATTTTTGCATTTCTGCTTTATTTTTGATAACCGGGGATGCTTGATGGTCAATTTCTGAGATTTGACAACACCATCTGGGCTTTGTATCATTCACAAAGTGAAAATATGTGTTTTGGAAGCTTAACGGATTGACAAATGTTGAACGGGATTCGAATTCGTGATTTGGCAAATTTTTCAGAATTTTCCATTTCACATTCGCCCCTTAAATGGGTCGAATGTGGAAAATTCTTCACCTTCGGGCTGTTCAAAACGGACGAATGTGGGTTGTTTATATGATTTTTACATCCGGGTAAACATTTTACATTCGGGCACATTTACTTGTCGGCGAATATGGAAAATTCCCACATTCGACCCATCAAATGGACGAAGGTGGGCATCTATATATAAACCAGTTTTACATTCGAACCTCATTCCAACTTTTTCAAATTTTCATTCGATCTGGACACTTGTTGCTTTGCTGAATTTTTGTTGTGCATTTTATTCCCTGATACTTCCTGATCGTTTTGATACAAATTTTACAGGTAATGACGAAGGAATGAGACTGGAATCGTTTGTTTTCTATACGGACCTAGGGTTTAGATTTCCTGATCTTCGAGTGATTATTAATGCTTAATTTTGATTTACATTCATTCCATATCAGTTTTAGGGGGAGAGGTGTGAAAGAATTAGGTTATTAACATTGTTTGGGGTTTGATTGATCGATTGAACATAAAATAACCCTAATTCTTAATAAAAACTGATATAGGCTGAATTTTAGGGGCAATTGACAATGGACGAGTGTTTATCGGCCATATTAGACCATGTTTGAATCAAAATCAAGTGTTAAAAACATGTTTGCAAATTTTTTGAATTTTGGGGAAGAACTTGTTTCACCTTCGGGTCGACGTTTGGACGAAGGTGGAATATAAGTGGACGAATGTATTTCAAAACGGACGAATGTGATGATTACTCAAAACCATTCCACATTCGACCAACATATTTTACATTCGACTAAAAGAATTCACATTCGACCTGTTTGTTTTGGGCGAATGTGGAAGCTGTTAAAACTTTAAATTTTTGAATTTTGTCGATTTCGTGTTTTGACGTTTGTTTTTGATTTTGTAATACAGATGGCTGAAGAACATGAGAATGTGGAGATTCCAGTTGAAACTGTTGTTCCAGATATATTCCCAGAGCCTGTTCAGGAAGGTGAATCGTCAAGTGGAAGCAAATGGCCATTCGAGAAGAATCATAACTGCTGTGCTTATCTGGGAGACGTGGAGAAGAACGTGGAGTTTACTGACATAATCAAGTTCTTGAAGAGAAGCAGAGTAGTGTATGCTTTGGCTACTCCAACTATTATCTACAAAGATATAGTTGAAGACTTTTACAACAATGCGAAGTATGATTTTTGGGATAATCAGACGATCATAAAGAGCAAGATACAAGGCATGGAGATGTTCATAACAGAGTCTGATATCAGAGAAGCTCTCCAGATTAAGTTTGAAGTGAGTGAAGATCCAAGAGAATTGTCGTGGACTGAGCAGAAAGCTTGTTTCCTCGGGATGAAATACAAAGGACCTATCACTGATGGTTCAATGTACAAAGGGAAACTGAGCGTGCAGTTTTAATATTTTACTGACGTCATCATTCATGTGTTTGGATGTGTTAGTGGAGGCTATGACGTGATGAGGAAGAGTTTGAGTTCATTAATGGTTGCGTTGACCCTCAACAAACCATTCAATGTATCTGGGATGATCTTTCATCACATGCTGGAGATGCTAAAAGGGTTAAAGATTAAGAAGTTCATGCTTTATCCAAGATTCTTGATGATGATTTTTGATCACAAGTACCCTGACTTGAAAAAGGATCCTACTCAGATAATCGGGCAAGATCACATGAACATTCGTACTTTGGTAAGAATGAAGGGATATAAGGGTGTGCCAGACAATGAAAGGCCACCGTACAGAAGGTTGTTTGGAGCCTTAGCTAGAGAGGATTACACTGATCCAGGAAAGAATACAGCTAGGCATCCTAATAGTGATTCTGATAACGATGATCCCTTGGTATATGCTGATGCTAGTACTAAGAGGAAGAGGCAAGTAGTCAATCCTGGAGCCAAAGGGAAGGGCAAGGGAAAGACTGATCAGGGAAGCTCAAAGCAACAGGTGGTTAGAAAGAAATCAACTGCAAAGAAAGGTACTGGTTTGGTGGATGAAGAGTCAGTGGATTCAGAAGAGACTGAGGAGGATGAACAGTGGGATTCTGATGCTGAGAATGTTAGGGCCACCAAACGTAAGGCCACTATGGTTGGTGAGTCTGAATCATTAAACAGATCCATTGCAGAAGCTGAGAAGAGCAAGAAGTCTGTTGGTGCTGAAGATGAAGTTTTAGGTGTTGATATGGACGAGTTGAATGAAGGAGAAACTGTAGTAGTCAATTTGCCCAAGCCTAAGCACAAAACCATGGCCAAGAAAACAAGTACAAAACAGCTGAGAGAGAAAGAGTTAGCCCAACTCTTAAGAGGTAAAAGAGTTCCTGAAGCTGGAACGTCATCAAAGCAATCTTCACCGGCCACTAAGAAACAAAAGAAGACTAAAGAGGCAGAAACATTACCAGTGGATGAGTTTAATGTAGCCCTGGATAATGTACTTAACTTGTTTACAAAGCCTCAGAAAGGAAAAGAAGCTGAAGTTGAGCCATCTAGATCTAAGTCAAAGAAAGTTACTGTGGATAATGATGTTATGAAACAGATGAACAAGAGAATGGATGATATGATGAAAATGATAGTGGCTCAACAAGCTGAAATAGCCAAGTTCAAGCAGAATGAGGAAAAGATGCTTCAGATTGTAGTAGCTTCAAAATCAAATCAGGATGAGATTGATGAGAAAGTTAAGAAGCTAGAAGCAAAGAACAAAAAGCTTGAAGGAAAGTGTTCAAGAAATAAGAATAGGCTAAAGTTGATTAAAGAAGACAACAAAGAATTGAAGGCTGAGAATAAACGCCTGAGTGAGTTGATTGATAATCTGTACAATGTTGCACCCAAATTGAAGGAGGGTGAAGAAGATAAAGAAAAAGATGTAGAACAAGTTGATTATGAACCATCTGAGTCAGATAAAGAGAAAGATGATGATGAGGATGATGAAGAATCGGAAAAGAGTGATGATGAGGATAATAATGATGATGATGATGATGCAGAGGGTTCGGGAAGTCAAAAAGAAGATGATAGTAGCAGTGATGATGATAATGATGGAGGAGATGATACATCAAAGTTTACATTCGAGAAGAGACCACCTTCAAAGAAGAAAGATACTGGAGAATCAAGCTCAAAGAAGAAAGGTGAGAATGTTGATTCAGATGAGAGTGTTTTCTGGAATGAGAAGGTGAGGTCCTTGACTGATGATGCTAAACAAGTCTATAAGGACATGTTAGAAAGAAGAGAATGGACCATTGAGTTCACAGGTCGTTTTGCTGAAATATTCCAAACTGACGATATGAGATATGAATTGGAATATAACGATCCTGATCTTGAAGAAGGGGAAGTACCTGCATCTGTGGCAAAAGAGATTTTAGATGGTCTTGCACAGAGGGTAGGGAAAACGTTTGAGGAGTTTATTGTAGATGAGTCGATTCCACATATTCCTGAAAAGGATATTGGAAGTCACTCTGATGATAAGAATACCCCTGAATTTGAAGAAGTTGAAATTGAAGAAATAACGCATGAGGAGTACCCACAATACTTCAGACAAACTGATGAAGATGTGGTATTTCCTGACTTTACTGAAATTCCAAACACTTCGGCGAAGAAGAAAGCGAAGCAGAGAAGTGCAGAGTTTGTAGAGAAAGTATTTGGTGCTGATAAGCCAGAATCTTCAAATAAATCTGATGAATTGAAGAGTTATTTGAAGAAGTTAAGAGAAATGGATGAGAACCGACCGAAGCCTGAAGCTCAAGGAAACTTTTATAGATTTCATAATGCTAAGTTCAGAGGCAGAGCTCTCGGGTGGACATATTTAGGCAGGCTGAAGTGTCTAGCTGCCAAATGGGAATCAGGGATCTTGTACTTTTACAGATTCATTGACTTGCTAACTCTACCGTACTGGGCGGTCAGAGATTTATGCAGATTCCCAATGTCGGGTGCTTCAGTGAATAATACACATGTCGGTTGGTGCGCAGACAAGCTGGTTTAGGAAAGCAGAACAAAATGGAATAGATTTAAGCCTCAATATCCCAGAAGGAAAGTTCATAGGGATATTGATCCTAGAACCAAGATGAAGCGGGTTACTTTGATATATAAAGCACCTGAAGTGATGAGAAAAATACCTTTGATGCCCATGCCACAACATTTCAGTGCTGATTTTATCTTCTGGTATTATGATTGGAGAAAGGCAGAGGCGGTGATTGTGTTGAGAGACGGGAAGGACAAATACAAGCATGTTCATGTATTTGATCCGATGTGGTTGATAAACTGTACTTTCGAAGACATCATCATGCTCTTTTACAATCCGATTCATCATGAGCCGAACGACGCTGATCAGGCAAAGAAATATACTCAAGTGGTTGGTGTGTGCTTTGCATATGATATAAATGCGGGTAGTAATTTGGATGGAAAACTTGGCAAGATGGTGAAGATGGCAAACGTGTCAAAACCGGTGAAGAGAAGATTAGAACCTGAGATGACTAAAGAGCAAAAGAAACAGCTCAGAATCAAGTTGCTGAACAAAGCCATGGATGAGGACAGAAAAAGATCCAATCAATAGTCGAGGGGGAGTTTGTAGATGCGTTTTGCGACTAGTGATTGGATATTAACATGTGTTAGAAGGCTGAGATGGGCGAATGTAGATCAATGTGGGCGAAGGTGAATATATAGTGGACGAAGGAAGAACTAAACTGGACGAACTTGGAATGGAACTTAACAGAAAGACACATTCGACCATTCAGATGGGCGAATGTGGAAAGAACTCACATTCGACCAGAGCTAAGGGGCGAATGTGCAGTGCTTATAAATAGAATTTGTGTTTTTGTAATGTTAAGAGAGTCATTAGGTGTGTGTGTTTTGAGGTGTTGTTCCAGAATAGTTTGAGAGGTTCAGTGTGTGTTCTAGATTAACCTAAAGTCAATTGTAATCAAGTTTATGAATGTGTTAATCTATGAAAACGTTTGAAAATGACTTTGATTGTGTTTTGATTTGAGTTTATATCAGTTTGTTCAAAGCTAGGGTTTCCGCACCTGGTTTTGCAACTTGTATGATCATATAATCCTGTTTTCATGTCAAATCGTTCGCTCACACAATTGCAGTTGATTAGATAGATCTTTATTGTATATTATCATTAAAGACAATGTGTGATTCGGAAACTACTGATATTGTTATCCACATAAGCTCACATGAAGACTGTTATGCAGTGCTTTGAAATGATACGCAATTAGGTGTATTATACTAACAAGCTTATGGTTCCCACGCACACGACATACTCCCGTATCAAGGAATTTGCACAAAGCTTCGTCGTAACATGTGATTATGCCAAATGTTATCCGTTATATTATAAGATATACAGCACAGAGGTGTACAGGTCAGCAAATTAATGCAGCAAAGTAACATGTGCATATATACCAGGTTGAGGCTGATATCAATCAATGATTTTCATCAGCGAATTGATACGATGCATTTAATGATCTTTGATCATTAGTATACATTAAGTTCCTCAATTCGGCAAATTTTAGGTTTTGGCATTAAAGCTCTTTTAGCAAATTTCTTGATTGAATCTAGGTCCGTAAATCAATACGACAAAAGATCAATCAAGATATCCCGGATAACAATAACATAACGACCCGAAACCTTAAATTTTGGCAACCCTATCAAACGAATTACGGTAGTAAGACCATATGCCCATGAGGTGTTCCACAATTAGCGAGTAGTTCGTTATGTTTGTATCACTAAGGCACGCAGTAATAGGTCTACGAAACCTATCAGCACATCACACAAAATCAACACACGCCTCATATTGCATTTCATTTCTGTAGCATGTGTCAGATCCCCAGTGATGTACTATAATTTCCTCTTTTACTCCTAGAAATCATTTTGGGTTTTCTGATTTTTATGGCTTTTTGGATTTTTCAATGTTTTTGGTTTTTCTGAATAAAGACTCCCCCTAAAATGTAAAACATATTTTTGGGTTTTTGATTTTTCTGAAAAACGATAAAAATTTAAAAACAAAAAGTGATAAACCGAGATGATGGTCAGTCTTGTTTTTCTTTAATACCACTAGCTTTTAAAAGATATTAAAATCTGGATTTATCAAAAGCTTTGGTAAAAAGATCCGCCCTCTGATAGTCAGTGTGGATTTTGACCATATCAATCAACTCTTCGGCATAACAATCACGGATAAAGTGATACTTAATCCGGATATGTTTAGTTTTGAGTGATTGACTGTTGGGTCTGCTGACCTGAAAAAGAATAGATGATTAGAAAGCCAAAATATTCTATCTAATTGATCCTTTGAATAATCAGTAGTTTCAAGATACTTCTCCCAAAAGACTGTTGACCCTAACAACTACTACACTAAACAACTGATGAAGACAACTGCTGCTGCTAAAGGTCTGCTGAACAAACAACTAATGACTAAAGATCTGATGAAGAAACAACTACTGAAGACTAAAGGTCTGTTGGAACCAATAGCACCTTGGATCCAACAGATGATACAAGACCATCAGAGTTTTCCTTTTCAGTAGTTTATGTTAGCAGTGTTTTGAATGTAACAGTAGTTGTCAGTTAGCAGATGTTTTATGTTGTTATTCTGTTAGAGGTCGCTGTCTTAGGTGACGTCAGCTGTGATCATCAGAGGTTTAGATTTGTCTATAAATAGAACAGTGATTGTACTGTTCTATTCATCACTCGAATCATTCTCTTAGACAAACGTTCACTGAGTGATCAGGCTGAGGGGGAGTACTTGTACAATTGTAATGTTTCATTTATTGAAAGCTTTCGATTAAAAACATTTATCCTCTTGTTTTGATTTACAGTTTATCATTCCGCTGCACTTTCCATTTATACTTCACTTCATTTATTTCATTATTCATCTAAACTATCAAAACAATCAAACTCAGATCCTAACAATTGGTATCAGAGCTTGGTCAATTAAATTCGATCTAAACAATCAATTTAATATAAAAAGATCAGCTCACAATTTATTGATACTGTTTGTTTGTCGGATTAAAAACAGAGTAATAGTTTATTTTCGTTTCAACCGTTAGTAAACAGATGTTGTTTTCGTAAAAATCAGAGAATGACTTCAATTAATCAAGATCCACATAACACTGGCACTAGCAACAAGCCACCGATGCTTGTCAGATCTGAATACAATATCTGGGAACGTCGGATGAGTCATGTGCTAGCACAGCAAAACACTGGGTGTTGGAAGTCGGTTGTCTTTGGACCACATGTTCCAATGGTGCCGAGTACCGAAGATCCCAAGGTCCAAGTACCTAAGAGTGTTGAAAACTACTCCGAGCAAGATTTTCAAAAAATTGAGTTAGATGCTAAGGCTTTCAGTATTGTAGCCATGGCTCTACGAAATGATATCTATGCTGGACTGTTGCATTGCAATAGTGCAAAGGAGTTGTGGGATGCTCTGAAAGAGCAGTTTGGTGGGACTGAGGATGTAATTGAAAACAACCGTGAAATACTTAATCAACAATATGAAACTTTCAGTCATGTGAAGGGAGAGTCATTAACACAACAATTTGAGAGATTCAATTGTCTAATTAGTGAACTAAAACTGGTGGGTCTAACGTACCCTAATTCAACTTTGAATCATAGGTTTCTTAGATCACTTCAGGACAAATGGGATACTATAGCAATTGTTATGAGAAACTCAATCAGATTTAAGGATTTGACTCTGACCCAGCTTCATGGTAAGCTCTTGACCTATGAGAGAGAGCTTAACCAGAAAAAGAAGCTCCAGGACTCTGGAAAAGTGTCTGATGACTATGTATTTGGTAACATAAAACTTTTGGGTCAAGATGAGGTACCTGGAAGTAGTAAGGATCAGGGTTATGATCATTACATTGATATAACCACTGGGTGTAACACTGATTCTTACTCATCTCCCAGCTATGCTTTTGCAGCAAGTGGTGATATCCAGGCATCTGATAACACATCCTTTGTGTATAATGACCTTCAATACATTGACCCTATGGACTTAGAAGAAATGGACATTTTGCATCAATTGGCCCTGCTCAGTATTAGAACCAATAACTTCTATAAGAAAACTGGCAGAAGGTACCCAGGTTTACATGGTGGGTCAAAAGTGGGGTTGGATAAATCAAAGATCAAGTGTTATAAGTGTCATAGAATGGGTCACATTGCTAGGGAATGTAGGAGTCAAAATGGTACACCTATGATCGCCTATCCAAACCAAAGACCTCAGACTAACACTTATCAGTCTTTCCAAAACACCCCTGGAACAAATGTGCAAAACACTGCTCACTTTGCACAGACTCCAACCACTGTTCCTGTGCACTATGTCCAAATCACTGTTCCTCAGTATCATTATGTCCAAACACCTGTTACTCAGGCACAAGTGCCAATGACTGCTGCTTCATCCTCGGATCCTGCAGAGACCAGTCAGCAAAGTCAACAGATTTTCTTCACTCAAGGCTTTGTTGATTGGAGTAGTCTACCAGATGAGATAACAGATGAAAACATTGCTTTAGTTGCCAATTCTGAAAATAATTTCTGCTTTGTGGCACTAGAAACAATTGTTGAAGAGACTGATTCTGAGGGAGTGGTATCTTTGTCTGAAAATGTGACTAATGATGTTGTTGATTGTAACACCCCGGTCCTAGGGCCCAAAAATTTTTGCGTTTATATTATAATTTTATAATAAAATGAATCAAAATAAGTAATAATCTGGTCGGTTATGTGCGAAATTAAAAACCGAACCATTATATATAGATTATTAATAAATAACACGATACGAAACCGAACCAATACGCGTAACGAACCCGAACCCGGCCCATATCTCATGGGTGAGTCACCCATGGGACACATGGCATATAAACCGTGTGCCACATGGCATATTAACATTTTGACACACCTTATTACTTGAAACACATAACCCACCCTTACCAGTATAAAACTCACGCACCCATTGCCCTCTTATTTCCTTTTCACCTCACACAATATACAATTAGAAATAGAGAGATGTGCAGAGGATAAGAGATGAGAGAAGAAAGGAGCCGAAGGGCTCCTGCCACCGCCGACGGTGGAGCTCCGGCTGGATGGCGGCGGAGCTGCTATCAACCGACCAACACACCCACCACCATATTATAGAGAAACAGAGAAGGAAGAGAGAGAGAGAGAGAGAGCGTCAGAAAGAGAGAAACAAAGGAGAGAGGGAGAGAGACGGAGAGTGGGAAGAAAGGAGGAAGACGGTGACTGTGGTGGTGACGGCGACGACGGTGGAGGTCTGGTCTCCAGCTAGGGTTCGATTAGGTTGGTAAGACTACTTCAATTTTTCTTGCTTTATTTCTAGATCTGGTTAACTAGAACAACAATAGATTTGGGTTGTTGATGAATAAACATAGCTACAGTTCTAGATGTAGAATTCGATTGAGAGGATTGGGGTTTAAGGCGACAACAGTGGAGGCGGGTTGGGGTCACGATGGTGGTGTGAGGTTTAAAGATGAAGATTGGTTGATAGTAATGACCGAGGATAGTGGTTATGAGTTGGAACTTGGAAGTCGAGTCAACTGGGTTTGAATCAGTCAACAGCAGTCAAAGCTTTGGTCAAAGTCAGTCAAAGGCAAGTTAACCTTTGGTCAACGAAAGTCAAAGGCAGTAGGCTCGGGTCAAACCTGGTCAACAAAAGGGAGCTCGGTCAACACGAGTCGAACTCAGGTCAACACAGTCAAAGTCTGGTCAACACGAGGAGAGGTATAAAACATGACCCATACTAGTGTTAGTATTATTTGATACGGTTGACACGTGTGGAATGTTGACAAGTATATTAGACCCGACCCGACTACCAAAACTAAATAACTAATAATCGGACATCAAACTAATAATGACTAAAAGCATAATATGTGATGATTCGTACCAGAGCTATAAACTATCAACTAGAACGCAAATTGGGACAAGTATGTATAAAAACGTATTATGTTATTATAATTAATGATGTTAAAGACACAAGGACACGAATAGAACATATTAGATATTGAAAGCATATTTAATAGTAGACGTATGATTAATGACAGTTAGATAGATATGTATATGGACACTTAGACGAGTGACATAACCATCATGATATCCATGTTGTAAAGGATTCGGACTAGTCGGTTGACATAGATAAACATAATATGATATGTGCTAAACTAAATTACATACATGTATATATATATCGCTTAAACTTGGTTATATGACACTTAGCTTTGAGATATAGCTTTTAGATGTAGTACTGGTACAAATGACATTGAGACATTGATATTAGAGGTGTGACCATGAGCATAAGGCATAAACATAAACAATGTATGTATAGGACACAAGACATTTAGCTTGACATGTGAGACTACGAAATAAGAACTATATCTTATGACAATGGATAAGTGGAACCATAATCCGACAATTAGAATAAACTCACATAAACAATAGAAGGTCCTAGTCATCCACACGTGTAACCGCGATATGGGTTACACGCGCTAATACTTGTGACCATGCTAGGACTTGGCGTGTAATACATGAACAGGCTCAAGGCATTGGAATATCGTATTTTGTGTAGCATGACAGGTGAGTTCGTGTATTTCCCCTTTTTCCGTTTTACTGTTTTGGGGTGAATGCATGCTTCCTTTTTATAAACTGTTGTGATGTGACAAGATACTGGCTGCCGGATTTTACTGACACTCATTAACTCAGGATTGAGCTGCTTAATATATGGGTAGTACTACTTGGGGAAACCCCCACGCAAGGTGGACTCGGGACGTAAGGGCCCGGGAAACCCTCCACCTGGGTTGCGGCATATATTTTGCCAGGACCTATATTGGCAGTAGATAGAGTCCACGTTAGGGTTGAGGTGTTGCTTGTATATCACGTGTGATGAACTGTGTAAACTTGTTTTGAACTGATAAACTGTTTTTGGATCCATTGAACTACTTACACGGACTCACCGGCATACTTTGCTGATCCAACTCTTTTTAAGCATGTGTTCAGGTACTGCGGATGATTGGATGGCAACGCAAGGTATATGATAGCTAGTAGCGGATTAGAGGTTATCTGGTTAGAAGATTCGGCTATAAGTGTGTTGCGGTTAGAGCATCTACAGATAAGCAGGATAGAGATTGGATCGACTAATGGACTACACTGCTTCGACGACCGCCGCGCTTCGTCTTCGCATTAGACTTTAGTTATAATTATATTTTGTATTTGTATTATTTTGAGATTAGAAATTGTACGAACATTAAATATTAGTCGTCGTTGCTTCCGTTGTGCACGTCTGTTACCAATCTGTCATTTCGACCAGGCCCCTCCGGGTCGGGTTGTTACATTGATTAAGTTGTTTCAGCTAAAGAAACTGAAGTAGAGGTTGTGAATCTCTCAGACCCATGGGGTACTGATGACTATGATTGCCAGTGTAACTGTGCCTTGATGGCTGCTGCTAAGGTATCTCCTCAAATCTTAAGTGACTTGTGCTCAGATAAATGTATCATAGCATTTGCTAAGATAAAAGAGGTGAATGAAAACTTTAGAAAGAAAATTTTGGAAGATGAAATTCAGTTTGAAAAACTCACTAAAGAGTTAAAATAAAAAATAACTGAAAGAGAATTTGAAATCAGCAGTTTAAAACATGAAGCAAGCATAACCAAAGACCAGCTTCAAACTATGATAACCAAATATCATTGTTGTAAAAAGGACCTTGAGTCCACCCAAGTTGAATGTCAGAAATGGGTGGAATCATCTAAAGGCTTTGAGATGATTGTCAACCAACAGTCTAAAAGTCATGTGAAATTTGGCTTTGGTTTTCAAGAAACCACTGCTCAAAGTTCACAAACCACTGGCAAAAAGGAACCACAGTTGGTTGAAGTCATCCCAACCAATTCAAAAGGTCAAGAAATCATGGTTACTGAACCCAATGGCAAGAAAATCATTCTTGAAAAGTTGGAAGGTACACCCTCATTTGATGAGATTGAAAAATATCAATTCAAACCAACCTGGTCAGATGAGTGTGATGTCCTTGAAAATTTTCAACCAATGACCTTCAAAACCCCTGATGGTAAAAAGGCACCACAGGCCAAAGTCATTCCCTTGAGAGATCTTCCAACAGATGATCAAACATCTGTTGGAAAGAAGAAAGGAAAAGGGAAATCCAAAGATAACTTGTTTTGTGATTTTTGTGAAAAGAAGAATCATGTCACCAAAAATTGTTTTCTTCTAAAAGCATATGATATCAACAAAGGAACAAGTTTAAGTGATTCTAAAACCAATGAATGTTTAATTTGTAAGAAAAAGAATAACAAAACAAAAGAGTGCCTGTATCTCAAAAATTTTGATGAAAAAATAAAAGAGTACAAGGTTAAAACTTTTGAAAGTCAAGTGGTGAGTACTTCAAAAGGAAAACCCAAACAGACTTTTGAACCAGTCCAAACAGCTGTTACCAAAGGTCTGAGTAAAAACTCTGCTCCCAGAGATGTTCAGGTAACAGATGTTCCACCAGCTACCAGACTTGCAAGAGGATATGGACAACCAACTTGTCATCGTCTGCCACATGTTTATGAAGAGCCTAAAAGGCCTTCAAAACCTAAAGTAAACAGACATCCTCATGGTTATCAGCATCTGACAGGAAATGATCAAACATCTACTGGACCAAGTGTTGACATACAAGCACTGGCAAATGGTCAACAACAGCTGTTGAACTTAGTTCAAAAGCTAGTTCAAACCACTGATAATTCTCCAAAGCTTAAGGCTGAAACATCTGAGAACCCATCCAAAGCCAATTTGGCTTTGGACACTCACCAAAACTAAAATCTTTACTGATGTGCAGGGAGCTTCTGCTTGCTTATATAGTTTATGGTATGTAGATAGTGGAGGCTCCAGGCACATGACAGGATGTAAAGCCCTTCTTCTGGACTTTCTTGCACATGGAGGGGGTGATATATCCTTTGGTAATGATTCTAAAGGTAAAGTGTTGGGTTCTGGACAGTTCAAGCAGGGAGACTTAAGTTTGAAAATGTTAATCTAATTGACAATTTAAAATTTAATCTACTTAGTGTATCACAAATGAGTGACAAAGGATATGGGTCATTCTTCACTAAGAAAACATGTAAGATTGTTGGACCAGAAGTGGTTGAAAAGATTAACACCATCATTGCTGAGAGTAAAGCACAACTTGTTGCTCATAGAAGTGGCAATGTGTATGTAGTTGATATGTTGAAGGATAATCCTATGGCAAATGTCTGTGTGTTCTCTGCTGCCTCTACCAAAGAGACAGAATTGTAGCATAGGAGACTGGGTCACACCAACCTTCAAACTATCAACTCTCTCTCCAAACAAAACCTTGTCAGAGGTTTGCCACCAAAAGAGTTCAAATGTGATAAGCATTGTGTTTCCTGCCTAAAAGGAAAAAAAGCATAAAAGCTCTTACAAATCCATTGATGAGTCCAAAACCAGTCAATGTTTACAAATGTTACACATGGACTTGTTTGGCCCAGTTAAAATCATGAGTCTAAAAAGAAAGAGATTTTGTCTTGTCATAGTTGATGATTTTTCTAGGTTTACATGGACTTACTTTTTACATTCTAAGGATGAGCCTGCAAGTATCTTGAAGGACTTTGTCACCAAAGTTGAAAAACAATATGACTTGCCAGTAAAAGTCTTTAGAAGTGACAATGGGACAGAATTCAAAAATAAGGAGTTGGATGATTTCTGTGTGTCAAAAGGGATTGTAAGGCAGTACAGTATCCCAAGAACACCAGAGCAAAATGGGGTGGTTGAGAGAAAGAACAGAACTCTCATTGAAGCTGCAAGAACAATGCTAGCAGATTCTGGTTTGCCATTGTCCTTCTGGGCAGAAGCTGTAAACACTGCTTGCTATGTTCAAAACAGAGTTTTGATCAACCCAAGACATCAAAAGACTGCTTATGAAATTTTGTTCAAAATCAAACCATTAATCTCATTTTTCAAAATCTTTGGCTGTCCATGTTTCATTTTAAATCTTAAATATTCCCTTTCAAAATTTGCAGCCAAAGTAGATTGTAGATATTTTCTGGGATATTCTTCTACTGCCAAGGCCTATAAAGTGTTTAACACAAGGACCAAGACAACAGAAGAAACTCTGAATGTGAAGTTCAATGAACTTTCATCCATAAAAATCCCAGCAAACCCTGCTGAGTTGTTTGATTTAGATAAATACAAATTTGAAGATATTGCTGTCAAAACTAACAGTGCAGGTATCTCACAATCTCCACAACAAGACTACAGAACAGATGTTGTGATTCCAAATCACTGTCAAGTCTATTCCACATCAGAGGAAGCAATTGTTCAAAACAACTGTCCAAACTCTGTCACAGCTGAGTCAGCCACTGTTGGCCAGTCCTACCCTCAAACCACTGATTCACCTTTTACATCCACTGCTCAATCATCTGTTAATAAAAGTCAAACATCTGTTGACAAGAGTCAGTCCAACTTTACACCACTTGGACCCATTCCTCCACCACCATTTCAAACATCTGTTGACACTACAGAAGTGCAAACAGATGTTTTGTCAACAGAGTCACCAAACCTCTGTCCTTCACCTCAAAATGCCATCATACCATATCAGGGAGATCTAATCTACCTAAGAGCTCATCCACCAGACCAAATCATTGGCAACATCAGAGAAGGTGTGCTCACAAGTAGCCAATCCTCAAATATCTGTCTTTTTGCAGGCTTTCTATCCCTCATACAACCTGTCAAGTACCAAGAGGCACTAAAAGACAACAGTTGGGTAGAAGCTATGCAAGAAGAGCTCCTTCAGTTTAAAAGACAACAAGTATGGGAACTTGTACCACTGCCTAAGGATGTTTGTCCAATTGGCACAAAGTGGGTCTTCAAAAACAAAACTGATTAAAGGGGTATAGTTGTCAAAAATAATGCTAGGCTAGTGGTTCAAGGCTTCAGACAAGAAGAAGGGATAGACTATGGTGAAACCTTCGCTCCTGTACCTAGGTTAGAAGCTATCAGACTTTTCTTAGCCTTTGCTGTCAACCACAACATCAAGGTGTATCAGATGGACATCAAATGTGCATTCCTATATGTCAAAATTCAGGAGGAGGTCTATGTATGTCAACCACCTGGTTTTGAAGACACATTCCATCCTGAGTATGTCTACAAGCTTAATAAAGCCTTGTATAGACTCAAGCAAGCACCTAGAGCCTGGTATGAAACTCTTTCCATCTTTCTCTTATCCATTGGTTTCACAAGAGGTAAAATTGATAAAACCTTACTTTTAAAATAGAGAGGGAAAGATCTAATGATTGTTCAAATATATGTGGATGACATCATTTTTGGATCCACATGTAACAAAATGTGTGAAGAGTTTAGGGAACTCATGACAGCAGAGTTTGAAATGAGTGCTATGGGTGAACTTCAGTGCTTCCTTGGACTCCAAGTGAAGCAGCTGCAAAATGGCACATTCATTCATCAAAATAAATATGTGAAAAACTTGTTATCTAAATTTGAGATGAATGATTGTAAGCCATGTAGTACACCCATGAGTACAGTCAAGCCACTCACTGATGATGACAAGGATGACCTGGTTGATCAGACACATTACAGATGTATGATTGGGTCTTTATTGTACTTAACAGCATCTAGGCCAGACATTATGTTTGCCACATGTGTTTGTGCAAGATCCCAGGCTTCACCTAGAAAGTCAAACCTTATTGCTGTGAAAGGATATTCATATACCTAAAAGGTGCTCCCACACTTGGTATCTGGTATCCTGCTAATGGAAACATTGAGCTTTCAGGTTATTCAGATAGTGATTTTGCTGGCTGCCACACCACAAGAAAGTCTACATCAGGAGGGTGCCAGTTTCTAGGTAATGCCTTAGTCTCTTGGCAAAGCAAAAAGCAAGCAGCTGTTTCAACTTCAACAGCTGAGGCTGAATACATTGCTGCTGCAAGCTGTACAGCCCAACTCATGTGGCTTCAAAATCAACTGCTGGATTTTGGGATAACTGCACTAAGGACTCCATTTATGTTGGATAGTCAAGCTGCTGAAAATATCATCAAAAATCCAGTCTCTCATTCAACCACAAAGCACATTGACATCTGACATCATTTTGTCAGAGATAGCTATGAAAAAGGTTTGATTTCTCTGCACCATGTTCCAACAGAGGATCAGTTGGCAGAAGTGTTGACAAAAGCTTTAGACACATCTACCTTCACAAACTTGATCTCTAGAATTGGAATGCTGAACATGGATTAAAACAACAAAAATGTTTTCAATAAAAGCATTAAAATGTTTTCAGAAAATCAATTTTCTCCTTAAAAATAGCTATTTTGGTCAGAGATTAATGAAGCATAGATACATTTTTATAGGTCTGACCATTTAAATTTAACTCAGAGATTAATGAAGAAAATCTTTCAAATTGTTGTGTCAAAGTTTCTCCATTTATGTGAGTAAATGTTTCATATTGTTGAGCAAGAATTTCTCTGGTGTTGGCAACCACTTCTTCAGTTCCTCCAAACTGTTCTTTTAGACAATCCCAAAGCTCTTTGGCACTTTCACAATGTAAAAGTCCAGAGTAGATATCATTTGGGAGAGCCATTGCCAACATAGAGAATACCTTAGCATCAAGCTCAAGTTTTAGGAAATCTTCATTAGTGTAGTCTTTTGGTTCTTTTGGAATTTCTTCCTTAGTTTCAAGATTTACATTTACTCGTTTATGTGGTCCATACATAACAGATCTCCAACAACCAGTGTTAGTCTGTGACAAAGTATGTGCCAATTCTTTTGCCAAATATTATACTCATTTCTAACCAACATAGCAGGTTTAGTGGCAGATCCAGTATTATGAGGATCCATTTTTGAGAATTTTGATTTGTCAAGTTTTTCTCAAAGTGATGGACAAAAAGTGAGCTTTTATCCTTTATTGAATATCAATATGAGCCTGTGTCTGATTCTAAATTTGTTAGATTGATATTTGATCAGATAAACCAGATGCTCTGATAATAATTGTTGGATCAGTGGTCTCTATTGCAGTTTATATTCAAGAACACTTAAGTGTTATAAGTTTATCAAAGTAGTTTGCACAGCGGAATAATATGTGTTCTAAGTTAAAAATTCACTTTTAACAGGAGTTAAGACTCCCCCTCAATCAATCAACTAGAATGTTAAATATGAGAATCAATAGTAGTAAATAAAGCAGTTAAAGCAAGATGATTCTCAGATGTAAATGAAATGGATAAATAATAAAGTAAATTGAAGGAAATAGTTCAAGTGATTCTTAATAGATATATTCGTGTGTCTAAAATAGTGGGAGTAACCCCTCTATTTATAGACGAAAGATTACATAGATATTAAGCAACAAAAGCTTATAATATTGTTTAGATAAGGCTACAACAGGTTGTAGCATCGAAAGTTGAACAAAGACTTTAAGTTAATTAATATACTACTAAACTGCTGAGATTAAGGGCGGTTAGAATATTCTAGTCAAAAGTGCTGATGTAAAGTGCTGATGAGTCTTTAGCAGTTCTTCAGATATTCTGTCTAGTTTATCTTCAGAACTTTTGATGCATTTTACTCTTCAGAACTTCACATGTTTTCTTCTATCAGCAGTATCACAAAATAATAAGAGGATATAAGACAAAGGTTTATTCTGGCTTGTCAATCCTCTTTGACCTTACAGTTTTTAAACACACTTTGTTTTATAAACAATCAGAGAATGGCTTCTATGAATCAAGATCCACATAACACTCGCACGAGCAACAAGCCACCGATGCTTGTCAGATCTGAATACTATATCTGGCCATGTCGGATGAGTCATGTGTTAGCTCAACAGAACACTGGGTGTTGGAAGTCGGTTGTCTTCGGACCACATGTTCTGATGGTGCCGAGTACCAAAGATCCCAAGGTCCAAGTACCTAAAAGTGTCTAAAACTACTCTGAGCAGGATTTTCAAAAAAATGAGTTAGATGCTAAGGCTTTCAGTATTGTAGCCATGGCTCTACCAAATGATATCTATGCTGGACTGTTACACTGTTGTTGTGGATGAAAATCCTCAAGATAATTTAACCTCACATCCCTAATGTACCATCCTCAAAAAGGCTCAACTGACTTTAGGATGTAATAGCATTTCAGCATGTGCACATCCTGAGAATGAACTAACGAATTAGCTCTCTTATGTATGATTGCAGGTACAACTAAGTTATAATATAGATTTATATGCTCAGCAACGTCTATATTATAATCCTCAATTGAAGAAATCAAAGATAGAAGTGTAACTCATAGTCCAAGATTGAAGATGGTGTCAAAGTTGTAACCGATATACATTTAATATTGGCGACAAAAAAGGAAACAGCTGGAACAATAACTAACTGAGGAGAAACTATTATCCAACGACTACATTCTGTTAAAGACCTCCAACGTTCACCTGAAATAGCTGTTACACAACATTAAAGAAGCTTAACTACTTAGCGGATCTCACGGGATTCTTTAGTTATACTCATGTACTATATAAATGGGAGTATTGGACGAGTATAGGACACATTGCTTACACACACTATAGCTGCACAAATACACTTAGAAACACTCACACAATCATTCTAATCTTAGTACACTCGTCCATTTGCTCATCCAAAGTTGTACTTTTTTACCAAATTAATATTAACAAACAAGGCAGGGGCCTAATCTCCTCTCGAGGTTTTTTGCCGGCGATCTACAACTGATCAAGGGCTTTCCTCGTAGATCGAGTGTTCTTCTTTGTGTTTTATTGCTTTATTTGTCCATTACAAACAGTTCCATCCCGAGGATATAACTGTCCATCCCGAAGCAAACTTAAGCCATCCCAAGCATAGTTGTCATATATTTACTTCCTTTCGCATCCTGATCAAGCATATTCAAAATATAACTAGTTTTAACATTTGAATTACATTCTTAGCACCCTACCTCACAATTTCTAATTTGGAATACAAGATTATTTCTACTAGGTATTTTTTGACCAAAACAATTTGGCGCCCACCGTGGGGCAAGTGGTGCTATTTTAACAAAAAACTTTGTTAAAACCTTTTCTCAATTAACTCATTTTTTACAAAACTTGACAACTATGTCCTCTTCCCATAAAACTATCTCTTCATCCATGCCATCATCAACCTCAGTCAGAAATACTGCCTTACCACCTCCACCAGCATTCTCAAAGAGTGCTACTTCCCAGATTCCACCTAGACCAGCAATGGGGACATCTGGATCCTATCCTGTTTTTGTATCAAATGATGAGATCCTTTCCATGTTTTCAATGGTAAAGGAACAAATGCAACAACAACAGGAGACCAACAGAATGATGATGAGAGAGATACAATTCCTCAAGACATCCTCAAAGAGACCAACTAAAGACATGGGGAGACCATTGCAGCCAAGAGTGTTGGATTTTAATTCTGGCATCTCTAGAGGTGTTCATCAAGGAGATTTCATCCCCATGAACACTGGGTTCTCTGCTCCAGAAACAACTACTGCACCCAGGATGGCAACTACCAGGGATACAGGATATACACCTGTGCCATCCCAAGGATATAACAATAACGGTAACAATTTAAGTTCCAGTACGTTTACTGCTAATGATGTTGCTTCTTTGCAGGATACAGGAATAAGCCCTCAGCTAGCAAGGGAGCTTTAGAAGATCAAGGATATGGTATCGAGTGTACCAGGGATAGTGCAACCCATCCCTGAGGTATCCTCAGCATGCCATAGGGTGTCAAGATTTGCACCCCCCATATGTGATGCAGAGATCCCAAAGCGGTTTCAAACTCCAAGCATGAAGCTCTATGATGGATCTACAAATCCTGAGGAGCACGTGGCTCAATATAGGGAAAGGATGGAAATAAATCCAATTCCTGCCAATCCGAATGAAGCACGCTTATGCAAGGGATTTGGTTCAACTCTCACTAGTCCAGCCCTGAAATGGCTCCTAAGTGTTCCTCCTTATTCTATTACTTTTTTCGCACATTTAATTAACATGTTTAATAATCAATTCTCTTGTAGTCGAACGTTTGACAAGTGATCTCTACAAGGTGACTCAACCATAGGGGGAATCACTAAGAGAGATCATTACTAGGTTTGGAAAAGAAGCACTTGACATCCCGAACCTGGATGTCACAACAGCAGTACAAGCATTCAAGATGGGACTGAAAAGAGACTCACCATTCTACCAAGAATTGGCGATGAATCCATGCAGGAACTTGGATGAATTCAGGAACAGAACTTTGAGATTCATCCGACTTGAGGATGATAAGAAGATAAAGGAGAGGATAGAATCATCCTCAAAATATAACCATCCCTATCGAAAGTCCACTCCCACATACGAACCATACAAGCCTAAACCATATGCTAGGCCTGATAGTAAGAAGGTCAATGTGGTAGAGGACGACGATGAGGATGACTGCCCTAAATTGTCAGACTATTGTTTTTCCGTGGATGTAAAAGGATTGATGTATGCCATGAAGGATCTAGGGGACAAAGCAAGATGGCCGAAGACGGACAACAAGACAGGATGGAAAGACAAATCCAAATAGTGTGCCTTTCACAAAGATTTTGGCCATACCACTGAAGATTGCATCGCCTTGAGGAAGGAGATAGCGTATCTCTTGAGCAAAGGTCACCTAAAGGATCTCCTGGGCAAAAAGAAATCAAGGGCTCGGGATGGTACCAACATCCCAGAAAGAGCAGCATCCCCACCTAAGGATACTGGTATTATCAACTTCATTTCAGGAGGGTCAGACATTTGTGGAACCTCATACTCAGCTGCTAAAAGACACGCGAGGGAAACAAAGTCTGAAAAAGGAGAATGACCGACGAAGACGACCTCTAAAGTGATCAGCTTTGAAGAAGAAGATCGATAAAACATTCTTGACCCTCATCATGACGGTTTAGTTATTACTTTATATATTGCAAACCACTTTGTTCGTAGGATTCTCGTAGATGGAGGAAGTTCAGTGAACATCATCCAGCTTGAAGCTCTCAAGAGAATGAACATCCCAGAATCTGAAATAGTTTCCAGATCATCAGTCTTGGTGGGCTTCAGTGGGGAAACTAAGAGCACAGTGGGTGACATCAAGCTACCAGTATATGTAGAAGGGGTGAACTCTGTACAGAGATTCCGTGTAATAGATTCCCTATTCTGCTACAATGTCATCCTAGGGAGACCCTGGATACATGACATGAAGGCAGTCCCTTTGACATATCATCAGTGTGTGAAACTACCCACACCTTGGGGAGTTGTGGAGGTCAACAGCGATCAACAAGAAGCTAAGGATTGCTATACGACATTAATGAAGGCCTCATCTCGACATGCATAGCAATTACAGCAGGATGCACAGTGCAATCCTCAGGATGTTAAAGCACATCCTGACCAGGATGTAAAAGCCGTCTGCCTCGACGACAACAACGAGGATATCACTGTGCAAATCGGTAAGAATATCCCACATGATATTGAACAATCACTAATCTCATTTCTTAAATGCAGGATGTCTACTTTTGAATGGAAGCATGATGATATGATTGGCATCTCTAAGGATGTCATTACTCATAAACTTGGGATTGATAAGAGTTTCAAGCCCATTTAGCAAAAAAGAAGGAAGTTTGCTCCAGAGAGAAATATCATCATACAAGAGGAAGTAGACAGACTGTTGAAGTCTAAGATGATAAGGGAAGTGAAATTCCCAAGATGGCTAGCAAATGTTATGGTGGTTCAAAAGAAAAATGGGAAATGGAGAGTATATGTGGACTATACAAACCTTAACAAGGCTTGTCCTAAAGACCCATTCCCATTACCACACATAGATTCAATGGTGGATGCTACAGCAGGCCATGAGATGCTGACATTCATGGATGCATCCTCAAGATTCCAACAGATACAGATGGAACCAGATGATCAGGAGGATACAACATTCATGACACCATCAGGTATACCATGCCATTCGGACTAAAAAATGTAGGTGCCACTTATCAAAGGCTAGTGAACATGATGTTTTAGGAAAAGATTGGGGACACGATGGAGGTCTACATTGATGACATGGTAGTGAAATCCAAGAAAGCTGAAAATCACCTTCAGGATCTCAAAGAAGCCTTTGAAATCCTGGATGCTTACAATATGAAGTTAAACCCAACAAAATGCCATTTTGGAGTTGGTGCTGGAAAGATTCTTGGATACTTGGTAACAAAAAGAGGGATAGAAGCCCGCCCTGAACAAACAAAGGCCATCCTTGATCTCAAATCTCCAAGAAATATTAAGGATGTGCAAAGGCTGACTGGCAGGATAGCAGACCTGAATAGATTCATCTCGAAATCTTCAGAGAAATGCAAGGAGTTCTATGACATCCTGAAAAAGAATAACAAATTTGACTGGGGACAGAGACATGAAGAAGAAAGAAGCTGAAAGACTATCTTGCAGCAGCTCCATTATTGATGAAACGTGAGGATGGAGAACCTCTCAAGCTATATCTTGCAGTTTCTAGGAATGCAATAAGTGCCGTCTTGGTAAAGGACTTCGAAGGGCAACAACATCCTATCAATTATGTAAGTAAAACTCTACTAGATGCTGAAACCCGGTATTCACATCTTGAAAAACTTATTTTAGCTTTAATAATGGCTTCTACTAAGTTAAGGCACTATTTTGAAACACATAAAATATATGTTCAAACTAATTACCCTATTAAGAATGTACTTAGAAAACCTGAATTGTCTGGAAGAACAGCAAAATGGTCAGTCAAATTAAGTGCTTTTGACTTAGAATATGAGCCTAGAAATGCAATCAAGTCACAGGCTCTAGCAGACTGTGTGGCTGATTTCAGTAGTGACATCCTGAGTGAAGTAGAGTCTGAAGTTCAACAACTAAATGAAAATTTGGAAAAATGGACTCTATACACTGATGGTGCTTCAAATGCAAGAGGCACAGGTCTAGGAATACAACTAAAATCGCCACAAGGGGACAAGATACCCCATGCCATTAGATGTGCATTTCAAACAACCAATAATGAGGCAGAATATGAAGCTCTCATTGCTGGTTTACAACTTGCTAGAGATATGCATATTATTAATATTGAAGTCTTTGTTGATTCTTTGTTAATCACTAACCATTTCAATGGATCATATGCAGTAAAAGGACAAAAGTTAGCTGTTTATCTCGAAATTGTTAAAAATTTAGCTACTTATTTTGTAGAATTTTCAATAACACAGGTACCTAGGGAAGAAAATGCTGAAGCTGATGCCTTAGCAAACCTGGGATCCTCCTTTAATCTACCAGAAGGGTCCAAGATTCCCATCATCCACATCCTGAAACCAGCGATCAAAGAGTGGCATCCTTAGGATAGCCAAGCACATCCTGAGGATAACCAGGCACATCCTGAGGATAAAACAGCCCATCCTAAGGATATCACTGTTTTAGCCACTTAGGAACAAGACGATTCATCATGGATAACTCCCATAATGAAATATTTACAAGAAGATATCATTCCTGATGGAGAAAATCCAAAGGCTTTCGGGATAAAGGTATCTAAATTTACAATTATAGACAACATTTTCTATAAAAAGTCTCTTGCAGGTCCATATTTGAGATGTCTCAACAAGGATAAAGCAAACTAGGTGCTCAAGGACATCCACGAAGGAGACTGTGGAAATCATACAGGAGGAAGATCTCTATACTCGAAGACGTTGAGGATGGGATACTATTGGCCTACAATGAACAAGGATGCCATGCTGTATTCCCAAAAGTGTGATCCATGCCAAAGACATAGCAACATCCTTCACAAGCCTGCTGAACCACTACATCCTATTACTTCACCATGGCCCTTCATGAAGTGGGGAATGGACATAGTTGGAAAGCTACCCAAAGCCACTGGAGGAAAGGTATTCATGCTGGTGATGTCAGACTACTTCTCAAAATGGATTGAAGCTAAAGCATTTGTGCAAGTCAGAGATAAAGAAGTGGTCTCATTCATCAAAAGAAATATCCTAACAAGATTTGGGGTACCATCTGAAATTATTCATGACAAATGGCTCTCAATTCATCAGCAAAAGAACAACTGACTTTTGTGAGAGTTGGGGGATCAAGATGGTGACTTCAACACCAGTCCATCCTCAAGCTAATGGACAAGCAGAATCTTCAAACAAAATCATCTTCAACAACTTGTAGAAGAAGCTCGGGGAAAAGAAAAGGAAATGGGCAGAAGAACTTCCAGTTGTATTCTGGGTTGATAGGACTACTTCCAAGAGTGCTACTGGTCAGACGCCTTTCTCCTTGGTCTTTGGAACAGAAGCAATGCTTCCAACAAAGATGGTCATGCCTATAGCAAGGAAACATCTTTAGGATGCAACTACCAATTCCGAAGCATTACTACAGGATTTAGAAACTGTGGATGAACTCAGGGATGCTGCTAAATTAGGGATGGCAGCATATCAACAAAGGATTGCTAAAGCTTACAACAAAAATATCAGGATAAGAAGATTTCAAGAAGGAAACTTAGTGTTAAGAAAAGCCTTCCAAAACACGACGAAACCAAGCGATGGTAAGCTAGCTCCCAAGTGGGAAAGACCATACTTGATCGATTCTGAAGCTGGTAAAGGAGCGTATTGGTTATCAACAATGGAAGGAGAGATTCTACCAAGAGCTTGGAATGCTATTCACTTGAAATACTACCATGCCTAGGGATGCATGTGACTGATCTCTCTGAAAGAGAAACCATGGTCCGAATCACAGGTGGGATGAAGGTAAGGCTGATAGAGATGAATCATCTTCGTATCCTTAATCTATTTTGATAGATTATATTTTCACTAAAATTGGTCTAGAAATAGTCCATCCTGTGAATTTTGAAGTACCATCTTGAAGATGGAATGCTTAGAAGCCTAGGGGGCTGGCCACCCTCTTCTCCGTTAAGGTGTGTGACACTTTCCTAAGGTTTAAAGGTTTTCACCTTTCTCATTGGGTTAGCTACCCTCTCCTGGTGCGCAGGATGCCCATGTATATTTTCGAGATGGTGGGACCGGTCCATGTAAAAATGGCTGACAATTTCATTATCTTTGAGATATACGATGGAGCTCTTAAGGTTTAGACATTTTTCAATGTCTCTTATGTATTTGGTCTAGTCACCAGGGCCTTGTCGCCAGTTATTCCTAAAGGGCCTTGTCGCCAGTTATTCCTAAGGGCCTTGTCGCCAGTCATTCTCAAGATGTTACATATTGGTTTTATCACCAAGTTATTACAAAAGGGGGTTTGATCCCAGTTAAACCAAAGGCCTAAGTTGCCAGTATAATAACAAAGTTTTCCTTTACAGGATATTATTAAAACACCATTTTTTGCAAAGGATTATAGACTTAAGGTCTATCTTGAAGATATTACACTAGGGACATCCTCAGGATGCAAGACCATCCCAAGGATGAAGAAGAAACTGGGGATATCCTCAGGATAACGAAGACCATCCTGACGATGAGAAGGACTTATGAAGAATGTGGCAAGATCAGAAGAATTATTCATCAGAAAAAATAAAAAAGGTATTATCTTTAACTCACCCTAAGTGTTTGCTAATGTTTGCAGAATGTCAAGGGAAATAAGAACACAAAGATGATAGCGTCAAAAGATTGTTACCATATATTATTAATGCATCATAGTCAAAATTTTATGTCAACCCCTAGCTTCATCCAAAACTAGGACCCATCCACCAGGGGTCAACATCTACGGTCCGGGTCAATAAAAGATTTGGGGCTTTGTCTTGAAACCAAGATCCCTCCACCCCAAACCTTATAATATCCTAAGTTATTACATATTAATAATAGTTTGAAATTGTTCAAAGACTACCAACACAACCACAAATGATCAAATAAAAGTGGGCTCCAGCCTAGTCAATACATCCTTCATCGCCCACTGCAAGGTCCTTCAGCACTTCAGCAACCTTAGCCTCTGCTGCCTTCACCTCAGCATCCTCAGGATCTTTGGCCACATCCTCAGGATGGGCAACAGGAACAGGGTCATAAACCACTTCTTTTTCGCCCAGGCTCTTAATTTTCTCCTTCCAGGCTTCAACATCCCAGGTATTCTCATCAAAACCTGGATCCTTGGCCTGAAGAGCCATCTTTATCCTGGCCTGAAAAACAGAAATAGTGGCAGACTTGATGAGCCCATTCCTATGATCCTTAGCCTCCTTCTCCTGGTCCAACATGGCCTTGGCAGGCTCATCCTTCACTCTCTTCAACTCAGCTTCAGTCTCTGCCAGCTTGCTTTCAAGATATTTGCCTTTAGCATGAGAAATCTTCTGAACATCCTCAAGCTTGGTCTGGGCCTCATGAAGTTCTTGAGCTACAGCATCTAGAGACTTTGACAGATATTCATGGCCCTAACAAGAAAAAGAAAAGGTAAGTATTCCTAACCTTTTTTCACTAACATACCAGTGGTATTCTCAGGATAGGACCATATCTTGAGAGTAAATTGGGAGATCTTGCTCAAAATCTCATCATAGTTCAAACCCTCAAAAGGGGTGATCTCCTGAGCAATGGTAGCAGCAGCACTCCCCTTCCTTTTTTTAGAAGCAGCAACAGCCCTAGACTCGGGAGGATTAGATGAAGGAGTAGCCATCTTGGAACTCGAAGGAAATGGAGAGGTCACTTTGGTTGCCTTGGTATCCATGCTATCGATATCATCCAGGTCAAAAGAAGCAGGTTTCTTGGCTGAGGCTGAGATAATAACAGGGTGAGTAAATAAAATACATATCCCCATGATATAACATAACATGCTTACCAGACATCTTAGAGGCTTGACTGGTGGTATCACATTCTTCCACTTCGAAGGTTTTCAATGATTCAGGTAACTTATACACAACTCCACACCGAAAAAAACCGTCGTTCACAGGGGTAGCAAACTTGGCAAAATAAGCACCTGTTGAACAAAATATTTTCAGGATGTTAGCATCTTCAGGATATAACTAAAAAATTTTTTCTAAAAAGCACTAAAAATAGTTTTACCACTCTTTAACAAATAAAGAGGGATTTCATCCCCTTGGGGAATGGAGCTCCACTTAACAAAGAAAAACTTTGTTTTCCAATTTTTCTCAGATTTCACTACATTAAACAAAAAGGGTGGATCGTTTTCTATAACTTGAAGAACATAATGGTGGGAACCGTGTGTCCTCAACTTATAAACATGAGCTAGGTCCCCCACTTGAAGATGGACACCCTGATCTTCAACGAGCCTGCTACAAACCATCAGAATCTTCCAAAGTTCAGGCATGGCTTGAGAATAAGCCATCCCAGTCATATCAAAGAAATCTTTGATAAACTTGGGAAAAGGATAACTCAACCCTAGAAGGAATGGTAAGTACAGGAAGCAGACCCATGGAGGAGATACAAAATATGATCTTGCATGAGGATCATAAGGACGAAATTCAGCAGAACTCGGGAAGATTTTTGAGTTCTTTAGGGCTCGAATCTCCTTATCGTTAAAAGAACAGATCTCCTATTCAGGATGACTCAAGAGATTTTGGAGAATGAAGTCACTAGAAGTTCCCACACTCCCCGAAGCTCTCGTAGATCATTTTGCCATCTTCAGAATATTACTAATATTTTGAAGCTGTAAGAGAATAGTGAAAGAAAGAAGAGAGAAATTACCTTCTTAAAAGATCATATGTGATTATAAAGGAAGAGATAAGCTCTAGATATGGAGGACAGAAGATGATGGTTGTAATGGTCATCACATAATTACGGCCGAGAAAATAGCCGTTGTCATCCTGACAAGGCATCCCATCAGTCATCAGAGAAGATATTTAGATTAAAAAGTATTTTTACCTTGAAAGATATTAACGGTAACATATTTTTTGGGGACAATTGTTGTGGGTCAAAATCCTCAAGATAATTTTACCTCACATCCCTAATGTACCATCCTCAGGGTGGTGAAAGGCTCAACTGACTTCAGGATGTAACAGTATTTCAGCATGTGCACATCCTGAGAATGAACTAACAAATTAGCTCTCTTATGTATGATTGCAGGTACAACTAAGTTATAATATAGATTTATATGCTCAGCAACGTCTATATTATAATCCTCAATTGAAGAAATCGATGATAGAAGTGTAACTCATAGTCCAAGATTGAAGATGGAGTCAAAGTTGTAACCAATATACATTTAATATCGGCGACAACTAAGGAAACAGTTGGAACAATAACTAACTGAGGAGAAACTATTATCCAACGACTACATTTTGTTGAAGACCTCCAACGTTCACCTGAAATAGCTGTTACACAACATTAAAGAAGCTTAACTACATAGCGGATCTCACGGGATTCTTTAGTTATACACATGTACTATATAAATGGGAGTATTGGACGAGTATAAGACACATTGCTTACACTATAGCTGCACACATACACTTAGAAACACTCAAACAATAATTGTAATCTTAGTACACTCATCCATTTGCAGGGGCCTAGTCTCCTCCCGAGGTTTTATGTCGGCGATCTACAACTGATCAAGGGCTTTCCTCGTATATCGAGTGTTTTTCTTTGTGTTTTATTGCTTTATTTGTCCATTACAAACAGTTCCATCCCGAGGATATAACTATCCATCCCGAAGCAAACTTAAGCCATCCCGAGCATAGTTGTCATATATTTATTTCCTTTCGCATCCTTATCAAGCATATTCAAAATATAACTAGTTTTAACATTTGAATTACATTCTTAGCACCCTACCTCAGAATTTCTAATTTGGAATACAAGATTATTTCTACTAGGTAATTTTTGACCAAAACAACTGTAACAGTGCAAAGGAGTTGTGGGATGCTTTGAAAGAACAATTTGCTGGGACTGAGGATGTTATTGAAAACAACCGTGAAATTCTGAATCAACAATATGAAACATTCAGTCATGTGAAGGGAGAGTCATTAACACAACAATTTGAGAGGTTCAATTGTTTAATAAGTGAACTAAAACTGGTGGGTCTAACTTACCCAAATTCAACTTTGAATCATAGGTTTCTTAGATCACTACAAGATAAATGGGACCCTATTGCAATTGTTATGAGAAACTCAATTGGTTTTAAGGACTTAACTCTGACCCAGCTTCATGGTAAGCTCTTGACTTATGAGAGAGAGCTTAACCAGAAAAAGAAGCTTTAGGATTCTGGAAAAGTGTCTGATGATTATGTGTTTGGTAATACAACACTTTTGGGTTATGATTATTACATTGATATAACCACTGGTTTTAACACGGATTCTTACTCATCACCCAACTATGCTTTTGTAGCAAGTGGTGATATCCAGGCATCTAACAACACATCCTTTATGTATAATGACCTTCAATACATTGACCCTGTGGACTTAGAGGAAATGGACATTTTGCATCAATTGGCCCTGCTCAGTATTAGAACTAATAACTTCTATAAGAAAACTGGCAGAAGTTATCCAGGTTTACATGGTGGGTCAAAAGTGGGGTTGGATAAATCAAAGATTAAGTGTTACAAATGTCATAGAATGGGTCACTTTGCTAGGGAATGTAGGAGTCAAAATTATACACCTATGATTACCTATCCAAACCAAAGGCCTCAGATCAACACTTATCAGTTTTCCCAAAATACCCCTAGACAAAATGTGCAAAACACTGCTCACTTTGCACAGTCCTCATCCACTGTTCCTGTGCACTATGTCCAAACTAGTGTTCCCCAGATTCATTATGTCCAAACCCCTGTTGCTCAGGCACAAATGCCAATAGCTACTACCACATCCTCTGCTCCTGCAGAGACCAGTCAACAAAGCCAACGGAGCTTTTTCACACAAGGTTTTGTTGATTGGAGCAGCTTACCAGATGAGCTAACAGATGAAAACATTGCTCTAGTTGCCAAATCTGAAAATGATCGAGGAAATTTATGTTTCATGGCACTAGAAACAATTGTTGAAGAGATTGAATCTGAGGAAGTGGTGTCTAAGTTTGAAAAGTTGACTAATGATGTTGTTGATGAAGTTGTTTCAACTGAAGAATCTGAAGTTGAGCTTGTGAATCTCTCAGACCCATGGGATACTGATGACTGTGAGTGCAAGTGTAACTGTGCCTTGATGGTTGCTGCTAAGGTATCACCTCAAATCTTAGATGTCTTATGTTCAGACAAGTGTGTCATAGCATTTGCTAAAATAAAAGAGGTAAATGAAAACTTTAGAAAGAAAATTTTGGAAGATGAAATTCAGTTTGAAAAACTCACTAAAGAGTTAAAATCAAAACTAACTGAAAAAGAATCTAAAATCGGCAGTTTGAAACATGAAGCAAGTATAACCAAAGACCAGCTCCAAACTATGATAACCAAATGTCAAAGTTGTTAACAGGAGCTTGAATCCACGCAAGTTGAATGTCAAAAATGGGTGGAATCATAAAAAGGTTTTTGAGATGATTGTTAACCAACAATCTAAAAGTCATGTGAAATTTGGTTTTGGTTTTAATGAAACCACTGCTCAATTTTCACAAACCACTGACGAAAAGGAACCACAGTTGGTTGAAATCATCCCAACCAATTCAAAAGGTCAGGAAATCAAGGTCACTGAACCTAATGGTAAGAAAATCATTCTTGAAAAACTTGAAGGTTCACCCTCCTTTGAAGAAATTGAAAAACATCAATTTAAACCAACTTGGTCAGATAAGTGTGATGTCCTTGAGAATTTCCAACCAATGACCTTCAAAACCTTTAATGGTAAAAAGGCACCACAGACCAAAATCAATCCCTTGGAAGATCTTCCAACAGATATTCAAACATCTGTTGAAAAGAAGAAAGAAAAAGGGAAATCCAAAGATAACTTGTTCTGTGTTTTTTTGTGAAAAGAAGAACCATGTTACTAAAAAATGTTTTCTTCTAAAAGCATATGATATCAATAAAGGAACAAGTGTGACTGATTCTAAATCAATGTGTTCAATATGTGGTAAAAAGAATCATAAAACCAAAGAGTGTCTGTATCTCAAAAATTTTGATGTAAAAATACAAGAGTACAAGGCGAAAACTCAAGTGAGTTAAATGGTTAGTACTTCAAAAGGAAAACCCAAACAGACTTTTGCACCAGTTCAAACATCTGTTACCAAGAATCTGAATGAAAACTCTGCTCCCATAGATGTTCAGGTAACAGATGCTCCACCCTCTAAAAAGTTTCCAAGAGGACATGAACAACCAACCTGTCATCGTCTGCCACATGTTTATGAAGAGCCCAACAGGCCTTCAAAACCAAATGTGAACAGACATCCTCATGGTTATCAACATCTGACAGGAAATGGTCAAATATCTGTTGCACCAAGTGTTGACATACAAGCACTAACAAATGGTCAACAACAACTATTGAACGTAGTCCAAAAACTAGTTCAAACCACTGATCATTCTACTAAACTTGAGGCTGAAAAGTCTGAGAACTCATCCAAAGCCAATTTGGCTTTGGACAATCACCAAAACTAATTCTTTACTGATGTGCAGGGAGCATCTGCTTGCTTAGATAGTTTATGGTATGTAGATAGTGGAGGCTCCAGGCACATGACTGGATGTAGAGCCCTTCTATAGACTTTCTTGCTCATGGAGGGGGTGATATATCCTTTGGTAATGATTCAAAAGGTAAAGTGTTGGGTTTAGGGACTGCTCAGGCTGGGAGACTCAGGTTTGAAAAAGTTAATCTAATTGATAATCTTAAGTTTAATCTTCTTAGTGTCTCACAAATGAGTGACAAAGGTTATGGGTCATTCTTCACTAAGAAGACATGTAAGATTGTTGGACCAGAAGTGGTTGAAAAGATTAACACCATCATTGCTGAGAGCAAAGCACAACTTGTTGCTCATAGGAGTGGCAATGTGTATGTAGGTGATATGTTGAAGGATAATCCTATGGCAAATGTCTATCTGTTCTCTGCTGCCTCAACCAAAGAGACAGAATTATGGCATAGAAGACTGGGTCATACCAACCTTCAAACTATAAAATCTCTCTCCAAACAAAACTTTGTAAGAGGTCTACCACCAAAAGAATTTAAGTGTGATGAGCATTGTGTTTCCTGTTTAAAAGGCAAACAACATAAAAGCTCTTACAAATCCATTGATGAGTTCAAAACAAGTCAATGTCTTCCATTGTTGCATATGGACTTGTTTGGACTTATAAAAATCATGAGCCTTAGGAAAAAGAGATTTTGTCTTGTTATTTTTGATGATTTTTCTAGGTTTACATGGACTTACTTTTTACACTCTAAGGATGAGACTGCAGGTATTTTGAAGGACTTTGTCACTAAAGTTGAGAAACAATATGACTTGCCAGTAAAAGTCTTTAGAAGTGACAATGGAACAGAGTTCAAGAATAAGGAGTTAGATGATTTTTTTGTGTCAAAAGAAATTGTATGGCAGTACAGTATTCCAAGAACACCAGAACAAAATGGGGTGGTTGAAAGGAAAAATAGAACACTCATTGAGGCTGCAAGAACAATGCTGGCAGATAGAAGCTGTAAACACAGCTTGTTATGTTCAAAACAGAGTTTTAATCAACCCTAGGCATCAAAAGACTGCTTATGAAGTTCTGTTCAAAATCAAACCATTGATATCATTTCTCAAAATCTTTGGCTGCTCATGTTTCATTTTAAATCTAAAAGATTCCATCTCAAAATTTGCTGCCAAAGTAGATTGTGGATATTTTTTGGGATATTCTTCTACTGCCAAGGCCTATAAAGTGTTGAACACAAGGACTAAGACAATAGAAGAAACTCTGAATGTGAAGTTCAATGAACTTTCATCTTTGAAAATCCCACGAAATCCTGCTGAACTGTTTGACTTAGATAAATTCAAATTTGAAGATATCACTAAGAAACTTGACAATGCAGGTACACTACAGTCTCCACAACAGGATTACAGATATGCCATTGTGATGCCACAGTCTTTCTAATAAATCTATCCTGATTCAGGGCAAGCAGATGTTCAAAACTCTATCATAGCTGAGTCAACCACTGTTGGCCAGTCTTACCCTCAAACCACTGCCTCATCAAGCTCAACCACTGATCCACTATTTCCTGACAAAAGTCCACTCTCAGTTGACAATAGTCCATCCACTTCTACACCACTTGGGCCTATTACCCCACTTCCATTCCAAACCTCTGTTGGCACTACAGAAGTGCAAACAGATGTTTCAACAGCTGATACCTCAAACCTCTGTCCTTCACCTCAAAATGCTATAGTTCCATACAGAGGAGATCTAATCCTCCTAAGAGCTCATCCACCTGCTCACAGGAAGTCAATCCTCAAACATTTGTCTTTTTGCTGGTTTCCTATCTCTCATACAACCTGTCAAGTACCAAGAGGCACTGAAAGACAACAGTTGGGTTGAAGCTATGCAAGAAGGGCTACTTCAGTTCAAGAGACAACAAGTATGGGAACTTGTACCATTGCCAAATGATGTATGTCCGATTGGCACAAAATGGGTCTTCAAGAACAAAACATATGAAAGGGGTATTGTTGTCAAAAATAAAGCCAGGCTTGTGGTTCAAGGCTTCAGACAAGAAGAAGGAATAGATTATGATGAAACCTTTGCTCCTGTAGCTAGGTTGGAAGCCATCAGACTTTTCCTAGCCTTTGCTGTCAACCACAACATCAAGGTGTATCAGAGGGATATCAAATGTGCTTTCCTTTATAGCAAAATTCAGGAGGAAGTCTATGTGTGTTAGCCACCTGGTTTTGAAGACACATTCCATCATGATCATGTCTACAAGCTTAACAAAGATTTGTATGGTCTGAAACAAGCACCAAGGGCCTGGTATGAAACTCTTTCCACTTTTCTCTTATCCATTGGCTTTACAAGAGGTAAAATTGATAAAACTTTATTTCTGAAATGGAAAGGAAAAGATTTAATGATTGTTCAAATATATGTGGATGATATCATCTTTGGGTCCACATGTAACAAAATGTGTGAAGAGTTTAGAGAACTCATGACAGCTGAGTTTGAAATGAGTGCCATGGGTGAACCACAGTGCTTTCTTGGTCTCCAAGTGAAGCAACTGCAAAATGGAACATTTATTCACCAAAATAAGTATGTTAAAAACTTACTTACAAAATTTGACATCAATGATTGTAAACCATGTAGTACACCCATGAGTGACACAAAGTTAGTCACTCTTGATGACAAAGATGAGCTGGTTGACCAAACACATTACAGATGCATGATTGGGTCTTTATTGTACTTAACTGCATCTAGGCTAGACATTATGTTTGCCACTTGTGTTTGTGCAAAATACCAGGCATCACCTAGAATGTCAAATCTTATTGCTGTGAAAAGGATATTCAGATACCTAAAAGGTGCTCCCACACTTGGTATCTGGTATCCTGCTAATGGGAACATTGAGCTTTCAGGTTATTCAGATAGTGATTTTGCTGGTTGTCAAATCACAAGGAAGTCTACATCAGGAGGGTGCCAATTCCTAGGCAATGCCTAGGTCTCTTGGCAAAGAAAAAAGCAAGCAGCTGTTTCAACATCCACTGCAGAGGCTGAATACATTGTTGCTGCAAGCTGTACAACCCAACTTATGCGGCTTCAAAACCAGCTACTGGATTTTGGTATAACTACTCTGAGGACTCCACTCATGCTGGGGAGTCAAGCAGCTAAAAATACCATTAAAAATCCAGTCTCCCATTCCACAACAAAACACATTGACATCAAACATCATTTTGTCAGAGACAGCTATGAAAAAGGTTTGATTTCTTTACATCATGTTCCAATAGAGGATCAATTGGCAGATGTGTTGACAAAAGCTTTAGACACATCTACCTTTGCAGATCTGATCTCTCGGATTGGTATGCTAAACATGGAATACAATAAAATGTTTTCATGAATAAAAGCATTAAAATGTTGTTAGAAAATAAAAATTCATCCTTAAAAATAGTTTTGGTTGAAAAGTTTGCTCAAACATCTGATCAGATAAAACAACCACTGTTTCATTAAGTGTAACCTCTGCTGGTTGAAAAATCTGTTCTAAACATCTGATCAGATAAAACAACTGTTTTCACAAACATCTGTTGACCAAAGTCAAACAGCTGTTATAAACAACTGCCATCCACCATTACAGTCCTTCCATAAGATGTTTGCCACGTATACTCTCAAAAGCAGCGTTTTGGCCACATCAGCGGTTTTCACCTGAGTCTATAAAAACCCTTGTTTTCCACAGCACTTGTTCCACCGTCTCATCGAATTCAAATTTCCAAAACCGCCTTCTTCAACCTAAAAGCTCCATTAAAAAGCCTTCGACCTTCTCAGTGTAATCCATAAAACGGATCTTCAACTGAAAGCTCCACACAATTATCTTCCATATCTGGCCAAAACATATGAAAATCAACATTTCCATACCATTATCCATAACTTGAATACATCAAAATATAAAACTGCCCTGACTTCCAGTTCACTCATATATGAGGACACACTTCAAGCTTTCTAGCTTTCTTATTGAAAGCTGAAGTTTTGTTTGTTGACAAAAAGCCAACGTCCATTGTTTCTCAAATTGGCGACACTAAAGTTGCCATCACCCCTGAAACCATATCCACTACCTTCTCACTGAATGATCAGGCAGGTAAAGAAGCTTTTGACAAAGCTGAACTCCACCCATAGTTCATTGAGAGAGGCTATGAGGGGCAATTTACTGGGGCAACCATTTACAAAAAGTTTTTTTTTCCCATACATGAAATTTTTCTTTCATACTCTGCTTATATGCCTCTCTCCCAAAACTACATCTTTTAATGAAATTCCTTTAAAAGTCTAGTACTTAGGATATGCAATTTTAACAAACACTGATTATAACTTATCCCAAGCACTGTTTTTAGATTTGGTGAATAATGTGAAGGGAGTTCAGGCCGGGTCAAACAATGCTTTCTTGATGTATCCAAGACTTTTAAGTGTGATCCTACAAAAGATTTTACCTAAAAGGATTACAAAAAAGGGCAAGGCCTTCAAATCAATAGCATGTCCGAAGAAACTTTTACAAGGATGTAAGGTCCTAATCAAGAAAAACCTATTAAAACAAAAGTTTCCAAAACACAAGCAAAGAGAGTTAAGATAACAACTGTTGTGCAAACCTCTGTTGCTGAGCCCACTGCTCCTGTTGATCATGGCACTACATCCAGTGCTGTGAAACCTACACCAGCCACCACTAAAAAGAACACTCCATCCACTAAACCCCCCAAGAAACAATCTAAAAAGGTGACTCAGGAGAATGAGATACCAGAGAACATACCTGTTGCAACACAAAAGCAACAAACAACCATTGTTGATACTTCCTCTCAACAGGTGGTAAAGTCTCAACCAAGTCAAACTCCTCATGTATCCTCTCAAAAGGATCATGTTATAAGCCAAGGGGAAACACATCATGGGGTAGATGATTCACTTGAACATCTGTTCACAAGTCCTTCTCCCATGGCTAATATTCTTGTCACTCCACAACCCTCACCATCAATTCCTCCAACTATGCAACCATTATTTGAGGCCATTGACAAAACTAAGGACATAACCAGTTCCTCTCAACCACCTATCACTAAGAGTGCACCTCAACAAGTGACTGGTCCAGAGAAAAGTCAATTCGTCATCCCACAAACAGAGGAGGCCACACCCTTTGAGTTACATGTAACTCAGAGTGGTAGTTCAAGTGAAGCAGCCACTACTATTGTAGAGACCATTGTCTCACTTCAGGACAGTTGTTACATCAATCAGACTTCCTAGAAGGAAACAACTGCTAAAGCAACAAGATTGACCTCAATTCCAGTTAGAAGTCCCCAGAACCAAGAACAAAGGGCTTCTGATTTCTTTCCTATGCATACTGCTCCTAGGACTGAACTAGTTACAACTACCACTCCTGGCAGGAATTCAGATGATCCCATTAAGTTGGGTGATGGATTAAAATACGAAGAATTGACGGAGAGAGTGGATGCAATTGAATCATCTATGTCTGAAATCAAATGTGATATCAAGACCATCATGAACACCTTGGTGACTCTCACACAAAGTCAACCATAAAAAGAAGACATTCCTAGTGAGCTATGGAAATCTGTCAACCCAATTATCATAGCTCATAGAAAACTAGCTGATCAGACACAAGAGACTTACATGACTATGATCAGGAATATGGTGGATGCAAGATTCAATGACACAAAAGCAGACATCAAAGCCATTAAAGATCATTTGCTGAAGACTTCTGGTTCTGCCCCCACAACTATACTCAGGGATGAAGATGATGATGAATTCACGGCAGCTGATGCCAAAAAGGGGGAGAGTGGTAGAGACAGACTGAAGAAGTTGAAACCTTTTGGGGTTCCACCTTCTCAACAAAAAAAATCTGCTCTAGAACCTGCACCAGAGTCTGCTGACCAAACCACTAATGAAGCAGCCAAGACTAAAAAGGTTGATGAATCAGCCAACAAAAAAAGTCTGCTCTAGAAAGGCAGACAATCTTTCCAAAAGGAAAGAGGAACAACAGTAGGAAAATGAAAATGTTGGTACCTCCAAAAGGAAAAAGAGGCCTGCTTCTCATGTCAGGCAGCCTCCATCAAGATCAAAAACCTCTATTGCTGCCTCCACCAAAACAACTGCCAAATCATCTACCACAAAATCCACTACCACCACAACAGCTTTAGCCTTGACCTTGCCACCCATTCCATCACCACCTCAAACATCTGTTGGTGTTACAGAAGTGCCAACAGATGTACATTCCATAATCACCACCATCTCCTACCATCTTGTACAGGAGGAAAGAAAATCTACCTTTGTTGTACAAGATGAAAACATAGCCACCACGCCACCACACCACCACCAACTCAACCTGTCCCTGCCATTCCACTCCAATCCTTTTCACCACACACTTCAAAATTCACCACCAACAAATCACTAACATCTGAACTACCATTAGTAGCTCAGTATCCACTTGAGCTTGACATGATCAAGGGGGAAATTCAATCCTTCTGTAATACTAAGGATGCTACACAACTATCCTTCCCATCTCTGTCAAGCCTGAACTTACCAAAGCCCAAAAATCTTGATGAGTACTTGAAACAAAAGGCTCAACAGACAGACTTGATAATTAAAGAGAAATACAAAGGGAAGGATGACAGGACTGCTTAGGGCATCCATTCAGCAGAGCTTGGCAAATTGAGAATGATTGAAGATTTTGCTAAGGACCTGAGCAAGTCCATGTCTACCAAGCCCATCAATGGTGAGATGGTGAAGATTGTTAGAGAGTCTCTTCTAGATCAAATAATGGCCACCAAGCCTTATAAAGCCCAAAGGAAACATTTCACAGGCTGGGCAATTCAAGCCCTCAAAGAAGAACTACAAAGAATTGAAGATCTAAAGACACACAACCAAAAGGCTGATGTACCTGATTTCAGGAAGGGCAAAGACCCTGTCAGAGCTTTAAAGTTGAAAAGGATGAGGGTCGAACTGGTTGATGCTGGTTATGGTGAAATGAAGAACATAGCCAGATGGTCTGAACCGAGGTTGGTGGAAACTTATAAAAAGCTTGAAGAGAAAAGAAAGACTGATCCAACTCTTCCACCAAAACCAACTTACTCTGATGATGAACACACTAAATCCCATCAGACCCTTTCATTTGAAGCATTACTTCCTTCAACAGACATCAATATTGCTGCCAGAAGACAAATCAAGAGGCAAAAAGAGATGTCTGAAGAAGACCAAAAGAAGTTTGCTCATACATTTATGAAAGAGGGGATATTTAATCAAGTAAGATACTTCTCTAATCCCATCGGTTAAGAATTAAGAAGAATCATTGGGAGACCTCCATCACCAAACTCATCTTCAATAAATTTGCAACCTGAAAATCCCTCTCACTCAAAAATTCTAAAATGGAAGGTAGACAAAACCAGCCATGAATTTACATTGCTTAGGTCAGATGGAAAGATCCAAAAACTAGGCATGGATGATGCATACAGTCTGAGTGCACATGATCTCATGGACCTGATGAGTTTGGAGCTAGAAAGGGATGCTGATGATCTCTATTCCTTCCACTTTGAATTACAATTGAAGGGACAAATTAGAGAGAGTCTGATGAGGAATAAAGATAAGAAATAAAGACAAGTTTTGGCATCATCTATTCTAGGGGGAGATTGTTGGGTCTGTTGACCTAGAAAAGAACAGATGATTGAAAGCCAAAATACTCTAACTATTGATCCTCAATAAAACAGTGCTCTTCCCAAACGACTGATGACTCTAACTGCTGATGACTAAAGTGTTGCTGAACCATAGTGATGCTGATTGAAGATAACAACTGATGAACAAAGTGCTGACAAGGAATAAAGACAAAGTGCTGACAAAGACCAAAGGTCTGCTGGAGCCAACAACACTTAGGCTCCAGCAGATGTTGAAGACTATCAGAGTTTACCTTTCAGTTGTTTAGCCATCAGTGGTTTATTCAATGTAACAGTAGTTTAGTCTAGCAGATGTTTAATGTTGTTAAGGTAGTTAGTTGTCACTGTCTAGGTGTCGTCAGTCTTAGGTCATCAGTGCTTTGGGATGCCAATAAATAGAACAGTGCCTGTACTGTTCTATTTATCACTTCACACATTCTCTGCACAAACAAAGTATTGAGTGACCAGGATGAGGGGGAGCATTGTAATAACTTGTACTAATCTGTGATGACGAATGAAAAGTACTTGTTTGAAAGCAATTGCTCAGTTTGTTAGGATTACATAGTTTATATTTCTGCTGCACTTACCGTTTTTAGTATTCATTCATCTTTCATACTTAAACATCTTAACAAATCAAACTCTCAGATCCTAACATAAACCAAATTGTAAAGCTTATCAAAGTTGTTTATTAATCAAAATGGAGATTGAAAAGGTAATTTACTGTGTTTGATTCGATTTCTATCATTTTGTAATTGATCTAGGGTTTCCGCACCTGGATTGATAAACTTGTATGATCATATAACTGTTTTTGACAAAAACGATCCTTTACAGAATCTTGTACCAGAAAATACTAGAGATTGTGTGCAAGGTTCCTAGAGATTGTACCAGACGTTCCTAGAGAACGTTTGCAATCTTCTTATTGATCGTACCAGATGATTCTTAGAAACCATTTGCGATTGAAGCAGCGGCACAATGTTTTTAATAATATCTTTTCTTTTTGTTCTTGTGGTTTGATCCGATTTTCCGCATTCGATTAAATCATTGAGTAATATCTTGGGTTGTTCGGGACTTACAGAAAGTTAAATATGTCCACCTTGATCTCAATCGTTCATGCAAAGACTTTATTTCCCTTTTCAACCTGCAAAACAACAAGTTGATAAATAAACAATTGTTTATTCACCAACTTGGGGTCAATACTGCTCTATAAATAGAAGACATGATACGACGGAGAAGATTGTCAATTATGAATGTGAAAGTTTGTGATATACATAGCAAACATCTGCTCTTCTTAGATACATCTTTTACACGTACTCCGCACCACATTCACAACAGCCATAAAAATTCTTTTGAGTCATTCTTTTGTAAAGTCCACAGGTGATCCTTGTTAAATGGTTGTCATTATATATAAAACTCAAAACTTCCAAAAAACTTGTGTGCTCTATTGTTTTTGATAGTTTGATTTCTCATTCCGCACATTGATTATATATTGATGAAATGTCATTGCCATTTGATTCAAAGTGAGGCTGATACTTCTGGAACAACAGTTAGGGCAACCACTCCTTAAGTACAAAATGAGTTTTGTAGGTCCTCACATATGGTGACTCAAGAAGCTTATGAGCTCATCATCGAGTAGTTTTTGTGACCTCAGAAGCACCATAACACCATTGAGAAAATGTTGCAACTCGCAAAACTAAGAAGCACATAAGTTGCTAAGACTCTTACACGTTCATAAAATCCTTACTTAGCCAGCCTTATCAAATAGCATGCCCATGATAACATGAGGCATAATCAAGGCAACGATATAAAAATTATGTCCCACAAGGAGGACCATCGCTTAAAACCATCAAGATCTAAATGAGCTATTTCAACTATACGAGCTCAACTCTTTGTCCTATCTTTCTCATAGGATAAAAAAACTTTAGCTTGCACACAAAAAACAAAGATGCCCGTAAATGATATGACACATAAGGAAGTTAACCGCCTAAACATGTTCACGAAAGAACCCAATATTGAACAATAGACAAATATTACTTGTTGTCACATGTTTAAGAAAACCTTCGTAAACTTGGCTTGGTTCTAAAATGATAGCTTACTTGAAATAAGCATAAACTTCTTCAAGCTCCTAGTTAGAATCTTTTTACATGACAAAAGGATCTTTGGATCCCAAAAACTTGGCATATCTAGAAGATTAGGAAGCTCATAAATGAGAAGTTCAAAATCGAAGGAAAAGGTACTATGTCACAAGCACCCATGACTACGTCATGACTACTTAAGACCGGGGACTGATGATATGGGTACCTAATGTCGAATGAATCAAGAAGCTTAGAAACCAAGAAGGAAAGGAACTAAGTAAATAAGGTGATTAGCTACACCTGTTAAGGCCTCTGCTAGAAAGCTGAAATGGTCACAAGCGCCTTGCTACACATGTGACGTCATGAGTAGGAGTAAAGAAGCCTTTAATGGAATCATGGTCTGAGTAAGGCATATGGTCCTCTCTTGGAGGAACATTGCTTCTTGCAGCTAAAGCAAAGAAAGAAGCTATCACGCAAGGTAAAGGACAACACATCTTTCTTCCACAAGCTCCCATCTAGGTGATTCGGTTTATGTCAAAGATATAATAGTACTTACCTTGCACATGATTATCTACAAAGAATCAGGCATAAACAAAACCTACAAGATCACGGTTAACTAAACCAGCTTGGTCCATCACTAAAGCAACCTGCTAAAACCTCAATGCATCTTGTCAACATTGAAAGAGAAAACCACTTAGCCGATATATGGAAAATTTTAATCAAAACATCTCGTCAGGGGAACCTCATAGAAAGAAGGTTCTCGGAAGTAAAATACGAGCCTAGATGCCTAAACTACTACTATCAAGTATACAATCTTCGATAGATAGTTAATACCCACAAAGCATACGATGCTTAGAAATGTAATAACCTACAAGAAATATTAAAACAACTTGTGGAACAACAAATGGCTTGTTAAAACAAGCAAAGAGGCTTCAAACATTAACGGTTAGAGCAACACAACAAATGATCAAATAACAAGCATTTCTACTTGTATCGACCAAATTAGCACACATGCAAATAGCCAAAGCAACTTAATAGCACCAAGGATCGTAGCAAGCAACTTCAAGTGATCATGTACGCTAAAAATTACCACCCCATTAGAACTCCACAAAATAATAGAGTCGGGTGAATCCTTGTTCGAATCTTCTATACAACAGTAACCAGCTGGCAGGAGCACAAAAGCTACTCACAGAAATATAGAAGCTACCAACAAGAAGCATGAAGGCAGTCTTCCGGAATTTGTTTACAATAGCAAGAAAGCAGCTTGATAAAAGTATTAACCTAAGTTTGCCGGGTGTCACAACTACGATGAACTATTTTTTACTATCTCACCAGATCGCGTTTAAAGCAAATTTTTTTTAGATTAATGGTTCAAAACAACTCAGTATAAAAGCAAACACATTCAATGGACTATTTTTGACCATCAGACCCAATTTTATGTAAAGCCAATTTTTTGTTTTTTTTAATTAATGGCTCGAAACAACTAAGTAAAAACGCAAGCACATTTTATAAATCGTTTTGTTAAAATAAAAATTAGGTAAACTAACAAGCACATATGTAAACTAGCAGATGTAAAGAATTTAAATTGTTCAACCCCTATATTATACAGGAACATAAGAAAACTAATGTATAGACTTTGGGTAAGGTTTATGGCATATGTAGACCACAGTAATGCTACAAGTAAGAAAACTTGCAGACGTATGATACATTATACCACCATATGATTGATAAACTAACTGAAAACAGGTACCGTGTTGTAAAGTGTTGTGGTCGCTTACGCATCGCATGGGATTCCTACTAGTAAAATTATAGTCTATATCTTAAGAATGGTTTTTATTAATACATAACTTCTAAATTTTCAAAAGATATCTCATTAACTATTTAAGGGGGGACAAAAAGCATGGCCCGTCAATCGGGCCAGACTTACATAGTGGTTCACAGGTTCACAGGAACTCCCTGAGTTTTGAATTTTCAATAGAAAATGTATATAAAAAATACTAAGTGAGGCCATAAAAAAATTTGAAATGAACCCATATCACAAAACAAGGAACGGTTGGTGATTGAAGGTGCTTACCATTTAAAAGCTTGTATTATGGCGGTTTCTTGTAGAGCCACCATTGGTGGTCGAAAATTTACCAGAGAAGAAATAGTCAGAAGAAATAAAAAGAGAATTGAGGGTAACTTCTAAGTCTCTTAATAGGACTCCAATACTAACCAAAAAAGTAAAAAATGGCTTACTGATTTTAGATGTCCCGGGAAAACTGACAATATAAATATTTGTATGAAATTCAGGCCCCAAATGAAACACAACGAAGTACACCAATTACAATAACCCTAACCATCATTTTAACTAAACTAAACCCAAACATACCATGACTCAAACACCAAATTAATAAGTATTAAACCCAAACTAGATAAACATAACTCATAAACTAATAAATCAAACTATTAAATAAACAAATCAAACTACATTTATCTACACCACAAATGAATTATCTTTAACCCATTTACACTTTATGTATTATCCCCCAAATGATAATTATCCCTTCTTTTACCTTCTTAAATTCGATTGGACCCATTTGTTCACATATGCACCATTACCCAACTTTTTCCCAAACAATCTCGACCTTTCCTGGACCCCTAACCTACACCTTGACCAAGTCCAAAGTATTCACAGTTTGAGCGCCCACTGCACTTTACTTGATAGTAAAACCGGATGAACCCTTTTTCGATCGTAGTTTTACCACCATCTCACACTCCTCCTTTATATTCCCCCGCTAATATCAATCACCAACAAAGACAACGACCACCTGTTGATATGTCCCTCGGTTGCCAAACGAATTCCAAAGCCCCTCGCTCTTTCGTTTCTACCACGACACGCCCGTTGGTTTTCCTGCCAAAAAAAAATCAAGCCCCACACTCAAATTTTCTTCCATAGAAAGAAAAAAGTCACCGACATAAATTAAACATGATCAAACCTGGGTTGAAAAGTTGCTAATTGTAGTTGCACGAAGTGCGACTAGTGATTGGATCTACAAAGTTAACATGTGTTAAAAGTTTTGCTGATGGGTTGAAGGTGGAAATACTGGGCGAAAGTAGAAGAAATGGGGCAAAGGTGAAGATAAACTGGGCGAAGGTAGAATGGAACCTGATCAGAAGAACACATTCGTACCAAGTAGTGGGCGAATGTGGAAGAATTCCACATTCGACCATACCTACTGGGCGAATGTGCAGACACTATAAATAGGATTTGTGTGTTTTTGAGTTATAGAGAGTTTTAGTTGAAGTGTGTGTTTGTGTCAGGTTCTAGGTGTAATTGAGAAAGTGTCTGTACTGAATAGATTAACTAGGAAGCATATTGTAACAAGTTTTTATAAAGGTTAATCTATGAAAAAGCTTTGAAAATGATGTTGATTGTGTTTTGATTAGAGTTTTATCAGTTTGTTCAGAACTAGGGTTTCCGCACCTGGTTTTGTGACTTGTATGATCAATTAATCCTGTTTCATATAAAATCTTTCGTTTACAAAGTGGTATCAGAGCCATACGGATCATACAACAACAAATTTGATAAACTCAGAGCTGATTTGGACCTAATTTTGATCAAAATACATCTGTTTTTGAATGAAAATGGTTTTTGAGTGTTTTTGATTGATTTGAAGTTGAGTTTATGGATAAAATCTAAAATTCCAAGAATTAAAGTTGTTCCAAATCAATTCCGAATCAAAACCTGATAAAGATCATTCAAATCCATAAACTTTTGAAAATCAGAGATCAAAATAACCGTTTTTCAACGTGTAACCGTTTTTCAGACCTGAAATGGGCGAACCTGACACATAGTGGGCGAACCTGACACAGAGTGGGCGAACGTGTGAGTTTTCTGGTCGAACGTAGAGTTTTTCTGGGCGAACCTGGAATTTCTGTTTGAATTTTTCACTTTCGGGTAAGAATTTCCACATTCGATTCGTCGGGCGGGCGAAAGTGGAAATAAACCGGTCGAACCTGAGCAAGTTTGGGCGAAAGTGGAAAGGAAGATTTCTGATTCTACATTCTGTTGAAGTTCTACTTTCGGGTGATTTCAGTTTGGTCGAAAGTGAACTAAAGGGACGAACGTAGGATAAAAGGGGCGAACCTAGACTTCAGTTTGGAAAATTTTCTAAGTGTTGATTTTTTTCGAAGTTCGTGAACATCATGTGGAATTTTCCGACTAACCCTAGACCAGCAACGACACAACCACAACAGCAAGTGATGGACCCATGGACAGTGGCAGCACAAAAGACGAGCACACAGTCTTCGCAACCGATTAATTACATGGCGATGACGAGCTCAATGCCTCAAAGTGTGGCACCTCCAGCACCACAACCTGACTACCGGGGAGTAGCAGCAGCGGTGGTAAATACTCAAACCACAAATGCTATTTCCACACTAATAAATGACTTATCTTCAGGTAGCGGGAATCGGCCACCTAAGCTCATGGAGATACAAGAATATAATCAGTGGCAGAACAAGTTCAAGATTCACTTGGAAGGCATGGGAGTGGAGGGTGCAAAGGCATGGAGTATGATTGCTAGAGGTTACACAGCACCAGTTTTGGAGAATACAGGTGAACCAGTTCCATTGGAGAGTATGTCTGAGGAGGAGAAAAAGAAGTTTGCTGTGGAGAAGAAAGCCTATTCCCAGTTGACTCAGGCAATCACAAACGATCTGTTGCATCAGTTTGGGACATGCACTACATCTAAGCAACTATGGGATATGCTTAAAAAGAGGCATGATGGGAATGAGAAGACTAGAAGTTTAAGGATGGAAGAATTACGAAAGGAGTTTGAGAATTTTACTTACATTGGCAATGAAACTCTAAAAGAATTAACTCCTAGATATTGTCATTTGCTAACTGAATTGTCAAGTTATGGTATACAGATTCCTATGACAGCTTTGGTGGATAAGTTTGCAGATGCTCTACCACCATACTGGGATCAGCATGTGGAAGTTCTCAGGGAGAAGGATTCATACCAATACTGGACTATTCATGAGTTTGTGCAGAAGCTAGAAAACAAAGAGCTGGAAGAGAAGAGGAAAGCTAGAAGATCATAGATTCCTCAGAATCCTAGCTTATATTTTGGAGGCACTTCAGTACCAGTTAGTAACTCAAGTTCAGGGGGATTAGTGGCACCACATGTTGCTTGCATTTCCAATGTTATGGAATCACCAAAACCTAGCATTAACTACATGGCACAAACTTCATCCTACTCACAACCATCAAACATACCACCACCACAACAACAATACAACAATTCCTACATTTCACCATTCTCACCAATGCAACAAGCAGCTTTCTATACTGCTAGCCAATCTCAACAACCACCTCAACAAACACAATACATGAACTCAATGAACCAAGTTACTCAACCTAATCAACAACCGGTGGTTTTGGAGACTTCTAACTTGGGAAATGTGACTGTTGAAGTTGCTCAGCAACACATTGCACTAGTCTCTACAATGGTTTCATCTTACAATGGGTTGGTTGCTAGTCAAATTGGGAACAACAACTTGACCGATGAAGACTATGCACAGATTGATAAGGAAGAGATGGAATTAATTGATATCCAGTGGGCTTTTGCAAGCATTATGAGAAGAGCAACAGAATTTATTGAGAAGACGGGTAGAACGGATTTGGGAACTTCTCCTAACACAACCTACGGGTTCAACAAGGAGAAAGTTACTTGTTTTAACTGTGGAGGGAAAGGTCACTTCAAATGGGAATGCACCCAGCCACCAAAACAAGGTAATCGAAACCCATTCAATGCAAGCTACCAGAACCGTCAACAACAAAACCAAAATCAAGTTTCTTACCAAAATAACAACAACTACCAAAACCGTCAAAATAACTCTAACAACAACCAGAACAGACAACCAAACACACCAAACCAGACCCAAAACCAATCACCTAACAACACCAACCGAACAGTCATACCGATTACCACACCGAATGAGACACAACAAAATACCAATCAGAATCAAGCATTGATGATTCAACAGGATGAGCGATTTGACTGGTTGGGTATGCAAATAGGGGTTGAGGAGATCACAACTGGTGGCAATGTGGCTTGTGTTGCTCGACAGGTTGATATTGAAGAGTTGGTGATAGTTGGTGAGAAGGAAGAAACTGAGGTTGCAGTTGATGTGTCTGAGGCTGAAGTGGAATTGGAGAATGAACCTGTTGAGGTTAAGGCTGAGGATGCTAATCCTGGAGTGGTGATTGACACTGTTTCTGATGTTCCTGAGGAGTGTGAATCGGTTTATTCAGATTCAGACAGTGAATCAGATATAGAAGCAAGTGTTACATCTCTGGATGATGATATTGATCAGTTGCTAGCAGAAGCTGATTTTCTGAAGACGAGGAAGTCGTGCATTGCTGATGATGCTTTCACCAGGATTGATCTCAAAGTTTTTCGCTGGAAAGGAAGCTCATTTTGCTTTGATGGCCATGACTGATCCGCCAAAACCTGTAAGTTCTGAGTGTAGTACTGATATTACTAGTGATAAATATTGTGGTACTTGTGATAGATTGACAGAGGAGAACAAACAACTCCGTGTTCAACGTGATAGTGCTATCATGAACAGTCAATCTATTCGCAAAGAGTTGAATGCTTTCAACAAAGTACTAGATGGCTATAAAAAGGACATTTCTGACTTGAAAAATACTCTTTCATTAAAACAACTTGCAATTAATAACTATATCAATGAAATTGAAAACACCAAGTTGGAAATGGCCGCCATTAAGTGCTTTGCTGAAAAAGTAAACAAAAAGTTGGAAAGTTATAAGCACATTGCTTACGTGGTAGACCACATCATTGATGATCAAACCACTAATTACAAGTCTGTGCCACCATAATTGTCATCAAGTGACACCGGAGAGCTCGGTAAAATCAGACTCATCATCGGAAAATGAACCTAATACCTCGAGTATTGGTGATCCACATTCCGATGTGAGGCCGATTTTAGGTTTCAATGATGAAGGTGTTACTGCTGAAAGTGTTGATTCAGACACTGAGAGTGATGATACTGGTTGTCACCAAACTGTTAATGCATGTGAAATTCCAAAAGAAAATCACATCATTACTACTGAACCAGTCTCACCATCTCAGCTTGTGCATCCGATGGCAAATGCTCATCGTGAGAAAAAGTCTGAAAAGAATGTGGTTAAGAAAGAATTTGAGAAAAAGGATGTTAAGAATGAACCGTGTGACAAACCAGTCAAGGTGTTTTATCGGATGGAAGGATCCGATAAGATCATCTCTGACGAGGAATTTCCAATCAAAAATGCTAACTATGCTAAAATTGATAAAATCTGGCAAGAAAGCACCATTTGGTTCCCAAAACATGAGAGGACAAATGAAATCCCACCTGCTATTTTAAAGAAATTGTTTTTGGATGTTCCTCAAGAACCAAAGGTTCATGTCACAGAGTTTATTAGACCCAAAAACAGAGCTAACGGTTTTCATGAGCCTGCTTACTCAAAAGGGCCACTCCCTGAGAGTTTGAGGAATCAACAGTATAATGATCAATTTCCTGTTCGATCATTTGCTCAACCGAATGCTCCAAATGTTTTTGAAGAATACCGTGCATGCTTTAAATGCGGGGAGAGAGGGCATTTACTTGCTCAATGCCCGTATGTAAGGTGTAAAAGGCACGAAGTTGAAGTGAGGAATTCCATGAGGAAACCGATTGATCATTATGTTCCACCACATAGACGAGTTGTTCCTCAACAACAACAGTTTTATAATCAAAACAACTTTTATCAAACGAGGAATAATCGTCCATTTCAATATGATCGCAGAAATCGGATTGCTATGGAACAATCATGGAGAAAGCCAGTGGTGAACACAACAAATGATAGGCATAAGGTTCCACCAAAACTGATTGTCAAGTCAAATGTTGGACCTAAGTCTGTTAAATCAGATAAGGTAACCAAGAAAGTTTCTTTTGCAAACAATGTTCAGAAACCGACTGAGAACCCAAAATCTCAGATTCGTATCTTAAAAAGAATTGAACAATCTTGGACACCCAATGGTTCTCCAGGTGCCTCTACTTCAAAGTCAAATGAGAAAAAGGAAACTGTTTTGAATAATCCTAAAAAGATTGATCCAAAACAAAAAGTTGTTGAAAATGTTTCTGAGGATGTTTCTGTGAAAAATGATATTCCAAGACCCAAGACTCAGGCTTGGGTCCCCCGAAAGAACTAAATGATTTACTTTTTGTGTGCAGGGAGCTTCAGTTGGCCCTATTAGCAGTCTTTGGATTGTTGATAGTGGAGCTTCAGGCCACATGACAGGGGATCTTGCATTATTGTTCGACGTGAAGAACATTAATGGTGGATATGTTGCATTCGCGGGAAATAAAGGCGGATATATCACTATGGAGGGGAGCGTGAGTAATGTGCACATTCGACCTGATTCAAAAGGGGCGAATGTGGAATTTGAAAAATCTTTAAAATTTTAAATTTTTGACGTTTTCGTATTTTGACGTATTTTTCTGATTTTGATGTGCAGATGGCTGAGCAAACTGAGAATATTGAGACTCTAGCAGAGAATGTTATTCCAGATCCAGTTCAGGAGACTGTTCAGGAGGCTGAAGCGTCAGTAGCAAGCAGTTGGCCATTCGAAAGATCTTATAACTGCTGTGCTTATCTTGGTGACGTGGAGAAGAACACAGAGTTCACTGGGATTATAGAGTTCTTGAAGAGGAGCAGAATTGTGCATGCTTTAGCTACACCGACTATTATTTACAAAGACATTGTTGAAGACTTTTACAAGAACGCGAAGTATGATTTCTGGGAGAATCAGACTATAATCAAGAGCAAAATACAAGGAATGGAGATGTTTTTTACGGAGTCTGATATTAGAGAAGCACTTCAGATTAAGTTTGAAGTAAGTGAAGATCCCAGAGAATTATCGTGGACTGAACAGAAAGCATGCTTTTTGAGGATGAAGTACAAAGGACCGATCACTGATGGTTCTATGCATAAGGGGAAGCTGAGTGTGCAGTTCAAATACTTTGCACATGTCATTATTCACGTGTTTGGATGTGTGAGCGGTGGATATGACGTAATGAGGAGAAGTTTAAGCTCATTGATGGTTGCGTTGACTCTCAACAAACCATTCAATGTGTCTGGGATGATACTGGATCATATGCTGGAAATGCTTAAGGGTTTGAAGAAGAAACAATTCATGTTATACCCGAGATTTCTGATGATGATTTTTGATCACAAATATCCTGAATTGAAGAAGGATCCAACACAGATAATTGGTCAAGATCACATGAACATCCGTACTTTGGTGAGGATGAAAGGATACAAGGGTGTGCCTGATGAAGATAAACCACCATACAGAAGATTGTTTGGAGCTCTAGCTAAACAGGATGACACTGATCCTGGAAAGAATAAGGCTAGACATACTGACAGTGATTCAGATAATGACGATCCTTTAGTGTATGCAGATGCAAACACTAAGAGGAAGAGGCAGGTTGTCAATCCTGGAGCCAAAGGGAAGGGCAAGGGAAAGACAGACCAGGGGAGTTCCAAGCAACAGGTGGTGAGAAATAAAACTACTGCTAAGAAGGGAACGAGTTTGATTGATGAGGATTCTGTAGATTCAGAAGAAACAGAGGTAGATGAACAATGGGATTCTGATGAAGAAAGAGTTAGGCCACCAAACGTAAGGCCACTATGTTTGGTGAGTCTGAATCTCTTAATCTGACTATTGAAGAAGTACAACAGAAGAAGAAGTCTGTTGATGTTGAAGAAGGAGGTTTAAGTATAAACCTGGATGAGTTGGAAACAGGTGAGACTGTTGTAGTGAACTTGCCAAAACCAAAGCATAAAACAATGGCAAAGAAGTCGAGCACTAAACAGTTAAGGGAAAAAGAGATTGCCCAACTAATGAAAGGAAAAAGGATACCCGATGCTGGTACATCATCGAAGTTGTCTTCACCAGTAACAAAGAAGCAGAAAAAGACAAAAGAGGCTGAAACATTACCAGTTGATCAGTTTAATGTTGCACTGGATAATGTTTTGGATATGTTCAGGAAGCCTCAGAAAGAAAAAGCTAAGGAAGTTGAGTCATCCAAATCTAAGAAGGTCACTGTTGCTGATGATGTAATGAAGCAAGTGAACAAGAAGATGGATGAGATGATGAAGATGATCGTAGCTCAACAGGCTGAGATTGCTAAGTTCAAGAAGAACGAAGAGAAAATGCTTCAGATTGTGGTTGCTTCAAAGTCTAATCAAGATGAGATTGAGCAGAAGGTAAAGAAACTGGAAGCTAAAAATAAGAAGCTTGAGGGTAAATGTTCAAAGAACAAGAGTATGATTAAGGTGATCAAAGAGGATAACAAAGAACTAAAGGCTGAAAACAAACGCCTTAGTGATTTGTTAGATAGTTTGTATAATGAAGCATCATGCTTTTCTACAATCCGATTCATCATGAGCCTAACGATGCTGAACAAGCAAAGAAGTATACTCAAGTTGTAGGAGTTTGTTTTGCGTATGACATAAACTCGGGGAGTAATTTGGATGCTAAGCTTGGTAAAATGGTGAAGATGGCTAATGTATCGAAACCAGTGAAAAGAAAGTTGGAGCCGGAAATGACAAAAGAGCAAAAGAAGCAGCTCAGAATTTATTTGTTGAACAAAGCAATGGACGAAGATAGAAAACGATCCAATCAATAGTCGAGGGGGAGTTTGTAGATGCACGAAGTGCGACTAGTGATTGGATCTACAAAGTTAACATGTGTTAAAAGTTTTGCTGATGGGTTGAAGGTGGAAATACTGGGCGAAAGTAGAAGAAATGGGGCGAAGGTGAAGATAAACTGGGCGAAGGTAGAATGGAACCTGATCAGAAGAACACATTCGTACCAAGTAGTGGGCGAATGTGCAGACACTATAAATAGGATTTGTGTGTTTTTGAGTTATAGAGAGTTTTAGTTGAAGTGTGTGTTTGTGTCAGGTTCTAGGTGTAATTGAGAAAGTGTCTGTACTGAATAGATTAACTAGGAAGCATATTGTAACAAGTTTTTTTAAAGGTTAATCTATGAAAAAGCATTGAAAATGATGTTGATTGTGTTTTGATTAGAGTTTTATCAGTTTCTTCAGAACTAGGGTTTCTGCACCTGGTTTTGTGACTTGTATGATCAATTAATCCTGTTTCATATAAAATCTTTCGTTCACACTAATGTGATAAGGTTCACCACCATTGAACCAATCACTGGCCACTATCACCTTCCCATATGGTACATCCCTGCAACACCGGTTGAGCCGGACCAAAAAACCGTCACCATTTTTTTCTAGTGAACAACATACTAGAAGGTAACCTTGATCGGATTTACATGAAACATTTCCATGGTCAATCTCCACTAGCTTTTATAGACCCCAACACGACAAACCACCGCTATTCTTTCTTCTTTGGTTTCTAAACCAACTCCCTTCCACCCCTACTAATCTCGTTTGTTCTGCACCTAACACATTGGTTTGTTACATGCCATAGTTGAAAACATCCGTTGTTTTCCTTTCCATGACACAACCTTAATCGAACTCCTTATGTTGTTGAATAGTTTCAACAACAAAAAAAACAATACCTAAGCGTAGTGTCGTAACACCACAACTTTGTTTCTAGAAAAATACCTAATCCTAGTGATACCTAAGCGTAATGTGGTAACACGACAACTTTGCTTCTAGAAACAATACCTAATCCTAGTGATGCTTCTAGTACCCAATCACTATGCCAACACCAAATCGTTTTAACCACTGTTTCTGGTTGTTTTTCAACCAATGTTGCATGCAAAAAACTTGTACCCTATATTTTTTTAAATTATGCAAAACAAGGCATTTAAGAAGCTACACATGCAGGCCTTCACATATGATTAAAAAAAAAAAACTTTTTTCCCTTTATACATTTAATTCTTTGGTTAATTGAATAACAAGCCTTTTTCATTTCAAAACCAAGCATGTGGCCATCCCAATAATAATAGCCTTGCTCCACTTTGATAAAAACAAAATACACAAACAGAACTGGAATTCATAAACTCAGTTCCTGACATCCACTGACGTTGCAACCCCAGCTAATCCCGGTTGTGCTGCACCCAACATGTTGATATGTTACCTGCCATAGTTAAAAACACATGTTGTTTTCCTTCACGGCTAAGAAGCTTTCAATGACACCACCTCGATCGAACCCCCTATGTTGTTGAATCGTTTCAACACAAAAAAAAAAATATACCTAAGCGTAGTGTTGTAACACCACAACTTTGCTTCTAGAACCAACACCTAATCCTAGTGATACCTAAGCATAGTGTTGTAACACCAATTTTGCTTCTAGAAACAATACCTAATCCTAGTGATGCTTCTAGTACTTAATCACTATGCCAACACCAAATCCCTTTCACTACTGTAACTTCTAGTTGTTTTTCAACCAACGTTGCATGGAAAAAACATGTACCCCATATTTTTTTTCCTTTATGCAAACAAGCAATTTAAGAAGCTTCACCTACAGGCCTTCACATATGATAAAAAAAAAAAAAAAAAAAAAAAAAAAAAAACTTTTTTCCCTTTAAACAATTAATGCTTTGGTTAATAGAACGACAAGCCTTTTTTCCTTTCAAAACCAAGCATAAGACCAACCCAATAATGATGGCCTTGCTCCACCTCGATAAAAACAAAATTCACCAACAGACTTTAGATTTCAACAACTTAGTTCCTGTCATCCACAGACATTGCACCCCATGAGGGGCTGCTCCTCCTTTCTCCCAAAACCGCCAAGCTCTTATTCCAATTGTTGGAAAATCAAGCCCCAAACGAAATATAAAGAAGGCTTTTATTATTCAACACATATATTACAATAACGTTCAGGTCTAAGGATGGATCCTGATCTACGCGTACTAAACTGAACTCAAACCTACCATGACTCAAACACCAAAATAATAGTCATCAAACCCAAATATAAACTATTAATTCAAACTATTAAATAAATAAACCAATCTATATTTATCTAGAAATTATGTTTAACCCATATAAACTTTATATATTATCCTCCAAATCATAATTATCCCTTGATAGTTTAAGTATGCATAACTATCAAGATACCTCACGTAACACCTCTTTTATTATTTGTTTGTAAATAATCAATATATATAATAAACGAAAAGGGATGCCACATGACATTAGGTGAGGCTTTCACACCCTATGATTTCTCTTCAAAAATCTTTTTCTTTCTCATGTGCATGTCACATGCACATTCCCACACAATCTTTAATCGTTAACTTCTATATACGGCATTTAAAAAAATTACACCAAATTAATGAGCGTTTTATTATCTTTCCAACGAGTAGCATATTGCTATACAAAATCGAAAAAAAAAAACAACTTTTTAGTGTGTTTTGGTTCATGAAAAAAATATACAATGTGTTCAGGTAATGCATTAATCATGTTTAGGCAAGTCATTAATCATGTTAAGATAGTATATATGTTTTTGAACCTACTATTACATATACGAACCCGCTAACTACATATGTATTCACATATGTAGTCAGTTTGGTAAAAGTTTAATTTTTTATATTTTGATTGGTGTTGCTAGAAACATTGATTATAAAGGTTACTAAGTTGGTTAGTTGTAGCCTGTGATTTTTAGACACTAGGTAAATCTCAAGCTGATAAATGATAATTAATCACCCCACCATGCACAGCCTCTTAAATTATTTTTAATGTATGTACTTTGAAATCAACTGACATGTAGTTATTACAGAAATAGATACTTAAATTATGGTTTAGTAAATAAAATAGTCGGGTGACATGAAAAGTTACCATCCTACAATCTTTTAAGTCGATAGCAGTTATATATTTTTATTTATTTACAAAATGGACATTCACTGCTTACCTATTCATTGTTTTATTTAGTGTCACCCAGGTGATCAATTGTATATCCATAATAAAGATTGAACATGTATGTCAATCTTTCACATATGCTCACTTTACACATCATGTGTTGTCTATCATCATCATCACATATCATTTGTTACCAATTTAGTTGTTTTTCCAGGTTCACATCACAACTTGAGAATATCCTGAAGAAGTGACAAAGTTTTACATAGATTTCACTCGAGCAAGATGTGCACATGTAGAATTTGAAGTAGGTTTATGATTTATCAAGTGTTGATCCTTTATATATTTTTTTCCTGACATAACGACCTATTTCTTCCAAAAACACCAGAACAGAAAAAGAAAACAGATCCTCTATATATTTTTTCCAAAAACACCAGAACAGAAAACGAAAACAGATTACAACAGATCGGAAACATCAAAAGTGACCCATTTGTCCCAAGAGATCTATGCAGCCTTAAAAACAAATTTAGTTATAATTTTTATTATCTTTCTAGAAACATTAAGTTGTACATCCATTAATGATAGACACACGTGAAACTTAAATTTTTATATAAGTGTGCAATATGGAGTATATATAAATCAAACGGTTCTCTCTAGATTTAAGAACAACCATCAATATGTCATTCACCTTGCAAGCCATCAATATGTCTTTTACCTTGCAAGTTCTAATCTTTTCTTCTCTTCCCTTTCTTGGCTTACTTGTTTTAAAATCATATGTTTTTTCTTCAAAGTCCCAAAAAAATCTACCTCCGTCTCCACCAAAGCTACCATTGATTGGAAACCTTCACCAAATAGGTTCAAGCCCGCACCGTGCCCTTCATGTCATGGCTAAGACCTATGGTCCACTCATGTTTCTTCGTCTTGGCTCAGTGCCGGTACTTGTAGCTTCCTCTGCTGATGCAGCTCATGAGATCATGAAAACCCACGATTTAATATTTGCAAATAGACCTAATTCAAAGATTGCTAGTATAATTTTTTATAATTGCCAAGACGTAGCTTTTTCAGAATATGGAGAGCGTTGGAGGCAGTTAAAGAGCATTGCAGTACTTAATCTTTTAAGCAACAAAAGGGTCCAGTCATATCGACATGTAAGAGAGGAGGAGATGGCTTTTTTGATTGAAAAGATTCATAAAGCCGAAAAATCGCTTGTTAATTTGAGTGAGTTAATTAGTTCGCTTACGAATAATGTAATATGTAGGGTGGCTTTGGGAAGGAGGTATGATGGGAGGGACTTTAAGAACTTGTTACAAAGGACTTTAGAGTTGTTGGCATTTTTTAGTGTTGGGAGTTATATTCCATGGCTAAGTTGGGTGGATCGAGTGAGTGGATTAGAGGAAAAAGCTTATGCCATTGCTAAAGAATTCGATGAGTTTCTGGAGCTTGTTATCGACCAACATTTGAACAAAAAAGGAGCAAGTGGTGAATTCCAAGATATTGTTGATGTTTTAGTAGAGATTAAAAGAGATGACAAGAATGGCTTTCGTCTTGAGAAAGATATGATTAAGGCTATCATCTTGGTAACAAGTCTTTCATTTTGAATTCCAAATCTTTTTTATATATATGGTTAAAATTACCTTGAACCTTATAGGGGATAACATCATATTTAAAAAAACTTCAAAAGAAAAAAATAAAATCCAATATATTAGTTATACATACTTCACATATCATATTTACTGACTTTATTTTATAATTTTTTTTAAAATGACCATTATACCTCTCTTTTTCCTTTACATTCCAAATTCTTTTATCCTAATCCATGTTTTAAGAAGTATAAATGTTATGAGTTAATCAATGGGTATACTGTATGTAAAGAATTATGATAATATACTATGTTCATTGTAATATGTGTGTAATTATTGATTCTTTAGTAATATCATGTAGGACTTGTTTGGTGCTGGAACAGATACTACATTCACAAACCTAGAGTGGACACTCGGTGAGCTATTAAGACACCCACAAGCAATGAAAGAACTGCAACAAGAGGCACAAGCAATAGGTCAGGGAAAATCAATGATTGCCGAAGATGATTTAGACAAAATGCCTTACCTAAAAGCCGTCCTAAAAGAAACCCTACGACTACACCCTCCAGGTCCGTTGCTTGTTCCTCATAAATCGACACAAGATGTAAAACTACTCGACTATGACATCCCATCAGGCACACAGGTATTCATCAATGCATGGGCTATATCTAGAGATCCATCAAAGTGGGAAGCACCCGATGAGTTTAGACCGGAGAGGTTCTTGAACAACCCTGTCGATTATAAAGGGTTTCATTTTGAGTTTATACCATTTGGTGCTGGACGACGAGGGTGTCCAGGTATTCAATTTGCAATGATTATTAACGAGCTAGTTTTGGCCAATTTGGTATATAAGTTTGATTTGGCATTGGTTGATGAAAGGGGTTTGGACATGAGTGAGATCACTGGCCTTAGTGTTCATATGAAGTATCCCATAAATGTTTTAGCAACTCCACGCTTTTAAGTGGAGATTTGTGTGTTGCATTTATGTATACGTTTTAAATGTAATAAACTTATGTGTTTTGATTCGCGTATCTTAAAATTTAGATTTTCATAATAAGAGATAAATAATTATGGACTAGGAAGTTCATATAGACTATGAAACGTTTCACGTAGGAAAGGAGTAAAAAATCATGCACACTTTGTAATATGATTTTGAACATTAAGAACATTTGTGAAATCTTGCACATTGGAGCTCAGTTGATGTTTTGAACTTTTATTCCACATATGCATAAAAATTTGTAACAATATGTTATAGCACACACAAGTACTTGTGTCAGTTTATTCATCAATTAGACCTTTTTTTAGGGGAGGGGGAGTCGGACCCATGGCCGAGGAACGATTCTCTATGGGGTCAATATATGTAAATATTTGTGTGTGTAGGAGAGTTATCTTAAGAACGTTAAATATCATAAGAACTGTGAGAACAAACGAAAAAACCTATCAAAATCAATTGTTTTCAATACAAAACTCATTATAGTTAAACTATAACAATAAAAAATGAATTTTCTTTCCAAATAATTCATCTTTTCTTGCAAAAACAATCCAAATTTAACTTTTTACACGTGTGCAGATAAAACAATTTACACATGTATAAACACTAAGTTCACACATGTGTTAAAACAGTTTTTTTTATATATGTCACAACCTAAGATTCCAGGTGTGGGGTTTTGCCGCAAGGCGCGTCACACACCAAGATCCATGTCAATAGTCACAACAAACAACCTCTATATGAATAAAATAACGTTTACACAAAACCATGTTTGAAAAGATTAGCAGAAGTGAAATCAAGTTTTACAAGCCAGATGCAATAATAAAAATGTAAAACGGTTCGTGATAATGTTCAAAAGAAATGCATGAGATGTCGCGTGACTCCATGCGGCGACCTGAGAAAACATGTTAAAATACATCAACATGTAATGTTCGTGAGCTCATTGGTTTTTAATGTTGAACAACTTTCAATAAAACCAAATTCACAAAAAACACTATTATTATTAAAACTAGTTAATGGTTTTACTCATTACCCATGTATTCTGAACTACTACTCATAACTCGCAGTTCTCCCTATTGTTTGCCCTTGGTTTGCCATATCCCCAGCTAATACACCCATTTAATATTTTGAATAGTTATAATAGTTGCCAGTGAACAAGTGATGTGATAGTGCTTATGTAATCCAAAAGTTTAGAGTGTTGTAGCATCTTTCTCCCCTAAAGTGAAAACAGTAAATAGGGGTCTTCTAAAATATGATAAACCAGATGCGTACCAAATTCCCGACTACCGGAAATCTATCATCAGACATCTATAAGCGTGTTGGTGTAAATAACTCTTGGTTGTCCAAACCATACCTTTGTATGATTTACGCATCTGTTTTGACTTTGACATGACCACACAAGACCCGACATCCCATTGGTGATTCACAATACCGGTTTAACAATCGCATATAAGTTATCAAGTAACGGTACATGTACAACACGTAAATTTGCATGTTATGGGGCATATAGCATGTTTTACACGAAAAGGTTTCATTTCACACGAGGGGGCATAATTATACAGGAAGGGGTCACAATTCTAGGTTCAAAAAGGGTGAAGAGGTCAGCATAAGGGCGAAGGGGTGACCCTTCACACAAAAGGGTGGAGTCCTTCGCCTATGCTGCTGTTGTTTCCCTTTTTCTAGTGTGAAATCTATAGGATCGGTCCGAAAACTTTCCGATTCACGACCAATCAATACCAAACCAATACTAAGGTTATTTTCATCATGATAAAACACTTAGCACCTTGTCGAATCGGGTTCTATGCACAATAAAAAGTTCACCTAAAATAGCAAAGACTATGGAAATGTCACATCATGCATGTAATTGTTTCTATAAAAAGTAAAAACCAATTATCATCATCAAATCATGTTCACATCATCATCAATCTCAGTTAGGACAATTCTAGCATGAATCCTAACGTGTTATCATCAGCAAAACAATCATATTAACCCTAAATCTCATGAAATCCTCAAATGAATTAAAACTCATAACATATCATATTGACACCAAACACACCCTAAATATGCTTCTGACACCTCAACAATCATCATATCAATATCATTCTATCATTATAACAACAAATAAACCAAAATACCTAATTATTAGATCACCAACATCATTGAAAGCTTTGGTTTATATCATATAACTTATTTAATGATTTAGATCTTGTTTAGGATGTTTTTAGGAAAGTTTTTGTTTATGAAAACACTTTGAAATCTAAATGGGCAATTAGATATATTATGCATACATATTTAAAAAGATATATAAGAAATTATATTGGGTATCTAATCGGTAAACAGTTATACTTTATCGGGTAATCGGGTCACGTAATCGGTGCGAAAAAAATAAAAACCAATCCCTTACCCGGACCCGTACCCGGTTACCTCACCCGAAACCCTCTCAAATGCGTTGGGTTTCAAGTTCACCCATCGAGTTCGGGTTTGATTGCCATCCCTAGTAAGTATGTATGTATGTATCATTGCCAATGGTCTTGATCAAAAGCGACGACTTGAGCAATAGGAGCGACATTATGAGTAATAGCTTCCAGGAAATAGCAGCGATAGGTGACCGCTAGTACCAATAGCGGCGACCCGCATCAGTACTTGGTTGGTGCTATTTCCCCATATTTTTGTAGTGTATGCATGTATATATCTTTAAAATAATATGCATATATCTCTGTATGTATTTTAAGAAATCACTAACTCTTTCTTTCTTCGAGCAATCACAATACGATCTCCATTTTAATGTGAATGGTTCTTTATATTATACAGAGTGCTTGTAAGGTTGTGGGTTGTGGGATGGACCATCCTTGGAAGACTATCCTTCACATCACCTGCCATATTATTATTATTAATTCTATTTCAAAGTAATGAATAATAAATAGAAAATTAAAAAATACTAAAATTAATAAAAAAGTTACAATAAAAATAAACATAAACTTAAAAAATACAAGATTTCCTAAACTTTTAATAATCTAGAGCCACTTTTGACATATTTTTTCTTCTATTTTTTTTCCAAAACTCGACAATTTTCTTCGGGGAAAAGTCGAAATGTTGGGCGACTTCTGTCAACTTGAGCTTTTCGTTATCACTATTCTTGTCGACAGGTACAGACGGCCTATCGCTGATGATGAGGAAGGTGATTGTGTTTGTTGGCTTGGTTGATTATGAATGAGAAATAATTGTGGCGAAAATTGTCGCATTTGCATATATTATTTCATTTGCATATATTGCATTGAATTAAATTGAAAGAAATCGGTTGGGCTTTGTTAATAACTAGACAACACCCTAAACGGTGGTACTTGTTGCGAACGAGTCGGATCTAGTATTGGGGTGTAACAACCCACTGTTGTATTCGGGTTGTTTCGGCTGAAGGGATCCATGAGTTTTTAGAGTAGAGTGTGTTTCTATAATTAAAAAATTAGAGAGAATTGGGTTGAGGTAAAGAGAGATTTTGTCAAAAAAAAAATGGGTAGAAATGGGTGGTTTCTATAATTTAAAAAAAGTTTTTTTAAATAGAGTCGTTGCTTTCACAACGTTTGAATAATTAATGCACATGCCCATCTATTTCGTTTTAAGAAAGAAGTTTCAGATGGGGAAGCCCCGGGTCAGTGTTGCCCATCTTGAACAATCCAAGACATCCCGTGACGTCTGCCACACCCTCCAGCTCAAGTGGTTGTGAGTGGATGAGAGAGAAAATGTTACGGTTCATAAGTAAATTTGGAGGAGATATTGTTCACCTATATTGTTTTTAAATATTTTATGAAAGTGGTGAGTGGAGAAGAGAGAAAAGTTACTGATAAAAGAATAAAAAGATAATCTTGACCACATGACCATCCAGCAACCAAGATATCGAAGCTTCCATGACCTCCAACACTACCATCGCACCAACATAATGAATCACCAACACTGCCTCCGCTCCAAGGTAGTTCCCTCTTTCACCTGACCGAGAACCATCCCTGGACATCACACCTTTAATGTTGTCTACATATGGTTTAAGATGTTTCGATGGAGGTGATCAACCACTTGAAGCTGACCCAGAATCAACCACTCTATCTGTTTTCTATTGTCTATTTCTATCCCTTATCTTCTTCTTTTGGTTTGAAGATGAATTTGTTTGCTTGTTGATCTAGCACAACGGTGGCATACATTGGAGTGGCTTTTTGGCTCTGAGATCTGTTCAAGATTCGAACATCTCCCTTCTATACTTCACTTTACACACTCGCCCACACACACTATCTAGCACTTGTACTAGTTATAGTACAATTCTATGAGTGATCATTCACTTGGGGATTCTTATTGCACCACACTCTAAGGTAGATGAGAATGTAGTGTTAATACATCCAACAAGTTTGGAATTTCCAACTAGATGGTCTGTAATTGATATAGATTTGTCTAGTTAGGATGCTTTCTTTCTCTTTGGGCATGATTACTGAAATTCTGTCATTTGTGATGATTCTAATTTCTCATTGGTTTATGATATCAGAAGATGTTTGGAGCTCGTGGTGGAAAACGGGGAGGTCGCAATGGTGGACGTGGCGATGGTTGTGGCGGTGGTCGGCGGGGGCCGTGGCAACATCAACATCATCAGGGCAAAATTGAATAATCTTATCAAGGAGCAGGTGTCTATTGCTCTGGTTGCTTTCCAAGCCGCTCAATAGGGCCTTGCTGGTAAATTTATTTAATACTATACCCTAATCTGTTTCAATTATTGTATTCTTTTGTTGAGTAGTGTTGCTTGTTTATCCAGGGAATGCTGCTCATCAGCATGCACCTCCACCACCATCACCTCCTTAGGTCTGCACTTTTAAGGCTTTCATGGATTGCAAGCCGCATTCTTTCAGTGGTACTGAGGGACCAATGAGACTGCTCAGGTGGACCGAGAAGGTTGAGTCTTTTTTTTTTTTGCTATGTGTAATTGTCTGGTGGAGAATCAGGTTAAATATGCTTCGGGTACTCTCGATGAACCCGCTTTGACTTGGTGGAACTTCACTACTCAGACCTTTGGCCTGGGTAAACCAATGTTATGGCTTGGACTGAATTTATCTATCGTATAAGGAGTGAGTATTGTCCTCGGGATGAGGTACAGAAATTGGTTCATCAGTTGTGGAACCATAAAATGCTGGGTTCTAAGATTGAAGAATACACCACGAAATATCATGAGCTTGTTGTCATGTGTCCAGGTTTGCTCACTCTAGTGTTTACGTGAATTGAGAACTGCATTGCTCAGTTAGCGCTTGAGATCAAGGGGTTGGTGACGACATCATATCCAACCACTATTCAGGAGACTATACATTTAGCCCACAAGCGTACCATGCAGAAAGTGGAGGAGGGTGTTCTACCTCCGAGGGGTGCAGCTTTGAAAGCCTGTAAAAACAAAAGGAAGTAGGAAAACACCAACAACCCAGGCAAGAATCTCTCTCCTCACCAGCCGCAGAAGAACCAAAGGAAGTTTGACACTTCCAGTTCTTCTTCTGCAACCCAATCGGGGCAGAAATATGGTTCCTATGCCAGTAGTTATCCCAAATGTAGTAAGTGTAAATACCACCACACTGGTGCTAATTTCAGCGCAGTGGCAAAGGTGGGCATGAAGCCAAGAATTTTTGAAGCAAGATCCAGGAAAAGTCGACCCTATCGTAGCCCGTCAGCCAAATCAGGGATGCTATCATTATGGTCAGGCTGGGCATTTCAAGCAGGATTGCCCCAAGTTGAAGCAGGCGGATGGCGTAAAGAATAGGAATGGGAATGGTAACAATAAGGGTGGCGGTATAAATGCTCGCGCCTTTGTAATTGGATTGGGGGAAGCCCGATAGGATCCAGACACTGTCACCGGTACGTTCCTTCTTAATGATCGCTATGCTTGAGTTTTATTTGACTCTGGTGCCAATAAAAGTTTCATATCTGTTGAATTCAGTAAGTTGCTAGACATTGTACCTACACCTTTTGAGGCTAAGTACTTAATAGAAAAGGCTAATAGTAAACAAATTGATGCCACAGACTTTCTTAAGGAGTGTCGCCTAGAACTTTCGGGTCTGTCTTTCCCCATAAATCCTATGACCGTTGCTTTGGGTAGTTATGATGTCATGGTGAGTATGGACTGGTTGTCCAAGTATCAAGCCGAAATCGTTTTTTTGATAAGATCGTTCGACTTCCACTCCCCGGTAAAGAAATTTTTTTTGTGCGTGGGGAGAAAAGTGACATTCCTTTGAGAATTATCTCCTATACGAAAGCCCATAAGTATCTTCGAAAAGGGTGTGCTGCCATTCTGGCACTTGTTTCTGTATCATCAGATGAAGAGAAGAAAATAGAAGACAGTTCGGTGGTTCGTGAATTTCTGATGTATTTCTTGAAGATTTTCCTGCACTTCTGCCTCAACGTCAAGTGGAGTTTCTTATTGATCTTTCACCTGGTGCAGCTCCTATCACTTGAGCCCCTTATCATCCTGCTCCTCTCGAGATGCAGGAATTATCTAATCAACTCCTAGGGCAATTGGAGAAAGGTTTCATTCGACCCAGTTCATCCCCATGGGGAGATCCTATCCTGTTTGTTAAGAAGAAAGATGGAAGCCTTCGCTTGTGTATTGATTATTGGGAGCTTGACAAGATGACAATTAAGAATCACTATCCTCTTCCTTGCATTGATGATCTTTTTTACCCTCTTCAAGGGTCTAACTATTATTTGAAGATTGATTTGAGGCTCGGTTACCACCAGCTTAGAGTGCATGAAGCCGATATTCCAAACACTGCTTTTCGAACCCGTTATGGCCATTTTGAGTTCTTGGTCATGCCTTTATATCTGACCAATGCCCCACCAATATTCATGGATTTGATGAATAGTGTATGTAAGAATTATCTTGATTGATTCGTCGTTGTTTTCATTTATGATATTCTGATCTATTCCAAGAGCAAGGAGGACCATGAGGAAAACTTGCGACTAGTCTTGGAACTCTTAAGACAAGAACAACTCTATGCTAAGTTCTCCAAAGGTGACTTCTGGTTGCGTGAAGTCTAATTCCTTGGTCATGTGGATAATGAAATGGGAATTCATATCGATCAAGCTAAGATAAAAGCCATCAAGGACTGGGAAGCACCAAAAATGCCAACTTAGGTGCGGCTATTCCTATGTCTTGTTAGTTATCATCATTGCTTTATTGAGGGATTTTTAAAGATTGCTCAAATGTTCACCTCTCTTACCCAGAAAGGAAAGAAGTTTAACTGGGGTAATGCTCAAGAGTAGACGTTTCAGATGCTGAAGCTTAAACTCTGTTCTGCGCCTATTCTATCCTTGCCTAATGGTATGGATGATTTTGTTGTTTATTGTGATGCCTCCATCCAAGGTCTCAGGTGCGTGTTGATGCAATGTGAGAAGGTTATTGCTTATGCTTCACATCATCTTAAAATTCATGAGAAGAACTACACTACTCAGGATCTGGAGTTGGTTGTTATTGTCATTGCGCTAAAGATATGGAGACAATACTTGTATAGTACCAAGTGCACCATTTACACCAATCACAAGAGTCTACAACATATCTTTGATCAGAAGGACTTGAACATGTTACAGCGTCGATGGGTCAAACTCCTTAATGATTATGATTGTGCCATTAAGTACCATCCTGGTAATGCAAATGTTGTGGCAAACTCCTTAAGCGGGAAGAAATCTGCAAAACCTCATCGTGTTCGAGCCTTGCAGCTCACCATTCATTTGGGCCTGCCTAACCGAATCTGCTCGGCTTTGCAAGAAGCTTTGAAGGAGGAAAACAATAAAGCTGAAACCATGCATTGTGCTGACAAACATCTTGAGCTTAGATCTGATGGCCTACACTACTTCGCATAGCATTTTTGGTTTCCATTGTTCGGTAACTTGTAGGAGCTTGTCTTGGATGAAGCTCACAAATCCTAGTATTCTATTCATCCTAATTACCACAAGATGTATGAAGATTTGAAAATACTTTATTGGTGGCCAAATTTGAAGGCTGAGATATCTTCATACATAAGTACATGCTAGACTTGTGCTTAGGTCAAGGCTGAATATCAGAAGCCGTCTTGCAAGCTTTGCATAAATCCTTGGGTACACGTCTGAATATGAGTACGGCTTATCATTCGTAAACTAATGGTCAAAGTGAGCGGCCAATTCAAACGTTGGAGGATATGCTTCAGGCATGCGTTATTGATTTTGGCAAGAGTTGGGAGAATCATCTACCATTGATGGAATTCTCTTATAACAAGAGTTATTATTCTTGCGTCAAGGCAGTTCCGTTCAAGGATCTTTACGGGCGGAAATGTCGCTCCACACTCTGTTGGGCTGAAGTGGGTGAGAGCCAACTCACTGGCCCGAACTTGTGTACGAGACTTCTGAGAAGATCTTACAGATCCGTAATCGCATGGCAACAGCTCGGGATCGTCAAAAGAGTTATGCTGATTGTCATTGAAAGCTTTAGGTTGCCATGCGTAGCTCCTACCACAGTGGTGAACAATACACTAATCCATAAAAATGATCAGTCAATGGTAAATCAGACCTTAAAAGCATAAAAAGTGGTATCTTATACCAAAATGGCAAAGACACCTGTTGACATATAGAAATGGGGTTCAACGCGTGCTCCCCTAGGGAAGCTCCATGGGCGGGAAATCTTCTCCTATGTTAGATTATACTCCATCTTAATGTACTAAACGTTAATAAAAATAGGTTCAACACTTAGCCGGTATGGAAGGCAAGCTCCCCCAGGGAAGCTCCGTGTGCGAAAAGTCTTCCCCTATGCATATGCGATACAAACACACGAGACACCGAAGAAAAACGTGAAAAATAGAATACAACATGAAAAACCATTATCTAATATGCGAGTGATGTCCCTACCGATCAGTCTCTAGGTGTTAACATTAGGCACAAGTTTCTAAAACTCCTACTAGCCTAAACAAGATAAAGTGTAAAAATATTTTACTTCTCCTATCGTTGAAACGATCATAAAAATGGTTTGAATAATACTAGCATTATATTTCATGTCAACTTTTAGCCAACGCCTATATTTGGCCCAAAATTCATTGTAGAAAGTGAAGGGACTTATGAGTGTACTCATGGCATGTAAAAACCCATGTACTTGTAAGCTAACCATTAACTACATGTTGTAAAAAAACAATATTAGCTAGGCATGTCATATAAAGCACGATGGCTCCCACAGGGTAGCTACAGACTACTATTCAGCTTTATCAGCCTAAACAACTATTCACATCAGAGAGTACGCCAACTGCTATAGGACAACTGTAGACAACTATTCAGCTTTATAGTAATTAGAAAAAGTATACTACTCATACCAGCTGCTGTACGGTAGTTGCAGACAACTCTACAACTAAACTCATGAGCTACAGCCCGGAAACTACAAGTTTATAAGCTACAAGTCAGAGGCTACAAGCTTAAATGTTGGAGCTCATAGTTCGAAGCCAGAAGCTCGCTTAGAAGTTTAAAGCTGGAATCTAGAAGCTCAAGGCTAGAAGAAACAAGCTCGTAGCTAGAAGCTAGAAACTCGCAGCTAGAAACTCGAACATATATCATAATAATATACTTTAAACTTTTACACCAAAAAGGCAAGTGTTAGATCTGCACAAGCTATAAGTAGATAGCCCAAAGCAAACAACATATTACATACACCCAAGCAACCCTTGGGAAGAGAACACATATAAATAGGGTCCTTGAGTACCTAATAGATATTTTCTTTCTAAGTCCATACTTAAACATTTATTAATGACAAAAGAAAAAACAAAGATCAACATTTGACATATCAGAAGCCACAAAAAATAAATCAATTCAAGAGCTACTAAAATTAGCTTATGTCATACGCTACATAGCTTCCAGCGTAGGTAAAGAAGGTAACAACATGGCAACTCAACCATACTTCACCATATGAATCAATCCAAGGTTTTCTAAGGATGGATGAACATTAGGTCGAATAATCCTTAATGAATTAACGTCTTTTCCATGCACCATAGTCATTTAAGTGAACGAGCGCATCACATAGGGCAGGCTCAACATCTCACTTAATAATACTAACAACTTGGGAAAGAGGAAAGATATCTTCTCACGCTAAGGAGGCTGCTAAATAATAAGAAATGAAGGCTTGGCCCGCTCACTATGAAGAGTATAAAACATCCGCTCATATACTTGATCTATGTAGCATTAATATAATGCGTCGCCACGATAAACCGCTCCCCATACATGGTTAGTGTTAGAACCAAAATGAGAAAACATGAAGTGCTTAAGAAAACTAAAGCTAGGAACCAAGGCTGAACAAAGTGAAGAACATCCAGAAAAGGTTACAAATGAAGATATAAAGTTCAACAAAGATTCAAGAACAAGATCTCTTTGAAGACATAGACAATGAAAGACAGACATAACTCCTATATGATGAAATCTAGGAAAGAGGACTGAAATCTGGGACGAAGGAACTAGATTTCAAGGACAAAACTCTGATATTTACTACTTGACCAATTCCGGATTCATACTTCAGATTTCTACCAGAATTTCTACCAGAAATCTGGAATTTTAACAAGTGGGATAGTTAAATGCATGCACCTTGATCTCAATCATTCATGCAAAGACTTTCTTTCCCTTTTCAACCTATAAAATAACAAGTTGAAAAATAAACAATTTTTTATTCACCAACTTGGGGCCAATACTTCTCTATAAATAGAAGACATCATACGAAGGAGAAGATTGCCAATTGTGAATTTGAAAGTTTATCATATACATAGCAAACATCTGCTCTTCTTAGATATACCTTTTACACATACTCCACACCACATTCACAATAGCCATAAGAATTCTTTTGAGTCATTCTTTTGTAAAGTCCAAAGGTGATCCTTGTTAAAAGGTTGTCACTCTATATAAAACTCAAAACTTCTTAAAAACTTGTGTGCTCTATTGTTTCTGAAAGTTTGATTTCTCATTCCGCACATTGATTATGTATTGTTGAAATCTCATTGCCATTTGATTTAAAGTGAGGCTTATACTTGTGGGACCAACACCTGGTATCAGAGTATCTTGAGTAATTTATTTTCATAAAGATTATGATCTATTAAAAGAACTATTTAAGATCAAATCATAAACGTTTTTAACCAAGTATCTTAGAGAACACTTTTGACAAATGGCAAGCTTTCAAACATGGAATTCTGCTTTCCATATGAGTTCAATGTCAAAGGAGTTAATTACTATTTGAGTCCTTGTGTTTTGATAGTTTTAACTACTTGAATCCAAATCCAAAATGTTTAACTATCTAAGCACGTTGATTTTTCAAATCGCAACAATTTGAATCCAATTGACTAACTCTGTTAGATTTTTTTGTTAAGTAGAAGGAAATTTTTGTCATTTACACCTAATATACAACTTTTAATATACTATATACTTAAAAAAATATAATAATTAAATTCAGACAAAATACATTTAAAAAACCTCAATTCCTCTTTATACTCTTCTGCACCACCTCACCGCCACCACTACACTACCGCACCACCACCACTGGACCACCTCATCATGATTTCGGTATTGATCGCAACAAGTGGTTTTGTTGGTTTGATTGATATTGGGTTCCGGTCTGTTCAGACCGCAGTGGTAATTTAGCGGTGGTTTGGTTCAATTCAGATTTTGTTCCAATCTTATTCTGATCGCAGTGGTTATGTTCGATTTAGTTTTGATCTTGATTCATGGTTGTGCAATGGTGGTTTTGGTTCTGTTCACATTTGGTTCCAATTAGCCGACAAGGCAGTGGTTCCAGTGCAGTGGAGGTAGGGTTGATTGGTGGTAGTATTCGCGAGTACAATTTCCATTGGCCAGCTCATGCTCTTGAGAATATTAGAATAAGCAACCGACCCATTAATCTTCCCATACAGTTCAGAGATTTTGTGGTCCCAACCACATTAGCAAAAAGGAATCTGCAAAATAAGGATTGTCAATGAGTGATGTTAGTTATTGATATTTGTTAAATTGTTATCTTTCTATTTCCCATCCTTCTTCTGTAATTATGTTTTCATCACAATCGACCCGTTTATCATTGTAAGCGAAAGATTTTGTCTAAAACAGGATTAATTGATCATACAAGTCACAAAACCAGGTGCGGAAACCCTAGCTTTGAACAAACAGATAAAACTCTAATCAAAACACAATCAACATCATTTTCAAAGCTTTTCATAGATTAACCTTTTCAAATACTTGATTACAATCACACACTAGTTAATCTAGAACACTTAAACACTTTCTCAAAATCTCCTGGAACCTAACCTGAACACACACACAACTGAAAACTCTCTATAAATCACAAATACACAAAATCTATTTATAATGACTGCACATTCGCCCACTGTGAATGGTCGAATGTGGACTTCTTCCACATTCGCCCATTACAAGGTTCGAATGTGTTCTTCATGCCAGGTTCCATTCTACCTTCGCCCATTTGCTCTCCACCTTCGCCCTCTTTTCTTTACATTCACCCAGTCTGTTTTCACCTTCAATCCATCAGCAACCTTTAACGTATGTTAACATGTAGATCCAATCACTAGTCGCAATACGTGCATCTACAAACTCCCCCTCGACTATTGATTGGATCGTTTTCTGTCTTCGTCCATTGCTTTGTTCAATAAGTAAATTCTGAGCTGTTTCTTTTGCTCTTTGGTCATTTCAGGCTCTAACTTTCTCTTCACCGGTTTCGATACATTCGCCATCTTCACCATTTTGCCAAGTTTATTATCCAAGTTACTCCCCGAGTTTATATCGTATGCAAAACAAACTCCTACCACCTGAGTATACTTCTTTGCTTGATCAGCATCATTCGGCTCATGATGAATCGGATTATAGAAAAGCATGATGATGTCTTCAAATGTACAATTAATCAACCACATCGGATCAAATACATGAACATGCTTGTATTTGTCCTTCCCATCTCTCAAAACTATCACCGCTTCAGCCTTCCTCCAATCATAATACCAGAATATAAAGTCAGCACTGAAATGTTGTGGCATGGGCATCAAAGGTATCTTTCTCATCACTTCAGGTGCTTTGTAAATCAAAGTAACCCTCTTTAACTTGGTTTTAGGATCAATATCCCTATGAACTTTCCTTCTGGGATATTGAGGCTTGAATCTATTCCACTTCGTTCTACTTTCCCACACCAACTTGTCTGCACACCAATCGACATGTGTATTGTCTACTGAAGCTCCAGACATTGGGAATCTGCACAAATCTCTGACCGCCCAATACGGTAGAGTTAGCAAATCAATGAATCTGTAGATATACAGAATTCCTGATTCCCATTTGGCAGCTAAACACTTCAGTCTACCCAAATATGTCCACCCGAGAGCTCTGCCTTTGAACTTAGCATTATGGAATCTATAGAAACTTCCTTGAGCTTCAGGCTTCGGTCGGTTTTCATCCGTTTCTCTCAACTTCTTCAAGTATGTCTTCAACTCATCAGATCAACTTGAAGATTGTTGCATATCATCTCCAAACACCTTCTCAACAAACTCTGCACTTCTTTTCTTTGCTTTCTTCCTTGCCGAAGTGTTTGGAATCTCAGTGAAGTCAGGAAATACCACATTTTCATCGTTCTGCCTGAAATACTGTGGGTATTCCTCATGTGTTATATCTTCAATTTCCACTTCATCAAATTCTGGAGTATTTTTATCATCTGAGTGATTTCCAATATCCTTTTCAGGAATATTTGGAATCGACTCATCCACTACAAACTCCTCAAATGTTTTCCCTACTCTCTGTGCAAGGCCATCAAGAATTTCCTTAGCCACAGTAGCAGGTACTTCACCTTCTTCAAGATCAGGATCGTTGTATTCCAGTTCATATCTCATATGATCTGTCTGGAATATTTCAGCAAAACGTCCTGTGAACTCTATCGTCCATTCTCTACTTTCTAACATATCTCTGTACACTTTCTTAGCATCATCAGTCAGAGATCTCACCTTCTCATTCCAGAAGATACTTTCATCTGAATCTGTGTTCTCACCTTTCTTCTTCTTGGAACTAGATTCTCCAGCATCTTTCTTCTTCGGTGTTCTCTTCTCGAAAGTAAACTTAGAAGTGTCATCTCCTCCATCATCATTATCACTATCACTACTACTATCATCATCTTTCTGACTCCCAGACCCTTCTGCATCATCATCATCATCTTTCTTACTATCCTCATCATCACTTTTCTCTGACTCCTCATCTTCCTCATCATCATCTTTTTCTTTATCCGATTCAGAAGGCTCAAAGTCAACCTGTTCTTCTTCTTTCTCCTTGTCTTCTTCACCATCTTTCAACTTGGGTGCTACATTATACAAATCGTCTATCAAATCACTAAGGCGTTTGTTCTCAGCCTTTAGCTCTTTGTTATCCTCCTTGATTGCTTTTATCCTGTTCTTGTTCCTTGAACATTTTCCCTCAAGTTTCTTATTCTTAGCTTCATGCTTCTTAACCTTCTCATCAATCTCATCTTGATTTGTCTTTGAAGCAACCACAATCTGAAGCATTTTCTCCTCATTCTGCTTAAACTTGGCAATCTCAGCTTGTTGAGCAACTATCATCTTCATCATCTCATCCATTTTCTTATTCAGTTGCTTCATCACGTCATCAGCAACAGTGACTTTCTTGGATTTAGATGGCTCAACTACTGTTTCTTTTTCCTTTTGAGGCTTCCTGAACATATCTAACACATTATCCAGTGCAATGTTAAATTGATCAACTGGTAATTTCTCAGCCTCCTATGTCTTTTTCTGCTTCTTAGAAACTGGTGAAGACAACTTTGATGATGTACAAGCATCGGGTACTCTTTTACCTTTCATAAGCTGGGCAATCTCCTTCTCCCTCAACTGTTTAGTACTTGTCTTCTTTGCCATTGTTTTGTGCTTTGGTTTTGGCAAGTTTACTACAACAGTTTCTCCAACATTCAGTTCATCCATATCAACGCCTAAACCTTCATCTTCAACATTAACAGACTTCTTACTTTGCTCTGCATCTTCAATCATCTTGTTAAGTGATTCAGACTCACCAACCATAGTGGCCTTACGTTTGGTAGTCCTAACATTTTCTTCATCAGAATCCCACTGTTCCTCTACCTCAGTCTCCTCCGAATCCACCGACTCTTCATCAACCAAACCCGTTCCCTTCTTCGCAGTTGTTTTCATTCTCACCACCCGTTGCTTCGAACTTCCTTGGTCTGTTTTTCCCTTACCCTTCCCTTTGGCTCCGGGATTAACAACCTGTCTCTTCCTCTTAGTATTAGCATCTGCATATACTAAGGGATCGTCATTATCAGAATCGCTCTCAGTATGCCTAGCCTTGTTCTTTCCAGGATCAGTGTAATCCTGTTTCGCTAGAGCTCCAAATAATCTTCTGAATGGTGGCCTTTCATTGTCTGGCACACCCTTATATCCTTTCATCCTCACCAAGGTTCGAATATTCATGTGATCTTGACCAATAATCTGTGTAGGATCCTTTCTCAAATTAGGATACTTGTGGTCAAATATCATCATCAGGAATCTTGGGTATAACATGAATTGCTTTTTCTTCAAACCCTTTAACATCTCCAGCATATGATCCAGTATCATTCCAGACACGTTGAATGGTTTGTTGAGAGTTAACGCAACCATCAACGAGCTTAGACTTCTCCTCATAACATCATATCCACCGCTCACACATCCAAACACGTGGATTATGACATGTGCAAAATATTTGAATTGCATGCTCAGCTTTCCCTTATGCATAGAACCATCAGTAATCGCTCCTTTATACTTCATCCTTAGGAAACATGCTTTCTGTTCAGTCCAGGATAATTCTCTGGGATCTTCGCTCACTTCAAACTTGATCTGAAGTGCTTCTCTTATATCAGACTCAGTCAAAAACATCTCCATATCTTGTATTTTGCTCTTGATGATTGTCTGATTATCCCAAAAGTCATACTTCGCGTTCTTATAAAAGTCTTCAACTATATCCTTGTAGATAATAGTCGGAGTAGCTAAAGCATGTACAACTCTGCTTCTCTTCAAGAACTCTATAATCCCGGTAAACTCAGTGTTCTTCTCCACGTCACCAAGATATGCACAGCAGTTATGGGATCTTTCGAACGGCCAACTGCTTGCACTTGATGATTCAGCCTCCTGAACATTCTCTGGAACTGGATCTATAACTATATTCTCCACTGGAGTCTCAATATTCTCAGTTTGGTCAGCCATCTGCACATCAAAATCAAAAACATTCGTCAAAATACAAAAACGACAAAAATGGAAAATTTTAAGATTTTAAAATTCCACATTCGCCCATTTTCATAGAGTCGAATGTAGGATTTATGGCGCCCAGTTTTAAGATTCATTTGCCCGTTTTATTTCACCTTCGCCCATTTAATGACCCGAAAGTGAAATAGATTAAATCCTAAAATTCAAAATTTTTCTAAGTTTGTTTTTAACCTATAATTTTGATCAAGATGTATTCTGATATGGCCGAACAAGACTCGTGTAACATCAATTGTTCCAATTATTCAATTTATATCAGTTCTTAATAGAAAATTAGGGTTTTATCAACCAAACAATCGATTGACCCATTAAACGTTGTTATAACCCTAATTTGTTAATCCTTCTCCCCCTAAAACTGATATAGATTGAAATGTAAGCAAAAGTAATCATCAACAAACACCCTAAGACCCTTAATTCTAAAACCCTAGGTCCGGTTCTAAAAATGACGATTCTGATCGCATTTGGGCTCCATTACCTGTGAAATTTATATAGAAATGATTAGTAATCACTCGTGAATCAAATGCACAAGAAAACGGAATCAAAGCAACAAGGTGTTTGGATCGAAGAAAGATTTTGAAGAACAGTGAATGAAGGTTCGAACCTGTAAACAACTTATATATAAAAGCCACGTTCGCCCGTTTTTGTGGTCGAAAGTGGGTTGTTCCACATTCGGTCCAAATAAATGACCCGAAGGTGGAATATTTCACCCGAAGGTGGAAATTTGTGATAAAAACCCACATTCGTCCACTGTATACAGCCCGAAGGTGAAGATTTTTCCACATTCGACCCAATAAAGGGGCGAATGTGAAATGGAAAAATCTGAAAATTTTGCCAAATCACAAATTCGAATCCCATTCAACATTTTTCAATCTGTTAAGCTTTCAAAACTTATATTTTCACTTTTTGAATGATACAAAGCCCAGATGGTGTTATCAAATCTCAGAAATTGACCATCAAGCATCCCCGGTTATCAAAAAATAAAGCAGAAATGCAAAAATTTTGGGTTTTTCTGAAATTTTATCAGAATACACCTAAAATCTTTTTGGATTTTGTATCTTTTTGACAACAAAAGTAAAAGATAACAAAGTAAAATGCATCAAAGTAAATGAAAGTAGTAAACATTTTGTGATATCCGGTAAGAGGATCATATCAGTTTTCTGAGAAATTTGATCACAGCGTTGATCTATGTGTTTAATATTATCATTAGAAACAGTATGTGACACGGCAATTGCTGATATTGTGATCCACGTAAGCTCACATGCAGACAATTACGCAATGCTTTAAAATGATACGAGTTAAGTGTATTAGACTAACACATTGTGGTGCCCACACACACGACATACTCCCGTATCAAGTAATTGCACAAAGCTTCGTCGTAACGCGTGATTATGCCAGAGTTATCCGTAAAAGTTACAAAGTATATAGCACAGAGGTGTACAGGTCAGCAAACGAATGCAGCAGAGTAACATGTGCATATACACTAGGTTGAGGCTGATATTAACCACTGATTTGCATCAGTTGATCAATACGATGTAATAATGATCTTTGATCAATTAAAACATAAAGTTCCTCAATTCGGTAACTTCCGGTTTTGGCAATTAAGCTCTTTTAGCAAATATTCTGATAAAACTAGGTCCGTAAATCAATACGACAAAAGTTTAATCAGAATATCCCGGATAACCATAACATAACGACCCGAAACCTCAGATTTTGGCAATCCTATCAAACGAAATTACGGTACTAAGACCATATGCCCATGAGGTGTTCAGCCACGAACGCGTAGTTCGTTATGTTTGTATCACTAATGCACGCAATATTTAGTCTACAAAGCCTATCAGCATATCACACGTAGTCAACATACGCCTCATTATACTATACAATTCTTTAGCCTGTGTCAGATCCCCACTGATGTACTATCATTTCCTCTTTTTATCCAGGAAATCATTTTTGGGTTTTCTAATTTTTAGGTCTTTTTTACTTTTTCAATGTTTTTGATTTTTCTGATAAAATGGCTCCCCCTAAAATAAAGAACATATTTTTGGGTTTTTAATTTTTCTGAAATACAATAAAAACAAAAATTTGAAAGAAACAATCCACTCGAAAGCATCAACTTCTTTGAGGATTAAACAATCCCCTCGAAAGCATCAACTTCTTTGAGGATTACGATAGTAAAGAGAAATTCCCAATTAGCAAAGAGAAATTCCCAATTAGCAAAATATTAAAAACTAAAACTAAAAAGCGATAAACCGAGGTGCCGATTAGTCCTGTTTTTCATTTATGTTGTTTACTTTTAAAAGATATTCAAAGCGGGATCTGTCAAAAGCTTTTGTAAACAAATCTACACGTTGGTAGTCAGTATGGATTTTGACCATATCTATCAATTCTTTAGCGTAACAAACACGGATAAAATGATATTTGATCCGGATATGTTTTGCTTTAGAATGATTTTCAGTATTTTTAGTTAATGCGATTGCGGCTTCGTTGTCACAGTGTATAGGAGTTTTAAGAAACTGCAAACCGTAATCCACCATCTACTGTTGGATCCAGAGCACTTGCGAACAGCAACTCGAGGCTGCAATGTACTCGGCTTCACAGGTAGATAGCGCCACGGAAGTCTGCTTCTTACATTGCCAGGTGACTAACCTGCTTCCTAAAAACTGGCAACCAGCTGTAGTAGATTTGCTATCTTTATCACAGCCGCCCCAATCTGCATCACTAAAAGCAATAAAATCAAAATCATTATCATTAGGGTACCAAAGTCCTTTTGAGGGACAACCCTTCAGATATCTAAGGATACGCTTGACCGCCGTCAGATGACTTTGTTTCGGCTTCGATTGGTAGCGGGCACAGAGACACGTTGCATACATAATATCAGGTCGAGACGCCGTCAAATACATCAGAGATCCGATGATTGCTCTGTATGTAAATGGGTCCGTCAGCTCCCCCTTAGCGTCCACTCCAATCCCGTGATTGGGTTGAATCGGGGTATCCATCGGCTTGGAATCCTCCATCTGGAACCGGCTCAAGATATCGGATACGTATTTCGTCTGGTGAATGAAGATCCCGTTGGGTCTTTGGTCCACCTGCAAGCCTAGGAAAAACTGCATCTCCCCCATTGCGCTCATTTCGAACTTTTCCTGCATGACAGTTTCGAACTCCCTGCATAAAAGCTCGTTAGTTGAACCAAATATTATATCATCAACGTAAATCTGCACCAGAAGCAAATCATCCCCTGATTTCCTCGTGAATAGGGTGCAGTCGACGAGTCCGCGCTTAAATCCTTTGGTGATGAGGTATGTACTTAGCTCCTCGTACCACTGTCTCGGAGCCTGTGCAAGCCATATAAAGCTTTGTTCAGCACGTAGACCTTATCCCGATGGATTGGGTCCTCAAGCCTGGTGGCTGCCCGACATAAACCTCTTCCTTGACTTTCCCGTACAGAAATGCACTCTTGACGTCCATTTGATAAACTTTGAATTTCTTATAGGAAGCAAACGCAAGGAACATCCGAATAGCTTCAATTCGTGCTACCGGTGCATAGATTTCGTTATAATCAATCCCTTCGATTTGATGGAAACCCTGCACAACCAATCTGGCTTTGTTACGAACAATAACCCCACGATCATCCTTCTTGCACTTAAACACCCATTTAGTGCCAATCTTCTTTCTTCCTGGCGGCAAATCCGTGAGCGTCCAAACTCCCAATTTCTAGAATTGTAATAACTCCTCCTGCATAGCTTCAACCCAGGCGTCCTCCTTCAAAGCGTCCTTGTATGTCCTTGGCTCTACCTGCGACACATAACACGCAAACGACCAATCATTTTGACTACCAGATTGTTGAATTTTGGCATATAACGCTAAAGCACCAAAACTCTCTGGTGAGTTAACACTTCGCAACTGCCCTCTGGTCATCACACTGCTTCCAGGATCACCGATAACTTGCTCCAGCGGGTGAATACGATGAATCCGAGATTCCAGATATTCAGGTACAGTAACTCCCGTCTGAACAGTCAAGTTCTCTACAGCATCCAGATCATGACCCGTGTTAGATGATGAAGCAACATCTGGAGTTGGAGTTGGGTTCACTGGCGGTGCCTCTGGTTCTTCTGCATGTTCAAGAATGACTTCTTCAAATTGTTCATCTTCAGATTCTGAATATTCTAGTGAAGTAGAAGCCTCTTGAAACACTTCTTCCTCTTGTATAGGAACATTCGTATCATTAGAAGCTGGTAGGGGGTTTACGGTGATCGGACGCACCAACGGTGAAGTCGCCGCGTTTTCACACTCGTAAAGTAATCTGATAACAGCTTCTTCAATCAAGCTATCTAGATGGAATGATTCAAAGAAATCTTTGTAATCAAACATCCAATCAGGACCCGTGCCTTGCAAATGTTGAGTATATCGTTGAACTTCCACGTTAGCCCAATCCTCCACCCGACGAGTTCGTTTGTTGTATACCCGTTTGAGCGGGGTTGCATATCCAACAAAGTATCCCTCCTCAGCTTTAGGACTAAACTTCTCGCTTGGATTCAACATCGTGCATGGTGCCCCAAAAGGTTCTAGATACTCTAAGTTTGGCTTTCGTCGGTGTAACAGCTCATAAGATGTTTTACCAAACTTCTTCACTGTTAGAACCCGATTTAGTGTATAATTTGCTGCATAAATTGCCTCGTTCCAGAACATTACCGGAAGATTTGAGTGAGCGAGCATTGTTCTAGCCGCTTCAATTAGAGTCCTATTCTTTCGTTCAGCAACACCGTTCTGTCGTGGGGTGTACGGAGCCGAATATTCATGATGTATCCCTTTGATTTCACAAAGTTCATCCATCTTGGCGTTTTTGAACTCCGTCCCATTATCACTCCGAATTCTCTTTATCTTCACATTGTAGAGATTCTCCAATCGAGTGAACAGAACTTTCAGGTTGTTAAAGGTGTCACTTTTATTGTGCAAACACATCACCCATGAAAATCTTGAGTAGTCGTCAGTGACAACTAAACAATAAAGCTCCCCAAGATGACTTTTACGCTTGACTGGTCCGAATAGATCCATGTGCAATCGCTCAAGTGGCATCTCTACAGAGTTAACTTTCTTAACTTTGTGGGACTGTTTGTGTTGCTTCCCTTTCTTACAGCTTACACACTTGTCATTCAGATGGAAATGTTTCACGTTTACTCCATCGACAAGCCCATTTCTCACAAGTTGGTTCATTTTTCTCAGATGAATGTGCCCCATTCTTCGGTGCCACATTATCGATTCTTTCTCGGTCGCCTTGGATAGAAAGCATGTTATTTGCCCCTGTGATGTCATCGCCTTGGACATATCAAGAATATAAAGATTGTTGACGCGCGGTGCCTTCAACATTATCCACTCCTTTGGAATTTTGAAGCCCGGTTTGAGAATATAGCAGGATTTGTCATCAAAATGCACAGTAAATTGTTTATCACAAATTTGACTGACACTCAACAGATTATAATCGATCTGTTTCACATAAGATATCCTCTCGAAACTCACTATTCCATTACTCACGCTCCCCTCCATACTAATATATCCTCCTTTATTCCCCGCGAATGCAACATATCCACCATTAATGTTCTTCACATCGAACAATAATGCGAGATCCCCTGTCATGTGGCCTGAAGCTCCACTATCAACAATCCAAAGACTGCTAATAGGGCCAGCTGAAGCTCCCTACACACAAAAAGTAAATCATTTAGTTCTTTCGGGGGACCCAAGCCTGAGTCTTGGGTCTTTGAACATCAGTTTTCAAAGAAACATTCTCATTAACATTTTCAACAACGTTTTGTTTTGGATCAATCTTTTTCTGATTGTTCAAAACAGTTTCCTTTTTCTCATTGACTTTTGAAGTAGAGGCTCCTGGAGAACCATTGGGTGTCCAAGATTGTTCAGATCTTTTCAATATGCGAATCTGAGACTTTGGGTTCTCAGTCGGTTTCTGAACATTGTTTGCAAATGAAACTTTCTTGGTTACCTTATCTGATTTAACAGACTTAGGTCCAACATTTGACTTGACAACCGGTTTAGGTGCAACCTTTTGCCTATCATTTGTTGTGTTCACCACTGGCTTTCTCCATGATTGTTCCATAGCAATCCGATTTCTTCGATCATATTGAATTGGACGATTGTTCCTCTTTTGATAAAAATTGTTTTGATTGTAAAACTGTTGTTGTTGAGGAACAACTCGTCTGTGTGGTGGAACATAATGATCAATCGGTTTTCTCATGGAATTCCTTACTTCAACTTTGTGCGTTTTATGCCTTACATATGGACACTGAGCAAGTAAATGCCCTCGTTCTCCACATTTAAAACATGCACGGTATTCTTCAAAAACATTTGGAGCATTTGGTTGAGCAAATGATCTAACAGGATATTGATCATTATACTGTTGATTCCTCAAACTCTCAGGGAGTGGCCCTTTTGAGTAAGCAGGCTCATGAAAACCGTTAGCTCTGTTTTTGGGTCTAATGAACTCTGTGACATGGACCTTTGGTTCTTGAGGAACATCCAAATACAATTGCTTTAAAATGGCAGGTGGAATCTCATTTGTTCTCTCATGTTTTGGGAACCAAATGGTGCTTTCTTGCCAAATTTTATCAATTTTAGCATAGTTAGCATTCTTGATTGGAAATTCCTCGTCAGAGATGATTTTATCGGATCCTTCCATCCGGTAAAACACCTTGACAGGTTTCTCACACGGTTCATTCTTCACATTCTTTTCAAGATCTTTCTTAACAGCATTCTTTTCAGACTTTTTCTCACGATGAGCATTTGCCATCGGATGCACATGTTGAGATGGTGAAACTGGTTCATTGGTAATGATGTGATTTTCTTTTGGAATTTCACATGCATTAACAGTTTGATTACAACCAGTATCATCACTCTCAGAGTCTGAATCAACACTATCAGCAGTAACACCCTCATCATTCAAACCTAAAATCGGTCTCACATCGGAATGTGGATCACCAATACTCGAGGTATTAGATTCATTTTCCGATGATGAGTCTGATTTTACCGAGCTCTCCGGTGTCACTTGATGACAATTATGGTTTTCAAAAAGCACCGGAGATGGCACAGACTTGTAATTAGTGGTTTGGTCATCAATGATGTGGTCTACCACATAAGCAATGTGCTTATAACTTTCCAACTTTTTGTTTACTTTTTCAGCAAAGCATTTGATGGCAGCCATTTTCAACTTGGTATTTTCAATTTCATTTATGTAGTTATTAATTGCCAATTGTTTTAATGATAAAGTGTTTTTCAAGTCGGAAATGTCCTTTTTATAGCCATCTAGTACCTTGTTGAAAGCATTCAACTCTTTGCGAGTAGATTGACTGTTCATGATAGCACTATCACGTTGAACACGGAGTTGTTTGTTCTCCTCAGTCAATCTATCACAGGTACCACAATACTTATCACTAGTCACATCAGTGCTACACTCAGAACTTACAGGTTTTGGCGGATCAGTCATGGCCATTAAAGCGAAATGAGCTTCCTTTCCAGCGAAAAACTTGGAATAGTCAATCTTGGTGAAAGCATCATCAGCAATGCACGACTTCCTCGTCATTAAAAAATCAGCTTCTGCTAGCAACTGATCAATGTCATCATCTAGAGATGTAACACTTGCTTCTGTATCAGATTCACTGTCTGAATCTGAGTAAACCGATTCACACTCCTCAGGAACATCAGAAACAGTGTCAATCACCACTCCAGAATTAGCTTCCTCAGCCTTAACCTCAACAGGTTCAGTCTCCACCTCCATTTCAGCCTCAGACACATCAACTTCAACCTCAGTTTCTTTCTTCTCATCAGCTGTCACCGACTCTTCAATATCAACCTGACAAGCAACACAAGCCACATTGCCACCAGTAGTAATCTCCTCAACACCTATCTGCAATCCTGACCAATCAAACCGTTCATCCTATTGAATCATCAATGCTTGATTCTGATTGGTATTCTGTTGTGTCTCATTTGGTGTAGTGATCGGTATGACTGTTAGGTTAGTGTTGGTAGGTGATTGGTTTTGAGTCTGGTTTGGTGTGTTTGGTTGTCTGTTTTGGTTGTTGTTAGAGTTGTTTTGACGGTTTTGGTAGTAGTTGTTATTTTGGTATGAAACTTGGTTTTGGTTTTGTTGTTGCCGGTTCTGGTAGCTTGCATTGAATGGGTTTCTATTACCTTGTTTTGGTGGCTAGGTACATTCTCGTTTAAAGTGACCTTTCCCTCCACAATTAAAACAAGTAACTTTCTCCTTATTAAACCCGTAGGTTGTGTTAGGAGAAGTTCCCAAATCCGTTCTACCCGTCTTCTCAATAAATTCCGTTGCTCTTCTCATAATGCTCGCAAAAGCCCACTGGATATCAATCAATTCCATCTCTTCCTTATCAATCTGTGCGTAGTCTTCATTGGTTAAGTTGTTATTCCCAATTTGACTTGCAACTAATCCATTGTAAGATGAGACCATTGCAGAGACTAGTGCAATGTGTTGCTGAGCAACTTCAACCGTCACATTACCCAAGTTAGAAGTCTCCAAAACCACTGGTTGTTGATTAGATTGAGTAACTTGGTTCATTGGTTGTTGAGATTGGCTAGCAGTATAGAAAGCTGCTTGTTGCATTGGGGAGAATGGTGAAATGTAGGAATTGTTGTATTGTAGTTGTTGTGGTGGTGGTTGTGGGTATGATGGTTGTGAGTAGTATGAGGTTTGTGCCATGTAGTTGATGGTAGGTTTTGGTGATTCCATAACATTGGAAATGCAAGCAACATGTGGTGCCACTACTCCTCCTAAACTTGAGTTACTGACTGGAACTGAAGTGCCTCCAAAGTATAAGCTAGGATTCTGAGGAATCTGTGATCTTCTAGCTTTCCTCTTCTCTTCCATTTCTTTGTTTTCCAGCTTCTGTATAAACTCTTGAATAGTCCAGTATTGATATGCATCCTTCTCCCTGAGAACTTCCACATGCTGATCCCAGTAAGGTGGTAGAGCATCTGCAAACTTATCCACCAAAGCTTTCATAGGAATCTGTATACCATAACTTGACAATTCAGTTAGCAAATGACTATATCTAGGAGTTAATTCTTTTAAAGTTTCATTGCCAATATAAGAAAAATTCTCAAACTCCTTTCGTAATTCATCCATCCTTAAGCTTCTAGTCTTCTCATTCCCATCATGCCTCTTCTTAAGCATATCCCATAGTTGCTTAGACGTGGTGCAAGTCCCAAACTGATGCAACAGATCGTTTGTGATTGCCTGAGTCAATTGGGAAAGGGCTTTCTTCTCCACAGCAAACTTCTTTTTCTCCTCCTCAGACATACTCTCCAATGGAACTGGTTCTCCTGTATTCTCCAAAACTGGTGTTGTATAACCTCTAGCAATCATACTCCATGCCTCTGCACCCTCCACTCCCATGCCTTCCAAGTGAATCTTGAACTTGTTCTGCCACTGATTATATTCTTGTATCTCCATGAGCTTAGGTGGCCGATTCCCGCTACCTGAAGATAAGTCATTTATTAGTGTAGAAATAGCATTTGTAGTTTGAGTATTTACCACTTCTGCTGCTACTCCCCAGTAGTCAGGTTATGGTGCTGGAGGTGCCACACTTTGAGGCATCGAGCTAGTCATCGCCATGTAGTTAATCGGTTGCGAAGACTGTGTGCTCGTCTTTTGTGCTGCCACCGTCCATGGGTCCATCACTTGCTGTTGTGGTTGTGTCGTAGCTGGTCTCGGGGTAGTCGGAAAATTCCACATGATCACGAACTTCGAAAAATCCAACACTTAGAAAATTTTCCAAAACTTAGTTCTAGGTTCGCCCGAAAACTCTTACTTTCGTCCCTTTCTGGTCTAAGTTCGCCCAAACAGTATTCACCCGAATGTAAAACTTCACCAGAATGTAAAACACCTTAACACACTTCCACTTTCGCCCAAAAAGGTTCAGGTTCGACCAGTAATTTTCCACGTTCGCCCGCCCGATCAATCGAATGTGGAAAATTGTACCCGAAAGTGAAAAATTCAACCAACAATTTCCAGGTTCGCCCAGAAATTACTCAGGTTCGACCAAAAACGACTCACGTTCGCCCAAAACAAGTCAGGTTTGCCCACTATGTTCCAGGTTCGCCCATTTCAGGTTTGAAAAACGGTTACACTTTGAAAAACGGTTATTTTGATCTCTGATTTTCAAAAGTTTGTGGATTTGAATGATCTTAATCAGGTTTTGATTCGGAATTGATTTGGAACAACTTTAATTCTTGGAATTTTAGATTTTAACCACAAAATCAACTTCAAATCAATCAAAAACACTCAAAAACCATTTTCATTCAAAACAGATGTATTTTGATCAAAATTAGGTCCAAATCAGCTCTGAGTTTATCAAATTTGTTGTTGTATGATCCGTATTGCTCTGATACCACTTTGTAAGCGAAAGATTTTGTCTAAAACAGGATTAATTGATCATACAAGTCACAAAACCAGGTGCGGAAACCCTAGCTTTGAACAAACAGATAAAACTCTAATCAAAACACAATCAACATCATTTTCAAAGCTTTTCATAGATTAACCTTTTCAAATACTTGATTACAATCACACACTAGTTAATCTAGAACACTTAAACACTTTCTCAAAATCTCCTGGAACCTAACCTGAACACACACACAACTGAAAACTCTCTATAAATCACAAATACACAAAATCTATTTATAATGACTGCACATTCGCCACTGTGAATGGTCGAATGTGGACTTCTTCCACATTCGCCCATTACAAGGTTCGAATGTGTTCTTCATGCCAGGTTCCATTCTACCTTCGCCCATTTGCTCTCCACCTTCGCCCTCTTTTCTTTACATTCACCCAGTCTGTTTTCACCTTCAATCCATCAGCAACCTTTAACGTATGTTAACATGTAGATCCAATCACTAGTCGCAATACGTGCATCTACAATCATCCCATCCAGTTGAGACTCCATTTTTTTATCTAATAAAATTCCCTGGTTCCATCTTGATAAATTGTTCAATCAACATAGCACATTAGTCGTGTTTTGGTGGTGGGGGTTGTGCGGTGGTGGTGGTGGAGGGAGTTTAAGATGGTGGAGGTGGGTGGATTAGTTTAGTAGAGAAAATGTAGAGAGAGGATGAGGAGGAACATAGTAAAGGGAATGGGTAGGCTTAGGTTTATGTATTTTTTAATATTTAATTAGTAGGGGTATTTTTGTCTTCTAACAAAAAAATAACAGAACAAGTGGATGGCATTAGTCAATTGGACTTAGATTGTTGCAATTTAGAAAAACCAGGTGCTCAGATAGTTAAACATTTTGGATTTGGATCCAAGTAGTTAAAACCATCAAAACATAGGGACTCAAATAGTAATTAACTCATGTCAAAGCCTCCCACTCTTGTGAGAGAGGAATACCCCAGTGAAAGGTCAGGATGATCAATTTCTTAATTGGACATTATCATTGTCTTTACCAATCCATTGTGAGAAGACCATACATTCTCATGATGGAAATACCAGAGGTTCCAGCACCTGATAAAACACCAGAAATTCCTATCACTAAAGTTCCTAAGGATCAAAGATTTTGGGGACAAGAGGACAAGGAAGCTATGGCAATTGATGAAAGAGCCAAATCTTTATTGATCATGGCTCTTCCCAATGACATATTTTCTCATGTATATGCTTGTTCATCTACAAAGGAAATATGGGATTAGTTGGAAAATCAATGTGAAGGAGGAGAAAAGATAACAATAAACAAAAGAGCAAACTGTGCTTCGGGTTATGAATATTTCAAATATCTTCCAAATGAAACATTGTCTAAAACTTATAATATATTTTCGAAAATCTTGAATGAGTTAAAGAAATATAGGGTAGCAAAATCAAATGATGAAAAGAATGTTAAGTTCTTAGGAGCTTTACCTAGAGAGTGGAGAACACTTACAATGACCCTAGCCTCAACCTTAGAACTAGAGAACATGAACCTCCATGATCACTATAGCATTCTTATCCCCAAGGAAGATGAGATATTTGAAAATTTTGGTCACAAGGGTGGTCAAATAGCACTATATTCTTCAACCCAGAAACCAGAATCCAGCTCCACACAAACAATTCCAGCACCAAGTGAAATAGAAACACATATGATCCCAAATTAGACTATCTAGACTTCACAGAAGCGATTGCACTCCTTACCAAAACCTTTGAACATAGAATGTTAGGAAACGATCCATTCAAAGGTAAGGTAGATAGATCCAAGGATAGGAAAATAGAAAAGGCTAAAGTGACCACTTCAAATGCAAACAAAAAGGTCACTACTCAAATGAGTGTTAGAGGAAACAACTTAGAATGTTGCTTACTATGAGAGAAAGCTTGAAGAAGCTAAAAAGAAACAGATGGGACTAATTGGTGAAGATATATGGCTATTAGATGATGAAAAAGAAATGGCCAACCTCTGTCTCATAACAGCTGATGGTGAATCTGAGGATGAATCTCCTAGTAATATCCCCTAGTCATACATTTGAATTTGAAAACTTAAATATTGAGCATAAGCAATTGAAAGAAAAGCTTTAAAGAGAAATTCACAAGTTTAAAAGCACATTCTCTGAGCTTACCAGAATTAAGGATCAAACATCTGATGAACTTAAAAAAGAAAAAATTATGGAAAAAGAAAACCTTTCACTGAAATCAAAGATCAGTTATTATGAAATTGAAAGGAAACAATTGTACAAAAATTTGCGAGATAATTCAATAAATGTTAAAAGTTTTCAACAAGCAAAATATTTTATTAACTACATTGAGTCCAAGCGCAGAAATTATGGACAAGGCCCAGGATATGTAAAAGGTACAAGCTCAAACACTAAAAACTATTTTCACAAAAGCAAAAGAACATACATCTGATATTGAAATGAAAGATCTAAATGAACCAGATAGATCACTGAAAACAGAACAAGCCTTGATTTGCCTAAATTAGATCAAGAAATTCTAGAAATCTAGAATACAAAATCAGATAAAACATCTGATATCAATTGTTGCATGTGTGCTGAAATTCTGAAAGTAGTCCAAGCACACATCACAAGGAAACCAAATAAGGACTCTCATATTTCTGCATCTGAAACCTGCAAGAATATGAAGAACAAAATAAATGTTGACAAACTGTACTTTAAATTAGTGGCTAGCAAGAGATGGGTAGCAAACAATCTCTAACTCTCAACATTGCAGGACCTTCATGTGCCCCAGATTTGGTATAATGATTATGGAAGCTCCAAGCATATGACAGGAAACATGAGCCTATCAAGTAGGTATGTAGCCAAAGTTGGTTAATTGGTCAACTTTGGGAATGGAATAAAAGGTAGAACCTTAGGTTATGGCAACATTACTATAGGGCATCTAACCATAGAAAAAGTCACATATGTTGAAGGATTAAGTATAATCTGTTAAGCCGTGGACAATTCTATGATAGAGGCTTTAACGTAACTTTCTAGCCTGATAAATATGAAGTGATAGGAATCTTAGATAATGTGGTATATTTGACAGGTGAAAGAATTAGAAAATCTATTTATTACTTTGATCTTAATGTCAAACTAAGAAAAGAACCATTGGGTTTATTTTCTTAAACATCAAGTGATAACTGGATATTGCATAGGAAGCTTGCACATATAAATTACAAAACTTCAAACATCCTTGCGAACAAAAAGTAAGTAAAAGGCCTCCTTATCATAAAATTCAAAAAGGAAAATATATGTGAAGCATGTCAAATGGATAAATAAAAAAGAAGCTCACATAAATCCTTTTCTGCTTACTCAACAACACAACCTTTGGAACTACTTCATATGGTCTGTGTGGACCAATCGGCAGGGAAAGCATTGTAGGTAAGAAATACATACTTGTCATTGTTGATGATTTTTCATGGTACATGCTGGCATTTCTTTTGAAAAGCCCCATTGGGTTTGCTATCAGTGTGCACATTGATGTGTACATGGAGATCCTTCAGCAGTTCTGGAACACAGTTGTGGTTGTTACTGATAACCTCCGAAGAACTGTGCTCGAGGCTACTGTCTTGGGAGTCAAGATATTAGTAAATAAGCAGACCATAAGGACTGCTCTTCACCTCAATGACAACTGTACTACTTTGAGGGTGTCTAGAGAGAAAGTTGCCAACACCTTTAAGCTGATAGGATACAGTGGTGTCCGACAAGCTCAACAGGTGGAGAAGACTGCTCTGGACTTGCCTTGGTAGTTTTTGATGACTCAAGTGGGTGTCTGCTTTAGCAGGAAGTCATCCAACTTCGGCCTAGTCTCTCTCAGAGTTCAAGATGTCATTCACTCTTTAGTATGGGGAGTACCGTATTACTACTCATTATATATTGATCGACATGAATGAAAATATCCAAAACAGGACAATGTTCCCGAAGTATCCCAGATTTGTGATGAGGATCATCAAAAGTCAACTAAACATTGGAGGTATACCAAGAGGATTCACCAGAGTCCAAATCGTAAACCAAGCCAACATCCAATCTGGGAGCCTGATGTTGAGCCTAATTCACGAAGGCAAGGAGAACTTCATGTATGACATGCTCATTGTAGAGGAGGAAAACCTGATTGAGTAGTAGATGTTTTTAGTTTTTTTTTGTTTAGTATGTTTTGTTAGTTTGATATATATATATATATATAGGGAAGGGATATTGTGGAAACCCCTCTTATATGGTAAACTATGAAAACCCAATCTTGGCCATCCATCACATAACATCTATGGCTGAGATTGAAGCAATGTAACTGACCTTGGATATATTATTATTTTAATACCCAAAAGCACATTCAGGAGCATTTTGGGACACAACAACGTGTTAGAGGCACACTCTCTCCTACTTTTTCAAAGTCAACATCACCATTCTCTCTCATCTCTCCTACTTTTTCTTTAAGAAAATATTATTATAATGGGTCATGTCACACCCTCTCTCCTACTTTTTCAAAGTCAACATCAACATTCTCTCTCCTCTCTCCTACTTTTTCTTTAAGAAAATATTATTATAATGGGTCATGTCACATCATCTCTCTCCTCTCTCCTACTTTTTGTTTAACAAATATTATTATTATGAGTCATGTCACACTCTCTCTTACTTTTTGTTTAAGAAATATTATTATAATAGGGCAAGTACAAATAATGTGTTAATGTTGCATACGAGGGTAACATGTGTTAGTTGGTCATAAAGGGCTAACATGTGTTAATCTAATCTGATAAAAGTTAAACCTGTTGCCCCCATATACCCATGAGAAGATCTAACATTTGTTAGTATGAGTGGTGTGGTAACATATGTTAAACCTGTTGCCCCCATATACCCCTATAGTTTTTGTCACACCCTCAAATTTCCACTACGGGGTTTATACCGCGAGGCGCATGACATACCAGGATCCCATAGCCATAAGTCATATGAATGAACTCTAAATGCCCAAACCATTTAGTTCGTTTTCAAAAATCAAGTTTAGTTAAGCTGCGGAAGCGTAAACCAAGTTTAAACCTTTTAGAAACCATGCGCAAAACAACGCGCCCAAATTAAAACCATATGAAAGAAAATGTAAAAGCATAATATGTAATTTAGATGTATGCCCAAGACCCCAAATGCAGTGAAGGGTGCAGTGTTTTCTAATCCTGGCACCGGAAGCTAACTACCTGCAAAAGCATGTAAATCGTGGGTCAACAAACAATGCTGGTGAGTTCACTAAGTAAAGTAAATGAGTATGTAACTGCGCTGGTTTCAAAACCATGTAAACAAGTAATTGAGTTGGTTCCAAGAATCGTGTAAACACTAGTTCATCGCATGTCAAGGGTAGCTAACCCATTTATGATAACTAACACCGATATACCGAACTGCTGATGTACGTGTAGCCACAAATGTGAGCCGCATGCCTTACATCATTGCCTATCAACAATGATAAAATCTGTTAAGTTATAGTTCACTCCCGCACTCCCTGAGCCGGTGTGAGGTTTGTCAGACCTAATAGCGCTATCAACTAATAACCCGCTTGCCATAACCCGGCAACTCATTCGGTATGTGAAGGACTTACAGATGATAGAGTTGGTTTAGTTCATCAAGGACACAGTTTGCGAACTAGCAAAAACCGACCCACACAAGGATCCATAGCATCCCAACCCGAGATGTGTAAGTAGTCCCAAACCGGACTAGAAAGTAGTAGTCCCAACCCGGACTAGAAAAAGTAAATTACGTTGTCTCAACCCGAGACGCATGCTTTTGAGAAAAGAGTAGTGAAACTCACCTTAGGTTGCACGTGAATGATCCAAATCCCTCAAACAGTAACGAGCTACTCACTCCCTATTACAAGTGTCACTAGGTGAGTATACGTGCATACCAACACATCATGCAATTTGTTTGTCCAAAACTTCTAAAGTTCAAACCGTGTAGTGACACCTAATGACTCTACATGCACAAGTAAGTCCTACGTATCCCGTTGGTGATCATATTGATTATTATTAATTTAATACCTCATACACATCTCATATAAGTATTCATGTAAGTTCATGTCAAATACATACCATATAAGACTCCAAATAGTCACGTAAACATCCCTTACACAATCTGCGTTTTCAGGGCAGATTGTACGCTGTGAAAAAAGAATTATTTAAAATACTTAACAAACGAATTAAACTCCCAAATTTTTACTGAATATTCATTGGGATTCATTTGATAACCCATATTTTTTTTATCTCACAACCAAACACAAAAATTATTAAAATTCGTACAACACAGCTATGTCCAGAAAATTTCCACAGCAGGTCAGTTTAGTAGAAAAATTCCCAAAAATTGTGTATTCACCCAAACGAGGTGAATCCAATTGGAAAAGCCAATTTTTTCCAATGTTGACCTACTGTCCAAATTTCATAACTTAACCCTTTGTAAATCTCGAGTTATGACCGTGTAAAGTTCACCCGATTTATAATTCCGAAAATCTGATATGACCTTTAAACTTATAAAATCATGAATACATATCAAAACAAGTCCAAAACGCATGATTTTGGACTTTTTGAAAATATAACACCATAAGTTATGTTTTAGGATTAGAAAACAATCAGATTACACCTTTTAATCACTCTATAACAGCCCTACAATTCGTCACAATGAATCTGTCGGCAAATCAGAATTTTATCAACATGACTCTTATAAACCCTAATCATTCTCAATACCTTATAATCATGCAATAACTTCATATTAACACAATAACATTCATATTATCACGTTTAATCTCAGGTTTTTACGTACCATATACTCTAGAGTCCCTAGAATCTCAAGATAATTTTTCCAGCCTAAAATCACATCATTTAACATGTAAAACGCATACCTTGAATTGCTAGAGTCCCTAGAATCTCAAGATAGCACCCGAAATAGCTTGAACTAGTGGAAAATTGATGAAGATTGAGATTGAAAGGTGGTTGTGGGGTTGCTCCTAATCCACGGCGCAAGGGGGTTCTAGGGTTGGGGTTTATTTTTTTTTATAAATAATATGCTAGGGTTAAGATCATGGGCAAGGTTTCGGGCTCTAGTGATTTTTATCTGATAAGCGAGCCCATTAGCCCTATTTAACTCTCGAGATTAATCCCGACAATAATAGTCCTACCAACTCATATAAAACTACTGTTTTATCAATTCATATTATGTTTACCCTAAGTGCACATATCTCAGAACGTTTACGTACAAGTTAACTAACACACAGTAGTTCACATAAGCATGCAATTCACATAAACGTGTTATTCCACATTCATCAACACCCAATCATTCATATAATCAGGCATGTCTAACAAATCACCAACGTTCGGGATACAGGACTCGCGTGTTTGTCAAGACAAGGGTTTTCCTAACTATAACGTACGTTAATGTCACCTAACATATGTTATTATTACATAACATCCTGAAGGACTTGTTTAGCTAACCCTAGCTAAGTGTTTAACCACGTAGGATTATGGAAATTAACTAGAGTTCAGTAAAAGAGTTAACTGAAAATGCGGGGTGTCACATCATCCCCAAGTTGAAAAGAATTTCGTCCCGAAATTCGGCAAGTAAACAGTAAAGTCGGCTAAAAAAAATGTGTGCTTGGTTCCCGGATGTCGCATCATCCCCAAGTTGAAAGGAATTTCGCCCCGAAACTTACTTTGAGATAGTTGCTTTACGTTTAGTGTTTGGTTTATGCATAGTTTCAGGTTCAGTAAAGAGATGTGGGTATTTAAGCCGCATTTGATCCATGCGTTCCCACATGTATTCCGGTCCTAGACAGGAATTCCATAGTACCTTAATAATAGGTATAGTGTTTTGTCTGAGTTTCTTGACGCCACGCTCAAGAATCTCCACCGGTTCTTCCACGAACCGTGGCTGATCGTCCACCTGGATCTCCTCCCGTGGCACTACCAGTATTCTATCAGGTAAGCATTTCTTCAGATTAGGTACGTGGAATACATTGTGCACCCCACTGAGTTCATTAGGCAGGATTTACCTGTAAGCTAGTGGACCAATCTTTTCGACAATCTCGAATGGTCCTACATATCGCGGGTTCACTTTCCCCGTTTTCCAAAGCGTATCACCCCCTTCCAAGGTGACACATTCAATAGAACCTTGTCCCCAACCTGGAACTCCAAAGGTTCCCTACGCTTATCAGCGTAACTTTTCTGTCGATCACGAGCAGCAGCCATCCGATTTTTGATTTGCACTATCTCCTCAGAAGTTTCGTGCACAAGTCCGGTACCTGTTAGCTGGCTATCCCCAACTTCAGTCCAGCAGATAGGAGGCCTACACTTGCGTCCATAAAGTGCCCCTAAAGGCGCACACTGTATTGAAGTGGGGTAACTGTTGTTATACGAGAATTCAATCAAATGCAAGTGCTTATCCCAACTGTTGCCAAAACCCGCCACGCACGCTCGTAGCAGATCTTCCAATGTTTGGATGGTTCGTTCACTCTGTCCATCCGTCTGTGGGTAATAGGCTGTGCTCATATCTAAGCGAGTTCCCAAAGCGTTTTGGAGAGTAGTCCAAAAATGAGAAGTGAATCGCGCATCGCGATCAGATATAATAGAAGTAGGCACCCCCATGCCTAGAGACTACCTCCTTGGCGTAGGGATTTGCTGGTTTCTCCAGCGAGTCCGTTTCCTTTATTGCCAGAAAGTGTGCCGATTTGGTTAAACGATCCACGATAACCCAAATCATGTTATGGCCCGTGGGCGTTTTAGGAAGCTTTGTGATAAAATCCATAGAAATTCCGTCCCATTTCCACGTAGGGATTTCTAGTTGCCGGAGTAGGCCTGAAGGTTTCTGATATTCAATCTTAACCTTCGCACAAGTCAAGCACTTACTAACATAATTGGCTATTTCAGGTTTCATGTTTGGCCACCAGTAGAGAGTTTTAGGATCTTGGTACCTCTTGTCTGAAACAGGATGTACCGAATATCGAGAGGTGTGAGCTTCATCGAGCACCAGTTGTCTGAGATCCCCAAAACATGGTGTCGAGACTAGATTCATAAAGTATTGAAGACCATCCGTCTTCCGTTCCAAGTTCTTATCCGCACCATGTAAAGTTTCAAACCCGATGTTTTCTTCTTTCAAAGCCTCGCCCTGGGCTTCACGTATCTTATCAGGAAGATTAGAATGTACGGTATGTTGTAAAGCTCGCACTCGTTTGGGTTTCGTTTCCTTACGATTGAGGGCATCAGCTACTACATTAGCTTTCCCTGGATGATACTTGATGGCACAGTCATAATCATTCCGAAGCTTGACCCATCGACGCTATCGCATGTTCAGCTCCTTTTGATCGAATATGAGTTGGAGGCTCTTGTGATCAGTGAATATCGTACACTTCGTCCCATAGAGATAATGCCTCCAGATCTTTAGAGAAAAAACCATTGCTCCCAGTTCCAAGTCATGGGTGGTGTAATTCTTCTCATGAACCTTTAATTGACGTGAGGCATACGCGATCACCTTATCACGCTGCATCAGCACACACCCTGACCCTTGGATAGACGCATCACAGTACACCACGAGGTCCTCTGTACCCTCAGGTAGTGATAGTATAGGTGCACTGCAAGGTTTCGACTTTAATAATTGAAAAGCAGATTCTTGGGCATCTCCCCACTTTTAAGTAATACCCTTCTATGTCAAGGCAGTGAGGGGTTGAGTGATCTTAGAGAATCCCTCAATGAATCTGTGATAATATCCCGCAAGACCAAGAAACAGGCGCACCTCAGTAGGAGTCTTAGGAGCCTCCCACTTTTTAAAAGCATCAATCTTGGCGGGATCAACATGTATTCCTGCCTCGTTATCCACATGTCCAAGAAATTGGACTTCTCGAATCCAAAAGTCACATTTTGAGAATTTCGCATACAACTGCTCATTTCTCAATAGTTCCAAGATCAGCTGCAGGTGTTGCTCGTGCTCTTCCCTGCTCTTGTAATAAATCAGTATGTCATCTATGAACACTATGATGAATTTGTCCAAATAGGGCTTGCACACGCGGTTCATTAGATCAATGAACACAGCCGGTGCATTGGTTAGCCCAAATGGCATCACCAAAAACTCACAATGTCCATAATGAGTTCGAAAGGCTGTCTTTGCCCCATCCTTCTCTTGGACTCTCAGTTGATGGTATCCTGACCTCAAGTCAATCTTAGAATAGAAACTCGACCCTTGAAGCTGGTCGAACAAGTCATCAATACGAGGCAAAGGGTAGCGGTTCTTAAACGTTACCTTGTTCAACTTCCGATACACATGCGGAAACTCCCATCCTTCTTCTTATCAAACAGAACTGGAGCTCCCCATGGCGAAGAACTAGGTCTAATAAAGCCCCTATCCAATAGCTCTTGGAGTTGGGTAGACAGTTCTCGAAGTTCGCCTAGTGCTAGGTGGTATGGTGCGTGTGCAATTGGAGCTGCCCCAGATACAAGATCAATTTGAAACTCCACTTGACAAACAGGCGGAAGTCTAGGTAGTTCCTCTGGAAAGACATCTGGGAAATCACGGACTACTGGGATGTCCTCAATCTTAGTTTTAGTTTCAGCTCGAGTGTCAGATATGTTAGCCAAAATGGCTGGACAGCCCTTACGAATACACTTCTGGGCCTTCAAAAGGAGATGATGCCCACCATGGCACCACCACGATCACCCTGTACAGATAAAAGTTCTCCACTTGGGAGGGGAATACGAACAATCTTCTCCTAACAGAGAATTTCAGCGTGTTGCTTGGACAACCAGTCCATGCCAACCACGAGGTCAAAGCTACCTAGGGTGATAGGTAGGAGGTCGATGGCAAACAATTGTCCATCTAGCTCAAGCTTACAGTCACAATGGGTGTGGGTTACCTCAACAGGCTTCCCATCAGCTAGCTCTATGGTGTACGGGGTATCAAGAAGAGTAGGAACCATCCCTATTTGTTTGCTAAGTTTCGATGTCACAACCCTATAGTCCGCACCAGTATCATATAAAATAGAAGCAAGATTGTCGTACCTGACACGACATTGTTGTCAGTCCTAGCTTTCCCATAGCCATTCACAGTTGCTATTCCACGAGCCCCATTGTTGTTGTTGCCGTTGTTGTAGTTGTTGTTGTTGTTGTTGAAGGACCTATACCTCACACTGTTCCACGTTCTCTTGCAATCACAAAAAGTAGGAGATGAAGCACCATGCTTCGGAAAAGTAACACGCTCAACAGCCTAGTCAGTGTGTTTGCGAGCCAGTTGAAAGATTTGTTAGATTCTGGGTAGGTGAGCTGTAGTGGCCAAGCCACGAATCGTTGGGACCCACCCTTTTGGTATGAAATTCGGTCCGCTGGTAAAGTAGGTTAAATAGATTTGAGCACAAAGTATCTAACTCTCGTAGCTTGGTAGTGTAGACGTCGATCTCAGATCTATCCGTCAAATTTCTAGATTTCATCATAGGGTGCAACGTTCTCCATCCAAGTATCTGTAACTCATCGAGTGTGCATGTAGCATACATTACCCCATCCTGCCCGGGGCAAATGCGCATGGAAATGACTTATACTATCAAAGCAATCAGACGGTCTCCTTCAGTTCTGTTAGAGTTATCGAGGTTTACGACCAATAAAAGGCTTGAAAATACGATGGTAGGTTGTTGTTGTTGTGGCATGTGCGTTCAAGGAATAAGAAAGTTCAAATGTGGAAGTCAGGGAAACGAATGATTTAGCAAGATGGATCTTTACTAGCTTGGAAAGATGCGAGGGTTTCAACCACCCTATCGTTGATCATAAGAACTCAGTCTTATCTAAGATAGTAAAGGAAAAAGAAAGAAAAGATAGGTAAGAAAAGGTAAGGGCCAATCATCGCCACGCTCTGTCTTAGATAGTAGATCATTCATCCTCACTTTCCATGTGCTCGTCCTGCTCAGGTTCCCCTTCTATCCCTTATCCTTTCTCTTTCGCGAATGTTATATGGTTCTCATCACGTACAGTCTCCTTCTCCGGTCCTGTGTAAGTCAGCTCAATGGTCAACAACACCATTTGTTCCTCCAATCGTGCCTGTCAGTCACTAGTAGATTTTGTCTTCCTTTGAGATGTTGCACTGCATCGCAGACCTTCGTAACTCCCCAAGAGTGTGTGTAACAAGCCCCAATCTAATGTGTTCCCATGAATCTACCATATACTTATGAGTAACAGGGATATGCAGTCATACGTCCGCCCGTTCATACTAGGTGTAAGGTACTAAAGTAAGAAATAAGTTCTATATGTGTAACCCAGTTCCGTTTGAATTTCAAATGGAAGTAAGAAAGATCAAGTAACAAGGAACAGAAACTAATTGTCTCCTTGCTCAGTGAAAAAGGATAAGTCTCGGTATTTGAATTTCTTCACAGTTGATTTGGGTTGATGGTATCACGTCATGCGCATCGTGCAGCTTTCCTGTGTACATGCGCCACAACGCTCGCAAGGGATTTCTCCCCTGTACAATTGTTGTTTTCTCATCCACGAGGTTTGTTAGGATACTACTCCCAGTAATACGCCACCTGGTGTAACCCTAGGTTCCCACCATTGACATGTTCAGAATTAGGTCTAGAACTAGAAGATAACATATCTCCCGAAATCATATGTCGTAGATATATGTAGCTAAAAGCTAGTTGTGCACTTACGTTGTGAGTGTACTTATGCTATGATGATTATAGACTAGACTCAACATGCAGTCCTAGTTCACTATAACCAATGGCTCTGATACCAATCTGTCACACCCTCAAATTTCCACTGCAGGGTTTATACCGCGAGGCGCATGATATACCAGGATCCCATAGCCATAAGTCATATGAACGAACTCTAAATGCCCAAACCATTTAGTTCGTTTTCAAAAATCAAGTTTAGTTAAGCTGCGGAAGCGTAAACCAAGTTTAAACCTTTTAGAAACCATGCGCAAAACAACACGCCCAGATTAAAACCATATGAAAGAAAATGTAAAACCATAATATGTAATTTAGATGTATGCCCAAGACCCCAAATGCAGTGAAGGGTGCAGTGCTTTCTAATCCTGGCACCGGAAGCTAACTACCTGCAAAAGCATGTAAATCGTGGGTCAACAAACAATGCTGGGGAGTTCACTAAGTAAAGTAAATGAGTATGTAACTGCGCTGGTTTCAAAACCATGTAAACAAGTAATTGAGTTAGTTCCAAGAACCGTGTAAACACTAGTTCATCGCATGTCAAGGGTAACTAACCCATTCATGATAACTAACACCGATATACCGAACTGCTGATGTACGTGTAGCCACAAATGTGAGCCGCATGCCTTACATCATTGCCTATCAACAATGATAAAATCTGTTAAGTTATAGTTCACTCCCGCACTCCCTGAGCCGGTGTGAGGTTTGTCAGACCTAATAGCGCTATTAACTAATAACCCGCTTGCTATAACCCGGCAACTCATTCGGTATGTGAAGGACTTACAGATGATAGAGTTGGTTTAGTTCATCAAGGACACAGTTTGCGAACTAGCAAAAACCGACCCACACAAGGATCCATAGCATCCCAACCCGGGATGTGTAAGTAGTCCCAAATCGGACTAGAAAGTAGTAGTCCCAACCCGGACTAGAAAACGTTAATTACGTTGTCTTAACCCGAGATGCATGCTTTTGAGAAAAGAGTAGTGAAACTCACCTTAGGTTGCACGTGAATGATCCAAATCCCTCAAACAGTAACGAGCTACTCACTCCCTATTACAAGTGTCACTAGGTGAGCATACGTGCATACCAACACATCATGCAATTTGTTTGTCCAAAACTTCTAAAGTTCAAACCGTGTAGTGACACCTAATGACTCTACATGCACAAGTAAGTCCTACGTATCCCGTTGGTGATCATAATGATTACTATCAATTTAATACCTCATACACATCTCATATAAGTATTCATGCAAGTTCATGTCAAATACATACCATATAAAACTCCAAATAGTCACGTAAACATCCCTTACACAATCTGCGTTTTCAGGGCAGATTGTACGCTGTGAAAAACGAATTATTTAAAATACTTAACAAACGAATTAAACTCCCAAATTTTTACTGAATATTCATTGGGATTCATTTGATAACCCATATTTTTTTTTATCTCACAACCAAACATAAATATTATTAAAATTCTTACAACACAGCTATGTCCAGAAAATTTGCACAACAGGTCAGTTTAGTAGAAAAATTCCCAAAAATTGTGTATTCAACCAAACGAGGTGAATCTAATTGGAAAAGCCAAGTTTTTCTAATGTTGACCTACTGTCCAAATTTCATAACTTAACCCTTTGTAAATCTCGAGTTATGACCGTGTAAAGTTGACCCGATTTATAATTCCGAAAATTTGATATGACCTTTAAACTTATAAAATCATGAATACATATCAAAACAAGTCCAAAACGCATGATTTTGGACTTTTTGAAAAGATAAAACCATAAGTTATGTTGTAGGATTAGAAAACAATCAGATTACACCTTTTAATCACTCTATAACAGCCCTACAATTCGTCACAATGAATCTGTCAGCAAATCAGAATTTTATCAACATGACTCTTATAAACCCTAATCATTCTCAATACCATATAATCATGCAATAACTTCATATTAACACAATAACATTCATATTATCACGTTTAATCCCTGGTTTTTACGTACCATATACTCTAGATATGATTTCTATCAACAATATTTATCAACACTTTCAACAAACATCATAAACATTCAACATACATTGATTTGCGATGCTATCATGTATATTTCCTAAAGTTTTTATAATTTGTCCAGCCTAAAATCACATCATTTAACATGTAAAACGCATACCTTGAATTGCTAGAGTCCCTAGAATCTCAAGATAGCACCCGAAATAGCTTGAACTAGTGGAAAATTGATGAAGATTGAGATTGAAAGGTGGTTGTGGGGTTGCTCCTAATCCACGGCGCAAGGGGGTTCTAGGGTTGGGGTTTATTTTTTTTTTTTTATAAATAATATGCTAGGGTTAAGATCATGGGCCAAGGTTTCGGGCTCTAGTGATTTTTATCTGATAAGCGAGCCGATTAGCCCTATTTAACTCTCGAGATTAATCCCGACAATAATAGTCCTACCAACTCATATAAAACTACTGTTTTATCAATTCATATTATGTTTACCCTAAGTGCACATATCTCATAACCTTTACGTACAAGTTAACTAACACACAGTAGTTCACATAAGCATGCAATTCACATACACGTGTTATTCCACATTCATCAACACCCAATCATTCATATAATCATGCATGTCTAACAAATCACCAACGTTCGGGATACAGGACTCGCGTGTGTGTCAAGACAAGGGTTTTCCTAACTATAACGTACGTTAATGTCACCTAACATATGTTATTGTTACATAACATCCTGAAGGACCTGTTTAGCTAACCCTAGCTAAGTGTTTAACAACGTAGGATTATGGAAATTAACTAGAGTTCAGTAAAAGAGTTAACATGAAAATGCGGCGTGTCACAGTTTTCACTTCATAAGTTTAATGAGAAAATAAAGCACAAAACTATTAACACACGTTATTACAAAGTATCATTATAAACTATTGAATCACACAAAAACCTACCCATGACATTCAAATGAACTGCATGCCAGGTTAACATGTGTTAGTTGGTCATAAAGGGCTTACATGTGTTATCTAATCTGATAAAGAAAATATTTTTATAATGGGTCATGTCACACCATCTCTCTCATCTCTCCTACTTTTTGTTTATAGAAAATATTATTATAATGGGGAAAGTACAAATAATGTGTTAAATGTTGCATACGAGGGTAACATGTGTTAGTTGGTCATAAAGGGCTAACATGTGTTATCTAATTTGATAAAGTTAAACCTGTTGTCCCAATATACCCATGAGAAGATCTAACATTTGTTAGTGTGAGTGGTGTGGTAACATATGTTAAACCTGTATCATTTGTCAACCTTTTTGTCTTTCTTACCACTCCTGTTTTCACTTCATAAATTTACAAAAGAAATAAGTAAACATAGCATACAAAGTATTAACACACATTAGGTTAACACATGTTATTTGTTAACACATGTAAATAGAAACTATCATTACAAACTATTGAACAAGAGATAAACCTACCCCAAGACATTCATATGAACTGCATGTAAAGGGTAACATGTGTTAATGTTGCATGTGTTATTTGGTAATATTTATTAAACTTGTATTTAACTGTCAGCCCTTTTTTTGTCTTGCTTACCACTATAGTTTTTACTTCATAAGTTTACTGAGAAATAAAATATACAAAATATTAACACACGTTATTACAAAGTATCATTACAAACTATTAACCACTTTAACAAAATAAATCTAGTAACTCTATACATTGAGTACAAAAAAGAAAACGTTATTAAAATGTTTTTCTACATATTTTTCTCGGCTTCCTTCGACTTCGTTTGTTAACATATGTTAACCCGTGGGGTCTTCGTTATCAACTGCAAACCAATAGATGAGATATTAACCGGTGTGACCAACTCATTATTTAACATACCAAACAGGAGTAACATGTGTTAGTCGGGGCCCAAATGTGAACATCTGATAACAAACACAATTGTTACGATCAAAACCTATCGTGTAAGCTTTCTTCATGACTGAAACACTTGACCAATGTTGCCCTTCCTATCACATGCCATGGTCAGATCCGACTCACTAAAACACATCTATAGAAAAAACATTAAATGTTTCAGTTTTTCTTCGGATTTCGGGTCAGGTGTTCGGGTTTTTGGCTGGGAAAAAGTTACCCGACAATCGACTCATTTAAGGTTCGGGTTGCTCAGGTCCGGATTATCATTGCATTCTCTAATTCGAGGTCGAGTGGCTTCGGATTCAGGTCGAAACCGGTAAATTGTTTACCTCCCTTAGATTTATAGCTGTATCTTTTTTTAAATGTGAGATGATTTGGAAATGCTTTGTTTGTTAATTTTTTTTTGCTGAATGTCGTACCTTCAAATGAGTTTTAATGCCGAAACCGGTAAATTGTTTACCTCCCTTAGATTTATAGCTTCAATTGATTTTTTACTAAAAATTGTAAAATCCTGGTTTAATTTCTAATGTTACTGTATATATATATATATATATATATATATATATATATATATATATATTTCTTCTGTTATGAAACCTATAGATACAATGTGATGTGTATGTAACTAACTAAAGTCCATTTTGTTGTTGTTGTAAAAATAAACAGCCCTACTACCTATCATTATCCATTAATTAAACTATCAAAATAATCATTCCAACAGCCTAAAACCTAGCAAATCATATCATAAATTCATAATTACAAGTATCAGTGTGTGTGTGTGAATAGAGAGAGAGATAGGAAAAGATACGAACGTCCAAAGGTATCGTTGGCCATACAGAGGAAGGTGAGAGAATCAGCTCTAAGTATATGAAATATATATTGATCTTGTGAACAAACTAATCTTGATTCAACCTCAGCCGGTAAGTTCTCAAGTATCCGGCGAGCGACTGCTCCGGTGTTACCGGTACTGGCGCTGAACTCCGCCAGCACCGTCGTGCCTCTTGCCACCATACCGTACAGAATCGCCATTAATTAATAATAATGAGGCCCGATTGAGTCAGATCTGAGCACCAGTAAAGCAACAACAAACCCTCTTCTTGTACTAATCTGTAAGAAATGATTATTGGGAATTGATGGATAATTGTTGTTGAGGGTTTATTGTTAAAAAGTGTGGTGATGAAGGATGGTTAACGGCAGACGAATGACAGAGGTTTGGGTGGCAGGCGAAGGTGGACAGTTACGGTTGTGGTGGTGGTTATACTTGGTGGTTTTGATGTCGGGCTCGGGTCAAGGAGGCAAAGGAAGAAGGTGATTTGAAGTGGTTAGGTTCAAATGAAAATCCATATAGAGAGAGAGAGATAAGATATACAGCTCTATTATAAATTTCAAATTAATAAAAAAGACTAATTTGACAAGAAAAGAGAGATGTGATGTTTGGGGTAATGACTATCCTACCCTTATCTTATGATTATATTGGTTTTGGATTGTGGTGATGTGGCTTCATTGAAGCCACATATTGGGTTTCTAAGGTTTACCATACAACTTGGGTTTCTTGTTAATACTCATACTATATATATATATATATATATATATATATATATATATATATATATATATATATATATATATATATATATATATATATATATATATATATATATATATGTATGTATAAAAGCTAAGTATACGGAGAAACCCCACTTTTTTTTAGAAAACCCAACAAAACCCTACTTTCCAAGCTTTTTAGGGCCTGAAAATTTTAGGGCATGCAATATACAGGTATCTAAGAGTTTTGAGCTAAAAAAATCAAAAAAGCGTCGAGCGGTTTTTTTTTAAATAAATAAGTTATGTAGTGTTACATATGCTACACCTGTAACATACGTAACACTACAAAACTTATTTATTTTAAAAAAAACTGCCCAGTGCTTTTTTTTATTTTTTTGCTCAAAACTCTTAAAAACTTGTATATTACATGCCCTAAAATTTTCAGGCCCTAAAAAGCTTGGCAGTAGGGTTTTCTTGGGTTTTCTCAAATTTTTAGGGTTTCCGTTTTATCTTTGCCCTATATATATCTATATATATATGTAGTTAGGTTCCTGTACAAAAGAGATTTTTTGTGAGAAGTGTAAGAAGTGCTATGGAGGTGACAAGTGTCCTTTATCATTTTTATTTAATAGGGCTATATTAGTCATATTGCTTTACATAATTTTAGGAAGTCCCACATTTTTTGAAACCAATTAATATTTTTAAATCATATTTCACATTTATAAATAACAACATATCTGTTACAAGTCAAACCAACATTTTTTTTATACAAATCGAGATCAGCATTTCGCATATAAAAATCGAGAAGTGTTTTATATTCATACTAGTGGTGTTTTATCTGAATGACTTTTTTTTAAATGTCCAAATATTCAGATGATGGGTCCATGGTGTTATACTTATGAATTAGGTTCATTATTTTCAAAACACCAAAGAAATCTGTACACACCATCATGCATAAGGTATTTTACGTTCATACCTGTGTGTTTTATCACTAGATTCTCAATTTTGTGTTTTAACAGTCTCGTGTGTTTTATCATCATCTTCTCCATAATCCAGTGTGTTATATCTTTATCACACACAATCAGTAACACATTCAAAAAACACGCTAGAATGTATTTAAAACACAACTATGCATACATTTAAAATGTGTTTTAAATTCAAAAAACACTAAACCACACAAAAATCCTTTGAATATGAAACACAACAATAAACAATTATGAGCCAACAGTAAAAAAAAAAAAGATAAATATTTCTTAGCTTACTTTGTAGATTTTTTTTTGTCGACGTCTGATGGATGTATTGGAGCATTCTCAAATAACTAGCTATTTCCAATTAATATAACCCAATATGTCCTTTTCAAATTTAATTTGCTTTTCAGTATATGAAGGCATGAATAATGTTTGAGATCAAACATTGATCTTGATTACTGTGTTCCCGTAAATTATTTAGCTTGGCCGGAGAGAGGAAAAAGAGAGAGAGGTAAAAGAATTAATTGAATGTTTCCATTTATTAACAAATATTAATTTAATGTCAATTAAATGTGGGTGAAGATTTTACCTTAATACCCCTCAACCATCTAATTTATTATTAATAATATAACATTGATTACTAAAATGCCACTCACTTAATCCACACCATAGATTAAGATGATCCAATGGCCAAAACACCTTCTCACACTTCTCACACAAAAAACACTTTGTACAGGATCTTGACCCTATATGTATATATATGTATATATATATATATATATATCCATATATGTTTTTTCAGGCCCTAAAATTTTACATATATATTACATGCCCTAAAATTTTCAGGCCCTAAAAATCTTGGCAGTAGGGTTTTCTTTGGTTTTCTCAAATTTTTAGGGTTTTCGTTTTATCCTTGCCCTATATATATATATATATATATAAGGGAAAGTTAATTTGAGAACACATATATTTCGTGCGAACTGCGAGAACACCATCTAAAACCATTCAAATCAAAAATTTCTTTTTACACTTATTTTTATTACAAAAATACAATCCCAAAAACACATTTTACGCGTAAAAATTTAAACGTATATGGAAATAAATTGTTTTTACGCCTGTGTAAATTTACTGTTTGTACATGTGTAAAGTGATTCATTTACACATGTGTAAAAAGTTAATTTGAAATTTTTTTTGCAAGAAAAGGTGAATTATTTGGAAAGAAAGTTCGTTTTTAATGTTGTATTTTATTATAATTAGGTTTGTATTGAAAAAAGATGATTTTGATTGGTTTTCTCATTTGTTCTCACGGTTCTCGCGATATATATATATATATATATATATATATATATATATATATATATATATATATATATATATATATATATATATATATATATATATATATATATCGCGAGAACCGTGAGAACAAATGAGAAAACCAATCAAAATCATTTTTTTTCAATACAATATAAATATATATATATATATATATGTGTGTGTGTGTGTGTATATATATGTGTAATTGAATGATTTTAGCTAAAACATGAAGATATGATCATACAAGTCACAAAACCAGGTGCGGAAACCCTAGTTATGAACAAAGTGATAATACTCGGATCAAAACACCGAAAACATCATTTCAAAGGCTTTTTCATAGATTAACTTTGATAAAAACGTATTACAATCAGTCACCTAGTCAATCTAATCAATACAGACACTTTCACAAATTAACCTTGAACCTGACCTGAATACACACGCAAACTAAAACTCTATCTTACTCGAAAACACACAAAATCTATATATACTAACTGCACGTTCGCCCCTTTGTATGGTGCGAATGTGGAATTTTTCCACATTCGCCCACTACAGGGTACGAATGTAAATCTTCTGATCAGCATCTTTCACCTTCGCCCACTACAAAGCTTCCTTCGCCCCTTTCTTCCACTTTCGGTCCATCAGCAAACAAACTTAACACATGTTAATTAGCAAATCCAATCACTAGTCGCACTTCGTGCATCTACAAACTCCCCCTCGACTATTGATTGGATTGCCTTCGATCTTCGTCCATAGACTTGTTCATCAGATAAATCCTCAGCTGCTTCTTTTGTTCTTTTGTCATTTCAGGTTCCAACTTACGCTTAACTGGTTTAGGCACATCGGCCATCTTCACCTTCTTACCAAGTTTGGCATCCAAGTTGCTACCGGAGTTTATATCATACGCAAAGCAAACTCCGACAACTTGAGTATACTTCTTAGCCTGTTCTGCATCATTAGGATTATGATGAATCGGATTGTAGAAAAGCATGATGATGTCTTCAAATGTACAGTTTATCAACCACATAGGATCAAATACATGAACATGCTTGTATTTGTCCTTTCCATCTCTTAATACAATCACAGCTTCTGCCTTCCTCCAATCATAATACCAAAAGATAAAATCAGCACTGAAGTGTTGTGGCAAAGGCATCAAAGGAATTTTCCTCATCACTTCAGGTGCCTTATATATCAAAGTCACCCTCTTTCTTCCAGTCTTAGGATCAATATCCCTGTGAACTTTCCTTCTGGGATACTGAGGCTTGAATCTATTCCACTTCGTTCTGCTCTCCCAGACCAACTTATCAGCAAACCAACCCACAACAGTACTGTTTACAGAAGCTCCAGACATAGGGAATCTGCAAATGTCTCTGACAACCCAGTACGGTAGAGTTAGCAAATCAATGAATCTGTAGAAGTACAGAATTCCTGATTCCCATTTGACAGCTAAGCACTTCAATCTCCCCAAATATGTCCAACCGAGAGCTCTGCCTTTGAACTTCTCATTGTGAAATCTATAAAAGCTACCTTGAGCTTCAGGCTTTGGTCGGTTTTCATCCATTTCCTTCAACTTCTTTAAATATGTCTTCAATTCATCAGTCTGACTTGAAGATTGTTGCTTATCAGCACCAAACACCTTTTCAACAAACTCCTCACTTCTTTTCTTAGCTTTCTTCTTAGCTGATGTGTTTGGAATCTCTGTGAAGTCTGGAAAAACCAATTCTTCATCATTCTGTCTAAAGTATTGTGGATATTCCTCATGAGTAATATCCTCAATCTCCACTTCATCCATCTCTGGAGTATTCTTATCATCAGAGTGATTTCCAATATCCTTTTCAGGAATATCTGGAATCGACTCATCCATCATAATCTCCTCAATAGATTTCCCTACTCGCTGTGCAAGACCATCCAGAATCTCTTTAGCAACAGCAGCAGGTACTTCACCTTCTTCTAGGTCAGGATCATTATACTCCAGCTCATATCTCATATCATCAGTCTGGAAGATCTCAGCAAATCTGCCTGTGAACTCTATCGTCCATTCTCTCTTCTCCAACATATCTCTATACACCTTCTTAGCATCATCATTCAGAGATCTCACCTTTTCGTTCCAGAAGATGCTTTCATCCGAATCTACATTCCCACCTTTCTTCTTCTTTGAACTAGATTCTCCAGCATCCTTCTGAGGTGTTCTCTTTTCAAATGTGAACTTAGAAGTATCATCTCCTCCATCATCATCATCACTACTACCATCATCATCACTGCCTGATCCTTCAGCATCATCATCATCATCTTTATCACTTTTCTTACTATCCTCATCATCGCTCTTCTCATATCATCATCTTCCTCATCATCCTTTTCTTCTTCATCATCAGAAGGCTCAAAGTCGACTTGTTCTTCTTCCTTTTCTTTGTCTTCCTCACCTTCTTTCAACTTTGGTGCTTCATTATATAAACTGTCAATCAAATCACTAAGGCGTTTGTTTTTAGCCTTAAGTTCTTTGTTGTCAGCTTTGATGACTCTAATCATACTTCTGTTTCTGGAACACTTAACCTCAAGATCCTTATTATCAGCTTCAAGTTTCTTTACTTTCTGCTCGATCTCATCTTGGTTAGTCTTAGAAGCAACCACAATCTGCAGCATCTTTTCTTCATTCTGCTTAAACTTAACAATCTCGGCCTGCTGAGCTACTATCATTTTCATCATCTCATCCATTCGTTTGTTCACCTGCTTCATCACATCATCAGAAACAGTGACTTTCTTCGATTTGGATGGCTTAGCTTCCTTTGCTTTCTGCTTCTGTGGATTTTTAAACATATCTAAAACATTATCCAGTGCAACATTAAAGTCATCAACTGGTAATGATTCAACTTCTTTACTCTTTTTCTGTTTCTTGGTAACCGGTGAAGATAACTTTGATGATGTACCAGCATCAGGTATCATTTTTCCTTTCAGCAGCTGGGCTATTTCCTTCTCTCTCAACTGTTTAGTGCTTGATTTCTTTGCCATAGTCTTATGCTTTGGTTTAGGCAAATTCACTACAACAGTTTCACCTGTTTCCAATTCATCCAGGTTAATGCCCAAACTTCCTTCATCAACATCAACAGACTTCTTCTGTGATACTTCTTCAATCGTCTTGTTAAGAGATTCAGACTCACCAACCATAGTGGCCTTACGTTTGGTAGTCTTAACCCTTTCTTCATCAGAATCCCACTGTTCATCTACCTCTGTCTCTTCTGAATCAACTGAGTCTTCATCAACTAGACTCGTTCCCTTCTTCGCAGTAGTTTTCTTCCTAACAACTTGTTGCTTAGAACTCCCTTGATCAGTCTTTGCTTTGCCCTTCCCTTTGGCTCCAGCATTGACTACCTGCCTTTTTCTCTTAGTGCTTGCATCAGCGTACACTAATGGATCGTCATTATCAGAATCACTGTTGTCATGTCTTGCTTTGTTCTTGCCAGGATCAGTGTAATCCTGACTAGCCAAAGCTCCAAATAACCTTCTATGAGGTGGCTTTTCATCATCAGGCACACCTTTGTAACCTTTCATCCTCACCAACGTACGAATATTCATGTGATCTTGACCTAGGATCATAGTTGGATCCTTCTTCAATTCTGGATACTTATGGTCAAAGATCATCATGAGAAATCTTGGATATAGCATAAACTGTTTCTTCTTCAGACCCTTTAACATCTCTAACATGTGGTCTAATATCATCCCAGAAACATTGAATGGTTTGTTAAGAGTTAACGCAACCATCAATGAACTCAAACTTCTCCTTATCACGTCATATCCACCGCTCACACATCCAAAAACATGAATAATGACATGTGCAAGGTACTTGAACTGCACACTCAACTTCCCTTTATGCATAGATCCATCTGTTATCGGACCCTTATACTTCATCCTCAAAAAGCATGCTTTCTGTTCAGTCCAAGATAACTCTCTGGGATCATCACTCACTTCAAACTTAATCTGCAATGCTTCCCTGATATCTGACTCTGTCAAGAACATCTCCATCGCCTGAATTTTGCTCTTGATGATAGTTTGATTCTCCCAGAAATCGTACTTAGCATTCTTGTAGAAATCTTCAACTATATCTCTGTAGATGATTGTTGGTGTAGCTAATGCATGAACAACTCTGCTTCGCCTCAGAAACTCAACAATCCCAGTAAATTCTGTATTCTTTTCCACATCTCCAAGAAACGCACAGCAATTGTGTGACGGTTCAAATGGCCAAACACGTTGAACAACTGCTTCAGCTTCCTGTATAGGATCTGGTACAATATTTTCCACTTGAGCTTCAACGTTTTCGGATTGCTCAGCCATCTGCACATCAAAATCAGAAAAATACGTCAAAATATGAAAACGACAAAAATTGAAAATTTTAAGGTTTTTAGATTCCACATTCGCCCCTTTTATCAGGTCGAATGTGATCATTTAAGGTACGAAGGTGAAATACTTGGTACGAATGTGAAAACGTTTTCACTCAAAATTACATTCGCCCGTTATTTAACACTTTCGTCCGTTTGTTTTCACATTCGCCCGTTTTAATGGTCGAACGTGAAAACTGTTTATCCCCCAAAATTCAAAATTTTGTCAAAGTTGTTTTTAGACACTGATTTTGATTCACACATGTACTAAAATGGCCGACTAACATTTGTATACCATCAATTGTAAGAATTAATCAATCTACATTAGTTTTAAAGAGGAATTAGGATTTTGAAGCTTCAATCGATCAATCAACCCTCCAAACAATGTTATTAACCTAATTCCTTAATATATCTCCCCCTAAAACTAAAGTAGATTGATCGTATATCAAAATCAACAACTAAAAACAGTCCAATTGACCCAGAATATAAACCCTAGGTCGACGTCCTAAAAACCACGATTCTGATCTATTATGATGTCCATTACCTGTGAAATGAGGTTTAAAATGATCAGTGATTCACAATGAACAAGAAACACAAGCAAAAGAAATCTCAGCAACAAGTGTAGGTATCTTAGAAAATTTTTGGAAAAATATGAATGAGGGTCGAACCTGGTCATTGGCTTTTATAGGAGATCCACATTCGCCCGTTTATCTGGTCGAAAGTGGGTTAATTCCACATTCGCCCCAAGCGAATGGCTCGAATGTGGATACTGTTTACACGAAAGTGGAATTTGTTTAACATTCCCACATTCGCCCAAAAATAAACACCCGAATGTGAAGATTTTTCCACATTCGACCCAATTAAGGGGCGAATGTGAAATGGAAAAATCTGAAAATTTTGCCAAATCACGAATTCGATTCCCGTTCAACATTTTTCAATCCGTTAAACTTCAAAAACTCATAATTTCACTGTTTGAATGATACAAAGCCCAGATGGTTTCATCAAATCTTAGAAATTGACAATCAAACACCGTCGGTTATCTAAAATAAAGCAGAAATGCAAAAAGTTTTGGTTTTTCTGAAATTTTATCAAAACACACCTAAAATCTTTTTGGATTTTGTATCTTTTTGACAATAAAAGTAAAATGCATCAAAGTAAATGAAAGAAGTAAACAATTTGTGATATCCGGTAAGAGGATCATATCAGTTTTCTGAGAAATCTGATCACAGCGTTGATCTTTTCGATTAATATTATCTTTATAAACTGTATGTGACACGGCAATTGCTGATATTGTGGTCCACATAAGCTCACATGCAGACTATTACGCAATGCTTTAAAATGATACGAGTTAGGTGTATTAGACTAACACATTGTGGTTCCCACACACACGACATACTCCCGTATCAAGTAATTGCACAAAGCTTCGTCGTAACGCGTGATTATGCTAGAGTTATCCGTTAAAGTTACAAAGTATATAGCACAGAGGTGTACAGGTCAGCAAATAAATGCAGCAGAGTAACATGTGCATATATACTAGGTTGAGGCTGATATCAACTACTGATTTACATCAGTAAGTCAATACGATGTAATAATGATCTTTGATCAGTAAAACATGAAGTTCCTCAATTCGGTAACTTTCGCTTTTGGCACTTAAGCTCTTTTAGCAAATATTCTGATGAAACTAGGTCCGTAAATCAATACGACAAAAGTTTAATCAGAATATCCCGGATAACTAAAACATAACGACCCGAAACCTCAGATTTTGGCAATCCTATCAAACGAAATTACGGTACTAAGACCATATGCCCATGAGGTGTTCAGCCACGAACGCGTAGTTCGTTATGTTTGTATCACTAATGCACGCAATTTTTAGTCTACGAAGCCTATCAGCACATCACACATAGTCAACACACGCCTCATTATACTATACAAATCTTTAGCCTGTGTCAGATCCCCACTGATGTACTATCATTTCCTCTTTTTATCCTGGAAATCATTTTTGATTTTTCTAATTTTTAGGTCTTTTTGAATTTTTCAATGTTTTTGGTTTTTCTGATAAAATGACTCCCCCTAAAATAAAGGACATATTTTTGGGTTTTTTAATTTTTCTGAAAAACAATAAAAACTTTAAAGAAAATTTTAAACTAAAAAACGATAAACCGAGGTGCTGATTAGTCCTGTTTTTCCTTTATGTTGTTGACTTTTAAAAGATATTCAAAGTGGGATCTGTCAAAAGCTTTTGTAAACAAATCTGCACGTTGATAGTCGGTATGGATTTTGACCATATCTATCAACTCTTTAGCGTAACAATCACGGATAAAATGGTATTTAATCCGGATATGTTTCGCTTTAGAATGATTACCGGTATCTTTAGTTAATGCGATAGCGGCTTCGTTGTCACAGTGTATAGGGGTTTTAAGAAACTGCAAACCGTAATCCACCATCAGCTGTTGGATCCAGAGCACTTGCGAACAGCAACTCGAGGCTGCAATGTACTCGGCTTCACAGGTAGACAGTGCCACGGAAGTCTGCTTCTTACATTGCCAGGTGACTAACCTGCTCCCTAAAAACTGGCAACCAGCTGTAGTAGATTTGCTATCCTTATCACAGCCGCCCCAATCTGCATCACTAAAAGCAATGAAATCAAAATCATCATCATTAGGGTACCAAAGTCCTCTTGAGGGACAACCCTTCAGATATCTAAGGATACGCTTGACCGCCGTCAGATGACTTTGTTTCGGCTTCGATTGATAGCGGGCACAGAGACACGTTGCAAACATAATATCTGGTCGAGATGCTGTCAAATACATCATAGATCCGATGATTGCTCTGTATGTAAATGGGTCCGTCAGCTCCCCCTTAGCATCCACTCCAATCCCGTGATTGGGTGTATCGGGGTATCCATCGGCTTGGAATCCTCCATCTGGAACCGGCTCAAGACTTCGGATACGTATTTCGTCTGGTGAATGAAGATCCCCGTGGGTCTTTGGTCCACCTGCAAGCCTAGGAAAAACTGCATCTCCCCCATTGCGCTCATCTCAAACTTTTCCTGCATGACAGTTTCGAACTCCCTGCATAAAAGCTCGTTAGTTGAACCAAATATTATATCATCAACGTAAATCTGCACCAGAAGCAAGTCATCCCCTGATTTCTTCGTGAATAGGGTGCAATCGACGAGTCCGCGCTTAAATCCCTTTGCCATGAGGTATGTACTTAGCTCCTCGTACCACTGTCTCGGAGCCTAGTGCAAACCATATAAGGCTTTGTTCAGCACATAGACCTTATCCCGGTGGATTGGGTCCTCAAAACCTGGTGGCTGCCCGACATAAACCTCTTCTTTGACTTTCCCGTACAGAAATGCGCTCTTGACGTCCATTTGATAAACTTTGAACTTCTTATAGGAAGCAAACGCAAGAAACATCCGAATCGCTTCAATGCGTGCTACAGGAGCATAGATTTCGTTATAATCAATCCCTTCGATTTGATGGAATCCCTGCACGACCAATCTGGCTTTGTTACGAACTATAATCCCACGATCATCCTTCTTGCACTTAAACACCCATTTAGTGCCAATCTTCTTTCTCCCAGGTGGTAAATCAGTGAGCGTCCAAACCCCCAATTTCTGAAATTGTAATAACTCCTCCTGCATGGCTTCAACCCAGGCGTCCTCCAGCAAAGCGTCCTTGTATGTCCTTGGCTCTACCTGCGATACATAACACGCAAACGACCAATCATTTTGACTACCAGATTTTTGTATTTTGGCATGTAAAGCTAAAGCACCAAAATTCTCTGGCGTATTAACACTTCGCAGCTGCCCTCTTGTCATCACACTACTTCCAGGATCACCGATAACTTGCTCCAGCGGGTGAATACGATGAATCCGAGATTCCGGATGTTCAGGTACAATAACTCCCGTCTGAGTAGTCAAGTTCTCTACAGCATCCAGATCATGACCAGTGTTAGACGATGAAGCAACATCTGGAGTTGGAGTTGGGTTCACTGGTGGTGTCTCTGGTTCTTCTGCATGCTCAAGAATAACTTCTTCAAATTGTTCTTCTTCAGACTCTGAAGAGTCTAATGAAGTAGAAGCCTCTTGAAACACTTCTTCCTCTGGTACAGGAACATTGGTATCATTAGAAGCTGGTGGGGGGGTTCACGGTGATCGGACGCACCAACGGTGAAGTCGCCGCATTTTCACACTCGTAAAGTAATCTGATAACAGCTTCTTCAACCAAGCTATCTAGATTGAATGATTCAAAGAAATCTTTGTAATCAAACATCCAATCAGGACCCATCCCTTGCACATTCTGAGTATACCGTTGAACTTCCACGTTAGCCCAATCCGCCACCCGACGAGTTCGCTTGTTGTATACCCGTTTGAGCGGGGTTGCATATCCAACAAAGTATCCCTCTTCAGCTTTAGGACTAAACTTCTCGCTTGGATTCAACATCGTGCATGGTGCCCCAAAAGGTTCTAGATACTCTAAGTTCGGCTTTCGTCGGTGTAACAGTTCATAAGATGTTTTACCAAACTTCTTCACCGTTAAAACCCGATTGAGTGTATAATTTGCTGCATAAATCGCCTCGTTCCAGAACATTACCGGAAGATTTGAGTCTGCAAGCATTGTTCTAGCCGCTTCAATTAGAGTCCTGTTTTTGCGTTCAGCAACACCGTTCTGTTGTGGGGTGTACGGAGCCGAATATTCATGATGAATTCCTTTGTTTTCACAAAGTTCATCCATCTTGGCGTTTTTGAACTCCGTCCCATTATCACTCCGAATTCTCTTTATCTTTAAATTGTAAACATTCTCCAATCGAGTGAACAGAACTTTCAAGTTGTTAAAGGTGCCACTTTTATTCTGCAAACACATCACCCATGAAAATCTTGAATAGTCGTCAGTGACAACTAAACAATAAAGCTCCCCAAGATGACTTTTGCGCTTGACTGGTCCAAATAGATCCATGTGCAATCGCTCAAGTGGCATCTCAACAGAATTAACTTTCTTCACTTTGTGGGACTGTCTGTGTTGCTTCCCCTTCTTACAACTTATACACTTGTCATTCAGATGGAAATGTTTCACGTTTACTCCATCAACAAGTCCATTCTTCACAAGATGATTCATTTTTCTCAGATGAATGTGCCCCATTCTTCGATGCCACATTATCGATTCCTTCTCGGTCGCCTTGGATAGAAAACATGTTATTTGCCCCTGTGATGTCATCGCCTTGGACATATCAAGAATATAGAGGTTGTTGATACGAGGTGCCTTCAACATTACCCACTTCTTTGGAATTTTGAAGCCCGGTTTGAGAATATAGCAGGATTTGTCATCAAAATGAACAGTGAATTGTTTATCACAAATTTGACTGACGCTCAACAGATTATAGTCGATCTGCTTCACATATGAAATTCTCTCAAAGCTCACAATCCCATTACTCATGCTCCCTTCCATGGTGATGTATCCGCCTTTATTCCCAGTGAATGCAAGATCCCCGGTCATGTGGCCTGAAGCTCCACTATCAACAATACAAAGACTGCTAATAGGGCCAGCTGAAGCTCCCTGCACACGTCAAGTAACACAGTTAGTTCTTTCGGGGGACCCAAGCCTGAGTCTTGGGTCTTAGAATATCATTTTTCACAGAAATATTCTTAGAAACATTCTCAACAACATTTTGTTTTAGATCAATCTTTTTAGAATTATTCAAAATAGTTTCCTTTTTCTCATTGGATTTTGAAGTAGAGGCACCTGGAGAGCCATTTGGTGTCCAAGATTGTTCAGGCCTTTTCAAGATGCGAATCTGAGATTTTGGGTTCTCAGTTGGTTTCTGAACATTGTTCGCAAAGGAAACTTTCTTGGTTACCTTATCTGATTTAACAGACTTAGGTCCAACATTTGACTTGACAATAGGTTTTGGTGGAACCCTTTGCCTATCATTTGTTGTGTTCACCACTGGTTTTCTCCATGAGTGTTCCATAGCAATCCGATTTCTGCGATCATACTGGAATGGACGATTGTTCCTCGTTTGATAAAAATTGTTTTGATTATAAAACTGTTGTTGTTGAGGAACAACTCGTCTATGTGGTGGAATGTAATGATCTATCGGCTTCCTCATGGAATTCCTCACTTCAACTTCGTGCCTCTTATGTCTAACATACGGGCAGTGAGCAAGTAAATGCCCTCTCTCCCTACATTTAAAGCATGCACAGTATTCTTCAAAAACATTAGGAGCATTCGGTTGAGAAAATGATCGAACAGGATACTGATCATTATACTGTTTGTTCCTCAAACTCTCAGGGAGTGGCCCTTTTGAGTAAGCAGGCTCATGAAAACCGTTTGCTTTGTTTTTGGGTTTAATGAACTCTGTGACATGAACCTTTGGTTCTTGTGGAACATCCAAAAACAGTTTCTTTAAAATGGCCGGTGGAATTTCATTTGTTCTCTCATGTTTTGGGAACCAAATGGTGCTTTCTTGCCAGATTTTATCAATTTTAGCATAGTTAACATTTTTTATTGGAAATTCCTCGTCAGAAATGATCTTATCGGATCCTCCCATTCGATAAAACACCTTGACCGGTTTGTCACATGGTTCATTCTTAACATTTTTCTCAATTTCTTTCTTAATCACATTCTTTTCAGACTTTTGCTCACGATGTGAGTTTGCCATCAGATGCACATGCTGAGATGATGACACTGGTTCATTAGTAATGATGTGATTTTCTTTTGGAATTTCACATGCATTAGCATTTTGATAATCACCAGAATCATCACTCTCAGAGTCTGAGTCAACACTTTCAGCTGTAACACCCTCATCATTTAAGCCTAAAATCGGCCTCACATCGGAATGTGGATCACCAATACTCGAGGTATTAGATTCAGTTTCCGATGATGAGTCTGATTTTACCGAACTTCCGGTGTCACTTGATGACAATTGTGATTTTCAAAAAGCACCGGAGATGGTACAGACTTATAGTTAGTGGTTTGGTCATCAATGATGTGGTCTACAACATAAGCAATGTGCTTATAGATCTCCAACTTCTTATTGACTTTTTCTACAAAGCACTTGATGGCGGCCATTTCCAATTTAGTATTCTCAATTTCATTAATATAGTTATTAATTGCAAGTTGTTTTAATGAAAGAGTATTTTTCAAGTCAGAAATGTCCTTTTTATATCCATCAAGTACTTTGTTGAAAGCATTCAACTCTTTGCGAGTAGATTGACAGTTGATGATAGCACTATCACGTTGAACGCGAAGTTCTTTGTTTTCATCTGTCAATCTATCACATGTTCCACAATATTTATCACTAGTAACATCAGTGCTAGATTCAGAACTTACAGGTTTAGGAGGTTCTGTCATGGCCATCAAAGCAAAATGAGCTTCCTTTCCAGCGAAAAACTTGGAATAATCAATTTTGGTGAAAGCATCATTAGCAATGCACGACTTCCTTGTCTTCAGAAAATCCGCTTCTGCTAGCAACTGGTCAATATCATCATCCAAAGAGGTAACACTCGCTTCTGCATCTGACTCACTGTCTGAATCTGAATAAACCGATTCACACTCCTCAGGAACATCAGAAACTGTGTCTATCACCACTCCAGAATTAGCTTCCTCAGCTTTAACCTCAACAGGCTCAGTCTCCACTTCCACTTTAGCCTCAGATTCATCAACTTCAACCTCAGTTTCTTCTTTCTTATCAACTATCACCGACTCCTCAATATCAACCTGTCGGGCAACACAAGCCACATTTCCACCAGTTGTGATCTCCTCAACACCTATCTGCATCCCAGACCAGTCAAACCGTTCATCCTGTTGAATCACCAAAGCTTGATTCTGATTTGTATTCTGTTGTGTCTCATTTGGTGTAGTAATTGGTATGACGGTTCGGTTAGTGTTGGTTGGTGATTGGTTTTGAGTCTGGTTTGTTGTGTTTGGTTGTCTGTTCTGGTTGTTGTTAGAGGTGTTTTGTCGGTTTTGGTAATTGTTTTGGTAATTGTTTTGGTTTTGATAGTAGTTGTTACTTTGGTAAGAAACTTGGTTTTGGTTTTGTTGTTGACGGTTCTGGTAGCTAGCATTGAAAGGGTTTCTATTACCTTGTTTCGGTGGCTGGGTGCATTCTCGTTTAAAGTGACCTTTCCCTCCACAATTAAAACAAGTTACCTTCTCCTTGTTGAACCCGTAGGTTGTGTTTGGAGAGGTTCCCAAATCAGATCTACCCGTTTTCTCAATAAATTCCGTTGCCCTTCTCATAATACTCGCAAAAGCCCACTGGATATCAATCAGTTCCATCTCCTCCTTATCAATCTGTGCATAGTCCTCATTGGTCAAGTTATTGTTACCAATTTGACTTGAAACCAACCCATTGTAAGATGAAACCATTGCAGAGACTAGTGCAATATGTTGTTGAGCAACTTCAACAGTTACATTGCCCAGATTAGAAGTCTCCAAAACCACCGGTTGTTGACTGGGTTGAGTCATTGGGTTCATGTATTGTGTTTGTTGAGGTGGTTGTTGTGATTAGCTTGCAGTATAGAATGTTGCTTGCTGCATTGGAGAGAATGGTGAAATGTATGAATTAGTATATTGTTGTTGTGGTGGAGGTGGTGTGTATGATGGTTGTGAGTAGGATGAGGTTTGTGCGATGTAGTTGATGGTTGGTTTTGGTGGTTCCATAACATTGGAGATACAAGCAACATGTGGTGCCACAATTCCTCCTGAACTGGAGTTTCCAACTGGTGCTGAAGTTCCTCCAAAATATAAACTCGGATTCTGAGGAATTTGTGATCTTTTAGCTTTCCTCTTTCCCTCAAGCTTTTTGTTCTCCAGCTTCTGCACAAATTCGTTAATGGTCCAGAATTTGTAAGCATCCTTCTCTTTGAGAACTTCCACATGCTAATCCCAATAAGGTGGTAAAGCATCTGCAAACTTGTCCACTAAATCTGTCATAGGAATCTGTATACCATAACTAGAAAATCCAGTTAGCAAATGACAATACCTAGGAGTTAATTCTTTTAGAGTTTCATTTCCAACATAAGTAAAATTCTCAAACTCCTTTCGTAACTCCTCCATCCTCAACCTTCTCGTCTTCTCATTCCCATCATGCCTATTCTTGAGTACATCCCACAGTTGCTTAGATGTAGTGCATGTTCCAAACTGATGCAGTAAGTCGTTGGTGATCGCCTGAGTCAACTGGGAATAGGCTTTCTTCTCCACATCAAACTTTTTTTTCTCCTCCTCTGACATGCTCTCCAAAGGAACTGGTTCACCGGTGTTCTCCAAAATCGGTGCAGTGTACCCTCTAGCAATCATCCTCCATGCCTCTGCACCCTCCACTCCCATGCCTTCCAGATGGATCTTAAACTTTTTCTGCCACTGATTATATTCTTGCATATCCATGAGCTTAGGTGGCCGATTTCCACTACCTGAAGATAAGTCATTTATTATTGTGGAAATAGCATTGGTAGTTTGAGTATTTACCACCGCTGCTGCTACACCCCAATAGTCAGGTTGTGGTGCTGGAGGTGCAACATTCTGAGGCATCGAGCTAGTCATTGCTATGTAATTAAGCGGTTGCGAAGACTGTGTACTCGTCTTTTGTGCTGCCACTAACCATGGGTCCATCACTTGCTGTTGTGGTTGTGTCGTTGCTGGTCTCGGGGTGGTCGGAAAATTCCACATAATGTGCACGTACTTCGAAAATCACAATACTTAGAAAATTTTCCAAAACCAGATCTAGGTTCGCCCAAACTGTTCTACGTTCGTCCCTTTTAGTCCACTTTCGTCCAAATAGTGACACACGAAGGTAGAATATGAACAGAATGTAGAATATCAAAATCTAATTTTCACTTTCGTCCAAACTCACTTAGGTTCGACCAGTCTAATTCCACGTTCGCCCGCCCGACGAATCGAATGTGGATAATCTTACCCGAAAGTGAAAAATTCAAACTCAAACTTCCAGATTCGACCAAAAGTAACCTACGTTCGACCAGAAACAACTCACTTTTGCCCACTCTAGGTCAGGTTCGCCCACAGCAAGTCACATTCGCCCATTTTACTTTTGAAAAATGGTTACACTTTGAAAAACGGTTATTTTGATCTCTGATTTTTAAAAGTTTATGGATTTGAATGATCTTTATCAGGTTTTGATTCGGAATTGATTTGGAACAACTTTAATTCTTGGAAAACTTGATTTTATCCACAAATTCAACTCTAAATCAATCAAAAACACTCAAAAACCATTTTCATTCAAAAACAGATGTATTTTGACCAAAATTATGTCCAAATCAGCTCTGAGTTTATCAAATTTGTTGTTGTATGATCTGTATGGCTCTGATACCACTTTGTAATTGAAAGATTTTAGCTAAAACAGGAAGATATGATCATACAAGTCACAAAACCAGGTGCGGAAACCCTAGTTATGAACAAAGTGATAATACTCGGATCAAAACACAGAAAACATCATTTCAAAGGCTTTTTCATAGATTAACTTTGATAAAAACGTATTACAATCAGTCACCTAGTCAATCTAATCAATACAGACACTTTCACAAATTAACCTTGAACCTGACCTGAATACTCACGCAAACTAAAACTCTATCTTACTCGAAAACACACAAAATCTATATATACTAACTGCACGTTCGCCCCTTTGTATGGTGCGAATGTGGAATTTTTCCACATTCGCCCACTACAGGGTACGAATGTAAATCTTCTGATCAGCATCTTTCACCTTCGCCCACTACAAAGCTTCCTTCGCCCCTTTCTTCCACTTTCGGTCCATCAGCAAACAAACTTAACACATGTTAATTAGCAAATCCAATCACTAGTCGCACTTCGTGCATCTACAATATGTGTGTTTTTTATAAAACAGAAAAGTAGGGGATGAGAGAAAAATATTTGAAGTTAGTAAAGCTAACTTTGAGGGGGAAGAAACAACTGATTACAAAAATATGTAAAATTAAGTTAAAATCTCACTAAATCTAGACAAATCTGACTAAGTCGAGTCAAAATCTAGGAACATATGAGAAAATCTGGACTAAAAAAGGCAACAAAATGAATTTTTGCGTAGTTCATGGACAATCTTTGACTTTTGGAGTCAACTTAACTTCTCAAAGGTTAAATTTGAAAGAATAATGTCATTAGACATTTGGATGTGGATGTTACTAGCCCTATCCCAAGAGATGAGGATGAACCAAGGTCTCTAAGCCCAAACTTAGTTACCTTGGGTACATTTAAGGCTGCTACTACTCATTTACCATCCAGGGGTGGATCTGAGGACAGAAGTAAAATAGCTAAGACCTTAAATGTGGCAACTACTGATGAAGTCTTTATGCCTGAGGTAGGAAATCCTCAGTACCAAGAAAAAGAGGTCCATGAGACAACTAGGTTGGGCCTAGCTCATGGTACAATTGATGATGTCCTCATTGAGGATCATGTCAGTGATTCAGATGATTCCATTAGTTTGGATGATGAATCAAATGTAACACCCCAACCGATGTCGGAAACATCGAAGTGTCACGTATGGATGATTGTTCAGTAGCACATGGTAATCAAGTTTTAAATAAGTATTTATTCCAAATAAAATATCCAATTTTGAAATACATGACAAAGTCTTGAATGAAATCTACTACATCAAACAATCAAACAAAGCTTAAAACTTCAAATAACTCCTCATGTTAGCTTTAGACTTCAAGCATCAGTATTTCCTGTTGAGTTTGGAAAAATGGGGGGGTCAACTAGAAGTTGGTGAGAATACATAAGCCAAGTTAAGCAATAAGTTTTAAAAGAATAAAAGTTTAGCAATTCATATGTCTAATGTAAGTTTAAGTCTACATGAATAAACAACAAGTATAGTATGCACATAATCAATCCTCCGACAAAGTTTAGGTCCATCCCACATCCACGGTTCACCTTATATAACGTTGGAACAATAACGATCACCCGCGCTCCCCATAAAAGATGATCAACGAATCTGGGTGGGGTTGTCAATCCAATAGATCTATCATTGTATACCGCCGGCTTGATCAGGGTTAATGATTATGCAAGTTTAAGTTTAAGTCTAATAGTTTTGTCTAAGTCATGTGGCATCAAAGATTACAACTAGACATGTATAAAGAATTGCTTAAGTATAAAGTTTCAAGTATAAAAAGTTGCATAAACAAGGTTACGTAAACTCACCTTAGCAAAGTATCAAGTCCTTTGTAATAGAATAAATGTGGTCCAAACGTTGCCAAGTATTACCCTATGTATAAAGTAATAAATAAGTCTAAGTTTTTCTAGTCTACAAGTATTTCTAGGGTTTCTAATTTGGGGATCGATAATTGATGAATGATTAATTTAGAATAATTGTTAATGATTTAATAAATAAAGATCTAATTAATAAAAAGATTTTTAACCAATCTTAATGAAAGGTAGTTGTATTATAATGTAATAAATGTGAAATTAATTTTTATAAAATTACTTTCTTAATTTAATGAATATATATATACATTAATACTTATTTGTCAAAATATAGACTTAATATTTAAAAATATTAAAATTTATAAATTTCGAATCAAAAAAATTATATTTCTGACCTAAATGATTAAAAATTATTTATGTGAAATTTTGATGTAAATATAATGAAAAATGAATTATTTATGATTTATTTATTATTAAAATAACAAAAATCGATTAAGAATATTAAATGAATGATTTTTCTGAAATAAAATTTATTTCTGGAACATTTATTGATTTATAAGTTTGAAATAATTTTTGTGGGATTTTATAAACTCGTTTTGATATTTTTATAGAATTTTGAAGTTATAAATGAATAAACTTGTAATATTTATAATATATAGTAAATAAATAATTTTCAAAAAAACTAAAAGTTGGGTAATAAACTTCATCATCAGAATGACCTAAAATAGTTTTTGTGGAATTTATAAACCATGTTTAGTATTTAAAATCTATTTTTAAAAATAATATTGAATATATAAGTATAAAAGAAATGCAAAAAAAAAGGCTGCATGGGCCAAGGCTCGAACCCGAGTCCTTGGCCGGTTTATAGGTTTTAAAATCACAAGCCATACCAACTGGTCTGACCCTGAGAACAAGTTTTATCAAGATTCAATTGTAGGTATAGGTTAATTGAGTTAGTTTATAATTATTGAAAATAGATTAAAAAAATTACGCGTGCCAGGTCTCGAACCCACGGCCACACAGTTGGACAGAAAACATCACAACCATCTGATCTACCTCAGTGGTTGTTTAACTTTGTTGTAGAAGACTTTTTAATACAAACGTGCACTGCAACATTATCCCCAAATAACTAAGAATCAACCTTAGATTTTCTAATAATCTTTAATAACAAACAATAGCCTCTGATTTATTGGGGCTATTGTTTGTTGATGGCCGATTAACAAAACACAACAAACAATTGATGCTTACAGTGAGGATTAATGCCCGATTGATTCGAATAAGCTTGAAACCAAAAATGCGATTAAAACAGGATTAAAGAGTGTGTTATAACAGAAATTGATAGTGGGAAATGAATTTTCGGTGGTATTAGGCCCTAGGGAAGAGTCCTATTTATAATAATTATAACGAATTGACTGTTATTGATTTTGAATTCAAAAGAACGAGTCGCACGAGATTAAATGGACTTTCTGGTTTGTTTTAGTTAGAATTCACAGTAGGATAGGGCCGATAATAGTGTCAACAAACTTCATTCAAAAGATTAACAGATAATTGGCACGAATTGTTGGTTAATTGGGCGATCTGTTGTGGGTGTTGACTTTCTAAGTCAACTGATATGTTATAAACAAACCTTATGTTTAAAACGTGTAGGACTTAGAACACATATAGGCTCGTGGCTCAGCTGGTTGATAACTTGTTTGCCCTTGTGGTGGACACAGGTTCGAGTCCTAGTCTACACATTTTATTTTTTTGAACATTTCACATATTAAACTTTATTATTATATATATATATATATATATGATTATATAAGTCCGAAAATGATACAAAATATTTTTTTTAAAACGTACTAAACATCGGGAATCCAACGATTTTATTAAATAACTATTAGTTGAAGGTGTTTAAAACGTATATTGTTTAAAACCAACACATTTTTATTAATCAAAATTTCTGGGAAATTGTGCGATGTTACATCAAACATTCCACAAAATGAATTGACGGCTAACTGTGAAGGTCCTAAATCCAATGTTTCTGTACTCAAAGATTCAGTCACAAAGGATCAAGTTAAAGACCACTTGAGCCCTAATTCCCCTAAAGTGGCATCCCCAGTTCATACTAAGGATCACCCCAAAACTCACCCTCCACAATCAAAGCCTACCCAATTCTCTGGGTCATCTAGCATAGACCTGAACAATCTATGCAGCCCAATAGGTCCCTTATACCAGATGGTTCATCAACTGATATCCTTTCATCTCCAAACATTTACAACTGCTATGGAGTTGAAGAACAAAACTCAAATGGAGATGATCAATAATGCAATGGATCACACGCTTGGGGAGTTGTCCAGAAGAATAGAAGATAATATAAGACAACTAGCCCACTTAACTGGTGTGAAACCTCCTGCTCCTTGGTTTCTAGAAGTGGATGAAGCCAAAAAAGGGTAGAAGTCCAAGGAACCTAAAATTGTGTCTCTTGAAGCTGCAAAAAGAGCTAGAGAAGAACAAAATCTCAATGATGCTCAAAAACAGACTACCATAACAAGACAAGAAAAAGCCTTAAAAGAAAGAGCAGAATGGTATGAAAAACAAGAGAGAATCCTTAGAGAAAAAGCTGAAAAGTCTTCCCAAGGCCATATTGGAGAAACTGCTGAAGACCTTCCTGAAAGTACTAAAGACAAACCTTCATTAGTTGGTATTCAGACCAACCCTTCAGTAGTTCACACTCCCTTTACCAAAGTAGAAGAAGCTTCTAAGGCAACTGAACCAATCCCAGCTGAAATTCCAAAGCCTTTACCCACTTCCAAAGTTGTGCTAAACCCTACTCCTATTTCATTCTTAGAAGAACAGATTGAGCAGAGTTTAATAGCAGCAAAGAAGAAGGCTATGGAAGATGAGGCATGGAACAGCCTAGAAGCAAGGGATGACTTAAGCTTAAATGATAAGCTGAAAGCTTATGAAAGAAAACTGAGTGAATTAGAAGAAGCTGACAGAATTGTTGAAGAAGATAAAAGGCAACAACTGATGAACTACATATGCAAACACGGCAAAACAAAGAAGCATGCACTCAAAGGGCTCTCAACCACTGAACTAACAAGAAGGGCACAGTTTGTATCTGACAAGTTGGCCACAGAGAAAGAAAGGAAAGAGAAAAGAGCCCAAATAATTCAAGAATTGGCAGAGAATGACTATGGTTCAAAAGCTCAACTGTCTAGGTGGAAAGAAGACATTCTTATGGACACCTATAATAGATTCAAGGCCAAACAAACGACTAACCCAGAGAAGTTTAAAACTTCTAAGTTTTCACAATCCTCAGTAGTTGTAACTTCTGATCATTCAAGAAGACTCCTAAGGCCTACTGCTGCCAAGAAAAAGTCAGAGGAACCAGTCAAAACAACAAGCTTCAAAATGGTGCTACTAGAAGGAAACACTGTGGTACATGATGACTTTGTTGTTGAAGAAAAGCCTCTACTTACCCAATTCAGGGATCCTTCTACATTTGCCTATCAACTACAACAAACTATACAAGAAAAACAGCATACCAAGGTAATCACTGAACATCATCTTCTTACTCCTAGTGATCAGCCTAATATTGCTAACATTGAAAAGTGAAGGAAATCCCACCTGATAGTCACTGAAATAAAAGACATTCTACAATCAGGATCAAACCAAGAAAAGGGCATTGTCCGTTATACTTTAGACTTTGACCAATCTAAAGTAAACATAGTGAAATGGTCATTCACTTCACTGATACAAACTCAGTGAAAGTGACAAGATGAGATCGTTCAAGCAAGGTCTTTAAAAACATGAAAGAATTGAAGAAACTATCTTCCAAAGACCTTCTTACCATTCAACATCTTGAGCCTGAACAAGGATCTCTTACTGAGCAACAAGCTCTCCAACTCAAGGTCTCCATCGGTACGGAAATATGGAAGATACTTGAAGACAGAAAAAGAAATAAAGATTAGATAAGGTTTTGGCTTCATCAATACAAGGGCAGATTGTAAGGACAAAGAGGATTGACGAAACCACTTTTGTTACCTTAGTCTAATTCATATTCTGCAATATTATTCTAAGTACAGAAACTGCTAAAGAAGAAGATTGAAAGTACTGATGAAGAAGATATCAAGTAATGAAGAGTAAAGATCATAAGTTCTGAAGACGAAACCAGACAACTCTCTGAAGAACTACTGAAGACAAACTACTCATTAGTAGTTTGTCACTCATCAACTGTTTTAATGGAATCTTCCCACCGCCTTTATACTTCAGTACTTTAGTATTATATTGTTTTGTTAAAGTCTTTGTTCAAGTTCCAATACTACAGCCTGTTGTGGTATTGTTTAGTATTATCTTTTAATCAACTTGTATGTATTTACTAGTCTATAAATAGATGGGTTAATCCCACTATTTTAGACATTGATTTTATACGAATCCTTCAAAGGCTTTTAATAGAAAAACCATTTCATATCTGAGAATCTTTCACAACACTTATTATTGTTATATGCATTCAATTGCTTGGATTCTCATTAACTACTTTAGTTCATTAAATCCAGGGGGAGTAATAACTCCTGTTAAAAAATGAAACTTTAACTTGAACACATTACTTATTCTGCTGTGCAATCTGCTTTGATATATTTATTAAACACAAGTGTTCATGAATAAGAACTGTTAAATAAGAAACTGATCCAACAAAGACTATACCTCTGACTAAACCCATGAATAAGGGATGTTTGAAGGATATGAAGTCCTGGGTGTATGATCCAACTACCCGATCCGCTATTATTGTGTGAAAATTTGATGAATACAAAATCTTTGATGCTAAGAATCTGATGTCGTTGCATAAGGAAGATATCTATGTGTTGGTGCAACATCAGATTCAGTGTGATCCAAACTATTAAACTTGTGCTAAATCATTCACTGGAGCAGTTGCTCAAGTGATATATTTTGGATTAGGGGCTGATTAGAGGAGTAAGGTGGAGACCAGAATGTTTGGTCCTTTCATTGGAAAATCACCTGAAGAAATGCAAGCAGCACTGGAGAAACAGAAGAAAGAAGCAGACAAGAAGAAAAAGAGGGCAGCTGGGAAACGTGGCAAGAAGTATTGTACTTGTACCAAGAAGACACAAACCTAGGGGATATTGTAGCGCCATAATTTAGAGGTTTACGTCTGTCTTGGCCCATTAGACATTTTGGGTAGTTTGGTCTAGTGGGTTAGTGGGTTTCGGCCTTTGGGCCATCGTATGAGAACCGCCCTATGCATCTATAAATAGGGGGTTCCTAGAACATTTTGGGTTGCTTGTGGTTTTACTAGTTTTTGTTTTCTTGCTCTCTTGTACTCGAATTCAGTGTACCAGATGAGAATCCGGTTACGGACCGAACTCGCGGATCGATTACGCGTAACAACTCGTTTCAGACGGGGAATTCGAGACGAGACAGAAATATAACGATAACAACGTCATCACAGATTCGTATTACTACAGAAACGGTTACAGACACTGTCATCAGTAGGATAAACATCAATCTCGTGGCCGGGGGAGGTTGGGCATAACCTCCCCCTTGAGAGCATTCAAAGCATAAACTCAAATCACCAAATGATAACAAACACATGAGATTGCTATTTATAGTACAAAACCCAGTTTCAGGTTCGCCCAGTTGATATGGACGAATGTGGAGCATTTCCACATTCGCCCATTTGTAATGGTCGAATGTGGAAAGCTTCCACATTCGCCCCATATGGATAGGTCGAACTTGGCTTGTGTTTTGTCCTATATTTTACAAATGCGTCAGATCCATAAAATGCCCTTATGGATCACCACAATCTCATGTAACACTATACCTAGACTCAACCCTAGTCTATTCGACAGTGACGTCCACAGAAAGTGCATCAACAATCTCCCCCTTGGACGTTGCTGGCGAATCCACAAAAACTCTTGCACATCAACAGTCAGAAACACAGTTCTCCCCCTCAATACATGCACCATTGCATTGAGTTAGAAATACAATATCCTTCGTGAACCGACCAAGTAATGCACTACGGACCCTCAGCATCAATACGCAGGAAGTCAGCTAGACCACGTATATCATTTGCTCCAGATCACCTAGTTACGCCAATGTGAAGTCGACAAAGTAATGCACTGCAGTCTCGTAGCATCAGTACCCAGGGATGTCATCTTGACCAAGTACATCACGCGCAATCCAACTAGCCTGATAAGACCCCTACTAGAAGGATTCCATACTGACCGATCAGATATTCAACATAACACGTAGATACCACCACTAATTTACGTCTCATATCTGCACTTAACCTTTGCATCACCCTACACACCAACTGGAGAAGTCTAACTGTCAGTATCCAATTAAACATCTCAAATGTGACTATGTGCAAAACAATCCACTCGAACATTAGTATTTCTTAGAAATTCTTCATCTGTGCTGACTGTGATTGCATTAACACATTCTTCTCTTTTCCTAGCATCTTCAGTCAATGATTGTTGAAGTATCAGACACAACATTACATCAACAATCTCCCCCTTGACTGATGCTTCATCAAGTTTCTCTGAGATCCCGTATAATCAATCAATCATGTTCTTGAGTAACTTCATCTGTTCGGCAGAATACAAGCCGTAGACGAGTGGATCAAGCCATCAAAAGTTTTCAGCACTTGAAACTTTCGTTGAACCTACGTGCCTCATGACTCCTCCTAGGATACCTCATTACTTTCAGAACATTGAAATCTCAGACTTGATTTCCTTCTTCTTAACAACTCTTCAGAACAAGTTCCTTCAAACATACAGGAACTGGGTTGACTGTTCTCTTCATGCGGAATAAAAATCTGTTCTGTTTTCTGGCCCAAAATAGTCATTTGAATCTGATTATATCATACTGGTGATTCTCATGACTACCCCACATTAAAACTGTTTCATCATCATCAATTCTTCAATCAACTTGGGTAAACCTCATCACCATTCTGCCGAAAATCTTCAAAAATACCATAACCAAATTTTCGATAGAAAATTTTCGAAATTTTTAGGCCCTAAATTCTACATTCGCCCCTGGTACCTCTACATTCGCCCAAATCTACTGACCCGAAGGTAGAATGGTAACCAGAATGTAGAATATCAACTAAAGCATCCTCACTTTCGCCCAAAAATTTCACCTTCGTCCACTATGATTCCACGTTCGCCCGCCCGACGAACCGAATGTGGAATCTGTCACCCGAATGTGAAAATTGACACAACACAATTCCAGGTTCGCCCAAAACTTCTCCACGTTCGTCCAAAAAGTGTTACCTTCGCCCAGTAACATTTCACATTCGCCCACCCGACTCTCTAAAAGGGGCGAATGTGCAGACTGCATGTGTTCTTGATCAAAATTTTCTTCGAATCAGTCCACAATCACTCTAATCCTTTGAATTTGATGATGAAACTTGTTCAGAAAGGTGCGGAAATGAAAACCTAACCCTCGAATTCACAAAAACATGGAAAAATCACATGATTTCGGGTCCAATTAAGAATCTAGGGTTTCTAGGGTTTCAACCTTTCAATCAAAATCTGAATTTTACGTCTGAAAACAGTAAAAACGAGCTGTGATTGATTCAAACGACTGTTAGATCGTTCAAATCGGTACCACGGCTCTGATACCAATTGAGAATCCGGTTACGGACCGAACTCGCGGATCGATTACGCGTAACAACTCGTTTCAGACGGGGAATTCGAGACGAGACAGAAATATAACGATAACAACGTCATCACAGATTCGTATTACTACAGAAACGGTTACAGACACTGTCATCAGTAGGATAAACATCAATCTCGTGGCCGGGGGAGGTTGGGCATAACCTCCCCCTTGAGAGCATTCAAAGCATAAACTCAAATCACCAAATGATAACAAACACATGAGATTGCTATTTATAGTACAAAACCCAGTTTCAGGTTCGCCCAGTTGATATGGACGAATGTGGAGCATTTCCACATTCGCCCATTTGTAATGGTCGAATGTGGAAAGCTTCCACATTCGCCCCATATGGATAGGTCGAACTTGGCTTGTGTTTTGTCCTATATTTTACAAATGCGTCAGATCCATAAAATGCCCTTATGGATCACCACAATCTCATGTAACACTATACCTAGACTCAACCCTAGTCTATTCGACAGTGACGTCCACAGAAAGTGCATCAACACCAGACGACTCTTAGAAGTCGTGTGCACTTTTGCAATACAATCATTCGGCTTTCATTTCTTCCTTGTTCTTCTTACATTCAATCTTGTTTTCCGTACTCGATTGGATGTGTTTGATACCCCGGAGAGGATTCTGGACTTACAATTTCATCTGAACGTCCGAGAAAAAAAGTCTACCACAGACTTTATTTTTTATGAAAGATGACACAGGGAAGGCTTTAGAGAAAAATAAAATCACTAAAACGTTGGGTTATATATTTGTTGTAGGATAAAGGTCTTAATCCATAAAAAAATGCATATTGATCTTGGTAATTTAATAGCAAAAAATAATGTTTTATTTCATATATAACTTTGTAAGCGAAAGATTTTATATGAAACAGGATTAATTGATCATACAAGTCACAAAACCAGGTGCGGAAACCCTAGTTCTGAACAAACTGATAAAACTCTAATCAAAACACAATCAACATCATTTTCAAAGCTTTTTCATAGATTAACTTTTTTAAATATTCAATTACAATCACACACACGTTAATCTAGAACACTTAAACACTTTCTCAAAATCACCTATAACCTGACTCAAACACACACTCCAACTAAAACTCTCTATAACTCACAAATACACAAATTCTATATATAGTGTCTGCACGTTCGCCCAGTAAGTATGGTCGAATGTGGAATTCTTCCACATTCGCCCACTACTTTGGTACGAACGTGTATCTTCAGTCAGGTTCCTTCTACATTCGCCCATAATGTCTTCACCTTCGCCCCTTTCTGTTCTACATTCGCCCATAATTCCACATTCAACCCATCAGCAATCTTTCTAACATATGTTAACTTTGTAGATCCAATCACTAATCGCATTTCGTGCATCTACAAACTCCCCCTCGACTATTGATTGGATCGTTTTCTGTCTTCGTCCATTGCTTTGTTCAACAAGTAGATTCTGAGCTGTTTCTTTTGCTCTTTTGTCATTTCCAGCTCCAACTTTCTCCTCACTGGTTTCGATACGTTAGCCATCTTCACCATTTTTCCAAGCTTAGCATCCAAGCTACTCCCCGAGTTTATATCATACGCAAAACAAACTCCTACAACTTGAGTATACTTCTTTGCTTGTTCAACATCGTTAGGCTCATGATGAATCGGATTGTAGAAAAGCATGATGATGTCTTCGAAGGTACAGTTAATCAACCACATAGGATCAAATACATGAACATGCTTGTATTTGTCCTTCCCATCTCTCAACACAATCACAGCTTCAGCCTTTCTCCAATCAAAGTACCAAAATATAAAGTCAGCACTGAAATGTTGCGGCATAGGCATCGAATGTATCTTTCTCATCACTTCAGGTGCTTTGTAGATCAAAGTTACCCTCTTCAGACCAGTTCTAGCATCAATATCTCTATGCACTTTCCTTCTGGGATATTGAGGCTTGAATCTATTCCACTTCGTTCTACAATCCCAAACTAACTTGTCTGCACACCAACCGACATGTGTATTATTCACTGAAGCTCCATACATTGGGAATCTGCAAAGATCTCTGACCGCCCAATACGGTAGAGTTAGCAAATCAATGAATCTGTAGAAGTACAGAATTCCTGATTCCCACTTGGCAGCTAAACACTTCAATCTACTCAAATAAGTCCACCCGAGAGCTCTGCCTTTGAACTTAGCATTATGAAATCTATAGAAACTTCCTTGAGCTTCAGGCTTCGGTCGGTTTTCATCCAATTCTCTTAACTTTTTAAAGTAAGTCTTCAATTCATCAGATTGACTTGAAGATTCTTGCTTATCAGCTCCAAACACCTTCTCAACAAACTCTACACTCCTTTTCTTTGCTTTCTTCTTTGCTGAAGTGTTTGGAATCTCAGTGAAGTCAGGAAATACCACATTTTCATCATTCTGCCTGAAATACTGTGGATATTCCTCATGTGTAATATCTTCAATCTCCACTTCATCCATTTCTAGAGTATTCTTATCATCTGAGTGATTTCCAATATCCTTTTCAGGAATATTTGGAATCGACTCATCCATTACAAACTCCTCAAATGATTTCCCTACTCTCTGTGCAAGTCCATCAAGAATTTCTTTTGCCACAGAAGCAGGTACTTCACCTTCCTCTAGATCAGGATCGTTATATTCCAGTTCGTATCTCATGTCATCAGTCTGGAATATTTCAACAAAACGTCCTGTGAACTCTATCGTCCATTCTCTTTTCTCTAGCATATCTCTGTAAACTTTCTTCACGTCATCATTAAGAGATCTCACTTTCTCATTCCAAAAGATACTTTCATCCGAATCTACATTCTCACCTTTCTTCTTTTTGGAACTTGATTCTCCAGCATCCTTCTTTTGTGGTCTCTTTTCAAATGTAAACTTTGAAGTGTCATCTCCTCCTTCATCATTATCACTATCACTACTACTATCATCGTCTTTCTGACTCCCAGACCCTTCTGCATCATCATTATCATCTTTCTTACTATCCTCATCATCACTTTTCTCAGACTCCTCATCTTCCTCATCATCATCTTTCTCTTTATCAGAATCAGAAGGTTCATAGTCTACTTGTTCTTTTTCTTTCTCCTTATCTTCTTCACCTTCTTTCAGCTTGGGTGCTTCATTATACAAATTATCTAACAAATCACTAAGGCGTTTGTTTTCAGCCTTTAGTTCTTTGTTATCAGCCTTAATCACCTTAATCATGCTCTTGTTCTTTGAACTTTTACCCTCAAGCTTCTTATTCTTAGCTTCAAGCTTCTTAACTTTCTACTCAATCTCATCTTGATTGGTCTTTGAAGCAACCACAATCTGAAGCATTTTCTCCTCATTCTACTTGAACTTAGCAATTTCAGCCTGTTGAGCTACTATCATCTTCATCATCTCATCCATCTTCTTATTCACTTGCTTCATAACATCATCAGCAACAGTGACTTTCTTGGATTTGGATGGCTCAACTTCCTTAGCTTTCTCTTTTCTGAGGCTTCCTGAACATATCCAAAACATTATCCAGTGCAACATTAAACTGATCAACTGGTAATGTTTCAGCCTCTTTTGTCTTTTTCTGCTTCTTTGTTACTGATGAAGACAGCTTTGATGATGTACCAGCATCGGGTATCCGTTTCCCTTTCATCAGTTGGGCAATCTCTTTTTCCCTTAACTGTTTAGTGCTTGACTTCTTTGCCATTGTTTTATGCTTTGGTTTTGGCAAGTTCACTACAACAGTTTCACCTGTTTCCAATTCATCCAGGTTTATACTCAATCCTCCTTCTTCAACATCAACAGACTTCTTCTTATGTTGAACTTCTTCAATAGTAAGATTAAGAGATTCAGACTCACCAACCATAGTGGCCTTACGTTTGGTGGCCCTAACTCTTTCTTCATCAGAATCCCATTGTTCATCCACCTCTGTTTCTTCAGAATCAACAGAATCCTCATCTATCAAACTTGTTCCCTTTTTAGCAGTCGTTTTCTTCCTCACCACCTGTTGCTTAGAACTCCCTTGGTCTGTCTTTCCCTTACCCTTCCATTTGGCTCCGGGATTGACAACCTGCCTTTTCCTCTTAGTGCTTGCATCTCCATACACCAAGGGATCGTCATTGTCTGAATCACTATCAGTATGTCTAGCCTTATTCTTTCCAGGATCAGTGTAATCCTGTTTAGCTAGAGCTCCAAATAATCTTCTATATGGTGGCTTTTCTTCATCAGGCACACCCTTGTAACCCTTCATCCTCACCAAAGTACGGATATTCATATGATCTTGACCAATTATCTGTGTAGGATCCTTCTTCAAATCAGGATACTTGTGATCAAAAATCATCATCAGAAATCTTGGATATAACATGAATTGTTTCTTCTTTAAACCCTTAAGCATCTCCAGCATATGATCCAGTATCATCCCAGACACATTGAATGGTTTGTTGAGAGTCAACGCAACCATCAATGAGCTTAGACTTCTCCTCATTACGTCATATCCACCGCTCACACATCCAAATACGTGAGTTATGACATGTGCAAAGTATTTAAACTGTACACTCAGCTTCCCCTTATGCATAGAACCATCAGTTTTCGGTCCTTTATATTTCATCCTCAGGAAGCATGTTTTCTGTTCAGTCCATGATAATTCTCTGGGATCTTCACTGACTTCAAACTTGATCTGAAGTGCTTCTCTTATATCAGACTCTGTCAGCAACATCTCCATCCCCTGTATCTTGCTTCTGATTATCGTCTGATTCTCCCAGAAGTCGTACTTCGCATTCTTATAAAAGTCTTCAACAATGTCTTTGTAAATGATAGTTGGTGTGGCTAAAGCATGCACAACCCTGCTTCTCTTCAAGAACTCTATGATCCCAGTAAACTCAGTGTTCTTCTCCACGTCACCAAGATAAGCACAGCAGTTATGAGATCTTTCAAACGGCCAACTGCTTGCTACTGACGCTTCAGCCTCCTGAACAGTCTCCTGAACTGGATCTGGAATAACATTTTCTGCTTGAGTCTCAATATTCTCAGTTTGCTCAGCCATCTGCACATCAAAATCAGAAAAATACGTCAAAATACGAAAACGACAAAAAATTAAAAAATTTAAGATTTTGTCAAATTCCACATTCGCCCATTTTTAACGAGGTCGAATGTGAGTTTTATGGTGCGAATGTGAAATATTCAGTACGAATGTGAAAATGTTTTGTTAAAATACACATTCGCCCAAATAATATTACTTTCGACCATTTAAATCCACCTTCGCCCGTTTATTCAGCCGAAGGTGAAAATGGTAAACCCTAAAAATTTAAAATTTTTCTATCTTCGTAATTAACATCTGAAACTGATTGAAATGTATCCTAATAGGGCCGATTAATACTCGTATATGATCAATTGCTCCTTAATTTCAATTTACATCAGTTTTCAAAAAGAATTAGGTCAAGTCTGTTTCCATCGATCAATTATCACCCTAAATGTTGTTATTATTCTAATTCTTTCATTAATCTCCCCCTAAAACTGATGTGGATTGAAATGTAATCAAAATTAATCATCAACAAACATCCTAGAACCCTTAATTTTAAACCCTAGGTCCGGTCACAAAAACCACGATTCTGGGTTCATTTGGGCTCCATTACCTGTGTAGTTGGTATGAAAAGGATCAGTAATAATCAAGGATTAAAATCCACAAGCAAAGGAAATCAAAGCAACAAGGTGTTTGGATCGAAAGAAAATTTTGAAGAACAGTGAATGAGGGTTCGAACCTGAAATAGGCTTATATATAATGTCCACCTTCGCCCGTTATCACGGTCGAATGTGGGTTAGTTTCACATTCGGTCCAACTTAATGGCCCGAAGGTGAAAATTGTCACCCGAAATTGGAATTTGAATAAAATTCCCACACTCGCCCATTCTAAAACGGCCGAAAGTAACGATTTTTCCACATTCGACCCAATTAAGGGGCGAATGTGAAATGGAAAAATCTGAAAATTTTGCCAAAACACAAATTCGAATCCCGTTCAACATTTTTCAATCTGTTAAACTTCAAAAACTCATATTTTCACCTTTTGAATGATACAAAGCCCAGATGGTGTTATCAAATCTCAGAAATTGACCATCAAGCAACCGTCGGTTATCAAAAATAAAGCAGAAATGCAAAAATTTTGGTTTTTCTGAAATTTTATCAAAACACACTTAAAATCTTTTTGGATTTTGTATCTTTTTGACAACAAAAATAAAATGCAATAAAGTAAATGAAAACAGTAAACATTTTGTGAAATCCGGTAAGAGGATCATATCAGTTTTCTGAGAAATCTGATCACAGCGTTGATCTATTTGTTTAATATTATCATTAGAAACAGTATGTGACACGGCAATTGCTGATATTGTTGTCCACGTAAGCTCACATGCAGACTATTACGCAATGCTTTAAAATGATACGAGTTAGGTGTATTAGACTAACACATTGTGGTGCCCACACACACGACATACTCCCGTATCAAGTAATTGCACAAAGCTTCGTCGTAACGCGTGATTATGCCAGAGTTATCCGTAAAAGTTACAAAGTATATAGCACACAGGTATACAGGTCAGCAAACAAATGCAGCAGAGTAACATGTGCGTATATACTAGGTTGAGGTTGATATCAACCCACTGATTCGCATCAGTAAGTCAATACGATGTAATAATGATCTTTGATCAATTAAAACATAAAGTTCCTCAATTCGGTAACTTCCGGTTTTGGCATTTAAGCTCTTTTAGCAAATATCCTGATGAAAATAGGTCCGTAAATCAATACGACAAAAGTTTAATCAGGATATCCCGGATAACCATAACATAACATAACGACCCGAAACCTCAGATTTTGGCAATCCTATCAAACGAAATTACGGTACTAAGACCATATGCCCATGAGGTGTTCAGCCACGAACGCGTAGTTCGTTATGTTTGTATCACTAATGCACGCAATTTTTAGTCTACGAAGCCTATCAGCATATCACACGTAATCAACACACGTCTCATTATACTATACAATTCTTTAGCCTGTGTCAGATCCCCACTGATGTACTATCATTTCCTCTTTTTATCCAGGAAATCATTTTTGGTTTTTCTAATTTTTAGGTCTTTTTGAATTTTTCAATGTTTTTGGTTTTTCTGATAAAATTGCTCCCCTAAAATAAAGAACATATTTTTGGGTTTTAATTTTTCTGAAAAACAATAAAATGAAAATTTGAAAGAAACAATCCCCTCGAAAGCATCAACTTCTTTGAGGATTACGATAGTAAAGAGAAATTCCCAATTAGTAAAGAGAAATTCCTAAATAGCAAAAAGAAAATTAAAACTAAAACTAAAAAGCGATAAACCGAGGTGCCGATTAGTCCTATTTTTCCTTTATGTTGTTTACTTTTAAAAGATAATCAAAGCGGGATCTGTCAAAAGCTTTTGTAAACAAATCTGCACGTTGGTAGTCAGTATGAATTTTGATCATATCTATCAATTCTTTAGCGTAACAATCACGGATAAAATGGTATTTGATCCGGATATGTTTTGCTTTAGAATGATTTTCAGTATTTTTAGTTAATGCGATAGCAGCTTCGTTGTCACAGTATATAGGGGTTTTAAGAAACTGCAAACCGTAATCCACCATCTGCTATTGGATCCAGAGCACTTGCGAACAGCAACTCGAGGCTGCAATGTACTCGGCTTCACAGGTAGACAGCGCCACGGAAGTCTGCTTCTTGCATTGCCAGGTGACTAACCTGCTCCCTAAAAACTGGCAACCAGCTGTAGTAGATTTGCTATCTTTCTCACAGCCGCCCCAATATGCATCACTAAAAGAAATGAAATCAAAATTATCATCATTAGGGTACCAAAGTCCTTTTGAGGGACAACCCTTCAGATATCTAAGGATACGCTTGACCGCCGTCAGATGACTTTGTTTCGGCTTCGATTGATAGCGGGCACAGAGACACGTTGCATACATAATATCTGGTCGAGACGCCGTCAAATACATCAGAGATCCGATGATTGCTCTGTATGTAAATGGGTCAATCAGCTCCCCCTTAGCGTCCACTCCAATCCCGTGATTGGGTTGAATCGGGGTATCCATCGGCTTGGAATCCTCCATCTGGAACCGGCTCAAGACTTCGGATACGTATTTCGTCTGGTGAATGAAAATCCCCGTGGGTCTTTGGTCCACCTGCAAGCCTAGGAAAAACTGCATCTCTCCCATTGCGCTCATCTCGAACTTTTCCTGCATGACAGTTTCGAACTCCCTGCATAAAAGCTCGTTAGTTGAACCAAATATTATATCATCAACGTAAATCTGCACCAGAAGCAAATCATCCCCTGACTTCTTCGTGAATAGGGTGCAGTCGACAAGTCCGCGCTTAAATCCTCTTGAGATGAGGTATGTACTTAGCTCCTCGTACCACTGCCTCGGAGCCTGGTGCAAGACATATAAAGCTTTGTTCAGCACGTAGACCTTATCCCGGTGGATTGGGTCCTCAAAGCCTGGTGGCTGCCCGACATAAACCTCTTCCTTGACTTTCCCGTACAGAAATGCGCTCTTGACGTCCATTTGATAGACTTTGAACTTCTTATAGGAAGCAAACGCAAGAAACATTCGAATAGCTTCAATGTGTGCTACAGGTGCATAGATTTCGTTATAATCAATCCCTTCGATTTGATGGAATCCCTGCACGACCAATCTGGCTTTGTTACGAACAATAACCCCACGATCATCCTTCTTGCACTTAAACACCCATTTAGTGCCAATCTTCTTTCTTCCCGGCGGCAAATCCGTGAGCGTCCAAACTCCCAATTTCTGGAATTGTAATAACTCCTCATGCATAGCTTCAACCCAGGCGTCCTCCTTCAAAGCGTCCTTGTATGTCCTTGGCTCTACCTGCGACACATAACACACAAACGACCAATCATTTTGACTACCAGATTGTTGAATTTTGGCATATAACGCTAAAGCACCAAAACTCTCTAGCGTATTAACACTTCGCAGCTGCCCTCTGGTCATCACACTGCTTCCAGGATCACCGATAACTTGCTCCAGCGGGTGAATACGATGAATCCGAGATTCCGGATGTACAGGTACAATAACTCCCGTCTGAGTAGTCAAGTTCTCTACAGCATCCAGATCATGACCCGTGTTAGACGATGAAGCAACATCTGGAGTTGGAGTTGGGTTCACTGGCGGTGCCTCTGGTTCTTCTGCATGCTCAAGAATGACTTCTTCAAATTGTTCATCTTCAGATTCTGAAGAGTCTAATGAAGTAGAAGCCTCCTGAAATACTTCTTCCTCTTGTATAGGAGCATTGGTATCATTAGAAGCTGGTAGGGGGTTCACGGTGATCGGACGCACCAACGGTGAAGTCGTCGCGTTTTCACACTCGTAAAGTAGTCGGATAACAGCTTCTTCAACCAAGCTATCTAGATTGAATGATTCAAAGAAATCTTTGTAATCAAACATCCAATCAGGACCCGTTCCTTGCACATTTTGAGTATATCGTTGAACTTCCACGTTAGCCCAATCCTCCACCCAACGAGTTCGCTTGTTGTATACCCGTTTGAGCGGGGTTGCATATCCAACAAAGTATCCCTCTTCAGCGTTAGGACTAAACTTCTCACTTGGATTCAACATCGTGCATGGTGCCCCAAAAGGTTCTAGATACTCTAAGTTCGGCTTTCGTCGGTGTAACAGTTCATAAGATGTTTTACCAAACTTCTTCACTGTTAGAACCCGATTGAGTGTATAGTTTGCTGCATAAATCGCCTCGTTCCAGAACATTACCGGAAGATTTGAGTCTGCAAGCATTGTTCTAGCCGCTTCAATTAGAGTCCTATTCTTTCGTTCAGCAACACCGTTCTGTTGTGGGGTGTACGGAGCCAAATATTCATGATGAATTCCTTTGCTTTCACAAAGTTCATCCATCTTGGCGTTTTTGAACTCCGTCCCATTATCACTCCGAATTCTCTTTATCTTCAAATTGTAGATATTTTCCAATCGAGTGAACAGAACTTTCAGGTTGTTAAAGGTGTAACTTTTATTCTGCAAACACATCACCCATGAAAATCTTGAGTAGTCGTCAGTGACAACTAAACAATAAAGCTCCCCAAGATGACTTTTGCGCTTGACCGGTCCAAATAGATCCATGTGCAGTCGCTCAAGTGGCATCTCAACAGAGTTAACTTTCTTCACTTTGTGGGACTGTTTGTGTTGCTTCCCCTTCTTACAACTTACACACTTGTCATTCAGATGGAAATGTTTCACGTTTACTCCATCGACAAGTCCATTCTTCACAAGATGATTCATTTTCCTCAGATGAATGTGCCCCATTCTTCGGTGCCACATTATCGATTCTTTCTCAGTCGCCTTGGATAGAAAACATGTTATTTGTCCCTGTGATGTCATCGCCTTGGACATATCAAGAATATAGAGATTGTTGACGCGAGGAGCCTTCAACATTACCCACTCTTTTGGAATTTGGAAGCCCGGTTTGAGAATATAGCAGGATTTGTTATCAAAATGCATAGTGAATTGTTTATCACAAATCTGACTGACACTCAACAGATTATAATCAATCTGCTTCACATATGATATCCTCTCAAAGCTCACTATTCCATTACTCACACTCCCCTCCATAGTGATATATCCGCCTTTATTTCCCACGAATGCGACATATCCACCATTAATGTTCTTCACGTCGAACAATAATGCGAGATCCCCTGTCATGTGGCCTGAAGCTCAACTATCAACAATCCAAAGACTGCTAATAGGGCCAGCTGAAGCTCCCTGCACACAAAAAGTAAATCATTTAGTTCTTTCGGGGGACCCAAGCCTGAGTCTTGGGTCTTTAAACATCAGCTTTCAAAGAAACATTCTCATTAACAATTTGTTTTGGATCAATCGTTTTCTGATTGTTCAAAACATTTTCCTATTTCTCATTTCCTTTTGAAGTTGAGGCACCTGGAGAACCATTGGGTGACCAAGATTGTTCAGTTCTTTTTAAGATGCGAATCTGAGATTTTGGGTTCTTAGTCGGTTTCTGAACATTGTTTGCAAAGGAAACTTTCTTGGTTACCTTATCTGATTTAACAGACTTAGGTCCAACACTTGACTTGACAATAGGTTTTGGTGGAACCCTATGCCTATCAGTTGTTGTGTTCACCACTGGTTTCCTCCATGATTGTTCCATAGCAATCTGATTTCTTCGATCATATTGAAATGGACGATTGTTCCTCGTTTGATAAAAGTTGTTTTGATTATAAAACTGTTGTTGTTGAGGAACAACTCGTCTATGTGGTGGAACATAATGATCAATCGGTTTCCTCATGGAATTCCTCACTTCAACTTCGTGCCTTTTATGCCTTACATACGGGCATTGAGCAAGTAAATGCCCTCTCTCCCCGCATTTAAAGCATGCACGGTACTCTTCAAAAACATTTGGAGCATTCGGTTGAGCAAATGATCTAACAGGATATTGATCATTATACTGTTGATTCCTCAAACTCTCAGGGAGTGGCCCTTTTGAGTAAGCAGGCTCATGAAAACCGTTAGCTCTGTTTTTGGGTCTAATGAACTCTGTGACATGGACCTTTGGTTCTTGAGGAACATCCAAAAATAATTTCTTTAAAATAGCAGGTGGGATGTCATTTGTCCTCTCATGTTTTGCGAACCAAATGGTGCTTTCTTGCCAGATTTTATCAATTTTAGCATAGTTAGCATTTTTGATTGGAAATTCCTCGTCAGAGATGATCTTATCGGATCCTTCCATCCGATAAAACACCTTGACTGGTTTGTCACACGGTTCATTCTTAACATCCTTTTTCTCAAATTCTTTCTTAACCACATTCTTTTCAGACTTTTTCTCACGATGTGCATTTGCCATCGGATGCACAAGCTGAGATGGTGAGACTGGTTCATTAGTAATGATGTGACTTTCTTTTGGAATTTCACATGCATTAACAGTTTGAACATTACCAGTATCATCACTCTCAGAGTCTGAATCAACACTTTCAGCAGTAACACCCTCATCATTGAAACCTAAAATCGGCCTAACATCGGAATGTGGATCACCAATACTCGAGGTATTAGATTCATTTTTCGATGATGAGTCTGATTTTACCGAGTTCTCCGGTGTCACTTGATGACAATTATGGTTTTCAAAAAGCACCGGAGATGGCACAGACTTGTAATTAGTGATTTGATCATCAATCATGTGGTCTACCACATAAGCAATGTGCTTATAACTTTCCAACTTTTTGTTTACTTTTTCAGCAAAGCACTTGATGGCGGCCATTTCCAACTTGGTGTTTTCAATTTCATTGATATAGTTATTAATTGCAAGTTGTTTTAATGAAAGAGTATTTTTGAGATCAGAAATGTCCTTTTTATAGCCATCTAGTACCTTGTTAAAAGCATTCAATTCTTTGCGAGTAGATTGACTGTTCATGATAGCACTATCACGTTGAACACGGAGTTGTTTGTTCTCCTCAGTCAATCTATCACAAGTACCACAATATTTATTACTTGTAATATCAGTGCTACACTCAGAACTTACAGGTTTTGGCGGATCAGTCATGGCCATCAATGCGAAATGAGCTTCCTTTCCAGCGAAAAACTTGGAATAGTCAATCCTTGTGAAAGCATCATCAGCAATGCACGACTTCCTCGTCTTCAGAAAATCAGCTTCTGCTAGCAACTGATCAATATCATCATCTAGACATGTAACACTTGCTTCTGTATCTGATTCACTGTCTGAATCTGAATAAACTGATTCACACTCCTCAGGAACATCTGAAACAGTGTCAATCACTACTCCAGAATTAGCATCCTCAGCATTAGCCTCAACATGTTCATTTTCCACTTCCACTTCAGCTTCAGACATATCAACTTCAACCTCAGTTTCTTTCTTCTCACCAACTATCACCGACTCTTCAATATCAACCTGTCGAGCAACACAAGCCACATTGCCACCAGTTGTGATCTCCTCAACCCCTATTTGCATACCCGACCAGTCAAACCTCTCATCTTGTTGAATCATCAATGCTTGATTCTGATTGGTGTTCTGTTGTGTCTCATTAGGTGTGGTAATCGGTATGACTGTTCGGTTGGTGTTGTTAGGTGATTGGTTTTGAGTCTGGTTTAATGTGTTTGGTTGTCTATTCTGGTTGTTGTTAGAGTTGTTCTGTCGGTTTTGGTAGTTGTTGTTATTTTGGTATGAAACTTGGTTTTGGTTTTGTTGTTGACGGTTCTGGTAGCTTGCATTGAAAGGGTTTCTATTACCTTGTTTTGGTGGCTGGGTGCATTCCCTTTTGAAGTGACCTTTCCCTCCACAGTTAAAACAAGTAACTTTCTCCTTGTTGAACCCGTCGGTTGTGTTAGGAGAAGTTCCCAAATCAGTCCTACCCGTCTTCTCAATAAATTCTGTTGCTCTTCTCATAATGCTTGCAAAAGCCCACTGGATATCAATCAATTCCATCTCTTCTTTATCAATCTGTGCATAGTCTTCATTGGTTAAGTAGTTGTTCCCAATTTTACTAGCAACCAACCCGTTGTAAGATGAAACCATTGCAGAGACTAGTGCAATGTGTTGCTGAGCAACTTCAACCGTCACATTTCCCAAGTTAGAAGTCTCCAAAACCACTGGTTGTTGATTAGGTTGATTATTTTGGTTCATTGAGTGAGGTGGTTGTTGAGATTGGTTAGCAGTATAAAAAGCTGCTTGTTGCATTGGTGAGAATGGTGAAATGTAGGAATTGTTGTATTGTTGTTGTGGTGGTGGTTGTGGGTATGATGGTTGTGAGTAGGATGAGGTTTGTGCCATGTAGTTGATGGTAGGTTTTGGTGATTCCATAACATTGGAAATGCAAGCAACATGTGGTGCCACTACTCCCCCTGAACTTGAGTTACTAACAGGAACTGAAGTGCCTCCAAAATATAAGCTAGGATTCTGAGGAATCTGTGATCTTCTAGCTTTCCTCTTCTCCTTCCATCTCTTTGTTTTCCAGCTTCTGTATAAACTCATGAATAGTCCAGAATTGGTATGCATCCTTCTCCCTGAGAACTTCCACATGCTGATCCCAGTATGGTGGTAGAGCATCTGTAAACTTATCCACCAAAGTTGTCATAGGAATATGTATACCATAACTTGACAATTCAGTTAGCAAATGACTATATCTAGGAGTTAATTCTTTTAAAGTTTCATTGCCAATATAAGAAAAATTCTCAAACTCCTTTCGTAATTCATCCATCCTTAAACTTCTAGTCTTCTCATTCCCATCATGCCTCTTTTTAAGAATATCCCATAGTTGCTTAGATGTAGTGCATGTCCCAAACTGATGCAACAGATCGTTTGTAATTGCCTGAGTCAACTGGGAAAAGGCTTTCTTCTCCACAGCAAACTTCTTTTTCTCCTCCTCAGACATACTCTCCAATGGAACTGGTTCACCTGTATTCTCCAAAACTGGTGCTGTGTAACCTCTAGCAATCATGCTCCATGCCTCTGCACCCTCCACTCCCATGCCTTCCAAGTGGATCTTGAACTTGTTCTGCCACTGATTATATTCTTGTATCTCCATGAGCTTAGGTGGCCGATTCCCGCTACCTGAAGATAAGTCGTTTATTAGTGTGGAAATAGCATTTGTGGTTTGAGTGTTTACCACCGCTGCTGCTACTCCCCAGTAGTCAGGTTGTGGTGCTGGAGGTGCCACACTTTGAGGCATCGAGCTAGTCATCGCCATATAGTTAATCGGTTGCGAAGACTGTGTGCTCGTCTTTTGTGTTGCCACTGTCCATGGGTCCATCACTTGCTGTTGTGGTTGTGTCGTTGCTGGTCTCGGGTTAGTCGGAAAATTCCACATGATCACGAACTTCGAAAAATCCAACACTTAGAAAATTTTCCAAACTGAGTTCTAGGTTCGCCCCCTTTTAGTCTACTTTCGTCCTCTTTTGTTCACCTTCGACCAAAATGAAAACACCCGAATGTAGAAAATGAACAGAAAGTAAAATATCCAAACACAAGTTCCACGTTCGCCCAAAAGTGTCTACGTTCGACCACTCTGATTCCACGTTCGCCCGCCCGACGAATCGAAAGTGGAAAAATAAGCCCGAATGTGGAAACTTCAAACAATAAATTCCAGGTTCGCCCAGAAATGACTCAGGTTCGACCAGAAAAACACACTTTCGCCCAAAAATTTCCAGGTTCGCCCACTACAGTGTCAGGTTCGCCCATTTCAGATTTGAAAAACGGTTACACTTTGAAAAACGGTTATTTTGATCTCTGATTTTCAAAAGTTTATGGATTTGAATGATCTTTATCAGGTTTTGATTCGGAATTGATTTGGAACAACTTTAATTCTTGGAATTTTAGATTTTAACCACAAATTTAACTTCAAATCAATCAAAAACACTCAAAAACCATTTTCATTCAAAAACAGATGTATTTTGATCAAAATTTGGTCCAAATCAGCTCTGAGTTTATCAAATTTGTTGTTGTATGATCGGTATAGCTCTGATACCACTTTGTAAGCGAAAGATTTTATATGAAACAGGATTAATTGATCATACAAGTCACAAAACCAGGTGCGGAAACCCTAGTTCTGAACAAACTGATAAAACTCTAATCAAAACACAATCAACATCATTTTCAAAGCTTTTTCATAGATTAACTTTTTCAAATATTCAATTACAATCACACACACGTTAATCTAGAACACTTAAACACTTTCTCAAAATCACCTATAACCTGACTCAAACACACACTCCAACTAAAACTCTCTATAACTCACAAATACACAAATTCTATATATAGTGTCTGCACGTTCGCCCAGTAAGTATGGTCGAATGTGGAATTCTTCCACATTCGCCCACTACTTTGGTACGAACGTGTATCTTCAGTCAGGTTCCTTCTACATTCGCCCATAATGTCTTCACCTTCGCCCCTTTCTGTTCTACATTCGCCCATAATTCCACATTCAACCCATCAGCAATCTTTCTAACATATGTTAACTTTGTAGATCCAATCACTAGTCGCATTTCGTGCATCTACAAACTTCATTTCTCAAAATACTAATGTTGGAATGTTGAGAAAAGCCAATCAATTCCAACAACATATTTAGTTTCTTTTTCTTATAGTTTTCGCAAGTAAGAAAAAAAACTAAAATTATTAAAACCTAGAGCATTTTTTATAGTGTAAGGAGTTTATTATTTATCTTGTTTTTCTTTTCTATTATTAGTAGTTGAAAGAGGGGTAAGAATCGAAAAAAATTACGAAGAGTATAAAATTTAGCCTTGGTATTTTCAATTCCTTTCTTAAAATCGATGTAAAATTACTTTTATGGTCATCTAGTTCGCTTATAATGTACTAATGGGTAACCTGTGAACAGCAACGGTATTGTATGTGTGCAAGATTTTTTTTATATATGCATGTCATTTTCGTCGATTGATTGATGTTGTTTGGTTGGTAAAAAGATAAGTAAAATATAGTATAATGAAAGTCGAGTCATCTCGATAGGGAATTGGTGGAAATAATAGTCTTTAAATAATTTATCTAACTTAACTACTTAATTGCTTTGACTATTTTAAAAACTATGAAAACACACAACTTTGACTTTCGGATAAAAACACTAAGGGTATAAGGGGCACAGCTAGAATATGTATTTTCTTTCACTGATTTTAACCAGTTATACACTGCCACATCACTTCACTGATTTACTTCACTGAAACACTTTTTGTTGGGTCAAATTAGAGAATGATGTTATCAATTACAAGCAAGTTTTCCAAGTGCTCACACAGTGGGCTGAGCACTTAGTCAAGTACTCAGCCAAGTACTCACACTGAGCACTTAGGCAAGTACTCACACATTTTAGTAGTTTTCCAAGCAAGTGGCGGCTTGCTTGGAGGACAAGGCTCAGGATCTATAAATAGGACACTAGACACCATAGAAGGGTGTGCATTTAGGAGCCACCACCCCGGGGGAGCTCACCCGGGGTGGATAGTTATCTTGTATTTCTTTATTCAATTCAATGAAAGTTTTCTTTGTTCAATCTAATATCTATCTATCTTTTTTATATTAGTTGTTTGTTCTTGGCTCAATTTCACCCGTCTCTATATTTATATCAATTCAAGGCTTAAACAAGATCATTTGGGAATATCAATTGGTATCAGAACCACGGTTGGCTCGTTTGAGGCTTGTTTTGATTGGATCTTCAACCGAAACCCGCCGGAGACGTAAAACAGTTGCTGAATATGGTGTTTAAATGAATTTTCAGTTCACGTGTGGATGAATTCTTCGCACTTATGCTTGAATGTTGAGTACTTGTTTCATATCTTGAGTACTTGTTTCATATCTTGAATGTTGAGTACTTGTTCGTGGATGAATTTTGAGCACTTATGCTTAATTTTTGAGCACTTATGCTTCAATTTTGAGCACTTATATGAAGAAATAAGATGGCGGCTGAGGAGCATTTGTGACTCCTAGGGTTTACAATGATTGGATAATGATTATTCTTTTTGGGAGTTGTGCATGATTGTCTTATTCTAATAGAGCTGTACGGATGCTGCATACTTGTGTGTGTCATCCCTGAGCACTTAGTCAAGTACTCAGCCAAGTGCTCACACAGTGGGCTGAGCACTTATGCAAGTACTCAGCCAAGTGCTCACACAATGGGCTGAGCACTTAGACTATGAAGCTGTTTACACTACTTCAATCATTCGGAGGTTTGAACCTTTATCTCATGCCAATTATAGTAGAGATGATCAATCGAGCGTAAAGCTTACACGGAGTGGAAGTTGCTAATTGAGTTTTAGTCTCGAATTAATTAGGAGGGTCTATATTTGTGGGGGAAAACAACAATGAAAGATTTTGGGTGTTTAGCCGATTTGTGAAAATTCGAAGACAGTGTCAGATATACTTTTGAGGATCATATGAAGAATTGATAGCATCATTCTCGGGGGAATATTGTTGGGTCAAATTAGAGAATGATGTTATCAATTACAAGCAAGTTTTCCAAGTGCTCACACAATGGGCTGAGCACTTAGTCAAGTACTCAGCCAAGTACTCACACTGAGCACTTAGGCAAGTACTCAGCCAAGTACTCACACTGAGCACTTAGTTAAGTACTCAGCCAAGTACTCACACATTTTAGTAGTTTTCCAAGCAAGTGGCGGCTTGCTTGGAGGACAAGGCTCAGGATCTATAAATAGGACACTAGACACCATAGAAGGGTGTGCATTTAGGAGCCACCACCCCGGGGGAGCTCACCCGGGGTGGATAGTTATCTTGTATTTCTTTATTCAATTCAATGAAAGTTTTCTTTGTTCAATCTAATATCTATCTATCTTTTTTATATTAGTTGTTTGTTCTTGGCTCAATTTCACCCGTCTCTATATTTATATCAATTCAAGGCTTAAACAAGATCATTTGGGAATATCACTTTTTTGTAGGCAGTACTCCACTGATTCTTTCATTATATTTCATTTAAATTTGAGAAAACTAACCGTTATATAGGCAGACGGTAATTAATTTTGTTACCGTTACATTTAAACCGTTGCAACCATTTGGAATCTGTACCGTTCCGGTTTTGTCTATAAAAACACCTTAAACTTCAATACAAAAAATCACACCATAAACCGGTTATACTTTAATCGTTTCGTAAAAATGGACCCGTGGAATGTAAATGAGGATATCGCGTTAACGAGGGCATTCTTGATAGTGAGAAACATATGGGTTCATGAAGTCGATACCCCAATTTCGTTTTGGCACCGGGTGTCGGGGATATTTAATAATTTAACCGGCACAAATGACCGCTCCAAGGATTCGCTCGTTCGTAGGTGGATTCTTCTCTGGTCCAGGTGTCTCCGTTGGAACGTCCTCTATGAAGCCACGATGGAGAGGCACCCTAATGTTCAAGAAGACATTGCAATCCAACTCACTCGCGGCGACTACTACCGTGCACAAATGACTAACTTCACCCATTTTGCGTCATGGCAAATGCTGCGAGATTTATTTAATAATTAATGTTTACGGTTGTTTAATGTTTATTGTGTAATGGTGTTTAAATTTTTAATGAAAGTTAACCGTGTCAATTATGTTATGTGAATGTATGATTTGTATAGGGGTAAAACATAAAACAAGGTCAAAATGTAAACGGTCAAAAATAAAACATGGTCAAAATATCACGGTCAAAGGTGAAGGAAAAACGTGGCATATTATCATTGGTCAAGAAAAGGACCGTTTCTTTGTACCAGCACGGTAACAACAACCACAAAACGGTCCACGCGAACCCTACCAGTACATGTGGCGGCAGTATTACCGTGCTGGTAATGGGGTACCCGTGCCCAATTCTGATAGCGCCCGTCCCCCCTAATAAGAGAAAAGTAACCTCCTCGAAATTTCGAGTTCTAGGTTTCACGCAATTTTTAGTTTATAGATTGGGAATCACATAGACATCGCTTAGACAAGGTATTTACAGAATTTTTCTGTGTGCATTGTGCAAGTAGTTATCTAAGTAATGGCATCACTAAATTTTACGGCGGATAGTGGTTGGTATAATAAGTAAGTCTTCTTTTAGTGGAGTATCAGTAGTGACCGAAGTTAATACTGGTAAAAGGAAATGCGCTAGTGTTGAGAGGTTGGTTTGTCCATTTCATAAAGAGTATGGGGCATAATTTCATTTCTCTTATATATATGTGAGCATGAAATGGTTAGGTTAACTATGTAATTATTGTTCCTAGTTCTTAAATGTTTGACTAGCTTCAATAAAGAAATCGTCGGTGAACTTTCTTGCAATATATTTAGTTTCATCTTGATATTGGTTGGGCTTTATTGTTGTTAGAGGTGAATTGATTCTAATTTAAATCAGTTGTAATTTATTTAGAAACACTGTTTTAATTTCATAGTATTTTTTTTCTTTATTTTTTTATATTGTTTCGAAAACAAAACGAAGGGAAGCTAGGTGGGGTTCATGCCATAAGGTTTAGCTGCTACTCCACTAGTAGCTTTTGTTTTTATTTATTTATTATTTTTTAGGTCTAGAATATATCTTTAACGTGTTTATAAAGTATAAGAATCAACATATGAATAAAAAGTTATTTTTAATTGAACATAATAAGTGTCCTATGTATTGATTAGATTGGTATTTATTTAGTAACGATATGTCCTATAAAGGTTATTCTAGAAGTGGATACAGTTTTGGAGAACAAAACACAAGCTAACCACACATCATATGGTCGCACATCTAAACAAGTTCACGATTACATATACAAGCGCACATCCGACAACCTTTGAGATGGGATAGCAACAAGTGGATTTGTTTTCTTTAGTACGGCGCCAAATGTTTCGGTAAAGTCATGCTCTTCACCCTTGGGCAAGGTCCACTCAAACGAGTGCAAAAGTGAAGCCAAGATAAGTATTAGCATTTTCTCGGCCAATGAAACACCTGCACAAATTCGTCTTCCTGATCCAAAGGGAAAATACTTAAAATCATTTCCTTTGGTATCTAATTTGTTTATCAAGAACCTCTCAGGATTAAATTCCAAGGGATTGTCCCAGTATCGAGGATCACGATGGATTGACGAAACATTTAGAAAGATTGTACAATTTTTTGGAATTGTGTATCCTCCTACCACACATGCCTTTCTTGCTCTTCTAGGCACTAGGAGTGGGGAAACAGGATATAACCGTAATGTTTCCTTAACAGTTGCATTCAAGTATTTTAGTTTTGGGACATGAGATTCTGCAACGATGTTGTCTAGTCCAACTACTTCTGCTAATTCTTCTTTAACCCTCTTCATTACATTGTCATTATGCATAACACTTGCCATCGCCCATTCTACGGTTGTTGCTGTGGTTTCTGTTCCTGCAATCATAACGTCCTAGTATAACAAAGTTCAACCATTGTCAGTTTAGTTAAACAAAATGAAACATTAGTACGTAGACTCAAGTTCTTGTAAATACTTTGTTTAATTGATTAAGTTATGAAAAAATAATCTTACCGTAAGAAGTGCCTTTATTTGAGTCATGCTAAGCGATGTTGTATCCTTTTGGTCCAAAAGACTAAATAAGATTTGTAAAAAATCTTTCTTTCCTTCATGCTCCCCATCATCTGGTGTCTCTTTCGTGTTGGATTCGATTCGATCTTTAATGATGCTATTGAAAATTTGATCCAACTTGTTATGTTGCTTCTTCATGTCCCGCTCAATCCCTTGTATATCAAATCGTGCAAGACTAGGGAACAAATCAGACAAATTCACTCGTCCGAATAATCTAGAAATGTTTGAAGACAGTATATCTAGCTCATCTCCAAGATTTCTATTTCCCTCCCCTTTATCTGATATGTTTCCCCAAACCATTCTTGTTAGGACGTTGGTCAATGTAGCGAAAGCAATATTTCGAATATTGACTGTTGTACCAATTTGACCAAAAACAGTTTTGATGGTTTTTCTTACTTCGTTGCTTCGAAAAGAACGACTTGCTTCAAGATTCTTGTTGCTTAGCATCTCATGAACAAATATCTTGGCCTCCATAAGTTATGGATAAGGCAGCGGTCGTTTGGTCACGATCAGAAAAAGCCTCATCTTGGTCACGAGTAACAACTTTTACCAACTCAGGTGTATTTATAATAACAAAAAGCTTGCTTCCCAATTGGCATTTGAAGATGGGGCCATAGGTGTGAGCCATATTGGTGAACTGTGTGTGCAATTCAGAACCAAGAAACGGCAGGTACCCAACAATTGGCAATGAACAGGGACCTGGTGGCAATGATGGTCCATTGTGTGAAAGCTTGAACTTGTACCATAAAATACCCATGATTAATACAAAAATGGTAACAAGTAACACAACTAGTTGTGCCATATTTTGAGATGATGGAATGTCAGTATGATAATACAAAATTACAAATTCTTAGTACATTTATAAGCCGTGAGTTATGCTCATGCATGCTATGTGTTATTGTTTCGGGAGAGTGAGTTGCATCCCCAATCACTTATTAAAGAACTCACATTTATTGATGAAAGATACTCAACCTTAATTATTGAACATTTATATTTGTAAGACAATACTTGTGTATAATATTGACTAAAGAAGTCGTACTTAGCACACAAACTTTAATTAGTTGAACAGACTAACCAAATAAAAATAAATGGGTGCTAAAAGTATGTTATGTGTGGGTAAAGAGCCAAATTTCATGTAGTGTTATTGGACATTTATGTTTATAAGAAAATATTTGTGTATATATTGACTAAAGAAATCATACTTGAAACACAAACTTTAATTAGTTGAACATACTAACCAAATAAAATTAAATGGGTGGTAACAGTATCATGTATTAATGCACTCTTTATAAGAAAAAGTAGAAAGGTGATATCAGATTTAACAGGGGGGAAGATGATCCATTCGGTAAAAACCCTGTTAAAAGGTATGTTTGCACAAGTAGGGTGCAAATGAGCCGAGTAGCTCGCGATCGGCTCGATAAAATGCTCTATACGAGTCGAACTTATCGAGTCCGAGCCGAGTTTGAGCCTAAAACAAATCTCGTTTACTTATCGAGCCCAAGCTCAAGCCTGGCATATGAAGCTCGCCAGGCTTGTCGAGCCTTAGTATAATATTAATTTTATTAATATTTTATACTATTTACCCATAAATTGTTTAATAAACGAGCCAAACTTTTGACTTATCGAGCTAACGAGCATATTATTTATATAATTTAAATTAATATATTAACTAATAAACACTAAATGAGCCGAGCTCGGGCTTTAAAAACAAGGCTCGAACCGAACCGAGCTCGAGCTCATGATCTTATAAGTTAATCGGGCTCAAGCTCGAGCCTCATCGAGCTCGGGCTCGGCTCGGCTCGTTTGCACCCCTAGGCACAATCCTAATGTATGTTTTCATTTACAACGAACGTATATATAACTTCTTATGAATTTGGAAACATGATGGTCGTGATGGTGGTGATGATGATTAGTATATTATATTATACTAGGTGAGACACCCGCGCTATGTGGCGGTGTGTCAGCAACAAACGTGGTAAGTGGTTTTTAACAAATAAACTACATACTTTGTTTATGATCAATAAAAAGAATCTATTCCGAATACAATTATGTTTTTAATAAGATTTTATCTAAACGTCCAAGAAAAAAATTAACCACGCGCTTTATTTTCTACGAAAAGATAACATAAGGAAGACGTTAGAGAAAAATAAAATTACTAAAAAGTTGGGGTTATATATTTGCTGTAGAATAAATGTCTAAATCCATAAAAACGAATATTGATCCTGATAAATCAATAGCAAAAAAACTGTTTTATTTCGAATATAGCTTCGTTTTTTTTTTCGAAATACTAATGTTGGAATGTTGAGAAAAACAAATCAATTAAATATTTAGTTTCTTTTTCTTTAAGTTTTCGCAAGTCATTAGAAAAATAAAACTAAAATTTCTAAAACTAAGTGTATCGTTTATAGTGTAAGGAGTTTAGCATTTATCTTGCTCTTCTCTTCTATGATTAGGAGTTGAAGGAGGGGTAAGAATGGGAAAAAAATATGAAGACTATAAAATTTAGCCTTGGCATTTTCAAATCCCTTCTTAAAATCGATGTAAAATTACTTTTGTGGTCATCTAGTTCGCTTATAATGTACTAGTAGGTAATCCGCACGCTCAGCGAGATTTTATGTGTGCAAGATTTTTTATGTGTGCATGTCGTCATTGATTGATCGATGTTGTTTGGTCAAAAAAAAAAATAAGTAATATATTATAATGAACGTCGAGTCATCTCTGCAGGGAATTGGTAGAAAGAATAGTATTTAAATAATTTATCTATTTAATACTTAATTGCTTTGACTGTTTTAGAAAATTATGAAAACTAATAACTTTGATTTTTGAATAAAAACAATGATAAGAGAAAAGCAATTCAAACCTTGGAACCTGGTTTCATGCAGTTTTCAATTTACATATTGAGAACCACAAGGCATAATTCTGGAAATTAGTTAATTAGCAATCAACAAAAGTTTTTGTCATCAAACCCCATTAATTACCCAACTGAAAGCATCAAGCCAAGCCCCATTTAGTCACCCAACTCGCGACCGAATGTAATTGTAAGGAAATGACTCAAAACACAAACAAATTGTTTAAATTAACTAATGCATCAATAATGTTTATCATCACAAGCAAAATAAAATCAATACTGAGATAAATAGAAAACATGCAAAACCTAAGTGAACTGTTTGTTTAGAAGAAGTTACAATCAGGGCTGGCCATGGGTGGGCGCCGCACCCCCAGCCGAGGACCTTGTTTTTTCGGGGGCCAAATATATTCGAAAACATATTATGTATATTTTTACGCTTAAAGTTATTGTCGGTAGATACAAGATAGTTTAGATGATAAAAAATTCAAGATAGTGACCAAAATTTTTTAAGGTAAGCTTCAATGGTGTTCTTCACTGGTGCGTTGTAGGACTAGGGAGGAAGAAAATGAGAGGGAAACGGAAGAGAGAAAGAAAACTAATCGGAAATAATGTGTGGATATGGATGCTTAGGGCCCAATTGTTTATTTACTCGTTATTAAATAAATTGTATTTGAAAGTTGTGTTAGACCATCCACATTGGTGAACAAACTCAAGTTTGTTTGTGGAAATAATATTAAAAAAATTCTTTGTTTGCAAACAAACCCTCAATCAGTTTGTGGTGACAACCATGTTTGCAATCAAATAAACCCCCCACTAACCTAATTACTTAAATAACTTATAATATTTAAGTTTAATAAAAAAAACTTAATACACTGTATTTCTTAAAAAAATTTTGTGAACATCCCGATATAAATTTTATTAAAAACCGAGTTCTTTTAAAAAAATTATTTTTAGGTTGAGTTGGGTTGTGAATGTGTGTAAGTTGGGTTGTGTAGATTAAAGAGAGAGAAATTATTTTTTATTACTCTTGATTATTCACCATTGTGGATGGTCTTAGCACAACTCTTTTCAATATTACTCCGTATGATCCTATTGGTTTTTTTTTCTTTTTCAGAAAATAAAACAAGTTTTTGCTTACTTTTACTCACAAATTCGTATATATTAACTTTTACTATGTACAAAATGCACATTGGGTTTTAGTTAAATAATTTTAATTGAATTTAGAGACATTATTTCCCTATTTCATTGCTTAATTGATATAAAAACTACATATACCTTTTTATTAAAATAGCATTAGGTATCAAGTAAATTGTTTTATCAATTAAATAAACAAAGTATACTGATGTTTGTTTCGAAATTTAAGTGTAAATGAGTTTTTTACTAAATATTTTGGAAACAAATAAATATGTTTATAGATATGTTGTATAAATATTTGTGGGTTTGTGCTCTACATTGTGAGGACTTCATAAAGAACCGAACTGTGTGCCAAAATGAAATGAAGATGAATGAGATATCGATGCTTAAGAGTTTATTGTTGGAACATCAAAGATGAGAAAAATGGATTATAGCTTGTCTCTTATAAAATAATCTTGGGTCCTTCGCTGCCAATCGTTGTTTTCGGTGGTGATGGTTGTTTGGTGTGACGATGGTTATATGGTTGTGGGGCAGTGTAGGTGGTGGTTGTCAAATATGAACCAACCATACAGAGGAATGAGTGTTTGGCCGGCAAGAGAACGAAAAAGGTCGTGTTATGTGGTAATGTTGTGGTGACGATGGCAGCTTTATAGAGGTGGTGACTGTTTTGTGGGTTTTTTATTCGGGTGGCAATTCAGACACGAACACGATAACTTGATACCAACCTACACGATTTTAACAGGTTTCTTGTCTATAATAGGTCGACACGTTAAGACCTGTTTATTTTCATGTCTAGTTCATGTTTACCTGTTTCGTGTTCGTGTTTTATGGTGTCTTTGTCTTAACAGGTCTTATCGTGTGTTGTTATCGTGTCTTGTCGTGTTAACCTGTTTTACTAGGTGTTTCTTATCGTGTTAACCTGTTATACACATGTCCGTGTTCGTGTTTGAAAAACAATGACACAATTAGATGTCGTGTCGTGTTTACATGTTTCGTGTTCGTGTCTTAACAGGTTCATGTAACCTGTTATGCCAGCCCTATTTTTGTATCAGTGTATCTGAGAGATAGATTTTGAATAAAAAAGGAGATTTATGTTTGGGTAGGCAACAAATGATCACATATTTTTTTATTCAACGAATCAAATATAAACCACATCATTTACGGCCCATAACTGACCCCGTGATCATAAATATTATAGTTAACTAAGTCCAACTTTACGACCCATAACTGAGCACCTGTTCATTTACAGCCAGCCCATAACTGAGCTCATGAAAATATGCTCTGCTTAAATAATAATAATGTATCATTATGGGAATGCGGATTGATCTAGGATCAATCTGTGCAAAGTTACCCATTGAAGTTAACAGAGACGAAATGGGTCAGCTATGGTCAACCACAGAAACATAGGGTTGGAGAGGTATAAACGATTAATTAATTAACTGTGATACATTGTAGATTATATTATCGTGTGACACATGTGAGATAAATTCAGTTTCAATGTAAATGTCAAAAAAACATGATATCAAAAACATAAAACCTCCATTTATTATCCCAAACCAAATATTGTTCAATCCCAATACATACATAGACTCTTAAAGATACAAAGAAATACCCTAACGCCTAACACCTTAGAGATTTATAAAAGATTACACAATAAGATCTCACAAACTCTAGGATCATACTTGAGACCACAACAAACAGATTATTCTGTTTAGACTCAAAACCTTAAAAAGAGACAAAGTAATCTAACGAAAGAACCTGTACAAGATGACTTATCACTATTTTCTGGAATTACGATCAAGACAATGACCAAATCATCTAAAACCCTAGAAGATAGGTGAGAGATAGGAATGTTATATAAATATCTCAAAGACTGAAAAATAAAACCAATACTCAAGAAAGGATCTGGGATTTATATTTCTCCAAATAATGCACTCTCTCAATTGATTGGGCTTGTCTTAATGATGAACGAAACAGCTAAATGGTTCACAAGTCCATCAGCAAAGTTGTATAACAAGCAACAACAGCATCTAAAGCCCAACGAGCTTCAATCCATCCAGCCTAGTATATCAGCAAGCCCAAGAGCAACATAAAGCCCAATTCTGCTATGAGCCTGATACACAAAAAATAAAATGCAAGTAATAAAATAATGTATACGAATTATACGTTTGGCGATTAAATTGGACACGCATATATTTCAACAGTAAACAATATAAATTTCACGCCACGACATAATTTTATTCGGAAACAAGTCTGGTCAGATATAATACGTTTTTGGTTGGTCTACGTTTTGATGTAAACTGTGTTTGGAGTTCGAAAACAAGTCGGATCAAATATAATAGTTTTCATTCGACGGTATAAATTCGAGTTATTATACTTTTGACGCCGCTAAGTCATGATACAAAGGTATTGTGGTGTAGTGCTAGATGGACCCCTTACTAAACATATCAACACAGGTTTGATTCCGTATCTTTTTAACCAAAAAATGCTTAGATCCGAGATGTCAAAACACGTGGTTTCCCATAGTCAACGTATCACGTAACGTATCGTCAGCTATAAACAAGTCGCTTCCGCCGCAACGCGCGGCGACAATCTAGTTTCATACTTAATCTTCAAAGAAACCGTCTGCCAAAAAAAAAAAAAATTCTAGCCGTCACACGCCTTTTTTTTTTGCGCGTCCCCCGGTTATACAATTAGCCCAATATATTATTTGAAGTCAACTGTATCCCACTTCTTTGATAAATATCCAACCCACGAATAAGCCCAACTAGATACTCCTTACATATAACAAATCGTTGAATTGTTGAAGTCGTGCATTATGATTCCACAAGCAATTCGATTTATAAATTAATACTGATTTAATTTAATTCTTAAAAATTATTTATTGCCATTCATGGTTTCTAATTGTGATCATGCGACATTTTCATTTACGATCAAATACACAGTGAAAGAAAAATATGAATACAAAGGAAGGGTATCAAACAAACTCTGATTGAACTCATTCAAGTGGCATTGAAATCGTCTCATCGAACTCTACGAAGTTAGTTTTTACGTCTTTGTTTTTTGGGGTTTTAGATTGTAGTTTTTAACATATACGTTATATCATTGTGTCTTTTATGTAGAATTGTGTTAGTTTCTTATTTCCATCATTGTGTCATTTTTTCAATTCATTATGATTTTTTTTCTTCAGCATTGTGTTATATTGTATGGCTCAATGTGTCATATTTCATGATCTATTGTGTTTTTTATATTCTTCTCACCCTTCTCATTTTTGTTACAGAGTGTACAATAATTTGACCATATTATTATATTATTATTATACGTGTTTTTTTCTTACAACTAGATAACGGTTTAGTCGCCGGAACAAATCGAGATCGCTGACATGTATTCGCAAACTCTTCGGCCGGTTCGTTCAATAGGAATCAAGTTTTGAATTTGAAGTTTAGTGACAGATATGCCTTGATCGAAAATAACATGATTGCGAGATGTGTACGGGCATTTGGGTATTGTATAAGACTATAAGATAAAGGCTTGGACAATCAAAACTATTATAAGCTACTATATATATTTGTTTTAATTTTTTTTTTTTAGTTTCAACGAGATGTGTTTTAAAAAGAAGCATACATTTTAATTTATAAAATATAATAAAGTTACTTAATCTAATTTATTTGGTTATCGAATTTCAAAAACAAAGAAATTTGTTTTGCATTCATTTAACTTGTTACTATAATTTTTTTTAATTATTACACGATTGTTGTTATTCAATTCGTTGCGTAATGCGTGTATACTAAGAATTAAAATGTGGTTTAAAAATGATTAAAACTGTGTACTTCATAAAAATGGCATTAGAAACAATAGATTAAAACTAATTACTTACAAAACAATAAATATAAAGAAATGAAAAAGTAATTTTTAATAAAAGACGTGATAAGTGATCAATTGTATAGATTTTTCTTTACGTTTGAGTGGATTCTGTCACAATTACATAGATATAGATTCCTAGGAGAATTTGTTGGATTTATTACTTCTTAATCTTCTAAAAATCAACTCTAAACTACTCTCTCATCGTCTTATATGCATAACAAAATGAGAGAAGTTTTGTTCTATTAAATTTTCTTTACGCCAATGTGGGGCTAGCCCACTTGGTAGAGACATATGTCTCTTAGAGGGGAGGTCCAAGGTTCAATCCTTGGCAAGGGTGTTATAATTAAAATTATTGGTGTAATGTAACATTTGCCGTTTAAAAAAACAAATTAAATTTTCTTTACGTTTAGAGGACTACACTCCATTATGTGGTCCTTCTTGCCCCACGTGAATGCCCAAAAATGGATAAAAACAAAACACAATTTTGGATTTTTGCCACGAGAATGAGACAGGTACATTATTCATCATGACTGCAGGATTTTGTAATTATTGATAAGGGTGAAAGTGAGGTTTGTAATGAAAATTCATCCACGTGTCAGGGCAAGATTCAAAATTAAAGACACTTGTAGGTCTGGAGCAATAATGCAATCCTTCAGCCGGTATATTGATTGGAGGTTGATATTAATAATTATCCGATAAGATTTTTTTTTTAAAGTTCAACTATGTCAAAATAAATGTGTTAGAAGACCAAAAACGATTATCTATGCTATATTATAAACCTTTTAGAGCATTCTCATTAGAATCCCCAAAAAACTAGGTGACAAAACCCTATAATTTTTTTGGGGGTTGGGGGTGATTGTGAGTGAAGAAAATAGGGAATCTACAGTGTGTTGGTAAATATTGGGTTCTTTGGGGATCTTTTAGGGAAAACTGGAAAACTGTAGTTATTTTTTAATATTTGTTGAAAGTGGTTGTGAGTGGAGGAGAGAGAAAATTTAATGGAGTTTAGTGTAATATGTGGTTGTGATTGGTTATGAGTGGATGGGGATGCGGATTCTATTGTGAATGCTCTTAGTCCGGTCCAACAGTTATAGCACAGTTAGTTGAGAGCCTAAAGTTTTTTATGGGAGGCTTGGGTTTATTGGCCGTTCAAAAAAAATATTATAAAGCATTTAGAAAGTATGCCAACAAAATTTAAGCAATTATAATATTTAAGTAATGGGACATAATGATATTTCTACATGAATATTAAATTAAGTGAAATGGATAAAGTAATCATTTTACATAAAGATTAATTGTCCTTAGATAATTACAAATGACAATGCACATTATACAAACCTTTTAAGTTATATGTATAATAAAATTTCAAATAAATATGTAATCACAACCATTAAAACCTTCTTTCTTACTAATGCTACCCCCGACTTTTCATGTCCTAAGAAAAAATGCAGATCGAATTAGAACAAGAGAGGTATCCCACGAGTTCTTTGGATGTTTATATGAGCTTTATGTGCAAGCCTAGTGTTTGTGGGCATGATCCATGGATCCCTATGATTAAGATAGCTCTATTATGATCCTAGACTCAACATTTTTCATGAATTAATAGTTCTACACATGTTAATAGTGTTGTGGTGTACATTGTGTCTCTCATATAACCTCTAGTGCCCGGTGATATAGGAATATCACTTGGTCTTAGAATTGGTAATAACTGGTTAAGTTCTAGGCCTTTGGATGATGACATTAACGTGTATTTTGTTTCATAGGTATCACGTGTTTGTTGAGTGATATCCCATGGTGTTTCTTGTGTTCTCTTTCGTGTGTTAAAAGCAAATTATCATGTGTTAGAGCTTAAAAACCTCGTGTAAGGTTTGTGGTGATTATTGTTCGGGTGTTGTATGATAACATCGTCTTATTGTATGATTAAACAAGTGCCAAATTGTTTAGTTTTATGATTAACTCTTGGCTTTACTAGACTGGGGGGGGTATAGTGTATGCAAATTGTCTAAATATGCACATATAATGACGTAATAACTGAAACATGTACAGGCATTGACCTGGTTTATTGACTGTTGTCACATTCTCCCCGCCCTTGAAAACCTACCAAAAAAGTCCCCCCCCCCCCAAAAAAAACAATAATATCTTCGAACGCTTCCCGAAGGCCCTTGTCCAAAATGGATATGACCTTAACAACAAAGGCCGCTAACATGTTTGAAGGCCAACCAATGGTTTAGCAACACCCACACATGAGCGGAGCAAAATAAATTCACTTTGGGGTCCTGTAACTTCTGTCAAGAACCCATAAGATCACCTACTCATTGGGCCTTTTAACTACCAAAGAACTAATATACTATTCATCTCAGCTAACGGCCCAACCTAGGAGCTTCACACCCCTCCCCCCCTCAGGTCTCCCAATCCATTTGAATAGAGGCCAGGCTTGAATTTCGCTTCATTACACGATGACTAAAAGACTTCAAATTTCTTAATATTAAGCGTGAGCCCTAAATTCGGTCCCTCAGCTCGGAAAATATCCTAAGCCCTAGCCACTTCCTTGGATGTAGGACATGAGTCACGATTTTACTAAAATAATATTAATAAAATAATAAAGATGCTCTCTTTACACAATTTGCGAAATTGTAGTACACACACCGCATACAAATCAAAACAAAAATAAAAAGAAAGACAACAAATGTAAATTAACCGATTCAAACCAAGTCCTCAATAAGATCATGAATCACGTCTTTTAGCAATATCCTTGAGCCTATTTAAAATGATTCAACCAAGATCTTCAAAAAATTAAGTCTTTAACAAGGACTTCTTATAGTTCTCCATAGCTGCAAGAATGAACAAACTAATGTTGACGATTGTGGCTGAGGCACGTGTTCAACACGCTTCTCTTAAAACAGATTTCGCACCTCTACCAAAGGCAACGCGTCTGTCTCCAAGGGTACAACAGCCGAAGCAGTCTGTACTGCCGAAGAAGGCCACGCGCTCGAGGTTACACCGAGTAAAATTATAGTCTTAAAACTCGTGGAACAAATAATAATGGAAATGTGGTGAAATCAAGTATACAAAAACTTATGTTTATAAGTTCCTAACATATGGGTCATGTTTTTCTTCTTCTCAAAGAATCCTTGTATGGATCCTCTTCTTTTATTTTTCTTGTATTTTTTTCTCTAGTCTTAAATAAGGCACATAGCCTACTAATTATACAAGAGTTGAAGATGGCTGAAAGGTCTCACTTTATTAGTCACTTAATTAGAGACTTAACACCCTAATTAAACCAATTAAGTGTTGAAGAGGGTAACTTAATTTGAGTCATAAAACTCTAATCAAGTGACATAAAGAACTCTACCCAAGAGTTTTTTTTAATGATTTCACTAACTTTCAATTAAATTTCCATTCATCACCATATTAAATTTCATTATTTCCAAAATCCCCCACATGAATGGGGATTGATCAAAACACACAAAATTTCCAATGTAACCTCGACAGTTGAGTATTGCAGGATTGGTAGGTGTTAGCTTTGAACCTTTCGTTGTGAAGCATACTTAGTCTCCTAGCGGTTTGTGGACGCGGTGCCTTTGAACAAACCCCCATTTGTGTAGATGACTATACACTTCACACAATACTCTCCTTAGCTGGGTCATACCGTCACTTTCGTGTCCAATAATGGTCCTGGAACACTTTCCTGGTTCTGTGAGAGCTCTAGGAATTGTGCCCCCAATTCCATTTGAAGCGACCCCACTTCTCTCTAACATAGGTGATTTTCCCCAAATCATTAAAAGCATTATGGTTACCATGATTTACCTACATCATTTACCATATATTATGCTTATCCTCACAATTTGTCACTAAATGTCATAGGAATGGATAATGGCGTATTTAAACACCCTTTTATAGTTTAGGGGGATATATATAACCATATATACTAGCTTACACATATTAGCCATGCCCCCACAGTGACCACCCTTAGGCTTATGAATTAGTTATCCTATTAAACTTTTAGATCTTGGGATCTCCAGTCATCTAAGTCAGGTTTCCTTCACACACCTTCTTCAACGGGCTTTAGTCTCATTCCACAACTTAATCTCTTATCAACCCTCAGATTGTTGGATCCAAAACATTATCTTTGACTTCGTCAGGTCACTACTTATAATTTTGCAATTGAGATCAGTTGTACTAACGAGTTATTGACTCACAAGTCGTTCATGACTTATTGTCAACTCGTAAGACTATAACTCATGATCTAAACTTTGATCTAGTTATAACGTCTTATTTTTAGACTAAAACAAATCTTATTTCAATATAAACACATATTTATTATGCATATGGCCGGTATGCTCAATCATCAGGCATTAATATCCAACCGGTTGGCATCCGAGTCTAACAAATTAAATTGACACCTTATCAAGTTGGCATATGAGTCTAATCAACCAGATTAACTCCTTATGACCATTGTGTATTCTAGTTGACATCTGAGTCTAAACAACCATATGGCTCATTACAACCATAACCTTTATTGCCAACTTTTAACTTCATATTATCAAATGTAAGTTACCCCCCACATTTAAGCGTTATTAGATTAAAACAATCCAACACAAGATAAAAGGTAAAGAAATGTCATCTTTTTATATGGATTGAGAGACTCCTCAAACACCATTTATACAAACCTATGGTTGTTCCTTAAATGGATATCTCCCTAACATTACTTGCACTTTGATCAAGTTTAAGTAATACTACTCACGATGACTATTAGACACCTTGATTAGATCACAAATATCTACATCTTTGTACTATTGAAGTCATTTGAGTATACTGTTCACCTCATATTCCACTTGTGCACAAGAGGTTTTAAAGCTAAACAAGGCAACATATGCCTTAGCATGAGATGCCAACACTTTTGCGTGTATAACTTCTCCTCACTACACTTAAAAAAAACCTGGATAGAATCATTATCAATTATCTAGTTAATGGTTTTTTTTTCGAGTTATTCCATTAGACTGAAGGAAGTTATATATTTTTAGTCTTTGTTAGACACTAAATTCATTCTCATGCCATCTTATAATTTGAATGTTTACAGTTAATTTAATCTCCACAAAGCATCTAAATTAACATGTACTAGTCTAGCATGCTTTAGACTACAATACTCTAGCATGTGAACAGAAGATGCATCATTCTGATTCTTCACAACCTTAAGAGATATACGCATTATCTCTTACCAACATACATTCTTATTTTATATATGACCATGAGATTTGTTTTTCATATAGTCTCATATGTATGTTACATAAACATGCATTTTTCATTATTTAGTATAAGAATATAGCATTTTTGCCTTTGATCTCGAAGGCTTCACCATTAACATACTAGTACTTGACTATAAGTCTTATCTCAAGTAACTTTGGTGAACACATTCATCACTCGCAAAAGGTATGAATAGTATAAGTGTACAATCGCTTTTATGTTGATATGAAATCACTTAGATTCACACTCAACAAAACGACTTCAAGATTACGTCTTTAAGTGACATGCCTTGCCGTTTTCTTTTAAAGCTATGTATATTTAAGATACTCTATAATTTCAAAGTTAAAATCACATACTTCCAAAACTTGAAGGTGGTAGACATATCAACATGTCCTCCATTTCCAATGGTAAATCTCTTGGAACAAATCTTGCCAGATTCTTTAATGAAATATGTCGACATGTCACATACTTATGTATTTCATCTCAATACACTCACCACTTCCTTTCATGATTCTCACATGATGTGGTTAGACAATTGATGTCTCGTCTCTGACTTTTAGCCAATGCAATAACTTTTAAGTTATTTATGTCCAATCATTTCCATGTACTATCCGTTTATAACGATGTTCTTTAAACATTGTATATTTGACGTTATAATTCTTTCTTAAAAAAATACATTTCATACGTCACAAACCTTACTGATTTATTTCTTTGTAAATAAAAATTGCATGTGTTATCCAAAAATATTGAACACAAACAATAAATAATATACATTCGAAACTAAATCATAAAGTGCAAAACACTTTTAATAGTATAAACGGATAAGTAGACATATCTACACATCAAATCTCATAGTGTTATCATGTTCAACACTTTTATCATTCGATCAAAGTCATCACAACAATATCGTCTTGTGTCACACCCTCAAATAACCACCTGCGGAGTTCTACCGCGAGGCGTGTGACACACCAGGATCCAAGTCAACGGTCACAATAAACGACGTCTAAATGTAAAAACATACGTAATAAAAACCATGCACAAGATTTAAAATTCAACATTTAGTAGTGCGGAAGCATTAAAAGTTTACAAAAGTCATGCCGAAAATAAAACATAAGTTCCCAAGTTTAACATTTCCAAAACATGCCATGAGACCCTAGACGCGAGACGACTCCTGTGCAACTCCGTGCGCCTATCAGACAGCTGCTACCTTAGCGACCTGAGAAAACATGCTAAAAGAGTCAACATAAAATGCTGGTGAGTTCACAGGTTTTGTTTAAACAGTTAAATAATCTTTTGCAAACCGTTTCCGTTTCGTGTTACCACTATGCTTGTGAGAACGCTAGCTAGGCGCAGAATAAGATACTCATACGGGTGAAACCATTGCTGACTAAGCCGTGTAATGACCCTTAGTTCCTATGGGCTACCGTCATCGCCGGTAGACCTTGTTTTATAGAGACAATATGCACCCGCACGGTCCCACCGTCGAGTGGGGTTTGTCAGTCCCCAATAGCGCTATCCATATTTCCCCGCCATATACCCATGTTAGTGGTTTCTAAGGGACTTTTCGATGAACCGCATAGTATGTTAAATAAGCCATAGTAAAATGTGATAAAGAGCCATGAGCCATAAGAGTAAATAAGTCATAAGTCATAAGAGTGTTTTAAGCATGTTTCTCCCCCGAAAACATAAATCATAAAATGTGGGGCCGTGAACTCACCTTAGATTGCGTATACCGTTTATGAGCGAATCGCTTGTGTGATATGAGTAAACCGTTTGTGAGATATGATAGCCCCAACTAGTGGCGACCTATCATAAGATATGTGCTAAGTTAGACTAATAACCCATAGGGTTCATTAGTCCCTAAGTCCAGTCCATGACCATGATGTGTTTGAAAAACGTGTTTGACCGACAACCAGACTACGTAAGACAAGACTCGACATCCCATTGGTGACCCGACATTCCACATGTTCACCTCATACACAAACATACACGAAACATGCAATTCAGCACTTAACCTACGTTAAAGTTCAACGATTCTAACACATAGGTCAAATAACGTACGAACAAGTCCGAACACGTGTTATTATGTTACTAAGCATGTCACGGGGTTCCTAACATGTTCCTAGGTGTCGAATCGGGTTTCGGGATGTTAAAATACACTTACACAGCATTACGCGCGATTAGGAACTTAGCATGCAATTAGGAAAGTCAACACGTGATTAGGGATGGTCAACAGGCAATTAGCAGGGCTAATCGCCACTTATGTTAGGTGTTTAGGGCTAATCACATGCATGTTAGGCGATTATGGTCATGTGGTATGCAATTCAGGGCTTAACTAGTGATTAGGGTCACAATTGCATGACTTGCTAGCAATTAGGATCACAATTGCATGACTTGCTAGCAATTAGGATCACAATTGCATGACTTGCTAGCAATTAGGATCACAATTGCATGACTTGCTAGCAATTAGGGGGCTAATCGCCACCTACAACACACGAGTAGCCCATCCTTTAGGCGATTATGCCCCTAATCGCCTGATACATAGGCGATTAGGATTGCTAATCGCCTGCAGTGCAGCAATTGTGGTTTTTCGCGCGTTTAACCCTCCAAATCAGATCCGAAACGTGCGCAAACACCCAATAATCATCCAAACATATTAATGAACATATTTCAAGCAAAACCCCTAAGTTTTCATCATTCTAACAGTCCCGAATGTGAGCGTTTTCCCAAAATAGCAATTTATCATGAAAACATCACATCAACATGCAAGAACTTGCCCTAAATAGCAAATATCCAGATCTAATCACATAATCACGTTGTCCGAAAGCATCCTACTGTTCTAACATCATCCTAGAGCAAACCCTAACATCAAACAATCAACAACACACCTCATATCATCCTAAATCATCCAAAATCCTTCAAACGGGTCAAAACATCAAGTATCCAAAATACACGACCAAAACCATTCAAACTCTTGGGACATCATCATACTAACTTGTAACAGTTACAAACATCAAAATAACACAAAAACAATCATGACTAAATCCCAAAAACTCTATCTTTAATCACATATAACACATATAAACACATGTAAAGGTGTGGGTTTGTTTAGAAATGGTTTTAAATGGATTTTCAAAGACAAAAACCTTTAAAAGTCAGGTCTGGACATTTAGGGAGTAAAACATAATCATTTAAAGGTTTGGGTTTGAAGAACACACCTTGTATTTAAGAGTAGATGATGGAATAAGCTTGGAAATGGTTGTTTGTGTGTAAAAATGGGTTCCAGAGGATGTTTGTGGGTTAAGATATGTTATGGGACGGCTAGGGTTGTGTAAATAATGTTTTGGAGGTCAAGGGTGGTATTTATAGGTGTTTTTAGTCGTCAAACATGTTGCAGGCGATTATGAAGTTGTATCAGGCGATTAGGGTGCTAATCGCCTGATGAAAGGTGCTAATCGCATGCAAAAACAGGCTAATCGCCTGAAATTGCAAGCTAATCGCTACCTGGTATAAGCTAATCGCCTGATAGCTTCAAGCTAATCACCTGACTGATCAGGCTAATCGCCTATCAGTCCAGGTGTTGTGTATTTGGCGCGTTAAACTCCGTTTTAACATATGTTAACACATTTTCACATACCGATAAGTCACATAATGATTATAAACACATAATACATGAAAGTAAACACGTTCACACTCGTTCACCAATCCCCGGGACTCGAGACTTACGTATGTTAAAACCCAAATGACGTGCGACTCGACTCGACCGACCTTGTTTTGTGTAACGTATGCGTGACTCGCTAAGGTAGACTTACTAAGTTTTCAAGAGTTAGTTACCGGAAGTTGCCGGGTGTCACATCATCCCCCTGTTAAAAGAATTTTCGTCCCGAAAATTTCCCGAAATCGAAAAGAGAAGACAAACGAGAAGAAAAATTTTCCGGTCGTCACATCATCCCCCTGTTAAAAGGAATCTCGCCCCGAGATTCTTTTGACCCTAACAGTGATGAGCGTCGACCTCCGTGTATGCCCAAGTAACGTTCCCCAAGGAACAGCGAGTGAACCAGAGACAAGAGACTCCCGATCGAAGGCCTACTGGGGACTACCGTGATCGGTGTAACAACCCCCTGGTACCGTCCAAGTAGCATCCCCAAAGAACCCTCATCGACCCCAAAGAATGAGAGGTAAAGGCCAAACCCCAAGGAAACACCCGAAGACATGAACACACAACAATGCGAAAGAGTAAAACCAAGGCGTAACAAGAGATGAGAAAGAATACGTACGGGTAACAGTGTCTGGGTCCACCTGGTTCTCCCTAGCACCAATCACATAAGCATGAGCACGAGTAACCCGACCACCTCCATCATTGTCTCCATCCTTCCCTGCGTTCCCTGTGCCCCCTTGATTCAACTTTGGACAGTTGCGCTTAAAGTGCCCCGTCTCACCACAATGAAAGCAACCCTGGTTCCCCTGTGGAGCAGGGGTAGTAGTAGCAGCAGTCTGAGCCGTCCTGGAAAGGTTGACCCTACAATCCTTGGCAAGATGCCCCGTCCTCTGACAACGCTCACAGCGAAAACTCTCACAAGTACCATAGTGATGAAACCCACAACGCCCACACTTAGGGCTCTTCCCAGCATAGCCCCCTTGTTTCTGATCCGACGCTGACCCTGAAGCTTCAGCCTTCTTCGCCGCCGGTTGTCGCTGAACCCCCGCTGAACTCTTATCCACACTATCCCACTTCCTCTTGTTCTCTGCCGGCGCCTTCACAGACGAGCCCCTAGGAGGCAAGACACCCTCAGTAATCTTCAAGTTGGTCATCTTAGTAGCCGACCGCACAGCCTCCAACATGGTAGTAGGATCCCTAGCGGACACCAACCCAGCGATCTCTGGCACCAAACCTGCAAGATACTGCTCTATCCTCCTGTACTCTGGTGTAGACAACCCTGGACACAACACAGCTAGCTCGTTGTGCCTGATAGTGTACTCCTCAACCTCAGAACCTACCATCTTAAGATTCCCATATTCCTGTTCCAACCTCTTAATCTCTTCACGCGGGCAGTACTCGTCCTTCAACCTACGCACAAAATCCGCCCAAGGCATGGCGTTGGCCTCCCCAAGACCAAGTGTCTGTGTGACGCTGTTCCACCACGTCAAGGCGGGTCCTACAAAAGTCCCCGAAGCAAACTTCACCCGATCCACCACTGGAGTCTCACATAAAGCAAACACCGATTCAGTCTTCTCTAACCACCGAAGTAACTCCACAGCCCCCTCCGTACCCTGGAAGCTGAGAGGCTGACAATCCTTAAACCGCTTGTAGGCAACACCTGCCGGAACCAGAGGAGCAGTAGCACCCATGAAAGTCTGCTGGGCAGCCTGAAAAGCAGCTAGCGCAACGCTCAACTGTTGTTGCATCATCTCATTGAGCTCGTCATACGTCAAGGTGATGTTACCACCACCTCTACCCCCACCAGTGCGTCCCCCAGTACGAGTTCTACCGCGAGGCGTGTGACATACCAGGATCCAAGTCAACGGTCACAATAAACGACGTCTAAATGTGAAAATATACGTAAATAAAAACCATGCATAAGATTTAAAATTCAACATTTAGTAGTGCGGAAGCATTAAAAGTTTACAAAAGTCATGCCGAAAATAAAACATAAGTTCCCAAGTTTAACATTTCCAAAACATGCCATGAGACCCTAGACGCGAGACGACTCCTGTGCGACTCCGTGCGCCTATCAGACAGCTGCTACCTTAGCGACCTGAGAAAACATGCTAAAAGAGTCAACATAAAATGCTGGTGAGTTCACAGGTTTTGTTTAAACAGTTAAATAATCTTTTGCAAACCGTTTCCGTTTCGTGTTACCACTATGCTTGTGAGAACGCTAGCTAGGCGCAGAATAAGATACTCATACGGGTGAAACCATTGCTGACTAAGCCGTGTAATGACCCTTAGTTCCTATGGGCTACCGTCATCGCCGGTAGACCTTGTTTTATAGAGACAATATGCACCCGCACGGTCCCACCGTCGAGTGGGGTTTGTCAGTCCCCAATAGCGCTATCCATATTTCCCCGCCATATACCCATGTTAGTGGTTTCTAAGGGACTTTTCGATGAACCGCATAGTATGTTAAATAAGCCATAGTAAAATGTGATAAAGAGCCATGAGCCATAAGAGTAAATAAGTCATAAGTCATAAGAGTGTTTTAAGCATGTTTCTCCCCCGAAAACATAAATCATAAAATGTGGGGCCGTGAACTCACCTTAGATTGCGTATACCGTTTATGAGCGAATCGCTTGTGTGATATGAGTAAACCGTTTGTGAGATATGATAGCCCCAACTAGTGGCGACCTATCATAAGATATGTGCTAAGTTAGACTAATAACCCATAGGGTTCATTAGTCCCTAAGTCCAGTCCATGACCATGATGTGTTTGAAAAACGTGTTTGACCGACAACCAGACTACGTAAGACAAGACTCGACATCCCATTGGTGACCCGACATTCCACATGTTCACCTCATACACAAACATACACGAAACATGCAATTCAGCACTTAACCTACGTTAAAGTTCAACGATTCTAACACATAGGTCAAATAACGTACGAACAAGTCCGAACACGTGTTATTATGTTACTAAGCATGTCACGGGGTTCCTAACATGTTCCTAGGTGTCGAATCGGGTTTCGGGATGTTAAAATACACTTACACAGCATTACGCGCGATTAGGAACTTAGCATGCAATTAGGAAAGTCAACACGTGATTAGGGATGGTCAACAGGCAATTAGCAGGGCTAATCGCCACTTATGTTAGGTGTTTAGGGCTAATCACATGCATGTTAGGCGATTATGGTCATGTGGTATGCAATTCAGGGCTTAACTAGTGATTAGGGTCACAATTGCATGACTTGCTAGCAATTAGGATCACAATTGCATGACTTGCTAGCAATTAGGATCACAATTGCATGACTTGCTAGCAATTAGGATCACAATTGCATGACTTGCTAGCAATTAGGGGGCTAATCGCCACCTACAACACACGAGTAGCCCATCCTTTAGGCGATTATGCCCCTAATCGCCTGATACATAGGCGATTAGGATTGCTAATCGCCTGCAGTGCAGCAATTGTGGTTTTTCGCGCGTTTAACCCTCCAAATCAGATCCGAAACGTGCGCAAACACCCAATAATCATCCAAACATATTAATGAACATATTTCAAGCAAAACCCCTAAGTTTTCATCATTCTAACAGTCCCGAATGTGAGCGTTTTCCCAAAATAGCAATTTATCATGAAAACATCACATCAACATGCAAGAACTTGCCCTAAATAGCAAATATCCAGATCTAATCACATAATCACGTTGTCCGAAAGCATCCTACTGTTCTAACATCATCCTAGAGCAAACCCTAACATCAAACAATCAACAACACACCTCATATCATCCTAAATCATCCAAAATCCTTCAAACGGGTCAAAACATCAAGTATCCAAAATACACGACCAAAACCATTCAAACTCTTGGGACATCATCATACTAACTTGTAACAGCTACAAACATCAAAATAACACAAAAACAATCATGACTAAATCCCAAAAACTCTATCTTTAATCACATATAACACATATAAACACATGTAAAGGTGTGGGTTTGTTTAGAAATGGTTTTAAATGGATTTTCAAAGACAAAAACCTTTAAAAGTCAGGTCTGGACATTTAGGGAGTAAAACATAATCATTTAAAGGTTTGGGTTTGAAGAACACACCTTGTATTTAAGAGTAGATGATGGAATAAGCTTGGAAATGGTTGTTTGTGTGTAAAAATGGGTTCCAGAGGATGTTTGTGGGTTAAGATATGTTATGGGACGGCTAGGGTTGTGTAAATAATGTTTTGGAGGTCAAGGGTGGTATTTATAGGTGTTTTTAGTCGTCAAACATGTTGCAGGCGATTATGAAGTTGTATCAGGCGATTAGGGTGCTAATCGCCTGATGAAAGGTGCTAATCGCATGCAAAAACAGGCTAATCGCCTGAAATTGCAAGCTAATCGCTACCTGGTATAAGCTAATCGCCTGATAGCTTCAAGCTAATCACCTGACTGATCAGGCTAATCGCCTATCAGTCCAGGTGTTGTGTATTTGGCGCGTTAAACTCCGTTTTAACATATGTTAACACATTTTCACATACCGATAAGTCACATAATGATTATAAACACATAATACATGAAAGTAAACACGTTCACACTCGTTCACCAATCCCCGGGACTCGAGACTTACGTATGTTAAAACCCAAATGACGTGCGACTCGACTCGACCGACCTTGTTTTGTGTAACGTATGCGTGACTCGCTAAGGTAGACTTACTAAGTTTTCAAGAGTTAGTTACCGGAAGTTGCCGGGTGTCACATCTTGCAACATGTCTTGAGAACTTTATGCCCTTATAAGTACAAGTTCCTCATTTGATTGTGAAATTCTAAATTTGGACAGTCACAAATCTGTTCAAAACAACACCAAGTCGTTAAATTAACTACAATTAAGTAGTGAAGCTTGAACAATTAATCTTGTTCACAACAACACCAAGTTGTTTTCCACCATATAGTGTCATCGAAAACACTACTTTGGTTTAACATATTACATATAGCAAAAGTAACGAATCGTTTAAATTATCAAAATTATGCAAAACTTTGTTTTAAAATCATTCTAAAACATTTCTTTAGTTTTGCAATACCAATACGGGTTTATGCAACCGTAAATCGAAACCAAAATAGCAAACTTTTTATATGGTTTCAGTTTAATACACATGTACTATAACGGTTTCAAACACACATGAAAAAAAATCATGTTATAACGCGCACGTTATAAAATTGGACGTTTACATAAAACCTTTTCCAATGATATAGTTCATAAAAGAATCCATTTCTAATGAACATATTAGAAAAATAAAATGTTTACATAAAACATTTTCTTTTTCATTGTGGTTTACAAAATAAAATCATTCTAGCAAACATGTTAGAACTTAAATGATAATAACGCGCACGTTAGAGTCATTTTTTTTACATGAAATATTTCCAAATATTTCGTTTTATAAAATAAATCGTATCTAAACTCGTATCAGTGATAAAAATTTTCTAACACACATGTTAGAAAACTAAAACGAGTTCTAACTCGCACATTTAAAAGTAGTAAAACTTCAATACAAAATATCTTAAACACGTGTGTGGTTCAAAAGTTAATCCATTTCTAACACACCTGTTAGAAAGTAAACTATTACCATCCCATTTTAAAAGCCGATGGTTTTCATAAACCGTTTCTAACACACATGTTAGAAGACAAATGATTACAAAAATCATTCTTGAAGTTGAAGGTTCTATAAACCATTTCAAACATACTAGATAGCAATAAACGATTACAAAAATCGTTATAAAACTTATCGATAAATCAGTTCTAACACGCTCATTAGAATTAAACGATTACACAATCGTTACGAACTTGACAATTTGTATACAATAAACAAATTCTAACACCATCGTTAGAAGTAAATGATTACAAAAATCATTATCATGCTTATTGATTTATATAAAAAAACATTTTCCAACACACTTCTTAGACATTATCGATTACAAAAATCGTTATAACACTTATCGGTTTGCATAAAATAAACCGGTTCTAACACGCTTGTTAGAAATAAATGATTACAAAAATCATTATAAGCCTTTTTAGTTTATCAAAATAAACTATTTCCAACGCCCATTATAAGAAACGAGACGTTTAGACAAACTTTTCAAATCAATATGTTTTTTCTAATATAATCATTTCTAACACACATGTTAGAAAATAAAACGATTACAAGAACGTATTGTTTATAAAATAAACCAAGTTCTATGCGAACGTTATGGAATTCAACGTTTACAAAAAACGTATGGTTTACACCAATAAACCCAGTCTAACACACATGTTAGAAAAAAAATCACGATTAAGATCGTTTTAAAACCAAATGGTTGAATCAATAAACCAATTGTTTTGTATCGCGATGTATGATTTAATATTATATCAAAATCTCTAAAAATCCAAACCCAACAAATTGTGCTATATACATATTTCCAAAAAAAAAAAAAAAATATTGACAAGATTATACAAAAATCTCTAAAATATTTTTTGTTTAAACCATTTCGTGAAGCCAAAATCCTTATGAATAAGGTTTTAAGATTGTAGCAACAATCTCACGAAATTTATTTTAAGATTGTAGGACACGAGTCAAGATTTTATTAAAATAAAATAATAAAATAATAAAGATGCTCTCTTTATACAATTTGGGAAATCGTAGTACACACACCGCATACAAATCAAAACAAAAATAAAAAGAAAGACAACAAATGTAAATTAACCGATTCAAACCAAGTCTTCAATAAGATCGTGAATCACATCTTTTAGCAATGTCCTTGAGCCTATCTAAAATGATTCAACCAAGATCTTCAAAAAATCAAGTCTTCAACAAGGTCTTCTTATAGTTCTCCATGGCTGCAAGAATACACAAACTAATGTTGACGATTGTGGTTTAGGCACGTGTTCAACACGCTTCCCTTAAAACATATTTCGTGCCTCTACCAAAGACAACGTGTCTGTCTCCCAGGGTACAATAACCGAAGCAGTCTGTACTTCCGGAGAAGGCTACGCGCCTCAGGTTACACCAGGTAAAATGATAGTGTTAAAACTCATGCAACAAATAATAATGGAAATGTGGTGAAATCAAGTATAGAAAAACTTATCTCTATAAGTTCCCAACATATGGGTCAAGTTTTTCTTCTTCTCAAAGAATTCTTGTATGGATCTTCTTCTTTTATTTTTCTTGTATTTTTTTCTCTAGTCTCAAATAAGGCACATAGCCTACTAATTATATAAGAGTTGAAGATGGGTGAAAGATCTTACTTTATTAGTCACTTAATTAGAGACTTAACACCCTAATTAAACCAATTAAGTGTTGAAGAGTGTAACTTAATTGAGTCATAAAACTCTAAGGCTGTATGGTAAATAGACGGGGCAACCACCCCTGTCCCAATTTTTTGCATGTCTCAAACGCTCTACACCACCCCGTTACCCCCGTCCCTTCTTCTCCCGTCTCCCATGTCTCGCCCGGGACATAAAGGACGCTCCAATCACCTATTTTCCTTTTTTTTATTTAAACCACTAGTTATTTTTCTTTTTATTGGATGGTTTATAAATTTGAGACATGACATTGTGGTGTCTCCACACCTTTGCCATGTCTCAACCAAGAGAACATGAGAGCCATCCTAGGTCGCATTAAGACATCAACATTCTCATGTCTGCTTACCGACTAGTCTAATCAAGTGACATAAAGAACTCTGCTCAAAAGTTTTTCAATGATTTTACCAACTTTCAATTAAATTTCCATTCATCACCATATTAAATTTCATTATTTCCAACAACGGATTAAGAGGAAATTATTGATTGGATTGTTGTTATTCGTTGCATAATGCGTGGATACATAAAAATTAAAATGTCGTTTAAAAATGACTACAACTGTGTACTTCATAAAAATGGCATTAGAAACAATTGATTAAAGTTAATTACTTATGAAAAAATGAAAAAGTAATTTATTAAAACACGTGATAATAGACTACTCTCTCATTTTGTCATGCATAATAAAATGAGAGAAGTCCTGTTTTTATCACATTTTCTTATTTATAAAATGGAGGTGCGGCCTCCATTATGTGCGTTATTGCCCAAAAATGAATATCCAAACATGGATAAAAACAAAACATAATTTGGGATTTTGGCCATGTGAATGAGGCATGTGCATTATTCATCATGACTGCAGGTTTTTGTAATTATTGATAAGGCTGGCAGCGAAGTTTGTAATGGAAGTTCATCCACGGGTAAGGGCTGGATTCAAAATTAAAGACACTAGAAAAATAATGCAATCCACAGCATGTATATTGATTGGAGGCTGATATTAATTATCTGATAAGATTTTTTTTTAATTTTTTTGAAAGCTCAGCTCTTTCAAAATAAATGTGTTAGAAGACCAAAAACGATTATTAATGTTAGTGATTAATGCCAGAGTAGAGGGGATTATCTCAAAGAGGTTCAGAATATATAAAAAGTTGCACTAAATTTTATCTAATTTCGAATACAACTGAACATTTACATTTGATTTTTTAACAACAGACTAACCTATTACTGATTTTTTAACAACAGACTAACCTATTACTAATAACTATCAATATTTGCATCTTGTAGAATTTCTCAAACCTTTCTTCTACTTCCAACCGTCTATGATCCTGCCTCTACCCCGTCTTCCTCCTCAACTAATCCTGAATTCAACTACCAGACGATAGAGGTGCTTGCGAATAAGAACAAATCGTAGGCCAAGGTGGAAGACTGGGTCGGAAAGGTAGAATATCATCAAATGCGGTTGTAATGCTAAATCTTAGCAACAGGACGACTTTAGAGGACAATTCCGGCTAACCAGAGAACTGAGACAGTTGACGATGGTTTACGCATCTCGACTTCTTATAGATCCAACGGTGTTTTGACGTTTTACACAATTGGTTTGAAAAAAAAAGGTCCTTGCATTGGGCCATTGTGGACCTAGGTTGGCACGTGGGATAATCAGTGAAATGTAATGCAGACACCGAATGTAGCTAATATAATAATGAAAAATAAAAAAGTTACAGTCACAATTGTAAATCTTCAGATACATGTGCATTCAACATTTGATGTTTCTAACTTTCTATTGGTTATTTGTGAATCTACCATACCCCATTTGACAAAACCTACCAAATTGACTGTTCAGTTGACACCATCATCTAGGCTTCTAATCGTATCCACTATAAAATGATATAAACTTCACAGTTTAGAAGATATTTCCTTCCAAGCAAATGAACTTTAGTCTAGCGACACCTCGTCTATTGGGATCAAAAAAGAGGAAGAATTTGTGTGCAACTATTTTACATTATATTTGAGGAAAAAAACACATAGGTATAGCACGTAGCTGAGCAGCATCTAATTACATTCAGAGTATTTTGAATGATATGGGTCAAAGTCTTGTATTATTATATTTTATAACGTTAAACATTTTTTAATTAACTACTCAAATATAAAACACTTATGGTCGGGGAAAAACAAATTAAAGAGTGGAATTAACTTCCTTTTTGTTCCCTGTGATTTGATAGTTGAACTCCTTTGCCTCGTTTGCTTAAAAATAGCCAAAATACTCCCAAAGGTTGCCATTTTGTCAAACAACGTCTCGCGGCAACAAACGGGTGTAAACCGCATCCTGGGGTACCATACGGATAACTACAACGTAAAATAGGTTTTAAAGATTAATTTGTATAAGCAACAATTGTATAATGTTATCTCTAATGCCTACTAAACTCTCAACGAAACAGGCTCCCTGATAGTCAAGCACCTTACCTATCATTTTAGGCATCCTTATATGTACCAATTCTTGCCTTTTTTCACGATCGATATTTTCGATAATGGTGCCGGTTCGGTACCAACATAGTGATATTGCGTCCCACGGCAACGCGTATGTGTAAACCGTGCCCCGTGGCAACGCGCGGGTAACTACCACTAGTTCCTTTTATAAAAGTAACAAACTAATTAAGTTACGTTTTATTGAATTCTCTTTTTGTCAAGGGGCCTACTCCAAGGCCATTCTTGCCCAAAAATATATAAATACAAAAACAATTTGGACTTTTCCCCATGTGAATCGTTCAAGTACATCCTGCACCATGGCTGCAATATCTTTTAATTATTGATAAGGCTGAATGCGAAGTTTATGGTTGAAACCCACTGTCATGATGTAAAAGTCAAAATTTTAAAGAAAATGGAACAGAGTGCAATCCTTTCCGGGCCCAATTATTATTATTTTTAATACGTAGACCTCATAGGTATCTTCTTTGATTGGTTTAAGGGGAAGCGGGTTGTAGCTGGGCAAGCATCAAGAAAGGCGGAATCGAAGAAAGTGGATAAGTACACTAAAGCTTGTGCAGAGAGCCAACATGTGTTTGTCTCCTTTGTTTTTGATACATTTGGCTCCCTAGCACTAGAAACTATTCGTTTCGCACTAGAAACTATTCGTTTCTTGACCAGAGTCCAATGGGTTATCCACGTCAATAGTTCATCTCTAGGGGGAAGGTGTTTGTATTTAATAGGCTAGGGTTCGCAATTCAGAAAGGGGTGGCGGCTCAACTTGTTGCCTGTCTATGTTCTATTTTGATGTAACTTGACAAGTATAAAAAATGAAATATAAAGTTAAATCCCAAAAAAGAAAAAAAAATCTTTACCGAAGTATTGGGATGTGGCTTAATTATAGTAGTGAATTTGTCAAAGGAATGTGATCATGATTAGTGTAAAAAAATGTTTAAAGTGTGAGTAGCCTGTAGCAAAATATTTAAAAACTAGTAACTAGACATGCGTGTTTTGTTGCGGGAAACATCAAACAGATTAATCTAAACGTTATGTGATGTAGTATTTTATTTAACTCAATAGCATTGTGGCTAGATCAAAATGTAAGGTAATCAAATTTACATTGTACGATCATAACGTATTTATATGTCACCTGGCCTATACCTAGGAAACGTATAAAAGGCATAAAATGTGTATTAAGGGATATCTGACATGTTTAATCCAAAGATACATTAACATCAAAGGTTGGAATTTTACTCCTAGCACGTTGCGATGGGGTTGAAACGTAGAATTGGAAAAACGATCAGCACTAAAACTTATTATATTTGACCTGGCTAGTTTCCAAAAACCTGTCTACGTCGAACCGTATTCAACTAGAATTAATGCTGACACATAAATAATAACACCCACGTAAGACATCGTTTTTAGGTAAATGAACGAAATAAGCAAATTCGGAACTTTAGAAACTCTAGTGGGTCAAAAAGATATTTTACAAAGTTGTTAAACATAATGGATCAAATGATATTTTACAAAAAAATTGCGAGTGTAAATTGTCTAAATTAGTAAAATAACATAATAGGTTAAAATACATATTACATATGGTATTAGAGGTAAAGCTGAAATATTGTAAAAACTTGTGTAATGGAGCAATGGCTAAATATGTCATTTCGCAAACTTAGGGGGTGGTTTGTCATTTCCCAAAAAGGGGATCATTGACGGTAAAGCCACCGACATATGCAATTAAGACAAGAACTAGTATTTTTCCCGCCGCGCGTTGCGGCGGTGTGCGACGTGTTAAACGATGCCGTAAGACACAAAGTCTAAAATATGCATAAGACATAGCGTATTACACACAATTCGTAAAACACTATGCGTAAAAGACATTTATTAAAATGTGAAAACACAATGCTTTTAGTTTAAGTGAAAAAAACACACCACAAATATGCTGCATTATGGGCACGCTAAGTCGTTAGACTTCGTCGATGGCCAAAGAGCATAATGCACGTAAAAATTAGTTTTTTTAGTAGAAGAACGACATGTAAAAAAATGTTATTTAACAAAGTTAGTAAAAATAAGGGTTAAAAATCAAAATGGAGTAATAGTCTAAGGGTTGAAATTGCAAAATATTAAAAGTTCACAGGTGTAAAAACAGAGTAGTAGTGCATGGGTTATAAATGAAAATTTTTCGAACTTAAAGCAAAAAACCAAAAGTTAAAAATTTGAGGGGTTGGTGCGTAATTTAAACTTGAAGATTAAAAAAAAATTAAAACTTGAGGGGTCATAATTTTACAAGTTGTAATGTATGGGGCAAAAGTGAAATTCAAAACTTCAGCAGTGGTGGTGGTCTTTACCATAGACACACCAAAATAGGATACAGTTAATTTTCTAGTTTAAATTGGGTTCGGTCAAGCACGTAATAACAAAACCAAATTAAATATCTATCAAAATCCAGATCTATTTGGTAATTGTAATGCAGGAGCCCTATTTTCTATTTGATGTATACAGCTAAAAGAGTAACATATTTAGGGGCTGTTTGGTAAGCCTCTTAATGAGGCTCTGAACTATTCAGCGCTGAATGAATCATTCAGCGTATTTGTTTCAGCTTCTGAACGAAATTGTTAAGGGTGAACCATTAGAATTTGGGATGTTGCTGAACCATTAAGCAGTGAACCATCAAGCACTAAACTAGGCTGAACCTTAATGAGTCTTTCCAACCAATGTGGGACAAGAAAACTAACTATTAAGAGGTCAAACTTAATGATTCTGCACTTAACCATTCAGATCTTTTAACTATTTAGACCTCTTAATGATTCAGCACTTAATCAACCAAAAGCCCCTTAAACTTATTTTTATTGTTGTGCAAATAAGTAGCACTGGCAAAATACAAGCCTTTTGGTAGTCTTCTATAGCAAATATTTTTTTTTATAGTTCTGCTGCACAAAATATGCAACATACATGATTTATAAAACTTGGTTATTATCCAACAATGTTGTTTTGGTACCTTAGTTCGTTGGTGAAGATCGTTGGTTTCTAAAATTTGATCATCATATGTACTTTGCACCTTTCGTCATTGAACTTCGATGATTACATTGAAATGCCTATGTCTGTGGCGCTTAATATTCAGCCCTGTTAGGTAACGGTTTAAATGGGTAAACTTGGTAAATGTCAAGTAGACCCTTAAATCTTTTTTTTCAAGAGTTACTGATTTTTTATTTTAAATATTTAGTATGAAATACTACTATAAATTTATGTTACTTGTTAGTAATTAAAATTTTTGAACAATATACTACAATGAACTATTTTTGACCATCTCACCCGATTGCAATAAAAGCAAATTTTTATTTTTATTTTTTTGATTAATGGCTCAAAACAACTCAATATAAAAGCAAACGCATTCAATGGACTATTTTTGACCACCAAACCCAATTCCATGTAAAGTTTTTTTTTTTTTTTTGGATTAATGGCTCGGAACAACCAAGTATAAAAGCAAGCACATTTTATAAATCATTTGGTAAAAGTAAAAAATAAATAAATAGGAAATCTAACAAGCACATAAGAAAAGTAACGGAAAATAGAATGTAAGTTGTTCAATCCCTGTATTACACTGGAACATAAGAAAACTAACGTATAGACTTTGAGTAAGGTATATGGCGTATGTAGACCACATCAATGCTACAAGTAAGAAAATTTGCATAAGTAAGATACATTATACCACCAAATAATTGATAAACTAACTGAAAACGAGTACCGTGTTGTAAAGTGTCGTCGTCGTCGCTGCATCGCGGGGTTCCTACTAGTAAAATTATAGTCTGTATCTTAAGAATGGTGTATATTAATACATAACTTCTAAATTTTCGAAAGATATCTCATTAACTATTAAAGGGGGGAGAAAAAGCATGGCCCGTCAACCAGGGCGGACCTACATAGTGGTTTACAGATTCACAGGAACTCGCTGAGTTTTGAATTTTCAATACAAAATGTATATAAAAAATACTAAGTGAATTCATAAAAAATTTGAAACGAACCCATATCACAAAACAAGGAATCGTTGGTGCTTGAAGATGCTTATCGTTGTAAAGCTTTTATTATGGCAGTTTTTTGTCCGGCCACGGCTGGTGTTTGAGGATTTACCGGAGAAGAAACAGTTGGAAATAAAAAGAGAATTGAGGGTAACTTTTTAAGTCTTTTAAAAGGAGTCCAATATTAATAAAAAAGTAAATAATGGTTTACTAATTTTAGATGTCCAGGGATAAACTCACAATACAATGGTTTGTTGGAAATAGGCCCCAAATAAAACACAACGAAGACTTTTATTATTCAGCACACCAATTACAATAACACTAACCATCTATTTATCCTAAACTAAACACAAACTTACCATGATTCAAACACCAAATTACTAATATTAAACCCAAATTATATTAACATAATTCATAAACTACTAATCCAAACTCTTTAATATACAAACCAAACTATATTTATCTAGACCCAATTGAATTATTTTTAACCATTATACTTTATATATTATCCACAAAATCATAATTATTCACATATGCACCGTTACCCCAACTTTTGTCCTAGACAATCTCAACCTTTCCCGGACCTTTGACCTCTACCTCAGCCACATCCAAAGTATTCACAGTTTGAGCGCCCACTGCACTTTACTTGATACTAAAACCGGTTGAACCCTTCTTTGATCGTAGTTTTACCACCATGTCACACTCCTCCTTTATATGCTCCTGCTAATATGAATCACCAACAAAGATAACAACCACTTGTTGTTACGTCCCTCAGTTGCCAAACGAATTCCAAAATCCTCGCTCTTTCGTTTCTACCAAGACACGCCCGTTAGTTTTTCTGCAAAAAAAATCAAGCGCCGCACTGAAATTTTATTCCTTGGTGAGAAAGAGTACACCGACAAAAATAAAACACGATCAAACCTGGGTTGAAAGTTGCTAATTTGATAAAGTTCATCTGCATTGAACCAATCACTCATCACCACCACCTTCCCACCCAATACACCCCTGCGACACCGATTGACCCGGACCACAAAACCATTACCATTTTTTCTCCGATGAACAACAGACTAGAAACTAACCTTGATTGGATTTTACATGAAAAACTTCCATGGTGAATTGCACTCGCTTCCCCAACACTACAAGCCACCGCTTTTCAGTCTTCTTTGGTTTCTAAACAAACTCCCTTCAGCCCCTGCTAATCACCCAAACACGTTGGTTTGATACCTGTAGTTAAAAATACATTTTGTTTTCCTTCACGACTAAGAAGCTTTCAATGACACAACCTTGATCGAACTCCTTATGTTGTTGAATCGTTTCCACAACAAAAAACACAATACCTAATCCTATTGATGCTTCTAGTACCCAATCACTATGTTAACACCAAATCCTTTTCAGCACCGTAACTTCTTATTGTTTTTCAACCAACGTTGCATGCAAAAAACATGTAATGTAGCCCGTATTTTTTTCTTATGCAAACAAGCCATTTAAGAAGCTTCACATATGATTCTCAAAATAAAAAGAAACTTTTTTTTCCCTTTTAGCAATTAATGCTTTGATTAATCGACCGACAAGCCTTTTTCCTTTCCAAACCAAGCGTATTACCATCCCAATAATGATAGCCTTGCTCCAACTCGATAAAAAAAATAAATACACCAACAGAATTTGGATTTCACCAACTCATCCATTGACGTTGCAACCCCATGAGGGGTGCTCCCAGCTCCTCCTTTCTCGGAAGACGACTCTTAAAACTGTCAAGCCCTGATACCATTCGTTGGAAAATCAAACCCCAAACGAAACATAAGGAAGACGTTTATTATTAAACAAACCTATTACAATTACCCTAACAATCTATTTATACTAGACTAAACTCAAACCTACCATGATTCAAACACCAAAATAATAATTGTCAAACCCAAATATAAACTAATAATTAAAACTATTAAATAAATAAAACAAACTATATTTATCTAGAACCCAATTGAATGATCTTTTACACGTTTAGACTTTATATCCTCCAAACCATAATTATCCCTTCATGGTTTAAGTATGCATAATTATCAAGATACCTCACATAACACATCTCTTTTATTATTTATTAGTAATTAATCTGTATATATAATAAATGAAAAGGGGTATGTCACAAGAGATTATGTGAGGCCTTCACATCTTTTGATTTTCCTTCAAAAGTCTTTTTCTCTCTCATGTGCATCGCACATGCACTCCCCCACACAATTTTTAAACGTTAATAACTTTTATATACGACATTTAAAAAAAAGTTACACTAACGAGTGTTCTATTATCTTTCTAACGAGTAACATATTGCTATATAAAAATAAAAAAAAAACTTGTTAGTGGGTTTTTGTTCATGCAAAAAATTTACAATGTATTCAGGTAATCCAATAATCATGTTTAGGCAAGTCACTAATCATGTTAAAATAGTATATGTTTTAGAACCTAGTATTACATATAAGAACCCACTAACTACATATATATTTACAGATATAGTCAGTTTGGTAAAAATCTATTTTTTTTATATTTTGATTGGAGTTGCTAGGAACATTGATTATAAAGGTTGCTAAGCCGTTTAGATGTAGCCAATGGTTCTTAGACACCAGGTAAATCGATCTGGAGCTAATAAATGATAATTAAATCACTCCCCCATGCACGCCTCTTAAATCGTTTTTAATGTATGTTCTTTGAAATCGACTAACATATGATGATTATTGAAATAGATACTTATGTATGAGTAAAGAAAATAGTAGGGAGATATGAAAAGTTATCATCCTACAATCTTTTATGTTCATCATCATCATACTCAGTTAATCCCACCAATAGCAAAAGCTAAGGTAGGTTCTGAGGAGGATAAGATTTAGACAGCCTTACCACTACCCCATGGGAATAGAGGGACTGCTTTCAGTGAGACTCATGACTCAATAATTGATAGTAGTTATATCAATTTTATTTATCTTTAAAATGGATTTTTACTTTTTACCTATTGATTGTTTTATTCAGTGTCAACCAGATGATCAATTGTATTTTCATAATAAAGATTGAACATGTATATCATTCTTTCACATATGCTCATTTTACACATCGGAATGGTATATCATCATCATGACATATCATTTTATACCAATTTGGTTGTTTTTTTCATGTTCACATCACAACCTTTTATATATTTTTTTCTGACAAAACGACCTACTACTTTTAATGTACACACATTTTCACTTCCTATTAGATTTGTCTATACCATAACCTTCAAGAGGATAAACTAGTACAATATAAATAATGTTTTAAGTTATCTAGGTTTTATTTATCTATCATTTTATTTACTACAAAATTTATTGATTTTCCATCTTGTCATCTTATTTAACAATCAAATAACGTATGATTGTGAGAAGAATTTAACCACCAAAGATTTTGGATAAGGTGCCAATAGCGTCAACTTCCAAAATAATACTAAGTAACAGAATTCAATTACAATTTTCAATACATTATCTATACTATTAATTTAGAGACACTTGAATAGTGTCCAAAATTAACATACGCTGCCTATCATTTGTCCCTATCACTTTATGTATGTTTTTCTAATAGATAAGCAGATGTTACTTAATGATTGGACAACAATTTATCAAAATGCATACTATTTATTTGGCCATGTAACATCATATTTGAAACGAGTCGTTTATCAAATCAAATATTAGTGATTCTAGGGATAAACAAATGGTATCGGGTATTAGTACCGAATTAATTTTTGGTATTGAATCGATACCCATTTTTCCCTTTTCTTGGTACCAGTTCGGTAAGGTACGGTACCAGTAAATACCGATATTTACATAAAAATACCGTTGCCCATTTTTTGAGATTTTTGATAATGGTATTTTCGATACGGTACCGGTAAATGCTCATCCCTATTCTAAATATAGACAGTGACCATTCTTTAACCAAACCACTAGCCAGATTGCCCAACCACTTATGGTAATGGCACTTCCAACTGGACTACACTTTGATTGAACAACCGATATGGTTGCGGAATAATGGTTGCCCGTCACGGAGCGCGGGTATATATAATTAAAAGACACTTCGACAGTGTCTGAAAACTAAAATACGCTGCTACCATTTTATTTATAATATGCATTACACTTTAAAACATATTTATATATTGTTAATGCACACACTATTTTCAGTATCCTTACCGGTATCCATTTTTCCCGTTTCTTGGACTGATACTTTAGGTACCAGTATACAACTCTTTTTATTTATTGTGGAGAACTGAACCAATGCCGTCTTAACAACAGTACCCGTGTCGTGTTCGTTTTTATAGTTTTCACAATGTATGTGTATGTTAGGATGAGCATTTGGTACCAGTATCGTACCGCACCAATCATTTTTGTTAACGTACCGTATTGATCATTTTATGTATCGTTACTGTTACCTATTTTTGCCATTTTTCGGGATTGGTACTTACGTTATCGGTATAGTGCTATTTTCCTTCATGCATTGTGGAAAACCAAACCAATACCATATTCATATTTATAGTTTTCTCAATCTGAAACTCCATGTAAATAAAGTTATATTAGCAACAAAGCAATTGTCTCGTAATGCTGATATTTTTGTTTCGATACATACGGAGTTCTAACTGTGTCTCACAGTAATGCACGAGTATAGACCGTGTCCTGCGGCAACGCGCGGGTCACTAAGACTCTAGTTTTTAGAAACATTAAACTTGAAAATCCATTCATGACACACACGTAAAAATTAGATTTTTATATAAGTGTGCAATATGTAGGATATATAACATCAAACGGTTCCCTCTATATTTAAGAAGAGCCATCAATGTCTTTCACCTTACAAACCATCAATATGCCTTTCACCTTGCAAGTTCTAATATTTACTTCTCTTCCCTTCTTTCTTGGCTTACTTGTTTTAAAATCATTTGTTTTTTCTTCAAAGTCCCACAAAAATCTACCACCATCTCCACCAAAGCTACCACTGATTGGAAACCTTCACCAAATAGGTTCCAGCCCGCATCGTGCCCTTCATGTCATGGCTAAGACCTACGGGCCACTCATGCTTATTCGTCTTGGCTCAGTGCCAGTACTTGTAGCCTCCTCTGCTGATGCAGCTCGAGAGATCATGAAAACCCATGATTTAATATTTGCAAATAGACCGAAGTTAAAGATTGCTCGTATAATTTTATATGACTGCCAAGACGTAGCTTTTTCACAATATGGAGAGCGTTGGAGGCAGTTAAAGAGCATTGCAGTACTTAATCTTTTAAGCAGCAAAAGAGTCCAGTCATATCGACATGTAAGAGAGGAGGAGATGACTTTTATGATAGAAAAGATTCATAAAGCCGAAAAATCTCTTGTTAATTTAAGTGAGTTGGTTATTTCGCTTACGAATAATGTAATATGTAGGGTGGCTCTGGGAAGGAGGTATGAAGGGAGGAACTTTAAGAATTTGTTACAAAGGACTTTAGAGTTGTTGGGATGTTTTAGTGTTGGGAGTTATATTCCTTGGCTAAGTTGGGTGGATCGACTGAGTGGATTAGAAGAAAAAGCTTATGCAATTGCTAAAGAATTCGATGAGTTTTTAGAGCTTGTTATCGAAGAACATTTAAACAAAAAAAGAGATAGTGGTGAATATCAAGATATTGTTGATGTTTTAGTAGAGATTCAAAGAGATAACAAGACGGGCTTTCGTCTTGAGAAATATATGATTAAGGCTATCATCTTGGTAACAAGTCTTTCTTTTTGAATTCCAAATCTTTTATTTATATATGGGTGTGTTTACAGGCTATGTTTGCATGAATTCATGATCATATAACCCCATTAGTTTTACTAATTAGTTTCCTCGAACTATTTTCAAATAAATTATGATTAAAATTACCTCAAAACCGGTTATGGGAAACTGCATAATATCATATTTAAAAGAATGAAAAATGAAAAATAATATCGAATATATTTGTTATTAAAACTTATAATATTTACCGAAATTATTACATATTTTTTTAAATGACCATTATAACTTCTTTTTCTTCTACACTCCAAATTCTTTTATCCTAATTTAAGTTTTAGGAAGAACCATAAATGTTATGAATTTATCGAGGGTATACTGTATGTATTAGAATTATGATAATATATGTAGTAGAATTATGATAATATACTATGTTAATTGTATGTGTGCAATTATTGATTCCTGATTAATATCATGTAGGACATGTTTGGTGCTGGAACAGATACTACATTCACAAACCTAGAGTGGACACTCGGTGAGCTATTAAGACACCCACATGCAATGAAAGAACTGCAACAAGAGACACAAGCAATAGGTCAGGGAAAATCAATGATTGTCGAAGATGATTTAGACAAAATGCCTTACCTAAAAGCCGTCCTCAAAGAAACCCTACGACTACACGCTCCAGTTCCGTTGCTTGTTCCTCGTGAATCGACACAAGATGTAAAACTACTAGGCTATGACATCCCATCAGGCACACAAGTATTCATTAATGCATGGGCTATATCTAGAGATCCATCAAAGTGGGAAGCACCCGAGGAGTTTAGACCGGAGAGGTTCTTGAACAACCCTGTCGATTATAAAGGGTTTCATTTCGAGTTTGTACCATTTGGTGCTGGGCGACGAGGGTGTCCAGGTATTCAATTTGCAATGATTATTAACGAGCTTGTTTTGGCCAATTTGGTATATAAGTTTGATTTGGCATTGGTTGATGAAGAGGTTTTGGACATGAGTGAGACTAATGGCCTTAGTGTTCATATGAAGTGTCCAATAAAAGTTTCAGCAACTCCTCGCTTTTAAGTGGAAATCTGTGTTTCGTATTTATGTATTACGTCGTAAATGTAATAAAGTTATGTGTTTCGATTGCTGTATCTTAAAATATCGTATTTCATAATAAGAGGTAAATAATGATGGAGCAATCTAGGAAGTTCATACTAACTATGAAACATGTCACATAGGAAAGGAGTGAAAATCATGCACACTTTGTAGTAGGATTTCGAACTTTAAGAACATTTGAGAAATCTTGCACACTAGAGCTCAGTTAGATTTTTTTTAAAGCATTGTTTGGTACTTTTATACACATATGCATAAACATTTGTAACAATATGTTATAGCACACATAAGTATTTGTGTAACTTTATTCATCAACTGGACCTTTTTTTAGGGGAGGGGGAGCCGCACTCGTGGCAAGGGCCGATTTTCTAAGGGGTATATATAGGATTAGGTTCATATGAAAGCCTACCTTTCGTGAAAGAACCGTAAGAACTGACGTAAAATATGATTTTTTAAATTGTTTTTTACACATCGATGTAAAAATGGGTAACACCACCGTAAAAAAATGAAAAAAAAATTTACGATAGTTTTACGCTGGTGTAAAAATTTTGAGCCATCAATGTTGACTTTTTCAAAAAGGGAATATTCCCTTGATTATTTTAATCCCCTTTAATTTACAACCACATATTTCTTTTTGATTAAAATAAGTTTGTGGTTAAAAAATGTGTTCTTTAGTTCTTGCATGAAAAGCTTGTTCTCATTTTACCCTTTCCCTATATATATATATATATATAGGGTTATCTTGAGAATGTTAAACATCACGATAACAGTGAAAATAAATGAGAAAACTTATCAAATCAATATTTTTCAATACAAAACTCATTATAATTAAAATCTACCTCTAATTCTACATGTGCACATCTTGCTCGAGTGAAGTCTTTGTACAATTTTGTCACCTCCCCAAGACATTCTAAAGCTGTGATGTGAACCTGAAAAATAAAACAACTATATTGGTATCAAATGATATGTCATGATGATTGATTTTAGAGGCGTGCATGTTGGCGTGATTAATTATCACTTATCAGCTAGAGATTTACCTAGTGTCAAAGTATTACAACCTACATCTAATCGGCTTAGCAACCTTTGTATTAAATGTTCCTAGCAACACCTATCAAAATACAAAGAAAAAAAAACAGATTCTTACCAAACTGACTACATCTATGAATATATATGTAGTTAGCAGGTTATAATATGTAATACTAAGTTTAAAAGCATAAATACTATCTTAACATGATTAGTGATTTGCCAATACATGATTAATGAATTACCTAAACACATTGTGTTTTTTCTTCTGCATGAACAAAACCCACTAAATAAAAAGTCATCTTTTTTCATTTTTTTATAGCACTATGGTGCTAGATAATAAAACGCTCGTTAATTTGGTGTAATTTTTTAAATTTTTAAATGTCATAATTAAAAGTTATTAACGTTTTAAAATTGTGAGGAGAAAATAAGGAAAAGATAAAGATAAAAATATTAATTAACATATTTGAAATTTTAAAATAATAGTTAATAGTTATCTTTACTTAAAATATAATTACAAAAGAATTTTGAAGGGAAATCAAGGGGTGTGAAGACCTCACCTGGTGCCATGTGACATATCCCTTTTCGTTTATTATATATCTTCATCATCATCATAAACGTCTCTATTCCCACGGAGTAGAGGTAAGACTGGTTATATCTTACCCTAGTTAGTGGGATTAACTAAGTAATAACAATATATATTGTTATTATTACTAATATAATATCTGTAGCCTTTGCTATAGATATTATATTTGAAATAGCAATATATATATATATATATATATATATATATATATATGAAGGTTCTTGTACAAATCGTTCTTATCCTACAAAGAGCACTTAACATGAGAAGTGAAGTAGGGTATTTTCTTATTTTTATTTTTTCCATATTGTTAAACATGTATTTTAGTACTGAAATTAAAAAAATAGTGTAGAGTAATTATGTAATTATTGTTGTAGAGTACTTACGTAATTACTCTAGTGTAAACTACTGTAATTACTCTAATGACGTAATTGCGTAAATTTTTTTTTAATGATTTTTATTATATTCATCTAGAAAGCATGTTTAAGTAGATGGGAAAATTTAAAAAAAAAAGCCTCTTCAGTTCTAATGCTTAGTAGGTTAAGCCTATTTGTATTTGATACTCTCTCTCTCTCTCTATATATATATATATATATATATATATATTTGTAACAAAAAATAAATATTAGTAAAAAGAAACTGTAACAAATAAAAATTATTTACCAATAATGAGACATTTTGACGTATAAAGCCACGCCTTCACCAATGCCTCCTCTTCGACTTCAGACCATTGCTTCGCTTTTCCTTCCGTTTTCTTACCTTTACCTTTTCTTTTACGTGGCATAACTTGCCTTCCTGGAATAGTCTCTTCCGCATCAATATCCTCGTCGAGCGGGTGAGACGTGCCTACCAGTGATGATGAGGGAGGTGGTTGTGTTTGTTGCGTTGGTTGAAAAGTAGTGGGAAACGGTTGTGGCGACAATTGTTACATTTGCGAAAATTGTTGCTTTGCGTATATTGTTGCATTTGACTAAATTTGGAGAAAGCGTTCGGGCTTTGATGGTAACTAGACAAAGCCCTAAACAGTGGTACTTGCTGTGTGAGAGGCGGATCTAGTATCTGGGTGTAGCATCCGGCCGTTGTATTCAGGTTGTTTGGGTTAAATGGGTTGAATGGGTCCATTAGTTTTTTAGAGTAGAGAATCATTTTTTTTTAAAAAATAGAGAGATTTGGGTTGAGGTATTGAGAGATTTTATAAAAAAAAATATTATGTAATGGGTTGGTTTTTATAATTTGGAAAAAGGTTTTGTTCTTTTAAATATAGCCGTTTGAAAGAGTAAATGACCAACGGTCATTTTTTTGACCAAGTGGACTGTGTCAAACGTCCATATTGGGACAGAAGGGACAGGGCAAGATGGGTGGGGGCGGTGTGGGGCCCGGACGAGCCGGAGACAACCCCACACCCACCAGCCTAACTGGTTGTGAGTGGATGAGAAAAGTTACCAATAAAGTATAGAAAATTATTATTTAATTAAAAACTAGATAGTAAAGATAGTGATTTTTTGTATAATTATACAGACATAGATGTAGATCCAACTGTATATCCTATTACCGCTCCTTCTACCTCTATATATCAGCAAACACGATAGCCTCCATCACTTTCTCACAACATTAAAAGCCACCATGACCTGCTATCATCACTAGTCGACCACCACCAGCTTTATCTTCAACTCTAGACCAACAACCATCACCGCCAAACACCCACCATCATCTTCATCTGCAACCTTAGACCTCAAAACTCCTAAATCCACCATCCTCTTCATATCAGATTTGAATGCATAACCTCTGAGCACACTACCATCCAACAACCAAGATATCGAAGCTTCTGTGACATCTGACACACCACCATCGCACCAACTTTGCCAACCACCAACACTACCTCCGCTCCAAGGTAGTTCCCTCTTTTACATGACCGAGAACCATCCCTCAACATCACACCTTTGCTGCCATCTACATATGGTTTGAGATGGTTCGATGGTGGTGGTATGACCAAAAATTTAAGAGATAGGGAGAAGACAACGGAGAAAGAGAGGGAAGAAGATAGAGAATATATGTGTGTGTATATATATATAAGGTTATATTGGAAACCCTTGATATAGTGAAAACTGTGGAAACTCTAACTTCCCGAGCTTTTTTATGAAAATTTTAGGGTATGGAACATACATGATTTTAAGCATTTTGAGCTAAAAAAAATCAAAAAAGCGCCGAGCACATTTTAAAAAATAAATAAATAAGTGTTCGGTAACAAATGTTAATTTCGCTTAACATGTGTTAGTCGAAAACTTATTTATTTTTTTTAAAGTTCTTTGCACTTTGTTGATTTTTTTTGCCCAAAAAGCTTAAAATCATGTGTATTACATGCCCTAAAGTTTTCATATAAAAATAGCTCGAGAAGTTAGAGTTTCCGGAGTTTTCACTATAACAAGGGTTTCCACTGGATCCTAACAATATATATATATATATATATATATTTATATATAACATAATAAATGCAAATTCTAATGCACATGTGTAGTAAATGTTCGGTTAAGCTTTAGGGTTTTAATTTTGAGTTTAGTTTAGCTTAGCTTTTATGGTTAGTTTTGTTTAGTTTAGCTACTAAGTCTTAGGTTTTGGGGTGGGGTGGGGTGGGGGTGGGTATGGTGAGTTTAGATTTTTGTGTGGGGGTGGATGGGTGGTAAAGCGGTTTAAGTTTTTGGGTGTGGGTTAGGTGGAATTAGGTTTTTTGGTGGGGGTAGGGTGTGGGGTGGGGGTTTTAGGTTTTTGGGTTATACTACACATATGTAGTAGCGTTTTTTAGGTTTTTCTTTAATTTTTTTCCTGAACGAGGATGACCTGGGAAAGAGAGGCTTCGAATTAATTTTCTAGTTTTTTATTTAAATTTTGAGTTATGATTTTTTTATTAATTTTTTGCCATTTAATAAGGAGTTAAACTCTCAATAAAATGAGTTTTATATTGAACCATCCTATATATATATATATTTTAGCAATAAAAAGAAAAAAATGGATTCGTGGAATTAATAATAAATAATTAACTCCTTATATAAAAATTGCCAATATACCTTTCTAGTTAACATGTATTCTAGATGGAGTAAGGGTCGGGGAGCGGATTAGAGTAAAAGTATCAACCGCATGGAGCAAAAACAAAGTTTAAATATAAAGTGTAAACAAAGTTTAAATATAAAGTGTTCTGAGCAAGCCTACCACAACTCATTGTTGACCGCCACATAGCCTGCCCATTTAAACCCATTCGCTATAACTAAAAAAATTATATGTGAACAAAACTATGATTAAAATGCATACTTTTTTTTTTCTTTTTGCTTGTTCTGTTGATAAACTATTACCCTGTTATACAAGCATGCAAATCAAGTAATCATTGTTGCAACATTTGATAATTATACGAATCAAATTTTCTAAAAAATATCATTTGTTACCTAATTACTAGTTGCACTGATGCTCGAATGTGATAATGAAAGATCCTCTTCTACATCACAAGCAGTAACATATTTAATATTCTTTGAAAATTTAACAGTTGCATTAAAATTTACATTAACAAATTTACAATACCCAAAAAAAACTAATGCTAAAACTATAGAAATAAAATAATATTTTCTTGAAGCCGTGTTAATAAAAATAGACATGTTATGTTGTATTGCTATTATTCGCAATTAATGCCATCAACTGAGAGATAAGTAGATAACTTTTGCACCAACCATATTTTCAAACATTGTGGCAGATTCTTAGTGGTCCTCTATAATTCCACCAACTTCTATCATATCGTCCAGACCCTTCTAAAAGAAATCATTATTGCAAATTTGGGGAAAAATCAACAATAGTGAAACTAAGTTATGGACTTTTAGGGCAAGATATATCACCTTTTGCAATTTCAAGCACACATTTTACAAAAATCAGATTTATTATTACACAACTGCTTAGACTAGTAAATATTAGAATCATTCGCCAAACCTGCAACCTAAACCAACAAAAGTTAGGCATAACAAAAAAAGACTTTTTTCTTGCCAATCTGTTCATAAGAGTTTACACCCAGGTAGAGCATATTTAAACCCTTAACGACACATTATACCATAGGTTTATTTACGTTAATAATCCTAATGTTGACATAGCGGTCGGCAACGGTCTTAACGAAGGAAATGTCTTGTGACAGGCCTAACGTTTAACCATTTTTCCCTAATCAATTCTATACTAACTAAATGTCAACCTAATTAGTTTTTTTGCTTATGTTGACTATTTATGTGGTAAAGAGTCAAAATTTTACTGACGTGGATTGCTTACGTAGCAAAAGTCAAATTTTGGATGACGTGGGCTACATATGTGGCCTTTCACGCCTGCAAAAACTATATGGATTATTGTTACTATGGGATCTTCGAGGGAAAATACGTCAAAATTGATATTTTTAAATTCCAATAAACTTAACGGAGGAAACAATCTTAACGAAGGAAATGTCTTGTGACAGGCCTAACTTTTAACCATTTTTCCCTAATCGATTCTATACTAACTAAAAGTTAACCTAATTAGTTTTTTTTTCTTACGTTGACTGTTTATGTGGCAAAAAGTACAAGTTTTACTAACATGGATTGCTTATGTAGCAAAAGTTAAAATTTTGATTACGTGGGCTGCTTATGTGGCCTTTCATGCCTGTAAAAACTATATGGATTTTTAGTTACTATGGGATCTTCAAGGGAAAATACGTCAAAGTTGAGATTTTTAAATTACAATAAACTTTTACCATAATAAAACGTACTTTTTATAGATGGTATGACCGATTAAAAACAAATATTACTTGTTTATACATGTGAGGATCTATTTAAAGCAATAATTACTAGAAATTAAAATCGATATAATTTCTAATTATGTACAATTCTTATCTAATCCAATTCTTATCTAATCCAGCTGACTTCTATTTACTTTCTCCATAGATCGATCTATAACCTAATGAAGAATTCCATAATGGCTCTTAAACATCCTTTTACACAACATCTCTTTATCTTAAAGTGTTGCACATTGAGTTCCTTAGCTTACCAACTGGTTCGCTTTGAGAACAAAATAACAATGTTGGTCCCAGAAGTATCAGCCAACCTTTTAATCTAATGGCAATGTGATTTCAACAAGATATGAAAATAATATGTGAAATAAGAAATCGAACTTTTACAAACACAAAATTGTTAAGAAGTTTTTGAGTATATGTATTGGTCACCTTATTGAGGATCTCTTTTCATCTTTACAAAAGAATGACTCAAAGAATTCTTATGGATGGTGTGAATGTGGTGTGGAGTTTGTTTTTAAAAGATGTATCTAAGTATCAACTCTTTTATCTTTGTTTATCACACAACTCACATTCATACTCGGCACTCTTCCTCGACGTATGATGTCTTCTATTTATAGAGAAGAGTTGACTCAAGTTGATGAATAAACAATTAGTTTATCCCAACTTGTATTCAGTGCACGATAACGGGGTGTAGGACTTTTTGCATGGTTGATTGTGTCCAAGTTGAGGTGCTTGCATCTTTCCTACTTATCAAGATTCCAGATTTCTTCCTAGAAATATGAAGTCTGTTGCTGGAGAAGAAAGACTTAGTCTGTTTTTCTTGTATTCCAGAAATATGGTTCTTCTGTCCCAGATTTCAGTCTTTCCTTCTAGATTTCATCAGTCAGGAGTTCTTCTTGTCTTTGATCATCTATTTCTTCAAGGAGATCTTATTCTTTGATATTCATAGGCTCTAATCTCCTTATCTAGAACTTGTTTTAAATGTTCTTCATAAGTTAGCTTCTGGTTCCCAGCTTTATTTTTCTTCAACACTTTATCATCGGTTCAAACAATTTCCCCTTAAGTGTTGTATGTAAACTAATGCACTCTTTTAGACAATTACATTTTCAAGGACATGAAATTGAAAGTACTGAAATTAAAACAATCACAAATAAACATAATGGAGTTTAAGTTTAAACAACAAAAATAAGCTTTCAGCATCATTTAGAAGATCTTCTTATCATGTGGCTTGATCATCTTCTTCCTTGGGAGTTGTCTGGTACAGATATGCAACATCTTCTTGAATAGATCTCTTGACTCAATCTGATTATCAAGTAATTCAACCTGCTTTTTCTTCTTTCAAGCGGTACCCATGAGTTCTAGTTTTTCTTCAACTGCTTCCACGCAGATCTTAATATAATTCAGAGTTTGATTTGAATATTTGCTAATTTCAGTTACTTTGAACATTTTCTTGTTTTTCTGGTCGTCCCTGAAAATTAATACAGGTTATGGAGTTAATACAATCATTCCGGATCTGGGCTTCTTGACATCTACTGGGATGTCTTCATTGGGCGCTGTTAGGTTGATCTTTGTTAGCATGTGTAGGTGATTTATAGCATGATAAAAGTCATTCTTAGCATTTCTTTGATACTGTTTTCTGGCTGCATTAGTTATGGCATCCAGTGCTCTTTTGACTTTGATGTTTGTGGAGTTGTCTTCTAGGAACTTGTTCATCATCATGATTAAATTTGTTGGATGAAGGTTCTCTAGATCTCCATCATTGATGTTGATTGGCTGCAATCCTTCTCTCTCAATCTCATATTCATTCAATCTGTATCTTGTCACATCTACAACCACGTGCTTTGTCTGAGACACTTATAACTCTTTTAATTGGAAGCTCTAGGTGCTCAGCAGATAATCCAGTTGGATCTTCATATACTCTTCTGGTGAGATTGAATCAGGAGTTTGGGCTTATGTCTCCAGAGGTTCATCTTATCCTCTATAGATTTTTCTGCAATACTTCTTTTGGAAACACATAATGACTCCAGGTGCTACTTCTCAATGAGAGATTAAAGGTTCCAAGATGATGTACGTGACAATGGCTTCCATCTTCTTGCTGGCTTCTCCAGTCATGTTCACTGTTAATGCTTCATTTATCATTTTAGTGAAACTTCTTTAATTTGCAGATTCCAGTTCAGAAGATTTCTATACCACCAGTTGGTTTCCTTCATTAGGTTGGGGTGAGACTTCAGTTTCTCTGGAATCAGTGGATTCTTTGCAACCTTTTCAGTTTTAGGATCAGGTGAGATGAATTCTGCTGCAGTTGTCTTCTTTTGTTGTTCAGCAGTAGGAGAGGGCTTTTTAGATGATTCGGTGAGTCTCTTAACTGCCCCTTGCACCATGTTGAGTGTTTGATTTGTTTGATCAATGGCTGCATCTCCTTTCTTCTTCACCTGTTCCAGTTCATTACCAATCTGCTATGCTGTCTTGTCCCACTCTTCAGCTTGCTGCTTGAATTGGTCTATGATCTTTTCATTCCCTGTTGCATTTACCTTTAGACGTTTGCTGATGTTGTTGATGCTTTCTAGTAGTTATTGATGTTTGTTGTTACTCTGCCTCTGTTCATCTGTTTGTTCTTGAATTAGCTTGACATTTTCCTTTAGTTGTTGCTCTATGGTTGTCTCAAGCTTCTCTAGTTTGCTGGTGTTTTGAGTCGCAGAATTTGACAATCTTTGGATGTCAGATTTCTCTGATTCTTGATTCTTCATAATGTTCTCTCCAGTTGTTTGTTTCATTTCTCCTCCTTTTCTGATTCTTTTCTTTCTAGGACATCCAGCATGTGTTTCAAAGAAGTCTTGATTGTTCGTTCACCAAACATTTGAAATTCAGATTTTGCTGAAGTCAAGACTTAGGGTGATTTTGGAACAATAGATGCTCCATGTAACAGAAGTGAACACATTCTCCTATGTTGTTGGTGGAGGCTGCTCATCATTCAAAGATGGTGTAGCAGTCCTGCCATCACCAGAGATTTGCAACTCATGCAAAGCTGGATTTTTCTCATTTCCTTGGACATTCCCAGAGGTCTGTCCTCTATGTGTTGTTGAGGTAGACAACACATGCCTCATTGCATAAACCTGACTGATTGTACCACTTACATGGTATCTGCCAGTTGTGATTTCAGTCTCCTTCTATGGATCAGATTCAAGACTGAAATTGATGGTTCCTTCTATGTTTGGTAGGCTGAATAAAAGGTTGGTTGATGATTTGTGAGTGTGACATCAGTCAACGATCCAGGTCAAGATCCATACGCATTTTTCTTATTACTGTAATTTCATATGCATAATAAGACATTTTTCCACACATTATACACCCCTAAGTCTAGTAAAGCCTGAGTTATTGTAGAAATGCAATAGGCTATCCGTTTCCGCATATAACACCCGAAATATACGAGACAATTGGCGTTGAACAATTAAGCCAATCACACGCTCAACAGAGAGCAACCAGATGCCCAATTACTACGTGCAAACAAAACAACAATACATGTGACAATGTCTAAGTGGGAAATTACACAACTCCACTCTAAAGCCTAACAATTCTCAATACATTCGATGGACATAACACTTAAAAATCATGGAACATTATCCAGGACACGAATGTCTATTAACATGAGTTAATATCACACAACAACACATGTAGATGAGAACTAATAACAATCAATAACATGTGTTCATGAACCCATAACTTGTGAAAATTGATACAAGTTAATATCGTCATCAAGAATCTTTATAACCTAAACAAAACTAAGTTATATTTTGGCATGAATGATCATATATATATATATATATATATCCTATGCTAACTAATGTTATTATCCAACAACCATTTGCCTACTCACACATGTGTATACAATCGAATCACACTACAATGGAGATCAAGATTCAGGACTAACACATGGATACATAATATACATACACACATTCGGCATATACACATGCACACCCACGAATCACAAAGAGAAAACAACAAAAGATTGGATCATGCACTAGTCCTTTTCATTATGATTCTAGTTTGGAAAGAATGATCCTCATTAAACACCCCCCCTCTCTCTCTCTCTCTCTTGATCGGCCGAAACTCTAATGGAATGGACAAGATATGTGATGTCCTATCCTATGCACAAGGATTTGATAATACCTTTTGATGTTGATGCTTCCATAATCGGCCAAAAACAAGAAGACAAATATACCTTTGTCAAATAGAAACACAAACATAGAAGCTTCCATATACACACCACACCCTCCCATGCATAACTACCTACCTTATTTAACTAAACAACAACTCAAACACCTTCCACCTATACCTCTCGGCCAAAACCCACCCAATCACCACCACACTTGCTTCATAGATCATTGAATGAAAGGGACATGGCAATGCTGAGGCTACATGCATGTAGCATGAGACAAAAACAAACAACTCATACAATCTTTCACACAAATGGATGTTCTTACAAATACCTATAACCAAGATTGATACTACTCATCTTTTGATACCCCTCTTGGCCGAAAACATGATGTATGCATACACATACATATATGCGGTTGGATATGGATGAGAATGAGGACAAACATGAAAACTACACAAACTTACACTTGAAGGGCTTTTAGACCAAAGAAGTCTCATTTCCCACACAAGATCACTTACCAATTTTGTTGAGATCTCTTCCCAAGAATCAACCCAAAGAGAAGGAATGCAAGCTTGTCACTATCTTACACAAAATGGTGAATGGAAACCTTAAACAATGCAAGAAGCCTAGGACAAATGACTTACCTTTTTCACCTTTGTCTTCACACTCCCATCGGCTTATATAAGAAGGCACAAGGCCTTGCACTTAACACACACATTCACAAACTCTCCTACCCTCACATCTAAGCAATCGGCCGAAGACAAAGAAGGGCCATCGAGCTCCTCCTTTTCCACATACAAGACCGAGGACCACGAGCAACATTAGGTCAAGAGGACGAAAGAAACAAAGTCCATAGCTAGCTCGAATCTACTCTCTAGTGGTATGTTATCTTGCTAACAATTCAATTCCTTAACAAACATATTTGAGCCGATCACCTAGTAGTGCACCCGACCCACAACCCTTGTCCACGAGTTTGTAATCGGCCCATAACACCTCACAATATGCATCACGAAAGTTTGGATACAATGTGTATTAGTTTTCGAGTTATAAACACACACATGTACACATATACGATCGCATGGATGCATATCACACATCTATGTGACACAAGTCGTTATTGAGGAAGCACACACATTATGTTTAAAGTTTATGGAAACATACGACCCTATTGAACTACCAACGGATCGAATTTTGGAAGATCATTATAGCTACATTAATATAACCCACTTTGGAATCCACAAACCCAAAAAATTCTTATGATGTTAAACCTCCTCATACTCGTGATGTATTGCAAAATACATCTGTTTTCGGTCTATAGTTTATGTTATTTTTGAGGCAGTTTGTGTCGTTTTTGTGGTATTTTCGTATTCTATTTAGTATTTTGTGTTGCACAGGAGTCCGGGCAAGAAAGGAAGTAAAATGGAGCTTAAACGAGAAAAAACGAGCCTCCGGACGAGTCGCGATTGATCGGGAAGTCGAAAAAAGAAAAAAATGAAAAATTATGTCTCGTGACGTGACGGGAAAGAGCACATCTGGTCACGCGACGCGACGGATCCCCCCTGATCCTGAATCTGGTCACGCTACGTGACCACATCATCTGAAGCCCGTCGCGCTACGCGACGGGACTAAAATCGTGAAAAAGTTAGTTTTTGGCCGAATTTCGATTTTAAAAACCCTAGGACGGCCATAATTCGATATTATCATCACCTGGGACGAACTAAAGCTGCTCTGGAGCACTAGGAGGTGAGAGAAAGGCCAAGGGTCAAGATTTTGAGCATTGGGATCGAGAGTTTCGGGTGTTGATCATTCGGTTTCTTCATTCCTTTGTTCTTTTGAATTGCAAACTATGTTTCATGAACTTAGAACTAATTTTATTCTTGTTTTGAACATGTTTATTGGCTAGACTTTTATTACTACTTAGGTTATGATGAATACTCATGATTGATTGAACGTTTTTATGGTTTTTTGGAACTTTGACTATGGATTGATGATTTAGTAAAGACTTTGATTATTTTTTATCTGGTGTATATGCGTATCTAGTTTTGTTCAATTAATAATTATTTACTCCACATGCGTTTTTGTGAATGTCTTTCATGTATGAATGCGTGTTAGGTTGTGGACTGTGTGTTAGCAACTAGTTTATGGTAAATTGCTAGTGTTTTCCATAGGAGTGGTTTTTGTTGATTGGGTAGTTCTAGGTATTCTTCCAATTCTAATAGCTGTAAGGTGCGGGATTGTCGATATGTCTAGGGTGTTAAATTGCTAGATCTAGATACTTTGTAAGAAGATCTTCCTAGTTCCCTTACCACTACTTGCGTATCGAGTCAGGTCAGGTTTTCTATAGTTACCCCTTACACTATTAGTGTAGTGAGGCTTTCGCGCTGTAAGGTAGACTGTCTAGCGGGTACTTTATCATCAGAGTAGGTAAGCCTGTAAGGGTAACCTCTCAATCGGTAGTTTAACGGCTTATAGGTAACCTTAGGTTTCTCCTTGAGAAGGGTCGAGGGTCCTCTAGTTTATCCTGTAAGTTTAGTATCTGAAGATCCCGGTTCCATAGCTAGTTCCATAACCATAAAAGTTCATCAGTCATGAGTAGGATTCTAACCTAGGTAGTATCTCCACCATTACTTGAATTTGGTTCAGCTCGGTTCACGTCTTTAGTTCCGTTTGTTTATTTTAGTTAATCTTTATTTTATTGCAATTTAGTTTTTTTAGTAAAACCCCCCTTTTAAAATAATAAATAAATTTAATAAATATTTAGGATAAGTTTTCGAGCCTAGTTACCGTTTTCCATTAGAGTCCCGTGGGTTCGATATACGGACTTACTTTAGCTTTACTAGAGTCGATAGGTTCACTTGCCTGTCAGTAGTTTAGTTTTAGAGAGTTTAGAGTATTACTAGGTGTCTAGTTTTAGGTTTAATTTAGTTATGTTTATTAAACTACTTTTAGCACATCAAGTTTTTGGCGTCGTTGCCGGGGAGTCTTGGCGATTGCGTTAACTAGCTTTGATTATACTTATCTGCCATATCTGTGCTACTTGTGATTTGTTTTGAGTCTGTCTTTTTGTAAAATGAGCCGTAGGAGTCTAATTTTATGTGTCTTTTATTTCTTTTGAGTCTGTAAATATGTGTGAGATTTGTGGAGGACCCCATTTTACCATTTTATGTCCACAATATGATGGGTCCTCTGCACATTATTGTGCTAATTCCTTTGTGCAGCCGCAACCATATTACTCACAAGGTTGTCATACATATTATTATGATGACTCGTATCAACAGCCACATTATAATAAGTTTTCTGGAAGAAATTCTTGTGAGAATAGTGGTAATGATTGGAGTAAAATAGAGAGTCTGTTGACATTACTATTTTCTAAGGATGCCAATACCCAGAAAATGTTAGCAGAACACGACATCCTCCTGAAAAACCGACAGGCTGCTATTTTAGATCTTCAACGAACATTAGAAGATATATCTAGGAGATTAGATGAAGAAGAAGAAAGAGAAAAAGTTTAGCAAGAGCAGCCGCCTAAAGTTGGTTATACATATGATGAGGAGGGCAACTACCTTGGTTACATGAATGCTCTGGGGAGTTGTTCCCAACTTTTCTAGAAGAAGGGAAAAAGTCGATCATGCAATACGCTGATGAGTCAGATGAAGAGATCATCCCAATCACGGAGACGAAAATAGACATTGAAGTCCCACCTCCGGTGCCACAGGTTAGTATATATGATTTTGGGAGTGACTCTGATGAAGAGGACGATGAAGAAGAGTGGGCGGCATATCGGAGGTCATTAGAGAAGAGAGAAATAATAGAAGAAGAAGTAGAATTGGGGGACTCCATAGGTATGATGTTTGGTGCAGATGAAGACAATGAGGATAGTGAGGAGTCGTTATCTGAGGAGGATGAGTTTTTAGATCTGGAGTTAGAGGGTTTGCCTGTTTATGAAGAAGTAGGGGAGTCTGATCCCAATGGGGATATAGCATACCTAGATGCCGTACTCGAAGGTGAACCGACAGACATGACTGAACCTGCACCAGATGAAAGAAATAAGTGTGGGGATCATCCCATGGAAATGGTGGTAGAAGAAGCGCACCATAGCTGGCCCGTGGTAATAGATGGAACTTTAAAATCAACAACACCACAGGAGAGGGCAAGGAAGATAAAAAGAAAAGATCGGAATCGGAAGAGGATCAACGGCTGGCATGAGTTGAAGAAAAAGAAGCCAGTGAAAGTCAAGCACGATCAGTCTTCTTGCTACATGCCACGCATCCAGTTCAATCCAGGTAAGTTTAAATTTTGGTGGTCTGACCCGTTAAGAATGCTTAGATTATTTTTCAATTCCACTAATAAATATTCAATTGTTAACGAGGACCGGGTGGAATTAAACGGGTTAGATCGGGTCCAGATAAAAGAGAAGCCCCCTGATAAAGTTTAAGTATGGGGAGGCTCTGTAGAGTTTGCAAATTTTTATTTATACTTATTTAATTTTTTTCTAGCTTTTCATTTTTTTTATTTGTGGTCCGTCATTCGGTAGTGGTTCATAGGTTTTTATCTTTCTATTTTATTTTTGTTTTTGTGTCTTTGAGTCTGTTTGCATGTTTGCGTGTTTGCTTGGGTAGAGGAAATTTCATTAAGAGCGGATCCCATGTATTATCTTTATATATATATTTTTTTTGAGTGAGAGTTTTGGTAGAGGTTTGGGTAATAAAAGATAATTTTTCTTAAAAAAAAATAATTAACTTTTTGTGAAAAAAGACTTTTCATGTAATGTGACGAGTCTGGGCTGACCTGTTCGCATCATGTGACCAGCAATTACCCCGGAAAGTTATATTTTTTTTTCGCTTGCAACGCGTGTTGTGATCACCAGTGTCCTTCACGTTAAGCGAGAACTAGAATTTTTTTTCTTTCTTCTACCCATTTGGTTCTACCACCATTCACCGCCATGTTGCCATGCAGGTACGTCTTCTTATTTGTTGTTATATTGTGAGTCTAAGTTAGTAGTTTGAGTCTTTTTATTCTTGTATGGTTTAGTATTATGCTCGGTTTCTTTGTTTGCTTTGTCTTGTGCAGGTTTGGATTGTACCGCCCGTACTCAAACTCCATTCGGGCGATTTTGGAGCTGTTCATTATGTCGCAGCAACCCGAGAGTATAACTTGTGTCAGAGCCGATCGCGAATGAAATGCTATACGATCGAGCTGGACTGGACTAGTGTTTTAGAGCTTACGAAGAAAAATTAACCAGCTAAGTCCTTTCCAATTTTCCCTCGTTTTTTTTTTATTTTTTTTGTATTCGGAACTTATTTTTTTTAAGTCGTTTTATTTTCCTACATTGAGGGCAATGTAGAGTTTAAGTGTGGGGATGGGAAACTGTCGTTTATTTTGTATATAGAGTCGCTTTGAGTATCCACCTAGCCAACATTTGTATCCACATCCCGATTATCGGGATGTCTCGTCTCACACTAGGCCCGACTTTTCCGCCCTTCTTGCTAAGCAAGACGCCTTCCTTGCTAATCAACAGCTCATGCTCGAGGATATGCGTTCTTTGCTATCCATGCGCACCGACTATTTGAGGGAACAAGATGCGGCACTTGAGAGGCTACAGGCTCAGGTGGATGAACTGAAGACCATAATGGACGTTGAAGTCCCACCTTCAGTTCAGCAGGTTAATTTCACATATGATGACCCAGACGAGATGGTAACACTTACATTACCTGATTGTATTAGGCCCGTTGCTGAAACTGTTTGTCCTTACTCATCTGATTCTGTCCATGATTTAACTGACCCATATGATTCTTTACACTTGTCTTGTGAGGATGATATTTTGCAGGATTCAGGGTTAGAGCCAGAGACCATAATGGACGCCTTAGTCCAACCTTTGGTTCAGCAGGATGATCAGCCTTGCCAAATCTTTAGTTCAGCAGCATATCTTTGGGGGGCATATGTCTGGAGGGAGGCTGAGGAAGATATGGATTTTTCAGAATCCACAGGCTGGCTGTTTGAGGAAGAAGTGGTGGAAGAGGAAGACACCACTGACCTGCTTGAAGAAGCTGCTGATGGGGAAGCAGAGTTTGGTGATGAGTTGGTTGATTTGTCAGCTCCAGAAGTGGACAAAGATTTTGACCAAGTGTCACCAAACAAAGAAGATGAGAAAGAAGCAGTGGTGGAAGAAGAACACCATAGCCGTTTTGTGCAGGCATTGGATATTACACTGCTACTAGTGCCACCACCATGGCCACCACCACGGGAGAAGGCGAAGAGGCACCTGGACCGACACAGGGTGAGGGTCAGGAGTTGCAGAGACAACAAGTCCCCTCATTAGATGCCAAGAATCAGGTTTGGTCCAGGTAAATTTAAATATTGGTGGCCCGACCCATTTAAATTCGATAAAATATTTTTCAATTCCACTAATGTAATTTTGCTAAATAATATGGACCGGGTGGAATTAAACGGGTTGGATCGGGTCCAGATAAAAGAGAAGCCCCCTGATTAAGTTTAAGTGTGGGGAGGCTTTGTAGAGTTTGTATTAGTTGCGATTGGTCCGTCCTTCGGTAGTGGTTCATAGGTTTTTATCTTTCTATTTTATCTTTGTTTTGTGTCGTTGAGTTTGCAGGTTTGCGTGTTTGCTTAGGTAGAGGAAATTTCACCATGAGCGGATCCCATGTATTATCTTTATATATATTTTATGAGTGGGAGTTTTGGTAAAGGTTTGGGTAATAAGAGAATTTTTCTTTAAAAAAAAATAAATAATTAACTTTCTCTGAAAAAAGACTTTTCACGTAATGTGAGGAGTCTGGGCTGACCTGTTCGCCTCATGCGACCAGCTATTACCCCGGAAAGTTATATATATTTTTTTCTTGCAACGCGTGTTGTGATCACCAGTGTCCTTCACGTTGAGCGAGAACCAGATTTTTTTTTCTTTTTTCTACCCATTTGGTTCTACCACCATTCACCGCCATTTTGCCAAGCAGGTACGTCTTCTTGTTTGTTGTTATTTTATGAGTCTAAGTTAGTAGTTTGAGTCTTTTTATATTTGTTTAGTTCGGTTTTCTGCTGGGTTTTTGTTTTATCTTGTGCAGGTTTGGATTGTACCGCTCGTACTCAATCTCCATTCGGGCGATTCTGGAGCTGTACATTATATTGAAGCAACCCGAAAGTTTACCATGTGTCAGAGCCGATCGCGAATGAAATGCTATACGATCGAGATGGATTGGACTAGAGATTTTGGAGCTTTCATGTTAATTAACCAGCTAAGTCCTTCCCAATTTACCTTTATCTTTTTCTTTTTGCATTTTATGTTTGTTTTCAGATTTTGTTTTTAGTTTTTCCTTTGAGTCGTTTTCGATTCCTACATTGAGGACAATGTAGAGTTTAAGTGTGGGGATGGGAAACTGTCGTTTAGTCTGTATATAGAGTCGCTTTGAGTAAAAAAAACGAAAAAAAAAAGTCATTGATTTTGAAGTTCGCATTATAAAATATGGGAAATGATAGATAAAATAAAGTGTCTGGTTTTCAAATATTATATGTATTAGAAGAATAAATAACCAAAAGCGTGTTGACTTGGGATGTGTGGGTAGGCCCAGCCGGTAGAAAAGTTGCCTTTGAGCTAATTCACCTAAATATATTAGGATACCTTGTGGGTTCTCATCTAGGAAAAAATAGGGAAGCTGAAACCGCCAATAATAGTATAAGGAATACCGTTATAAGTTTAAAACCGTTAAAATTTCTAATCAAAAGTTGAAAAAAAAGAGCTGGATATAAAATAAGGGCAAGGCCAATTGTGTCGTTTCTAGGGATAGTGACTCCGGACTCGACTCCCTCTAGGATTGTCTGAAAATAAATATCTAAAAAAGCTCATGAATTAATTATAAATCAAAGCGAAAATGCTGAAGCTTAAGGTGCCTGGCCACTGGGATATCGACTTGGATTGGTCACACCCTCTGAGTTAAGTATGCTGCGATGAAAATGAAAAAAAAAGACAAATGATTTTAAATTCTCTCGGTTTTCTACATAAAACGGTTAGGAATAGTCAATTGGTTGTTCCTTTTGTTTCATAAGCTTGAGGCGGGTATATGTGAAACTGTGGCTTCTTTAGTGTGAGACCCTAGGTAGACTAAATTAACCTAAAATTAAACTAACATGATAAGGGGCTTAGAAACCGGCGGTTGGGTTTAAGAGGACAAGTATACCTGCAGTCGCAGTTGGCACGTGATTAGATTTTTAAAATTAAAGTAACCTATGTTTTGAGGCCAGATTATTTGATTATGATTCCATAGCATAATTCTTTTTCAGGGACGAAAAAGAGATAAGTGTGGGGATATTTGATGTATTGTAAAATACATCTATTTCCAGTGTAAAGTTTGTATAGCTTTCGAGTCATTTAAATAGTTTTTTATTAGTTTTAGGCTTGTACCGGTCTATTTTATTTAGTATAGGTTTTTATAGATTTTTATTAGTTTTGGGTCTTTTTTAGTATTTATTTATTTATTTTATATTTTGGTAGGTTTTCAAATAGATATTGGAGCGTAAACGAGCAACTTTGGTCGAGTCAAGAACACCCGATTCAGGAGCACATAATAATAATAATAATAATAATAATAATAATAATAATAATAATAATAATAATAATAATAATAATAATAATAATAAAGTTAAAAAAAAGGAAGTTACGTGACCTTGGGCTGTGACCCAAGGCCCAAAGTTTGGAAGAGGCATATAAATAGGGCTGGCAATGGGTAACCTGTTAAGACACGATAAGACCTGTTTGACTGAAAAGTACACTATTTGATTTTTTGACTTTTTTAATACGTTGAATTAAGAGGCAAAAATCTTTCATTTCCCTTTTTTGGTACATAAAACATAAAACTGTGTTATAAACATGAGATATAAATGAGTTAAACGAGTCGTGTTCATGTTTAGAACTTGATTTGTTCGCGCGCGTCAGAGACCTGTTAACCTGATATAATGGAAAAAAGAAATTGGCGAAAGATTATTTTTTTACGAAGGGCACAGTAGCCGCCCAAGACAGAAGATCGACAACAGCCGCAAACGAAGAATAGAGGCAGCAGCCTCGAGGACTTTTAGAGGAGAATTTTTGAAGGGGGGAAGGTCCGGGTGCACTAAAGATTAATTATTTGAAGACCCGGTGGTTTGTTTTATCGTTTTTATTTATTTAGAGACAAGTTTATTATTGTTTTTCGAGACTTTATGACTATGTTTCTAATTATAATTATGAACTAAATATTTTATGGTTGCTTAGGTTTATGAACTAGACATATTTTATGCAATATTTAATGATTTTTGGTTTTTAGTTTGATGTGTAGAATTACATGATTTTAACTTCATTGTTGGATTTGATATATGTGTGTTGGTGTTGATTTTATTTGAAGTTTGTTTATTGGTTTTGTGGAGCTAGGCATGTAGAGATACCCCCTAGGTCTAGAAATCGATCTAGTTCGTCAACTTAGGTTAGCGTGCTAGTATTTGGAGTTGGAGTACGACACAAGTATAACAAACTAATATAATAAATTAACTAAAACGTGCAGTCCATTCTTGAGGGTGAGAAATCTAACTCGAGATTGCTAGGTAACTAACTAGGCATTGTTCGGTAGTTGACAAGCGCTAGGGCGGGAGTCGCTACTTGTCCGTGTTTAGAGTTTTCCTAGGTTTTCTTCAGTAGAGTTTAAGTCTGCTTCATAGTTAGAAGGTTTTAATCCAGGAGAGGTTTTAATCTGATTTCTGTGGGATTTTGGTACGCTAGGGCGATCCAGATCCATTTTAGCATTTCTACACTTGTCCCGCCTTGAGTCTAGTGAGTTATCTTTGACAGGAGGTTTATTAGATAAGAATAGGGTCTCAAGTTAATTTCCAGATTCAGGATTTATTGCTAGTGTCTAGGGATTTTAACTAAGTAACCAGCCTTCTTCCTATCTGAATTCTCCAAGTTCCTAGTTTCGTATAAGCTGTCGAGGTTATTTTATTTATATTTTGTTTAATTAAGTTTATAATTAGTAGTTTAAAATACCCCCATTTAAGTATCTATTTATTTAGGCTAGTATTCGGTATAGGTTATGATCTATATTGCATTCGCGTCTTTGGGTTCGATTCTCGGTCTTATATGTTTACTGCTTTGCGACCGGTACACTTGCCGTGCGTGTGTAGTTTTTAGGTGAGTCGTTTTAATTAAAGCTTGTGTTATTTTTATATATACATTTACACACATCAAGTTTTTGACGCCGTTGCCGGGGACGCAATTGGCACTCTTGAGAATTATCCGATCCGTTTCTAGTCTACTATTTTGTGAATAATATTTGCTTTTATTTTTTATTTTTTTTATTTATTTATTTTTTATTTCTTATTATTATTTTTTTTATTCGTAATATATAATTTTTTTTATCATGTGCGAGATCAGTGGAGGACCCCATTTTACCATAAGATGCCCTCATTCATATTCATCGGGGTATTTCACGGATTATTATTTTAACGAGTAAATGCAGCCGCAGCCATACCAGTCATACCAGCCTTCATACCCACAGGCTAACCAGTGGTTTAACCCTGCAACATCTGAGTCACTAGATTGAATAACAAGTCGGCTTCATCGTCTACAAGCTATGATGTATGAGGAAAGGCATGGTGGTAGCTCGTCAGAGTATCCACCTAGCCAACATTTGTATCCACATCCCGATTATCGGGATGTCTCGTCTCACACTAGGCCCGACTTTTCCGCCCTTCTTGCTAAGCAAGACGCCTTCCTTGCTAATCAACAGCTCATGCTCGAGGATATGCGTTCTTTGCTATCCATGCGCACCGACTATTTGAGGGAACAAGATGCGGCACTTGAGAGGCTACAGGCTCAGGTGGATGAACTGAAGACCATAATGGACGTTGAAGTCCCACCTTCAGTTCAGCAGGTTAATTTCACATATGATGACCCAGACGAGATGGTAACACTTACATTACCTGATTGTATTAGGCCCGTTGCTGAAACTGTTTGTCCTTACTCATCTGATTCTGTGCATGATTTAACTGACCCATATGATTCTTTACACTTGTCTTGTGAGGATGATATTTTGCAGGATTCAGGGTTAGAGCCAGAGACCATAATGGACGCCTTAGTCCCACCTTTGGTTCAGCAGGATGAGCAGCCTTGCCAGATCTTTAGTTCAGCAGCATATCTTTGGGGGGCAGATGTCTGGAGGGAGGCTGAGGAAGATTTGGATTTTTCAGAATCCACAGGCTGGCTGTTTGAGGAAGAAGTGAAGGAAGAGGAAGACACCACTGACCTGCTTGAAGAAGCAGCTGATGGGGAAGCAGAGTTTGGTGATGAGTTGGTTGATTTGTCAGCTCCAGAAGTGGACAAAGATATTGACCAAGTGTCACCAAACAAAGAAGATGAGAAAGAAGCAGTGGTGGAAGAAGAACACCATAGCCGTTTTGTGCAGGCATTGGATATTACACTGCTACTAGTGCCACCACCATGGCCACCACCACGGGAGAAGGCGAAGAGGCACCTGGACCGACACAGGGTGAGGGTCAGGAGTTGCAGAGACAACAAGTCACCTCATTACATGCCAAGAATCAGGTTTGGTCCAGGTAAATTTAAATATTGGTGGCCCGACCCATTTAAATTCGATAAAATATTTTTCAATTCCACTAATGTAATTTTGCTAAATAATATGGACCGGGTGGAATTAAACGGGTTGGATCGGGTCCAGATAAAAGAGAAGCCCCCTGATTAAGTTTAAGTGTGCGGAGGCTTTGTAGAGTTTGTATTAGTTGCGATTGGTTCGTCCTTCGGTAGTGGTTCATAGGTTTTTATCTTTCTATTTTATCTTTGTTTTGTGTCGTTGAGTTTGCAGGTTTGCATGTTTGCTTAGGTAGAGGAAATTTCACCATGAGCGGATCCCATGTATTATCTTTATATATATTTTATGAGTGGGAGTTTTGGTAAAGGTTTGGGTAATAAGAGAATTTTTCTTTAAAAAAAATAAATAATTAACTTTCTCTGAAAAAAGACTTTTCACGTAATGTGAGGAGTCCGGCTGACCTGTTCGCCTCATGCGACCAGCTATTACCCCGGAAAGTTATATATATTTTTTTCTTGCAATGCGTGTTGTGATCACCAGTGTCCTTCACGTTGAGCGAGAACCAGATTTTTTTTTCTTTTTTCTACCCATTTGGTTCTACCACCATTCACCGCCATTTTGCCAAGCAGGTACGTCTTCTTGTTTGTTGTTATTTTATGAGTCTAAGTTAGTAGTTTGAGTCTTTTTATATTTGTTTAGTTCGGTTTTCTGCTGGGTTTTTGTTTTATCTTGTGCAGGTTTGGATTGTACCGCTCGTACTCAATCTCCATTCGGGCGATTCTGGAGCTGTACATTATATTGAAGCAACCCGAAAGTTTACCATTTGTCAGAGCTGATCGCGAATGAAATGCTATACGATCGAGATGGATTGGACTAGAGATTTTGGAGCTTTCATGTTAATTAACCAGCTAAGTCCTTCCCAATTTACCTTTATCTTTTTCTTTTTGCATTTTATGTTTGTTTTCAGATTTTGTTTTTAGTTTTTCCTTTGAGTCGTTTTCCATTCCTACATTGAGGACAATGTAGAGTTTAAGTGTGGGGATGGGAAATGTCGTTTAGTCTGTATATAGAGTCGCTTTGAGTAAAAAAAAACAAAAAAAAAAGTCCTTGATTTTGTAGTTTGCATTATAAAATATGGGAAATGATAGATAAAATCAAGTGTCTGGTTTTCAAATATTATATGTATTAGAAGAATAAATAATCAAAAGCGTGTTGACTTGGGATGTGTGGGTAGGCCCAGCCATTAGAAAAGTTGCCTTTGAGCTAATTCACCTAAATATATTAGGATACCTTGTGGGTTCTCATCTAGGAAAAAATAGGGAAGCTGAAACCGCCAATAATAGTATAAGGAATACCGTTATAAGTTTAAAACCGTTAGAATTTCTAATCAAAAGTTGAAAAAAAAGAGCTGGATATAAAATAAGGGCAAGGCCAATGGTGTCGTTTCTAGGGATAGTGACTCCGGACTCGACTCCCTCTAGGATTGTCTGAAAATAAATATCTAAAAAAGCTCATGAATTAATTATAAATCAAAGCGAAAATGCTGAAGCTTAAGGTGCCTGGCCACTGGGATAGCGACTTGGATTGGTCACACCCTCTGAGTTAAGTATGTTGCGATGAAAATGAAAAAAAAAAGACAAATGATTTTAAATTCTCTCGGTTTTCTACATAAAATGGTTAGGAATAGTCAATTGGTTGTTCCTTTTGTTTCATAAGCTTGAGGCGGGTATATGTGAAACTGTGGCTTCTTTAGTGTGAGACCCTAGGTAGACTAAATTAACCTAAAATTATACTAACATGATAAGGGGCTTAGAAACCGGCGGTTGGGTTTAAGAGGACAAGTATACCTGCAGTCGTAGTTGGCACGTGATTAGATTTTTAAAATTAAAGTAACCTATGCTTTGAGGCCAGATTATTTGATTATGATTCCATAGCATAATTCTTTTTCAGGGACGAAAAAGAGATAAGTGTGGGGATATTTGATGTATTGTAAAATACATCTATTTCCAGTGTAAAGTTTGTATAGTTTTCGAGTCATTTAAATAGTTTTTTATTAGTTTTAGGCTTGTACCGGTCTATTTTATTTAGTATAGGTTTTTATAGATTTTTATTAGTTTTGGGTCTTTTTTAGTATTTATTTATTTATTTTATATTTTGGTAGGTTTTCAAATAGATATTGGAGCGTAAATGAGCAACTTTGGTCGAGTCAAGAACACCCGATTCAGGTTCACATAATAATAATAATAAAAAGTTAAAAAAAAAAGGAAGTTACGTGACCTTGGGCTGTGACCCAAGGCCCAAAGTTTGGAAGAGGCATATAAATAGGGCTGGCAATGGGTAATCTGTTAAGACACGATAAGACCTGTTTGACTGAAAAGTACACTATTTGATTTTTTGACTTTTTTTAATACTTTGAATTAAGAGGCAAAAATCTTTCATTTCCCCTTTTTGTTACATAAAACATAAAACTGTGTTATAAACATGAGATATAAATGAGTTAAACGAGTCGTGTTCATGTTTAGAACTTGATTTGTTCGCGCGCATCAGAGACTTGTTAACCTGATATAATGGAAAAAAGAAATTGGCGGAAGATTATTTTTTTACGAAGGGCACAGTAGCCGCCCAAGACAGAAGATCGACAACAGCCGCAAACGAAGAAAAGAGGCAGCAGCCTCGAGGACTTTTAGAGGAGAATTTTTGAAGGGGAGAAGGTCCGGGTGCACTAAAGATTAATTATTTGAAGACCCGGTGGTTTGTTTTATCGTTTTTATTTATTTAGAGACATGTTTATTATTGTTTTTCGAGACTTTATGACTATGTTTCTAATTATAATTATGAACTAAATAATTTATGGTTGCTTAGGTTTATGAACTAGACATATTTTATGCAATATTTAATGATTTTCGGTTTTTAGTTTGATGTGTAGAATTACATGATTTTAACTTCATTGTTAGATTTGATATATGTGTGTTGGTGTTGATTTTATTTGAAGTTTGTTTATTGGTTTTGTGGAGCTAGGCATGTAGAGATACCCCCTAGGTCTAGAAATCAATCTAGTTCGTCAACTTAGGTTAGCGTGCTAGTATTTGGAGTTGGAGTACGACACAAGTATAACAAACTAATATAATAAATTAACTAAAAACGTGTAGTCCATTCTTGAGGGTGAGAAATCTAACTCGAGATTGCTAGGTAACTAACTAGGCATTGTTCGATAGTTGACAAGCGCTAGGGTGGGAGTCGCTACTTGTCCGTGTTTAGAGTTTTCCTAGGTTTTCTTCAGTAGAGTTTAAGTCTGCTTCATAGTTAGAAGGTTTTAATCCAGGAGAGGTTTTAATCTGATTTCTGTGGGATTTTGGTACGCTAGGGCGATCCAGATCCATTTTAGCATTTCTACACTTGTCCCGCCTTGAGTCTAGTGAGCTATCTTTGACAGGAGGTTTATTAGATAAGAATAGGGTCTCAAGTTAATTACCAGATTCAGGATTTATTGCTAGTGCCTAGGGATTTTACCTAAGTAACCAGCCTTCTTCCTATCTGAATTCTCCAAGTTCCTAGTTTCGTATAAGCTGTCGAGGTTATTTTATTTATATATAGTTTAATTAAGTTTATAATTAGTAGTTTAAAATACCCCCCATTTAAGTATCTATTTATTTAGGCTAGTATTCGGTATAGGTTATGATCTAGATTGCATTCGCGTCTTTGGGTTCGATTCTCGGTCTTATCTGTTTACTGCTTTGCGACCGGTACAGTTGCCGTGTGTGTGTAGTTTTTAGGTGAGTCGTTTTAATTAAAGCTTGTGTTATTTTTATATATACATTTACACACGTCAGGTAACCTGATTGATCTTTTGTTGTATTGATTTACAGACCTAGATTCAGTCAGATAATCTTAAAAGAGCGTAAATGCCAAAACCCAAGTTATCGAATGAGGAACTTAAAATGTATGACAATGATCATAGGTCATTTCATGCATCGTACCATATCTATGATGTAAATAATGTATGATATAAGCCTCAACCAAGTAGAGTGCACATGTTACTTTGTAGCATTGATTTGCTGACCTGTACACCTCCGTGTCTCGTACCTCGTAAATTACGGATAACAATGGCATAATCACGCGTTACGATGAAGCTTTGTGCAAATTCCTTGATACGGGAGTATTTCATGTGTGTGGGAACCATAAGCATGTTAGTTTTAACACATCTAACGCGTATCATTTTAAAGCACTGCATAACGGTGTGCATGTGAGCTTATGTGGATAACAATATCAGCAATTGCCGAGTCTCATAGTCTTTAATGTTAAAATGATAAAGAACAACGGTGTGATTAGATTTCTCGAAATCTGATATGATCCTCTTACCGTAAAATCATAAAAAGATTGTCTGTATATATTTACTTACTGCTTTCTGTTTGATTTTCTTCATTATATGCAAAACTCAAAAAGATTTTTGGTGTGTTTTAGCATAAACTTCAGAAAATCCAAAAGATTTTACATTTCTGTGTTATTTTCGATAACCGATGTTTGAGGACAATCATTTTCTTATGTTTGACATTCCAAACTGAGTTTTGTATCTCAAAATCATAATTTTGAAAGTTTAAAGGTTTGAATTTGACAAAAAGTGGATCGAATTGGACACTTTGGTGAAAATCGGTTTTTCAAAATTTCCATTCGCCCTTTCATTAGGTTGAATGAAAATCTTGAAATTTGATTCGTGCTTATGGGTGGGTCGAATGAAAGTTGATTTGGTAACAAATCACATTCGAACCTTAATTGGTTCGAATGGAAATTCCATATTTTGATTCGTGCTTTTGTTAGCGCGAACCAAATTGGTTTCTTGTCATTCGACCTCATCAAAGGTTGAATCAAATTTATTATAAATAGCCATCAGTTTATTCAAACCCATTACCTTTCATTTGTATGTACTGTTCCTTTTATTCATACTCTCTACACCGAATTTTTCATCTTGCATTCTAGACATTCTTGTTCTTCATGTTCTCAGGTACATGTGGATGGATTTTGACTCATTTTTGACCGATGATTTGACCAGAAATGGGGATTTTCTTATTTGAACCCTAGACATAAAGTTGACCAAGTTTTACCAAGTTTAAACATGATTTGATATTGAAAAACCATTAATTGATAGTTTTAGGGGGAGAATGATATTAAAGTTAGGTGTTTAACAGTTTAACAAATATTTTGATTTTATGAACCCAAATTTTTATTAAAAACAATCGATTAAGGTTTATGTGTTAAAATTGATGATTGATTAATGGTGTTCAATAGTTTAGGATGTAATACAACACGAATCATAGACTAAAACAAGCTAAATCATAACATTGAAAATTCAAATTCAAAACAGACTCATTCGAACCTTTTATAGGGTCGAATGAGATTTTTGAAGTTGATTCGTGCCTAAGGTTTTTTGGTTCGGACCCTCAATAGGTCGAACCAAAAGCTAATTTGTTCAAAATTTTCAAAGTGTCGATTTTTAATCCAAACTAATGTGTTTTTGTAATTTGTCGTGTATAGAAAGAAATGGCAGAAATCAAAGAACTCAAATTCGAAAAGAAACATAATTGTTGTGCTTATATCAGAGAGGTTGGCGACAAATATGAAAAATTCAGAGGAATTGTCGAATATCTGATGAGATCTCGAATTATATATGCCATTGCACAACCTCACACCATTTACAAAGATCACTAGGAAGAATTCTGGGGAAACGCTAGTCTTGACTTCTATGATGGGAAATCGGCTATTCATAGCAAAGTGCAAGATAAGACGATGCTTGTTAGCGAAGAAGATTTTAGGAGGGTGTTTAGATTAAATGATGCAGCGAAAGATCCGATAAAGCAGCCATGGTTTGTATAAAGGGTATGCTTCCTGAGAATGAAGTATTTGGGAAAGATCACTGATTGCCAACTGTTCAAATCTAACGTGTGTCCAGCTTCCAAATATTTGCTACACGTTATCATACACATATTTGCCCCAATTCGAGGAGGTTTTGACGTTTTATGTAATACCACATGTTCCATGGCGGTAGCACTAATCTTAAACAAAGAATTCAACATCTCGGGTATGTTGTTTCATCATATGAAGGAGTTGTTTGACGGAACGAAGACTAACAAGTTCCTAATGTACCCGAGATGCCTCCAAATGATTTTTGATGAAAAGTATCTGAAGTTAGTAAAAGATCCTACACAAATTTTGTACCAAGAACACATGAATGCGCTGACACTGAACATGATGACAACATACAAAGGGAAGTCGGAGAAACCATCAATAAGAAGGTTATTTGGGCACTTGATCAATCCTGGATTCAATGCTCCTGACAAAGGTGGGTGGAGACACAAAGAAAGTGATTCAGATTCTGATTCACTGTTAAATGGTGAAAAGGTGAAACGACAAGTTGTGAAAAGGGTGCAAAGTCAAAGAAAGGAAAAGAAATTGAAGGATCATATGTGTCTAAAAAGAAGGGTAAGAAGATGACGCTGTTGATAGACGAGGAGACTGAAACAGAAAATGAATGGGTCTCTAAAGTTGAATCTGATAGGGAAGCGAATCCCAAGGCCACTGGTGATTCAGCTACACCTTCAATTGTTGATGAGTTACTTGCAGCTCAGCTTCAGCGGGGATATGTAGAAGAGAATGTAGATTTGATTTTAGAAGAAGATATTGATATACTTAGTTATCCTATTGCTCCTAAATCTACGAAGTGTGGACGTATAAAGACTGTGTCTTAAAAGGAGACCTAGAGATCTAAAAGGAAAAAAGATGTGTAAGTTTTATTGAAGGGAAAGACAATTCCTACAGCTTCGACAACACTACGTGTCACATCTCCAGTTAGGAAGAAACAAAGAGTCGAGAAAGAAGTAGAAGTGACAAAGAAGAAAGCCTCAGCATTAACCACCCAGCAGAATCCATCTGATGTGTCAAAGTAAATGAAGAGTTTATTATCTAGCTTTGATAAATCCACATCATCATCCACACCGCAACATGAAGCTGTTTCACAACCTAATGCTATAATTTCTGAAGATGCATTGATTCTAATGCAACAACAGATTTCTAGGTTGGTGAAGGCATTTGATTTACAGAAAGCTGCTACATCAAAGAATGCAAGTGAAATCAAGAAGCTGAAGGAGAACGAAAAAGATATGCCTTAGATAATTGCCAAATCGAAGGAGAAGCAGGATAAGCTGGAAGAGGAAATGACTAATCTTCAGGTTGAGAACTCAAAGCTTCAGCTTTCTAATGCGAATAACGAGAAAAAGGATTATGGCAGTTGAAAATGAAAATGAGAAATTAAAGAACATTATAGATAGTTTGTATCAGAAACCACCGAAGTTGAAAGGTGTTGAACAATCTGATGATGAAGAAGATGATGAGGAGGATGATGACGAGGGGGAGAAAAATGCTGATGAGAATGATGATGATGGATTAGATGATGATGGTGGAAATGATGATAAAGAAAAAGATGTTGAAGGTTCGGCAAGTTCAGGGGATACTGAAGATAACATAGAATATTATTCCTATGAAAGGAGAAAGAAGAAAGATGAGGATCAGTTGGGCAAGTCGAGTAAGAAAGATGATACTCAGATGACAGACGCTGATAAAGAAAAATTGAAGAGAGTGATTAAGTGAGGCTACGTTTCTGTACATCTCACAGCAAGGTTCAGAGATATCTTTGTGAATGATGATATGAAGTACTGCTTGGAATATACAGCGAATTTTGAACTTGAAGATGGCGAAGTTAGTGCTGAGGTTGCTAAAGATATACCTGAAGGTGTTATACAATAGTCTGGAATGTCTTTAGAAGATTTGATGACAAAGAATGAGATTCCTAATATTCCGGTTGTTGAACCGGGTAAACACTCAGATGATACATTCAAGAATGATTTTGATGAAGTGGAAATAAAAGATATAACACACAAAGAATATCCGGAGTATTACAATACGAAGGATAAGATTAGCATTCCATTTATTGATGAGCAAGTGTTGAAAGAAGCTAAACCAGTTGCTGACTTGAAAGGTAAAAAGCTGTGATTGATGAGGTATTAACAGAAACCGAAAAGGTTGATGTGAATAGAAAATCAGATGCTCTGTTGAACTTTTTCAGAAAGCTTCGTGAAGATTGTGATAATCGTCCCTTACCGCCGATTCAGGGTGAGTTTTATAGATATCATTAGAAGATGTTTAAAGGAAGGGCGCTTAGTTGGAAATACTACCCACAGTTGAAGTGTATTGGTATAAAGTGGGAACATGGTATTCTCTATTTCAGTCGATTTCATGACACAAGACTTTACCATATTGGGCTGTTAGAGACGTTTGTAGACACAAGTTGATTGATGCATCGAAGTCAACTGTAGTGGAATAGTATTATGACAAGATGACTCATGAGAGTGTGAAGAAGTGGGATTTGTTCAAGCCGCAGTATGCTCATCGTATTGTGCATAACAAGATCAATCCAATGAACAAATTGCCATATGTGTCGTTAAATTACAAGCCGCCAAAGTGTATGAAGAGAATTCCCCTGATGCCGATGGAACAAGATATCAGTAAGAACTTTGCATTCTGGTATTATGATTCGGGAGTGGGTGAAGCGGTGATTGTGATTGATAATGAAGATAAGAAGAAGCTATACAAGAAGATCTGGATTTTTGATCCAATGTGGTTGGTGAACTGCTCCAGGAATGATATTGAAACGTTGTATTTCAATCCTTTGCATTTCGACGCATTTGATATCGAACAAGCGTGGAAGTTTCAAGCTGCAGTGAAGTTCTGCTTTGCCTTCGAGATTCATTCAGATTGTGACTACAAGGGTTTGCTTGGAAAGTATGCTATGAGATTGATGAGGCGGATAGAATTGAAAGAAACTGGGAAGACTTTGAAAGCCAAACAAAAGGTGCAGAATGTTAAAAAAGAGAACAAGAACAGAGAGTCCGAGCTACAGACAAGGGGGAGTTTGTAGATACATATTTCATATATGTGTCTGTAGCATTCAGATGGCCAAAGACGAAAACGCTAAATATTTGAAGAAAATGTGTATTTTGGATTTTGGTTTGGGAGATCGAAGAGTCGAACGAAGTTTTAAGGGGCAAATGAAGTAGATTATTTTGGTTCGTACTCAGTCATGGTCGAATGGGTTGGTTTGCACCCTCGAAGGGTCGAACAAGACCCTCTATATATATATGTGAAGTTAGTTTGAGTTTAGAATTAGAGTTGGTTATTGTTGAGAAGTCCAGTGTGTGTCCACGTTCACCTAAAACTGTGTGTTTTTGTTATCTTAAGTCTGTAACTGTTATAAACAACTTTAAAGTTAATGAAAACATTTGAAAATGGATATTATTATCTTCTGATTACGGTTTTCATCATTTTGAATGATTATTAGGGTTTCCGCACCTGATATATCAGTACTCGTGTTGATCATCTGTTTCTTTGTCTAAATCCGATCCTACATCTTTTCCTATAGATCTTATGCCGGTGTCCTTGGGTAGTTTCGTTGTCATGGTGGGTATGGATTGGTTATCGTTGTATCACGCTGAAATCGTTTGCTTAAATAAAGCCATTCGACTTCCACTACTTGATGGAGAAATTCTTTTGGTGTATGGTGAGAAAAGCGGTGTTCCTTTGAGTATCATTTCGTGTATGAAAGCCCATAAGTATCTTCCAAAAGGATTATACCGCCATTTTGGCTCTTGTTTCTATTTCATCTAAGAAAGACATGAAGATTGAAGATATTCCAGTTGTTCGCGATTTTCCAGATGTGTTTCCTGAAGATTTACCTGGCCTTCTGCCTTAGCGTCAGGTCGAGTTTAGCATTGATCTTGGACCTGGTGGAACCCCTATTTCTTGAGCCCCTTATCGTCTTGCCCCTCCCAAGATGCAAGAGCTATCCAATCAGTTGTAGGAGTTATTAGAGAAGGATTTTCTTCGACCTAGTTCTTCCCTATGGGGAGCCTCTTTCTTGTTTGTCAAGAAGAAAGACGGAAGCCTTCACATGTGCATTGATTATCATGATCTGAACAAGGTGACAATAAAGAACCGTTATCCTCTTCCTCGTATTGATGATTTATTCGATCAGCTTCAGGGTTCCAGTTTCTATTTGAAGATTGATTTGAGGTCCGGGTACCATTAGTTGAGGGTGCAGGAAGCTGACATTCCGAAGACTGGCTTTCGAACTCGTTATGGCCACTTTGAATTCTTGGTCATGCCTTTTGCTCTCACCAACGCACCAACAGTGTTCATGGTTTTGATGAACCGTGTTTGCAAGCCGTGTTTTGATAAATTTGCTATTTTCTTCATTGATGATACTTTGATCTATTACAAGAGAAAGGAGAACCACGAGGAACACTTGCGTCTAGTTTTGGAACTCTTGAGACGAGAACAGCTTTATGCTAAGTTCTCGAAGTGTAACTTCTGGTTGCGCGAAGTTCAATTCCTTGGTCAAGTGGTCAATGAAAAGGCAATTCATGTCGATCCAGCCAAGATAGAAGTCATAAAGACTGGGAAGCACCGAAGACGCCAACTGAAGTGCAGCAATTCCTAGGTCTCGCGGGTTACTATCGGCGTTTTATTGAGGGATTTTCGAAGATTGCTCAACCCCTCACATGATTCACAAGAGTCAGCGTTTGTTCAAACGCTGAAGCTTAAACTCTATTTTGCGCCTATCTTGTCCTTGCCAGAGGGTACGGACGATTTCATTGTTTATTGTGACGCGTCTATTCAAGGTCTCTGTTGTGTGTTGATGCAACACGAGAAGGTTATTGCTTATGCTTCTCGTCAGCTTAAGGTTCATGAGAAGAATTACACCACCCATGATCTGGAATTAGGTGCGGTTGTATTTGCTCTGAATATTTGGAGACACTACTTGTATGGTACCAAGTTCACCATTTATACCGATCACAAGAGTCTTCAGCATATCTTCGATCAGAAGGAGTTTAACATGCGATAGCGTCGGTGGGTCGAACTTCTTAATGATTATGATTGTGCCATCAAGTACCATCCTCGTAAGGTGAATGCTGTAGCAGGCGCCTTGAGCAGAAAGGAATCCGTTAAGCCTCATCGTGTTTGAGCTTTACAGCTCACCATCCAATCTGGTTCGCCTGACTCAATCCGTTCTGCGCAGCAGGAAGCTTTGAAGGAGGAAAACCTTAAAGCTGAAACCATGCATGGTGCTGATAAGCATATTGAGTTCAGGTCTGATGGACTATGTTATTTTGCAGAACGTGTTTGGGTTCCATTGTTCGGGGGTTTGCGAGAGCTTGTGCTAGATGAAGCTCACAAACCCCGGTATTCTGTTCACCTTGGTTCTGATAAGTTGTATTAGGATATGAAGATACTCTATTGGTTTAACATTGGTGAATTTTTCAATAATTCAATTTTACCTTGGGGGAATCTAAAGTGACAACAATCCAAAAATTTAATTCGCATAAACCATTATTCTACGTAATGTTTGGAGTAGAAATATAATACCCGAAAATTTGAGAACTCTAGAACAAAAATAATAATAGTTCCTAAAACGTAGTTTTGTTTGTTCTCGTACTGAAAACAAATTTTAATTGAATATAATACAAAATTTTAATAAGCGTAGTTCAATTTAAAACCATAAACTTTGACCCTTTAGGATTGATTCATGTTTTGAATCAATGTTATAAGGTATTAATAAAATCGTGAATTATAGATTATAAATTTATATTTTCCATAAACATAAATTGACATGCTTTAAAAATTCCAAATTGAACATTTTTGATAATGGAAAGTTCTAACTAAATCAAATGATGATCTTGAATTCAATTTTTCCGAAATCCTAGTCTCTAAATCCCGTAACCGGCGATAAATATTGGTTGATTAAATCAATCATCATTCAATTTAGTAGCGACCAATGATATCATTGATATTCATAATAAATCGGTTCACACAAAGTTACACTTGCATTTGTAGAAACCGTCGTATCTTCATCTCGTTTCTGAGAAGCAGTAACCGTCGCCGCACCCTTGTGCACGACGCCACCTTTGACTATTTTTTTTCATATATCTCTTCATCATAACTGCTTTGCCTTCCGTTCAGCTCCGTTTGGGAATTAAGGTTCAAGCATAATCCAGTGACTCCCATTGATATCTTGCAAGTTCATCATCACGATCAAGGTGAGTTTACATAACCTCGTTTTACAACTTTTTTCATACTTTTGATTGAAACTTGTTTGACTAGAAACTTGAATCTTGATACTTATGCAATTCACCATACGTGCCTAGTTGTAAATCTTTGACGCCACGCGTCTTAGACAAAAACTTGGTGAACCCGAAAGGGGATTGACCGAAAACTATAAACTTGGTGAACCGGTAAAGGGAAGGACCGGAAACATTAAACTTGGTGAACCCGAAAGGGGATGGACCGGAAACTTTAAACTTGGTGAACCCGAAAGGGGATCGACCGGAAACTTTAAACTTGGTGAACCCGAAAGGGGATGGACTGGAAACTTAAAAGTTGGTGAACCCGTAAGGGGATGGATCTGAAACTTTAAACGTGGAGAACCCGTAAGGGGATGGACCGGAAACTTTAAACTTTATATTAAGGTGAACCGTGATTACTGGATGGACCTAAACTTTGTCGGTAAGATTGATTATGCGCCCCCTATACTTTGTGTTTTTGTTTTCACAAGTAAACTTGGATTTATGGCTTTGCTTGGAGGACTTTTGAGGCTTTAAACCTTACTTTCTTATTTGTTTTTTTGAATGTATTTGAACAAGCCTTGCAACGGTTTTTTATTTAAATTTCTATCATTAATGGTATTGAAACTTTAATCTTAGTTCCAAGTGCTTTCGAACAATCGTTACTACATTTCACCCTGATGTTTCCGCCATCGGTTGGGGTGTTCCAAATTGGTATCAGAGCCTTAGTTAAAGGGAATTAGGTTATTAGAAAAATAATCTGTGCTATAACCAACCCTTGGACTTTAATCAGTACTTGCTTCTCTTACTTGTAACTCTGCTTGACTCCTTATCCCTATCCCTATCCCTATCCTACTCCCTATCCTTATCACCTGTTGTAATCCTGCTCTATCCCTAGGTTATTAGTACAAACTCCTCAGGCTCAAGCCTGAACTATTTTTGATAATCTCGTCAAAGTATTAAAATACTAATAATGAACACGTGCAATCTAGAAGGGTGGACACCTGTATTCTAAATTCTCTGTCTAAGGCCTGGCATTTCGCATAAATCTATTAAGACGAGGGACCCGTATGCCTACCTGGGAATTTTCAGGATGAGTGTTTACTTATATGCTAAAACACGTCTTCGCTATTGGTCAATATTTTCGTTTATTCGTTTTAATTAATGGGCAAATGATTACACTTCTTGTGTTTTATTTCTTTGCATTTATTTTATTATTAGTGTCATATTTTATACAACCTTATGTCCTTTGTTGAAAATGTATCACTCTCATTAAAACCTAAATTTTGAATCTTGAAATTTTTACAGTCCAAATCCATTTCATTGCATTTAATCATCAGTCTGATTTCATGATCATTCGTGAGTTTCACAATCATACTTCACATCATATTATTACCCATATGTTTGATTATTTTCAACAACTGAACAAATCATATGGTGGTTCTCCTTTACAACATGATACATATTCTTAAAACTACCCTTGGTGTTTTCTTGTCGATTCCATTTTAAACCTCTCCTACATTTCCAGCATATTTTTTTAAAGTACCCCAACCATGAAATTTCATCATACCCAAGATTTTCAAATCCTTGTTTAAACTATAATCCCATAACCTATGTATAAGAAAATACCCTAGCGCCAACACTAAAGATTTCTGATTTTCACCAAACCTTTACCACCTGGGGATTTCACAAACCATAGAAAATAAATATTTTGTCAAAGAGTTTTTTATTTTCTTAAACTTCTTTTCTAAATTTTTGATGTTTATGTAACAATTTAGTTCAGTAACAAAGGAGTTTTGTTAAAAATATTTTAATATATTTCAGTACAAAACGCATCAACAGAAAAATAGAGTTAATAGCCAAAATCGTCCCAGAGGTTTGGTCACTTTTGCCACTTCAGTCCAAAACCCAAACCTTTTACATCTGGGTCCTTAAGTTTTATTTTTCTTGCCAAATTCGTCCCTAACAACGTTTAAGTTGTGGACTGAAGTGGCAAAAGTGACCAAACCTCAGGGACGAATTTAGCAAACCCCAAACCTTTTTCAGAGACGAATTTGGCAAAAAAAATAAAACTGAGGACCCAAAAGTGACCAAACCTCAGGGACGATTTTGGCTATTAACTCTTTTTTCAAAATCTAAAATTATGTTTAAAATCTCCGATTCACTAAAAATTTTAGGTCTGAACCATTGAGTTTGTACTGTATTCTAAACTATTCAACCACGCTTTAAATTCTCCATTGATTCATACTTGTTCTTATGAATGAAACTTCCGAGTACCTTATTTTTGTTTTAAAAAAAGTGAGTTCTTAACATCTACGTTTTTCCATAAACATGATTTTACTTGTGCCTATCATCTATATCTCACAAGCTGAGTTTTCAAGAACCTGATTATTCATTTTCACACACTCTACAAACATGACTACATTCTTTTTCCTTTTATCTTATAAACTAAATCTTCTATCAAGTATTTTTACATTCACTATTCTTTATTTGATTTCATCATTCTCTCAAGGATTAAATGCATATTATTCACCTTTTTGAACATAAACTTGATTTCCATAACAACCAAACTATTGAAAACTTGATACTAGATAGATGATTTTGCAAGATTCTTCTAAAAACTTGATTGTTAGTTACATAAAACATGATTGTTATATATGGTAAATTGAGATCTATTATATTTGAACATTTGACTATTTATAATATTTGGAAACATGGCTAGCTAAATATAAACTATTTGCTATAATCGTCAACTAGTGAAACAACACCTAGACTCATTAACCTTGTTCACGGCAACTTAATTACAACGCACATAATTTACTTGAGACGTGTCGCATTTATGAACTTGCTTGCATGTGTATAGTAACAAATTGCAACTTACGTGTTGAACTACGAAAAACAATTGACACATTTGTTACTTGTATCTTCTCGGCAACTGGTAGAGGATGAATTACCTACTCAACAATCAGCAGAGGATTCTAATAACATGCTCAACGATTGGTAGAGGTCATCGTGCGTGCTCAACAGTCAGTAGAGGTTCTTATAACCTGCTAAAGGTAGAGGCCATAATACCTGCTCAACAATCGGTAGAGGTTCCTACTCAACGACTTGTAGAGGTCTTCTTACCTGCTCAACAGTTGGACTCGTTTTGGTTACATTGTGTAAAAATCTTACTTAGTGGGCTCCCCGTTTGGGGAGAGGCCCATACTTAAAGCCTTGTGCACTTATTTTGAACTTAACTGTGGTGAACATGCAATTTGATTCAACTAATACAAAGATTCAGTTGCAAGGTTGTTGTGCATTGTTATGTTTTTCATGTGTGTTTACTTTAGATTTATAGAAGGACATAAAATCCTAATGTAAGGTAAATTGGTGATTGCGGTCCGGAACATAATCATAAATTTATAGGTACATTAAGGTGGTGTGAAATTCTATTTAGGGTAGTCGTCGTAGGTGCCAGGTACGTTTTTGAGAACCAAAAGTGTGGTGGGTTAGCTGCGGTACCCCTATATATAAACACTAATGGTGCATTGAAGGTGGAACTGGAGGCCATACCAAGAACTTGCTCGGTTAACATGGAAATCATAGTAACTTTTGTCGTGTGCTTTAGCCAAAAATCAATAAATGTAAATAATATTGTCATAATGTTAAATGTAACGTTTATTGTGTCACGTTAAATTCTTTAAGTTATTTTGAACCATGACCCATGCTGGTGAGACCTCATTCTAAGCTAATCATGAACAAAATTCAAATCCAATTGATGTATCCTTTCTTTGGAACCCAAACTATACACTGGTAAACTTTTCTAACATCTCTAACAAGTCAACATTTGAATAAACATATTAATTTTTTTGACATATAAAACTCTTTGATAATAGTTTATTCCATTACCTGAATATCTCATACCCCTATAAACTTAACTTTTACATACCAACCTTGTCTAACATCCACAACCATATTCAGTCGTTCCTCTAAAGAAATTTCACGGACGAAATTTTCTTAACCAGGGGAGACTGTAACATTGGCGAATTTTTCAATAATTCAATTTTAACTTTGGGGAATCTAAAGTGACAACTATCCAAAAATTTAATTCGCATAAACCATTATTCTACGTAACGTTTGGAGTAGAAATATAATACCCAAAAATTCGAGAACTCTAGAACAAAAACTAATAATGGTTCCTAAAAGTAGTTTTGTTTATTCTTGTACCGAAAACAAATTTTAATTGAATATAATACAAAATTTTAATAAACGTAGTAGAATTTAAAACAATAAACTTTGACCCTTTAGGATTGATTCATGTTTTGTTGGGACGAAGAGGATTGAAGAAACCACCTTTTGATAACCTTAGTCTTTTCCATATCTGCCTAAGTATAGAACTGCTGAAGAACAAATAGAAGAAGTACTGAAGAACAAACACAAAGTACTGAAGAGTAAATTCATCAGAAGTTCTGAAGTCTAACCAGACATTTCACTGAAGAACTACTGAAGACAAACTGCTCATCAGCAGTTTGTCACTCATCAGCACTTTCCATCAGAAGCTTCTAACCGACTGAAAGATCAGCAGTTTTACTATTATATTGTTTTGTTAAAGTCTTGATTTCAAGTTTCAATGTACAGACTGATGTAAAGCTTATCTTAGCATAATATCTTTGTTAAATATCTTAGATTACTTCAGACTTCAGTTTAGTACAATAGTCTATAAATAGATGAGTTTGTTCATCTATTTTAGATATGTGATTTTGTGTAATATCTTTGAAATTATATTGAAATCCTTCAAGCTTTAAACTCATAATTTCCACTTCACATCTGAGAAACATAAACTGCTATTTCTGCTTTATACTTAGATCATTTATTGTTTCTCATTTACTATTCAGTCAAGGGGGAGTAATAACTCCTCATCAAAGTGATCTTTTAGACCTTTGAACACTTAACTTTCCGCTGCTTAATAACTCTTATATAAATCTGATCAAACACATAAGTGTTCATAGAAACAGCCACTGATCCAACAATTGGTATCAGAGCTTCTGGTTAATCTGATCAAAATCAATCTAATAAATTGAGATTCAGACACAGGCTCAATATTGATATTCAATAAAAAGGATAAAAGGCTCACTTTTTAAATCCATCACTTTAAGAAAGTATTGACAAATCCAAACTTCTTAAAAATGGATCCCTACAATACTGGATCTGCCAACAAACCTCCTATGTTAGTCAGAAATGAATATAACATCTGGTCTAAAAGGTTGGCACATACTATCTCTCAAACAAACACTGGATGTTGGAGGTCTGTAGTTTTTGGACCTCACAAACCAGTTGTTTCTGATCCAGAGGGTAAGACTGAAAGACCAAAGGATCCAAAAGAATACACGGAGGAAGATTTCCTAAAGTTTGAGCTTGATGCAAAAGCTTTCTCCATGTTGGCTATGGCTCTCCCAAACGAAATTTATGCTGGCCTTTTACATTGTGAAAGTGCCAAAGAGCTGTGGGACTGCCTAAAAGAGCAGTTTGCAGGAACTGCTGAGGTGATAGCCAACATCAGAGAAATACTAGCTCAACAATATGAAACTTTTACTCACATAGAGGGTGAAACTTTAACTCAACAGTTTGAAAGATTTTCTTCACTCATATCTGAGTTAAAAATAAACAATCAGACCTATACAACTGAATCTATGTTACATAGATTTTTAAGGTCTTTACCTTCAAAATGGGAAACTTACTCAATAGTCCTCAGAACCAGTTCTGATTTTAACACCTTGAACCTAACTAGGTTACATGGTAAATTATTAACTTTTGAAAGAGAAATCAATCAAAAGAAAAAGCTTCAAGAATCTGGTAAAACTGCTGATGACTATACTCCGGGTAGCACAGCCTTATTAGGACATGACTCACCATCCTGTTCTAATAATTTTGGTTCTTTTGACCACATTGACATAACAGCTGGGATCTCATCAGATGGATCTTTCCCAGCTTATGACAATGAGGAACTAAGTCAAACTGCTGACAACATGTGTTTCATCATGGATGATTTAAAATATTTTAGCAGTGATGACTTAGAAGAAATGGAAATATTGCACCAACTGGCCTTGTTAAGCTTAAAAACTAACAAATTTTACAAGAGGTCAGGAAGGAAATTTCCAGGACTAAACAATTCAACAAAAGTTGGTTTTGACAAATCTAAATTGAGATGTCATAAGTGTCAAAAGTTGGGACACTTTGCTAGAGAATGTAGAAGCTCTAGCTATAACCAACAAATGTCCCCTGGAAATCAATATAACCCCTCATACAATAGGAATAATGGAACTAATGGGAGTGCTCATTTTGTACAGGCACAAGCTCCAAATGTTCAATATGTGCCACAAGTACAATATGTACAGATGCCTGCTCAACAACAACAGCAGCTCATGCCTCCATTTCCAACTGCTCAACTTCCTGCACAAACTCAACAACCCCCTCAGCAACAGAGCTTATTTACCTCAGGGTATGTTGATTGGAGCAGTCTTCCTTATGACACGTCAGAATGCAGTCAGGATTCAGACAATAAGGTCTATGATGTCAACTGGGGAGAACCTGATAATGGCAGAAAGAATTTTGCCTTAATGGCCTTTGAAGGATACTCTTCAAATTCTGCTCTCACACAGGTATCACAACAATCTCTGTTAAAGCTTTGCACTAAATCTTGCAAAGAATCATTTGCTTTAATTAGAGAAACCAATGTGCATTTACAAGGCAAATCCAATGACATGGAAAGAAAATACACACAAATGAAGTGTGATTTGGAAAGAAAAGTCATGTTGAAAAACAAAGAAATTTCCAAACTAAATGATAAATCCATTGAAACAGAAGCACAAATTAAAACCATGATAGACAGCCTAGGAAAAGTCAGACAAGAGCTTGCTGACACCAAGGTTGATTGTGAAAAATGGGTTGAGTCTTGTAAAGGGTATCAAATGTTACTTAACAAACAAACTGCAGCCAATGTTAAGTTTGGCATTGGATATACCCACACTGAATCACCAACAGATTTCACCCACAAAACTGATAATGATGGGAAGAAATTGATTCAAACTTCTGATATGGAGGAATGCACATCCTACCATCAGAACTTCCTTAAAAAGGGAAGTACTGCAGAAGTTAAAACTACTGACAATAAGCCATCAGCAGTTTCAACTACATCAGGAGTTGAGATCCTGAAAACTGCTGATGACCTATTTCAAAAATCAGATTTTGTCAGTAAATTGCCTTCTAGCTCTCTTGATCTATCTAAAAGGAAAGAGAAGGCAAAAGCATGTGAAATATGTGGTCTGTTTAACCACATAACTGAACTTTGCAAATTTAGAAAGGTAAATCAGTTAAATAAACAAAGACAACAACTGATTGTGGGAAAACAGATAAAACAAGATTTTCAAAATACCTTTTTTCCCAACAAACAACAATCAAACAAAACCCTTTCTAAGAAGAAGCCTTTATCTCAACAAAGGTCATCTTCTCAAAGTTCAAATTCAGAAGTTTCACCTAACTCATCAGCAGATTCACAAACTGCTGAAGTTAAAGATTTGATAAACCTGGTCAAACTTCTGATGACCAAAGTTGATGGTGGAAACCAAAAAGAACCCACCATTGTTCTTAATGACAAATCCATTGCCAAAAAGACATGGATTACTAAAAATGGTCCACAACAAGCTGCACCTGTTCTCAAGAGCAAACCCAAAGCCAAACTGGCTTGGGTTGCCAAAACTAACTAATTTGCTATCTTGTGCAGAGAGTCTCCAGAGGTTTGAATAGCATATGGTATGTGGATAGTGGAGGCTCAATGCACATGACTGGATGCAGATACCTGATAAACAATTTTATCAGTCAAAGAGAAGGATCTGTGTCCTTTGGGAACAATGCCAAGGGATATGTGCTAGGATATGGCAATGTATCCTCAGGCAAAATGCAGTTTGACAAGGTCAATCTGGTTGAAAACCTTGAGTACAACTTGCTGAGTGTCTCTCAAATGTGTGACAAAGGATATTCTTCCTTTTTCACAAAGACAGCATGCAAGATCATATCACCAGAAGGCCAGAAGTTGATAGAGAAGATCATTGAAGATCATACTTTGCTAATTGCCAAAAGATGTGGCAATGTCTATGCAGTGGACATTGAAAAAGACAAAGTATTGAACAAAACTGCCTGTTTCTTCTCAAAGGCATCAACTTCAGAAAATGATCTCTGGCATAGGAGACTTGGCCATGTGAACTTTAAAACCATCAATAAAGTCACAAAAATGGGCTTGGTCAGAGGTCTACCTTTGAAGGAATATCAGTGCAAAGAACACTGTGTTTCCTGTCTTAAAGGTAAACAGCATAAGTCCTCTTATAAGTCTATTGAAGAATCAAAAACAACTGCATGTCTTCAATTACTCCATATGGACTTATTTGGACCAGTCAAGATTATGAGCCTTGGTAAGAAGAAGTACTGCTTGGTCATCATTGATGACTACTCAAGATTCACATGGGTCTTCTTCTTATATTCCAAGGATGAGGCAGCTGAAATCATCAAGTTCTTTATTCTACAAGTAGAGAAGCAATACTCTCTATCTGTCAAAGTCATCAGGAGTGACAATGGGACAGAGTTCAGGAACAAGACTCTGGATGAATTCTGTCTGTCTAAAGGGATTGTTAGACAGTTCAGCATTCCCAGAACTCCTGAACAAAATGGTGTAGTAGAAAGAAAGAACAGAACATTAATTGAAGCAGCCAGAACAATGTTAGCTGATTCAGGCCTACCTTTGTATTTTTGGGCTGAAGTAGTCAACACTGCATGCTATGTTCAGAATAGAGTTCTTATCAACAAGAGACATACCAAAACTGCCTATGAAATTCTTCATGACATTAAGCCCCTTATCTCCTTCTTCAGGGCTTTTGGATGTCAATGTTTTATCCTCAACATCAAAGACTCTATCTCTAAGTTTGCTGCAAAAGTTGATACAGGTTATTTTCTTGGTTATTCTCCATTGAGAAAAGCTTACAAAGTATTCAATTCAAGAACCAGGATAGTAGAAGAAACACTGAATGTCAAGTTCAATGAATCAAAACACACTCTTATTCCAGCAGATCCTGCTGAATTATTTGATCTTGACAGTTTTCATTTCGGACCTGAAAAGACTGTTGAATCATCCAAACCTCCTCAAAATGGTTTTCAAGGATTTGAAGATGATAGTCCTGCACCATGGACTCCAAACACTGTCAGAAGATCAACTATTAAACCTTCAGAAGTTTCAATAGCTTCTACTTCAGGAACTACTGATGAACATTTTGAAACTCCTGATTCAGCTGAACCTAAAACTCCTGAAGTTCAAATAACAGCTGAACCAGATATTATCAATCTCAGTGGTTTATTTGAAGAAACTGTAGAGCCATCATCCAGTACAGGCTTACAACAACTGATTGAACACAAGGATCATCCATTAGAACAAATCATGGGTGATATTGCCTCAGGGGTACTTACAAGAAACCAGCTCTCCAACTTTTGCTTATTCTCAGCATTCATCTCTCAGTTGGAACCAAAGAAGTATCAAGAAGCCCTCAAAGACAACAATTGGGTGCAGGCAATGCAAGAAGAGTTGCTTCAATTCAAGAAACAACAGGTTTGGGAAATCTGTCCCTTACCTGACAACAAGCAACCAATTGGAACAAGATGGGTCTTCAGAAACAAATCAGATGAGGCTGGTATGATAATCAAGAACAAAGCAAGACTAGTGGTACAAGGTTATTCCCAAGAGGAAGGAATTGATTATGATGAAACCTTTGCACCAGTTGCAAGACTTGAAGCTATCAGGTTATTTTTAGCTTATGCAATTTCCAACAACATTAAAGTTTATCAAATGGATGTCAAAAGTGCATTTTTGTATGGAAAAATAAAAGAGGAAGTATATGTCTGTCAACCTCCAGGGTTTGAGGATCCTTCTCATCCTGATTGGGTTTACAGACTTGACAAAGCTCTTTATGGGCTAAAACAGGCTCCAAGAGCCTGGTATGAAACACTCTCCAACTTTTTACTAAAGAATCACTTCTCAAGGGGATCCATTGATAAAACTCTTTTCATAAAACATGTTGGAAATCATGTCTTACTTGTTCAAATATATGTTGATGATATCATTTTTGGTTCAACAAACTCAAAACTGTGTGAAGAATTTAAGAAACTCATGCAATCAAAATTTGAAATGAGTACAATGGGAGAATTGCAGTACTTTTTGGGACTGCAAATCAAGCAACAATCAAATGGAACATTTATACATCAATCAAAATATGTTAAAGAATTATTGAACAAATTTTATTTACAAGACTGTAAAACATGTTCCACTCCCATGACACCAATCACACAAGTTGAACCAGATGATCAAGGGAAACACATTGATCAAACCATGTATAGATGTATGATAGGTTCTCTTTTATATCTAACTGCTTCTAGACCAGATATCATGTTTTCAACTTGTGTCTGTGCTAGATACCAATCTGCACCAAGAGAATCTCATCTAATTGCAGTCAAAAGAATCTTCAGATATCTGAAAGGAAGTCCTACTTTGGGGATCTGGTATCCTGCTTCAAGCAATACCAAGTTAACTGCTTTTTCAGATAGTGACTATGCAGGCTGCAAAATGTCAAGAAAATCAACATCTGGTGGTTGTCAATTCTTAGGAAACTGTCTGGTGTCCTGGCAATCAAAGAAACAAACATCTGTGGCAACTTCAACAGCTGAAGCTGAATACATTGCTGCTGCAAGCTGTACTTCACAGATACAATGGCTCCAATATCAACTGCTTGATTATGGAATCAAAGAGACCAAGACTCCACTTTTTGTAGACAGCAAATCTGCCATTAGCATCATTCAAAATCCTGTTCAGTTTTCAAAAACTAAACATATTGAAATCAGGTATCATTTCATAAGAGATTGCTATGAAAAAGGCAAGATTGAGGTGAAGCATGTCACAACAGCCAATCAAATAGCTGACATTTTCACCAAACCCCTTGATTCAACAACTTTTCAGAGGTTAGTATCCATGCTTGGGATGTTAAACTTAGAAGAAAGTCTGTAAGTGTTTCACTTTTTAATTCTGCACATATTTTATTTTTCACTTACATACTTATCTGTCATAAACCTCTGAAGACCAAAAATTTGAGAAAAGAGAAAGTTCTGATGAACAAATTTGAAAACTACTGATAAACATCAAATTAGGATATTTTCAAAATGGATGTAACTACTGATGAAAATCAGAAGTTAGAAAAGTGCTTTAAGAGTCATCTGCATCAGCAGTTGAAACTGCTGATGAGAAAACTAAAACCACTGATGAAGAAACCTTTCTTCTTCAGCAGTTTGACTAAAAGGGTAAAACAGACTTTTCACTCGTCAGAAGTTTGACCTAGTCGGTTAAAAACCTCTGATAAATACCCTGTTCCAACACTTATCCATTCAAAAAGCAAAATTCCCTCTTTCTCTCTCAAATTCAAAGCAAAACCCCTTCTCTAACCTAAAAATCACTGTTCGATCAAAAATATCCATGGCTCTCGTGTTAAAACAGGGACACAACCAAAGAGGCTACTTTGTTAAAGATGAAGCCTGGTCCCAGTATGATGAGATACTTGATCTCATCATGAAATCCCAATATTATGATGCTTTCACCATTGATCCACCCATTCATGAAGAAACTCTTAATGAGTTCTGGGCAAATTCAGAAACGGTGAAGGTGAATAATGAAGTGATTTCCCTCAAATCTTCTATAAAAGGGAAACTGATGGCCATCTCACCAGAAACACTAAGCATCAGGCTTGGTTTGAAGGATTCTGAGGCACCTGAACAAATTCCAACCTCAGATATTCATCTGACCATGACAGAATGTGGCTATCAAGGTACTTTGGCACAAGCAACAGTTTACAAAAAATATTTTGACCCACAATATAAACTGTTATTTCATTATATTATTATGTGTCTTAGTCCTAAAACTGGGTCAATAGATCAGATGCCTTCAACCTTTCAACCTATTTTTCATTCCATCATAAATGAAACCTCTTTCAAGGCATCAAAACTATTTTTCAATGAACTGGTTTTACATCATCAAAATGATAAAAAGAGATTTTTGTTGTATCCAAGGTTTGTTATGCAGTGCATAATAAAAGAACTTGGTGAGGGAGTACTTGAGGGAAAAACAACAACTTTAAATCCTTTAACTGCTCAAGTATTCTCTAGGCACAACAAACCAGCACTTTTGCTTGAAGATGACCAAGGGGGAGAACAACCCATCCCCAAGGAACCCACATCTTCCAAACCCAAAAAGATAACTAAAAAGCCTAAACAACAAAAACCAAAAACAACCAAGTCACTGAAAAAGAAAGTTCAGGAACTGGAGAAACCTGAAACTACTGATGTGCAATCTGCACTTGAAAAGGAAATGGCTGAAACATCCTCTCAGCACACTCCTTCTCCACCACCCAAAAGAAAACCTATCACAGTTATATTTAAAAGAAAAAGATTTAAGAAACAAGTAACTGTTGACCCTGCCTTTGAAACTGCTGAAACCATTCCCACCCAAACTCCTGAACACCAACCCATCCAAACTACTGAACCTGAACCCTCACATACAACCATAGAAATTGCCCAACTTCTCTCAGGACTTAAAGGAACCCATTGACCACATGTCACTCCCCTTACAACACATCAAATTGGGGAGATGCCTTCAGAAGTTGACATGAATGTGGATCCCTTTAGCCCAACACAGAGAGATGAGGATGAACAAGGGATTGTAAGCCCAAACTTACAAACTTTTGGTATTTTTGAGGCTGCTACTACTCACTTATCACCCAGTGGTGAACCTGAGGACAGTAGTAACATAGCTAAGACCTCAAATCTGGCAACTACTGATGAAGGCCTAAGGCCAGAAGTAGGAAAACCTCAGGACCAAGACAAAGAGGTTCATGAGACTACTGGTTTGGGTCCAGCTCATGATATAACTGATCCTGCCCTCTCTGAGGACACTATCAGGGATTCAGATGATTCCATTAAGTTGGTTGATGAATCAAAACTTCCACAAACTGAATTGACGGTTGATATTGAAGGTCCTGCATCTAAGGTCTCCAAGCTCAAGAAGCTGGTCACCAAAGATCAGGTTAAAGACCAGTTAGCCCAAAAATCCCCACAACTGGCATCTTCAGAGCAATCTGAAGATCACCCAAAACTCACCCCTTCACCAAAACAACCTACCCAATTCACTGGGCTCACAAGCATAGACTTGAACCAACTATGCAGCCCAGATGGTCCCCTGTATCAGGCACTCAAACAAATTATTACTGATCAACTCAAACCCTTCACAACTGCTTGGGAGTTAAAAGCTAACAATCAGTTTGGGTTGATCAACTCGAGACTTGCAGAGTTGAACAAGAAAATGGATGAAACTCAAGATCAACTTGCAAGGTTGTCTGCTGCAACATCTCATTCTATTCGGCTTCCAGAAGTGGATGAAGCCAAAAAGGGGGAGATGATTAAGGAACCAACAACAGATGCTACACAAAGACAAAATCCTGATCAAGAAGCTGATAGACCAACACAAAGACCAGGAAAAGAAGTAGCACCAGAGTTCAAGTTACCTAAGGCATCAGAGGTAACTGCTGATTACATTTCTCAAACTACTGAAGACAATCCTTCAGCAGTTGTGACCAAACCTACCACATCAGCAGTTCTACCTCCAAAACCATCATCAGAAGTTCCTAAGGCAACTGAAAAAGACCCTGCTCTCACTCCTTTGCCTACAACAACTTCCACAGCTGTTTTAAACCCTACTCCCATCAGGATGTCAAAAGAATTATTAGAGAAGAGTTTAAAAGAAGCTGCCAAGAAGGCAAAAGAAGACAGAGTATGGAACAGCCTAGAAACTAGAGAAGACTTGAACTATGATGAAAAACTGATCAAATATCAAGAAAAACTTGATGAGCTTGAGGCTGAAGAGAGAGCACTTGAAGCTGCTGCTGAAGATGACAAAAGAGCACAGCTAATAAAATTCATTACAAAGAACTCCAAATCCAAACAAGTGGCCCTCAAGAAACTCTCAACACAAGAACTGACAAGAAGAGCTCAGATGCTATCTGACAGAATAGCAACTGAAAATGAGAGGAAAGCCAAAAGAGCCGAAGTGATTGAAGAATTAGTGGCTAATGACTATGGTTCAAAAGCCTCAATCAGCAAATGGAAAGAACAAACTCTCTATGAGGCTTACAAGAAACTCAAAGCAAAGAAAGCTGCTGAACCAGAAAAATTTGAAAGCCAAGAAGTCCAAACAACTTCTATTGTCAAAAGACCATCTGGTACATTAAGAAAGCCAGCCACTAAAAGAAAAGCAGATGGAGATCCCATTGTCAAGACTGACTTCAAGATGATTCTGTTAGAAGGAGATCAGTTGGTACATGGTGATTTTGATGTTGAAGAGAAACCCATCTTAACCCAATTCAGAGACAAGGCTACCTATGCTTATCAGTTACAACAATCCATTCAAGAAGAAACACATACAAGGGTTGTTACAGAGCATCACCTGCCCAATATGCCAATCCAAGGTGCTGCTGAATTACAAGGAAGTCAAGAGTCTCACCTGAGAGTCACTGAAATCGAAGACATTCCTCAATCAGGTCAACCTAAGGAAACAGGCTTGGTTTCCTATGCCTCTGACTTTGACAGGTCAAAGGTAAACATTGTGAAATGGTCATTTACTGAATCCAACTCAGTACTTGTGACCAGGAGAGACCGTTCAAGTAAGGTCTATAGAAACTCAAAGGAGTTGAGTGTTTTATCGTCCAAAGACCTTCTCACCATTCAACATTTAACACCTGAACTTGGTCCTCTCACTGAGCAACAAAGATGTACTCTTACCACCCGGATGACAGCAGAAATCTGGAGGATGTTAGAAGAGAGAAAAGGACAACAATAAAGGATAGATAAGGTTTTGGCTTCATCAATCCAGGGGGAGATTGTTGGGACGAAGAGGATTGAAGAAACCACCTTTTGATAACCTTAGTCTTTTCCATATCTGCCTAAGTATAGAACTGCTGAAGAACAAATAGAAGAAGTACTGAAGAACAAACACAAAGTACTGAAGAGTAAATTCATCAGAAGTTCTGAAGTCTAACCAGACATTTCACTGAAGAACTACTGAAGACAAACTGCTCATCAGCAGTTTGTCACTCATCAGCACTTTCCATCAGAAGCTTCTAACCGACTGAAAGATCAGCAGTTTTACTATTATATTGTTTTGTTAAAGTCTTGATTTCAAGTTTCAATGTACAGACTGATGTAAAGCTTATCTTAGCATAATATCTTTGTTAAATATCTTAGATTACTTCAGACTTCAGTTTAGTACAATAGTCTATAAATAGATGAGTTTGTTCATCTATTTTAGATATGTGATTTTGTGTAATATCTTTGAAATTATATTGAAATCCTTCAAGCTTTAAACTCATAATTTCCACTTCACATCTGAGAAACATAAACTGCTATTTCTGCTTTATACTTAGATCATTTATTGTTTCTCATTTACTATTCAGTCAAGGGGGAGTAATAACTCCTCATCAAAGTGATCTTTTAGACCTTTGAACACTTAACTTTCCGCTGCTTAATAACTCTTATATAAATCTGATCAAACACATAAGTGTTCATAGAAACAGCCACTGATCCAACATGTTTTGAATCAATGTTAATAAGTTATTAATAAAATTGTGAATTTTAGATTGTAAATTTATATTTTCCATAAACATAAATTGACATGCTTTAAAAATTTCTAACTGACGTAATGACTGCCAAATTGAATACTTTTGATAATGGAAACTTCTAACTAAATCAAATGAAGATCTTCAATTTAATTTTTCGAAAACCAAGTCTCTAAATCTTGTAACCGGCGAGAAATATTGATTGATTACATCAATCATCATTCAATTTAGTAGCAACCGATGATTTCTTTAATATTCATAAATAAATCTATTCACACATAGTCACACTTGCATTTGTAGTAAGCTTCGTATCTTCATCTCGTTTTTGAGAAGTTGTAACGTCGCCGCACCCTTATGCACGATGTCGCCTTTGTACTATTTTTTCACATATCTTTTCATCATAACTGCTTTGCCTTCTTATCAGCTCCGTTTGGGAATTAAGGTTCAAGCATAATTCAGTGATTCCCATTGATATCTTGCAAGTTCATCATCACGATCAAGGTGAGTTTACATAACGTCGTTTTGCAACTTTTTTCGTACTTTTGATTGAAACTTGTTTTACTAGAAACTTGAATCTTGATACTTATGCAATTCACCATACGTGCCTAGTTGTAAATCTTTGACGCCACACGTCTTAGACAAAAACATGGTGAACCCGAAAGGGGATTGACCGAAAACTATAAACTTGGTGAACCCGTAAAGGGATCGACCGGAAACTTTAAACTTGGTGAACCCGAAAGGGGATCGACCGGAAACTTTAAACTTGGTGAACCCGAAAGGGGATGGACTGGAAACATTAAAGTTGGTGAACCCGTAAGGGGATGGATCTGAAACTTTAAACGTGGTGAACCCGAAAGGGGATGGACGTGAAACTTTAAATTTGGTGAACTCGTAAGGGGATGGACCGGAAACTTTAAACTTTATATTAAGGTGAACCGTGATTACGGGATAGACCTAAACTTTGTCGGTAAGATTGATTATGCGCCCTCTATAATTTGTGTTTTTGTTTTCACATGTAGACTTGGATTTATGGCTTTGCTTGGAGGACTTTTGAGGCTTTAGACCTTACTTTCCTATTTGTTTGTTTTTAATGTATCTGAATAAGCCTTGTAATGGTTTTTTATTTAAATTTTTATCATTAATGGTATTGAAACTTTAATTTTAGTTCCAAGTGCTTTCGAACAATCGTTACTACGTGGCACCCATATGTTTCCGCCATCGGTTGTGGTGTTACAGATTGGTATCAGAGCCTTGGTTATAGGGAATTAGGTTATTAGAAAAATAATCTAGTCTATAACCAACCCTAGGACTTTAATCAGTACTTGCTTCTGTTACTTGTAACTCTGCTTGACTCCTTATCCCTATCCCTATCCCTATCCCTATCCTACTTCCTATCCTTATCACCTGTTGTAATCCTGCTCTATCCCTAGGTTATTAGGACAAACTCCTCAAGCTCAAGCCTGAACTATTTTTGATAATCTCGTCAAAGTCTTAAAATTCTAATAACGAACACGTGCAATCTAGAAGGGTGAACACATGTATTCTGAATTCTCAGTATAAGGCCTGGTATTTCGCATAAATCCCATTCAGACGAGGGACCTGTATGCCTACTGGGGAATTTCTAGGATGAGTGTGTACTTATAGGCTAAAACCCGTCTTCGCTAATGTTATTAGAATATAGAAACCTTGATAAGTTAATGTTTTCGTTTATTTGTTTTAATTAATGGGCAAATGAGTACACTTCTTGTGTTTTATTTCATTGCTTTTATTTTATTGTTAATGTCGTATTTTATACAACCTTACGTCCTTTGTTGAAAATGTATCACTCTCATTAAAACCTAAGTTTTGAATTTCAAAATTTTTACAGTCCAATTCCATTTCATTGCATTTAATAAGGAGTCTGATTTCATGATCATTCGTGATTTCACAATCATACTTCACCTCATATTATTACCCATATGTTTGATTATTTTCAACAACTGAACCAAATCATATGGTGGTTCTCTTTTACAACATGATACATATTCTTAAAACCTATAACCCTTGGTGTTTTCTTGTCGATTCACATTACCCCCCCCCCCTACATTTCTAGTATATTTTTTAAAGTACCCCAACCATGAAATTTCATCATACCCAAGATTTTCAAATCCTTGTTTAAACTATATGCTTATAACCTAAGTATAGGTAAATACCCTAGCGCCAACACTAAAGATTTCTGATTTTCACCAAACCTTTACCACCCGGGGATTTCACAAACCATAGCAAATAAATATTGTGTCAAAGAGTCTTTTATTGTCTTAAACTTCTTTTCTAAATTTTAGATGTTTATGTAACAATTTCTTTTAGTAACGAAGGAGTTTTCATAAAAAATGTTTTATTTATTTTAGTACAAAACGCATCAACAAAATTTTTATTTTTCAAAAACTAAAATTATGTTTAAAATCTCCAATTCACTGAAAATTTTAGGTCTGAACCCTTGAGTTTGTACTATTTATTCTCAACAATTCGACCACGCTTTAAATTCTCCATTGATTCATATTTGTTCTTATGAATGAAACCTCCCAATACCTTATTTTTGTTTTAAAAAAATGAGTTCTTAACATCTACGTTTTTCCATAAACATGATTTTACTTGTGCCTATCTTCTATATCTCCCAAGCTGAGTTTTCAAGAACCTGATTATTCATTTTCACACACTCTACAAACATGACTACCTTCTTCTTCCTCTTGTCTTATAACCTAAATCTTTTATCAACTAGTTTTACATTCACTAGTCTTCATTTGATTTCATCGTTCTCTAATGGATTAAATGCATATTATTCACCTTTTTGAACATGAACTTGATTTCCATAATAACCAAACTATCGAAAACTTGATACTAGATAGTTGATTCTGCATGATTCTTCTAAGAACTTGATTGTTAGTTACATAAAACTTGATTGTTATATATGAGAAATTGAGATCTATTATATTTGAACATTTGACTATTTATACTATTTGGAAACATGGCTAGCTAAATATAAACTATTTGCTATAATCGTCAACTTATGAAACCACACCTACACTCATTAACCTTGTCCACGGCAACTCAATTACAACTCACATACTTTACTTGAGACTTGTCGCATTTATGAACTTGCTTGCATGTGTATAGTAAGAAATTGCAACTTACGTGTTGGACTACGAAAAACAATTGACACATTTGTAACTTGTATCTTCTCGGCGACTGGTAGAGGATGAATTATCTACTCAATAATCGGCAGAGGATTCTAATAACCTGCTCAACGATTGGTAGAGGTCAGTGTGCCTGCTCAACAGTCGGTAGAGGTTCTTATAACGTGCTCAAGGTAGATGCCATCATACCTGCTCAACAATTGGTAGAGGTTCCTACTCAACGACTGGTAGAGGTCTTCTTGCCTACTCAACAGTTGGACTCGTTTTAAATACATTATGTAAAAATCTTACTTAGTGGGCTCCCCGTTTAGGGAGAAGCCCATACTTAAATCCTTGTGCACTTGTCTTGAACTTAAATGTGGTGAACATGCAACTAATACAAAGATTCAATAGACTCATTGATACAAGGATTCGGTCGCAAGGTTGTTGTGCATCGTTGTGTTATGCATGTGTGTTTACTTTAGAGTTATATAAGGACACAAAACCATAATGTAAGGTAATTGGTGATTGCGGTCCGGAACGTAATCTTAAATTTATTGGTACGTTAAGGTGGTGTGAAATTATATTTAGGGTAGTTGTGGTAGGTGCCCAGTACGTTTTTGAGAACCGAAGTATGGTGGGTTAGCTGCGGTACCCTATATATAAACACTAATGGTGCATTGAAAGTGGAACTGGAGGCCACACCAAGCACTTGCTGAGTTAACTTGGAAATCATAGTAAGTTTTGTCGTCTGCTTTAGCCAAAAATCAATAACGGTAAATAATATTGTCATAATGTTAAATATAACGTTTCTTGTGTCACGTTAAATTCTTTGAGTTATTTTGAACCATGACCCATGCTGGTGAGCCCTCCTTTTAAGCTAATCACGAACAAAATCTAACTCCAATTCATGTATCCTTTCTTTGGAACCTAAGCTATAAACTGGAAAACTTTTCTAACATCTCTAACAAGTCAACATTCAAACTTTACTTTGAACAAACATATTAATCTTTTTGACATATAAAACCCTTTGATAATAGTTTATTCCATTACCTGAATATCTCATACCCCTGTAAACGTAACTTTAACATACCACCTTTGTCTAATATCCACAACCACATTCAGTCGTTCCTCTAAAGAAATTTCACGGGCGAAATTTTCTTAACCAGGGGAGACTGTAACATTGGCGAATTTTTCAATAATTCAATTTTAACTTTGGGGAATCTAAAGTGACAACTATCCAAAAATTTAATTCGCATAAACCATTATTCTACGTAACGTTTGGAGTAGAAATATAATACCCGAAAATTCGAGAACTCTAGAACAAAACTAATAATGGTTCCTAAAAGTAGTTTTGTTTGTTCTTGTACCGAAAACAAATTTTAATTGAATATAATACAAAATTTTAATAAACGTAGTTGAATTTAAAACAATAAACTTTGAGCCTTTAGGATTGATTCATGTTTTGAATCAATGTTAATAAGTTATTAATAAAATTGTGAATTTTAGATTGTAAATTTATATTTTCCATAAACATAAATTGACATGCTTTAAAATTTTCTAACCGACCGTAATGAGTGCCAAATTGAATACTTTTGATAATGGAAAGTTCTAATTAAATCAAATGAAGATCTTGAATTTAATTTTTCCGAAATCCTAGTCTCTAAATCCCATAACCGGCGAGGAATATTGGTTGATTAAATCAATCATCATTCAATTTAGTAGCGACCGATGATATCTTTCATATTCATAAATATATCTGTTCACACAAAGTCACATTTTCATTTGTAGTTTCCGTCGTATCTTCTTCTCGTTTCTGGGAAGCAGTAACCGTCGCCGCACCCTTGTGCACAACGCCGCCTTTGTACTATTTTTTTTCACATATCTTTTCATCATAACTGCTTTGCCTTCCAACCAGTTTAGTTTGGGAATTAAGTTTCAACCATAATTTAGCGATTCCCATTGATATCCTGCAAGTTCATCATCACGATCAAGGTGAGTTTACATAACCTCGTTTTGCAACTTTTTTCATACTTTTGATTGAAACTTGTTTGACTAGAAACTTGAATCTTGATACTAATGCAATTCACCATACGTGCCTAGTTGTAAATATTTGATGCCACACGTCTTAGACAAAAACTTAGTGAACCCGAAAAAGGATGGATCGGAAATTTAAACTTGGTGAACCCGTAAGGGGATCGACCGGAAACTTTAAACTTGGTGAATCCGAATGGGGATGGACCGAAAACTTTAAACTTGGTGAACCCGAAAGGGGATGGACTAAAAACTTTAAACTTGGTGAACTCGTAAGGGGTGGACTGGAAACTTTAAACGTGGTGAACCCGAAAGGGGATGGACCGGACACCTTAAACTTGGTGAACCTGTAAGGGTTTGGACCGGAAACTTTGAACTTTATCTTAAGGTGAACCGTGATTATGGGATAGACCTAAACTTTGTCGGTAAGATTGATTATGCGCCCCCTATACTTTGTGTTTTTGTTTTCACAGGTAGACTTTCTTATACATTAGACATCGGAATTGCAAACTTTTAAAACTTGTATTTATAAACTTATTTGCTAGAGTAGGCCTATGTATTCTCACCAACTTTTAGTTGACCCCCCTCCTTTCCAAAACTCAACACATTTCAGGAAATAATGAAGCTTGAGGATTTATGGCTTTGCTTGGAGGACTTTTGAGGCTTTAGACCTTACTTTCTTATTTGTTTGTTTTGAATGTATTTGAACAAGCCTTGTAACGGTTTTTTTATTTAAATTTCTATCATTAATGGTATTGAAACTTTAATCTTAGTTCCAAGTGCTTTCGAACAATCGTTAGTAGGTGGCACCCCGATGTTTCCGCCATCGGTTGGGGTGTTACAATTGGTGGCTGAATATGAAGGCTGATATAGCTTTATATGTGAGCAAGTGTTTGAATCGTGCTAAAATCAAGTTTGAGTATCAGAAGCCGTCTGGTTTTCTTCAGCAGCTTGAAAATCCGAAATGGAAGTGGGAACGAATCACTATGGATTTTGTAACCAAGCTACCGAGATCACCAAGTGGTTGTGATACTATTTGGGTGATTGTCGATCGGTTGACAAAATCTCCGCATTTCCTGGCTATTAAGAAAAGTGACAGTTTGGAGCGGTTAGCTCGCAACTATCTTAGTGAAGTGGTCTCTTGGCACGGGGTGCCTATTTCTATCATCTCTGATTGTGATTCTCGTTTCACTTCGCATTTTTGGAAAGCTTTGCATAAAGCATTAGGTACTCAGTTGGATATGAGTACGGCTTATCATCCACAAACTGTTGTCAAAGTGAGCAGACAATTCAAATGCTAGAAGATATGCTTCGAGCATGTGTTATCGATTTTGGCAAGAGTTGGGAGAGTCATCTACTATTGGTGGAGTTCTCTTACAACAACAGCTATCATTCTAGCTTTAAGGTAGCTCCGTTCGAGGCTCTTTACGGACGGAAGTGTCGTCTCCTCTTTGTTGGGCTGAAGTGGGTGAGAGTCAACTCACTGGCCCGGAACATGTGTACGAGACTTCTGAGAAGATCGTACAGATTTGTAATCGCATGGCAGCAGCTCGGGATCGGCAGAGGAGCTATGCTGATTGTAGTCGCAAACCATTGGAATTCCAAGTTGGTGACAAGGTTCTCTTGAAATTTCTCCATGGAAGGGCTTTATACGCTTTGGGAAGCATGGCAAACTGAATCCTCGTTATGTCCGACCATTCGCAATCCTGGAACGAATTGGGCTGGTGGCATATATACTTGACTTTCCAGCTGAACTCAGTAGTGTTCATAATGTCTTTCAGGTTTCTAATTTTAAGAAGTGTCTGGTTGATGAATCGCTCATTGTTCCTCTGGAAGAGATCAAGGATGATGATTGTCTGCGTATCGTTGGGGAACCGGTTGAAATGTTGGATTATAAAATTTGTAGCCTTCGTCGGAGTAAGATCCGCATTGTTAAAGTTCGCTGGAACTCCAACCGTGGACCGAAGTTCCCGTGGGCGAGAGGATCAGATGAAGCTCAAGTATCCTCATTTGTTTCCAAAGCAAGCACCCACTGCTGTTGAAGCCAATTGAATCTCGGGGCGAGATTCCTTTCAACAGGGGAATGATGTAGCAAACTGGAAAAATTTTCCTTCTTTTCGTTCTTTCCTTTCGGCTTCGAGCAATTTTCGGGAAGAAAATTCTTTCAACAGGGGGATGATGTGACAACCGACAACTCAGGTTAGTAACTTTGGTCAAATGTATAAGTCTACCTTAGAAAAACATTCATAAAAAATACTTAACTGGTTTAGTTGGGTCATTACGATGATTCAGAGAGTCATCGGGAGTCATTATAATGATTCGGGGAGTCATCGAGAGTCGTTACAATGGTTCGGGGAATCTTCGAGAGTCATTACGATGATCAGGGGGGATCATTAGGAGTCGGTCCATAACCATGTGTCCAAGGGTTGGTGATTCGGAGGATCACCATATTTAACGCACGCACACGAGTCTCGAGTCCCGTAAGTTGGTGAATTAACGTAGACGTGTTAGTTATCAAGTAATAAACGTGTTACAACCTTTATATATCGTGCTGATATGTGTATACATGAAATTATGTGATATCATAGCAAATAACTCTTAGGAGGCAACTAGCTTTGCTAGTTGTGTGTTTAGGAGGCAACTAGCTTAGCTAGTGGTGTGTTTTAGGAGGCAACTAGCTTTGCTAGTGTTGTGCATCAGGAGGCAACTACCTTTGCTAGTGGTGTGCATCAGGAGGCAACTAGCCTAAGCTAGTCGCCCCCTATGAAAGCTAGTCGCTCCCTGTGCGCCAGGCAACTAGCAGCAGCTATAAATACCATATTTGACTTGTTAAACATCATTTGTGCAACCCTAACTCGCCCCAAACCTCTCTCACACCATCCTTAACCTCTAAAACCTGTTTTTGCCCTGAATCTACCATTTCCAAGCCTGAAGCATCATTTCTAAGCAAGATTTAAGGTGTCTTATTCATCTTAAGCTCTTGTTATGTAATTATTTGGAACCCAAAGGTCCAGACCTGATTTCAATACGTTTTATCCTTGAAAACCTTTGAAAACTCTTGAAACACAGATCCTAATCTATATCTTAACATCTACATGGGTTTTTGATAAAAATACAAGATTGAAATGGTTTTTGATGATCTAAACATAGGGATTCTTGTGTATTTGATGCTTTGATGATATGAATGAGTTGTTATGATGATTATCTCAGATTATGAAGGTTGTTTGATGTGTTTTATGAATAATATGAGTCTTGACCAGTTTGAGAATGTTGGAAGGATTTAGGATGTTATGTGATGATTTGATGATTGAAACTTGTTAGGGTTTAAGCTAGAATGGTGTGGTAACAGCATGATGTTGTTTGGGATATGATTATGTGATGAAATCTGATTATTTGCCATTTAGGGTAAGGTTTTCATGCATGAAAATAGCTGAACAGCCTGCAGGGGGGACTAGCTAAGCTAGTCGTGTGCCCGGGGGGTGACTAGCTTAGCTAGTCGCCTGGTTGGAGGCTAGTCGTGTCCCACAGGTCGACTAGCTTAGCTAGTCACCTGATAAGGTGGCCAGTCGCCTGTTTTGATACCTAGTTGTGTGTTTTGATGCCGGAAGTGCGTTTTGGAACCCCGTAAAATGTATTAACACCTAGGAGCATAGTGTAAGCCCCGTGACATGTCTAGGAACCTAGTAACATGCGTTATGACTCATACGTGCGATTTGTGAACTATATGCTAGACTTGGTGAACTGTTATTCGCATAAAGGTGCGTATTCACACATGATTACTTGTTTACTTGTATTTGTCTAACACGAGGATATCGGGTCACCAATGGGATGTCGAGTCTTGTCTTGTATGGTCGGTCAACATTCCAACACGTTTTTCAAACACACGTAATCATGGTCTGGACACTCAGGGACTAGTTAACCTACGAGTTTCTAGTCAAGCCACGTATACACACTTTATGATAGGTCGCCGATATTAAGGACTATCATTGCATTGTTGGTTCATCTAAGTTAGAAGAACGCAACCTAAGGTGAGTTTCATGGCCCCGCTTTCACACACTTTCTCATGGGGGAGAAACATGCTACACATTTTGGATTCGTAAACATCATGTTATACTATTGTTATCATTTGTTTACTATACGACTCATCTAAGTCCCAGGGAAACCACTAATATGGGGGTACATAACGGGGGAAATGTGGATAGATCTATTGGGCCTGACAAACCCCACCGGGGTCGGCTGGGAGCCAAACGGGTGCATATTGTCTCGAACAACGAGTTCTACCAAGGATAACGGTAGTCCATTTGGGCAGCATCATAAGGAACATCATGTCAATAATGATTTCAAATCGCAGTAGTAACATAGTTAACGTCTAGCTAGCGTTCATATAACATATTAGTAACCAGATTGATCTTTCAAAATTGATGAAACGTTTTTGTAAAACCTGTGAACTCACCGGCATAGTATGTTGACATTTTTAGCATGTTTTCTCAGGTCGCTAAGGTAGCAGGAATTGGATAGGCGCACAGAGTCTCACAGCGTTTAGGTTTCATGCATTTTGTGAACTTTTAAATATTTGGACTTTTATTTACATTTTGGAGGATTGTAAACTTAAATCGTTTCCGCTGTGTTTTGGTTGGTACTTTTAAACTGCATGGTTTGGTTTACGTTGTTTTATTCGTATAGTTGTCGTTTATTGTGGCCGTTGACTTGGATCCTGGTGTGTCACGCCCCTTGCGGTAAAACGCAGCAAGTGGAATTTGAGGGTGTGACATCTAGTTTGGATCCTGCAAAGCTTCAGTCAATGAGTTTTGTTCAGTTAAGCTTAGAAAACCTACACACAAAAATTCATTAGCAGTTGCAGCTCTAGTTTGCACACCCTTATGATGATCACCTATTATATTTTCAGGTAAATGATCTTTGGTCCACCTCATATTATGTAAATGATTTATATTGTTTTTGTCCGATGTTTCATTTATTTGTTCCCCCTGAGACAGTGCATTTCCTGGATGGAATAAGAGTTGTCTGGTTTAAGTCTTCATTGTTTATACTAGATATTTCACCCAACTATTTATTACTTAGGTGGTTTTGGTTTTCAGAATTTAAGCTTAATTTCATGTAGGCTTTTTACTCTATTTTCCCAATGACATCCCATAATTTCTTCACATAATTCATTTAACATTTGTTCTGTGTTTTGTAGTGTCCTGAAAAATTTCTTGTTTTCAGATTCTGAGTTTTCGAAATTGAGTCTCAATGATGAGTCATCAAAGGACACATAAATACTTTTGATGCCAGAGATTATCCCAGAAAAACTCCCTTTTTCAGCCTTTCTATCAAATTTCTCTAAACTTTCAAAATCATTGAAGATGTAACATGTACATCCAAAAACCTGTATAAATTTGACACTTGGGGGTCTCATAAAGATTAATTGATAAGGTTTTCATTGAAATCCTTTGTTTATTAGAGTTATGTTTTGTGTGAAGCAGGCATTAGCAATTGCTTCAGCCCAAAAATATGTTGCAGATTTGAGAATGTCAGCATAGTTCTTGCTGCTTCAACAAGAGTTTTGTTCCTCATTTCTACAACTTCATTTTGTTGTGAATTTTTAAACCCTAATCCATTATCACTTCTTATTCTTTTGACTTTAAGCTTTAAGTGATTTTGGATTTTTCTAATAAAGTTGATTATTAGTTCATGAGTTTCACTTTTGTTTCTCAAGAAATTAACCTATGTGTACCTTGAAAAATCATCAACAATAACAAGTATTATTTCTTACCTGATATGCTTTCCCTGCCGATGGGTCCACATAGTTCCATATGAAGTAGTTCAAAAGGTTGTGTTGTAGATGATTCAGATAATGATTTGTATGAGGTTTGTTTTGATTTTCCCATTTAACAGGCTTAACATATGTTTTCCTTTTTGAATTTAATGGCAGGCAGACCTCTTACCAGCTTTTTATTGGCTATGATGTTTATAGTTTTGAAATTCACATGTGCTAATTTCCTATGCCATATCCAGTTATAACTAATGTTTAAGAAATTAAACACAAAGGTTCATTTCTCAATTTTTCATTGAAATCAAATTAATAAATGGATTTTCTAATTCTATTTCTTGTCAAGTATACCATATTATCTTGAATTCCTATTACCTCACATTTTTTTCAGACTACTTTAAAATCTTTATCACATAATTCTCCATAGATTAACAGATTATACTTTAATCCTTTCACATATTAGACTTTTTCTATGGTCCGTGGTCTTATTGTAATATTTCCATAACCTAAGGTCCTACCTTTTACTCTATTACCAAAATTGACCAATTGACCGATTTTGGCTACATACCTACTTAATAGGATCCTATTTCCTATCATGTGCTTGGAGCGTCCAGAATCATTGTACCAAGTCTAGGGCACATTAAGGATCTGCAACGTTGAGACTTAGAGAAATTTTGGTCCAATCTCTTACTGGGCACTGATTTCAGATTTATTTTCTCAACATTAAATTTATTCTTCATTTTCTTTTAGTCTTCAGTTGCAGGAAAATGAGAGTCCTTGACTGTATTTCTGGTGATGTGTGCTTGGACTACTTTCAAAATTTCAGTACACATGCAACAATTGGTATCAGTTATTTTTATCTGATATTGTATTCCAAATTTTTGGAATATTTTGATCCATTTTGGTTAAATCAAGGCTTGCATCTGTTTTCACTATTGTATCGGGCTTAGACAATTCATTTTCAGTTCCAGAATTATCTTCTTTTACTTTTATGAAAACAGTTTTGGTGTTTGAGCATGTTCCTCTTACATATCCTAGGTCTTGTCCATAATTTCTGGATTTAGCCTCTATGTATTCAACAAAACCTTTTTCTTGTTGAAAACCTTTAACATTAATTGAGTTGTCTTATAGATTTTTGTAGAATTGCAATTTTTCTGTTTCATAGAAACTGATTTTAGCTTTTAGTGAAAGGGGTTAAAGGGGAAATTTGTGGTGAATGGGTGAGTTTAGGTATGAACTATGGGAGGGGTTTTCCAGAACAGAAAACAAGAAACATAGTAAAAGTTTGAATTAATACTAGATCAACAGTTTCGTTCTTAATCTCTTCGAGACTGAGAGCCTTATCGCTGTCCATGATTGCACAATTGAGAAACACTGATGGGTGGAACAGAGCATCGAACAAAGTATGTAAATGAAGAGAGATAAACAAGAGAGAGAGAGAGAAGATGGATTTAATGGCTATCAGAAGTGGAAGGGAAACAGATGGAGGTGAGGAAAAATGAGAGCAAGCATATGAGGAAAACAGGGTCGATTTTGGCTAATAACTCTAAGTTTTAACACAGATGGACGATTTTGTCCCTGACTTAACGAGGATGAGTTAAACCCGTTAACGAAATGGACTGTTTTGGCCTATTTTGTCAAACTCAAGGGACTGTTCAACAATTTTTTGAATTTTGGGCTGGACTAGCAAAATGGCCCAAACCACATGGACAGTTTTAGTAATTAACTCTAAAATTTTTAACTTCTACTAATATGTATATTAACAGGATATAAATAATATCACTACAAAAATATCATTAAGCGGAAACGTTCATATATTAATACAACATGATCCACAATCATGCATATATACACAAAGAGTAAATATCAAATACAAATAGGCTTAACCTACTAATCACGAGAAGTGAATGGGGGTTTCCTTTCCCATATGTTAAAACATGCTTTCTAGATAATAATATAAGAAAAATTTACAAATTTTTTTTAACATAATTGCGTCATTAGAGTAATTACAGTAGTTTAAACTAGAGTAATTACGTAATTACTCAACAACATTAATTACATAATTACTCTACACAAAAAAAAAAATTGTTTCTTTTTTTTTATTTCAGTACAAAAGTACATGTTTAATAATATGAAAAAAAAATTATAAAAAAAAATTAAAAATACATTTTTTTCACTTTTCACGTTAAGGACTATTTATAGGATAAGAATCATTTGTACAACAACCTTTCTCTATGCACAAAATAAGACTTTTTAGTAACTCTTTATTTTGTTTAAACCCTAAGATATTTATTACAAATTAAATAATAAATAACAAATTTATTAACTTACGTTTTATTGAATTTTCTTTTTGTTATGGGACCGACTCCATCTTATGGCCATTCTTACCCAAACAGGAATGCCCAAAAATATATAAAAACAAAAACAATTTGGACTTTTGCACATGTGAATCGTTCAAGTACATCATACACATAGCTGCAATATCTTTCAATTATTGACAAGGCTGAATGCGAAGTTTATGATTGGAAACCCATCTTGATGTTGTAAAAGTCAATAATAAAGAAAATGGAACATAGTGCCAAATGTGTCAGGTCCCATTTTTTTTTTCTCTTTTTACTTAGTGGACAAAAATATGAAGTGTGATTTGCCTATATAGCAAAATATTTAAAAAATTTCGGGTATGTTTGGATCAGGCTTGGTTTGAGAAAATAATAAGTAAAGCAAACTAAACCTCAAATACATTGTATATAGTTAAAAAATAATATATATATATACACATATATATATATGGTAGGGTTCCCGTAGAAAAATTATTTTGTGTAGGAAGTGTATTCAATCATTGGATTTAAAGATGGATGGTTGAGATTAAAAGTTTGGATATGTTTAAAATCTATTTAATATATTATAGAAATTAAGAGTATGATCGTCATTAAGTGTTTTAAATGAGTGTATGAATGTCATTTTGTGTTAATTTTCTAGAAACGATTTAAATGATTTCCATAAATCACGGTCCTCTCTCTTTATTTTATTAGTCCCTCTCTCTTCTCATTAATAGTCCCTCTTTTTTCCCATAATCATCGACGATTACAAGTTATAAGATTGTAGTTATTGTGGATTAAAAGATTTCAACAGTGTTTTATTCGTTATAAAATTGTAACATCAGAAGTGTTTTATATAAGGCTTTTGATAGTTCATTGTTCTATATGGATTAAACATAAGAAGTGTTTTATAAATGTTTATGTATATTAGGTGTAGCTGTGGACTAAAACATTTCAACAGTGTTTTATTTGTTATAAGATTGTAACATCATAAGTGTTTTATACAAAGCTTTGTTAGTTCATTGTTCGATATGGATTAAACATCAGAGGTGTTTTGTAAATGTTTATGTATATTAGGTGTAGTTATTGTTGTGGATTAAAACATTTCAACAATGTTTTGTTTGTTATAAGATTGTAACATCAGAAGTGTTTTATATAAAGGCTTTGTTAGTTCATTGTTCGATATGGATTAAACATCATAGGTATTTTATAAAATGTTTATGTATATTAGGTGTAGTTGTTCTTGTGGATTAAAACATTTCAACAATGTTTTGTTTGTTATAAAACTCTAACATCAGAAGTGTTTTATAAAAGGCTTTGTTAGTTCAGTGTTCTATATGGATTAAACGTCATAAGTGTTTTATTGAAGAACCGAAAAAAAATTGGAATGATGATCTTCAGTTATTTTGGGAGAGTTTGAAATTGAATAAATTGATATAACACAATAAGTCATATGAAAACAATGAATATTTAGTTCTTTGGGTCTTCATAATTAGCCATAAATATTTGCTAAAAAAGTGGGATTAGGAGATTTAAAAAATGGTACATAAAGTCTATAATGTCCTTAATCTCAATATTTGATTCAAGGGCCATAACTCTTTTCTACACTTCCTACAAAAAACCATTTTCCTACAGGATCCTCTACCTATATATATATATATATATATATATATATATATAGGGGATGATCAAATGAGAAGAAACTTAACTTGAGAACAAAAAGAAGAAATGAAACATTAAATATTTCAACTCTTATTACATTAATTATTATTTCTTTAATTAATTAGTCATTAATACTTTATCATAAACATTATCAAATTTTGTCCTACACATATTAAAATTTATCTTTCATATATTGAAATCATCACGCGTTTATCCTTCACATATCGAGATATCATATGTTAATGCTACACATATAGAAAGTCAACTTACATTTATCATACACATATCGAAATTATCCTTCACCGTAAATTAGGATTGACATGAAAGATTATATTTTGAAGTTGAATGATGAGTTTCATTAATTAACTGGTTTGGGGGGGGGGGGTGTATATAAACCTAATCATTTATTTAACATTAAGTACAATTATTATATGGATGATTCCTATTGGTTTAAATTTGTTCTTTTTCTTATAATATTTTTTCTTCTCATTTGAACTCTTCAATATATATATATATGGATGGATAAAATGAAAACCCTCTTGAGTTGAGAAACCTTTGAAAACCCATGTAAAAAAAACAATATTTTTTTAAAAAAAAATAACCAATGTTAATACATGTTTTTAAGCATTTTGGGCAAAAAAAAAACGCCGATGGGATTTAAAAAAAAATAAATAAAATCTTTTGTGCTAGCTCGCACAAGCATTGGCCTGACCCTATTGTGGTGTTCGCGAGTCACGTGGTTCGTGGATGGCTCGCACCGGGCTGCTTGCGCGTCCACAATACTCGGTCTTATGTTATATAACTGAGAAATGAAATTTTAGTTACATGATAATAAAAAAATATTTCAAAGAATTATTAATTTTTTTTTTTTTTTTTTGAACGGCAAACTTCATTTCATTCAAAACGCCCAATATTTACAAGCCATCTATGAGCAAGGTGCTCAATAGATGAATAAACCCAACTCAATCCTACCAATTACACATCGAATTTTTTCCATTTATCCCAATCCCATACATAGTTTTTAGCCCTAGCCCTTAGCCACATAAAGGCAATCGACTTGATGTCTCCCAATAGACGATCCAGGTTAGCTCTCACCCCGTTAAATACCATGTCGTTCATTCCTTTCCAAATCGTCCAACAAGTCGCTAAGATGATTACTTGTAATGCCTTTTTCTTCACTTTACTAAGACCTTTACCTTTGTGCGCTACCAAAAGATCCTTGAAGGAAAATGCGAAGATGGGCTGGATATTACACCACTCGGAGATCTTGTTCCACAGATTTGCCGCGATAAAACATGACGTAAAAAGATGGACAGCAGATTCCGAAACATCACCACATAATACACATTCAGTCGGCCCCGAGATGATACGTCTTTTGACCAGCTCCGGTTTGGTTGGCAATCTATCTTGCTCGGCCCGCCACGCAAAGAGATTAATTTTCTTCGGCACCCAACTGTTCCAGATAAACGGATAATATGGTACACAATGAGCAGCCAACATCTTACGAATAGACGCAACAGAGAACCCAGTTTCAGGTTCCAGCGTCCAGGTCCATACATCAGCCTGGTCCGATCTTGTGCAGCATCTTAAGAATTATTAATTTTTATTTGGCTAAATTTTAATTAGACTAGAAGAAACTTTAAAAATGAAAAGGTTCAAAAAAATGGTAAAAACCGGCCAAGAAAGTACGTAACCTCACGCCACCAAATGTTCCAAGGCTTTGAAGGTAATGAGTGAACCAGCGGAGCAAGTATGCATTTGTGTAGATCAACACTTTTAATATTAAGTGTACAAATGTACAGTGTTAATAATTAGTAAGAGAGCCATCGTGATAGAGGTGCAAAAGTTAACATAAAATTATAGTGTCTACCTTAAGAATGGTTTTTATTAATATATAACTTCTAAATTTTCAAAAGTTGTCTCTTTATCTATTTAAGGATGACAAAACGTCTAGCTCATAAACCAGATCGAGGCAGGCCTACATATTGGTCTATGGGGTCACAAGAACTCACTAAGTTTTGAATTTTGTTATAGAAGATGTATATAAAAAGTACTGAGTGAACCACTAAAAAGATTTGGAACGAAAACATATCACAAAACAAGGAGTTGTTGTGTTTGAAGACGCATACCTTGTAAAGTATGTGTTACAACATTATTTTTAGCGGCCGTTGGTGCTTAAGATTTATTAGAGTAGTGCTTGAAGATTTAGGGTGGGTGGGGTGGTCATCACATCATCACTAACTAATCTTCATGTGTCACCTCATTTTATCATATTCCGTCACAAAACACTCGGGGTGGTTATCACACCCATCACTAACTTCTTTTTTTTTTTAAATAAACTAAATATAAATAACAATAGATTACATAAAATAAATAACGTTACATTAAATAGAATAAAAACATTACAAAAACTAAAATTAAAATAACATAGACATTACATAATTACTAGAAAATATTAATTATATCTAACTTAATTTTGATCGTAACATTTGCTACCGAAAAAGATGTGAAAAATCTTGACCGACCTTAGAAACATATGATATTTGAGCAAGGTCTATGAACTTGTCTTCGGCTAGGTTTGGGTCTTGGGCATCATTCTTGATTAATTTAAACATTTTTTCAAATGTTTAGACATTATTTGAGATCGTTATACTTGTAGATTGAATCAAAACTACGTTGTGTTCCCCTGACTAGTACACCAAACTCAGCAAAAACTTTAGCCCGTTGCGAACCGCCTCGACTCGTTGATGTCGTATCTTCGTGTACATGTTGTATGTGATGATTAGAGCAAGTTCCCCCTCTTCAGTCCGAAGCACCATTGTTGAAATTGTGAATGTGATAGGAGAAGAATTTTGTATTTGTGAGTTGAAATTGTGAAATAGTGGTGAATACGTGTATATATAAAAGGTAAAAAAAAATTTGGTCATTTTAAACTGTTATGTGACCGTTGGCTAACATTTAGGGAGCGTGATGCCTGTAACGACTGCGATGAAATTTGATCATCACGATGGACGGGGGGGGGCGGTGCTCACGATGATCACGACCATCACGAACACCAGAGAAGAAATAGATAGAAGACAAAAGAAAGAGAGGTGAAGGTAACTTTCTAAGTCTCTTAGAGGACTCTTATACTAAGAAAAAAAAAAGTAAATAGTGGCTTAATGATTTTAGTTACAATAAGTATCGCGCGTTGCGGTGGTGTAAAAACTTAATGTAACTTGAACTTATATTGTCAGATATTTGAGCCGACTCGTTTTTCAACAAAATTTACGCTAAAACGTAGACCAATAAAAAAACACACAAGAAAATAAGCACAGGCTTGTTATATTTGATATGACTTATTATGGAGAAAATTTATGTTGAAACGTAAACCAACTTAAATTTATTATGAAACATACTTAAAAATAAGCACATAAGAAAATACTGTTTTTTAAGTTAAAGAATGTTTCAGGCATTGCACTGGAGTCGAAACGTAAAGCAACTCGAATATATACCGCTAAGTGAAAACATATTATATTTGACTCGACTAGTTTACAAACAAAACGCAGACCAAAAAAACGTACATACAAAATAAGCACGTAAACCCAAGGAGTCAAAATGACATTTTACAAAGATTTTTGAAAGTTAAGGGAGTTAAGTGTTAGTGCTAAAAGTTAAAGAGTTGAATACAAACAAAATAAAACATGATTAATTAGCATTGTTGTAAATTTTATAAAGAAAACAATACAAAATAGAGATATGTCTTAAATACTATTTCTTAGACACCCCTTTTTGTTATATATAATAAATAACTACAAACCGACAATACAATCGCTTAAGTACGAATAATTATCAAGTTACCTCACATAACGCATCTCTTTTATTTTTTATTTGTTAGTAATTGATATAGTATAAAGAATATTTTAAGTTATCTAAGTTTTATTTTTGTATCATTTTATTTACTACAATATTTATTGATTTCGATTTGATCATTTTATTTAACATTTGATTGTTAGATATTTAACAAAAGTCCCGTGATTCCAGCCCAGCTGGTTGAGGATGTGAGGGTTTACTCCCTAAGGGAGGTTCCCGCACGGGGTCCCGAGTTCGAATCCCACTGGTGGCATAAATGCCCTATGTGGGTGTGGCCTATGGATGTGTTATTCCAGCTCTGCTTTGGTGGGGTGCCGATTCGAACCCGAGTGGCTTGACTTCCGCAAAAAAGGGTTGAAGCAAGCTAATGGGTTTCCAACTGATCTACACCTTTCAAAAAAAAAAAAAAAAGATATTTAACAAAAGATAAAAAAATGAAACCGTAAGAAAAAGATCTTGATCGTCCGGCATCCTAGCATCAACTTGCAAAATAACTAAGTGACAGAATTCAATTACAATTTTTATTATATTTCTAGAAACATTAAAGTTGTAAATCCAATCATGATACATACATGTGAAACTTAGATTTTTATACAAGTGTGCAATACGCAGCATATATAACATCAAATTGCTCTCTCTAGATTTAAGAAGAGCCATCAATATGTCTTTCACATTGTATGTTCTAATATTCTCTTCTCTTCCCTTCTTTCTTGGCTTACTTGTTTTAAAATCATATGTTTTTTCTTCAAAGTCCCACAAAAATCTACCTCCATCTCCACCAAAGCTACCATTGATTGGGAACCTTCACCAAATAGGTTCAAGCCCACATCGTGCCCTTCATGTCATGGCTAAGACCTACGGTCCACTCATGCTTATTCGTCTTGGCTCACTGCCAGTACTTGTAGCCTCCTCTGCTGATGCAGCTCTAGAGATCATGAAAACCCATGATTTAATATTTGCAAATAGACCGAAGTTAAAGATTGCTCGTATAATTTTTTATGACTGTCAAGACGTAGGTTTTTCACAATATGGAGAGCGTTGGAGGCAGTTAAAGAGCATTGCAGTGCTTCATCTTTTAAGCAAAAAAAGGGTCCAGACATATCGACATGTAAGAGAGGAGGAAGTGGCTTTTATGATAGAAAAGATTCATAAAGCCGAGAAACCGTTTGTTAATTTGAGTGAGTTGGTTATTTCGCTTACGAATAATGTAATATGTAGGGTGGCTTTAGGAAGGAGGTATGACGGGAGGGACTTTAAGAACTTGTTAGAAAGGACTTTAGAGTTGTTGGGATGTTTTAGTGTTGGGAGTTATATTCCATGGCTAAGTTGGGTGGATCGATTGAGTGGAATAGAGGAAAAAGCTTATGCAATTGCTAAAGAATTTGATGAGTTTTTAGAGCTTGTTATCAAAGAACATTTAAACAAAAAAAGAGCTAGTGGTGAATGCCAAGATATTGTTGATGTTTTACTAGAGATTCAAAGAGATAACAAGACTGGCTTTCGTCTTGAGAAAGATATGATTAAGGCTATCATCTTGGTAACAAGTTTTTCTTTTTTAATTCCAAATCTTTTATTTATATATGTGTGTGTTTTGCAGGCTATGTTTGGATGAATTCATGATTATATAACCCCATCAGTTTTACTAATTAGTTTCGTCCAACTATTTTCAAATAAATTATCGTTACATTTATCTTGAAACCGGTTATGGGAAATTGCATAATATCACATTTAAAAGAAGAGTAAATAGCCAAAATCGTCCCTGAGGTTTGGCCAGTTTTGCCACATCAGTCCAAATTCGATTCTTTTTACATATGGGTCCTCCAGTTTTACTTTTTTTTTTTGCCAAATTCGTCCCTAACACTAACCGAGTTAACTTATCTCGTTAAGTTGAGGGGTATTTATATCTTTTTACCTAGGAAATCGAGGGCATTTTGTATACTTTATTTATTTTAAAATTTTTATGTCTTTTTTAGCCTTAAAAAAAACCTCTCTCCCTTGCATCTCTCTTCAAACCCAGATCCCCATCTCCACCCACACTTCCACCACTATCTTCAACTCGCTACTACCACTACCACCACCATCACTAAAACGCTCCACTCGAACTGACTTGTACCCTACCTCCGACTTCACCCAAACCAACCACAACAACCATCCAGTTTCCTCAGGTTGATTAAAACCTTTGAAACCCCCACCACCGAGTTCACCACCGATGACCACATTCAACTTCACTCGCCGCCTCCGCTAACCTGTAACTTTCAACCAACCACCCCTACACAACCTGCAACCTTCAACCAGCCACCTCTCGACTCGATCCCCAAACCCAGGTCCCCACGTAACCCTAATTTGGGGAAAACTGTGGCAACGATTAGCTGGTTATGGCAGTGGTTGATGTTTACAGAAATTTAGAGAGATAGAGAGACGTGGCGGTGGTGGGTGGTCTAAGGAGAGAAGAGGGAGATCGAGTGTGTGCAGGGTTTCGGTAAGAAGGTGAGTGGTCTAATATATCAACAATAAGTTATGATGGAACAGGGTGATAATCAAGATGTAGAAGGAGATTAGACGGTGGTGGAGGTAAGACGGTGGTGGTGGGTGTTTGATGGTGGTTGTGGAGGTTTTCGGTGGTGGTGACGAGTGTTTTATAAAAGAGACATAGAGGGTTTTATAAAACAGGGACAAAGGTTAGAAAAGAGGTGGGTCCCACTCGTTAAAATTTTTTTAAAAATAAATAGGTAGGCAAAAAGACATAAGTATCCCTCAACTTAACGAGATAACTTAAATGGGTTAGTGTGGCAAAAAAGGTAAAACTAAAGGACCCAAATGTAAAAAAGAATCGATTTTGACTCATGTGGCAAAACTGGCCAAACCTCATGGACGATTTTGGCCATTAAATGAAAAATGAAAAATAATATCGAATATATCTGCTATAAATACTTATCATATTTACCGACTTTATTATATAATTTTTTTAAATGACCATTATACCTTTATTTTTCGTCTACGTTCCAAATTCTTTTATCATAATTTAAGTTTTAGGAAGAAGTATAGACGTTATGAATTTATGAATGGGTATACTGTATGTATTAGAATTATGATAATATATATTAGAATTATTATAATATACCATGTTAATTGCATGTGTGTAATTATTGATTCCTTATTAATATCATGTAGGACATGTTTGGTGCTGGAACAGATACTACATTCACAAACCTAGAGTGGACACTCGGTGAGCTATTAAGACACCCACATGCAATGAAAGAACTGCAACAAGAGGCACAAGCAATAGGTCAGGGGAAATCAATGATTGTCGAAGATGATTTAGACAAAATGCCTTACCTAAAAGCCGTCCTCAAAGAAACCCTACGACTACACCCTCCTGCTCCGTTGCTTGTTCCTCATGAATCGACACAAGATGTAAAACTACTCGGCTATGACATCCCATCAGGCACACAAGTATTCATCAATGCATGGGCTATATCTAGAGATCCATCAAAGTGGGAAGCACCCGAGGAGTTTAGACCGGAGAGGTTCTTGAACAACCCTGTCGATTATAAAGGGTTTCATTTCGAGTTTATACCATTTGGTGCCGGACGACGAGGTTGTCCAGGTATTCAATTTGCGATGATTATTAACGAGCTTGTTTTGGCCAATTTGGTATATAAGTTTGATTTGGCATTAGTTGGCGAAGAGGGTTTGGACATGAGTGAGACCAATGGCCTTAGTGTTCATATGAAGTGTCCGATAAAAGTTTCAGCAATTCCTCGCTTTTAAGTGGATATTTGAGTTTCGTATTTATGTATTATGTCGTAAATGTAATAAAGTTATGTGTTTCGATTCGTGTATCTTAAAATTTCATATTTCATAATAAGAGATAAATAATTATGGACCAGTCTAGGAAGTTCATATAAACTATGAAACATGACATATAGGAAATGAGTGAACATCATGCACACTTTGTAATAGGATTTCCAACTTTAAGAACATTTGGGAAATCTGCCGCACCCGTGGCCAAGTGACGATTTTCTAAGGGGTCAAAATATATTTGTATATATATGAGAGGGTTATCTTGAGAACGTTAAGTATCGCGAGAACTGTGAGAACAAATGAGAAAACCTATCAAAATCAACTTTTTTCAATACAAAACTCATTAGAATTAAAATACAATATTAAAAATGAATTTTTTTTCCAAATAATTTATCTTTGATTACAAAAAAAAAATAAAAAACACTCTAAATTTACCTTTTTACACGTGTGTAAAAAAACAGTTTACACCGTGTGTAAAAACAATTTATTTCCGTATACATTTAAATTTTTACATGTAAATTGTATTTTTGAGATTGTATTTTAATAATCTATACTTATATTACTATATAATGGGTGCTCGACGGGTAAACTTGTCATTTTATATTCATATATAAGGGTAAAATTGTAATTTCATTAAAATGACAAGACAAATTTAATATAACAATTAAATACAATTAGTTAATATTTGAAGTTTAAAGAAAAAGGCAAAAAAAAATTAATAGTTATTAATACAACTAGTTTCTTACCCCGTGCTACGTGCGGGGACGTATCCAACGCCATCGTTACCAAACCAAAAAACTCAACCCCAACTAAGAGAACGCTCTCTCAAGCCTTGATAGGCCTATAACCAGTATACACCATCATCATCAATCAGGTTAGGAACTGCCGCAACGTTTCTACCACTGCATACCCGGCGCTACTCGGCGGTAATTTGAGTTTTGCCGTTGGTTTCTATAGTGGCTTTTGAGTTTTGCCATTGGTTTTGTGGATTACTAACATCACGTGACATACGGATTTAGCTACAAAAGTTTAATTGTCTTAATTACATGAGGTGTCGTGGACGGTTACCGTTTTTCCCATATAAATTTTCCGTTAATTTAAGTTTATTAAATTTTAAAAAGTTAGTAAATCGATTTAGCAAATAGCAATGCATCATGTTACTTATTTATTTTATATATAAAGAAATAGAAAGAAAAAGGCGACATATATAAAGAAATCCAAGACCCACGACTTCCTTTCGTCGCATTGCCGTCGCATACCTCCGTCAACATCACGAACCTTCTCTACGATGTCACCTTCTACCGGTCTCTCTCTCAGGCCATCAAATACTACACAACCGTGACCGCCGGCTACCTAAAACATCAGCGGCGGTTGTGGTTTTTTTAAAGCTCCAACGACGAAGATAACAACATTTGGGTTTAGATCGGAGACCGAGCAGGTTATTTGTGGCTGTTTAAGTTCACCCGGATTATTTTTGGCTGTTTAAGTTCACCCCGATCTACCATTGCATGTGGTTTTCTTGAGCTGATCTGTGACGAGGTAAGTTCGATTATCTACCTACACTTTTTGTTGCCTCTGACATGCTTAGAACTTATGCTAGCAGTGATGGTGGTGTCGACTGTGATTGACATTTGCAGTGGACGCCGGCATGACGTTTTCTTTTGCTTTGGACTGGCTGGATATGTTTCCGTTGGAAAAAAGGAAGAAAGGAAGGTGGATCGACGAAACAGCGTCAAGTGCTCTTCAGTGTCTTTTTGTGGTGGTTGACCAGTCGGAGATGACGGCTTGACCTAGTGTTTGACTTGCCGTCAACTTTAACGTGCCGCCGTGAACTTTAACGTCCGTTAAAGTACTATTGCAAAGATTTGATAATTGTATATATATATAATTTAATGCTACTTATTAATACTTGAAGTCTAAAGAAAAAGACAAAAACAAACAAACAAACAACAAAAATAAGTTTGTATAACTTACACCATTCACAATTTTAAACAACCCCCCCCCCCAGTGTTAATTTTGAAAATGGATAGACACCTTGAAAGTCATATGTATATATTTTGTATATCTTGTGTTTAATAAATTAACCGCAAAACAAACTCACATGATCATTATATAATTCTTGGAATTAGCCTGTGGAGATTGACACTTTATAATATAATAGATAAAAGTAATAGGTGGAAGAAGTATGTTTAGCACAACTGTTTTCGGGTTATTCGGGCTATTTAAATTACAATTTGAATTATATTTGAATTGGGATCGAGCTAAACAAACAAAATTTTATATACATGTACTTTTTATAAAAGATATTAAAGTAATATAATTCAGGTTGAATCGGGTCGAAAAGTACAAATTTCACCAAAACAACATTCAAACACTGTACAACCCCGTCGCAACATGCGGGTTCCTGCTGTAAGATAAGTGTAAAAAGAAATTTAGAATTTGAATGGTTCTAGATAGTGTGTTCACGGTTTGCAAGAAATATATGTGTTCTTAACCTTCCCCTATATGTGTGTGTTGGAGGGAAGGGGGGGGGGGGGGGTGGGGTGGGTTAATTCCTTATATAAAAATTACTGAAATACCTTTCTAGTTAACGGTCATTCTAGATGGAGTTAGTGTCAGGGAGCAGTTTAGAGTAAAAGTATCGACCACACGGAGCAAAATGGTCATTTTCAAACTACCGGAGCAGAAGCGTTAAAAGTATCAAACCTTAGACTATGGGGTATGGGTTAGGGGAAGAGATCGTGGAGCTGATGTGGCACCCTTCCCCCAACGGTAACACCCCCCTCCCTTTCAAATTTCGGTGACCAATGGAATTTATCCCTGTCTCCCCCGAACAACTTTTTAATATTATTATGTTGTTTATGTGGTAGAAAGTGTAGTGAAAGCGGTAAGGAGGAACACCACCCTTATTGATGGGGAAGAAATGGCGGAAGATGATGTGGACTTGGGGAAGAGGAGGGAAGTGTCTTGTACACCTGATAGCCTTAGGAGTGAAAACAAAGTTTAAATAAAAAGTGTTTCCTGAAAACCTGTCACAACCTGTTGTTGACCGCCACATAACCTGCCCATATTAACCCATTTGTTATAACTAAACAAATTATGTGTAAACAAAAATGTGATTAAAATGCCTACTTTTTTTCTTTTTGCTTCTTATGCTGATAAACTATTACCCACCTCTAATGCATGCAAGTCAAGTCATCATTATTGCAACATTTGATAATTATACAAATCAAATTTTCTGAAAAAAACAACCATTTATTACCTCATTACCAGTTGCACCAATGCTCGAATCAGATAATGGAGGTCCCTCTTCTGCATCACAAGTAGTAACATATTTAATATACTATGAAAAATTCTTGCATTAAAAGTTACACTTACAAATTTACAATACCAAGAAAACTAATGCTAAAACTATATAAATAAATAAAAAATTTCTTGAAGCCATGTTAAAAAAATAAAAATGTACATGTTGTATTGCTATTATTTGCAATTAATGCCATCAACTGAGAGATAACTTGTGCACTTACCATATTTGCAAACATTGTGGCAGATTCTCAGTGTTTACAATACCAAGAAAACTAATGTTAAAACTATATAAATAAAAAAAAATTTCTTGAAGCCATGTTAGAAAAATAAAAATGTACATGTTGTATTGCTATTATTTGCAATTAATGCCATCAACTGAGAGATAACTTGTGCACCTACCATATTTGCAAACATTGTGGCAGATTCTCAGTGGTCCTCTATGATTCCACCAACATATAACATATCGTCCAGACTCTTCTAAAAGAAACCATTATTATAAATTGAGGGAAAAATCAATAATAGTAAAACTAAGTTATTGACAATTAGGACAAGATATATCACCTTTTTTTCATAAGACTACTAGGTGTGGAGGAGGCCCATCATCCATGATGGTCCTCTACTTCAGCTGCCACGTTAGCGTGGGGTAGGAGCATCAATGAGATGATTGTCCTAGGGGTGTGGAGAGGCCCATCATCATTTAATGTTTTTTCTTATTTTTGTTTGTTTTTTTAATTAAATAATATTATCATATTAATGTTACAATAAAAAACTTAATATTCTAACATTAATATTAAAAAGTAAATATTACATTAAAACCATTACAAATAATTTAAAAAAAAACATAACTAAAATTAAAGTAACCTACTCGACATAAAAAAAATACAAATAATCTACTCTTGCCCGTTGTTCCAAATATATTCAACCAAGTCCGCTTGAAGATTGCGATGTGTGAATTCGTTATGTAACGAGAACTCATTTAAATCTTGTTGATGTGGGTTGACAGGCACCGTATTCTCCGGCGGGGCATTCTCGTCATACGCACAGATGGCGGCGCCTTCGTCTTCGAGTATCATGATATGCAACAAGATACAAGCATACATACAGTAACGCAATTTTTTAGGGGTGAACATAGGTGCCGGGTTTGCAATGATGTGCCATCTTGCTTGTAGAACACCAAATAATCGTTCAATGTCCTTTCTTGCCGCCTCTTGATACTTGGCAAATTTCTTTCTTTTTTCGTCGAACGGTGGTGAATACTTTTAACGATCGTCGAGTAAGATGGGCAGATTCCATCAGCAAGATAATAACCGCGCCTATACTCTACCCCCCGATATTGTAAAGCTGGTATCCGGACCGGTTCCTTTTATGACATCGTCAAAAATCTCCGACTGGTTAATAACATTAATGTCGTTGTTCGAACCATGAACGCCAAAGAAAGCATGCCAAACCAATAGATCTTGTGAACACACCGCCTCCAAGATTATTGATGGATATTCTTGATCCCCTCATTTGAACATTCCGCGCCATGCTACCGGGCAGTTTCTCCTGCAAGGCCAATGGTAGCAATCAATGCTTCCGAGCATTCCTGGAAAACCATGTTGTTGGTGGTAAAACTGATACAATTGTTGGACCTCACTGGAGTTTGGTTTTCGCAAATATTTCTTGCTGTAAAGCTTCACCACACACTTGCTAAACTTGTATAGACATTCTCGTGCAGTTCTTTCCGACATTTTTAAATACTCGTCTTAGGAATCCGCCGTAGTCCCGTACGCTAGTTGCCGAAGTGCCACCGTGCATTTTTGTAGGGTGGTGAACCCCCTTTTGTTTCTAGCATCGTATCGTAAGGTAAAAAATGTGTCTAAGTTAGCCATATCATCGGCTATACGTAAGAACAATCTTCTACTCATTCGGAACCGACGCCTAAATACTTCCGCCGAGTATAAGGGTTCGTCGGCAAAATAATCGGCCACCAATCTATCATGGGCACCTACACATATTTACAAAAATATAAACACAATAAAAATCTACAAGCTTAAAAATTTTAAATATAATAAACACTCTACAATGTTAAAAAAATATATATATATAATACACATAAATAATATAAAAAAATATAAAACTTATCCTCTCGGTCTCTATTTATAGCCGCTTTCATAGTTCGAGGTACCAAATTGACTTCATCTCCTTGCTCCTCGGCAATGATCTGTGCCGCTTGCGCCATGATGTTTATAACAAAATTTACGGCTTCGTTTATAGATGATGAACCCGAAGACGACGAAGAAGATGACAACGACATGGTTGTTTGAGGGTTTGGATTTCTTATAAATAATTGTTGGTTTAAATATAGTGAGAGTGTTTGAGAGAATTTTTATAAAAGTGGTATAAAAATTGTGGTGAAAAAGGGTTTGGATTGTTTGGTTTTATATAGTTTGAAAAAAACCTTTTTTTTTAAATAACGGTCAAATTTGAAAAACTCCCGTTGTCCAACGTTCACTTTCCAATTCCCAAGACAAAATCAGGCCCGGATTCAACGACAAGAGGGAGCCGGAATTGCCGTTGCCGCGCCAGGGGGATGGTGTAGCTCGGCCCGGCATGGCTCTGCCGCCCCCTTGCCGCCCCCATATCCACTAGTCTAAGAGTTTATGTCCAACTAGAGCATATTTAAACCGTGAACGATTCATTATACCATAGGTTTATTGACTTATAATAATCCTAACGTTGACATAATGGTTGGCAATAGTCTTAACTAAGGAAGTGTCTTGTGATAGGCCTAACTTTTAACCATTTTTTTCTTAATTGATCTTATACTAACTAAAAGTTAACTTAATTAGTTTTTTTTGGTTACGTCAACTATTTATGTAGCAAAAGAGTCAAAATTTTACTAACATGGACTACTTATGTGGCAAAAGTCAAACTTTTGATCACGTAGGCTGCTTAATTGGCCTTCCATGTCAGCAAAAACTATATGTGTTTTTAGGTAGTATGATATCACTGAGGGAAAATATATCAAATGTTAGGACTGTCACAAAACATTTGGAACTGTTGTCAGCCAATATGTTAGAGTTGAGATTTTTAAATTCCAATAAACTTATAACATAATAAAACATACTTTTTATACATGTTTTGACCGATTAAAAACAAATAATTACTAGAAATTAAAATCAATATAATTTCAAATTACATGCAATTCTTATCTAGGGGTGTTCACGAGCCGAGCCGAGCCGATCCGAACGGAGCTTTGCTCGTGCTTGCCTCGTTTACAAACCGAACCGAGCGGAGCAGCTCGTTTATAATCGAGCCAAAAATCGAACGAGCATTCTTCGAGCGAAAAATTTCCGAGCGAGCGCCGAGCGAGAATCGAGCGGAGAATAATATGGACGATTATAAAATTGGGACGTTTCCTTCGATGTTTTCATTTTCGGGTGACAACTAAGGTCAAAATGTCTGATGATAAACTAATATTGAGATCTCAGTGTCCAAGGATGAGGCTTAGATTGAGGCTGGTGAGGTGATGAGCATACGTCAGACAACAGTTGTTGCATTGTGACGTAGGTGTGATATCAAGCGACAATTAGCGATGGATGACTATTAACATAAAGAAGTTAAGACTGTCACCTCATGACTTATTGTTTTACTATTAAATCTAGTGTTAATTTTTTTATTGTGTTAAGTGGGTTGGTTATATTTTGTTTGCATTACTGACTCAAATCCAATAGAATCTTATATATAAAGCCATAAATTTATATGTAAATTGTGTGTATATTTATTATTAAATAAATAAAAATTTATTCGAGCCGAACGTACCTTTGCTCATGCTTGGCTCATTTACAAACAGAACCGAGACGATCGGCTCATATACAACCGAGCGGAAAATCGAACGAGCAATTTCCGAGCAAATTCCGAACGAGCGGCGAGCGATCGACGAGCGCCGAGCGTTTTGAACAGCCCTATTCTTATCTAATCTAGATGACTTCTATTTACTTTCTCCATACATAGATCTATAACCTACTAAGGATTTCCATAGTCTCTTAATCGTCCTTTTACACAACATCTCTTTATCTTTAAAATGTTACACATCGAGTTCCTTGAATTACCAACTGGTTCGCTATGAGAACAAAATAACAACAATATAATGAAACAATTTTTCAAATTAAATGATACTTTTAAAATCCATTCAGTTCAAGTAGAAAAGATCTAAGACGATTTCAAAATTTTATGAACATATATAATACAAAACACCAAGACTTAACCTAAAACATCTATGATAACTGTTAGTAAGCTTCAACTTCAAAATTTTAATATCTCATGTTTTTCAAAACAACAATTATGCTTACAAATTGTTAGAAATTTAGATAAACCCTTAAGTAACGTACAAAAACACATTAAAAAGAAGAGAATATGAGAGAGTATACCACAAATTGAAATAACTCGAGATCAAAAACTTTCCTAACCAAAGTCGACCCCTCTTTCCTCGAGTACTGAGCGTCTTGCTTATGGATTTCGCTTATGGATTGAACTCACAGGCTTATTCCAGACATTACTTTGGAACCAAGCTAAAATTTATAAATAAGTAGAATTATTCCACCTAGGCTTATTCCGGCTTAAGGTTTCAAAATATTGTGTTAACTAGTATGATATACAATACCGAGATAACCGAACAACAAAACATCTTTGCTTGGTAAAATTAATTGTTTAACATATTTGAAAACTCTAAATAAGTATAATTATTTTGCCAATGATGCCATCGCAACATGGTTTATGTCGGATGATTTAACACCTTTGGTGGATACCCTCTCGGGTTTGGTCACGAGTTCGAGTCATGGAAGCACCCTTGCTACTAGCCAGTGTTTGTGGTATCTCGGTTGAGGCGCCTAGTCTCTGCCTCAAACTCGACCAGTGTAAGTACAATATGCTGGGTAGTTCCCAGCTCAGCTAGCCATCTAAAAAAAGTAGGATCATTTTGAAATACATCTCACATATACAAATCACATAAGCATATGAATTTTAATAACTCCAATCGTCTCGATAGATAGTTACGTTCTTTTAAATTGGTTCTATTTCTCGTGCACGAGTGTCGAAGTAATTATCTTTTCGTGATTCCGATTGTTGTTTGAACAACTTGGTATATTCTTTATCAACTAATCTATATTAAATCATTTCAAAACATACATGTGACAAACTATTTTCTGTCATCCGAATTTAATCAATCAAAATACAACAAATTAACTCAAAGTGAGAAGTTATAACAACTAATCCAAAAAAATTAAAAAGCAGAAGAAGGTCACTTACTTCCTCCAATAACTAAATAAGGGTTTTAGTTGACAAAAACCAAATAAAAAAGGTTTCGATAACCAAAAACAATATGAAAACGAAAAAGCAAGGGATGAGATCGATGAATAGAAGAGGCGTTAGGAAAAATTAAAAATAAAAGAATAAAATTGTAGGGGATGGTTCAATAGAAAACTCATTTTATTGAGAGAACTCGAGAACTTTATATTACATATGTGCAATATATCATATATTGCATATGTTTAATATATATTGCACATGTGTAATATATCATATGTTACACATGTGTAATATATATTGCACATGTGTAATATATCATATGTTACACATGTGGAATATATATTACACATGTGTAATATATGACATATTGCACATGTGTAATATATATTACACATGTGTAACATATGATATATTGCACATGTGCAACATATGCAATAGTAATATATTACATAAGTGTAATATACAACATATGATATATTACATATGTGTAATATAGAGTTCTCGAGTTCTCTCCCTAACTATGAGTTCTCAATTGAACCTTCCCCTAAAATTGTAAACAACTTTGAAAGCAAAATATTTAAGGATTAATTATGAAACATACAAACATTTAATTTGAAGCAAGAATCAGATTTCTATAAAAGGGTTTGGTTATGGAGCAGTGATTATGGGTATGTTTGGCAAAACTAGCTGGTGGCTAATAGTTGGAAGCTGGTAGCTAGAAACTGATAGCGGGAAGCCTTTTAAATATATTTTGGTGTTTGGCAAAGCAACTGAAGCTTTTAATAAAATGTATAAAAATGATCAAAATAGGCATAATTGAAAGCTTGTAAAGAAAGTTTTTATTTTATTTTTAAAATAAAACTAGGTGAAATCCTGTGTGAAACACACGGGAGACCGAGTCCTAACTTAAGGCATGTTTAGTGAAACCAACATTAAGAACTCATTCGTCTGCTCCGAAGAACACCTGTTTAGTACCCTCTGTTTATTTCTTTATAAACATATAGTTTTGCCAAAATATAAAAAAGTATACAGACCAACAGTTATGGTCTGTTTAGTAAACCCCAAATTAATCATCGATCTATTGTTGAAAGGAAAAACTGTATTTCGTAAGGTTTGTTCCTTTCATGATACCAGTTAATAATACTGATCAGATGTTTAATAACTGCAACTGTTACAACAACCCAAACATAAATCTACAGACGGATTAAATCTCTGTTGAGATAACACATATAAATTTACAGACGGATTAAAGGTCTGTTGAATAAAACACAAAAGTTAATACGATTCAATTTAGCATCACAAAACATAAAAAACTATATATAATCTTGAAAGACATACAAAACTAAAAACATAAATAAATACAATCATCATTAAACATCAAGATACATGGCTAGTTAAATGAATTAATAAACTTAAGCTTCAATTCCATTGAGGCTTCAAGTTGTGCATGTAGATCTTTCAATTTTGCCAAAAAATCTACGTCCTTACTCCCGGTCTCAGAATTGTACAACAACGCCAAATCACGAACAGCAGTCAAAGGCATTGACTTCAAAATCCGTTGCACATCATCTCGCTCAAACGTGCCCAAGTGCAAACTGTCAAAACAAATCTTCAAATCTCTTGTAGTCTTCAAATCTTGATAGTACTGTGCTCTAATTTGATTAACAACAAACTCCTTCATTTCATGTTCTTGGTTATCAGTTAGGGCAGCCATTGATGCAATTGATGAAGACTGAAATGTAAATGTTAAGATGGTTTATTATGAAATTCGTGATTTATTTACTAATTTATACATTTAAAACGCGTGAACTGAAAAGTCATAGCGTAGTATAGTTATTATACTTGGGTTAACGTGTTAAACAAAAAGTTTTGTTATAAGGATTATTTAATTTAAAAACATTTAGAGTATCTGAAGAGTGTATACAACTTGGGAAACATAAATGTAGGAATTCTTTAGAAAACGAACAGACAACATAATAAATTATCAGTTGTGCAAATCAAAGATTTAAATAATCATATCAAATATCACGTGAAATTTCTATAAATATGTTCAAATCAATCTTAAAATTTATCAATAAATTCCACACAGTACATATTTTAAACTTCATCTACCAAAATGGCAAACAAATCATACTATCATTTTGCTGATACATCAGATGTTAAGCCAATATTCGGTATTTGGTCAGTAACAGAAAAGAGAAAAGAGGAAGATGTTAGAAATGAAGTAGAGAAGATGGAAGAAATACTTAAGCAACAATCATGGACAAACATTGGCGTGCTAGATACGGTGTTGCATGAACCTCCAACTGCTTTGAAAGACAAGATACAAGACTACATGACTCAACAACTACAAATCGAAAACAACATTAACGAAGTATTGATGGAGTTAAAAAAGAATCTTTCAAGAGAGATTCTGAAAAAGAAACACATGGTTTTAGAGATTTTAATTAAGTAGTTTATATAGTAGATATGCTTTTTATTATGTATTTTTTAAATGTTAAGAACTGTTTAGTAAAACCAACATCAAGAAGCAAATCGTCTGCTGCAAATAAAACCTGCTTATTACCATCTGTTTGTTTCTTTAAAACAATTACTTTATCGTCTGTTTACTAAAACCAAAATTACGAGGTCAATAGTATGGTGTAAAGAAAATCTGTTTACTACATCTGTTTCGTTCTTTAAAACAATAAGTACTGAAAATTTTAAAAAACGTAAACAATCCAACTGTTATACTCTGGTAAAAACAAAATTAAAGAGTGAATCTACTGTTAAAACAAAAACTGTATTTCGTAACGTTTGTTTCTTTCACAATACCAGGTAATAAAATCGATCAGATGTTTAATAATTGAAGCTATTATAATCACGGAAACATAAATCTACACACAAATTAAAATGCTGTTGAGATAACACATATTAAAACAAAAAACAGGATGAGGAAATTAGAAAGTAAATTTAAAGTTGAAAGAAACACTTTATTTGCTAACGTCTCTGATTACCAATATTTGCAGAAAGTAAGAATGGGGTAATGAATATTGGGAATTCATCCTCTTTTATAGGGTGAAATATAATAACTATTCATAAAGTTGGTTTTCAACTTTATTAGTTGGATTTCAAGTAAATATAAACTTGGAAGTTACTCTTGAAAATTTTAATTTATTTTTTATATAATGAAAGACAATTGCAACACAACAATAATAATAATAATAAAATAATAAAGTAACTTTAAAATCGTAATCATTATTTTTGGGACTTTTTATAACATCTGTTGATCAGATGTTTAATAATTGAAGCTATTACAACCATGTAAACATAAATCGACACACAAACTAAAGGGCTGTTGAGATAAAACATAAAAAAACAAATGAACAGCAGTTACACGATTTAAGCTTTTTATTCAACCGAAATTTCATAACACTGTTTATTCAAATCTTTTAGAAGTCATCAATAAATTTGTGAAACAACACACGATTTAACCCTATTATTACAATTCCATAATTTGAGTTATACATTGAATTTAACAGAAATAAATACAAAATGGAAGAGTTATAAAAAAACAAATACAAATATCTCTAAAAAAGTACTTTAATGATAACAGAATTACAATATGTGACTTTACAAAGTACATGTAAACGAAGAATTTTAGCAATAGACAGGAAAATATGATCATACAAGTCACAATTCTAGGTGCGGAAACCCTAGAAATGAACAAAATGATAATACGCAAATCACAACACTCGAAATACCTTTTCAATCAACATTTTATAGATAACTTGTTTCAAAACATTCAATACAAAGCCTTTTCAAGTTAATCTATACACTTGGACACGATCTTAATCTAGAGAGCAACCTGACCTTAACACACACACTATCACCAACTATTCTAACTTACAAATCAAGCAAAAACTATTTATAGACCCTGCACGTTCGCCCCTTTTCATGGTGCGAATGTGGACTTTGTCCACATTCGCCCTTTCACAAAGTACGAACATGCATTGATACAATGAAGCTTCCTACATTCGCCCAGATACATTCTTCCTTCGCCCTCTAGAACATACCTTCGACCTTCAATACTCACATTCGCCCAACCATATTTCACCTTCGCCCTTCTACAAAACTTCTAACATATGTTAAAGTGGCAATCCAAAGCATTAGTCGCATAAAGTGCATCTACAAACTCCCCCTCGACTATTGCTTAGATTGCCTTCTAGCTTCATCCATCTCCTTATTCATTAACTTGATCCTCAGCTGCTTCTTTTGTTCTTTAGTCATCTCAGGCTCAAGTTTTCTTTTCGTCGATCGATTCAGTACATCAATCACCTTCACCTTCTTGCCCAACTTCAGATCCAGGTTGCTACCGGAGTTAATATCATACACAAAGCACACTCCGACAACCTGTTGATACTTATTCGCTTGCGATGCATCATTGGGATCACTGATAATGTCTTCAAACGTACAGTTAATGAGCCACATTGGGTCAAAAACATGTATCTTATTATACTTATCCTTCCCATCTCTCAACACTATCACAGCTTCTGCATTCCTCCAATCATAATACCAGAAAATAAAGTCTTCACTGAAGTGTTGTTGTAATGGCATCAAAGGAATCTTCCTCATCACTTCAGGAGCTTTGTAAATCAAAGTTACCCGCTTCTTACCCGTTCTAGGATCAACATCCCTATGAACTTTCCTCCTCGGGTATTGTGGCTTAAACATATTCCACTTCGTGCGACTCTCCGAGACCAATCTATCAGCAAACCAACCCACAACCGTATTATTCACTGATGCACCAGTCATTGGAAATCTGCAAATATCTCTAACCGCCCAGTACGGTAGAGTTAGTAGTTCATAGAATCTGTAGAAGTACAGAATTCATGTTTCCCACTTGACTGCAATGCATTTAAGCCTTCCAAGATACTTCCAACCAAGAGCTCTGCCTTTGAACTTCTGGTTGTGATACCTATAGAATCCGCCTTGAGCTTCCGGCTTTGGTCTTTTGTCATCTGTTTCTTTCAACTTTCTTAGCAAAGTCTTCAAATCATCATTCTGTTTAGACGACTTCTGCTTATCTTCACCAAATACCTTCTCAACAAACTCCTCACTTCGTTTTTCAGCTTTCTTTCTAGCTTCTCTTTGACGTAATTCGGTGAAGTCTGGGAATACTTCATTATCATATGTCTCTCTGAAATATTGAGGATACCCTTCATGAGTAATGTCCTCTATCTCAATCTCTTCCACCTCCGGTGTATGTTTATCATCAGAATGACTTCCAATATCCTTCTCAGGAATATTTGGAATCATTTGATCTGCCATGATTTCTTCTAATGTCTTCCCCACTCGCTGTGCTATACCGTCCAAAATCTCCTTAGCTACAGCAGCAGACACTTCTCCCTCTTCCAGATCAGGGTCATTGTATTCTAGTTCATACCTCATGTCCTCTGTCTGAAAGATCTCAGCAAATTTTCCAGTGAATTCAATCGTCCATTCTCTTTTCTCAAGCATCTCACGATAAACATTCTTTGCATCATCTGATAGAGATCTCACTTTCTCATTCCAAAAGATACTCTCATCAGAATCTACATTCTCACCAGCTATCTTTTTTCGAACTTGACTCTCCTGCATCACCCTTCTTTGTCTTTCTTTGTTCAAATGTGAACTTGCTAGTGTCATCTCCATCATCATCATCATCACTACCATCACTCTCATCATCATCATTCTTACTACCCGATCCCTCAGCATCATCATCCTTATCATCTTTATCAGATTCATCATCAGAATCTTCCTCTGATTCATCCTCTTTCTCTTCATCTGAGGGCTCAAAGTCTACTTGCTCCTCCTCTTTCTCTTTATCTTCCTCTCCATCCTTTAACTTTGGAGCTTCACCATAGAGTTTTTCAAGTAGATCGCTCATCCGTTTGTTCTCTTTCTTTAACTCTTTGTTATCAACTTTTACAAGCTTTATCATTCTCCTATTTCTGTTACATTTTTCCTCAAGTTCTTTCTTATCTTCTTCAAGCTGCTTCAGCTTCTTATCAATCTCATCTTGATTGGTCTTTGACGCAACCACAATCTGAAGCATCTTTTCTTCATTCTTTTTGAACTTATTAATCTCTTCTTGTTGAGCAATAATCATCTTCATCATATCTTCCATTTTCTTGTTAACTTGTTTCATCACATCGTCTGAAACAGTAACTTTTGACGATTTGGAAGATTCAATCACTTTAGTCTTCTCCTTATCAGGCTTGAACATATTCAGAACATTCTCTAAAGTAGCTTCAAAGTCAGGTATTACTTCAGGTTCTTTCGCCTTTTTCTGTTTCTTCGTAACAGGTGAAGATACCTTAGATGATGTACCAGCTTCAGGCACTTTCTTACCTTTCAGCAATAGCTCAATCTCTTTTTCTCTTAACTTCTTCGTACTCACCTTCTTAGCCATCGAATTGTGCTTTGGCTTCTTCAAGTTAACAACCACTGTTGAACCTTCAAAGTCTCCAACATCAACACCTAACTCTCCTTCTACATCAATTGGATCTTTCTGTAATGCTTCTTCAACAGATTTATTGAGAGATTCGGACTCCCCAACCGCAGTGGCCTTGCGTTTGGTAGTCTTTACCAATTCAGCTTCAGAATCCCATTGCTCTTCCTCCTCAGTTTCCTCTGAATCTACTGAATTTTCATCCACCAAACCAGTACCTTTCTTTGCAGTTGTTTTCTTTCTTGCACCTTGTTTCTTTGACTCACCCTCATCAACCTTTGCTTTGCCCTTCCCTTTGGCTCCAGCGTTTTCAACTTGCCTCTTCCTCTTAGTACTTGCATCAGCATGCACTAGAGGATCATCAGTATCAGAATCACTCTTGTCGTGTCTTGCTTTGTTCAATCCTGGGTCAGTGTAACCCGGATTAACTAAAGCTCCAAACAAACGTCTAATTGGTGGCTTCTCATTATCAGGCACACCCTTATAACCTTTCATCCTCACAAGCGTTCTGATATTCATGTGATCTTGTCCTAACACCATCGTCGGATCCTTCCTCAAATGTGGATACTTGATGTCAAAAATCATCATCAGAAATCTAGGATACAACATAAACTTCTTGGACTTAAGACCTTTCAACATCTCTAGCATATGGTCTAGTATCATTCCAGCAATGTTAAATGGTTTGTTGAGAGTCAACACAACCATTAATGAACTCAAGCTCTTCCTCATTACGTCGTAACCACCACTAACACACCCAAAGACATGAATGATCACGTGTGCAAAGTACTTAAACTGCACACTGAGCTTTCCTTTGTGAAGTGCACCATCAGTTATCGGACCTTTGTATTTCATCCTTAAGAAACAAACCCTCTGCTCGGTCCATGACAAAACTCTGGGATCTGTACTCTCTTCAAACTTAATCTTGAGAGCCTCTCTAATATCGTCCTCAGTGATAAACATCTCCATCCCTTGAATAACACTTCTGAAAATGGTTTTATCTTCCCAGAAATCATATTTCGCGTTCTTCCAGAAATCTTCTACAATGTCTTTGTATATGATGGCTGGTGTAGCTATGGCATGGATAATTCGGCTTCTCCTCAAAAAATCCACGATCCCTGAAAACTCTGTGTTCTTCAAAACATCGCCAACAAATGCACAGCAGTTATGCGAAGGTTCAAATGACCATACTTTTGGAACATTTTCCTCTTCAGCTTCCGGAACTGGATCCTGAACAATAACATTTTCTACTGGAATTTCAACGTTTTCTGGTTGCTCGGCCATCTGAAAAACCAAAAATCAAAAAAATACGTCAAAACACACAAGAACGACAAACTTAGAAAATTTAGGTTTTAACAACAAAATCCACTTTCGCCCGTTTTATGGGTACGAAAGTAAATTTTTATGGTAAGAAGGTGAAAATTTGGCACGAATGTGAAAAAATCTTTAAACAAAAAGTACATTCGCCCGTTTTTGTATACCTTCGTCCCTTGGATTCTACATTCGCCCGTTCACATGGGTCGAATGTGAATCTGTTTTGACCCAAATTTTAAAATTGTTATCTGTTGTGATTTGATCTCTGTTTTTGATTCAAACACATCCTAAAATGTCCGACTAAGATTAACCAAGCATCAATTGTTGTTTTCATTCAATTCTTATTGGTTTTCAACAAGAATTAGGGTTCGTAACTTTCAAACAATCGATTATCAATAAAAAACAATGAAATATCTTAATTCTTTCTACACTCTCCCCCTAAAACTAATAAGGATTGAATCCTTATAAAGAAATTGCATTAAAATAGTCTAAACAAGTCCATATGTTCATATTTAGGGTTCGTGGGATAAACACCCAATTCCAGTCATGATTTTGGTCCATTACCTGTGAAAATAGCGTCAAAACAATCAGGGAATGATGGGGAACAATATTCGTGAATCAATAGAAACAGGCCAACAAGATTTTGGTAGATGGAAAAATTTTGAAAAAATCTGAATGGGAGTTCGAATGTAAGATGATACTTATATAGAAGGCCACTTTCGCCCTTTACTCATGGACGAATGTGAGAAAAATTCCACATTCGTCCCAACCATATGGTCCGAATGTGAAACTTGACCCGAAGGTGAAAATGTTTAAGTAAAACTCACCTTCGTCCACAGCAAAAAGGTTCGAAAGAAGAAATTTTCCACATTCGACCCATTTAAGGGGCGAATGTGAGTTGGAAAATTTTGAAATTTTTACCAAATCACGAAATCGAATCCCGTTCAACATTTTTCAACACGTTAAGTCTGAAACTTGCATTATTTCAGTTTAGAATGATACAAAGCTCAGATGTTTTCATCAAATCTCAGAAATTAACCATCAAACACCGTCGGTTATCTAAAAATAACGCAGAAATGTAAAATTTTTGGTTTTTCTGAAATTTATATCAAAACACACCTAAAATCTTTTTGAGTTTTGTATCTTTTTGACAATCAAACTAAAATGCATAAAAGTAAATAAAGCAGTAAACATTTTGTGATGTCCGGTAAGAGGATCATATCAGTTGTTTGAGAAATCAGATCACAGCGTTGATCTATTTTGTTTTGTATTATCATTAGAAACAGTATGTGACCCGGCAACTGCTGATATTGTGGTCCACATAAGCTCACATGCAGACTATTATGTAGTGCTTTAAAATCATACGATTTAGGTGTATTATACTAACCCGTTGTGGTTCCCACACACACGACATACTCCCGTATCAAGAAATTGCACAAAGCTTCCTCGTAACGCGTGATTATGCCAGAGTTATCCGTTTAGTTACAAGTTATATAGCAATGAGGTGTACAGGTCAGTAAACGAATGCAGCAAAGTAACGTGTGCATATGTACCAGGTTGAGGCTGATATCAACTACTGATTTGCATCAGTAAATTGACACGATGTAATTATGATCTTTGATCAGTAAAAACATGAAGTTCCTCAATTCGGTAACTTTCGGTTTTGGCATTTAAGCTCTTTTAGCAAATATTCTGATTAAACTAGGTCCGTAAATCAATGCGACAAAAGTTTAATCAGAATATCCCGGATAACAATAACATAACGACCCGAAACCTCAGATTTTGGCAACTCTATCAAACGAAATTACGGTACTAAGACCATATGCCCATGAGGTGTTCAGCCACGAACGAGTAGTTCGTTATGTTTGTATCACTAATGCACGCAGTTATTAGTCTACGAAGCCTATCAGCACATCACACGTAATCAACACACGCCTCATGTTACTTTACATATCTTTAGCCTGTGTCAGATCCCCACTGATGTACTATCATTTCCTCTTTTTATCCTGGAAATCATTTTTGGTTTTTCTATTTTTATGGCTTTTTGAATTTTTCAATGTTTTTGGTTTTTCTGATAAAAGACTCCCCCTAAAATGTAAAACATATTTTTGGGTTTTTTTTTTTTGAATTTTTCTGAAAAACTGTAAAAACTTTAAAGAAAATTTTAAAACTAAAAAGCGATAAACCGAGGTGATGATCAGTCCTGTTTTTCTTTTATATTGTTAACTTTTAAAAGATATTCAAATCGGGATCTGTCAAAAGCTTTTGTGAACAAATCTGCACGTTGGTAGTCAGTATGGATTTTGACCATATCTATCAATTCTTTAGCGTAACAATCACGGATAAAGTGATACTTAATCCAGATATGTTTAGCTTTAGAATGATTGCCCGTACTTTTAGTTAATGCGATCGCAGCTTCATTATCACAGTGTATAGGGGTTTTAAGAAATTGCAAACCGTAATCCACCATCTGTTGCTGAATCCAGAGCACTTGCGAACAGCAACTCGAGGCTGCAATGTACTCTACTTCACAGGTAGACAGTGCGACCGAAGTCTGCTTCTTACATTGCCAGGTGACTAACCTGCTCCCTAAAAACTGGCATCCAGCTGTCGTGGATTTGTTGTCCTTGTCACAGCCGCCCCAATCTGCATCACTAAATGCGATAAAGTCAAAATTATCGTCATTAGGGTACCAAAGTCCTCTCGAGGGACAACCTTTCAGATATCTAAGGATACGCTTGACCGTTGTCAGATGACTTTGTTTCGGCTTCGACTGGAAACGTGCGCAGAGACATGTGGCGAACATTATGTCTGGCCGAGATGCGGTTAGATACATCAGAGATCCGATGATTGCTCTGTATGTAAACGGGTCCGTCAGCTCCCCCTTAGCGTCAACTCCAATCCCGTGATTAGGTTGAATCGGGGTATCCATCGGCTTGGAATCCTCCATCTGGAACCGGCTCAAGACTTCGGATACGTATTTTGTCTGGTGAATGAAGATCCCCGTTGGTCTTTGATCCACCTGCAAGCCGAGCAAAAACTGTATCTCCCCCATCGCACTCATTTCGAACTTTTCCTGCATAACACGTTCAAACTCCCTGCACAAAAGTTCGTTAGTTGAGCCAAAAATAATATCGTCAACATATATCTGGACTAGAAGCAAATCATATCCTGTTTTCTTCGTGAACAGGGAACAGTCGACCAGTCCGCGTTTGAATCCTTTCGTCATGAGGTACGTGCTCAGCTCCTCGTACCATTGGCGTGGAGCCTGGTGCAACCCATATATTGCTTTGTTCAAGACGTACACCTTATCCCGGTGGATAGGATCTTCAAAGCCCGGTGGTTGACCGACGTAAACCTCCTCTTTGACTACTCCGTACAGAAAAGCACTTTTGACGTCCATCTGATACACCTTAAATTTCTTGTAAGAGGCAAACGCTAGAAACATTCGGATTGCTTCTATGCGCGCCACAGGTGCATAAATTTCATTATAGTCAATCCCCTCGATCTGATGAGAACCTTGTACTACCAATCTGGCTTTGTTCCGTACAATCACTCCTCTATCGTCTTTCTTACACTTAAACACCCATTTGGTACCAATCTTCTTCCGTCCTGGAGGTAAATCAGTGAGCGTCCAGACTCCCAACTTCTGAAATTGCAATAACTCCTCTTGCATCGCTTCAACCCAGGCATCGTCCAAAAGAGCTTCTTTATATGTCCGCGGCTCGACCTGCGAAACATAACATGCAAACGACCAATCATTCTGACGACCAGATTTTTGTATTTTTGCATATAAAGCTAAAGCACCAAAACTTTCTGGTGAATTGACACTTCGTAGCTGTCCTCTCGTCATTACACTTCTACCAGGGTCACCGATAACTTGCTCCAGCGGGTGAATACGGTGAATCTGAGATTCCGGATGTTCAGGTACAGTAACTCCCGTCTGAGTAGTCAAGTTCTCTACTGCATCCAGATCATGACCCGTATTAGACGATGAAGCAACATCTGGATTTGGGTTCACTGGCGGTGCCTCTGTTGCATTTTCAAGAATAACTTCTTCGAAATCTCCATCATCTTCCGATTCTGAAGTATCTAAAGTTGTGGAAGCCTCTTGAAACACTTCTTCCTCTGGTATAGGCGCATTGGTATCATTAGAAGCTGTTGGAGGAGTTACGGTGATCGGACGCACTAACGGTGAAGTCGCTGCGTTTTCACAATCGTAAAGTAATTGAATAACAGCCTCTTCAACCAAGCTATCTAGATTGAATGATTCAAAGAAATCTTTGTAATCAAACATCCAATCAGGACCATTCCCTTGCACGTTCTGAGTATATCGTTGAACTTCTACGTTAGACCAATCCTCCACCTGTCGAGTTCTTTTGTTGAATACCCGTTTGAGCGGGGTTGCATATCCAACAAAGTATCCCTCTTCGGCTTTCGGACTAAACTTTTCGCTTGGATTCAACATCATGCACGGAGCCCCAAAAGGTTCTAGATACTCCAAGTTCGGCTTTCTTCGGTGTAACAGCTCATAAGAAGTTTTGCCAAACTTCTTCACCGTTAAAACCCGATTAAGTGTATAGTTTGCTGCATAAATCGCCTCGTTCCAGAACATTACTGGAAGATTCGAGTCTGCTAGCATTGTTCTCGCCGCTTCTATTAGAGTCCTGTTTTTACGTTCAGCAACACCGTTCTGTTGAGGGGTATACGGAGCCGAGTATTCATGATGAATTCCTTTGCTTTCACAAAGTTCATCCATCTTGGCATTTTTGAACTCCGTCCCATTATCACTCTGAATTCTCTTGATCTTGAGACCATAGATATTTTCCAATCGAGTGAACAGAACCTTCAGATTATTAAAGGTGTCACTTTTCTGATGCAAACACATAACCCATGAAAATCTTGAATAATCGTCAGTAACGACTAAACAATAAAGCTCTCCAAGATGACTTTTGCGTTTGACAGGTCCGAATAGGTCCATGTGCAATCGCTCAAGCGGCATCTTAACAGAGTTAACTTTCTTCACTTTGTGGGACTGTCTGTGTTGCTTTCCTTTCTTACAGCTCACGCACTTGTCATTCAAATGGAAATGTTTAACATTCACGCCATCGACAAGTCCATTTTCCACTAAATGATTCCTTTTCCTCAAATGAATATGCCCCATCCTTCTGTGCCACATAATCGATTCCTTCTATGTAGCTTTTGATAAGAAACATGTCACTTGCCCCTGAGATGTCATCGCCTTAGACATATCAAGAATATAGAGATTGTTGACGCGAGGTGCCTTCAACATAACCCACTCTTTTGGAATTTCGAAGCCCGGTTTAAGAATATAGCAAGATTTGTCATCAAAATAAGCAGTAAATTGTTTGTCACAAATTTGACTGACACTCAACAGATTATAATCGATCTGCTTCACATACGATATCCTCTCGAAACTCACGATTCCATTACTCACGCTTCCTTCCATCGTGATATATCCTCCTTTATTTCCGGCAAATGCAACGTACCCTCCGTTATTATTCTTCACATCAAACAGCAATGCTAAATCCCCTGTCATGTGGCCTGAAGCTCCACTATCAACAATCCAAAGACTGCTAATAGGGCCAGCTGAAGCTCCCTGCACACATCAAGTAAACCTGTTAGTTCTTTCGGGGGACCCAAGCCTGATTGGTCTTGGGTCTTTGAATATCACTTTTCAAAGAATCATTTACTTCAACATTTGGTTTTCGATCGATCTTTTTAGGATCATTGAAAACTTTTTCAACTTTTTCATTTGATTTTGAAGTTGAGGCTCCCGGAGTACCATTTGGTGTCCAAGACTGTTCCGAACGTTTCAAAATACGAATCTGAGATTTTGGAGTCTCAGTCGTTTTCTTAACATCGTTCACAAATGAAACCTTCTTGGGTACCTTCTCTGATTTAACAGATTTAGGTCCAACATTTGACTTGACAGCAGGTTTTTGTGGAACCCTTTGTCTATCAGCCGTTGTGTTCACCATTGGTTTTCTCCACGGTTTCTCCATGGCTATCCGGTTACGACGACCATAATGAAATGGATGATCATTCCTCTTTTGATAAAAGTTGTTTTGGTTATAAAATTGCGATGTTTGAGGAACAAATCGTCTTTGTGGATAATAATGATTATCAACCGGTTTCCTCATGGATTGCCTAACTTCAACTTCGTGCCTTTTGTGCCTCACGTACGGGCAGTGAGCAAGTAAATGCCCTCTCTCCCCGCACCTAAAGCATGCACGGTATTCTTCAAACACATTTTGAGCATTTGGCTGAGCGTATGTTTTGATAGGATATTGATCATCATACTGTCTACGCCTTAAACTCTCAGGAAGTGGACCCTTCGAGTAAGCTGGCTCATGAAAACAATTTGCTTTGTGTTTTGGTTTAATGAATTGGGTGACATGAACCTTTGGTTTTTTTGGAACATCCAAAAACAGTTTCTTTAGAATTTCAGGTGGAATATCATTTGTCCTCTCATGTTTTGGAAACCATATTGTGCTTTCTTGCCAAATTTTATCGATTTTGGAATAGTTAGCAAACTTAATTGGATATTCCTCGTCAGAGATAATCTTATCGGATCCTTCCATCCGATAAAATACCTTGACTGGTTTGTCACTCATTTCCTTTTTAACCTCTTTGTTTTCAGACTTTTTATCACGATGTGCGTTAGCCATCGGATGAACATGCTGAGACGGTGACACTGGTTCATTCGTAATAATGTGATTTTCTTTTGGAATATCACACACATTATCACTCTTGTCACTCTCAGAGTCCGAATCATCATTTTCAACTGTTACTCCCTCATCATTCAAACCTAAAATCGGTCTCACATCGGAATGAGGATCACCAACACTAGAAGTATTGGATTCATTTTCCGATGCAGAGTCTGATTTTACTGAGCTCTCCGGTGTCACTTGATGACAATTGTGATTTTCAAAAAGCACCGGAGATCACTGACTTATAACTTGTGGTTTGATCATCAATGATGTGGTCAACGACATAAGCAATATGCTTGTAACTTTCTAACTTCTTGTTGACCTTTTCAGCAAAACACTTGATGGTGGCCATTTCCAATTTAGTGTTTTCAAGTTCATTAATGTAATTGTTAATTGCTAATTGTTTTAATGAAAGAGTTTTCTTTAAATCAGAAATGTCCTTTTTGTACCCATCAAGTACTTTGTTAAAAGCAATCACTTCTTTCCGAGCAGATTGACAGTTAATTATAGCACTATCGCGTTAAATGCGAAGTTCTTTGTTCTCTTCTGTCAATCTGTCACAAGTTCCATAATACTTATTACTTGTAACATCAGTGCTAGATTCAGAACTTACCTGTTTTGGAGGATCTGTCATGGCCATTAGAGCGAAATGAGCTTCCTTCCCAGCGAAGAACTTTGAATAATCGATTCTGGTGAAGGCGTCATCCACTATGCAAGACTTCCTCGTCTTCAGAAAATCAGCTTCAGCCAGCAATTGATCAATGTCATCATCCAAAGAAGTAACACTGGCCTCTGAGTCTGATTCGCTTTCTGAATCTGAATAAACTGACTTAGTTTCTTCAGGAACATCTGTGACCGAGTCAATCACCACTCATGAACTTCTCTCTTCAGTCTGAACTTCAACAGTATCAGTCTCCACATTCATTTCATCAACCGATTCCTCAACCTCACTTTCAGTTTCTTCATTTTGATCAACTATCACCGATTCCTCAATATCAACCTGTCGGGCAACACAAGCCACATTCCCACCAGTAGTTATCTCCTCAACACCAATTTGCATGCCAGTCCAGTCAAACCTCTCATCATTCTGTATCACCAAAGCTTGTTTCTGATTGTTATTCTATGGCTGTTCATTTGGTGTAGTGATTGGTATAACTGTTCTGTTTGGGTTATTTGGTGATTGAGTTTGGTTCTGGTTGGTTGTGTTTGGTTGTCTGTTTTGGTTGTTGTTAGAGGTGTTTTGTCGGTTTTGGTAATTGTTTTGATTTTGATAGTTGTTGTTTTGGAAAGAAACTTGGTTTTGGTTTTGAGATTGACGGTTTTGGTAGTTTGAGTTGAATGGGTTTCTGTTACCTTGTTTAGGAGGCTGAGTGCATTCTCTTTTGAAATGTCCTTTACCTCCACAGTTAAAGCATGTAACTTTCTCTTTGTTAAAACCATATGTGGTGTTTGGAGAAGTACCCAAATCAGTCCTCCCGGTCTTTTCTATGAACTCGGTTGCCCGTCTCATAATGCTTGCGAAAGCCCACTGAATGTCAATCAGCCCCATCTCCTCTTTATCGATTTGTGCATAGTCTTCATTGGTCAAGTTGTTATTCCCAATTTGACTTGCAACTAAACCGTTATACGAAGCTACCATTGCTGAGACTAGTGCAATATGTTGCTGAGCAACCTCCATAGTCACGTTATTCATATTGGATGTCTCCAATACTACCGGTTGCTGATTGGTTTGATTCATTTGAGTCATGTAAGGTTGTTGTTGAGGTTGTTGTTGTGGTTGGTTAGCAGAATAGCATGCAGCTTGCTGCATTGGAGAAAATGGTGAAATGAAAGAATTAGTGTATTGTTGTGGTGGTGGTGTATATGATGGTTGTGAATAAGATGAGGTTTGTGCTAAGTAGTTGATTGGTTGTTTCGGTGGTTCCATGACACTTGAAATACAAGCTATATGAGGTGCCACTGTTCCACCAACACTAGAGTTTCCCACAGTTGCTGAGGTACAACCATGATACAACTCTGGATTCTGAGGAATCTGAGATCTCTTTGCTTTCCTCTTCTCCTCGAGTTCTTTATTCTCCAGCTTCTGCATAAACTCGTTGATTGTCCAATACTTGTAAGCATCCTTCTCTTTGAGTACCTCGATGTGTTGATCCCAGTACGGTGGTAATGCATCAGCAAACTTGTCCACCAGATCTGACATAGGAATCTGTATATCATAACTAGACAATTCAGTTAGTAAATGACAATATCTGGGAGTCAACTCTTTCAATGTCTCGTTCCCGACATAGCTGAAGTTCTCAAATTCTTTTCTCAGCTCTTCCATTCTCAACCTTCTTGTATTCTCGTTACCATCATGATGATTCTTTAGCACATCCCATAACTGCTTTGAAGTAGTGCACGACCCAAACTGATGTAGCAAATCGTTTGTGATCGCCTGAGTTAACTGAGAATATGCCTTCTTTTCCACCACGAATTTCTTCTTCTCATCGTCAGTCAAACTCTCCAAAGGAACTTGTTCACCGGTGTTCTCTAAAATTGGTGCAACATATCCTTTAGCTATCATCTGCCAAGCCTCCGTTCCTTCTAACCCCATGCCTTCAAGATGAATCTTGAATTTCTTCTGCCACTGATTGTACTCCTGCATCTCAATTAGCTTGGGTGGCCGATTCTCGCTACCTGAAGATAAATCATTGATTAGTGTAGAAATAGCATTAGTAGTTTGAGTATTTACCACCGCGGCTGCTACTCCCCAATAATCTGCTGCAGGTTGTTGTGACGAAGATGCAACGCTCTGAGGCATTGAACTAGTCATCGCTAAGTAGTTAATCGGTTGCGAAGACTGAGTGCTCGATTTCTGAGTTGCCACTGTCCATGGGTCCATAGTCACTTACTGCTGTTGTTGTGTCGTTCCCGGTCTCGGTGAAGTTGGAAAACCCCACATGATGTTCACACACTTAGAAATTCACCACACTTAGAAAATTTTCCAAAAACCCTTCTACTTTCGTCCCTTAACCTTCACTTTCGTCTAAATAATTGACCCGAAGGTAGAATCTTAGACTTGAATGTAGAATATCAACAAACACTGTCCACCTTCGACCAAAACTTTCCACTTTCGTCCTGTAAATTTTATCCCAATTCCACTTTCGCACCCCCGATCACCCGAAAGTGGATATTATGACCCGAAAGTGAAACACCTGACACAACACACCTAGGTTCGCCCTGAAAAATGTTACTTTCGCCCAGAAAATAACCAGGTTCGCCCCTAAAAAGTCCAGGTTCGCCCTAAGCTCTCCAGATTCGACCCATACATGTTTAAAAAAACGGTTACACTTTGAAAAACGGTTATTTTGATCTGAGATTTTCAAAAGTTTATGGATTTTGATGATCTTTATCAGGTTATGATTCGGAATTGATTTGGAACAACTTTAATTCTTGGAAATGTTGATTTTATCCACGAATTTGTATCCAAAACATTCAAATTGTATCAAAAACCATTTTCATTGAAAAACAGAGAAAATTTGATCAAAATAGGGTCCAAATCAGTTCTGATATTATCAATTTGTTGTTGTATGATCTCTATAGCTCTGATACCACTTTGTAAACGAAGAATTTTAGCAATAGACAGGAAAATATGATCATACAAGTCACAATTCTAGGTGCGGAAACCCTAGAAATGAACAAAATGATAATACGCAAATCACAACACTCGAAATACCTTTTCAATCAACATTTTATAGATAACTTGTTTCAAAACATTCAATACAAAACCTTTTCAAGTTAATCTATACACTTGGACACGATCTTAATCTAGAGAGCAACCTGACCTTAACACACACACTATCACCAACTATTCTAACTTACAAATCAAGCAAAAACTATTTATAGACCCTGCACGTTCGCCCCTTTTCATGGTGCGAATGTGGACTTTGTCCACATTCGCCCTTTCACAAAGTACGAACATGCATTGATACAATGAAGCTTCCTACATTCGCCCAGATACATTCTTCCTTCGCCCTCTAGAACATACCTTCGACCTTCAATACTCACATTCGCCCAACCATATTTCACCTTCGCCCTTCTACAAAACTTCTAAGATATGTTAAAGTGACAATCCAAAGCATTAGTCTTATAAAGTGCATCTACAGTACATAAAAAATACAAGCAAACATAAAAAAACCCTACCAACAACCAAAGCCTAAAGAATGATCTTTCTTGCCAACATGATCCAAAAAAATCATCCAATGAAAAGCAGTACACGACAGCAGGTCGTATATAAATATCATCAGGATGCAAAAACCCCTAACATTGAAAATAGGAAAGGGATGTATATATGTAATAATGAATTGATGTTTTCTTTTGATTGTAAGAATCATCAGAAAACATAAATTTGAAGTGATTAACCAACTAACTGTTAGTTATCTATTTTCCTTTGATTGAAAGAATCTTTCGAAAAATTTGTGAAAACAAATTGTAAAGTAGTATCATAATGCATATTGGATGGAGAGATGTAAAGTGAGAATGGTGAAAATGAATATTGGAACTTCATCCCCTTTTATAGGCTGAAATATAATAACTATTCATAAAGTTGGTTTTCAACTTTATTAGTTGGATTTGAAGTAAATATAAACTTGGAAGTTACTTTTGAAAATTTTAATTTATTTTTTGTAGAATGAAAGACAATTGCAACACAACAACAACAACAACAACAACAACAACAACAACAATAATAATAATAATAATAAAGTAACTTCAAAATGGTAATAATTATTTTTGGGACTATATATAACATCTGTTGATAGGTGTATATGTGTAATAAATGATGAATTTCGTTACTTTTCCACTGAAACAACTCTTGAAATTCTATTTTATTTTTATTTAACAATCAAATTACCTAACAAACACAAATACTATTTAATAAAATTTGTACAAAGATGAAAATGTCATGATTTACATTAAATAATAAGTGTTTAACTTCTGTTTTATCTAAATTGGACATGAAAAGTTGTTTTTGTTTTTTTTCTTATATAAGTGAGTAACGATAATAAATATATACTTACTGTACATGGATTATTAATTTTACTTTAATTGAAAAATATTGAATTGTTAAACTTGAGTATATTTGCGACATACAAAATAAACACATAGCAAGTTAATACATTTAAGATCATTAATAACTTCATTAAAAAACAAAAAAAAGTTTTATTATATTTTAACGTCTGTTTAGTAATATTTGTTCCTTTCACAACAGCTGTTAATAGTAGTAATCAGATGTTTTATATTCAATACAATCAAAACTAAACATACACTTTAAATATCTAATTTAAAAAAATTATGTAAGAATAGTTGCAACAACATGTAAAAAGACGGAAGAGTATATATTTCCACTCCCTACCATGCCATTAATTTTTAGTTATAACCAAAATTCCAAATGATTGATCAAACTTGAAATTACAGCAGTCACCCATTTTTAATCCTTTGGAGTTTATAAAAGTTACCCATATCCTAATTGCAAACCTATAAAGTTAGAATATAAGAGTGTTACTTATAATATTAAAATTAAATGCAAATTTAATTATTAAAATTTAAGTAATACCTTTGGTTACCCCTATCTTTTTCCACATATAGTTTACACTCGTTCACTTCACCGTTATTCACTTGAACAAAAATCTTATGCGGCAAACTACGGTTAGCTAACCTAACTGTTGGAGCAGGAAGCTGCTGAAAAGTTTATGTATTTATAACATTATTAGTTAATTAAGTTCAGTAAAATAATGAAAAATATAACACATAAACTGATATATAACTTACATAACGTTTATTAATAATAGCATTATGCTCATAAACTTTAACAGTCATATTCTCATCCAAATCATCTACCTGTACAACCATTTTATATAAATGTATTAGTACATAACATTAGATATATTGCATATAAATACTTATATTATAAACAAAACATATAAACGGTTTTTTAACTTGCATATCAAGCTGATCATGATCAGACATTTCAATATCTTGACCTGATTGCTCAGATTGGTGAGTTTGCTGAAAAAGATCACTACCATTGCTTAAAAAGACCTTAATTTCAAATGTGAAGACGTCTCTCATCTCCAGAAAGACAAAATCGAAAACATCCAACTGAAGATCTTTAACTACATTCAACCATCCATCATACAAATAACAGTGTTTCTCGAAGGTAATTATCTTCAACCGCCATGAATGATCACCAAATTTAATAGTTACTAAATCTTCAGTAACTTTAGCATCACGATAGACACAAGAAAAACTATCAGGTACTCTCTGTCAGTAAAACAAATAAAAAAATTATGTTATTTTTTATTTTTAATGATAAATATGCGTATAATAATAGTACAAAAATACGTACTAAAAACTCGCTTGAAGGGTCATATATAAACTGTATGAAAGAAGTCCCACAAATCAAGTTCCGAAAACAGGACGTTAACAAAGTGTCTTTAGAAACATACTCAAATAATAATATATCATGGACTTCAAGTCCCATATCCTTAACAATAGTTTGCTATCCTTCACTGAACTCAGCTTCATTTAAAAAATGCCTCGTTAAAACAACTTCCCATTTCCTTGTATCTGCTGTAGTAGTTATAATTACATGATTATCCATAGCTTTAGAAGGATGAGAGTTATCAACAACATTTACTGATAAATTCTATAAACACAAAACATTTAAAAATATGTAAGAACCAAAAAATACTTTATTACAAGTTTTACAACTAATATAACTTTCAATAACATACTAAATACCAGATTTTCAGCTTCAAGGTCAACAACACATCCAATGAATGAGCCCATTTTAACTGTTTAACATATTAGAATCAATGTAAAACAAATTACTAACACAAATATATTATCTTAGATGAATCATAAAAATATAATCACAATAAAAAGCACGGGTGATTTCCATGTTAGTTAAATATTTGTAAATATTCACGTAAGATATCTTGATTTAGAAATGATTTTACCTGATTTAATGTTTATGAAGTTAACTTTAGTACTTGTAAATAATGGATATCTACATTACAGATTCAGTTGGAAGTCTTTTAATTTGTTCACAACTTTGACACAAAACTTTAACTCTGATAATAGACAGCTTATATATTGGGTGGGGACACCGATGTATTTTACACTATAGTTAGTTGTATTTCAAATATTGTATTATAAAAATGCACTTAAAAACTCAATATTAAATTAATTTTGACTTAAATGACTTTCATTATTAACTTAACTTAAATGAAATATTTATTTGATATATTTTTACTAATTTAAATTACAACTATAAATTCATTTAAGTACTATTAAATAAATAAAAGTTAAGAAGAATTTCTTAATCTTATCTATTATGTATTTTCTAATCACGTGTTCTAGTCAACAGAATTTACAAACATCTGATAAAATCCTAGATACTGTTGCCATATCTTCAAATCATTCTACAGTAGATTAAATATCTGCTAACGTTTATCATCTATTTTGCCTTAAATCTCTGTTGACTCAAACAGAATATCAATTAACTTCTTTTTTACAACAGATGTTCATTGTAAAATGTGTTTACTTTCTATAGAGTTATAACCATTTTTTTAAATAAATAGGACAAAGTTTAAGTACTTTTGGAAAATAGATAACCACAATGCATTTTTTAATCCTATCATTTATATCTTTTCTAGTCATCTGTTCGACAAAACATATTTTACAAACATCTGATAAAATAATAAAGACTGTTACGTATGTGTAAGCCCCTCAAAATCGATGGGTCAAACAATTGGCATTCAAAGACTAAAACCATACAATTCAAAACAAATCTTATTTTATTTCAGTAAATACGCAGCGGAATGTCAAAATATGGTATTAATTTCCAAACATGGTTTCCCGAGACGGGTCAAAACAATATTTAATAAGAAACTAAAATCTTTGGAAAATTAAATAAATAACGTTCGAGCAATCTCGTAGACGTGTTCTTATTTTAAATGTCAACCGCCAATGAGTAGCTCCATTGCATGCCAAGGCGTCCTTTATTTATCAACAAACCTGAAATCAATCTAATATGCACGCAAAGTCAGACGAGCTGAGTGAATTCAAGTTTTATATTTTTGAATAAATAAGTAAGTTGTCAAAATAACTATTAACAAAATACTTCAATCTCAGAGTTAACATTAAGCGCAATCCGCCTAATTGTTCCCTGAGCAATATTTAAGGTCTAGGATAAGCGCAATCCGCCTATTCAACCCAAGACCTAAGTTAGTATCCATAATAAGTGCATCCCACCTATTTATCACAACAATACTACGTCTACATAGGCGCATTCCGCCTACTCGACTCAACCCTAAATATATTTCAGAGCAGGCATATCACATAATATCATAGTTCAGTTTATAATCCCGGTAACTGTCATACATAGTCTATATATATTCATATAGCAACTCATATAACCTAAACAAGTAACAATCAAGTCAAAACCTGATCTAACGAGTAAGGTTTCAAATACGAGTTAAAGACATTAAGCGCATTCCGCTTATCAAATCAACTTAAAAATGCTTTAATCAAGACAAAACATGTTTATCGAATAAAACATTCAGTATTGTTATACGCCATGCATATTAGCCCAAAAGTTTTAAAACCGCAAAAAGGGCATCATGAATTCACCTGAGATGCAGGAACAGGTACTCAGCAAGCTAATTGACTGAGAGGCTACCCACACAATCAAATATTGTCTAGAAATGCTCCATCTCGAGAAGCAATTGAACCGTAATGAAACTCACACCCAAAGCAAATTGATTTACTCTCAATCCTAGTATGATTAAAATACTTTCCATGAGTAAGTTATCATTTCAACAGCAACCTATTAAACAAATCATTCCATATGATATTTGACACCAACGTTATGCATGAATGCATGAAACCATGCACATAGCACAACCTACATGGCTACATGCAACCACCACCTAGGTGCCACCCAACTCCCACCGTAGCCGCTTTCGAATCGCAACCGGCCACAAACTTTGTTATCACAGCGGTTTAGACCCTACAACCAAGATCCAACGCGTTAGTTATAACCCGACCACAACAGGGTGATTGTTCCGGACCAACAACCTGACCATCCCCACTATGTCACTCGACAAACCGAACCCTCCATGTTAACATGAGCGGTGAACCCAGACTACTTCAACACCGGTATGGTCCCCGACCATGAACTATGAACCCAGACTACGGTAGAGTACCGTCAGATCCTGAAGATGTATCAGCCGAAGGATGGTTATTCCCGTTCTTATTCTGGTCGCGACAAGGAAAGAAGCAGAATGCGATGGTTTGTCCTTCAAGTCAAAGTCATGGAGATGACAGTAAGGTGGTTTCTTTCTTTCTTTTATGGTTGTAGTTGAATGCATGAAGGAGATATGCTCCTTTACGTGGGCAAGGAACAAGTGACAAACAAGGCGGTTGGACTTCTTGTCGGCCGAGAAACAACAAAAAGAAAAGAGGGTAGGGCTGCCATGAAGTTGAGGTTGTGAGCTTGCCACGAGGAGGGGTCCTTTAGGGTTTATAATTTATAAAAAATTTCAATAAGGGCCCTCCATTTTGCTATTCAAGTGGCTTGGTCTCAAAGCTACTCAAAATGGGTTTAGGAAAAGTGCAAAGAGCCACCCTTAATAACGCCAAAGTGGAAAAATACAAGTGTACAACCCCATAAAGCGAAACACAAGTCCAAAAATCTACGGGTGTTACAAATCTCCCCCCCTTGCATTAGGATTCGTCCCCGAATCCTGCTGCAAGGAAAACAAGTGTGGATAGAGCCTCATCATTTCTGATTCAGGCTCCCAAATACCTTCCTACCCTTTCCTGTGTCTCCAGTATACTTTCACATGTCTAACCACTTTGTTTTGCAAATACTTTTCCTTACGGTCAAGAATGGCAATAGGCTCCTCGATGTAGTTCAACTTCTCATCCAGTTCTATATCATCAAGAGGTATATGAGCTACCTCACCCGCTAGGCACTTCCTTAAATGTGACACGTGAAAGGTTGGAGGGATACCCTTGAGTTCCCCGGGTATGTCCAACCAATAAGCCACCTTACTTACACGTTCACTAATGTGGAAAGGTCGGATGAAACTCGCTTGAGCTTTCCATTTTTGCGAAAGCGTCCCTTCTAAGGGAAGACCTTCAACAACAAGTCACGGCCATCCACATTAAACTCTATACATCCCTCCTTTTGTCAGCATACGACTCATGTCGATCCCGAGTTCCCCTCACGAAAGGTTTGACCTTATCAAGTTTATCTGTGGTTGCCTCGACCACTTCTAAACTACCCGATGGCTTCTGCTCAGTGGACACCCAACAGACAGGAGTTTTACACCTGTGCCCATACAACATAAACTAAGGCTAGAGATCAAGCAGGCATAACCCACTTCTGTCATAGCTCAGTTCATAAAATACATATAATATAAACTATGTGACAACCCTGACTCACAACTAATACCATAGATCAGAGCAGGCATATCCCACTTCTGTCATAGATCAGTTCGACATATCAGGTAGCCATCAAACCTAGTCTATTATACATATCAAGTATAACATAAACTAAGCAACAACCATGACACAAACCAATACCATAGATCAGAGTAGGCATATCCCACTTCTGTCATAACTTAGTTTATAAGGTCAGGTAGTTGCCAAACATCGCAACTTCTCATACGGTGACATCCCAACACCACACAGTGGCATACTGATAGCGGCGTGATGGTTATTGTTACAAGAAAACTCCGCCAACGGTAGGTGATAATCCCAGCTACCACCAAAATCTTTAATGCATGCCCGAAGCATACCTTCGAGAGTTTGGATGGTTCTTTTCGATTGGCCATCCATCTGCGGGTGATACGCGGTGTTGTTGCGTACCCTAGTACCCATTCACAAAAAAGTGTCTATCGAAAACAAAAGGCACTGGCACACCATGCCTCGATACAATCTCCCAAGGAACAATTCTGCCAACCTTTCGGAGTTACAGGTCTCCCGTATTGGCAAGAAGTGAGCACTCTTTGTCAACCAATCCTCCACCACTCAAATGGTGTCAAAACCCCTTAGGCGTACAGGGTAACTTAATGATGAAATACATGGTAAGATACTCCCACTTCCATTCCGGTACCCCCAAAGGTTGAATTTTTCCAAACGGTTTATGATGTTCTGCCTTAACCTATAAACAAGTCAAACACCACCCCACATAAGTTGCTACCTCATACCTCATTGCTGGACACGAATAGTTCTTCTTTAGATCTTAATACATCTTGTTGCCCCCACATACTCTCTGTCATAATTCGCTCCACCTGAAAGGCTTCAACCTGGACACTAGAGATCTCTTCACTATATCTGGTTTCAAGTAAGCTGACAAGACTTCACCCGAATGTGTTTAGGCCTCTCCTTTCGCTTAACGCGTCTGCCACCACGTTAGCCTTTCCTGGGTGATACGCAATCTCCACATCATAGTTCTTGATTACTTCCAATCACCTGCGCTGCCTCATGCTAAGGTCCTTCTGCTAAAAGAAATATTTCAACTCTCATGGTTGGTATAGATGGTGCAAGGAACTTCATATAATTAATGCCCCCACAGTTTGAGCGCAAAAACATTGACTGCTAACTCCAAATTATAAATCGGGTAATTAATCTCATGGGGATTCAGCTGGGGTGAGGCATAAGCCATCACCTCACCGCGCTGCATAAGTACACACCCGAGACCCCCAAGTGACGCGTACCACTATTTCCTACTTCCAATCCGACAAGGCTAGGATCGGTGCATGTGACAAACTTTTAAGATCCGCAAATCCGTTGTCAAACTTTTCTTTAGTTTCAAGAAACGCATTCCCTTGGCCCAAGCCCCAAGCAAACCTCACCTCAATCCTGGTCAATTTAGCCAGTGAGCTATCCTACAGAAATCCTGCAGGCACCTTCGATAACAACCTGCCAACCCAAGAAGCTACTAATATCAGACGATGATTTGGGTGTCGCCCAGTTCATCACTTCTTGCACCTTCGTGGAATGTACCCTGGTACTAACGGAATTAATGACATGGGCCAGAATACTGCCCTCATGAAATTAGAAAGCACCTTTGAGAATTTTAGCGCAAAGATTCTCATTCCTTAGAGTTTGAAGAACCTTCTTGCGATGTAGAATATGGTCTTCTTCTCTTTTGGAGTATATGGGCATGTCATCCATGGAAACAATAACAAAACAGTTGAGCATCGGCCTATGCACCCAGTTATCCATGAATGCCGCAGCACGTTAGTCATGCCAAAAGACATTACCAAAACTCATCATGTCCATAACGAGTATGAAAAGTGTCATGCTCTCGTATTTTCAGCTGATGATAACTTGGTCTAAGATCAATCCTCGAGAGCCAACTAGCTCCTTGGAGCTGATCGAAATAAACCGTCGATTCTCGGTTGAGGATATCTATTCTTCACCATCAAGTGATGCACATCCACATGCTACCATCTTTCTTTTTACAATTAAAACCGGCACACCCCATGGTGGGATACTCGGTCTAATGAATCCTTTCTTGAGCAAATCCTCCAACGGAGATGAGAGTTATTTCATTTATGCAGGGGCTAGGAGGTAAGGTCTCTGGCTACAGGTTCAGCTTCTGGCACGAGGTCTATTTGGAACTCAACCTCGCGGTCCGATGGTGATTCCGTTAAATCCTCAGGAAATACATCCGAGTAATTCCACACTACGGGGACATCCCCTAGCTTAGGGATCTAAGACCTGCGCCAGGTACGCCTTACACCAACGCTGAAACATCTCCCCCGCCTTTAGCATAGAAATAACCCGAGGTAATGAGCAACCATCGTGCCCATGAACAGTAATACGATTCCCATCAGGAGCTGTAAGTTACACGAGTCTCCGCCCACACACAAAGTGAGCATCCACGGTAGCCAGCCAGTCCATCCCAAGAATAACATCAAAGCAACCCAATGACATTAAGTACAAGAGAATAGGAAGACTATGGCCCGATAACTCGATCCGACAATTATCTACAGCCTTGGTCACAAGGAGTGAATTTCCTACTACAACCTTGTCCTCGATTAAATGTCTAGTATTCTTGGGATCTTATCTAACCCAATACAAAAGGTGATAGACACAACCCATACAAAACATTCACGACAAAACCGTCACATGATCCGTCACAAAACATATTCAGGATGTTTAAAGTAAGGGTAAACTTCTAATGACGTTGATCAAGTGTGATTAGCTGTTTACCTTACTTTAGTCACCCTAAACACAACAAGTTACGACCATATTAACAATTCTGCCTACACATTAACACAAATACACATGGTATTTAGCTATTAAACCTTAAAGGTTTGCAATTAACAACGAAGAAGGGAATTCTACCCTACCTCAAAACACAAGAGCACACACCCCCTATGAATTATTACAATTAAGCACTCAATAAGAGCCATCATAGCATACTTAAAACAAATATAGTTATTGGGTTTCCTTCTAACACTTTAGGTATCTAAGTGTTCAATGAGAAGCATCCCAACCTATATGTCGTGCATGACGCACTACATAATAAACTTCCCATACTACATCAAAATGTAAAGGCACTAACCGCCCGTTTATGACTTCATGCTATAAAGCATCCAATGAAGTGTATATGTATGTATGTATATATATATAGACATACGCCAAAAAAAAATAAGGATTACCTCTTGGCGTGCAGCTACCCAGCAGTTAACATTTCTTAGTAACAATTTGGTCCCATACCAGATTCGAGTTCGAGCACAAAGTGCCCGAATCCCTTGAACCATTGCTCTGATACCAACTTGTAAGCCCCTCAAAATCGATGGGTCAAACAATTGGCATTCAAAGACTAAAACCATACAATTCAAAAGAAATCTTATTTTATTTCAGTAAATACGCAGCGGAATGTCAAAATATGGTATTAATTTCCAAACATGGTTTCCCGAGACGGGTCAAAACAATATTTAATAAGAAACTAAAATCTTTGGAAAATTAAATAAATAACGTTCGAGCAATCTCGTAGACGTGTTCTTATTTTAAATGTCAACCGCCAATGAGTAGCTCCATTGCATGCCAAGGCGTCCTTTATTTATCAACAAACCTGAAATCAATCTAATATGCACGCAAAGTCAGACGAGCTGAGTGAATTCAAGTTTTATATTTTTGAATAAATAAGTAAGTTGTCAAAATAACTATTAACAAAATACTTCAATCTCAGAGTTAACATTAAGCGCAATCCGCCTAATTGTTCCCTGAGCAATATTTAAGGTCTAGGATAAGCGCAATCCGCCTATTCAACCCAAGACCTAAGTTAGTATCCATAATAAGTGCATCCCACCTATTTATCACAACAATACTATGTCTACATAGGCGCATTCCGCCTACTCGACTCAACCCTAAATATATTTCAGAGCAGGCATATCACATAATATCATAGTTCAGTTTATAATCCCGGTAACTGTCATACATAGTCTATATATATTCATATAGCAACTCATATAACCTAAACAAGTAACAATCAAGTCAAAACCTGATCTAACGAGTAAGGTTTCAAATACGAGTTAAAGACATTAAGCGCATTCCGCTTATCAAATCAACTTAAAAATGCTTTAATCAAGACAAAACATGTTTATCGAATAAAACATTCAGTATTGTTATACGCCATGCATATTAGCCCAAAAGTTTTAAATCCGCAAAAAGGGCATCATGAATTCACCTGAGATGCAGGAACAGGTACTCAGCAAGCTAATTGACTGAGAGGCTACCCACACAATCAAATATTGTCTAGAAATGCTCCATCTCGAGAAGCAATTGAACCGTAATGAAACTCACACCCAAAGCAAATTGATTTACTCTCAATCCTAGTATGATTAAAATACTTTCCATGAGTAAGTTATCATTTCAGCAGCAACCTATTAAACAAATCATTCCATATGATATTTGACACCAACGTTATGCATGAAACCATGCACATAGCACAACCTACATGGCTACATGCAACCACCACCTAGGTGCCACCCAACTCCCACCGTAGCCGCTTTCGAATCGCAACCGGCCACAAACTTTGTCATCACAGCGGTTTAGACCCTACAACCAAGATCCAACGCGTTAGTTATAACCCGACCACAACAGGGTGATTGTTCCGGACCAACAACCTGACCATCCCCACTATGTCACTCGACAAACCGAACCCTCCATATTAACATGAGCGGTGAACCCCGACTACTTCAACACCGGTATGATCCCCGACCATGAACGATGAACCCAGACTACGGTAGAGTACCGTCAGATCCTGAAGATGTATCAGCCGAAGGATGGTTATTCCCGTTCTTATTCTGGTCGCGACAAGGAAAGAAGCAGAATGCGATGGTTTGTCCTTCAAGTCAAAGTCATGGAGATGACAGTAAGGTGGTTTCTTTCTTTCTTTTATGGTTGTAGTTGAATGCATGAAGGAGATATGCTCCTTTACGTGGGCAAGGAACAAGTGACAAACAAGGCGGTTGGACTTCTTGTCGGCCGAGAAACAACAAAAAGAAAAGAGGGTAGGGCTGCCATGAAGTTGAGGTTGTGAGCTTGCCACGAGGAGGGGTCCTTTAGGGTTTATAATTTATAAAAAATTTCAATAAGGGCCCTCCATTTTGCTATTCAAGTGGCTTGGTCTCAAAGCTACTCAGGGTTTAGAAAAAGTGCAAAGAGCCCCCCTTAATAACGCCAAAGTGGAAAAATACAAGTGTACAACCCCATAAAGCGAAACACAAGTCCAAAAATCTACGGGTGTTACAGTATGGTCAAATCATACCACAGTAGTTTAAATATCTGCTGACGTTTATAATCGGTTTTGACATAAATATGATATTTTTTTTTTAAAATAAGACTTTCTTTTGAAGAATGTATCAATTATGTTTGGATTAATTTGTGTTGAATGTACCTATTATAGAAATAACATAAACAAAACACTATTATTTTATTTAAATATTATGATATTACATCAAGATCTAATAGATTACCCTAAACATATAAAAAAAGATAATAAACATAACATTCAAAATGAATGTAAAAACTTCAACTTCAACTCGATAGACAACTTAAGTGACTTTACAATATCAGAAATTATTTCCAACTGTTGCAAATCACTTTTCATCGAATCGATGTAAAAGACTACACCAATGTCACGAATAGTTGATGAGGGCAAACACTTCAATTTCCCCACAACCTTGGCTTTTTTATCAAAACAGTTTGAAATACGCGTGAAAGTCTGCTTCAACACATCATTATACAATGTATCTTTATCATATTGGATAAGAACTTGTCTTATAAAATTGATCTTCAAATCCACTGGGAGTACTGCTGGTGAAGATGATGATGCATAACTTGAAAAAATTAATAAAAAGCAATCTATATACAATATGACTATATAGAAGAAATTTTCAGTAAAAGATCTACATATTTATAAGCCGATAGTTGAAACCAAAGTTACCCATTTCGTATTAATTAACGAAATTTAATGCTATAAATACGGTAGATGAAAAACCATATTTACAAGTGCCAACTGTAAAATTTATAGACTTCCAATTTAAACGTCACTGCGTAAAGTGTAAAACACGTGTACCATACCGTGTTTAAAGTTATTTTCTATTCACACCACCATATATATATATATATATATATATACAACACACTCTATTACAATGCACATCTAACCTTCCAATAATCAAATACTTACATTACATAACATAAAAACATGTCATCCTCTCAAAATTACCAAACCAGTGTACAACAGACAGCACATGAAATTCTTATTAAGTCTCTCAAAAAAGAATCTTTTGAAGAAGAAACAATAAGAAACTCATGTGGAATGCTTACATCTCTACTTGTTATGAATCTAAGGAAAAACGGCAAAACCATGATTGATATGGTTGAAATTCCGGAATCAGTTGAACGAAACATAGCTCTACAATATCTAGCAGATCAAATCGAACTAAACAACGACATTTCCAAGAAGATGAAAGGCCTTACTGATAATATTATTTCCATCATCAAGGAAAGGAAGCAGCGTCGTGAAGAAATTATCAAGAATCATCAATAGTAACTGTAATTTGTCACAACAATGTAATTTTGGATTAAAAATCCTTGAAAAATGTAAATCTTATTTATCTATATATACATATATTATGATGTTTATATTATATTGAATTTTAAACAAACATAGAGCAAATCAAACAGAAATTAAATAGATGATGAAAACATTTATTTCACAAAACACAATTTATAAAAAAACAGTGATAACTTTTACATTCCTCATACTTAAGTTAATTTATTATAATTTTTTAATCAATACAAATATCTATATATTAATTTTTGATAAATAAACATAAGTAAAAAATATCGAACCACTTCAAAATTCGAGTTTCATGGTAATGATTATTACTGGCAGTCAATAGCCCTAAAACGCTAGCATGATTACTCTACAGTTCAAGAATCTAGATGGAAACTTGCAAAATACGGCTATAATTAATGCTACTTGAAAAAGTATACTGATTTTATTGTATATAGTCTGTTTTACAACATCTGTTGAATGATAAACAGTGGTTATCAAACAACTGTCAATCTATACAATTTTACTATTAAAGATTAAAATAAATATACAATTTTTTTCAATAATCCCTTTCATTAAAACAAAATACGAAAGTTACATCACAATAGAAGGTAGACGGGCAACAAGCTGCGCCGCCACCCCTTTTTGAATAGCGAAACCTAGTCTACCAAAGATAAATCCTTGACCCCCTGGAGATGAACTGTTGCTGTGGACAACCCGTTGGACCCTGGTCAAGAAACGAATAGCTTCTGGCGCTAGGGAGCCAAAGGTATCAAAGGCCAAAGAGATAAAGACATGTTGGTTCTCTACACTAGCCTTAGCATGCTTATCTACTTTCTTCGACTCCGCCTTTCTCGATGCTTGCCCAGCTACAAACCCTGTTTCCCTTAACCCAACCAAAGGAGATACCCCTGTGAGGTCCACGCAAGCATGTTTCCCTATCTCCCAACCAAAGACAAGCAGATCTGCTGGTCGCAGCGTGGATCTCCCTTCCGCAGGGTCTATGAGAAAATTTACAGGGGCCTCTTTTTTGGCAGAAATCCCAGCTCTTCTCAGGATGTCCCACAAAACGTCTCTCACCCAGTCATGCCGATATTTGAACCCAGGGAGCTCTTTGCAATGAATTGCGTGCTCCCCATATTTATCCATGCAAGCTTTACGACAGATAGGGCATGTTTCATTTTCCGGATACATAGGGATCATCAACCGGTACTTGAGTATAGCCATGTACTCCACTGCGTACATGCATTGACCCAAACCCTCAATTGGGATAACGGTCAAAAAATCCTGAGCATGAGGACCCTTTAGGCATTCAATCACCGCCTTCTGGCGGGAGGACAACTCAAAAACTTCTCCCAGGCTTTGAGCAGTTTTGCTAAATAGAGCATTCGCCAAAGTTTTTTGTGGCTTTGAGGGGGCGGTGTCCTTATTAAAAAAACCGCCAATATCAATGTCCGGGAGATAGACATTTAAGCGTTCGAGGGCCTGTTGATAGTCGGGTCTAGCCCGATGACCCCACTATTTCGAAGGATATGATCCTGAAGTTTCCAAGACTGAGCTCTAGACGCCACAAAGGCATAAACCCCAACATCTCGAGCTGAAAGGAGGCCCAAACCACCTAAGCGCATCGACAAGGATGCCAAGGGCCACTGGAGGTCCCCGAAGAAGGGGCCACCACACACAACTATATCTTCAATAGCCTCCCGGAGGACATCATCGAAAAGGGATACCGCATCCACCATCAAGTGGGGTTGACAAGTTCGCAACCCAAAAAGTAACTTAGTGACCCCCATGCATGATCTGAGCAGCAGGAGTTCACTTTGGGGATCCCTAAGGCGGGGCTGGAGTTTCATAAGGTCAACCGCAACTGTAGCCCGCCGCCCTGCCAACTCCCCAATAAAGATAGGATCTCGGCTAACAGCCCCACCAAGGAGCTTAACCCCCCTCTCGGGTCTACCAATCCCTCTCGGGAAAAGCCCGTCCTGAACTTTCAGCCCGTCACACGTTGGCCAAAAGACCTCTGTTTTCTTAATATTGAGATGAAGCCCCAGAGATGGCCCATGCACGTTGATAATGTTTAAAGCCTTAGCAACCTCAGCTGCGTTGCCTATAATCGTCTCATCATCCAAATACCAAGCATGAAACGAGAGGTTACAGTGTTCCTGAACCCGCATGATAAGGGGGTGTAAGGCAAGAGCAAATAGAAGGGCCCCAAAGGATCTCCTTGTTGCACTCCGGTGGTAGCCCCAATACAATCATTACCCACATACAGCCTAGCAGGCTGGGCGTAAAGGAACTGGACCCACGGATAGATAGACGGGCACCGCTGGTGAACCTCTTGGAGAAAGGCTGTGCGGTCGACCATGTTGAAGGCATTGGGGAAGTCTACTGTAAGCAGAGCCAAGGACCCATCCACATGAAAAAAGTTGAGGAACCTGTTGGCACTGTGAAGCACTGCCTCTGCCCCATTTGTTACCCCTACTCCAAATTGAAAGTCCCCCAGGTACTTGGCAATGTCTTCCCAACCTTCTTCATTGCCACCTTAGAAACCAACCTTCGCCAAATGCCCCCTACAGCAATAGGCCGAATTCCATTATCGGGCTTCAATAAGGGGGTGAGGGGTGCCAAGGCAACAAACTCAGCAAGTGTCTTAGGGCAGCCCCCCAAGCCATAAGTTGACGACTTCAGTAATGGCTGCGAGCAAACCCGAGGAAGCCACCGAGCCTTTGCCACCAATAGCATCCAACAGGTGTTGGGCCCGTATCCCGTCCCTGCCGCAAGACGTCCCTTTAGGGAAAGATCGGATACATCTAAGCACACAATCCCCATCTACAGATAGAGCGGGCAAGACAATAGAGCTAGAAGGAAAGGATGGAGGCGGCACCACTGGGTGTTTATCAATGAGGGCTTTCATGGTCGATTCACATAGAGGGGCAACCCCACTGGAGCACAAAACCTTAACCGCCGCCGTGAAATGCCCATCCCTGACTTTTCAAAGACATTGCTTTATATTAGGTTCCCTTTCATTGTCCTCTTCCTTTCTGACATCTCCCCTAGGTACCACAGCCTCCCCCACGCTAACCAAGAGGGAAGAGACCAAGACAGCAAACCCAGACCCATCTTTCCATACTGCAAGCGCTTGCATGATGCTACTACACTGCAGAGATTTCCTGTTCCCTGATCTTCGCTCTTGCCTGGAGGACAGTCTGACCACCCTTAGGGTTAATCGTGGAAGCAATAGCAATTGGACCCAATTGTCAACCGAGCCTGGCGACGCCACCACTTTGCGTAAGGCACCTGTTAACACTTGAGAAAACATCAGACGACAACTGGGGGGAATGCTTTTAACAGTTTGAATAGGGAGGGAAAAAACACGCTCGAGGAGGGCAACATCCCCAACCATCCCGGTTGGGTGACGTGGGTTTGCGTCGTCTACCGCTTGACGTGGTTTCCGTATCCCAAAAATGAAATCTTCAACATCTCCCGAGACCATGGCGAACGATACAACCTCATCGTCATGCTTGCATCCCCTACTAAGAGCATGCATCACCATGCACCTCCCACATAACCATTTATCTCCTGCCCTGAGAACTTCTCCAACATCCAAAAAAGGTCCAGATCCTTCGAGATAGCCTCCTTCATAGATAGCCTTCGGTTTTCTATCTTGAGGTGAGTGTTTTGCATGTGTTCAAGAAGGCGGAAAAATCCGTCAGACCCCGGTTTACCATCTTTACAATCGTGAAAATTTTTAATGGGGCAGGCCCTTAAACCACTAACATAGCCCTGCGCAGGACCTCCTGACTTGACATTTCAGGCCTTCCTGGCAGGAGCCATGTGCGAATACTAACCGCCGAACTCGAGATGAGTTGGGGGGCAAAGAAACCAGCGAGCAAAAACCCTCTACTAGACGATGAGGGTAGCAACCACAGGTTACCTACCCTCTAAGTGGAACCCCGCATAACTCCTTACTCCATTATTATTATTATTATTATTATTATTATTATTATTAAAAGGAACAAAGTGACTTAGTTTTCAATAAACGGCATAACAACCTTTGTAAATTTCTATATGTCATTTCACTCCCAAGACTCCATACCCAATATTATTATTATTATTATTATTATTATTATTATTATTATTATTATTATTATTATTATTATTATTATTATTATTATAATTATAATTATAACAATTGTAGTTTTCAGGGGGGGCGAATGGTCAACAGTGAATTTGGTTTAGGTGAACGGTGGTTGAAATCTTGTAATGAATTTAGTTATTACTTTAATAATAATTATGAAAACTCAACAGGGGGGGATGAGCGATTAAGGAAAAGAAGGCGAGTAGGGTGTGGGGCTAAGGGCGATTGGGTGGAGTAGGGCAGATGAGCGATTAAGGAAAAGAAGGCGAGTAGGGTGTGGGGCTAAGGGCAATTGGCTATAGATGATGGTCAGGAGGGGCGATTGGCTTAGAGTGGGCTTGGAAGGGGGCGATTGGGAAGGAGGGGGAACAGAGGGGGCGAATAGGATTTGAAAACTGACCGTTGCAGGTGGTTGAGTTTTGTAGGCTCGGTGGAAGAGAAGGTTAGGTCCGGTGGTTTTAGGAGGGGGGTTCACTTCGGCGGCATTTTCAAGGTAAGAAAGGGCGACGGTAGCTTCGTGGGTGATGTCTCAGTTCAGATGGGTGGTGACTTTGGCAACAGTTGGATTCAGGGAAAGGGATGAGGGATGTAGGTGGAGGAGGTGGGTGAGTGGTGAGGTGGGTGAATTGTTTAGAAAAAAAAAATAAATATCAAAACTAAATTTCAAAAGTTTAATCCTTAAATTTGAATTTTGACAATATATTTAGATGAAATAAGTATATCTTTAAAAATATAAGTAGAACTTATTGAATGTAATTAATATGTTAATTAAGTAAATCCATTATTTGCATATAAATCAACAGATGGTTATTTGAGTTGCAGTAAATTAAAATTTTAAAAACATATTTCAGTCTTTATCCAAGTTTAAGATTTTAATGTGACTTTTAAGTCCTTATATTAAGCCTTATTTTTATAATTAAATAAGTTAGTAAAATTAAAGTTGTTAATAAAAGTTTTAGACCAACTACGACAGAATATCATAATTATTATTTACCATACAACACTATTAATAATCAACTGATCTTTTAGTCATATTTTGACTTAATATTTTGTGATATCTTTTTGTAACAACCTTTTAGGAAATAATTTCAGTCTGTTTAGGGAAAATCTTCATTGTTCAAACGTATCTTGAATATATTCTATACTACAATACTGAAAAAAGGTATAGAAATAAAATTCGTCATTCCAATTGCATAATTTTACATAAAATATGAGGATAAACAAACATACAAGATACAAATTACAACCAAAACACTACTAACGAAAAATGCTTACAAAACTACAAAATAGAAGTACTGTAACCAAAAACTCCGATATCACTAAAAAGGTGAACTAATACCAACTAACACATCTAATCTATAATACAAAGAGAAAATACATAATCCATGCTGAAAGAAAAAGAAGGCGCGCTCCAAAGAAAAAGAAAACAAATACAATAATAAGCCTCTAAATAGCGCAAATTTTAGAGACATATTATTTATATAGAGACCCATCTCATTTTAGACGGGCTCTCGTATTATAATAGAACAGATAATATTTTCCTTTGATTGAAAGAATCTTCCAGCAACACCCATTCCAACCTCATTAGCAACGGATTATTGGTAATACATTTTTCTTTTAGACGGAGAATATTTGAGAAGTCTCCAGCTATGAAATTTACATGAAATAACATTATATACTGAAGGTATAGATGGTTGGTTTGATATTCAATGGTTCAAGTATTACAAGGTTGCAAACTGAAATGCAGAGTTATTGGCCTTTTATAGACTGAAAAAATAGGTATATACCTACTCTAATAAGAGTGTTTTTAATCGGCCTTCTTATATAAATATAAATAAACTGAAAAACAATTACAATTACTAACACAAACGATAAAAAAAACAAAAAACGATAAAATAATAAAATAACTTTCAATATCATAACAATTAATAGTATTTCCATGTAATTATAATTTTTATTGACGACTTATTAATTCTAATAGTATTTCATTACAAACTTGTTTAACAAATGACGTGAAATTTACTCATTGCAAACATGGTTGTCACCACAAACCGATTGGGGGTTTGTTTGCAAACAAAGATTTTTAATATTATTTTCACAAACAAATTTGAGTTTCTTCACCAATGTGGATGGTCTAAAAGTCTTTGCTGCCCAATGCACAGATGAACGATCAAGATGCAACCTGGCAGAAAATACAGCGGCAATTAATGCTAAATGTACTTATTTTTATATGCTTAAACAAAAAAACGTTACAATAAAAATTCTTAAAAAATTAAGACATATTTTATAGAAATAAAAACTCTTTAAAAAAATCAGTATTGTTAAAATGTGTAATAATAATTTTTATTCACAACGTATTATGTTTTAAATTATTAGTATGAATATTATCATTACTTTTAATTACATGGTAAATTGTTAATAAACTTTCATATTGAAACTTATTCTAACTTCAAAGCTATACAAATTTGACAACTTGCCAACCGATGTTTTCAAACAACTGAGATCCATTACAATTTTCAACTGAAGAATGATGTAACCAGATTTTTAAAACAGAGTTTGTAAAACCTAACTTGTAATTAATATCTAACGAAATCAGTTTTTTCGAATTCATAATTACAAACAGTCGACACAGCCCTAAAAGTCTTTGATGGCCACTGTGAAGATGAAGGATCTAGATGAAAACATAACATAAATTTACACATTATTCTTTTTATATTATTTAAACAATTAAAAATATTGTTCTTACAAATTGTTAAAAAAAATCATCATTGTTAAATATACAATATACAATTTCCATAAGACATATTTTATAGCAATAAAAATTGTTAAAAAAATCATCATTGTTAAAAATTGTAATAATAGTTTTTATTCAGAATGTATTACGTTTTAGGTTATTAATATTGCCATTATACGTAAATTTAAACATTATTCTTTTTATATTAATTAAAAAATTAAAAATATTATTCTTACAAATGATTTGAAGTCTTTTATTGTTCCTATAACTTTAAAAAAGGAAATATATTTTATAGAAATAAAAATTCTTCAAAAATATCAATATTTATAAAATATGTAATTATAGTTTTTATTGACGAATAATTATGTTTTAAGTAGATAATATTTCCATCACAAACTTTTTTAAGAAATGACATGAAATATTTACATGTAACTCACTTAAGTTATTATAACCATCTCTTTCATAATGTGTATCAACAACTATTGAATTCTTAACATATATTAAAATTCAACAAAAGTTAATAATGCCCGATGTACAGATGAGGGGTTTGTAAAATACAATTTACAATTTCCATAAGACATATTTTATAGCAATAAAAATTGTTAAAAAAATCATCATTGTTAAAAATTGTAATAATAGTTTTTATTCACAATGTATTACGTTTTAGATTATTAGTATTTCCATTATACGTAGTAATTAGTTTCAACGTCCTAATAATAAAGTTTCATATACAAACCTATTCTAAGTTAAAATTAATAAAATATTTGATGACTTGTGAACAGATGTTGACAAACAACTGTGATCCATTACAATTATCCACTGAAGAATAATATAACCACATTTTTAAAACAGACATTGTAATGAATATCAAAGAAATAACTATAAATTTAAATTAAAGCAGTCTTTTCAAATTCATAATTAGTAACAGTCGCTATAGCCCTAAAAGTCTTTGGTGGCCAATGCACAGATGAACGATTAGATACAACCTGATAGAAAATACAGCAGCAATTAATGCTAATTGTACTTATTTTTACTATTTTTTAACAACAAAAAAAGGTTACCATAAAAATTCTTCAGAAATTAAGACATATGTTTTATATTTGTAAAAATTCTACAAAAATATTAGTGTCTATAAAATATGTAATTATAGTTTTTATTGACGAATTATTATGTTTTAAATAAAAAATATTTCCATGACAAACTTTTTTAAGAAATAACATGAAATGTACCGACTGTAAGTAATATTTTAAAGAAACTAAAGTATTACATTGTGAATAAAAATTCCTTATTCGAATATTGAAACCTATTCTAAGTACATGCTATACAATATTTGATGACTTGTAATGAATATCTAACGAAATCAGTTTTTTCAAATTCTTAATTACAAACAGTCGTCACCGCCCTAAAAGTCTTTGATTGCCACTGTACAATTAAACAACTAAAACTATTGTTCTAACAAATGATTCGAAGTCTTTTATTGTTCCTATAATTTTAAAAAATTAACTTACATTTTATAACAATAAAAATTCTACAAAACATGTAATTATAGTTTTTATTATTGATGACTTATTATATTTTAAATTAAAAATATTTCCATAACAAACATTTTAAAAAAATGGGGTTAAGTTTAATAATTGTAACATATATTTTAAGGATTAACTATCACAAAATTTAATATTTAACTACTATAAAATACTCGAGACACTATTGTTTTAACAGATATTGCATAACAGAAGTTATAACAGATGAAATTAAAATAACATTACATCCTCTGGCACAACAGATGTTAAACAACAGCTGTTAACTAAAATATATTCATCCAATTGAAAAAACTAAACACACATCTGAATACGTTAATAATAAATTCTAGGTTTTGACCCTAACAGTCTTCTTTTTGAATCTTTTGCTTGTACGAGTTTGGTCAGCAACATTTACATTAACACAATCTTCAACACTTCTTTTTCCATTAGGACATGTGGGAGTATCGACAACGGCATCAACACATACAACATCCTTCAAACAAATCACGAAGCAACTAATAAAATGTTAAATGACAATACAAGCTATAGAAAAAAGTAGGACATAAATGCACAAAGTTATAAATACCTTACAACTAACTTGAATCCCAACTTGCGAAGATTTTGAAAGGTTAACAGATTTATTTTCACAAGGCTTGGTGGCCATTATTTGATCAAGAAGAGACTCTCTAACCATCTTTGCCATTTCACCACTGATAGGCATGGAAGACATGGTCTTGCTTAGGTCCTTGGCAAAATCCTCAATCCTTCTCAGTTTGCCAAGTTCTGCTGAATGGATGCCCTGAGCAGTCTTGTCATCCTTCCCTTTGCACTTCCATTTTTATAATCAAGTCTGCATGTTGAACCTTTTGTTTCAGATATTCATCAAGGTTTTTGGATTTTGCTAAGTTCAGACTTGATAGAGAAGGGAAGGATAATTGTGTAGCATCCTCAGTATTGTAGAAGGACTGAATTTCCCCCTTGATCATGTCAAGTTCAAGAGGATCTTGAGCAGCTAATGGTGTATCAGTTGTTGGTATTTTGTGGTGGTGGTTTTTGAAGTGTGTGGTGAGAATGATTGTAGTGGAATGGCAGGAATGGGTTGTGTTGTGTTGGTGGTGGTGTGGTGGTTTTATTTTCTTCTTGTATAACAAAGGTAGATTTTCTCTTCCTTTTATACAGAATGGTTGGAGATGGTGGTGAACATGGAATATTAACATCTGTTGGCACTGGTGAAGCACCAGCAGATGTTTGAGGTGGTGATTGAATGGGTGGTAAAGTCAAGGCTAAGGCTATTGTAGTGGTAGTGGATGTTATGGTAAATGGTTTGACAATTGTTTTGGGTGTAGCAGCAACAGAAGTTTTTGATCTAGATGATGGAGGCTGCCTGACATGAGAAGCATGCCTCTTTTTCCTCTTTGAGGTACCAACACTGTCATTTTCTTGCTGTTCTTCTTCTTTCCTTTTGGAAAGATTTTCTGCTTTGGTTTGTAAAGTCTCAGCCCTAATCTGTTTAGCTTCAACAATCTTTTCAGCCGTTACATTGGCTGATTCATTAACCTCTTTTGTCTTGGCTGCTTCAGCTTCAGTGGTTTGAGCAGACTCTGGTACAGGTTCTGCAGCAGACTTTTCAGAAGAAGGTGGAGCCCCAAAAGGATTCAGCTTCTTTAGTCTGTCTCTACCACTCTCCCACTTTTTAGCATCAGCTGCTGTGAACTCATCATCATCTTCATCCCTGAGTATGGTTGTAGGGGCAGAGCCAGTAGTCTTTAGCAAATGATCTTTGATGACTTGGATGTCTGCTTTTGTATCATTGAATCTAGCATCCACCATGTTCCTGATCACTTGCATATATGTTTTTTGAGTCTGATCAGCTAATTTTCTGTGAACTATGACGATAGGTTTGACAGATTTCCATAACTCATTAGCTATCTCCTCCTTTGATGGTTGACTTTTGGTGAGTGTCACCAAGGTGTTCATAATGGTCTTGATATCATCTTTGATTTCAGACACAGAAGATTCAATGGCATCCACTCTATCCATCAATTCTTTGTATCTTAACCCATCACCCAAGTTAATGGGATCAATTGAGTTCCTACCAGAGGTGGTAGTTGTATCTGGTGCAGTCCTTGGAGTAATATCCATATGAAAGAAACCAGATGCCCCTTTGTCTTGGTACTAGGACTTCCAACTGGAATAGAGGTCAATCTTGTTGCCTCAGCAGTTGTTGCATTCAAGGAAGTCTAATTGATGTAACCATTGTCCTGAAGTGAGACAATGGTCTCTACAACAGTAGTGGCTGCTTCACTTGAAATACCACTCTGAGTTACATGTAACTCAAAGGGTGTGGCCTTCTCTGTTTGTGGGTTGACCAAATGACTTTCCTCTGGACCAGTCACATGTTGAGGTGCACTCTCAGTGATAGGTGGTTGAGAGGAACTGGTTGTGTCCAGAGTTTTATCAATGGCCTCAAACAAGGGTTGCATAGTGGGAGGAATTGATAGTGAGGGTTGTGGAGTGACAAGAATGTTAGCCCTGAGAGATGGACTTGTGACCAGATGTTCAAGTGAATCATCTTCCCCTTGATGTGTTTCCATTTAGCTTACAACATGATCCTTTTGAGAGGATACATGAGTTTGCCTAGGCTGAGATTTTGCCACCTGTTGAGAGGAAGTATCAACAGTGGTTGTTTGTTGCTCTTGTGTTGCAACAAGAATATTCTCTGGTATCTCATCTTCCAGAGTCACCTTTTTAGTGTGTTTCTTGTGGGGTTTTATGGATGGAGTTTTCTTTTTAGTAGTGGCTGGTGTAGGTTTCACAGCACTGGATGTAGTGCCATGATCACCAGGAGCAGTGGGCTCAGCAACAGAGGTTTGCACAACAGTTGTTGTCTTAACCTTCTTTGCTTGTGTTTTAGAAACTTTTGTTTTGACTGGTTTTTCTTGGGTAGGACCTAATATCCTTGTAAAAGTTTCTTGAGACAAGCTATTCATTTGAAGGCCTTGTCCCTGAATGTAATCCTTTTTAGGTAAAAGTTTTTGTAGGATTACACTCAAAAGTCTTGGATACATCAAGAAAGCATTATTTGACCCAGCCTAAACTCCCTTCACATTATTCAGCAAATCCAAAAATAGTGCTTGGGATAAGTTGTAATTAGAGTTTGTTAAAATGGCATATCCCAAGTACTGCACTTTTTAAAGGAATTTCATTAAAAGATGTTGTTTTGGGAAAGAGGCATACAAGCAACGTATGAAAGAAAAATTTCATGTTTGGGGGAAAAAACATTTTAAACATAGTCGCCCCAGTTAATTGTCCCTCATACCCTCTCTCACTGAACTCTGGATGGAGTTCAGTTTTGTCAAAACTTTCTTTACCTGCCTGATCAGTCAAGGAGAAGGTAGTGGATATGGTTTCAGGGGTGATGGCAACTTTGGTGTCGCCAATTTGAGAAACGATGGATGTTGGCTTTTTGTCAACAAACAGGACTTCAGCTTTCAACCAGAAAGCTTGAAGTGTATCCTCATAGATGAGTGCACTTGAAGTCAGAGCAGTTTTATACTTGGATGTATTCAAGGTGTCGTTTATGGAATTGAAATGTTGGTTTTCATCTGTTTTGGTCAGATATGGAAGATAATTGTGAGGTGCTTTCAGTTGAAGATCCATTTTATGGATTATACTGAGAAAGTCGAAGGCTTTTTAATGGAGGATTTAGGTTGAAGAATGCGGTTTTAGAATTTTGAATTCGATGAGACGGTGGAACAACTGCTGTGGAAAATGGGGGTTTATATAGTCTCAGGTGAAAACCGCTAATGTGGCCAAAACACTGCTTTTGAGAGCAGACGTGGCAAACATCTGATGGAAGGACTGTTATGGTGGATGACAGTTGTTTATAACAGCTTTTTGACTTTAGTCAACAGTGTTTGTGAAACGGTTGTTTCATCTGATCAGATGTTTGAAACAGATTTTTCTACCAGCAGTGGTTTAATGAATGAAACAGTGGTTGTGTTATCTGATCAGTTGTTTGAACAGATTTTTCAACCTATACTATTTTAAAGGATGATTTTTGATTTTTCTAACAACATTTTAATAATGCTTTTATTCATGAAAACAATTTTATTTTATTCCATGTTTAGCATACCAATCCGAGAGATCAGATCTGCAAAGGTAGATGTGTCTAAAGCTTTTGTCAACACATCTGCCAACTGATTCTCTGTTGGAACATGATGTAGAGAAATCAAACCTTTTTCATAACTGTCTCTGACAAAATGATGTCTGATGTCAATGTGTTTTGTTGTGGAATGGGAGACTGGATTTTTGATGATATTTTCAGCAGCTTGACTATCCAGCATGAGTGGAGTTCTCAAGGCAGTTATACCAAAATCCAGTAGCTGGTTTTGAAGCCACATAAGTTGGGCTGTGCAGGTTGCAACATCAATGTATTTAGCCTCTGCAGTAGATGTTGAAACAGCTGCTTGCTTTTTGCTTTGCCAAGAGACTAAGGCATTGCCTAGGAATTGGCACCCTCCGACTTCCTTGTGGTTTGACAACCAGCAAAATCACTGTATGAATAACCTGAAAGCTCAATTTTCCCATTAGCAGGGTACCAGATACCAAGTGTGGGAGCACCTTTTAGGTATCTGAATATCCTTTTCACAGCAATAAGGTTAGACTTTCTAGGTGATGCCTGGTATCTTGCACAAACACAAGTGGCAAACATAATGTCTGACCTAGATGCTGTTAAGTACAATAAAGACCCAATCATGCATCTATAGAGTGTTTGGTCAACCAGTTCATCTTTGTCATCAACAGTGACTAATTTTGTAGTACTCATGGGTGTGCTAAATGGTTTACAGTCATTCATCTCAAATTTTGTAAGTAGGTTTTTAACATACTTATTTTGATGGATGAAGGTTCCATTTTGCAGTTGCTTCACTTGGAGACCAAGGAAGCACTGTAGTTCACCCATGGCACTCATTTCAAACTCAACTATCATGAGTTCTCTAAACTCTTCACACATTTTGTTACATGTGGATTCAAAGATGATGTCATCCACATATATTTGAACAATCATTAAATCTTTTCCTTTCCATTTTAAAAACAAGGTTTTATCAATTTTACCTCTTGTAAAGCCAGTGGATAAGAGAAAAGTGGAAAGAGTTTCATACCAAGCCCTTGGTGCTTGTTTCAGGCCATACAAAGCTTTATTAAGCTTGTAGACATGATCAGGATAGAATGTATCTTCAAAGCCAGGTGGCTGACATACATAGACTTCCTCCTGAATTTTGCCATAAAGGAAAGCACATTTGATGACCATCTGATACACCTTGATGTTGTGGTTGACAGCAAAGGCTAGGAAAATTCTGATGGCTTCCAACCTAGCTACAGGAGCAAAGATTTCATCATAATCTATTCCTTCTTCTTGTCTGAAGCCTTGAACCACAAGTCTGGCTTTATTCTTGACAACAATAGCCCTTTCATCTGTTTTGTTCTTAAAGACCCATTTTGTGCCAATTGGACATATATCCTTTGGCAATGGTACAAGTTCCCATACTTGTTGTCTTTTGAAATGAAGGAGCTCTTCTTGCATAGCCTCTACCCAGCTGTTGTCTTTCAGTGCCTCTTGGTACTTGACAGGTTGTGTGAGAGTTAGAAAACCAGCAAAAAGACAAATGTTTGAGGATTGACTTCTTGTGAGCACCCCTTCACTGATGTTGCCAATGATTTGATCAGGTAGATGAGCTCTGAGGAATATTAGATCTCTCTTGTATGGAACTATGGCATTTTGTGGTGAAGGACAGAGGTTTGAGTTATCAGCTGTTGAAACATCTGTTTGCACTTTTGTAGTGCCAACAACTGTTTGAAATGGTAGTGGGGGAATAGGCCCAAGTGGTGTAGAAATGGGTGGACTTTTGTCAACAGTGAGTGGACTTTTGTCAGAAAATAGTGGATCAATGGTTGAGCTTGATGAGGCGGTGGTTTGAGGGTAACACTGGCCAACAGTGGTTGACACAGCTCTAGCAGAGTTTTGTACATCTACTTGCCCTGAATCAGGATAAATCTTTGTTGGGTCTGCTGACCTGGAGAAGAACAGATGATAGAAAGCCAAAATATACTAAGTGTTGATCAAGAATAAATAACAGTGGTTACAAGAAAGCTTCCTCCAAAGAACTGCTGATTCCCAAACTGCTGATACTTAAACATCTGATACAAGACAACTGCTGCTGATGAAAGGTCTGATGGATAAAGTCTGAAGAGCAAAAGTCTGATAAAGAACAAGTGCTGATCAAAGATCTGAAGAACAAAGGTCTGTTGAACCAACAGCACTTTGGTTCAACAGATGATAAGAAGACATCAGAGTTTTAGTTTAACAGAGTTTTTCTTTCAGTAGTTTCAATGTAACAGTAGTTCATTGCTTAACAGATGTTGTAGTTTGTTAGTCAGTTAGGGGTCGCTTTCTAGGTGACGTCAGCTAAGCGATCATCAGAGGTTTGTACTTGTCTATAAATAGAACAGTACTTGTACTGTTCTATTTGTCACTCGTCATTCTCTTTAGACAAACAAACTCTGAGTGATCAGGCTGAGGGGGAGCTATAATTGTACCTTTGTAATCTTTCAGTTTAATGAAAGCATTCGATTGATAACAATTATTCTCTATGTTTTGATTATTCTTTATTCCGCTGCACTTTCCATTTATACTTCATTCATATTTCATACTTAATCAAAACAGTCCAATACTCAGATCCTAACAATTGGTATCAGAGCTTGGTCAATTAAATCTGATCTAATCAATCAATTTAATACACAGATCAGCTCATAATCATTGATATCGTTTGTTTGTCGGGTTAAAACAGAGTAATAGTTTATTTTCGTTTCAACAGTTAGTAAACAGACTTTGTTTTGAAAAAACCAAGAGAATGACTTCACTTAATCAAGATCCACACAACACTGGCACACACAACAAGCCTCCGATGCTTGTCAGGTCAGAATACAACATCTGGCGGCGTCGGGTAGCTCATGTGTTAGCACAACAGAACACAGGGTGCTGGAAATCGGTAGTATTTGGACCACATGTTCCAATGGTACCGAGTGCCGAGGATTCAAAGATCCAAGTACCAAAGAGTGTTGAGAACTACTCAGAGCAAGATTTTCAAAAAATTGAGCTAGATGCCAAGGCTTTCAGCATAGTAGCCATGGCACTGCCGAATGATATCTATGCCGGTCTCTTGCACTGCAATAGTGCTAAAGAACTGTGGGATGCTCTCAAAGAGCAATTCGGGGGAACTGATGATGTGATTGAAAACAACCGTGAAATACTTAACCAACAATATGAAACATTTAGTCACATAAAAGGGGAGTCATTAACACAGCAGTTTGAAAGGTTTAACTGTCTAATTAGTGAACTTAAACTGGTTGGTCTAACTTTTCCTAATTCAACACTGAATCATAGGTTTCTTAGATCACTTCAGGACAAATGGGACACTATAGCTATTGTTATGAGAAACTCTATCGGATTCAAAGACCTAACCCTGACCCAGCTTCATGGTAAGCTCCTGACTTATGAAAGGGAGCTGAACCAGAAAAAGAAGCTCCAGGACTCTGGCAAAGTGTCAGATGACTATGTATTTGGTAATACTGCACTGTTGGGTCAGGATGATGGTTCTGGAAGTATTAAGGATCAGAGTTATGATCATTACATTGACATAACAACTGGTTTCAATAATGATTCTTACTCATCACCAAACAACTGTGCTTTCACAGCCAGTGGTGATATCCAGGCTTCTGATAATTCATCTTTTGTGTACAATGACTTGCAATACATTGACCCTTTGGACCTAGAAGAAATGGACATCCTACATCAGGTTGCCCTGCTCAGTATTAGAACAAATAACTTCTATAAGAAAACTGGCAGGAGGTACCCAGGTTTACATGGTGGGTCAAAGGTTGGGTTGGATAAATTAAAGATAAAGTGTTACAAGTGTCATAGAATGGGTCATTTTGCTAGGGAGTGTAGGAGTCAAAATGGAGTTCCTATGATTACCTATCCAAATCAAAGACCACAGACCAACACTTATCAAACCATCCCTAATGTACCTAATGTGCAAAACACTGCTCACTTTGCACAGACCCAAACCACTGTTCCTGTGCATTATGTCCAAACCACTGTTCCTCAGTATCACTATGTCCAAACACCTGTTGCTCAGGCCCCTGTGCCAATGACTGTTACTCCACCCTCTGCTCCTGCAGAGACCAGTCAACCAGGTCAACAGAGTTTCTTTACTCAAGGCTTTGTTGATTGGAGCAGTCTACCAGATGAGATAACAGATGACAACATTGCTCTAGTTGCTAACACAGAAAAGGATTTTTGTTTTATGGCACTAGAAACAATTGTTGAAGAGACTGATTCTGAGGAAGTGGTGTCTGTGTCTGAAAATGTGACTGATGGTGTTGTTGGTGAGATTGTTTCAGCTGAAGAATCTGAAGTGGAGGTTGTGAATCTATCAGACCCCTGGGGTAGTGATGACTGTGACTGCCAGTGTAACTGTGCCTTGATGGCTGCTGCTAAGGTATCTCCTCAAATCTTAAATGACTTGTGCTCAGACAAATGTATTGTGGCATTTGCTAAGATAAAAGAGGTGAATGAAAACTTTAGAAAGAAAATTTTGGATTCTGAAATTCATTTTGAAAAATTAACAAAAGAGTTAAAATCAAAAATATCTGAAAAAGAGTCTGAAATCAGCAGTCTAAAACATGATGCAAGCATAACCAAAGACCAGCTTCAGACTATGATAACAAAATATCATAGTTGTAAGAAGGAGCTTGAGTCCACCCAAGTTGAATGTAAGAAATGGGTGGAATCATCAAAGGGTTTTGAAATGATTGTCAACCAACAATCTAAAAGTCATGTGAAATTTGGGTTTGGTTTTAAAACCACTGATCAAGTTTCACAAACCACTGACAAAAAGGAACCACAGTTGGTTGAGGTCATCCCTACAAACTCAAAAGGTCAAGAAATCAAGGTTACTGAACCCAATGGCAAGAAAATCATTCTTGAAAAGTTGGAAGGTACACCCTCATTTGATGAAATTGAGAAATATCAATTCAAACCAACATGGTCAGATGAGTGTGAAGTCCTTGAGAATTTCAAACCAATGACCTTCAAAACCTCTGATGGTAAAATGGCACCACAGGCCAAAGTAATCCCTCTAGTAAGTCTTCCAACAGATGATGAAACATCTGTTGAAAAGAAGAAAGAAAAAGGGAAAGCCAAGAACAATTTGTTTTGTGATTTTTGTGAAAAGAAGAACCATGTCACCAAAAACTGTTTTCTTCTAAAAGCATATGACATCAACAAAACAACAAGTTTAAATGATTCAAAATCTAAAGAATGTTCAATCTGCAAGAAAAAGAATCACAAAACAAAAGAGTGCCTATATCTCAAAAATTTTGATGAAAAGATAAAAGAGTATAAGGCTAAAACTCTGGAAAGTCAAGTGGTAAGTACTTCAAAAGGAAAACCCAAACAGACTTTTGAATCAGTTCAAACATCTGTTACCAAAAGTCTGAACAAAAACTCTGCTCCCAGAGAGGTTCAGGTAACAGATGCTCCACCTGTTAACAGATTACCAAGAGGATATGGACAACCCACTTGTCATCGTCTGCCACATGTTTATGAAGAGCCCAAGAGGCCTTCAAAACCAAAAGTGAACAGACACCCTCATGGTTTTCAACAACTGATAGGAAATGATCAAACATCTGCTGGACCAAGTGTTGACATACAAGCACTGGCAAATGGTCAACTGCAGCTGTTGAATCTAGTTCAAAAGCTAGTCCAAACCACTGATCATTCTCCTCAACTTAAGGCTGAGACAGCTCAGGACTCATCCAAAGCCAATTTGGCTTTGGACACTCACCAAAACTAAAATCCTTACTGATGTGCAGGGAGCTTCTGCTTGTTTAGACAGTTTATGGTATGTAGATAGTGGAGGCTCCAGGCACATGACTGGATGTAGAGCCCTTCTTCTGGACTTTCTTGCTCATGGAGGGGGTGATATATCCTTTGGTAATGATTCTAAAGGTAAAGTGTTGGGTTCTGGTACTGTCAAAGCAGGGAGGCTTAAGTTTGAAAATGTTAATCTAATAGACAATCTAAAATTTAATCTACTTAGTGTATCACAAATGAGTGACAAAGGCTTTGGGTCATTCTTCACTAAGCAAACTTGTAAGATTGTTGGCCCAGAGGCTGTAGAAAAGATTAACACAATCATTGCTGAGAGCAAAGCACAACTTGTTGCTCACAGAAGTGGCAATGTGTATGTAGTTGATATGTTGAAGGATAATCCTACTGCAAATGTCTGTCTGTTCTCAGCTGCCTCTACCAAAGAGACAGAATTGTGGCATAGGAGACTTGGTCACACCAACCTTCAAACTATCAACTCACTCTCCAAACAAAACCTTGTCAGAGGTTTACCATCAAAAGAATTCAAATGTGATGAGCATTGTGTTTCCTGTCTAAAAGGTAAACAACATAAAAGCTCTTACAAATCCATTGATGAGTCCAAAACTAGTCAGTGTCTACAAATGTTACACATGGACTTGTTTGGCCCTGTAAAAATCATGAGTCTAAGAAGGAAAAGATTTTGTCTTGTCATAGTTGATGATTTTTCTAGGTTTACATGGACTTACTTTTTACACTCTAAGGATGAGACTGCAGGTATCTTGAAGGACTTTGTCACCAAAGTTGAAAAACAATATGACTTGCCAGTAAAAGTCTTTAGGAGTGACAATGGAACAGAGTTTAAAAATAAGGAGTTAGATGATTTCTGTGTGTCAAAAGGGATTGTAAGGCAGTACAGTATCCCAAGAACACCAGAGCAGAATGGGGTGGTTGAAAGGAAGAACAGGACTCTCATTGAGGCTGCAAGAACAATGCTAGCAGATTCTGGTTTACCTCTGTCCTTTTGGGCAGAAGCTGTAAACACTGCTTGCTATGTTCAAAACAGAGTTTTAATCAACCCTAGACATCAAAAGACTGCTTATGAAATTCTGTTTAAAATCAAACCACTGATATCATTTTTCAAAATCTTTGGCTGCCCATGTTTCATTTTAAATCTTAAAGATTCCATTTCAAAATTTGCAGCCAAAGTGGATTGTGGATATTTTCTGGGGTATTCTTCTATTGCAAAGGCCTATAAAGTGTTTAACACAAGGACTAAAACAATAGAAGAAACTCTGAATGTGAAGTTCAATGAACTTTCTTCTTTAAAAATCCCAGCAAACCCTGCTGAGTTATTTGATTTAGATAAATTCAAATTTGAAGATATTGCTGTCAAAACTAACCCTGCAGGTACTCCACAATCTTCACAACAAGACTACAGAATAGATGTTGTGGTTCCAGATCACTACAAAGTCTATCCTACATCAGAGAAAGTAGTGGTTCAAAACAACTGTCAAAACTCTGTCACAGCTGAGTCAGCCACTGTTGGCCAGTCTTACCTTCAATCCACTGACTCACCCAGCCAATCCACTGCTTAATCATCTGTTGACAAGAGTCAATCATCTGTTGACAAAAGTCAGTCCAATCTTACACCACTTGGACCAATTCCTCCACCTCCATTCCAAACATCTGTTGCCTCTTCAGAAGTGCCAACAGATGTTATGTCAACAGAGTCTCCAAACCTCTGTCCTTCACCACAAAATGCCATCATACCATATCAGGGAGATCTAATCTACCTCAGAGCTCATCCACCAGACCAAATCATTGGCAACATCAGAGAAGGTGTGCTCACAAGGAGCCAATCTTCAAACATCTGTCTTTTTGCAGGCTTTCTATCCCTTACACAACCTGTCAAGTACCAAGAGGCACTGAAAGACAACAGTTGGGTAGAAGCTATGCAAGAAGAACTCCTTCAGTTCAAAAGACAACAAGTATGGGAACTTGTACCACTGCCTAAGGATGTCTGTCCAATTGGCACAAAGTGGGTCTTCAAAAACAAAACTGATGAAAGGGGTATAGTTGTCAAGAACAAAGCCAGGTTAGTGGTTCAAGGCTTCAGACAAGAGGAGGGTATTGACTATGATGAAACCTTTGCCCCTGTAGCAAGGTTAGAAGCTATCAGACTCTTCTTAGCCTTTGCTGTCAACCACAACATCAAGGTGTATCAGATGGACATCAAGTGTGCCTTCCTATATGGCAAAATTCAGGAGGAGGTTTATGTATGTCAACCACCTGGTTTTGAAGACACATTCCATCCTGATCATGTCTACAAGCTTAACAAAGCATTGTATGGACTCAAACAAGCACCAAGAGCCTGGTATGAAACTCTCTCTACTTTTCTCTTATCCATTGGTTTTACAAGAGGTAAAATTGATAAAACCTTGTTTTTAAAATGGAAAGGAAAAGATTTAATGATTGTTCAAATATATGTGGATGACATCATTTTTGGATCCACATGTAATAAAATGTGTGAGGAGTTTAGGGAACTCATGACAGCAGAGTTTGAAATGAGTGCTATGGGTGAACTTCAGTGCTTTCTTGGTCTCCAAGTAAAGCAACTGCAAAATGGCACTTTCATTCATCAAAACAAGTATGTGAAAAACTTGTTAACAAAATTTGAGATGAATGATTGTAAGCCATGTAGTACACCCATGAGCACTGTCAAGCCACTCACTGATGATGAAAAGGATGAACTTGTTGATCAGACACACTATAGATGCATGATTGGGTCTTTATTGTACTTAACAGCATCCAGACCAGACATTATGTTTGCAACCTGTGTGTGTGCTAGATCTCAGGCTTCTCCTAGAAAGTCTAACCTTATTGCTGTGAAAAGGATCTTCAGATACCTAAAAGGTGCTCCCACACTTGGTATCTGGTATCCTGCTAATGGAAACATTGAGCTTTCAGGTTATTCAGATAGTGATTTTGCTGGCTGCCATACCACAAGGAAGTCCACATCAGGAGGGTGCCAGTTTCTAGGGAATGCCTTAGTTTCTTGGCAAAGCAAAAAGCAAGCAGCTGTTTCAACATCCACTGCTGAAGCTGAATACATTGCTGCTGCAAGCTGTACAGCCCAACTTATGTGGCTTCAAAATCAACTACTGGATTTTGGGATAACTGCACTGAGGACTCCACTCATGTTGGATAGTCAAGCTGCTGAAAATATCATCAAAAATCCAGTCTCCCACTCAACCACCAAGCACATAGATATCAGACATCACTTTGTCAGGGATAGCTATGAAAAAGGTTTGATTTCTCTGCACCATGTTCCAACAGAGGATCAGTTGGCAGATGTGCTGACAAAAGCTTTAGACACATCTACCTTCACAAATCTGATTTCTCGAATTGGAATGTTAAACATGGATTAAAAACAACAAAAATGTTTTCAATAAAAACATTAAAATGTTTTCAGAAAATCAAATTTTTGCTAAAATAACACTTTGGTTGAAAAATCTGTTTTAAAACCACTGATTCAGATAAAACAACCACTGTTTTATTAAAACCACTGTTAGTTGAAAAATCTGTTTCAAACATCTGATCAGGTAAAACAACCACTGTTGGTTGAAAAATCTGTTTCAAACATCTGATCAGATAAAACAACTGTTTTCATCAGTCTTTTGGTTAAACAACAGAGGTTGGCAACAGAGGTTTAACAAAACAGCTGTCTGCCACCAGATGTTTCAACCATCAGATGTTTGCCACGTCTGCTCTCAAAAGCAGAGTTTTTGCCACATCAGCGGTTTAACAGAGCCTATAAAACCCTGTTCTTTCCCCCAACAGCAGTTTTACTGTCTCATTGTATTCAAAATACTGAAAACCGCTCTCGTCTTCCTCATAACCCTCAATCAAAAGTTCATCACTTTCACAATCAAAATCCATTAAAATGGAACTCCAAACAAAAGCCACTCACAATTTCCTTCCCTATTTGGTTAAAACCGAAGACAACACACCATTCCATTCCACCATTGACATCATCAATAACTCAAAATATAAAAATATTCTTATTGCTGATGCCCCCATATACCTGAAAACACTCCAAGAATTCTGGGCAACTGCTGAGGTTTTATACCAAGACAAAAAGCCTACGTCCATAATTTCAAAAATTGGAGCCACCAGTATCGCCATAACCCCTGAGATCATCTCCACTACCTTCTCACTGAACGACTTGTCAGGTATGGATACTTTTCCAAAAACAGAGCTTCACACTGAGTTTCAAGAGAGAGGGTATGATGCTCAAATGACTGGTTCCACACTATACAAAAAGTTTTTCCCACCAGTCATGAAATTTTTCTTCCATACCCTTCTCCTCTGTGCCTCTGCCAAGACTACATCCTTCAATGAAATCCCATTGAGGATACAATACTTGGGATATGCTATGTTGTCAGATTCTGACTTCAATCTATCTCAGGGATTGTTTTCAGACTTGGTATCAAATGTGAAAGCCATAAAATCTGGCTCAAACAATGCTTTTCTGCTCTACCCTAGAATTCTAAGTGTAATTCTACAAAAGCTTTTACCTGAAAAGGATTTTCAAAAGGGAGAGTCATTTAAAATGAAAAGTCTAACTGATGAAACTTTTACAAGAATGCTGGGTTCTTCAACCCTAGAAAAAGCACCAAAAGTTCAAAAAGTTTCCAAAACACAACCAAAGAGGACAAAGACAACAACTGTTGTTGAAACCTCTGTTGGTGAGCCCACTGCTCCTGGTGATCATGGCACTTCATCCAGTGTTGTGAAACCCACACCAGCCACCAAAAGAAAACGTCCATCCACCAAAACAACCACCAAAACTAAAAAGGGACTTCTGGAAGATGAGATACCAGAAGCTAACCCTGTTGCATCACCAAAGCAACATGAAACCACTGTTGCTACTTCCTCACAACAGTTGGAGATATCTCAACCCAAGCAAACTCCTCAAGATTCTTCACAAAAGGAACTTGTTGTAAGCCAAAGGGAACCTCAAACTGAGGCATATGAGTCACTTGATCATATGTTTACAAGCCCATCTCCCAGGGCTAATCAGCTTCTTACTCCACCTACATCACCACCACATGTCCCACAAACAATGCAACCCCTGTTTGAGGCTATTGATAAAACTCAGGACAACCCCAGTTCCTCTCCTTCACCTATCACTGAGAGTATGCCACTACCAGTGACTGGGGCTGAGGAAAATCAATCAGCCATCCCACAAACAGATGAGGAGGTTATACTCCCAGAAGTCAATATTACTTCTGATGAGGTTTCAAGAGAAGCAGCCACTACTGCTGTTGAGACCATTGTCTCACAGCAGGACAGTGGTTACATTGCTAAGACTTCCTTGAAGGCAACAACTGATGAAGACACAATTGTGTCTCCTAAAACAGTTGGAAGTCCCCAGAACCAAGAAAAAGGGGCAGCAGGTTCTTATTCTATGGACTCACCTCCTAGGACTGAACCAGCTAAAACTACCTCTGGTAGGGACTCAGATGAACCTATTAATTTGGGTGATGAGTCAAAACTTCAAGAATTGACGGCTAAAGTTCAAAACCTTGAATCCTCTGTTGCTGACATCAAATCTGATGTCAAGTCAATATTGGAGACATTGAATAACTTTACAAAAAGTCAACCATCAACTGCTGATGTTGCTAATGAGCTATGGAAATCTGTTTCCCCCATCATCATAGCTCATCGAAAATTAGCAGATCAGACACAGGAAACCTACATGACTTTGATCAGAAACATGGTTGATGCCAGATTCAATGATACAAAGGCTGACATCAAGGTGATCAAAGACCACTTGCTGAAGACCACTGGCTCTGCCCCTACCACAATTCTCAGAGATGAAGATGATGATGAATTCACTGCTGATGATGCCAAAAAGGGGGAGAGTGGCAGAGATAGGCTACCAAAACTTAATCCATTTGGTGAACCACCCTCACAAAAAGGGAAGAAGCCAACTGCTGACAAACCAGGGTCACCCAAATCAGCTCCACAAACACAACAACCAAATGTTCAGATCCCTGTCTCTGAACCAGCTCCAGCATCAAAGGCAAAAGAAGTTGACACTTCAGCTAATGAAAGAGCTGAAAAGGCTGCTCAAGACAAAATGAAAAGGGCTGATACATTGGAAGTAAAGGCAGAGAGGTTGGTGCAGCTGAAAAAGGAACAGCAGCAGGAAGTGGAAGATGTGAACACTTCAAAGAGAAAGAAAATGCCAGCCAAACACATTAGAAAACCACCTTCCAAATTAACTGCTGAAACCTCTGCTGAACAAACACCTGTTATCACAACCACTGCTCCTAAAACCACTACCACCACAACCTCTGCTACCCAAACCACTGCACCTAAAACAACTGAAACTAAAACCACTGATAAAACATCTGCACAACCCAAACCAGTCACCAAACCAACCACAACCCAACCAACTCCCAAACCTACTTCAACACAACCCAAAACCCAAACAACTGCTGGTTCCACAAAAGAACCAACAGATGTTTCTCAAACCACTACCTCATCTTCACCTTCACCCAAGATCTTGTATAGCAGAAAAAGGAAATCTACCTTTGTTATACAAGATGAAAACATCCACAACACACCACCTAACACCCCAATCTCATCCACACCAGTCAATGCCATTCCACTCTCATCTTACTCATCACACACTGCCCAATTCAGATCACACAGACCACCACCAACCATCACACCATTGGCTGAGAAGTATCCCCTTGAGTTGGATTTAATCAAGGGGGAACTTCAATCCTTCTATAATACTGATCAGCCATCAGAAAGATCTTTCCCATCTCTTAAAGGCTTCCCTGTTCCACCCAACATAGACACATATCTCAAATACAAGGGTGAACAGGCTGATGCTGTCATCAAAGAGAAGTGCAAAGGGAAGGATGACAGGACTGCTCAGGGCATCCATTCAGCAGAGCTTAGCAAACTCAGAAGGATTGAAGATTTTGCTAAGACCCTGAGCAACTCCATGTCAACCATGCCTCTCAGCAGACACTTGGAAATGGAAGTAAGGGATTCACTGCTGGAACAGATCTTGGCATCCAAGCCTTATAAAGCAACAAAGAACCAATTTACAGGCTGGACCACACATGCTCTAAGGGAAGAACTAATCAGAATAGAGAACATGGCCAAGAATCCTCCTGCTAAGGTTTCTGCTCCTGATTTCAAAAAGGGGAGAGATGAAGCTAGAGCCTTGAAGTTCAGAAGAATGAGACAAGAGCTTGTAGCAGCTAAGTATGGAGAGATGAAGTCTGTTGCCAGATGGTCAGAAATCAGGCTAATTGAAACATACAAAAAGCTTGAACAAGAAAGAAAGACCAATCCTGATCTTCCAAGAAAACCAGTGTATGATGATGCTCCCAAGAAACCTTCTCAGGCCTTTACATTAGACAGTTTACTGGAAACTTCAGATCTTACCATTGCTGCTAGAAGACAATTTAAGAAGCAAAAAGAAATGACTGAAGAAGAAACAAGACAGTTCACTGATACTTATGTGAAAGAGGGGATCTTGAATCAAGTCAGATCTTTTTCTGATCCTGTGTCAGACAGGCTCAGAGAACTCATTGCAAGGCCACCATCACCAAACTCATCCAAAATAAAGATGCATCCCAGTCACTCCTCTGATTCTAAAATTCTAAAATGGAAGTCTGATAAAGAGACCCATGAATTGACATTGCTCAGATCAGATGGTAGTATTCAGAAGCTGAGTATGGATGAGGCACCTGGCCTAAGTGCTGAAGATCTCCAGACACTTCTAAATTTGACACTGGATAGAGATGCTGAAGACCTCTTCTCTCTACACTTTGAATTGCAACTAAAAGGGCAAATTAGAGAAAGTCTGATGAGGAATAAAGATCAAGAATAAAACAGAGTTTTGGCATCATCTGTTCTAGGGGGAGATTGTTGGGTCTGCTGACCTGGAGAAGAACAGATGATAGAAAGCCAAAATATACTAAGTGTTGATCAAGAATAAATAACAGTGGTTACAAGAAAGCTTCCTCCAAAGAACTGCTGATTCCCAAACTGCTGATACTTAAACATCTGATACAAGACAACTGCTGCTGATGAAAGGTCTGATGGATAAAGTCTGAAGAGCAAAAGTCTGATAAAGAACAAGTGCTGATCAAAGATCTGAAGAACAAAGGTCTGTTGAACCAACAACACTTTGGTTCAACAGATGATAAGAAGACATCAGAGTTTTAGTTTAACAGAGTTTTTCTTTCAGTAGTTTCAATGTAACAGTAGTTCATTGCTTAACAGATGTTGTAGTTTGTTAGTCAGTTAGGGGTCGCTTTCTAGGTGACGTCAGCTAAGCGATCATCAGAGGTTTGTACTTGTCTATAAATAGAACAGTACTTGTACTGTTCTATTTGTCACTCGTCATTCTCTTTAGACAAACAAACTCTGAGTGATCAGGCTGAGGGGGAGCTATAATTGTACCTTTGTAATCTTTCAGTTTAATGAAAGCATTCGATTGATAACAATTATTCTCTATGTTTTGATTATTCTTTATTCCGCTGCACTTTCCATTTATACTTCATTCATATTTCATACTTAATCAAAACAGTCCAATACTCAGTTCTTAACAATCTTGAAGAAAGACTGTGGCATCCCAATGTCATATCTGTAATCCTGTTGTGAAGACTGTAGTGTACCTGTATTGTCAGTTTTCACAGTTGTATCTTCAAATTTGAATTTATCTAGGTCAAAGAGTTCTGCAGGATTTGCTGGGATTTTCAATGATGAAAGTTCATTGAACTTCACATTCAGAGTTTCCTCTACTGTCCTAGTCCTTGTGATAAACACTTTATAGGCCTTGGCAGTAGATGAATATCCCAGAAAATATCCACAATCTACTTTGGCTGCAAATTTTGAAATGGAATCTTTTAGATTTAAAATGAAACATGGGCAGCCAAAGATTTTGAAAAATGATATTAATGGTTTGAGTTTGAACAGGACTTCATAAGCAGTCTTTTGATGCCTTGGGTTGATTAAAACTCTGTTTTGAACATAACAGGCAGTGTTTACAGCTTCTGCCCAAAAGGAAAGAGGTAAACCAGAATCTGCTAGCATTGTTCTTGCAGCCTCAATGAGTGTTCTATTTTTCCTTTCAACCACCCCATTTTGTTCTGGTGTTCTTGGAATGCTGTACTACCTTACAATTCCTTTTGAGACACAGGAAATCATCCAGCTCCTTATTCTTGAACTCTGTTCCATTGTCACTTCTAAAGACTTTTACTGGCAAGTCATATTGTTTCTCAACTTTGGTGACAAAGTCCTTCAAAATACCTGCAGTCTCATCCTTAGAGTGTAAAAAGTAAGTCCATGTAAACCTAGAAAAATCATCAACAATAACAAGACAAAATCTCTTTTTCCTAAGGCTCATGATTTTTACAGGGCCAAACAAGTCCATGTGCAACAGTTGAAGACATTGACTTGTTTTGGACTCATCAATGGATTTGTAAGAGCTTTTATGTTGTTTTCCTTTTAGACAGGAAACACAATGCTCATCACACTTGAATTCTTTTGGTGGCAAACCTCTGACAAGGTTTTGTTTAGAGAGAGAGTTGATAGTTTGAAGGTTGGTATGATCCATCCAATCTCCTATGCCACAATTCTGTCTCTTTGGTAGAGGCAGCAGAGAACATACAGACATTTGCCATAGGATTATTGTTGGGACAAAGAGGATTGAAGAAACCACCTTTTGATAACCTTAGTCCAATTCATATCTGCCTAAGTATAGAACTGCTGAAGAACAAATGAAGAAGTGCTGAAGAACAAACACCAAAGTACTGAAGAGTAAATCATCAGAAGTTCTGAAGTCTAACCAGACATTTCACTGAAGAACTACTGAAGACAAACTGCTCATCAGCAGTTTGTCACTCATCAGCACTTTGCATCAGAAGCTTCTAACCGACTGAAGATCAGCAGTTTCCTTATTATATTGTTTTGTTAAAGTCTAGATTTCAAGTTTCAATGTACAGGCTGTTGTAAGTTTATCTTAGTATAATATCTTTGTTAAATATCTTAGATTACTTCAGACAACAGTTTAGTACATTAGTCTATAAATAGATGAGTTTGTTCATCTATTTTAGATATGTGATTTTGTGTAATATCTTTGATCTAAATTGAAATCCTTCGGGCTTTAAACTTATAATTCCATTTCACATCTGAGAAACATAAATTGCTTTACTGCTTTACACTTAACTGTATTTATTGTTTCTCATTTATTGTTCAGTCAAGGGGGAGTAATAACTCCTCATCAAAGTGATCTTTTAGACCTTTGAACACTTGTCTTTCCGCTGCTTAATAACTCATATATAATCTGATAACACATAAGTGTTCATAAACTAAGCCACTGATCCAACAATTGGTATCAGAGCATCTGGTTAATCTGATCAAAATCAATCTAACAAATTGAGATTCAGACACAGGCTCATTATTGATATTCAATAAAGGATAAAAGGCTCACTTTTTAATCCATCACTTTAAAGAAGTATTGACAAATCCAAACTTCTTAAAAATGGACCCCTACAATACTGGATCTGCCAACAAACCTCCTATGTTAGTCAGAAATGAATATAACATATGGTCTAAAAGGTTGGCACATACTATTTCCCAAACAAACACTGGATGTTGGAGGTCTGTAGTTTTTGGACCTCACAAACCAGTAGTAAGTGATCCAGAGGGAAAGACTGAAAGACCAAAAGATCCAAAAGAATACACGGAGGAAGATTTCCAAAAGTTTGAGCTTGATGCAAAAGCTTTCTCCATGTTGGCTATGGCTCTCCCAAACGAAATATATGCTGGCCTTTTACATTGTGAAAGTGCCAAAGAGCTGTGGGATTGCCTAAAAGAGCAGTTTGCAGGAACTGCTGAGGTGATAGCCAACATTAGAGAAATTTTGGCTCAACAATATGAAACTTTTACTCACATAGAGGGTGAATCTTTAACACAGCAATTTGAAAGATTTTCTTCACTCATCTCTGAGTTAAAAATTAACAATGAGACCTATTCAAATGAGTCTATGTTGCATAGATTTTTAAGGTCTCTACCTTCAAAATGGGAAACTTACTCTATAGTCCTCAGAACAAGTTCAGATTTTTACTACCTTGAACCTAACTAGGTTACATGGTAAATTACTAACTTTTGAGAGAGAAATCAATCAAAAGAAAAAGTTGCAAGAATCTGGTAAAACTGCTGATGACTATACTCCGGGTAGCACAGCCTTATTAGGACATGACTCACCATCCTGTTCTAATAATTTTGGTTCTTTTGACCACATTGACATAACAGTTGGGATCTCATCAGATGGATCTTTCCCAGCTTATGACAATGAAGAATTGAGTCAAACTGCTGACAACATGTGTTTTATCATGGATGATTTAAAATATTTCAGCAGTGATGACTTAGAAGAAATGGAAATATTGCACCAACTGGCCTTGTTAAGCTTAAAAACTAACAAATTTTATAAAAGGTCAGGAAGGAAATTTCCAGGACTAAACAACTCAACAAAAGTTGGTTTTGACAAATCTAAACTTAGATGTCATAAGTGTCAAAAGTTGGGACACTTTGCTAGAGAGTGTAGAAGCTCTAGCTACAACCAACCAATGTCTGGAAATCAATTTAATCCCTCATATAATAGGAATAATGGAACTCAAGGGAGTGCTCATTTTGTACAGGCACAAGCTCCACATGTTCAATATATGCCACAAGTACAATATGTTCAGATGCCTGCTCAGCAACAACAGCAGCTGATGCCTCCTTTTCCAACTGCTCAACAACCTGCACAAACTCAACAACCCCCTCAGCAACAAAGCTTATTCACCTCAGGGTATGTTGACTGGAGCAGTCTTCCTTATGACACATCAGAATGCAGTCAGGATGCAGACAATAAGGTCTATGATGTCAACTGGGGAGAACCTGATAATGGCAGAAAGAACTTTGCCTTAATGGCTTTTGAAGGATACTCTTCAAATTCTGCTCTCACACAGGTATCACAACAATCTCTGTTAAAGCTTTGCACTAAATCTTGTAAAGAATCTTTTGTTTTAATTAGATAAACTAATGTGCATTTACAAGGCAAAACCAATGATATGGAGAGAAAATTCACACAAATGAAGTGTGATTTGGAAAGAAAAATTGTTTTGAAAAACAAAGAAATTTCCAAACTGAATGATAAATCCATTGAAACAGAAGCACAGATTAAAACCATGATAGACAGCCTAGGAAAAGTCAGACAAGAGCTTGCTGACACCAAGGTTGATTGTGAAAAATGGGTTGAGTCTTGTAAAGGGTATCAAATGTTACTTAACAAACAAACTGCAGCCAATGTTAAGTTTGGCATTGGATATACCCACACTGAATCACCAACAGATTTCACCCACAAAACTGATAATGATGGGAAGAAATTGATTCAAACTTCTGATATGGAGGAATGCACATCCTACCATCAGAACTTCCTCAAAAAGGGAAGTACTGCAGAAGTTAAAACTACTGACAATAAGCCATCAGCAGTTTCAACTACATCAGGAGTTGAGACCCTGAAAACTGCTGATGACCTATTTCAAAAATCTGATTATGTCAGTAAATTGCCTTCCAGCTCTCTTGATTCATCTAAAAAGAAAGAGAAGGCAAAGGCATGTGAAATATATGGTCTGTTTAACCACATAACTGAACTTTGCAGATATAGAAAGGTAAATCAGTTAAACAAACAAAGACAACAACTGATTGTGGGAAAACAGATAAAACAAGATTTTGAAAATACCTTTTTTCCCAACAAACAACAATCAAACAAAACCCTTTCTAAGAAGAGGCCTTTATCTCAACAAAGGTCATCTTCTCAAAGTTCAACTTCAGAAGTTTTACCTAACTCATCAGCAGTTTCACAAACTGCTGAAGTTAAAGATTTGATAAACCTGGTTAAACTTCTGATGACCAAAGTTGATGGTGGAAACCAAAAAGAACCCACCATTGTTCTTAATGACAAATCCATTGCCAAAAAGACATGGATTTCTAAAATTGGTCCACAACAAGCTGCACCTGTTCTCAAGAGCAAACCCAAAGCCAAATTGGCTTGGGTTGCCAAAACTAACTAATTTGCTATCTTGTGCAGAGGGTCTCCAGAGGTTTGAATAGCATATGGTATGTGGATAGTGGAGGTTCAATGCACATGACTGGATGCAGATACCTGATAAACAATTTTATCAGCCAAAGAGAAGGATCTGTGTCCTTTGGGAACAATGCCAAGGGATATGTGCTAGGATATGGCAATGTATCCTCAGGCAAAATGCAGTTTGACAAGGTCAATCTGGTTGAAAACCTTGAGTACAACTTGCTGAGTGTCTCACAAATGTGTGACAAAGGATATTCTTCCTTTTTCACAAAGACAGCATGCAAGATCATATCACCAGAAGGCCAGAAGTTGATAGAGAAGATTATTGAAGATCATACTTTGCTGATTGCCAAAAGATGTGGCAATGTCTATGCAATGGACATTGAAAAAGACAAAGTATTGAACAAAACTGCCTGTTTCTTCTCAAAGGCATCAACTTCAGAAAATGATCTCTGGCACAGGAGACTTGGCCATGTGAACTTTAAAACCATCAATAAAGTCACAAAAATGGGCTTGGTCAGAGGTCTACCTTTGAAGGAATATCAGTGCAAAGAACACTGTGTTTCCTGTCTTAAAGGCAAACAGCATAAGTCCTCCTATAAGTCTATTGAAGAATCAAAAACAACTGCATGTCTTCAACTACTCCATATGGACTTATTTGGACCAGTCAAGATTATGAGCCTTGGTAAGAAGAAATACTACTTGGTCATCATTGATGACTACTCAAGATTCACATGGGTCTTCTTCTTATATTCCAAGGATGAGGCAGCTGAAATCATCAAGTTCTTTATTCTACAAGTAGAGAAGCAATACTCTCTATCTGTCAAAGTCATCAGGAGTGACAATGGGACAGAGTTCAGGAACAAAACTCTGGATGAATTCTGTCTGTCTAAAGGGATTGTTAGACAGTTCAGCATTCCCAGAACTCCTAAACAAAATGGTGTGGTAGAAAGGAAGAACAGAACATTAATTGAAGCAGCCAGAACAATGTTAGCTGATTCAGGCCTACCTTTGTATTTTTGGGCTGAAGCAGTCAACACTGCATGTTATGTTCAGAATAGAGTTCTTATCAACAAGAGACATACCAAGACTGCCTATGAAATTGTTCATGGCATAAAGCCCCTTATCTCCTTCTTCAGGGCTTTTGGATGTCAATGTTTTATCCTCAACATCAAAGACTCTATCTCTAAGTTTGCTGCAAAAGTTGATACAGGTTATTTTCTTGGTTATTCTCCTTTGAGAAAAGCTTACAAAGTTTTCAATTCAAGAACCAAGATAGTAGAAGAAACACTGAATGTCAAGTTCAATGAATCAAAACACACTCTTATTCCCGCAAATCCTGCTGAATTATTTGATCTTGACAACTTTCATTTCGGACCTGAAAAGACTGTTGAATCATCCAAACCTCCTCAAAATGGTTTTCAAGGATTTGAAGATGATAGTCCTACACCATGGACTCCAAACACAGTCAGAAGATCAACTATTAAACCTTCAGAAGTTTCAATAGCTTCAACTTCAGGAACTACTGATGAACATTTTGAAACTACTGATTCAGCTGAACCTGAAACTCCTGAAGTTCAAATAACAGCTGAACCAGATATTATCAATCTCAGTGGTTTATTTGAAGAACCTGTAGAGCCATCATCCAGTACAGGTTTACAACAACTGATTGAACACAAAGATCATCCATTGGATCAAATCATGGGTGATATTGCATCAGGGGTACTCACAAGAAACCAGCTTTCCAACTTTTGCTTCTTCTCAGCATTCATTTATCAGTTGGAACCAAAGAAGTATCAGGAAGCCCTCAAAGACAACAATTGGGTGCAAGCAATGCAAGAAGAATTGCTTCAATTCAAGAAACAACAGGTTTGGGAAATCTGTCCCTTACCTGAAAGCAAGCAACCAATTGGAACAAGATGGGTCTTCAGAAACAAATCAGATGAAGCTGGTATGATCATCAAGAACAAAGCAAGACTAGTGGTACAAGGTTATTCCCAAGAGGAAGGAATTGATTATGATGAAACCTTTGCACCAGTTGCAAGACTTGAAGCTATCAGGTTATTTTTAGCTTATGCAATTTCCAACAACATTAAAGTTTATCAAATGGATGTCAAGAGTGCATTTTTGTATGGAAAAATAAAAGAGGAAGTGTATGTCTGTCAACCTCCAGGGTTTGAGGATCCTTCTCATCCTGATTGGGTTTACAGACTTGACAAAGCTCTTTATGGGCTAAAACAGGCTCCAAGAGCCTGGTATGAAACACTTTCAAACTTTTTACTTAAGAATCACTTCACAAGGGGATCCATTGATAAAACTCTTTTCATAAAACATGTTGGAAATCATGTCTTACTTGTTCAAATCTATGTTGATGATATTATATTTGGTTCAACAAACTCAAAACTGTGTGAAGAATTTAAGAAACTCATGCAATCAAAATTTGAAATGAGTACAATGGGAGAATTGCAGTACTTTTTGGGACTGCAAATCAAGCAACAGTCAAATGGAACATTTATACATCAATCAAAATATGTTAAAGAATTATTGAACAAATTTTCTTTACAAGACTGTAAAAAATGTTCCACTCTCATGACACTAATCACACAAGTTGAACCAGATGATCAAGGGAAACATATTGATCAAACCATGTATAGATGTATGATAGGTTCTCTTTTGTACTTAACTGCTTCTAGACCAGATATCATGTTTTCAACTTGTGTCTGTGCTAGATACCAATCTGCACCAAGAGAATCACACCTAATTGCAGTCAAAAGAATCTTCAGATATCTGAAAGGAACTCCTACTTTAGGAATTTGGTATCCTGCTTCAAGCAATACCAAGTTAACTGCTTTTTCAGATAGTGACTATGCAGGCTGCAAGATGTCAAGAAAATCAACATCTGGTGGTTGTCAATTCTTAGGAAACTGTCTGGTGTCCTGGCAATCAAAGAAACAAACATCTGTGGCAACTTCAACAGCTGAAGCTGAATACATTGCTGCTGCAAGCTGTACTTCACAGATACAATGGCTCCAATATCAACTGCTTGATTATGGAATCAAAGAGACCAAGACCCCACTTTTAGTAGATAGCAAATCTGCCATTAGCATCATTCAAAATCCTGTTCAGTTTTCAAAGACTAAACACATTGAAATCAGGTATCATTTTATAAGAGATTGCTATGAAAAAGGCAAGATTGAGGTGAAGCATGTCACAACAGCTAATCAAATAGCTGACATTTTCACCAAACCCCTTGATTCAACAACTTTTCAGAGGTTAGTATCCATGCTTGGGATGTTAAACTTAGAAGAAAGTCTGTAAGTGTTTCACTTTTTAAGTTCTGCACATATTTTATTTTCACTTACATACTTATCTATCACAAAACCTCTGATGACCAAAAATTTGAGAAAGAGAAAGTACTGATGAACAATTTTTGAAAACTACTGATAAACATCAAAAATGGGATATTTTCATAATGGATATAACTACTAATGAAAATCAGAAGTTAGTAAAGTGTTTTAAAAGTCATTTGCATCAGCAGTTGAAACTGCTGAAGAGATGACTAAAACCACTGATGAAGAAACCTTCTTCATCAGCAGTTTGACTAAAAAGGGTAAAACAGACTTTTCACTCATCAGAAGTTTGACCTAGTCGGTTAAAAACTACTGATAAATACCCTTTTCAAACACTTATCCATTCAAAAAGCAAAATTCCCTCTCTCTCTCTCAAATTCAAAGCAAAACCCCTTCTCTAACCTAAAAACTACTGTTCGATCAAAAACAACCATGGCTCTCGTGTTAAAACAGGGACACAATCAAAGAGGCTACTTTGTTAAAGATGAAGCCTGGTCCCAGTATGATGAGATGATTGATCTCATCATGAAATCCCAATATTATGAAGCTTTCACCATCGATCCACCCATTCATGAAGAAACTCTTAATGAGTTCTGGGCTAATTCAGAGACGGTAAAGGTGAATAATGAAGTGATTTCCCTCAAATCTTCCATAAAAGGGAAACTGATGGCCATCTCACCAGAAACACTAAGCATCAGGCTTGGTTAGAAGGATTCTGAGGCTCCTGAACATATTCCAAACTCAGACATCCATCTAACCATGACAGAGTGTGGTTATCAAGGTACTTTGGCACAAGCAACAGTTTATAAGAAATATTTTGACCCACAATATAAACTGTTATTTCATTATATTATTAATGTGTCTAAGTCCAAAAACTGGGTCAATAGATCAGATGCCTTCTACTTTTCAACCTATTTTTCATTCAATCATAAATGAAACACCTTTTAAGGCATCAAAATTATTTTTCAATGAACTGGTTTTACATCATGAAAATGATAAAAAGAAGTTTTTGTTGTATCCAAGATTTGTTATGCAATGCCTAATAAAGGAGCTTGGAGAGGGAGTACTTGAGGGTGAAGCAACAACTTTAAACCCTTTAACCTCTCAAGTATTCTCTAGGCACAACAAACCAGCACTTGTGCTAGAAGATGACCAAGGGGAAGAACAACCCATCCCCAAGGAACCCACATCTTCCAAACCCAAAAAGAAAACCAAAACGCCTAAACAACAAACACAAAAACAAACCAAATCACTGAAAAAGACAGTTCAGGAAGTGGAGAAACCTGAAACTGGTGATGTGCAATCTGCACTTGATAAGGAAGTGGCTGAAACATCCTCTCAGCACACTCCTTCTCCACCCACCAAAAGAAAACCTGTCACAGTTATTTTTCAAAGGAAAAGATTTAAGAAACCATTAACTGTTGACCCTGCCTTTGAAACTACTGAAACTAACCCTGAACCCATCCAAACTCCTGAACACCAACCCCTCACAACTACTGAACCTGAACCTTCCCACACAACAATAGAAATTGCCCAACTTCTCTCAGGACTAAAAGGAACCCATTCACCACATGTCACTCCCCCAGCAACACATCAAATTGGGGAGATGCCTTCAGAAGTTGACATGAATGTGGATCCTATTAGCCCAACCCAGAGAGATGAGGATGAACAAGAGTTTATAAGCCCAAACTTACAAACTTTTGATACTTTTGAGGCTGCTACTACTCACTTATCACCCAGTGGTTTACCTGAGGACAGTAGTAACATAGCTAAGACCTCAAACTTGGCAACTACTGATGAAGGCCTAAGGCCAGAAGTAGGAAAACCTCAGTACCAAGACAAAGAGGTTCATGAGACGACTAGTTTGGGTCTAGCTCATGATATAACTGATCCTGCCCTCTCTGAGGACACTATCAGGGATTCAGATGATTCCATTAACTTGGTTGATGAATCAAACATTCCACAAACTGAATTGACGGTTGATATTGAAGGTCCTGCATCTAAGGTATCCAAGCTCAAGAAGCTGGTCACCAAAGATCAGGTTAAAGACCACTTAACCCAAAGTTCCCCAAAAGTGGCATCTTCAGAGCAATCTGAGGATCACCCAAAAAGCACCCCTTCACCAAAACAACCTACCCAATTCCCTGGGCTCACAAGCATAGACTTGAACCAACTATGCAGCCCAGATGGTCCCCTGTACCAGGCACTTAAACAAATCATCACTGATCAACTCAAACCCTTCACAACTGCTTGGGAGTTAAAAGCTAACAATCAGTTTGGGTTGATCAACTCAAGACTTGTTGAGTTGAACAAAAAGATGGATCAAACACAAGATCAACTAGCAAGGTTGTCTGCTGCAACTTCTCACTCCATGAGGCTTTCAGAAGTGGATGAAGCCAAAAAGGGGGAGAAGACTAAGGAACCAGAAACAGAAGTTGCTACACAAAGACAAGCTCCTGATCCTGAAGCTGAAAGACCATCACAAAGACCAGGAAAAGAAGTAGCACAAGAATTCAGATTATCTAAGGCACAAGAGAAAACTGCTGAAGAGACTTATCAAACTACTGAAGACAATCCTTCAGAAGTTGTGAAGACTGACAAACCATCAGCAGTTTCATCTCCAAAAACAACATCAGAAGTTTCTAAGGCACATGAAAAAGAACCTACTTCCATTCCTTTGCCTACAACAACTTCCACAACTGTTTTGAACCCTACTCCCATCAGCATGTCTAAAGATCTATTGGAGAAGAGTTTGAAAGAGGCTGCAAAGAAGGCAAAAGAAGACAAAGTATGGAACAGCCTAGAGGCTAGAGATGATCTGAACTATCAACAAAAGTTAGTTATGTATCAAGAAAAACTTGATGAGCTTGAGGCTGAAGAAAGAGCACTTGAAGTTGTTGCAGAAGAAGACAAAAGGGCACAGCTTATAACATTCATCACAAAGAACTCCAAATCAAAACAAGTGGCTCTCAAAAGACTCTCAACACAAGAACTGACTAGAAGAGCTCAGATGCTATCAGACAGATTAGCAACAGAAGATGAGAGGAAAGCCAAAAGAGCTGAAGTAATAGAAGAATTAGTGGCAAATGGCTATGGTTCAAAGGCCTCAGTCTCCAAATGGAAAGAACAAACACTTTATGAGGCTTACAAGAAATTCAAGGCCAAGAAAGCTGCAGAGCCAGAGAGATTTGAAACTCCAGAAGTCCAAACAACTTCTATTATAAGGAGATCATCTGGTGCACTAAGGAAGCCAGCCACCAAGAGAAAAGCAGAAGGTGAACCCATTGTCAAGACTGACTTCAAGATGATACTCTTAGAAGGAGATCAGTTAGTACATGGTGATTTTGATGTTGAAGAGAAACCCCTCTTAACACAATTCAGAGACAAGGCTACTTATGCTTATCAGTTACAACAATCCATTCAAGAAAAGACTCATACAAGGGTTGTAACAGAGCATCACCTGCCCAACATGCCTATTCAAGGTAGTGCTGAACTTCAAGGTAGTCAAGAATCTCACCTGAGAGTCACTGAAATAGAAGACATTCCTCAATCAGGTCAACCTAAGGAAACAGGCTTGGTTTCCTATGCCTCTGACTTTGACAGGTCAAAGGTAAATATTATCAAGTGGTCCTTTACTGAATCCAACTCAGTACTTGTGACCAGGAGAGACCGTTCAAGTAAGGTCTACAAAAACTCAAAGGAGTTGAGTGTTTTATCTTCCAAAGACCTTCTTACCATTCAGCATCTAACACCTGAACTTGGTCCTCTCACTGAGCAACAAAGATGTACTCTTACTACCCGGATGACAGCAGAGATCTGGAGGATACTAGAAGAGAGAAAAGGACAACAATAAAGATTGGATAAGGTTTTGGCTTCATCAATCCAGGGGGAGATTGTTGGGACAAAGAGGATTGAAGAAACCACCTTTTGATAACCTTAGTCCAATTCATATCTGCCTAAGTATAGAACTGTTGAAGAACAAATGAAGAAGTGCTGAAGAACAAACACCAAAGTACTGAAGAGTAAATCATCAGAAGTTCTGAAGTCTAACCAGACATTTCACTGAAGAACTACTGAAGACAAACTGCTCATCAGTAGTTTGTCACTCATCAGCACTTTGCATCAAAAGCTTCTAACCGACTGAAGATCAGCAGTTTCCTTATTATATTGTTTTGTTAAAGTCTAGATTTCAAGTTTCAATGTACAGGCTGTTGTAAGCTTATCTTAGTATAATATCTTTGTTAAATATCTTAGATTACTTCAGACAACAGTTTAGTACATTAGTCTATAAATAGATGAGTTTGTTCATCTATTTTAGATATGTGATTTTGTGTAATATCTTTGATCTAAATTCAAATCCTTCGGGCTTTAAACTTATAATTCCATTTCACATCTGAGAAACATAAATTGCTTTACTGCTTTACACTTAACTGTATTTATTGTTTCTCATTTATTGTTCAGTCAAGGGGGAGTAATAACTCCTCATCAAAGTGATCTTTTAGACCTTTGAACACTTGTCTTTCCGCTGCTTAATAACCTATATATAATCTGATAACACATAAGTGTTCATAAACTAAGCCACTGATCCAACAATTATCCTTCAACATATCAACTACATACACATTGCCACTTCTGTGAGCAACAAGTTGTGCTTTGCTCTCAGCAATGATGGTGTTAATCTTTTCAACCACTTCTGGTCCAACAATCTTACATGTCTTCTTAGTGAAGAATGACCCATATCCTTTGTCACTCATTTGTGAGACACTAAGTAGTTAAACTTTAGATTGTCAATTAGATTAACATTTTCAAACTTAAGTCTCCCTGCTTGAACAGTTCCAGAACCCAACACTTTACCTTTTGAATCATTACCAAAGGATATATCACCCCCTCCATGAGCAAGAAAGTCCAGAAGAAGGGCTCTACATCCAGTCATGTGCCTGGAGCCTCCACTATCTACATACCATAAACTATCTAAGCAAGCAGAAGCTCCCTGCACATCAGTAAATAATTAGTTTTGGTGAGTGTCCAAAGCCAAATTGGCTTTGGATGGGTTCTTAGACTTTTCAGCCTCAAGCTTAGGAGAATGATCTGTGGTTTGAACTAGCTTTTGGACTAAGTTCAACAGCTATTGTTGACCATTTTCCAGTGCTTGTATGTCAACACTTGGTCCAACAGATGTTTGATCATTTCCTATCAGATGTTGATAACCATGAGGATGTCTGTTCACTCTAGGTTTTGAAGGCCTTTCGGGCTATTCATAAACATGTGGCAGACGATGACAAGTTGGTTGTCCATGTCCTCTTGGGAACCTGTTAGTTGGTGGAACATCTGTTACCTGAACATCTCTAGGAGCAGAGTTTTTGTTCAGATTTTTGGTAACGGCTGTTTGGACTGGTTCAAAAGTCTGTTTGGGTTTTCCTTTTGAAGTACTAACCATTTGACTTTCCAGAGTTTTAGCGTTGTACTCTTTTATTTTTTCATCAAAATTTTTGAGATACAGACACTCTTTTTTTTGTGATTCTTTCTCTTACAGATTAAACATTCTTTGATTTTAGAATCACTTAAACTTTTCCTTTGTTGATATCATATGCTTTTAGAAGAAACAGTTTTTAGTAACATGATTCTTCTTTTCACAAAAATCACAAAACAAGTTGTCTTTTGATTTCCCCTTTTCTTTCTTCTTTTCAACAGATGTTTGATCATCTGTTGGAAGATCTTTAAAGGGAATGATTTTGGCCTGTGGTGCCTTTTTACCATCAGGGGTTTTGAAGGTCATTGGTTGGAAATTTTCAAGGACATCACACTCATCTGACCAGGTTGGTTTGAATTGGTATTTTTCAATCTCATCAAATGAGGGTGTACCTTCAAATTTTTCAAGAATGATTTTCTTGCCATTGGTTGGGATGATTTCAACCAACTGTGGTTCCTTTTTGTCAGTGGTTTGTGAACCTTGAGCAGTGGTTTCTTTAAAACCAAAGCCAAAATTTCACATGACTTTTAGACTGTTGGTTGACAATCATCTCAAAACCTTTAGATGATTCCACCCATTTTTGACATTCAACCTGGGTGGACTCAAGCTCCTGTTTACAACTTTGATATTTGGTTATCATAGTTTGAAGCTGGTCTTTGGTTATGCTTGCTTCATGTTTTAAACTGCTGATTTCAGATTCTTTTTCAGTTAATTTTGATTTTAACTCTTTAGTGAGTTTTTCAAACTGAATTTCATCTTCCAAAATTTTCTTTCTAAAGTTTTCATTTACCTCTTTTATCTTTGCAAATGCTATGATACATTTATCTGAGCACAAGTCATTTAAGATTTGAGGTGATACCTTAGCAGCAGCCATCAAGGCACAGTTACACTAGCAATCACAGTCATCAATACCCCATGGGTCTGAGAGATTCACAACCTCCACTTCGGATTCTTCAGCTGAAACAACTTCATCAACAACATCATTAGTCACACTTTCAGACTTAGACACCACTCCCTCAGAATCAGTCTCTTCAACAATTGTTTCTAGTGCCATGAAGCAGAAATTTACTGGTTCATTTTCAGATTTGGCAACTAGAGCAATATTTTCATCTATTAGCTCATCTGGTAGACTGCTCCAATCAACAAAGCCTTGTGTGAAAAAGCTCTGTTGGCTTTGCTGACTGGTCTCTGCAGGAGCAGAGGATGGAGTAGCAGTCATTGGCATTTGTGCCTGAGTAACAGGTGTTTGGACATAATGATACTGAGGAACAGTGGTTTGGACATACTGCACAGGAACAGTGGTTGAGGTATGTGCAAAGTGAGCAGTGTTTTGCACATTTGGTCCAGGGGTATTTTGGGAATACTGATAAGTGTTGGTCTGAGGCCTTTGGTTTGGATAGGTAATCATAGGTGTACCATTTTGACTCCTACATTCCCTAGCAAAGTGACCCATTCTATGACATTTATAACACTTGATCTTTGATTTACCCAATCCCACTTTTGACCCACCATGTAAACCTGGATACCTTCTGTCAGTTTTCTTATAGAAATTATTAGTTCTAATACTGGGCAAGGCCAATTGATGCAAAATGTCCGTTTCTTCTAAGTCCACAAGGTCAATGTATTGAAGGTCATTATACACAAAGGATGTGTTGTCAGATGCCTGGATATCACCACTTGCTGCAAAAGCATAGTTTGGTGATGAGTAAGAATCAGTGTTAAAACCAGTGGTTATATCAATGTAATGATCATAACCCTGATCCTTACTACTTCCAGGTACCTCATCTTGACCCAAAAGTGCTGTATTACCAAACACATAATCATAAGACACTTTTCCAGAATCCTGGAGCTTCTTTTTCTGGTTAAGCTCTCTCTCATAGGTCAAGAGCTTACCATGAAGTTGGGTCAGAGTCAAGTCTTTAAAACCAATTGAGTTTCTCATAACAATTGCAATAGTGTCCCATTTGTCCTGAAGTGATCTAAGAAACCTATGATTCAAAGGTGAATTTGGGTAAGTTAGACCCACCAGTTTTACTTCACTTATTAAACAATTGAACCTCTCAAGTTTGGTGTTAATGACTCTTCCTTCACATGACTCAATGTTTCATATTGTTGATTAAGTATTTCACTGTTGTTTTCAATTACATCCTCAGTCCCACCAAATTGTTCTTTCAAAGCATCCCACAACTCCTTTGCACTGTTACAGTGTAACATCCCAACATAGATATCATTTGGTAGTGCCATGGCTACATTACTGAAAGCCTTAGCATCTAACTCAATTTTTTGAAAATCTTGCTCGGAGTAGTTTTCGACACTTTTAGGTACTTGGACCTTGGGATCTTCGGTACTCGGTACCATTGGAACATGTGGTCTAAAGACAACCGACTTCCAACACCCAGTGTTTTGTGGAGCTAACACATGGCTCATCCGACGTTGCCAGATATTGTATTCAGATCTGACAACCATCGGTGGCTTGTTGCTAGTACCAGTGTTATGTGGATCTTGATTCATAGAAGTCATTCTCTGATTGTTTATAAAACAAAGTGTGTTTAAAACTTTTGAAGTAAATTAAATTGTTACTCTGTTTTCAATCAACAAACAAAGTGATATCAATAATATTGAGCTGATCTGATTATATTAAATTGATTGATTAGATCGAATTTAATTGACCAAGCTCTGATACCAGTTGTTAGGATCTGAGAGTTTGATTTGTTAAAGTAAGATGAAAATGAATGAATACCAATAATGGAAAGTGCAGCGGAATAATAACTATGCAATCTTAACAAAGAGAACAATTGCTTTCAAACGAGTACATTTCATTCGTCATCAAAGATTGAAATTAAGTACAAGTTATTACAAGTTCTCCCCCTCAGCCTGATCACTCAATTGCTTTGTTTGTACAGAGAATGTGTAAGTGATAAATAGAACAGTACAGACACTGTTCTTTTTATAGACAAACTAAACAACTGATGACCTATGACTGACGTCACCTAAGACAGTGACAACTAACTACCTTAACAACATTAAACATCTGTTATTCAAAACTACTGTTACATTAAGTAAACCACTGATAGCTATACAGCTGATAAGGAACATCCGATAATCTTCAATCATCTGCTGGAGCCTAAGTGTTGTTGGCTCCAGCAGACCATTGGTCTTGATCAGCACTTTGTCTTTATTCCTTTGTCAGAACTTTGTTCATCAGAGGTTGTCTTCACATAAGCAGCACTTTGATCAGCAGCACTTTAGTCATCAGCAGTTTATGTCATGAGTCTTTTGGGAGAAGAACTGATTTATTAAGGATCAGCACTTAGAATATTTTGGCTTTTAATCATCTGTTCTTTTCCAGGTCAGCAGACCCAACAACCAGGTTAGGCCTAAAGGACGAGACCTGCACGATTTTACAACATAAAGGACGATTCTCGTCAATTTTGAAGTTAAAGGACATCCACTGAAAAACGTTGTAAACATAAAGAACGATTTCTGTAAGTTTTCCTTGTTAGTTTGATAATAATCTTTTTAGAACCTTTCGAAAATGAAAAAATAATTCTTATGATTATGATTTGTGTAATAATTTTTATAACGGCAGTCACGTATTAACTAAAGTTGAAAAACCACCCTACAATTTGCATATTTTTATTTATTATCTTTCGACTTTCAAATTTTAATACGCTAAAAGAAAAAATTGTCATGTAAAAAAATTTTGATGTGTAGAGTTGGGTATCAGATGGTTGACGATTTGTCTTCCAACTTTTAATCCAACACCCTACCCCCATAGCCCCACTTCTTCGTCTTCCCAATATTGCTCCCTCCTCACCATCACAATCTAAAATGTCCGGAGAGAACCACAACAACTTACCACCACAACCCTACCATCACCTCACCTCAATCTTGACCGTCGAGCCTACCTAAAATGTCCGGCCAAGCACCAGCCAGCCGAACCGAGCATCATCACAACATCCTCATCGCCAACAATCGATGGTTTTCAAGTTAGCATGTGTAAAGTACCCTTGGAAAGACAAAGACGCGTACTCTCCCGCGGTCCTCAACTCAAGGTGGAGACGGCGAACAGTAGAGTTGGTCGGCGACGCATGTTAGAGGTTGTCTGATGAGGAATCGGAACACCACAAACCCTACGATCCCACCTATAGCTATCCCACAGATTGAATGACCACCCTCGTTGAAACATAACGACGCTAACGTGGTGCAGGGCCGGCCCAATAATAATGTGAGGTAAGGCTTGGGCCTAGGGCCTCCACAAAATTAGGGCCCCAATTTTGTTATAAAATTCATATATACTAATGTGACACCCGGCAAACTCCGGTAACTAACTTTTTTAAAACTTAGTAACTCTACCTTAGCGAGTCGCGCATACATTACACATGACAAGGTCAGTCGAGTCGAGTCGTGCATCATTGGGGTTTAAACACACGCAAGTCTCGAGTCCCGGGAAATGGTGAACGAGTGTGAACGTGTTTGTTTTCATGTATTATGTGTTTATAATCATTATGTGACTTATCGGTATGTGTATACGTGTTTACATACGTTAAAACGATGATTACACGCAATTGCATGACATTATAGGTGATTACGCGTAATTGCATGATATTAGGGGGTGATTAGCCCTAATTGCATGCTGATAGGAGGTGATTAGCCCTAATTGCATGCTGATAGGAGGTGATTAGCCCTAATTGCATGCTGATAGGGGTGATTAGCCCCAATCGCATGAAATATCAGGTGATTAGCCCCAATCGCATGAAATATCAGGTGATTAGCATCCCAATCGCATGCTAAGGTAGGCGATTAGCCTCACAATCGCCTGTTGACCATCCCCAATCACATGTTGACTTTTCCTAATTGCATGCTAAGTTCATAATCGAGTGTACTGCTGTTATAAGTGTATTTTGACATTCCGAAACCCGATTTGACACCTAGGAACATGATAGGAACCCCGTGACATGCCTAGTAACATAGTAACACATGTATGGACTTGTTTGTGCGTTATTTGACCTATGTGTTAGACTCATTGAACTTTAACACATGTTAAGTACTAAGTTGCATGATTTGTGTATGTTTGAGTATGAGATGAACACGTGGAATGTCGGGTCACCAATGGGATGTCGAGTCTTGTCTTACGTAGTCTGGTTGTCGGTCAAACACGCTTTTCGGACACATAATGGTCATGGACTGGACTTAGGGACTAATGAACCCGACGGGTTATTAGTCTAACTTGACACATATCTTATGATAGGTCACCAATAGTTGGGGCTATCATATCTTACAAACGGTTTACTCATATCACATAGACGGTTTACTCATAAACGGAATACGCAACCTAAGGTGAGTTCACGGCCCCACATTCTACGGTTTTTGCTTTCGGGGGAGAAACATGCTTAAAACTCTTTTATGACTTATGGATCGGTTTCATCTTAAACTCTTTTGTGACTTATGACTCTTTTTTCACATTATACTATGGCTTACTTATTGTACTATATGGTTCATCAAAAAGTCCCTTAGAAACCACTAACATGGGAATATGGCGGGGAAATATGGATAGCGCTATTGAGAACCGACAAACCCCACTCGACGGTTGGACCGGGCGGGTGCATATTGTCTCTAATAAAACAAGGTCTACCGGTGATGACGGTAGCCCATAGGAAACTAAGGGTCACTACACGGCTTAGTCAGCAATGGTTTCACCCGTATGAGTATCTTATTCTGCGCCTAGCTAGCGTTCTCACAAGCATAGTAGTAACTGTGATGGTAACGGTTTTCGAAGGATCACTTTAAACGTTTAAATAAAACCTGTGAACTCACCAGCATTATTTGTTGACTCTTTTAGCATGTTTTCTCAGGTCGCTAAGGTAGCAGCTGTCAGATAGGCGCACGGAGTCGCACTGGAGTCGTCTCGCGTCTAGGGTCTCATTTGCATGTTTTGGAATTGTTAACTCTTGAACTTATGTTTTATTTCCGCATGACTTTTGTAAACTTTAAATGCTTCCGCACTGTTGAATGTTGGTTTTAATCTTATGCATGGTTTTTGTTTACGTATGTTTTACATTTAGACGTCGTTTATTGTGACCGTTGACTTGGATCCTGGTGTGTCACACGCCTCGCGGTAGAACTCCGCACGTGGGAATTTGAGGGTGTGACAGATTGGTATCAGAGCCAGGTTATAGTGAACTAGGACTGCATGTAGAGTCTAGACTATAGCCGAGTCTCACACACTAGACGGTCACATACATTTGAGTCGTGTCTTTTGGTAAACATACTAACCTTGTCGGGGTGTCGGTAACCTTACCACACAGTGTCACATTACCTATCTCATTCTTGGCTATTCCTAGCTTCACTTTATCTTCTTCTTCGGGTTACAGTCAAGAGAACTTGTTTGTTGATCTTTTGGGTTAGTTATATCTTTCTAAGATGTGGGTACCGGGTGACTTGAGGTTCGAGCTCGGGGCACGCCTTGAGGACCATGTAGAGCAATTTATCATTTCGGGTGCACACGAAATCATAAGTTGAAATGCATGGAAGACTTGGTGGATCTCGTGTTGGGATTTATGGCCACATTTGAACCCGATCTTAGACTTTTCATATTCTCTTGGTTTAGCTTTGGTTTTGGGTCTGAGTGTTTGTTTCTTGTTCTTCTCAGAAGATGTCAGGACGCACTGGTGGACGCACTGGGGGATGACGTGGAGGCCGCACTGGTGGAGGTAGAGGTGGTGGTAACATCACCTTGACGTACGATGAGCTCAATGAGATGATGCAGCAACAGTTGGGCGTTGCACTAGCTGCTTTTCAGGCTGCCCAACAGACTTTCATGGGCGCTACTGCTCCTCCGGTTCAGGCAGGTGTTGCCTACAAGCGGTTTAAGGATTGTCAGCCTCTCAGCTTCCAGGGTACGGAGGGAGCTGTGGAGTTGCTTCGATGGTTGGAGAAGACTGAGTCGGTGTTTGCCCTATGTGAGACTCCAGCAGTGGATTGGGTGAAGTTTGCTTCAGGGAATTTTGTAGGACCCGCCCTGACGTGGTGGAACTGCGTCACACAGACACTTGGTCTCAGGGAGGCCAACGCCATGCCTTGGGCGGATTTTGTGCGTAGGTTGAAGGATGAGTACTGCCCGCGAGAGGAGATTAAGAGGTTGGAACAGGAATACGGGAATCTTAAGATGGTGGGTTCTGAGGTTGAGGAGTACACGATCAGGCACAACGAGCTAGCAGTGATGTGTCCAGGTTTGTCGACGCCAGAGTACAGGAGGATAGAGCAGTATCTTGCGGGTTTGGTGCCAGAGATTGCTGGGTTGGTGTCTGCTAGGGATCCTACTACCATGTCAGAGGCTGTGCGGTCGGCTACTAAGATGACCAACTTGAAGATTTCTGAGGGTGTCTTGCCTCCTAGAGGCTCTTCTGTGAAGGCGCCAGCGGAGAACAAGAGGAAGTGGGAAAGTGTGGAGAAGAGTTCAGCGGTGGTTCAGCGAAAGCCGGCGGCGAAGAAGGCTGAAGCTTCAGGGTCAGCGTCGGATCAGAAACAAGGGGGCTATGCTGGGAAGGGCCCTAAGTGTGGGCGTTGTGGTTTTCATCACTATGGTACTTGTGAGAGTTTTCGTTGTGAGCGTTGTCAGCGGACGGGGCATCTTGCGAAGGATTGTAGGGTCAACCTTTCGGCCAAGGCGACTCAGACTGCTGCTACTACTACCCCTGCTCCACAGGGGAACCAGGGTTGCTTTCATTGTGGAGAAGCGGGGCACTTCAAGCGAAGCTGTCCAAAGTTGAATCAAGGGGGCACAGGGAACGCAGGGAAGGATGGAGACAATGAAGGCGGTGGCCGGATTACTCGTGCTCATGCTTATGTGATCGGTGCTAGGGAGAACCAGGTGGACCCAGACACTGTTACCCGTACGTATTCTTTCTTATCTCTTGTTACGCTTTGGTTTTACTTTTATCCGCATTGTTGTGCGTTCGTGTCTTCGGGTGTTTTCCTTGTGGTTTGGTCTCTGTTTCTCATTCTATGGGGTCGATGAGGGTCCTTTGGGGGATGCTACTTGGACGGTACCAGTGGGTTAGTTATACCGATCATAGTAGTCTCCAGTAGGCCTTCGATCGGGGGTCTCTTGTCTCATATTCACGTTTTGGGGAAGTGGTTTCCCGGTTGTTACTGTCGTGTTTTGATTCATGACCTTCACTCGTTGTATTTTGGGGAAACGTTACTTGGGCACACACAGAGGTCGACACTCATCACTGTTGAGGCCGAAAGAATCTCGAGGCGAGAATCCTTTCAACAGGGGGATGATGTGACGACCCGGAAAATTTTTCTTCTTATTTGTTTTCTCTCTTCGACTTCGGGAAACTTTCGGGACGAAAATTCTTTCAACAGGGGGATGATGTGACACCCGGCAAACTCCGGTAACTAACTTTTTTAAAACTTAGTAACTCTACCTTAGCGAGTCGCGCATACATTACACATGACAAGGTCAGTCGAGTCGAGTCGTGCATCATTGGGGTTTTAACACACGCAAGTCTCGAGTCCCGGGAATTGGTGAACGAGTGTGAACGTGTTTGTTTTCATGTATTATGTGTTTATAATCATTATGTGACTTATCGGTATGTGTATACGTGTTTACATACGTTAAAACAATGATTACACGCAATTGCATGACATTATAGGTGATTACGCGTAATTGCATGATATTAGGGGGTGATTAGCCCTAATTGCATGCTGATAGGAGGTGATTAGCCCTAATTGCATGCTAATAGGAGGTGATTAGCCCTAATTGCATGCTGATAGGGGTGATTAGCCACAATCGCATGAAATATCAGGTGATTAGCCCCAATCGCATGAAATATCAGGTGATTAGCCCCAATCGCATGAAATATCAGGTGATTAGCCCCAATCGCATGAAATATCAGGCGATTAGCCCCACTCGCATGAAATATCAGGTGATTAGCCCCAATCGCATGAAATATCAGGTGATTAGCATCCCAATCGCATGCTAAGGTAGGCGATTAGCCTCACAATCGCCTGTTGACCATCCCCAATCACATGTTGACTTTTCCTAATTGCATGCTAAGTTCCTAATCGCGTGTACTGCTGTTATAAGTGTATTTTGACATTCCGAAACCCGATTTGACACCTAGGAACATGATAGGAACCCCGTGACATGCCTAGTAACATAGTAACACATGTGTTGACTTGTTTGTGCGTTATTTGACCTATGTGTTAGACTCGTTGAACTTTAACACATGTTAAGTACTAAGTTGCATGATTTGTGTATGTTTGAGTATGAGATGAACACGTGGAATGTCGGGTCACCAATGGGATGTCGAGTCTTCTCTTACGTAGTCTGGTTGTCGGTCAAACACGCTTTTCGGACACATAATGGTCATGGACTGGACTTAGGGACTAATGAACCCGACGGGTTATTAGTCTAACTTGACACATATCTTATGATAGGTCACCAATAGTTGGGGCTATCATATCTTACAAACGGTTTACTCATATCACATAGACGGTTTACTCATAAACGGAATACGCAACCTAAGGTGAGTTCACGGCCCCACATTCTACGGTTTTTGCTTTCGGGGGAGAAACATGCTTAAAACTCTCTTATGACTTATGGATCGGTTTCATCTTAAACTCTTTTGTGACTTATGACTCTTTTTTCACATTATACTATGGCTTAGTTATTGTACTATACGGTTCATCAAAAAGTCCCTTAGAAACCACTAACATGGGAATATGGCGGGGAAATATGGATAGCGTTAATGGGAACTGACAAACCCCACTCCACGGTTGGACCGGGCGGGTGCATATTGTCTCTAATAAAACAAGGTCTACCGGTGATGACGGTAGCCCATAGGAAACTAAGGGTCACTACACGGCTTAGTCAGCAATGGTTTCACCCGTATGAGTATCTTATTCTGCGCCTAGCTAGCGTTCTCACAAGCATAGTAGTAACTGTGATGTTAACGGTTTTCGAAGGATCACTTTAAACGTTTAAATAAAACCTGTGAACTCACCAACATTATATGTTGACTCTTTTAGCATGTTTTCTCAGGTCGCTAAGGTAGCAGCTGTCAGATAGGCGCACGGAGTCGCACTGGAGTCGTCTCGCGTCTAGGGTCTCATTTGCATGTTTTGGAATTGTTAACTCTTGAACTTATGTTTTATTTCTGCATGACTTTTGTAAACTTTAAATGCTTCCGCACTGTTGAATGTTGGTTTTAATCTTATGCATGGTTTTTGTTTACGTATGTTTTACATTTAGACGTCGTTTATTGTGACCGTTGACTTGGATCCTGGTGTGTCACACGCCTCGCGGTAGAACTCCGCACGTGGGAATTTGAGGGTGTGACAACTAAAGCTAAGTGACAATATTTATTATGTAAATCAGATATTGTATATAGTAATGGTCTTAAAGTAGGAGTAATTGTTTTACCTGTTTCCATAAATACATCGGTTCGATTCCTAGCATTTTCATTTTGTTTTTTATTGTGTATATACTAAAAACTAATATGCTTAGATTTGATACTTTTTAGACTCAATTATCAAATCTTCTAAATTTTACAATATTGCCAAAAGGTTCATAATTCTATTACATTATTTTTGTTTTTGCTAATTTAAAAATTTGGTGTTTTTCCTATGTGCATATGAAATTTTTCTATATACTTGTTAACTTAATCGATGATGTCGATTCTTATGTTAGACTTCATAATGCACAAGCATGTGTTTATTAGTGATTTACTAAATGGTTATGGTAATTTATTGAGCGAATACACTAAGTTAAGATGGTCCCAAGCCCGAATAAAAGGGCCTCATATTTTTACTTCGCTTTGGGCCTCCAAAATGGTTGAGCCGGCTTTGACGTGGCGAAGAGGCGGTGCGAGTGGGTGGTGCAACAGTGAAGAAGAAATATGGTGGTTACAGGCTAGTATAGGCGTTCTAGCTTGTAGGTTAGTATGGTGTTGTTTGACGGTGGAGTTGCGGCTTACAGTTGAAGACGGTGGAGGTCGTAGCGTGTGGTTGTCGGTGGTGTTTGTTTGAGACAGGCGGCTCGTTTTAGCATTGAAGCAGCAGCTCGTTTTAGCAAATGATGGTGGCTCATTTTAGCAGATAATGGCTATTCAAAGCCATGCGCTATTAATAGTAGTTGCATATTAATAGTAGTTAATTAATAACTTAGTGACATAATCCAATTACAATTTTTTATTATATTTCTAGAAATATTAAAGTTGTAAATGAATAATACATACGTGAAACTTATATTTTTATACAAATGGGCAATATGAAGTATATATATAACATCAAATGTCACTCTAGATTCAAGAAAAGCCATCAATATGTCTTTCACCTTACAAGCTATCAATATATCTTTCACCTTGCAAGTGCTAATCTTCTCTTCACTTCCCTTTTTTCTTGGCTTACTTGTTTTAAAATCATATGTTTTTTCTTCAAAGTCCCACAAAAATCTACCACCATCTCCACCAAAGCTACCATTGATTGGAAACCTTCACCAAATAGGTTCAAGCCCGCACCGTGCCCTTCATGTCATGGCTAAGACCTATGGTCCACTCATGCTTATTCGTCTTGGCTCAGTGCCGGTACTTGTAGCCTCCTCTGCTGATGCAGCTCAAGAGATCATGAAAACCTGTGATTTAATATTTGCAAATAGAGCCAAGTTAAAGATTGCTCATATAATTTTTTATGACTGCCAAGACGTAGCTTTTTCACAATATGGAGAGCGTTGAAGGCACTTAAAGAGCATTGTAGTGCTTAATCTTTTAAGCAACAAAAGGGTCCAGTCATATCGACATGTAAGAGAGGAGGAGATGGCTTTTACGATAGAAAAGATTCATAAAGCCGAAAAATCGCTTGTTAATTTTAGTGAGTTAGTTATTTCACTTACGAATAATGTAATATGTAGGGTGGCTTTGGGAAAGAGGTATGATGGGAGGGACTTTAAGAACTTGTTACAAAGGACTATAGAGTTGTTGGGATGTTTTAGTGTTGGGAGTTATATTCCGTGGCTAAGTTGGGTTGATCGATTGAGTGGACTAGAAGAAAAAGCTTGTGCAATTGCTAAAGAATTTGATGAGTTTCTGGAGCTTGTTATCGATGAACATTTAAACAAAAAAAGAGCTAGTGGTGAATGCCAAGATATTGTGGATGTTTTAGTAGAGATTCAAAGAGATGACAAGAGTGGCTTTCGTCTTGAGAAAGATATGATAAAGGCTATCATCTTGGTAACAAGTCTTTCTTTTAGAATTCCAAATCTTTATTTATATGTGTGTGTGTTTACAGGCTATGTTTGCATGAATTCATGATCATATAACCCCATCATTTTTACTAAGACTAATGGGTATGGGGACCGTACCCAGTCTGTTTTGGTCTGTCCTAGACGGGCAACACCGCCTCCTTAGGGATGTTCTCGTCCTGGTCGTCCTCTGCGGGATGTTGGAGACGGGCCAAAGTGGGGGTTTTTTATTATTTTTTAACTTAAAGAAGGTTTCATTATTTTATTATTTTATTATAATATCAATAATAAAAAAGGGTGGGTTGTCTTCATATCCTTGGTGTATCCCAAAAAGGAGAACAACTCCCCTCGCTCATGTGGCATCTTACGTGGCAAGAGATCGAAAGTGGCGGGAATAGAGACGACAAAGTGCTGGGCTTTTGATGAGATCGACTTTTCATGACTGTATTCAATAAAGGGGGAGGGGGGCTGCTATAATCTTTCCAGTTTAGTTAGTACGGTGGTATTGTAATGGGGGCGGGTTTGGTTTTCGGATAACTTCTCGCTATGCCGCTAATCAGTTTAGTCTGTCTGTTTGGCGGTACTTGTATGTAGGTTTGATTCTGTTGGGTGAATGAATAAGAAGTCTGTGTTTTGCTTATCAAAAAAAAAAAAAAAGAAGGACACACCATTTAGGTTGTCCCCATACCCAATAGCCTAATTAGTTTCCTTCAACTATTTTCAAAAAAATATGGTTAAAATTACCATCAAACCTTTTATGGGAAATTGCATAATATCATATCTAAAAAAATGAAAAATGAAAAATAATATCCAAGATATCTGTTAAATAATTAACATATCATATTTAATAATCAATTTTAATATATATATATATATATATATATATATATTGATATTTAAAATGACCATTGTGCCTTTTTTTTTTCTTTACATTCCAAATTCTTTTATCCTAATTCAAGTTTTAAGAAGTATAAGTGTTATGAATTTATTGACGGGTATATTGTATGTATTAGAATTATGATAATATACTATATGTTCAGTGTATGTGTGTAATTATTGATTCCTGATTGATATCATGTAGGACATATTTGCTGCTGGAACCGATACTACATTTACAAACCTAGAGTGGACACTCGGTGAGCTATTAAGAAACCCACAAGCAATGAAACAGCTGCAACAAGAGGCCCAAGCAATAGGTCTGGGAAAATCAATGATTGTTGAAGATGATTTAGACAAAATGCCTTACCTAAAAGCCGTCCTCAAAGAAACCTTACGACTACACCCTCCAGGTCCATTGCTTGTTCCTCGTGAATCGACACAAGATGTAAAACTACTCGGCTATGACATCCCATCAGGCACACAAGTATTCATCAATGCATGGGCTATATCTAGAGATCCATCAAAGTGGGAAGCACCCGAGGAGTTTAGACCAGAGAGGTTCTTGAACAACCCTGTCGATTATAAAGGGTTTCATTTTGAGTTTATACCATTTGGTGCCGGACGACGAGGGTGTCCAGGTATTCAATTTGCAATGATTATTAACGAGCTTGTTTTGGCCAATTTTGTATAAAAGTTTGATTTGGCATTGGTTGAAGAAGAGGGTTTGGACATGAGTGAGACCAATGGCATTAGTGTTCATATGAAGTGTCCAATAAAAGTTTCAGCAACTCCTCGCTTTTAAGTGGTAATTTTTGTTTCGTATTTATGTATTACGTCATAAATGTAATAAACTTATGTGTTTCGATTCGTGTATCTTAAAAGTTCGTATTTCCTAATAAGAGATAAATAATGATGGACCAGTCTAGGACTATGAAACGTGTCACATAGGAAAGGAGTGAAAATCATGCACACTTTTTGTAATAGGATTTCGAACTTTAAGAACATTTGTGAATCTTGCACACGGGAGCTCAGTTGATGATTTTTTTTAAAACATTGTTTTGTAATTTTATAGCCCATGTGCATCAACATTTGTAACAATATGTTATAGCACACGTAAGTATTTGTGTAAGTTTATTCATCAACCAGACCTTTTTTTTGGGAGGAGGGAAGCCGCACCCGTGACTGAGGGTCGATTTTCTAAAGGGTCAACATATATATATATATATATATATATATATATATATATATATATATATATATATATATATATATATGGTAAGGTTCTATAGAAAACCTCAAATATTTGAGCAAACTCACTAAACTCAACCAATGATCAATGGTTGTGGTTAATGGTCCCACCATTTGACTAAAATACTCTCCATTAATTGATATTATATTAGGTAAAGGGTATATTTGTCCATTAATCCACCTTCTCTCTCCACCTTTTTTACCTTCTCTCTCCATCATTTCACCTTCTCTCTCCACCTTTTTGCATTCTCCCTCCACCTTTCATTTCACCAACACTCTCTCTCCACCTCCTTTCTCCTACTTTTCTCTCTACAATTTCTTTCACATATTAATTTGAAGATCCAGATTTATTAATAACGTATGCCACACGAGCCCTTTAACACATGTTACTTGGTCTCTTCAAACAAACTCATTTCACAGTCATCACTAACACGTGTAATTGGTTCAAATAATTATCATGTTAATTTTGGACTAGTATAACGACATAAAAGAACACATGTATATAAAAATTTATTGCAATCGACATTGAGTGTAACAAATTAATTTCATATAAATCTAAACAATTAAAAAGATGATTCAAAACTATCATAAACTAACAAAAACACATGAAACTTAAAATTATGCTTCATTCTTTAATAGTCGTCTTCGGCGTTATGCTTCATTCCTTATTAGGCATCTTCAGCTTCATGTTTCAATCCTTAGCACTCCATCTCTAGTCGATCCTTGTGCGGATTAGCCGGCTTGAACTTCGGTGGTTTTTCATAGAACCTCCTACATTAATTATTTTTAACATGTGTTAGCATCACTAGAAAATGTTAACTGGGTCAATTTAGGTGTTAATTGGACATATACTAACATGTGTTAGCATCACTAACACATGTTAATTGAACCCTGGCACATGTTAGTTGGGCATGTACTAACTTATGTTAGCATCACTATAACATGTTAATTGAACTCTAACACATGTCAATTGGGATGAATTCATTAGTAGGCACCAATACAAACATGTTTTAGCATCACTAACATGTGTTAATTGAACCCTAACACATCAGTAAGCACCAATACAAAAAAAATCAAAACCTTCACACAGAATAAACATACATATAAGAAATAAGAGGTAAAATTATTAGAGAAAAATCAAAAGATATACGAAGAAAAAAAAAGCACATTTGCTATTTAACACATGTTAATTGAACCCTAACACATGTTAATTGGGAAAGATTCAGCTCCTAGTTCAAAACATAACAACTTAAAAAAACATAACAACAAATATTAAATGTTATAAAACCTAACATATTATAAAATCTACATTAAGAATAATAATAAATAAAAAGTGAACAAAGTAATCAAAGTAAGTAAAAATAGAAAAAAAAAACACACGGACAATATTAAATGTTGAATACTAAATCCAAAATAAACTAATAGAAAATTAGATAAAAGGTTATGTGGAAAAAAGTTAATTAAACTATTAGAAACAAATTAAAAGATATACCAAGAAAATAAAACCCATTTGTTATTTAACACATGTTAATTAAACCCTAACACATGTTAATTGTCATACATTCAGCTCCAAATTCAGAACTAACAGACCTTAAACAAAAAAATATGCAATAAAAAGACATTTACCCAATTCAAAAAATATGATATTTTTAACATCCAATCTAACTTAAACAAAAAACTAATAATAAAAAAATCAATAAGGTTGACATAAGTTTTTTTTTTTCATTTAAGCATTTGATCAAATACTTGGTGTGCAAACAAACTATCCCCAAAACTGTTTTTATATTATAAAATCATTATCCCCATTAACAACTTTATGATTCAACCCATAAAAAAAATAACTATTAATATATGGAAAATGTAATAAAGGGTGTAAAATGGTGTGAAATTGAACCTTTTGACTTTTATTATTCATACCCCAACATTATCTTCAACCATTTTTTAATAACCATTCATTTTCCCATTTTTTTATTAAGCATTTTTTTATTCAAATAAGCCCACTAAATAAAGAGATGGGTTTAATATCTAATTGAAATGTGGAGTTAGGAAAGCTACCTGTTTGAAGAGCAATTTGCACAAACAATGGGCCAAGATCTTCGACCCAGATCTTCGACATTCATCTTCCTGGAAAAAAAAATCAAGATCTTCGACACAGATCTTCGACCAAAAACATTCATCTTCCTGTAAAAAAACCCAGATCTTCCACACAAACGGAGCTAATTATAAAACCCAAATCTTTGACACAGATGAACATCTCTTTCTTCGACACAGATGAACAACCAACGAATGAAGATGCTAAAACCAAACCCAGATGACCAACAAAAAACGTACGATTGTTTTTGTGAACAGGGATGGATATGCAGGGGGTGCTGGTGCTTCGATCAGCTTCCTCTTTATTATAGCTGAACTCAAATCAGAACAAAAAATGGTGGATCTGGTTTTATTATTTTAGAGATTTACAAAGAAAGGGGATGAGAAAGAGGGAGATTAAAAGAAATGAGATTTGAAAAAATGAGAGAGATAGAGGGAATAGATATATGTCAGGAGAGAGAGTGATAAGAAAATGACTAAAATAACCTTTCTTGAATAAAATATGATTTTGTGTTTTTGATGATGTGGATTAATCTAGGCCACATGATGAGTTTTTTGGGGTTTTCTCCCAATACTTTCCTTATATATATATATATATATATATATATATATATATGGAAAAATTACATAAATCGTCCTTTATGTTTACATCGTTTTTCAGTGGTTGTCCTTTAACTTCAAAGTTGATGGAAATCGTCCTTTATGTTGTAAGATATTGCATGTCTCGTCCTTTTGGCCTGGTTAGTTTTTTTGGTTAAGTTTGGTCATGTGGACCCACATAAGGGCAAAATGACAGTTATGCCCTCATCTCTATCATCTTTATCACCACCATCACTTACATTCTTCAATAATCACCACCACCCCCACCACATCCACCACTATCCTATACCTCCACCACCTCTGCCATAAACCTGCCACCAAAACCTGCCATCAACAACCCTTCACCACCACCACCACTTGGCAAAGTGCCATTAACAACCACCTGCCACTACGAAACCCCACAAATCCGGCAACCACCACGAAATCTCACCAAATCTGACTTCCCCACCATAATTAAAAAAAAACCCTAACTTTTAATTCTTTAACACACCCTAACCCCACCCCTACCATTTTAACACAATTTTCTTCTTTCTTATAAAATCTCCAAAACAACAGCATGAAATCCCACAAATATGACATCCAAACAACAACATAATGAGCAAAAAATTGCAAATCAAAGCCTTACCGAGGGAAAACAGATTGCAACAAATTGCAAAACAAAGCCACCAACTCCGGCCACCTACCACCACCACCAACACTACCGTCCAGAACCATCGCCATCACCTACACGTTCCACCACCAGCCACCCTGCCCGATTACCAAGGCATCCAATGCTTCTTCAACATGTTCATCTTCCAAATCCAAAAAAGTAAGAATATGCTTTGGAATTTTAGGTGGTTATATTTGCTTTCAATAAATAGCATGGTGGTGGTTGGCTATAGTGGTGGCAGGTGGTGGTGAGAAAGGGGGGTGGTTTTAGCGCGGTGAAGTGCACAGAGATTTGTGTGTGAGTGAGAGAGATGGGTTTATAAAAGAGGAGATGAAATCTGAGGGTAAATTGTCATTTATGCCCTCACATGCCTTGCACATGACCAAACTTAACCAAAAAAACTAACCAGGTTAGGCAAACACATGCAAGATTTTACAACATAAACGACGATTTCCATCAACTTTGAAGTTAAAGGACAACCACTGAAAAACGATGTAAACATAAAGGACGATTTCTGTAATTTTTCCTATATATATGTATATATATATATATATATTATTTAAGAACTCCTTTGAGTTGTGAGAACCATAGAAACTCACTTTATTAACCACACACTTATTTTAATAAAAAATGAATATGTGGTCCAAAATTAAACAACAATAAAATATTGAATAAAATATTAATATACTTACATGGGGTAAAAATTCTTTACATCAGTGTAATTCGGCGTAAATTCATGTATTTTTTTTTACAACGAGGTTTATGTGTTTTTGCAGCAATGTGCAAATTTTTTTTTTCGCATTTTATGTCGAGTTCTCGCAACTCATTGAGTTCTCAACAGATCCCAACCCTATATATATACACACACACACACACACACACACTAGTAGGAAACCCACGCGGTGCGGCGGCGGTGACAAATTAAAACGCGGTAATCGTTTTCGTTAGCAAATCAATCCGCTCGTAATATATTGTATCAGTGTAGTCTATCTATGCCATAAACCTTACACTTGATATATGGCAGTGAAACAATATTTAAGTGGGATGTAATGGTTATGCTATGGTTAGGGGGTCGCGAATGTGATACTTACTCTGGAGTATCCCTTCCCCCTTCATAACTGTAATGGTTAATTGATCACAATTAAAAGTGTCAAACTCAAACCTTAGGATAAATAACATATACAAATTTCTAAGGCTGAAAGGTGCAAGAATAGCACCCGGCGCCACCTCAGCAAACAGGGGATCAATGCCCCCCCCCATTTCCCCGACGCCATTAGGTGGTGCCATTAATAGTCCGTGGTTGCATGGCGAGGAGAAACTGCTGGTCCACGGTAGGGTGGTGGACGGACGGTGGTTGTGAGGGTAACGGATGGTGGTGATGATGGTTACGAAGGTGGTGGTGGTGATGGTTGAGGTGGTGTGGTGGGGTGATGGTTGAGGTGGGGGTGGTGGGGGTGGTGGTGATGATAGGGTTTAGGGTGAAGAAAGACTGAAAGAGGATGATGATGGTGATATAAATGTTTTTTTTAAATAAAAAAGTTAAATATATAAAAAATAAAATAAAAAAGCTAAACACATTTTTTAATTTATTGCATTTTTTAAGGGTGTGTAATTTTTTTAATATATTTTTTTTTAAATTTTTTATGTATTTTTGTTAAATTTAAATAAAAAAAGATATGATTGGTTAAATTGAGGGTGTTTTTTTCTATTTTAGGGTAATTATTGAGGTGATTTATTTTAGTACCTTTTGGCTTGAAGCATACGTGGTGCTAAGGTGCCAACATTCTGCACCATCCAGCCTAAGGGATGTTAAACATGTAAATGTAAACATTTCACATGATATCTCCGGTGAGACGTGTCGGTTTTGTATTGGTCCTCATGAGAAACCTCATCGGAGACGTCTCGTATACCATGAGAGGGCTCCAAAGAAACGAGAAGAGGGCATTTTCATAAAAAAGGATGGTCAATAAGTATTTTCGTGATTTTCCCGTAACTAAAACACTACACATTCTTCAACGTTACTGTAATATTGACTTTTTTTTTTATCTTTACCCACTGTTGAGGGCATTATCACTTTTTAATCTTAAAGATTCGTTTACTAATTAAAATGGCATGCTATTTGAATATGACCAACTCGTGGTTTTTGGTGCATGGAGATTATTTTTTATTTTATTTTATTCTAAATTTTAGCATGGAATGACGTATGATTTTATTTTATTTTATTTTTAGGTGCATGAAGATTATCTTTTTATATTGTCAATCATAAGTGCATTTGCATAAAACAATGATAATTCAATTGCGTATGCATTGTTTTTATTGGCAATAAACCGTGTTTATGGAGAAGATATATCTCATATTCAACAAAAAGTTTGAATAGATAAAAATGTAGTCTAAGATGAAGTGAGTACTTTTTTCACACCTGGTAAGTATATGTATGAAAAGGTTAATTCCTTAATTTCATTTTATGATTATTCTTATTTTATTGTATAGTCATTATTTCATGTATAACGTTCATAGAGAAACTCAATAATATTTTTGTTTTATTAACAATTATAAAAATCATAACATTATTAACTAAAAAAAGACGTAAAATTTACATTCATCAAAGAAAACTAAAATTCATAATCAAGAGAATCTATAATATAATAACTTATAATAAAAGAATTGAACTTTGATGATGTGGCATTCAATGGAGGCCTAAACCCCTACTTGAATGTGCCACGTGACATCATATAAGATTTTTTAATTTTTGAGTTTTTTTAATAAATCTATATATATTATAATTATTTTAGGAAAAGATAAGAATTTAAAAACAAAATTAAATTTTCTCTCTAATGTTTCCTCCGATAACTTTTAAACGTTAATATCTTTTATATACGAGATTTTTTAAAGAAAAAAATTACACCAAATTAACGAGCGTTTTATTATCTTTCCAACGAGTACCATAGTGCTATATAAAAAACGGAGAAAAAAAACTATTTTTGTGGGGTTTTGTTTTCAAATATATTTTACTCTACTAATAAATCACAAACGATAAACATAACTTCATAGGCAGAGATTCCTTTTTTTTATATTTGAATATGATAACTTATGGCAGAAATTTGTTTAAAATAAATAATAATAATAATATTATTCATTAATCATGTATTGGCAAATCATTAATTATGTTGTCATATTAGATATTTTATTATGTTATATTAGATACTAGCCGATTACCCCGGGAAGGTCCCGGGGTTGAAAAATTTAATATGATTTAATAAAAAATGATAAAAAAAAAAGAAAACTCAAATCACGAAAAGAAAAAGTTAAAAAATAAAAAGCATAAACCATATTAAACATAATAACGTATTAAAAGGATAACCTTCAACATATAATCATCTTCACGTAAATTAAAATATGTTACAATTTGATTAATGAATAACCTGAACACTTTGTGTTTTTTTCTGTATGAATATAACCCCACAAAAAATAGTCGTTTTTTTTCGTTTTTATATAGCACTATGGTACTCGTTGGAAAGATAATAAAACGCTCGTTAATTTGGTGTAATTTTTTTATTTAAAAAATCTCGAATATAAAAGATATTTATGTTTAAAAATTATGGGAGGAAGATAAGAGAGAAAAATTTAAATTTGTTTTTAAATTCTTTTTTCCTAAAATAACTCAATTTAATTTTAGTAATTGAGAATTAAGAGATAGAGAGATAAATTTAGAAAAATACTCAAAAACACCAAAAAACACTCAATTATTAAGCCACGTGGCACTCTCAATGGGCATATATGCTTTCTTTTATATATATATATAGATTTCAACCCCGAGACACTCCCGGGATAAAAGCTAGTGATATATAAAACCAAATGATGTTTTGCTTATGGAAAAAATTGGTAAAAACACAAAACTTGACAGAAATACGATATTAAATAATAAGATCCTTTAATATAATAACAATAACAATGTTTTTAATATACCTAATTTTTACTCTCATACTTTGTTGATATCTGGTTTATTACTTTCTTTTTAAAACAAAACAATAAAAGGTAACTAATAATATAAGTTATAGTATAATTTGTCAAGATAATTGTTTTTTTCTCCTTTACGTAAACAAATAAATAGTAAAAGTTTATATATAAAATCAAAATGAATTGAGTTATATTATGAAAGGAACGGATGAATTTACACCACTACAAAACCATTGAGAAAAACCATGTTCTCATCAAAACCACAGACCACATGTATATACTTATGACTTTTTACTTCTAAAACATTGACAACCACTTAGAGAGAGGAGACAAGAGAGAGAGAGGGGGGTGCGCATCCTGCCATCCAGCCTGCGGCGACCTCCAACGGCTGGAGATTCATGGGGTTAGTGTCAAAAGATCACCGACTGATACCCACACAATGGCTCACGGACAAAAACTATGCGGCCTTTTTCACATCACCGAAGCCGACTTCCGAGCAGCCTTGGTCGCGAGTTGCTTTCCTGAAGACTTTGATACAGTGGATTAACTCGTCGTTTGGTTATTACACGACATTTGGGAGTAATGGAGCAATGAGATGAGCATGTGAGGCTAAATAAATGTTTTGTGCAACTCTTATTATAGTTGGGTAGAGAAATTGTGAATTTAAAGCCCATTTATAGGGAAATGGTTTTGATGAGCGGGAAACTTTGAAAATTTTGAAGGTTTTAGGGGAAGATGCAACTAATGAGGTGAGGCGTTGGATTGGATTTTAATCGGAAGGCTGGTAAAAGTTGCAACTCCACGGATTTGAATCCGGGTTGTGTTTTGCTGAGCAATCAGAGAACAAGTGCTCAGAGGAGGAAAGCGGAGGATATGATTTCATGCTAATGAAGTTGTACGTTATGCTTAGTGAGTTGTAAAACTTTAAAATTTAAGAGTTTTTGGTGAATTTACCTTTATTGTTAATAGAGTAAGCTTTATTATTCAAAAAGGGGTAGCGGCGTAGCTTGTTGCTCGTTTACCCACCGCTCACTTGTAATTCTTGTTGGTTTTTAATACTAAATTAGTTTGTAGAAATTTTTTTTACCTTTTTACCCATTCAATATGTATTATAAAGTAGTGTGTGTGTGTATATATATATATAGGGGAATTCTAAAATGAAAACCACTCTTACTTAAGAAAACCAAGAAAACCCATTTGTATGGCTTTGATTGATCCACGTCTACACTTTTGAAATTGATCACAAGGTTAGTTTTGGTATTTATTTTTTTGTTACTGTGGTCTCTCTCCCTCTCTTGATAACTTTGCCTTTGACCATTTAACCCATTTCCTACATCATCACCACCCATCTCTCTCTATCTCTCTCATGTTTACACAAACCCAAACCATTCAAAAACAAATGATTATCCATACATCCTCCCACATCCACCCAAATCCACTACCCGTCACCACATATGTAGTTCTGAAGACGATGATGGTGGACGATGTTGAAGAGGGGTTGGAGGCGACGCAGATCTGAAGATGCAGAAACCGACCATGAGTTTGAAGCCGGTACTAGTTCGGGGTTGTGCAGGCCTGGTTTTTCGACGCGGGTGGAGATGGGTTTGGTGTTTTAGTGCTCAAGATCTAGATCTAGATCTGGGTTTTGATGAATTTTTTTCCAAGAACATGGTATGTTTCAACTTGGTGAGTTCTTTATCTCCTTAGGTGATTTCTGATGTTTAGAGAGAGTTCTGATGGAGAGAATTCTAGTTTGAGTGGTGGGAAGATAATAATAATAATAATAATAATAATAATAATAATAATAATAATAATAATAATAATAATAATAATAATAATAATAGGAAAGGAAATGATGGTGGCCACAAGCATGAGGTTGACCATAAGATTGGAAGACATGGATGGTGTTGTGGCCATTTTTGAGTGGTGGGAAGACATTTTGGATGAATCTATATGACAAGTAGGTTTAATTACTTGTGTGATCATTTTCCTCTACGTAGCAAATTATATATGTTTTCATTCAATTTGTATGGTTGATGCAAGTTTAGAAATCAAAGCATGTTTTGTTATCTTTCGGTTTTTTTTTTGCAATTATATTTTTTGTTATTTCTGGTCATATATTTATATTGTGTGATGGCCTAAGTTGATGGAGGATGTAGCTGGTGTTTTTTCCTTTCAAAAACATTTGTTTTCATTTAAAAACATATGTTTTTATTGTTTGGGTTATAATTCATCACATGTTTTTGCCTTTGGAGTATAAAATATCATATGTTTTTGTGTTTGGAATATGAAATTATCATATGTTTTTGTTGGTTGGATTACAATTTATCATTTTTTTATGTTCGGGTTATAATTTATCATATGTTTTTGTTAGTTGGGTTGAACAAAAATTGGGTTAGCTAAATCTGTTATGAGTTATATTAGAGAGAGAGAGGAGAGATGAAAGAGGAAAGTAATTTTTGTTTGGACATTTTAACCTCTAATGACTAAAAGAGCATCTTTACTCTTCATCAAAAAGCATAAACAATAACAGCCATAGATTAAGTTGAATAAGTGGTTAAGATGTGGGTTTAAGGAGTTTTCTCAAGTGGGGAGGGTTTTCAAATTATCCCTCCCCTATATATATATATATATATATATATATATATATATATATATATATATATATATATATATATATGTTAGGATCTGAGTATTGGGTTGTTTTGATTAAGTATGAAATATGAATGAAGTATAAGTGGAAAGTGCAGCGGAATAACAATAAATCAAAACATAGAGAATAATTGTTTTAATCGAAAGCTTTCATTAATGGAAAGATTACAATTGTACAATCAAACTCCCCCTCAGCCTGATCACTCAGAGAATGTTTGTCTAAAAGAGAATGACGAGTGATGAATAGAACAGTACAAGTACTGTTCTATTTATAGACAAGCTCAAACCTCTGATGATCAGTTGCTGACGTCACCTAGAAAGCGACCCCTAACTGTCTAACAAACTCTAACAACTGTTAAGCTATAAACTACTGTTACATTGAAATAACTGATAATACAAAACTCTGTTAATCTAAAACTCTGATGTCTTCTTATCATCTGTTGAACCAAAGTGCTGTTGGTTCAACAGACCTTTGCTCTTCAGATCTTTGATCAGCAGTTGTTCTTCATCAGACTTTTAACCTTCAGACTTTATCCATCAGACTTTTCATCAGCAGCAGTTATCTTCTAACAGTTGTTGAGAAGCAGCAGTTTAGGAATCAACAGATCTTTGGAGGAAGCTTTATTGTAACAACTGTTCTATATTCATGATCAAACACTTAGTATATTTTGGCTTTTAATCATCTGTTCTTCTCCAGGTCAGCAGACCCAACAATCTCCCCATAGAACAGATGATGCCAAAACTCTGCTTTATTCTTGATCTTTATTCCTCATCAGACTTTCTCTAATTTGCCCTTTTAGTTGTAATTCAAAGCTTAGAGAGAAGAGGTCTTCAGCATCTCTATCCAGTGTTAAGTTCAGAAGGGTCTGGAGATCTTCAGCACTTAGGCCAGGTGCATCATCCATACTTAACTTCTGAATACTACCATCTGATCTGATCAGTGTCAATTCATGGGTCTCTTTGTCAGACTTCCATTTTAGAATTTTAGAATCAGAGGAGTGACTGGGATGCATCTTTATTTTTGATGAGTTAGGAGATGGAGGCCTGCCAATGAGTTCTCTGAACTTCTCTGTGACAGGGTCAGAGAAGAATCTGATTTGGTTTAAGAGACCCTCCTTTACATAGGTTTTAGTGAACTTTCTTGTATCCTCTTCAGACATTTCCTTCTGCTTCTTGTATTGTCTTCTGGCAGCAATAGAAAGATCAGAGGTTTCAAGTAAACTGTCTAGTGTAAAGGCCTGTGAGGGTTTCTTGGGTGCATCATCATAGACTGGTTTTCTTGGTAGTTTAGGATTGGTCTTTCTTTCTTGTTCAAGCTTCTTGTATGTTTCAATTAACCTGACCTCAGACCATCTAGCAACAGATCTCATCTCTCCATACTTGGCTGCTACAAGCTCTTGTCTCATTCTTTTGAACTTCAAGGCTCTAGCTTGATCTCTCCCTTTACTGAAATCAGGGGCAGAGGCCTTAGTAGGAGGATTCTTGGCCATGCTCTCAATTCTAATGAGTTCTTCCCTGAGAGCATGTGTGGTCCAGCCTGTGAATTGATTCTTTGTTGCTTTGTAAGGCTTGGTTGCCAAGATCTGTTCTAGCAGTGAATCCCTCACTTCCATTTCCAAGTCTCTACTAAGAGGCATGGTAGACATGGAATTGCTCAGGGTCTTAGCATAGTCTTCAATCCTTCGGAGTTTGCTAAGCTCTGCTGAATGGATGCCCTGAGCAGTCCTGTCATCCTTCCCTTTGCATTTCTCTTTGATGACAGCATCAGTCTGTTCACCCTTGTATTTAAGATATGTGTCAATGTTGAGTGGAACAGGGAAGCCTTTGAGAGATGGGAAGGATCTTTCTGATGGCTGATTAGTATTGTACAAGGATTGAAGTTCCCCCTTGATTAAATCCAACTCAAGGGGATACTTCTCAGCCAATGGGGTGATGGTGAGTGGTGGTCTATGAGATCTGAATTGAGAGGTGTGTGGTGAGAAAGATGTAAGTGGAATGGCATTGACTGGTGTGGATTGTGAGATTGGGGTGTTAGGTGGTGTGTTGTGGATGTTTTCATCTTGTATAACAAAGGTGGATTTCCTTTTCCTGCTATACAAGATTTTGGGTGAAGGTGAGGATGAGGCCGTTGTTTGGGAAACATCTGTTGGTCCTTTTGTGGAACCAGCAGTTGTTTGGGTTTTAGGTTGTGTTGTGGTAGGTTTGGTAGTTGTTTGAGTTGTGGCTGGTTTAGTGGTTGATGGTGTGGTGATTGGTTTGGTTACTGGTTTGGGTTGAACAGATGTTTTAGCAGCAGTTGTTTTAGGTTCAGTGGTTTGGGTAGCAGAGGTTGTGGTGGCAGTGGTTTTAGGAGCAATGGTTATGATAACAGGTGTTTGAACAGCAGAGGTTTCAGCAGATAGTTTGGAAGGTGGTTTTCTAGTGTGTTTGGCTGGCATTTTCTTTCTTTTAGAAGTATTCACATCTTCCACTTCTTGCTGTTGTTCCTTTTTTAGCTGCACCAACAACTCTGTCTTTGCTTCCAAAGTATCAGCCCTTTTCATCTTATCCTGAGCAGCTTTCTCAGCCTTTTCATTGGCTGAAGTGTCAACTTCTTTTGCTTTTGATGCTTGAGCTGGTTCAGTGACAGGGATCTGAACATTTGGTTGCTGTGATTGTGGAGCTGATTTTGGTGACTCTGGTTTGTCAGCAGCTGGCTTCCCTTTTTGTGAGGGTGGTTGACCAAATGGATTTAGCTTTGGCAGCCTATCTCTGCCACTCTCCCCCTTTTTGGCATCATCAGCTGTAAACTCATTGTCAGTTTCATCTCTGAGAATGGTAGTAGGGGCAGAGCCAGTAGTCTTCAGCAGATGTTCCTTGATCACTTTGATGTCAGCCTTGGTGTCATTGAATCTTGCATCCACCATGTTTCTGATCAAGGACATGTAGGTTTCTTGGGTCTGATCTGCCAGTTTTCTGTGAGCTATGATGATGGGTGAAACTGATTTCCATAGCTCACTGGCAATATCAGAGGTTGAGGGTTGACTTTTGGTAAAGTTGTTCAATGTTTCCAATATTGACTTGACATCAGATTTGATGTCAGCAACAGAGGATTCAAGGTTTTGAACTTTAACCGTCAATTCTTGAAGTTTTGACTCATCACCTAAGTTAATAGGATCATCTGAATCCCTACCAGAGGTAGTTTTAGCTGGTTCAGTTCTAGGAGGTGAATCCATAGAATGAGAACCTGCTGCCCCTTTTTCTTGGTACTGGGGACTTCCAACTGATTTTGGGGACACAATTGTGGCCTCATCAGTTGTTGCCTTCAAGGAAGTCTTATCTATGGAACCACTGTCCTGTTGTGTGACAATTGTCTCAACAGCAGTAGTGGCTGCTTCTCTTGAAACCTCATCAGAAGTAACATTGACTTCTGGGAGTATAACCTCCTCTTCTGTTTGTGGGATAGCTAATTGACTTTCCTCAGCCCCAGTCACTGGTGGTGGTGTACTCTCAGTGATAGGTGAAGGAGAGGAACTGGGATTGTCCTGAGTTTTGTCAATAGCTTCAAACAGGGGTTGCATTGTTTGCGGGACATGTGGTGGTGATGTAGGTGGAGTAAGAAGCTGATTAGCCCTGGGAGATGGACTTGTAAACATATGGTCAAGTGACTCATATGCCTCAGTATGAGGTTCCCTTTGGCTTACAACAAGATCCTTTTGTGAGGATTCTTGAGGAGTTTGCTGGGGTTGAGATATCTCCAACTGTTGTGAGGAAGTAACAACAGTGGTTTCATGTTGTTTTGGTGATGCAACAGGGTTAGCTTCTGGTATCTCATCTTCCAGAAGTCCCTTTTTGGGTTTAGAGGTGGTCTTTGACGATGGACGTTTTCTTTTGGTGGCTGGTGTGGGTTTCACAGCACTGGATGAAGTGCCATGATCACCAGGAGCAGTGGGCTCACCAACAGAGGTTTCAACAACAGTTGTTGTCTTTGTCCTCTTTGGTTGTGTTTTTGAAACCTTTGTTACTTTTGATACTTTTTCTTGGGTTGAAGAACCCAGCATTCTAGTAAAAGTTTCATCAGTTAAACTTTTCATTTTGAAAGACTCTCCCTTTTGAAAATCTTTTTCAGGTAAAATCTTTTGTAGAATTACACTTAGAATTCTAGGGTAGAGCAGAAAAGCATTATTTGAGCCAGATTTTATGGCTTTCACATTAGAGACCAAGTCTAAGAACAATCCCTGAGATAGATTGAAGTCAGAATCTGACAACATTGCATATCCCAAGTATTGTATCCTCAATGGGATTTCATTGAAGGATGTAGTCTTGGCTGAGGCACAGAGGAGTAGGGTATGGAAGAAAAATTTCATGACTGGTGGAAAAAACTTTTTATATAATGTGGAACCAGTCATTTGTGCATCATACCCTCTCTCTTGAAACTCAGTGTGAAGCTCTGTTTTTGGAAAAGTTTCCATACCTGACAAGTCGTTTAATGAGAAGGTAGTGGATATGATTTCAGGGGTTATGGCGATACTGGTGTCTCCAATTTTGGAAATTATGGAAGTTGGCTTTTTGTCTTGATACAAGACTTCAGCATTCGCCCAGAATTCTTGGAGTGTTTCCAGGTATATGGGAGCATCAGCAATAAGAACATTTTTGTATTTTGAGTTATTGATGATGTCGATGGTGGAATGGAATGGAGTGTTATCTTCGGTTTTTACCAAATACGGAAGGAAATTATGAGTGGCTTTTGTTTGGAGATCCATTTTAATGGATTTTGATTGTGAAAGTGATGAACTTTTGATTGAGAGTTATGAGGAAGACGAAGGCGGTTTTCAGTATTTTGAATACAATGAGACAGTAAAACTGCTGTTGGGGGAAAGAACAGGGTTTTATAGGCTCTGGTGAAACCGCTGATGTGGCAAAACTCTGCTTTTGAGAGCAGACGTGGCAAACATCTGATGGTTGAAACATCTGGTGGCATACAGCTGTTTTGTTAAACATCTGTTGCCAACCTCTGTTGTTTAACCAAAAGACTGATGAAAACAGTTGTTTTATCTGATCAGATGTTTGAAACAGATTTTTCAACAAACAGTGGTTGTTTTATCTGATCAGATGTTTGAAACAGATTTTTCAACTATCAGTGGTTTGAATGAAACAGTGGTTGTTTTATCTGATCAGTGGTTTAAAACAGATTTTTCAACCAAAGTGACATTTTAGCAAAATTTGATTTTTCTGAAAACATTTTAATGTTTTTATTGAAAACATTTTTGTTGTTTTAATCCATGTTTAACATTCCAATTCGAGAGATCAGATTTGTGAAGGTAGATGTGTCTAAAGCTTTTGTCAGCACATCTGCCAACTGATCCTCTGTTGGAACATGGTGCAGAGAAATCAAACCTTTCTCATAGCTATCTCTGACAAAATGATGTCTGATATCTATGTGCTTGGTGGTTGAATGAGAGACTGGATTCTTGATGATATTTTCAGCAGCTTGGCTATCCAACATGAGTGGAGTCCTTAGTGCAGTTATCCCAAAATCCAGTAGTTGATTTGAAGCCACATGAGTTGGGCTGTACAGCTTGCAGCAGCAATGTATTCAGCTTCAGCAGTGGATGTTGAAACAGCTGCTTGCTTTTTGCTTTGCCAAGAGACTAAGGCATTTCCTAGAAACTGGCACCCTCCAGAGGTGGACTTCCTTGTGGTATGGCAGCCAGCAAAGTCACTATCTGAATAACCTGAAAGCTCAATGTTTCCATTAGCAGGATACCAGATACCAAGTGTGGGAGCACCTTTTAGGTATCTGAATATCCTCTTCACAGCAATAAGGTTAGACTTTCTAGGAGAGGCCTGGGATCTAGCACACACACAGGTTGCAAACATAATGTCTGGCCTGGATGCTGTTAAGTACAATAAAGACCCAATCATACATCTATAGTGTGTCTGATCAACCAGTTCATCCTTTTCATCAACAGTGAGTGGCTTGACAGTGCTCATAGGTGTACTACATGGCTTACAATCATTCATCTCAAATTTTGTTAACAATTTTTCACATACTTGTTTTGATGAATGAAAGTGCCATTTTGCAGTTGCTTTACTTGAAGACCAAGAAAGCACTGAAGTTCACCCATAGCACTCATTTCAAACTCTGCTGTCATGAGTTCCCTAAACTCCTCACACATTTTATTACATGTGGATCCAAAAATGATGTCATCCACATATATTTGAACAATCAATAAATCTTTTCCTTTCCATTTTAAAAACAAGGTTTTATCAATTTTACCTCTTGTGAAACCAATGGATAAGAGAAAAGTAGAGAGAGTTTCATACCAGGCTCTTGGTGCTTGTTTCAGTCCATAAATTGCTTTGTTAAGCTTGTAGACATGATCAGGATGGAATGTGTCTTCAAAACCAGGTGGTTGACATACATAGACCTCCTCCTGAATTTTGCCATATAGGAAGGCACACTTGATGTCCATCTGATACACCTTGATGTTGTGGTTGACAGCAAAGGCTAAGAAAAGTCTGATAGCTTCTAACCTTGCTACAGGGGCAAAGGTTTCATCATAGTCAATTCCTTCTTCTTGTCTGAAGCCTTGAACCACTAACCTGGCCTTGTTCTTGACAACTATACCCCTTTCATCAGTTTTGTTTTTGAAGACCCACTTTGTGCCAATTGGACAGACATCCTTAGGCAGTGGTACAAGTTCCCATACTTGTTGTCTTTTGAACTGAAGGAGTTCTTCTTGCATGGCTTCTACCCAACTGTTGTCTTTCAGTGCCTCTTGGTACTTGACAGGTTGTGTGAGGGATAGAAAGCCTGCAAAAAGACAGATGTTTGAAGATTGGCTCCTTGTGAGCACACCTTCTCTGATGTTGCCAATGATTTGGTCTAGTGGATGAGCTCTTAGGTAGATTAGATCTCCCTGATATGGTATGATGGCATTTTGTGGTGAAGGACAGAGGTTTGGAGACTCTGTTGACATAACATCTGTTGGCACTTTTGAAGAGTCAACAGATGTTTGGAATGGAGGTGGAGGAATGGGTCCAAGTGGTGTAAAGTTGAACTGACTTTTGTCAACAGATGATTGACTTTTGTCAACAGATGATTGAGCAGTGGATTGGCTGGGTGAATCAGTGGTTTGAAGATAGGACTGGCCAACAGTGGCTGACTCAGCTATCACAGAGTTTTGACAGTTGTTTTGAACCACTGCTTCCTCTGATGCAGGATAGACTTTGTAGTGATCTGGAACCACAACATCTATTCTGTAGTCTTGTTGTGTAGATTGTGGAGTACCTGCAGGGTTAGTTTTGACAGTAATATCTTCAAATTTGAATTTATCTAAATCAAACAACTCAGCAGGGTTTGCTGGGATTTTCAAAGATGAAAGTTCATTAAACTTCACATTCAGAGTTTCTTCTATTGTCTTAGTCCTTGTGTTAAACACTTTATAGGCCTTGGCAGTAGAAGAATACCCCAGAAAATATCCACAATCCACTTTGGCTGCAAATTTTGAAATGGAATCTTTAAGATTTAAAATGAAACATGGGCAGCCAAAGACTTTGAAAAATGATATCAGTGGTTTGATTTTAAACAGAATTTCATAAGCAGTCTTTTGATGTCTAGGGTTGATTAAAACTCTGTTTTGAACATAGCAAGCAGTGTTTACAGCTTCTGCCCAAAGGGACAGAGGTAAACCAGAATCTGCTAGCATTGTTCTTGCAGCCTCAATGAGAGTCCTGTTCTTCCTTTCAACCACCCCATTCTGCTCTGGTGTTCTTGGGATACTGTACTGCCTTACAATCCCTTTTGACACACAGAAATCATCCAACTCCTTATTCTTAAACTCTGTTCCATTGTCATTTCTAAAGACTTTTACTGGCAAGTCATATTGTTTTTCAACTTTGGTGACAAAGTCCTTCAAAATACCTGCAGTCTCATCCTTAGAGTGTAAAAAGTAAGTCCATGTAAACCTAGAAAAATCATCAACTATGACAAGACAAAATCTTTTTCTTCTTAGACTCATGATTTTTACAGGGCCAAACAAGTCCATGTGCAACATTTGTAAACACTGACTAGTTTTGGACTCATCAATGGATTTGTAAGAGGTTTTATGTTGTTTACCTTTTAGACAGGAAACACAATGCTCATCACATTTGAATTCTTTTGATGGCAAACCTCTGACAAGGTTTTGTTTGGAGAGTGAGTTGATAGTTTGAAGGTTGGTGTGACCAAGTCTCCTATGCCACAATTCTGTCTCTTTGGTAGAGGCAGCTGAGAACAGACAGACATTTGCCATAGGGTTATCCTTCAACATATCAACTACATACACATTGCCACTTCTATGAGCAACAAGTTGTGCTTTGCTCTCAGCAATGATGGTGTTAATCTTTTCTACAGCCTCTGGGCCAACAATCTTACAAGTTTGCTTAGTGAATTTTAGATTGTCTATCAGATTAACATTTTCAAACTTAAGCCTCCCTGCTTTGACAGTACCAGAACCTAACACTTTACCTTTAGAATCATTACCAAAGGATATATCACCCCCTCCATGTGCAAGAAAGTCCAGAAGAAGGGCTCTACATCCAGTCATGTGCCTGGAGCCTCCACTATCTACATACCATAAACTGTCTAAACAAGCAGAAGCTCCCTGCACATCAGTAAGGATTTTAGTTTTGGTGAGTGTCCAAAGCCAAATTGGCTTTGGATGGGTCCTTAGCTGTCTCAGCCTTAAGTTGAGGAGAATGATCAGTGGTTTGGACTAGCTTTTGAACTAGGTTCAACAGCTGCAGTTGACCATTTGCCAGTGCTTGTATGTCAACACTTGGTCCAGCAGATGTTTGATCATTTCCTATCAGTTGTTGAAAACCATGAGGATGTCTGTTCACTTTTGGTTTTGAAGGCCTTTTGGGCTCTTCATAAACATGTGGCAGACGGTGACAAGTGGGTTGTCCATATCCTCTTGGTAATCTGTTAGCAGGTGGAGCATCTGTTACCTGAACATCTCTGGGAGCAGAGTTTTTGCTCAGACTTTTGGTAACAGATGTTTGAACTGATTCAAAAGTCTGTTTGGGTTTTCCTTTTGAAGTACTTACCACTTGACTTTCTAGAGTTTTAGCCTTATACTCTTTTATCTTTTCATCAAAATTTTTGAGATATAGGCACTCTTTTGTTTTGTGATTCTTTTTCTTGCAGATTGAACATTCTTTAGTTTTAGAATCATTTAAACTTGTTGTTTTGTTGATGTCATATGCTTTTAGAAGAAAACAGTTTTTGGTGACATGGTTCTTCTTTTCACAAAAATCACAAAACAAATTGTTCTTGGCTTTCCCTTTTTCTTTCTTCTTTTCAACAGATGTTTCATCATCTGTTGGAAGATTTACTAGAGGGATTACTTTGGCCTGTGGTGCCATTTTACCATCAGGGGTTTTGAAGGTCATTGGTTTGAAATTTTCAAGGACTTCACACTCATCTGACCATGTTGGTTTGAATTGATATTTTTCAATTTCATCAAATGAGGGTGTACCTTCCAACTTTTCAAGAATGATTTTCTTGCCATTGGGTTCAGTAACCTTGATTTCTTGACCTTTTGAGTTTGTAGGGATGACCTCAACCAACTGTGGTTCCTTTTTGTCAGTGGTTTGTGAAACTTGGTCAGTGGTTTTAAAACCAAACCCAAATTTCACATGACTTTTAGATTGTTGATTGACAATCATCTCAAAACCCTTTGATGATTCCACCCATTTCTTACATTCAACTTGGGTGGACTCAAGCTCCTTCTTACAACTATGATATTTTGTTATCATAGTCTGAAGCTGGTCTTTGGTTATGCTTGCTTCATGTTTTAAACTGCTGATTTCAGACTCTTTTTCAGATATTTTTGATTTTAACTCTTTTGTAAGTTTTTCAAACTGAATTTCAGAATCCAAAATTTTCTTTCTAAAGTTTTCATTCACCTCTTTTATCTTAGCAAATGCCACAATACATTTGTCTGAGCACAAGTCATTTAAGATTTGAGGAGATACCTTAGCAGCAGCCATCAAGGCACTGTTACACTGACAGTCACAATCATCACTACCCCAGGGGTCTGAGAGATTCACAACCTCTACTTCAGATTCTTCAGCTGAAACAACTTCACCAACAACACTATCAGTCACATTTTCAGACATAGACACCACATCCTCAGAATCTGTCTCTTCAACAATTGTTTCTAGTGCCATAAAACAAAAATCCTTTTCAAAGTTGGCAACTAGAGCAATGTTGTCATCTGTTATCTCATCTGGTAGACTGCTCCAATCAACAAAGCCCTGAGTAAAGAAACTCTGTTGACCTGGTTGACTGGTCTCTGCAGGAGCAGAGGGTGGAGTAACAGTCATTGGCACTGGTGCCTGAGTAACAGGTGTTTGGACATAGTGATACTGAGGAACAGTGGTTTGGACATAATGCACAGGAACAGTGGTTTGGGTCTGTGCAAAGTGAGCAGTGTTTTGCACATTAGGTACATTAGGGATGGTTTGATAAGTGTTGGTCTGTGGTCTTTGGTTTGGATAGGTAATCATAGGAACTCCATTCTGACTCTTACACTCCCTAGCAAAATGACCCATTCTATGACACTTGTAACACTTTATCTTTGATTTATCCAACCCAACCTTTGACCCACCATGTAAACCTGGGTACCTCCTGCCAGTTTTCTTATAGAAGTTATTGGTTCTAATACTGAGCAGGGCAACCTGATGTAAGATGTCCATTTCTTCTAGGTCCAAAGGGTCAATATATTGCAAATCATTGTACACAAAAGATGAATTATCAGAAGCCTGGATATCACCACTGGCTGTGAAAGCACAGTTGTTTGGTGATGAGTAAGAATCATTATTGAAACCAGTGGTTATGTCAATGTAATGATCATAACTCTGATCCTTACTACTTCCAGAACCATCATCCTGACCCAACAGTGCAGTATTCCCAAATACATAGTCCTCTGACACTTTGCCAGAGTCCTGGAGCTTCTTTTTCTGGTTAAGCTCCCTTTCATAAGTCAGGAGCTTACCATGAAGCTGGGTCAGGGTTAGGTCTTTGAATCCGATAGAGTTTCTCATAACTATGGCTATAGTGTCCCATTTGTCCTGAAGTGATCTAAGAAACCTATGATTCAGTGTTGAATTAGGAAAAGTTAGACCAACCAGTTTAAGTTCACTAATTAGACAGTTAAACCTTTCAAACTGTTGTGTTAATGACTCCCCTTTTATGTGACTAAACGTTTCATATTGTTGGTTAAGTATTTCACGGTTGTTTTCAATCACATCATCAGTTCCCCCGAATTGCTCTTTGAGAGCATCCCACAGTTCTTTAGCACTATTGCAGTGCAAGAGACCGGCATAGATATCATTCGGCAGTGCCATGGCTACTATGCTGAAAGCCTTGGCATCTAGCTCGATTTTTTGAAAATCTTGCTCTGAGTAGTTCTCAACACTCTTTGGTACTTGGATCTTTGGATCCTCGGCACTCGGTACCATTGGAACATGTGGTCCAAATACTACCGATTTCCAGCACCCTGTGTTCTGTTGTGCTAACACATGAGCCACCCGACGCTGCCAGATGTTGTATTCTGACCTGACAAGCATCGGAGGCTTGTTGTGTGTGCCAGTATTGTGTGGATCTTGATTGAGTGAAGTCATTCTCTTGGTTTTTCAAAAACAAAGTCTGTTTACTAACTGTTGAAATGAAAATAAACTATTACTCTGTTTTAACCCGACAAACAAACGATATCAATGATTATGAGCTGATCTGTGTATTAAATTGATTGATTAGATCAGATTTAATTGACCAAGCTCTGATACCAATTGTTAGGATCTGAGTATTGGGTTGTTTTGATTAAGTATGAAATATGAATGAAGTATAAGTGGAAAGTGCAGCGGAATAACAATAAATCAAAACATAGAGAATAATTGTTTTAATCGAAAGCTTTCATTAATGGAAAGATTACAATTGTACAATCAAACTCCCCCTCAGCCTGATCACTCAAAGAATGTTTGTCTAAAAGAGAATGACGAGTGATGAATAGAACAGTACAAGTACTGTTCTATTTATAGACAAGCTCAAACCTTTGATGATCAGCTGCTGACGTCACCTAGAAAGCGACCCCTAACTGTCTAACAAACTCTAACAACTGTTAAGCTATAAACTACTGTTACATTGAAATAACTGATAATACAAAACTCTGTTAATCTAAAACTCTGATGTCTTCTTATCATCTGTTGAACCAAAGTGCTGTTGGTTCAACAGACCTTTGCTCTTCAGATCTTTGATCAGCAGTTGTTCTTCATCAGACTTTTAACCTTCAGACTTTATCCATCAGACTTTTCATCAGCAGCAGTTATCTTCTAACAGTTGTTGAGCAGCAGCAGTTTAGGAATCAACAGATCTTTGGAGGAAGCTTTATTGTAACAACTGTTCTTTATTCATGATCAAACACTTAGTATATTTTGGCTTTTAATCATCTGTTCTTCTCCAGGTCAGCAGACCCAACAATATATATATATATATATATATATATATATATATATATATATAGGATATAGATAAAATAGAAACCCCCTTGAGTTAGAGAAACCCATGAAACTCTATCTTCACCCTTGATCAATGTCAATCTATGGTTGAGATTCATCAAGGTATTTTATATTATTAAAAAGGACATGGATTTTTGTTTGTATGAAGAGGAAGGGTAGTATTGTCAAGTGAGGATTGTGAGAATCAATGTAGCAGCAATCATTTCACACCACTAGTTTCTCCTGACACATATTACCTCTATCTTCTTTTCATTAAAAATATTGTCTCCTCATTTCTTTATCTAAAAAATCATTTATTTCTCAACTTCCTAATTTGGTGAGACGTGTTGTCAATTTGTATTGGTGACCCATCAAATATTATTTATTTTATTTTTTTTTTAATTTTTGAACAATAATTCTTTTACAAAAACATTACATGTGACCAGCTATGAAGTTATTTCACGAAGTTTTTTTTTCTTTATGAATGAATATGTTTACTAATAAATAAAACAATATCTTGTTATTTTACAAAACAGAAATATAGAAGCACATTTATGACATTAATCTATATTTTTAATTTTGATTTTGGTTTTGGTTTACTAGATACTAAATAAAGGTTGACTTTATGTATATTTGCATAGTTATTCTCAGTTTTCTTACGATTTAAATTAAATTGATTTTTTTCTCCATAATAAATATATTTACGTCTATTACAACTAATTGAATACCGAAGTGAGACTAACAGATGTGTTATCCAAGAAAAGAATTTAAAAAATGAAGGGTCAATATGGAATTACTATTATAGTTAAATACGTACGTAGCAAAACTGACAGATGTACCCGGAAAATCTGATAGATGTTACGCATGTAACTAATGATGTTAGATAGCCAAATAGCGATTGTTACATATGTAGATATCTTATGAATTGATTAAAAGGGTTAACGAGTTAATGGTGCTTATGTAACTTTATAAACAGCTAAGAATGTAACCGACACATGTTCATTTTATCTATTATGATAGTAACATACAAATTCTTTACAAACATTACATGTAACTAACTACGATGTTACATGTCATTTAGTTTTGTAACTAAAAAACTGTATATAACAAGAAACATAACATGTAACTATCTTCAATGTTACTTATGACTCATTTCTTGATATTCTTCTTGTTACAAAATGCTAGATCCCAAAGCCTAACACTATCCGATAATTTCCATTCAAAGAATTCAAGACAATTAAAAAAATATTTGTAACTCATACAAGTTATATGTTACATGTTACAAAAATCCTGAAAAATATGTAACGTGTATCTTAAACAAGTATAATATATGTAACTCATACAAGTTAATTATATGTTACACCAGTAACATACAATTAACTGATAAATGTACCCCCTCACTGCAAAAACACGATTTCAATATTTTTGTTTAGGTCACAAATAGACCCTTCATAAGAAAATTGGTCAAACGGATTGAAAACCACCCCAAACATACACCTCCTAAATTGTTATTGTCAAGAGTTTTTAAATTAACTTTTAGATAAAAAAAAAGTTAAGATTTAAAACACTTCAAAATATGGTCATAACATATATTTATTAAATAAAATAAAAATGGAAAAGAAGAACTTTGATATGTACGTGATATATTAACTAAAATAAAAATGGAAAAGACAAACTATGATATATTCAAAATGGGTATTCAAAATACGGCCCTGTAATTGCAGAAAAAGAATCTTTTATTCGTAAAATAAATAATATTAAGTGTAGCAACACAAAAAGCTTTATTGTAATTGCAGAATCAAGAAAAGCATCAAGCAAATAAAATTATAAATGTACCACACCAAAAAGCCACCACCACTAAAGATCCACAACCGTGAATCAAGAACAGCGCCGCCACCACCAAAGATCCGCTGAAAAAGGACATGAGCAGCTACAGTTTTAACGTTTAATAAAGGCAGAGCTTCAAACACGAGCAACTACGTACACCTCGTCATCACCGTTGAAAACACCCACTAGATCTGGACCGGCTTTATCATTTTCGTCACCAACAATCATGGGGAAATCATTTTCGTAACCATATCTGAATGCAAAAACATAACAACACCTCAGATCTGTGTGGAAAACCAACCAATCTGCATCATGGAAACAAAGAGAGTTTTTATCAGTACACGATTGTTTATACTTTACAAAGGATTATAAAACACCTAAAAAAGCAAATAAATAACTATGCAAAATAAACTTGGGAAGATCCAGTGAAAACCCATTTACCTGCTTCCGTGTTACCCAGATCCAAAGCAGACAAAAAATCACAAATATTAAAAAAAACGAACCGTCGGGTCGGCTCTTGTTGGCTGTGATTTCGAGAGAGAAAGTGAAGGAGAGAGAGATGAAGTCATGGAGAAACTGAAATAAAGTGAAAGAGAGAGGGAGTCATGGAGAAAATGAAAGGGGAGAGATAGAAAATGAGATGTCAAGAGGAAAACTATTTAACAAATCTCTCTCCTCTATCAATTCAGATTGTATCAGAAAAGTTATATTGTAGTCTTCCAAATTTGCCCCTCACCCTTGAATTTAATAAAAGTGACGTGGGTGTATGTGAGCCACTTGTTAAGTTTCTAGAGTTTCTCCAACTCAAGTTGGTTTCCTCTAGATACTTACCCTATATATATATATATATATATATATATATATATATATATATATATATATATATATATATATATATACATAGGGAATGGTTCTATAGAAAACCCATCCTTATTCGGTAAACTCTGGAAACTCTGACTTCCCAATATTTTTTTTTTTTTGAAAACATTAGGGCAAGTAATATACATGATTTTAAGCATTTTGGGCCAAAAAAATTAAAAAAGCGCCGAGTATTTTTTTTTTATAAAAAATAAAATTTTGACTAACACATGTTAAGCGCTAATAACAGGTGTTAACCATGTGTTAACTATATGTAAACAGTAGACGTTTTTTATTTTTTTTAAAAAAAAAAACCGTTCGGCGCTTTTTGGATTTTTTTGGCTCAAAATGCTTAAAAAAATGTATATTACATACCCTAAAATTTTCATTAAAAAAAAAGTCGGGAAGTTAGAGTTTCCAGAGTTTACCAAATAACAAGGGTTTTCTCTATATACTTCCACTATATATATATACATGGGAGAGTTGTCTAACTCGCTAACATAAATTATGGACAACTTAAGGTAGCAGGTTTGAACATTTTTAAAATACTGCAACTTCATAGATAAATTATTATTACTTACTATTATTCAGTTGATTGACTCGCTAACCTAAAACCTTGATGAAACACGCAACACAGGCTATAAATAATAATTAAATACTAAAAAAGAAACGTAAGGAGTGGTGTTTTGCTTAAGTAAGGAGAAATATGGCAGATTAAGTTAAGGAATCGCTTCGGATATTCAGACATGGATTTTTATTTAGACATCCCTTTCATGTCCTGTGGAGGCCATCACGGGTTATGGAGAGGCAAAATCAGACCACCACGTCCCGTAGGGGTCTCCACAGGCCGTCTTAATGCTTCCCAACGATTAACAATCATTAGTAATGATTGGTAGTGAGTGTGAGTTGTGAAAAAGAAGTGTTGGTGTTTAAGAAGGATTAGAGAGGTGAAAATGAATATATATGGGTGTTTGGGATGGGTTGGAGAATATAATTTTAAACAAAATGATTGATTTTTTATAAATGTTTTTTTTTTCGTTAATTATATAAAATGATTTTTTATATGGATGTCATTTTTAAAAATACCTAGAATTAACCTTAAATGATATAATAATCGTTGTGTAAATATTAACGTTTATGTTGCCAAACTAAACAAAACACAAGATACGAACAATAAAACAAAATAAACCATAATATTCAAACATTTACATAATTAATATTCAAACGTTTACATAATTAAAAATGTTCATACAATAATAATGTCCAAATAAACAATTAATCATCTTGCCCCTGAGATGCATCGGACGTACCGACCTGACTGCTGGACGCCCCACCCTGATCGGTACGCAGTGGAATACGCGGTGGTCGCGGCCCCAAACCCCCTTCAACTCGCCTCTCGTTCTCGCTCTGTACCAACCACCGAATATCAGTCCGCATCTCCTCCATCTGCTCCAGAACCTGCTGAAGTAGCTGGTTCGTGGTACCAGGCAACCTAACGGCGTGATAAATGCGGGGAGGATGTTGTCGGCCATCAGGATGCACGTCCGCCATCTCCACATCCACCTCTGGATCGCCCTAACGCTCCGGCTTAGCAATATGTGGCATCTCAACCTCCTCGGCCCTAATCGGAAACTCAATATGTACCAGCGACACGGGTACAAATGGATGGTCAACTGGACCTGGAGTGCGCTGGTAATAAACGGGTGGTTTATCCTTGGTCTTTCCCGCACCTTCATCTGCTGCATAGTTTGCAAATTTAACGGGCTGAAACGCACAACAATAATAATATTATTAAATAACAATAAATAATAAATAAATAATAATCATACCTGGGCCTCATTGGCTATGGCAGATGCTCCACAATATAAGTAAACAAGTCGGCTGCAGCAACACGCTCCGCGATGGGGGTGATGATCCCCCGACCGGAATACCCCCCGCTGAATGCCTATGAGGGTAGGTAGCAATGTACTCGGCAAAGCACCTATGCAGGGCAACGGCCCTACCCTTGAGGATGGGGTAGAGATAGAAAAGGTCGGTCTGCGAGACCCTCACTACTAGAAAACTGGCCATTTCTGACTAAAATTTCCGACCAAAAAAATTTGGTCGGTATTTCCGACCAATTACTGACAAAAAAAAAGCTCAGCTTTTAGGAACAACTTTCCGACCAGATACCGACCAAAAATAAAATTGTCGGAAGTTTGTCGGTAGATTCCGACTAAATTCCGACCAAAAAAAGAAGAAAATTAAAAAAAAAGTTTTTGTCGGAAATTGGTCGGTAATTACCGACCATTTTCCGACCAAAAAAAAGTAATTTTTTTATTTGTAATTACCGACCATTTTCCGACCAAAAGCTTTATTTTATTGGTATTCGGATATAAAAATGTGCGTTGTATGTACGTGCATATGTGAATTTATTTTTTCATGAGTATATATATGTTATATAGATGTGTATGTGTCGTAATGCATAGAAAAATAAACATATATATACACACACACACACATAGAGTTATATATGGAATAACAAAATTTGTTTTAAGTAACGAGTCTTAACAATATACACACGTATGTATGTGTATAATACGTATAATTTGGAAAAATAAAAATATTCAATGTATAATTAAGGTGTAAAAAAATGGAATGAAAATAACGAAGTTTAAAGCTCGAAAAATTAAAAAAACGATAACGCTTGTCGGTAAATCGTCGGTAATTACCGACCATTTTCCGACAAAACTCCACACTAGGTCGGTAAATCGTCGGTAATTACCGACCATTTTCCGACAAAACTCAACACTAGGTCGGAAATTCGTCGGTAATTACCGAGCATTTTCCGACCAAAAGCTTTATTTTATTGGTATTCGGTTACATAAATGTGCATTGTAAATACGTGCATATGTGAATGTATTTTTTTCATGAGTATATATATGTTATGTACATGTGTATGTGTCGTAATGCATACAAAAATGAACCTATACATATATATACCCACACACATAGAGTTATTGAATAACAAAAGTTTGTTTTAAGTAACGAGTCTTAACAATGTACACACACGTATGTATGTGTATAATACGTATAATTTGAAAAAATAAAAATATTCATTGTATAATTAAGGTGTACAAAAAATGGAATGAAAAAAACGACGTTTGAAGCTAGAAAAATTAAAAAAATGATAACTCTTGTCGGTAAATCGTCGGTAATTACCGACCATTTTCCGACAAAACTCAACACTAAGTAGGTAAATCGTCGGTAATTATCGGCGCAGCATGGTGGTTGGTTTTCGGTGGTGAAAGGGGTCAGGTCAAGGGAGGTGGTAGTGGTCCAGTTGAGGTCGCGTGGTGGAGGTTATCGGGGTTTAATTGATGGGTCACAAGCCTGGTTCGATTGGGGGTTATGGGTTCGGGTTATGGACGTCATTGGTGGTCCAATTGTGGCCGATGGTTAGGCTGTTTTGGACCGGAGGTCAGGGAGGGGTGTGGTGGTCTCGGGCGACCGCAGGTTTGTTATCAGGAGCTATATCTCAGACCGTCACTTCGCCTTTAGTTATTAAAATCCGCTTCCAGGTCTAATTTTTTAGTTTGCTTTTGGCTGCCTGTAGTGTCTCTTGCTTTATTAGTATGTAAATCAAGTATTATTATTGTTCAGAGAATATGGAATAATAATGTTTTTGGTTTGTATTTAGGATAGATTTTTTCTTATTGCCAGGCGGTTCGGGTTACAGGTGATCACTGTTTTAAAAAGCATACCAGATTACCAGGTGGACCCGATCAAACCTTTTTATGCTATGTAAATATAATGACATTGGTACATTTACAAATGTGTCTATACTCTATTGATATGTATTCTACTACAAATATTTCTGATCAAATATGTGGATTTTGATTATTAATGGGTCTATTGAGTGTTGTAGAAGACTTGGATGGATATGTAGTTCAGGTTTTGAGACACACCTTCATGAGTCGAGATAAGGTATATGAATCCAAAGTACACCAAGTATGGGTTTAACATTTTTTTAGGTGGAAATATTAGATTTTGATGAACTCAAAAGAAGTAAACCTAGGGCTGCATTCGTCGGACCACGATGCCGATGGCGCAACCGTTTAGCGGCGATTCAACAGTCCTATTCACATCGGTCTTTGATTGTTACTCCAACACACCTTCAATCTTTATCTAATGTCCACGTTTATAACACTTATAAGCTAATAAATTGTTCACGTTTTCCCTTTTAGATAATCAAAAACAGTGATCTTGAATTGTTTCATGAGCTGGTTTCAGGTACATTTCAAACTGTTCATCATGGCAAGTGGACAGGATCTGATGTTGCATCTTAACAAATAAATGATATGTAGAAGGTAAAGTTTGGAAATAGAACAATTCCTTATGTCGTGTATCCTTGATTAATGCAGCCTCAGTTGCTATGTTTCAATTCTCGATTCTAGTATTGAGCGAAAGGTTATACCTATGGTTCGGTATTACAGGTCAATCCTAGTCTACCAATAGGCAGCAGAGGGGAAGAAGCACTACACCTAGGAATCAACAACACTAAAACTTTGTTATAAGTTATAAATTCTCCCTTTCTTTAGCAGGCTTGGGACTAAAAGAATGGTTGGGGTGTGACAGATTGGTATCAAAGCCATAACTATAGGGAATTAGGAAAATTGCCTAGTGCTCGTTCGAGGTCCGGTTAGCATAGTCGTGGTTTCCTTTTGATTAGTGGTTCGTCTTGGCGGCTTGGTTTGCTTCTCGGGTCAACCACGTCGAGTAGATCGTGGTGGCCAGAAATCATTTGGAATTGATGTTTGGTGGGACTCAAATCTTGTTCGTCTTCTTTCGGGTTAGATTTAGTCAGTGTGGTTCTGGTCAACCTGGTCGAACCCGGTCTTAAACAGTCAAACCCGGACCTGGTCAACTGTAGTTAAAGTCAAACAGGTCAAGGTCTGGTCAACTCCAGTCAACGGTCGAGCCGGGTCAGATCAGTCAACTCGGTTTGAGGCATGTTTTGTGAGGAAAGCTTCAGAACAAGAAGGCATGGTTTGTATTCTCATTCCTAAGTTTTTTATATTGTTTAGTTATGCGCATCTGTTGAATACATTTGAGTTGCTTTGCTTACAAAGGGAGGACAAGTTTGCAGATCTACAATATCTGAATAGGCGAATTTCTTAAGATAAAAAGTGAAGAACACGTAGGTAAGAACAAAATTAGCCTTCAATAATGGGCTAATTTTTTTTACTTACTGTATGAAACAGTAGCCTTAAGGGGTCTCTCATTTTAATTATTATACTTTGTATGTCAATATGTCAATATTTCTATATCATGACAGGATGTATTTATGGAGTGATTTCGTAACTACTACCTCTCTAAGACATTAAACTTAGCTATTAATTGAATACATAGTTGAGCCATGGCTTTATTGTTATCAATATTGTTACCCGCGGCGAATTCGCCGCGGGGTGAGATCCTAGTTGGTTAAAAATTGTTGATATAATTGATAGGGGTCTTTATAATATGATTTGATTTTGATATAGGCGAGATGCACTTGCGAGTTTTGAATGGAGCGGTGAGTCTGCAAGCATGGCTTTGAAGGCGGCAGGTTAGGAACAAACGGCGTAGAGTTGTAGTTTGATAACCGTGTAATAGTATGCAGGAACTTGTAATTTGACAAAAGCGCCGTCTTATGTTGATAAACTTGTAAATGTATTTGTAGTTCAACTTGTGATGATAATCGTATCTTAATTTTCTACATTTTAAGCAGAAAAAAATGGATTTTTTTGTTTTTTTTTATAAATAAAAACAGTTTGGTTGGTAATCTGTCGGAAAAGCTGACACATTTTTTTTGTTGGAAATCGGTCGGAAAAGTTCATCGGAAACTGGTTGGAAAAGTTCATCGGAAGCTGGTCGGAAAGGTTCATCGGAAACTGGTCGGAAAGGTTCATCGGAAACTGGTCGGAAATGTTCATTGGAAACTGGTCGAAAACGTTCATTGGAAATTAGTCGGAATTTTGTCGGAGAATCTTTCACGCTTTTTTGTCGGAACTTTGTCAGAAATTTTATCGGAAACTTGTCGGAAAAATTTACCGACTAGATTTTTCAGACAAACGACACTTTGTCGGAAACTGGTTGGAAACGCTGTTTTCCGATCAGTTTCCGACCAAAACCTTGGTCGGAAATAGGCCAGTTTTTTAGTAGTGCCTTTCATTACTTGTACACCGTCTAGCAATAGACCAAGTAATTAGACGGTGTATGTAACGAATTAAAGGATCCCGAATATTGCTCGCTCTATCCGACCTGCGCAGGATAATAATAATAATAATAATAATAATAATAATAATAATAATAATAATTAATAGTATAATAAATAATAGTAATAATAATAATAAATAATAGTAAGAATAAAAATAATAATACCTCTCGCCGGGTGTCCCAAATACTGGACCACTAATAGTGGGCCACCATGCTATAAGCTTGTCGTTTGGAAATGTGGTCACGTCGGTAGTATACATATCTTGGATGAGCTCATCATCGGTGAACCAGCCGATACGCATATCCCACTCGTTCACCGAATATGTATAGAGCTGACCAGATAACCTGAATTTGATCTCAGGATCATGCTCCGAATCGGGATCCACTCTGGGCTTTAGTGGAGTATACCGGAAGGTGGAGATGAACTCAATCTTTAGTGACACTCGGGAGCCTCAGCTTCTTCTGGCATATAATCACGCCGTGTCCAGAAGACGTTGATCTCGGACAGTGATACTTGTATACCTTTATTAAGAATTCACAGTTAATAATAATAATAATCTAGATAATAATAATAAGTATAAAAAATTGGTAATACCTCTTCTTTCACACGAATCCAGTCGGCATGCACATGTCAATCCAAAACTCGTCATAAGTCGGTGATCACAAGTCTTATTTGTTTTCCTAAAATATTTTATCTTATTGAGCTTGAGGACCAACATATCAATCGCTACATGGGAAACCTTACCGAGTATGTTTTGAAACATCGGTAAGTCATGGTGCACCATTCTCTGTGATTGACTGACTTCCAACGAATGGTTTATCGCTATGCGCTGTGACTCCATAACTTTGTCTATTTTCATCACAAGTGCGTGGAGCGAGCTGTTCGGGCCCTTAATGTATCTCTTAAACCTTGCATGTTGACTCTCAACTCTGTTGGTCGTATACTGACCAAATGTATAGTTTGTGTGTGCCCATGCTTGCACAAACATTTCTTTATAATCTTTGAGCCAAACTTCATGCATGTATTCAAAACCCTCTGTAAAATAGAATAACGATATCAATAAAAAAAATATGTATGTATGTATGCATGCATGCTTGTAAAGCAAATGGTAAGTCCCGTATGTGTACCGCGGATAGCTTGGTGGCACAAAAATGACTCCTCTTCCTCTACATATTCCTGGTTCAGATCGGGCAACACCTTCCCCTCATTACAACGAACCACAGATTTAGCCTCCTCCTCACCAACTTGAACCCCGGGTTCGAAAACGCTTTCAGAAATGTAAGACTCATTCGGAGACAGGTCACCGAGGAAATAGCTATAGGAATATGACATTGTGAGACCTGGAAGTCGCGGGCAGTCGAGAGAGAAGTGGTGGTGGTGTTTGAATGTTTGTTTGAAATGAGAACGAAGCTACTTCCGTTTGTGTTGAATTAGAAAAAACCACGGGCCGTGGAGGCCATAATGGGCTGTGGAGGGATTAATTGAGCCCAACTGCCACATCTCCAAGTCCCGTGGAGGCTCCCACGGGCCATGGAAAGTACACTTTTCAGTTTGAACTCCATGCTTCCTCGTACCTCGTATCACCACGTCCCGTGGGGGTCTCCACGGGACGTTGTAATGTTGCTTTTCCACGTCCCATTGGGTCTCCACGACCCGTGGTTTTCTGTTTTTTGCTTTCCACGGCCCATTGCGGCCTCCACGACTCGGGGGGGGGGGGAGGTGTCTGGGTATTTGCAAGGGGATGTCTAGATAATATCACCCTAAGGAATTCCATATATAGCGTCTTCGTTGTGGCTCCGTCGTGGTGGCGGTGCACGGTGGTGACGGTGACGGTTGGGCAGATTAAGTGTAAATTTTAACCATAAATCCAACCATAATATTCTCCAAAAAGATCAAATCTTTATCCTTCAAAACCCTATATTATAAAAAATTCAATATATCACAATTAAAAATAATAACCACAAAATTAAACCAACACTTACTTAGATCAGCATCTTACAGCAACCCAACATCAACTAGATCTCAAATCCATTGGTCAATTTATTCTGCTTTACATCAGACACAAGTTAAATTGTTAAAAGAACACGTTAACTTTTTTTATAAAATTTGAAAAATAAAAAATGGGTATAAGGAATTTGGATCTGGGTATTGTTAAAAACCGATAAAGTTTAGAAATTTAGATGAAAGAATGAAAACCCAGTCATAAACAAGTTAACATTTTATAAATCTTGAAAAATTAAAAAAATGGGGTAAAGTAAATTTCGATCTGGGTATTGCTAAAACTTGTTAAGGTTTTTATATATATATATATATATATATATATATATATATATATATATATATATATATATATATATATATATATATATAAGGAATGGTTCTAGAGAAAACCCTCCTTGTTTGGTAAACTCTGGAAACTCTGACTTCCCAATATTTTTTTTTTGAAAAAAATAGGGCAAGTAACATACATGATTTTAAGCATTTTGGGCCAAAAAAAATAAAAAAGCGCCGAGTAGTTTTAAAAAAAAAAATAAAATAAATTTTGACTAACACATGTTAAGCGCTAATAACAGGTGTTAACCATGTGTTAACTATATGTAAACAGTAGACGTTTTTTATTTTAAAAAAAGAAAACCGTTCAACGCTTTTTCGATTTTTTGGCTCAAAATGCTTAAAAAATGTATATTACATACCCTATTTTTTTCAAAAAAAAATGTTGGGAAGTCAGAGTTTCCAGAGTTTACCAAATAAGGAGGTAACCTTTGTTTTGTTTGTCCATAGCAAAAGCCAAATCTAGAATTTGATCCTGGAGCTTGTAAGGAATTAAAGGAAATTCTTCACATATTTTTAGTTAAACAAGATTTTCAAATTCTGGGAATCTTTCTGTAACAGGTTCCAGGAAATTCCTCCAAGGAGTATCAAGAATCCTGATACTGAAAGACTCGAAAGACCTGTTTATTTCTGTTTTTTTACTTTTTCTCGAGCCTTTGTAATAACTGTGTATTCTTTTCCTCGAGTAATGCAATTTGTTGTTTAAATATTTCATTTTCAATTTTATATTTTATACTCTGTGTATTTTTTCCTTGCTCTATAAGCTGTGATTGTAAGTCAGCAATCACCTCCTGTTGAGCTTTAATTATTTAATCAGGCTTTTTATTTGTTATATAAGCAAACGTTTATACTTCTTCGGGCTCAATAAAAAATTTTTGTAACCCAAAGTGTTCTCTTGCTGCTTCTATAGCTTGTTGAAAGTTTTCATAACCTTTGTAAACGGGATTGGGACATTGAATATATTTAGCAACGGTTGCCCATTTATTAAAAATTCCAATTTTTGTCCCTCTAAAAATAATATAGTGTGTAAACCTGGGTCTATTATATTTCTCAGGTGTTGTAACAGTTTGTTCAGCAAAATAGAAACTTAATGCATTTAAAACCTGGACATTAAAATTTGAAGCTTGTGGCATGGTTTAAATATGCCAAAGGTTGTCCAGTAAGCATTGTTGCTTTTCTGTCAACTTCATCCCAATGACAGTCTCTATAGGTCGTTGGCTAGGTTAATCGAGTGGTTTATGGCTCGTAATAGTATAGTAGCCTAGTCCAAGGGGGAGTATGTGTAGTACATGATGTCCCTAGGCTAGTATATAAGTTGTTTGGACGTGTTTCGGGGTGTTTAGAGTTTTTTATAAGCATTTTGGGTATGATTGGAACCTATAGGCGATTAGCATTATTGTATAGGCAATTAGGATGTAATTGCTAGTACTGTTCACATGAATAGGAGCTAATTGCTAGTTGTTATAGGCGATTAGGGCTTAATCGCCTATAATTTCATGTGGCATAGCTTCGTAATCGCCTATACTGGCCTGTACGTGTACAGGAGGTATAAATAGGCCCAATCGTAACCCTAATCGTTAGTTTTTGCCACACACACTCTCCAGACACCCTCCCCTGGTCTGAGATAGTCTGATTTGATCATTGTAACACTCGAGCTCTGTTTTAATGATAAATCTTTAATCTTTTGACCCGTTTGTGTGTGTTAATTACTCGCATATCATTGTTTCTTAGTTGTCTTTGTTATTGAAACGTATTCAGAGGTTTTCGCACTCTAAATATAACCCTCGTGATTGTCGGTTGACCCGTTCGTCGATCCTACAACTATACTATGCACGTCAGGTTCTCTGCCTATGTGTTGGTTTTAGTTTCAAAAGTAAATATTGTTTACTTTATAAATTTAAAACTTTGTAAAATCGGTTTACTAAAAATCAGTCATTTATCCCAAACCAAAGTTTCTGAATCAAAACATCAAAGTTTTTGGCACCGGGAAAATGATATCCTTTATTGTGCTAAAACCACACACATCAGATATGCAATTTTGTCAAACACTGATTATAATCTATCCCAGGCCCTGTTTTTAGATTTAGTAGCAAATGTGAAGGGAGTCAAGTCTGGGTCTAACAATGCTTTTCTTTTATACCCAAGACTATTAAGTGTATTCCTACAAAAGGTTTTACCTGAAAAGGGATATATAAAAGGTGAAGCTCTTCAAATGAAAAGTCTTTCACAAGAAACTTTTACAAGAATGCTGGGTCCTAACACCCAAGAAAAAGTGTCAAAAGCAAAAGTTTCCAAAACACAAGCAAAGAGTGTTAAGACAACAGCTGTTGTCACAACCTCTGTTGCTGAGCCCACTGCTCCTGGTGATCATGGCACTACATCCAGTGCTGTGAAACCCACACTAGAAATCACCAAAAAGAAACTTCCATTCACTAGGCCCACCAAAAAGAAAACAAAAAAGGTAACTCTGGAAGATGAGATACCAGAGGAAACACCTGTTGTAACACAAACACAACACACAATCACTGTTGATACTTCCTCTCAACAGATGGACATATCTCAACCCATCCAAACTCCTCATGTATCCTCTCAAAAGGATCATGTTGTAAGCTAAGGGGAAACACATCAAGAAGCATATGATTCACTTGAACATATGTTCAAAAGTCCTTCTCCCAGGGCTACTTCTCTTCTCTTCTCACACCACAACCCTCACCATCACATGACATTATTCCACCCTCAATGTAACCCTTGATCGAAGCCATTGACAAAACTCAGGCAAATACCAGTTCCTCTCAATCACCTATCACTGAGAGTATACTACAACAAGTGACTGGGCCTGAGAAAAGTCAAGTGGCTAGCCGACGAACAGAGGAGGCCACACCCTTTGAGTTACATGTAACTCAAGGAGGTTTTCCAAGTGAAGCAGCCACTACTGTTGTAGAGACCATTGTCTCACAATAGGACAGTGGTTACATAGCTAAGACTTCCTTGGAGGCAACAACTGTTGAGGCCAATATAGTGACCCCTAAACCAGTTGGAAGTCCCCAGTACCAAGACAAAGGGGCATCTGGTCTCTTTTCAATGGACTCACCTTCTAGAACTGAACCTGTTACAACTACCACTTCTGGTAGGAATTCAGATGATCCTATTCATTTAGGTGATGGATTAAGATACCAAGAATTGACGGAAAGGGTTAACACCATTGAATCATCAGTGAATGAAATCAAGTATGATCTCAAGACTATGATGCAAACTTCGGACACCCTCACCAAAAGTCAACCTTCCTCCCAAGACATTGCTAGTGAGCCATGGAAATCTGTTAGTCCAATTATCATAGCTCATCGAAAACTAGCAGATCAAACACATGAAACCTACATGACTTTGATCAGAAACATGGTGGATGCTAGGTTCATAGATACCCAAGCAGATATCAAAGCCATTAAGGAACTTCTGCTGAAGAGAACTGGCACTGGCTCTGCCCCCACAACAATACTAAGGGATGAACATGATGATGAGTTCATAGCTGATGATGCCAAAAAGGGGCTGAGTGGTAGAGATAGAATGCCAAAGCTGGATCCATTTGGAATTCCACCTTATCAAAAGGGTCAACCATAAAAGTCTACTAACAAACCAGGGTCTGCTTCAGCTTCCCAATCCACTGCTCAAACCTTTGCTGACACTGCCATAGCTAACAAGGCAAAGAAGATTGATAAATCTGCCAATGTCATGGCTGAAAGGGCTGTTGAAGCAAAGCTAATTAGGTCTGAGACCTTGGAAACCAAAGCAGAGTCTCTTGTGAAGCGAAAACAAGAAAAACAACAGGAAAAAGAAAATGTTGGCTCCTCAAAAAGGAAGAAAATGCCTGCAAGACATGTTAGGCAACCATCATCCATCTCTAAAACCTCTGTTCCCAAAACATTTTCTGCCATCACCAGTACAGCCACTAAACCTATCATCGCTACAACCACCACCACTACATCATCCATAATCATATCACCCATATCATCTTCTCAACCCCAAACATCTGCTGGTACTAAACAAGTGCCAATAGATGTTAACACACCCACTACTTCACAACCACCATCATCACCTGTCATCCTATACAAAAGAAAAAGAAAAACCACCTTTGTAGTACATAATGAGAACATTAAAACTACACCCATTTCATCACCACCATCTGAACCCATACTAGCCATTCCATTGTCATCTTTCTCACCACACACTTTCAAATTTTCACCCAATCCTTCCACCACCAAGAGACCACCACCAACCATGATCCTATTGGCTGCTCAGTATCCTCTTGAACTTGACATCATCAAGGGGGAAATTCAATCCTTCTACAATAATGAGGATCCATCAAAGCTATCCTTCCCATCTCTCTCAAATCTGCCTAAACCTAAGAATGTTGATGAATACTTGAAATTGAAAGAAAAACAGGCAGAAATGATTATTAAGGAGAAGTGTAAAGGAAATGATGACAGGACTGCTCAGGGCATCCATTCAGCAGAACTTACCAAGTTGAGAAGGATTGAGGATTTTGCTAAGGACTTGAGTAAGTCTATCTCCAACAAACCAATCAGTGGTGAATTGGAGAAGTTAATCAGGGAATCTCTTCTGGATCAAATCATGGCAACTAAGCTTTACAAAGAAAATAGAACACAATTTGCAGGCTGGACCACTCATGCATTACAAGAAGAATTGCACAGAATTGAAGAAATGGCTAAGCATCCAAATCAGAAGGCTTCATCTCCTGATTTAAGAAAAGGTAAAGACCCTGTCAGAGCCTTAAAATTCAAAAGAATGAGGTTAGAAATGGTAGCTGATGGTTTTAGAGAGATGAAGTCTGTGGCAAAATGGTCTGAGCTGAGGCTAGTTGAAACTCACAAGAACCTTGAAGAGAAAAGAAAAACTAATCCTACACTTCCAAGAAAACCAATTTACCCTGATGAAACGGAAGTTAGAATATCCCAACAGACCTTTTCACTAGACAGTCTACTCTCAACATCTGATATCACCATTGCTGCTAAGAAACATTACAAAAGAAGAAGCAGATGTCTGAGGAGGATGAAAAGAAGTATGAAGATACTTTTGTGAAAGCAGGGATTTTCAACCAGGTTAACTACTTCTCTGATCCCATAAGTGAAGAGCTCAGAAGAAACATTGGCAGGCCTCCATCACCAAACTCATCAAGAATAAATTTGCAACCCAAAAACTCCTCAGATTCAAAAATTCTAAAGTGGAAAGTCAACAAAGACACCCACGAATTGACTCTGCTCAGATCTGATGGAGAAGCTCAAAAGTTAAGCATGAATGATGCATATGGTCTGTGTGCAGATGATCTCCAAGACCTGCTGAACTTAGAGCTAGAAAAGGATGCTGAAGACTTGTTCTCTCTAAATTTTGAATTGCAATTTAAAGGCCAAATTAGAGAAAGTCTGATGAGAAATAAAGATCAGTAATAAAGGTTGAGTTTTGGCATCATCTGTTCTAGGGGGAGATTGTTGGGTCTGCTGAACACGAGAAGAACAGATGAAGTGAAAAGCCAAAACATACTAAACATCTGATCCACATTAAAACAGTATTTTGCATACAAGATCCTCCCAAAAGACTGTTGACACTAACAACTGCTATTTCCTAACAACTATTGTACAAACTGTTGCTTATAAAGTCTGTTGAAGAAACCACTATCTACCAAAGGACTGATGACGAAACGTCTGCTAAGCCAAAGGTCTGATGATACAAGATCTGTTGGAGCTAACAACACTTAGGCTCCAAAAGATGATTCAAGCAACAGAGTTTTAGCCATCAGTAGTTTACAATTCAGAGGTTTAGTCATCAGAGTTTTCAATGTAACAGTGTTTGTAATAGGGTAGATGTTTTATGTTGTTATTTCTGTTAGATGTCACTGTCTTAGGTGACGTCAGCCTTAGGTCATCAGAGCTTTAGTTTGTGTATAAATAGAACAGTGTCTGCACTGTTCTATTTACCACTCTGAAAACATTCTCTTGTACAAACAGAGTTGTGAGTGATCGGGCTGAGGGGGAGATTGTATACTTGTACTAATCTGTGATGATTTTATAAAAGTACTTGTTTAAAACAATTGTCATGTTTTTATGATTTAAAGTTTATATTTCCACTGGACTTTCATTATTATTCATCTTCATTACTGTTTCATTTATTAAACTTCAAAATAAAACAAACTCAGATCCTAACACAGTTAGTTGTTTAACACCGTTAGTGTTGTGCTGATGTTGCATTCATACGTGTCAAAAATGATCCTACATGGCAATTGATGTGGCATTTGTCTCTTTATATCATCTCACAAGCCTTAATTCTCTCAATCATGACCTTCATAACCAGATTCAGTCACCTTCCATGTCTTACCAGCATTACACAACCACTACCATGGCAGCCACCACCACCAACTCCTACCACCACCACCACCACCATTTTCCTCTCCCAAACCTGAAAATCGTCATAACCACCACAATAACCATTACCTTGAACCACCACCACTGGTATCACCAATTTCCACCACAACCATATCACTACCATCAACAACCATCAATCTCCACCAAAACAACCATCACTTCCTTTGATTTTTTCTAACACTAAACCCACAAAGATTAGACCTTGAATCAAACCCAAACCAACCCGTGAAACTCAAATTGAAACTCTAGGTTAGCAAACTTACTGTAATCGTCGAATTGGGGTGATAGGAGAGATACTAACCACCACCAATCATCAATCTAAGCTCTAGAACGCCACCATGTCGATTAGTCTAAACCACCACTAACAGCCACCTCTAAAACCACATCGACACCACCGTTCATCTCCACTAACCTTACAACCATCTTCCTCATCATCAAGCTCCTCTCTCTCTCTCTCCACTGCTTTCTATCTCTAGAACCTAGAACCCCCTCTCTGTAAACGGTGGAATTTTAAGGGTTGAATGGGTAAAGAAGTTTTTTATAAATATTTGTTTATGTTTTTGCCATGTATTTGCCACATACGCATGTTTTTGACACCCAACCTACCATATCATCAAAAGTCTAACAAAGTTATAGCACTCAGTTAGTTTGGGTCCATTGGCGGATAATATGTCAAAAGGTGGGACTGTCAGCGCATATTTTCATAGTTGGGACTATCAACGGCCAATGGCTAATAGTTTGAATTATTTAAATCCTTTAAATCCAAAACTCCAATAAAAAATTATTTTTTTGAAGACGTGTAAATTATTTTTTTGAAGACGTGTTAAAAGAATAAATAAACATATCGTCAACCGAGAGATAACTTGTGCACCAAACATATTTGCAAATATTGTGGCAGATTCTCATTGGTCCTCTATGATTTCACCAACATATAACATATCTTCTAGAACTTTCTAAAATAAATCATTATTACATAAGGGACGCGTGTCTGAATAGGGTTTGAGAAGAAAGCAAAAGCGACGCGTGTCACCGCCCAACCTAACAAACTGTAGATCAACAGCACCATTGGCACTATTCATGGAGCTTTTGTTTTTAATATATAGGATAATTACAAATTAAGGGAAAAAATCAATAATAGAGAAACTAAGTTATTGACATTTAGGGAAAGATATATCTTCTTTTGCAATTTCAAGCACATATTTTACGAAAATCAGATGTATTATTATGCGTCAGCGTAGCCTGGTAAATATTGGAATCATTCGCCAAAATAGTCAACTGTTTATGTAGCAAAAAAGTTAACCTAATTAGTTTTTTGCTTACGTCGACAGTTTATGTAGCAAAAAAGTCAAAATTTTACTAACGTGGACTACTTATATGGCAAAAGTCAAACTTTTAATGACGTTGACTGCTTTTGTGGCCTTCTACATCAGAAAAACTATATGGATTTTTAGGTAGTATGTGATCGTTGAGGGAAAATATGTCAAATGTTAGGACCTACAAAACATGTTCTTAGTTGGAATTGTTGCCAGCCAATATGTCAAAGTTGAGATTTTTAAATTCCAATAAACTTATACCATAATAAACATACTTTTTATACATGTTATGACCAAAAATAAATTTTACTTGTTTCAACATGTGAGGATCCATTTAAAGCAATAATTACTAGAAACTAAATTCGATATAATTTCAAATTACGTACAAATATCTAATCAAGGCGACTTCTATTTACTTTCTCCATAGATCGATCTATAACCTAATGAAGATTTCCATAACGGCTCTTAATCATCCTTTTACAAAACATCTTTATTCTTAAATGTTGCACATCGAGTTCCTTGACTTACCATCTAGTTCGCGTTGAGAACAAAATAACAACAATACAATGAAACAATGTTTCAACTTAATTAAATGATACTTTTAACATCCCCTCAATTCAAGTTGAAAAGATGTCAAATGATTTCAAAATTTTGTGAACTTATATAACAAAAAGGTACAATTTCATATATGCCATTGTAAACTTGTAAAATATCATATGTACCCAAAATACAAGTTTTTCATGCATATTGTACAATGGTCCTAAAGCATGTTTTGGGTATATATGAAATTTTGAACCGAGACATAACCTAAGACATCTTTGATGACAATTAGTTAGCTTCAACAACTTCAAATTTTCAATATCTTTTGTTTTTTCGAAACAACAATTATATTTACAAATTGTTAGCAATTTAGATAAACTCTGAATAACAAAAACTCATTAAACAGAAGAGACTATGGAGAAAGAAAATACAACAAATTGAAATAACTCAAGATCAAAAACTTTCTTGACCAAAGTCGACCCCTTTTTCCTCCTTGAGTACTAAGCGTCTTGCTTATTGAACTCACAGGCTTATTCCAGAGAAACTCTTGGAACCAAGCTAAAATTTATATTTTTTACACCTAGACTTATTCCAGGTTAAGGTTTCAAAATATTGTGTTAAGTAGTAAGATATACAATACTGAGATAACCAAACGAAAAACATCTTGGCTTGGTGAAGTTAACTTTTTAACAGATTTGAAAACTATGAATAAGTAGGATCATTTTAAAATACATCTCATATAATACGAATCACATAAGCATGTGGATTTTAATAACTCCAACTGTACCGATAGTAAGCTCCTTTTAAATTGGATTTGTTTGTCGTGCACGAGTGTCGCTACGTAATTATCTTTTCGTGATTCAGATTGCCGTCGGATCACCTTAGAATTCTTTATCAACAAAACTATGTCAAACCATTTCAATACATACATGTGACAAAAACTATTTTCCATCATCCAAATTTAATCAATCAAAATACAACAAGTTAACTCAAACTGAGAAGTAATAACAACGAAGGTCACTTACTTCCTCCAATAATTAGGGTTTTACTTTAATAGACTTCATATAAATTTGGAATTGATTGTATATTGTTTAGTATGATATATCTCCACATTAATAGTAGATCCACCTTGTACATTATATATAGTGGATTTGTGAATGAGAGGAGATCAATCGAAAATATTCTTTCATGGGATCAGACACCTCTTTTCGATCCTAGCCTACCCTAATGCTCTTAATCAACGCCGTCGGGTCCTCTTCCCCATTCTTCCGATTCTCCTATCACATAGTGGTCGCGGACGTGGTTCCATCAACTCCTACTACCCTTCCGCTCAACTCTTCTCAAAACAACTCCTACTACCTTTCGGCTGACCACGGCCGTGGACGCTCACGCAGACGTGGTGCGTTCACAGTCGTGGTCACAGACACGGTTCTAACAATCGCGGTCGCACATACAACTCCTAAACCAACACAAACAACCACCCTTACATCGTCTTTCCCAACAACAAGACCGCCAACCAATGGGCAAACATACTTAACACAAACTCCTCTTCATGGCAAGCCCCACCTGCGACCTCATCCCTGCCACCTTGCATTTATCCTTCTCGGTCGAACACCAATAGTCAAACCGGCCAGGGAATCCTTGGTGCACGTCCTGACCAAAACAACTTAAATGCCTACACACCAACGGACATTAAGCAGGCTCTATACACCATGGCATTAAGTCGACCGGACCACATATTCATGGACACTGGAGGATGTTCTCACTCGGAAAACGAGTAAGGTATCTACTCTCCGTCTAATTTTAATAAGGGTACTAATAAAAATATTATTGTTGGTAATCGCATGGCAATTCCGGTTTTGGCACAAGGAAATCAAACCTTACCCCCCCCCCCCCTTCCACCCCCTCAAACTTAATAATGTCCTTTCTGCCCCCAAAAATAATTAAAAACCGAATTTCGGTCCGCCACCTTACCACCGATAATCTTGTATCCATCGAGTTTGACCCTTTTGGTTTTCTTGTGAAGGATCTCAAAACTCGGGCGCCTATCCTTAGATGCAATAGCAACGACGATCTTTACCCTATAACTCAGCCATTTTCCACCGTCACTCAACCATCCGGTTTTGTTGTTGTTTCTCAAGATCGATGGCATCAACGCCTGGGCCACCCAGGCAACAATTTATTGCATTCTTTGAAAAATTCTTCTTGCATTAATTTTGGCAAAACATATAATTAATTATGTGAACCTTGTGTGTTTGGAAAGAGTGTTAAGTTGCCATTCTATGATTCTGTTAATTACCCCCGTTTACTTTTTGATATTATTCACAGTAATCTCTGGACCTCCCCTGTCCTAAGCACGGGAGGCCATCGCTATTGTGTGTTATTTCTTGATGATTACACCAAATTTTTATGGACTTGTCCACTAGCCACAAAATCTCAAGTTTTTGCCACATTCACCGAATATTATAATCACATCACCACCCAATTTGGAAGGAAAATAAAACAGTTTCAATGTGATAATGGAAAAGAATGAGCCGACAATAATTTTTTTGCATTTTGTAATGACAACGGTGTGCACTTCTTTTTCTCATGCCCTCACAAATCCTCACAGAATGGTAAGGCGGAACGCAAAATCGCACCATCAACAACATGCTTCGTACTTTTCTTGCCCAAGCCAATATACCACCCAATTTTTGGCACCATGCCCTCGAAATGGCCACATACCTCTTAAACATTTTACGAAGTAAAAGCCATGACTTTCAATCACCCACCACCATGCTTTACAATTGCATACCCGAATACGAACACCTACACGTCTTCGGGTGCCTTTATTATCCCGTCCTACCGTCCACCACTATAAACAAACTCGCCAATCGCTCTTGACCTTGTGTTTTCCTTGGCCACCCAACTAACCACCGTGGCTAAAGTGTCTCGACCTACAATCACACCAAATTTTCACTTCGCGTCATGTTCACTTTGAAGAAACCATTTTCCCTACAAAATACAATCACCTGACAAACCATAATCCTATGATTTCTTTAACTTGCCTATCAACCCTTTACTGTGGAATTCTTTGTCCACTAACCCCACACCATATCAACCCCCTACAACACCACCGAGCCATCCACTTCCAACACTCAAATAAACTTAACCACAACACCTTCGGCCCACTCCAACTCCCTTCCGGGCCCAAACAGCCGAGTACCCCCTACACCCAACAACGACTCCTTACCCACACCAAACCCCAACCCTACAGCTGAATCTACACCACCTTCAAATCCTAACCCCATGGCCCAATCTACACCACCTTCAAGCCCAACCCAACCTTCCAACAACACCTCTGTACAGACCGTGCCCACTGTCCCACCTCCGACCACCCCATCTCTCTGACAACACCTCTAACAAAAACCAAATAAAAAAGTTTGACCACCCCATCCCTCTGACCACCCATCCCTCTGCAACACCTCTTCCAACAACAACTCTTACAAAAACCAAATAAAAAAGTTTTCGATGACCAAAAACAATCTGAATACGAAAAAGCAAACGACGAGATCAATGAATGGAATAGGCGTTAGGAAAATCTAAAAATAAAACAATAAAATCATAAACAACTTTAAAAAACAAAATATTTTAAGGATTAATTATGAAACATAACAAGATTTAGTAATTTGAAGCAAGAATCAAACTCATGCATGTGTATGGAAATTTTAGGGTTTGTAAATTTAGAAGACGGAAACTAGTTCAAGGAAGCATACGGGGTATGATGGCAACGGATTGGACCAAAAGATTCACGTATAAAAAATTTCGGGTCATAACTCTGAGCGGGAAAATGGAGTCACAGATACCCTCATTGCTTTGACATGTGTCCCTCAATATTTCCATTTATAATATAGTATAAATTATAATATAGTATAAATATAAATAAATATGTGAAATATGATAACGATTGTATTACATTTCAAAAATTTAATATAAAGTATTAAAATTTTGAACTTCTACTAAGATGTATATTAACAAGAGAAAGTTTACTGTAAAAAGTATGTTAACATAAAAAGGATAAAAAGGATTTTGGGCTTTCATCAAAATAAATTAATGGATGAGATTAAAATAGGAAAAGTATACATTGAGTTTCTAAAAGAGAAGGGGAAGGGAAAAATAGATATAATCTATAGTTGTTGAGTTCCACCCCCATTTTTTAAACGTACATAACTTTTTTCATACGACATTATTTTAAAAAAAATACACCATCAAAACAAGCATTTTATCCTCTTTTATTTTCATACCCTATTGCTATACTTTAAAAAAAAATTGTTGGGTTGATAACTTGCGTTTATTGTCAGATATAACTTGCATCTTTTTATCAGGTATAACTTGCGTTTAATCATATATAACTTGCGTTTTATCATGGATAACTTGCGTTTTATCATGTATAATTTGCGTTTTTTGTCAGATATAATTTGCATCTACTTATTTATTTTCATTTGTTATTTGCTTAAATCACATGAAAGCAACACTTTCTGTATTTCACTTGCTTATTTAGATAATAATCTTCAATTCTTTAGGTATTCAGATGTGTTTACGTTCTGCAACAAGGTTGTTGACCTGATGAGATTTATTGTTTCTACATTTTCATTGATTCATAAGAAACTACCTATCTGAACTTCATTTTATTACTTTCATTCCATCTGAAGTTCTTTTATTACTTTCATTTCTCTTTGACAGATTACAATGACAAATAGTTCCCAGTTAATGTATAGAACAAGCTAGTCATGAACAATGGAAAAAATGAAGAACAGAGCACGATCAAGCTATCAACCCAACGATTTTTTATAAAAAGTAAAACAATAGGGTATGCAAATGAAAGATGATAAAACAACTTGTTTTTATGGTGTATATTTTTTTTAAAATAAAGTCGTATGGAAAAGTTATTGGCGTTTTAAAAATGGAGGTAAAACTCGAAAAAAGTCAACAATTATGGTGATGGACAATAATACCTTTTTTAGCTAGAGACATGTGTCGGTCACTTATTCTTTCTTACACTTTTTATGCTAACACCTTTTTTACATTAGCCTCTCCCTATCAACAATATGTCTTGACATTCAAAAGTGCCATTTCTTATTTATAGAGAATACATATATTCATATGCATATATGTACAAGTTAATACAACACATCCACAATCATGCATATATGCACAAATTAATACTCTTTACTAACTCTTTATTTTGTTTAAACCATAATATATTCATTACGAATTAGTCAAAATTTCTATTATAGAAGTTACAAATTAATCAAGTCACGTTTTATTGAATTCTCTTTTTGTCAAGGGCCCTACTCCATCTTATGGCCATTTTTGCCCAAAAATATATAAATACAAAAACACTTTTCCCCATGTGAATCGTTCCAAGTCCATCCTGCACCATGGCTACAATATCTTTCAATTATGGATAAGGCCTAATGCGATGTTTATGGTCGAAACCCACTGTCATGATGTAAAAGTCAAAATTTTAAAGAAAATGGAACGGAGTGCATTCCTTGCTGGGCTCAATTATTATTACTCCCTCCGTCCCATTAGAAGTGTCTTGTTCTGAAAAACACAAAGTTTTAGGCATATTAAATGATTGCTTTTTTTGCTTGCCATATGACAATAATACCCTTGTCATATGTGGGCCCATCATATTCTTTATTTATTTTAGTTGTATTTTTAAGGGTAACTTTGGAAATTGGCTTAAAATTTTTGAAAGTGGACACATGAGATGGGACAAATAAAAAAGGGAATATGGACACTTCTAATGGGACGGAGGGAGTATTTTTTAACATGTGGACCTCAAGGGGTATCTCCCTTGAATGGTTTAAGAGAAAGCGGGTTGTAGTTCGGCAAACATTAAGAAAGGAGGAATCGAAAAAAGTGGATAAGCACACTAAAGTTTGTGTCGCGAGCCAACATGTCTTTATCCCCTTTGTCTTTGATACATTTGGCTCCCTAGCACCAGAAGCTATTCGTTTCTTGACCAGGGTCAAACGGGTTATCCACATCAATAGTTCATCTCCGGCCGCAGGGGTTTGTATTTGGTAGGCTAGGGTTCGCAATTCAGAAAGGGGTGACTGCTCAACTTGTTGCTCGTCTACCTTCTATTTTGATGTAACTTGACAAGTATAAGAAATGCAGTATAAAGTTAAATAAATAAAAAAAAATCTTTACTGAAGTATTGCGATGTGGCTGAATTATAGTAGTGAATTTGTAAAAGGAATGTGATCATGATTAGTGTAAAAAAAAGTGTTTAAAGTGTGAGTAGCCTGTAGCTAAATATTTAAAAGACTGAATTACAAGTTTTGTCTTTTACGTTTATACCAAATTTTAACGCATGTCCTTTGTCTTTAAAATTGACACAATTTGTACTTTATCTCTTAAAATCTTACACGATATGTCCTTTGGCACTAACCCAGTTATTTTTTTCGTTAAGCATGGACACTTTTGTAATTTCCCCATCTATTTAATTATAAAATAAAAAATGTCTATATGTATTTATGAATTCATCTCTTTCTCCCAATTACTACCACCACCACTCACCCTAACCACCCCATCTGTCACTGTCACCTCCCACGGTGGGAGTCCCACCCACCCTCAACCGCATCATTAGCCACTGTCACCATCACCACACACCAGGAAATAATATTAATTTCTCCAAGAAATATGACAACAAATACTTAGGATAAAAAAAAACATGTAAAAATCATTGTTATACATGACCCGAAATCTTGATCCAATTTGTGGCAAAATAATCTGTTAACAAATCAAACTCACATCATCATAAGATTCAACAATACAAGTAAATATATAATTAGTGCAATTTTGTTGGAAACCATAAAAACAAAAACAAAAATGTTTACCTGTTGGAAACCTAAGAAACTTATCTCATTGAAATATCCCAATTAAACTCAAGAAACTCAATGCATTAGTAACCAATAGGCAAAACAAGAAACAAACTCATCTACATACACCGATTGAACTCGAAAACTTGAGTGCACCAACACTTGTTAAGCCAGATCAGTAAACTCACTCATTGAAATAAACCAATTACACGAACACATCAGCAATGTTACCTTATATATTTTTTTTTTCTGACAAAACAACCTACTACTTTTAATGTACACACATTTTGTCACTTCATATTAGTTTTGTCTATACCAGAACCTCCAAGAGGATAAACTAATATAATATAAATAAAGTTTTAAGTTATCTAGGTTTTATTTATCTATCATTTTATTTACTACAATATTTATTGATTTTCCATCTGGTCATCTTATTTAACAATCAAATAACGTATGATTGTGAGAAGAATTTAACCACCAAAGATCCTGGATAAGGTGCCAATATATAGCGTCATATTCCAAAATAATAACTAACAGAATTCAATTACAATTTTTATTATATTTTTAGAAACATTAAAGCTGTAAATCCATTCATGACACACACACACACGTAAAAATTAGATATTTATATAAGTGTGTAATATGCAGTATATATAACATCAAACGGTTCTCTCTAGATTTAAGAAGAGCCATCAAAATCTTTCACCTTACAAACCATCAATATGTCTTTCATCTTGCAAGTTCTAATATTTTCTTGTCTTCCCTTCTTTCTTGGCTTACTTGTTTTAAAATCATATGTTTTTTCTTCAAAGTCCCACAAAAATCTACCACCATCTCCACCAAAGCTACCATTGATTGGAAACCTTCACCAAATAGGTTCAAGCCCGCACCGTGCCCTTCATGTCATGGCTAAGACCTATGGTCCACTCATGCTTCTTCGTCTTGGCTCAGTGCCGGTACTTGTAGCCTCTTCTGCTGATGCAGCTCGAGAGATAATGAAAACCCATGATGTAATATTTGCAAATAGAGCCAAGTTAAAGCTTGCTCGTATAATTTTTTATAACTGCCAAGATGTTGCTTTTTCACAATATGGAGAGCGTTGGAGGCAGTTAAAGAGCATTGTGGTACTTCATCTTTTAAGCAACAAAAGGGTCCAGTCATATCAACATGTAAGAGAAGATGAGATGGCTTTTATGATAGAAAAGATTCACAAAGCCGAAAAATCGCTTGTTAATTTGAGTGAGTTAGTTATTTCGCTTACGAATAATGTAATATGTAGGGTGGCTTTGGGAAGGAGGTATGATGGGAGGGATTTTAAGAACTTGATACAAAGGACTTTAGAGTTGTTGGGATGTTTTAGTGTTGGGAGTTATATTCCGTGGCTAAGTTGGGTAGATCGAGTGAGTGGATTAGAGGAAAAAGCTTATGCAATTGCCAAAGAATTCGATGAGTTTTTAGAGTTAGTTATCCACGAACATTTAAACAAAAAAGGAGCTAGTGGTGAATGCCAAGATATTGTTGATGTTTTAATAGAGCTTCAAAGAGATGACAAGACTAGCTTTTGTCTTGAGAAAGATATGATTAAAGCTATCATCTTGGTAAGAGTCTTTCTTTTAGAATTCCAAATCTTTATTTATAACATATTTGTGTGTTTAGAGGATATGTTTGCATAAATTCATGATCATATAACCCCATTAGTTTTAGTAATAACTAGTGTTTCCCGTGCGCGCGATGCGCGCATGTTTTTGGCTGGAGTTGTAGCTAAACAGAGTACAAACATGTTTTGGCTTGCAGTAAATAAGTAGCAGCCGTTTCATAACACAAATGGAGTCTGAAGGTAGCATCAAGTTTGGTTCATCAGGTGGTGGATGAAAAGGAAGTAACCTCAATAAAACCTTCATGAGCACATATTGGAAGGCCAATTAATATAGAAATAACAAAGTATTTGGTTTAGGAAATAAGTATGTATAACATAATGTAAAATTCATCTGTTCCACTAACGAAGAATATATGCATAAGTACTGTGAAAGTATACATAAGTAGTATACATCCAAACAGTACACTCCAAACAAACAAGAGTCTTGAAAAAAAACTCAGCTATAAAAGACTGAAATCAAGGTCAAACCTACCTCAATCATCGTATTGCGGTTGATGTTTACCACCTACCAGCATCACCAGTTCGAAATCGCCGTCAAAACCCTAAGTCGACACGACCGGTGCTTGAATTCGGCGCGCATACTTCCGGTTTCTACAAAACGATCTGGATACAAGAGGGGAAAAGGACTTTGAATAGGTGTCACCGGCGGCTAGCGACGAAACCATAGCCACCACCGATGTTAGCAGATTGTTCGACTACACCGACATAGTTGCTGGAAATTGACACTTTGCCGCTGAAAGACCGTCGTGGAGCTTGAGAGAACGTCCTCCCATCTCTCTCTTTCTTGATATGCGTAGGCGTTTGTGTGGAAGGGTAGACATTCAGTGACATGGGAAGAAGCTTCGAGGGTGTTCTTCAATTCCAGATCAGTTCAGGCGGTGGTAAGAAGTATATACAAGACGGGATTGAAATTACAAAAATACCCTCGTAACACTGTTTCCTAACATGTTATCATTTAGTATATAGAGTAATTAGTTTCCTCCAACTATTTTCAAATAAATATAGTTAAAATTACCTTGAAACCTTTTATGGGAAATTACATAATATCGTATTTAAAAAAATTTAAATGACCATTATACCTTTCTTTTTCCTTTACATTGAAAATTCTTTTATCCTAATTCATGTTTTAAGAAGAAGTATAAATGTTATGAATTCATGTTTTAAGAAGAAGTATAAATGTTATGAATTAATCGATGGGTAGTAAGCATTAGAATTATGATAATATACTATGTTTGTATGTGTGTAATTATTGATTCCTGATTAATATCATGTAGGACATATTTGGTGCTGGAACAGATACTACATTCACAAACCTAGAGTGGACACTCGGTGAGCTATTAAGACACCCACAAGCAATGAAAGAACTGCAACAAGAGGCACAAGCAATAGGTGAGGGAAAATCAATGATTGCCGAAGATGATTTAGACAAAATGCCTTACCTAAAAGCTGTCCTCAAAGAAACCCTACGACTACACCCTCCAAGTCCATTGCTTGTTCCTCGTGAATCGACACAAGATGTAAAACTACTCGGCTATGACATCCCATCAGGCACACAAGTATTCATCAATGCATGGGCTATATCTAGAGATCCATCAAAGTGGGAAACACCCGAGGAGTTTAGACCGGAGAGGTTCTTGAACAACCCTGTCGATTATAAAGGGTTTCATTTCGAGTTTGTACCATTTGGTGCCGGGCGACGGGGGTGTCCAGGTATTCAATTCGCAATGATTATTAACGAGCTTGTTTTGGCCAATTTGGTGTATAAGTTTGATTTGGCATTGGTTAATGAAGAGGGTTTGGACATGAGTGAGACCAATGGCATTAGTGTTCATATGAAGGGTCCAATAAAAGTTTCAGCAAGTCCTCGCTTTTAAGTGGAAATCCGTGTTTTGTATTTATGTATGACGTCGTAAATGTAATAAAGTTTTGTGTTTCGATTGATGTATCTTAAAATTTTGTATTTCATAATAACAGATAAATAATGATGGACCAGTCTAGGAAGTTCATACGAACTATGAAACGTGTCACATAGGAAAGAAGTGAAAACCATGCATACTTTGTAGTAGGATTTCGAACTTTAAGAACATTTGAGAAATCTTGCACATTGGAGCTCAGTTGGATTTTTGTTAAAAGCATTGTTTGGTACTTTTATACACATATGTTATAGCACATTTGTAACTTGACAAGAAATGCAATATAAAATTAAATTAAAAAAAATCTTTACTGAAGTATTGCGATGTGGCTGAATTATAGTAGTGAATTTGTCAAAGGAATGAGATCATGATTAGTGTAAAAAAAATGTTTAAGTGTGAGTAGCCTGTAGCTAAATATTTAAAAGACTGAATTTCAAGTTTTGTGTTTTACTTTTATACCAAATTTTAACGCATGTCCATTGTCTTTAAAATTGACACGATTTTTACTTTATCTCTTAAAATCTTACACGATATGTTTTTTTTTTACACCAACCCAGTTTTTTTCGTTAAGTATGGGCACTTTTGTAATTTCCCCATCCATTTTAATTATAAAATAAAAAATGTCTATAAGGGGAGACAGGACGCTACTAAATTTGGTCACGGGTACCCCACTACCAGCATGGTAACACCGCCACCACCAGTTGTGGTAGGGTCCCGTGAACCAAATACGGGTTCTATCTAACGGGCTGGTAAGTATTATTAATTATTGCAACGGTGGAATTTTAGTGTATATTTTATTACCTTTTTGACCGTTTTAAATAATTTAATATAAAACGGTAACATTTTTTTGACCGTTATTTTCAAACGGTATAAAAATGGGAACGGTTTAAATAAAAAACCACAAACGAACTACTGGATTAACTAACTAAAACACAAACAAAACAAATGGATCCAAGGAAATCAAAGAATGTTTCAAAGGGTAGGAGGGGAACCTCGAAATCTAGGGGTTCTAGTAGTCGAGGCATAGGTTCGGGTTCGAGATCGGCTTCAGTTGAAGGCTTAAGGCCCGTGATCAATTTTTCACAAACTCAACCCCAACAACAACCGTTTCACTCACAATAACCACAATTCCAACAATTCCCACAAAGCCAACAACCCATTTTGTATCCACAATATTTTACGCCGCCTCAATTAACAACTTCTTACCTAGACGCCTTCGAGCTCAACCTAGAGGACGGGGACGATGACGAGGAATAAAATTTGCCAGAGACACAGTTCGAGCAACATGGAGATTAACAATTAGACAATGAAGCGGAGGACGCGCTTGAAGTTGAAGTTGAAGAAGTTGAAGTTGAAGAAGTTGATGTAGGGGGAAAAAGAAATATGCAAAGTGAACGAAAGCTGTGAAATGGAATACGACACATGAGGTTGCTTTTGCAAAAGCTTGGTGTTATGTGTCGGAGAACCGAGAGAAGAGTAACCAAAGAAGCAAGGGAAGTTTTTGGAAAGCGGTCCAAAAACATTACGCGTCACTGTTGGGAGGATCCACCCGAACTGTTGATCAAATTACTTCTAAATGGACCGCCATGAACCCACAAATGAATGCGTTCAATGGCCTTCATCAACAAGCAGCAACAACTATGATATATTTAACTTAACGATTTATTTAATTATACAAATTTCTATAAATTATATTTAATTTACGGTTTTATTTAATTATTATATAGGAGCGCCTACGAGGGAGTGGATGTAGTGATCTAAATGTCATGCAAACGACGTTGAACGATTACAGAATAAGTCATCCTTCCGGTTTTAATCATCAAGCGGCATGGGAGATTGTAAAAGATCACGACAAGTGGAAAAAGCAAGTGTTGATGGGTGAAGAACCGTTCGATAGTCATTCCGACAAGAGACGGAAGTCTTCGGAAAGCGGCAATTATCAGGCGATTGCCTTTTCCACACCGGACAAGACCACCCCCACCAGCCACATGCCGGATCTCAACGAAGATACCAACCCAACGAGGCCCAAACGAAAAAAATAAGAAAGCCGCCGCCACCGAGTCTTCAAGCAAATCATCGTGGGTTGACGAACTTGGGTCATACCGAGCGATGAAAGAAGACAAACTCAACCAGTTGGTCACCCTACAATCTCAACAAGGCGAAAAAACAATGGCGTTTTTAGAGGAACAACGCGAATTGTGGAGACAATGGCAGTATGACCACGACTTGAATATGTATTCAAAACCGCACAACCACCTCAAAGGTAAATCTTTGGAGTTGGTTTTGAAACGTAAAGAAGAAATCGAGGCGAAATACGAATGGGACCGCTATTGGGTTGAAGGCGACGAGGATGATGAAGGGGATGAGTAGGATGAAGTCGTTTGTATGTTTATTTTAGTTGATGATTCTTGTAATTTTTTTTAACTTTAATGGGACGGTTTAGTTTTTTAAGTTTTACAAACGGTTCTTTTATTCAAACGGTAACTTTTTAAAAAACGGTAATTAAAAAAAAGAAAACTAAAAAATAAAGATTTCAGTGAAGTGAAGTGAATTAGTTAAGTGCTGCCTCCAAAAAAAGTGATTCAGTGAAGTAAATCGGTGAAATGATGTAGCAGTGAAGGATTGGTTAAAATCAGTTAAGGAAAAAAAAACTATGGTAGTGCCCCTTCCTCCCTAAGTATTTATGAATTCATTTCTTTCTCCCAATTACTAACACCACCACTCACCCCAACCACGCCATCTGTCACTGTCACCTCCCACCCACCATCAACCGCACCATTTGCCATTGTCACCATTACCACACACCATAAAATAATATTAATTTCTCCATGAAATATGACAACAAATACTTAAGATAAAAAAAGACATGTAAAAATCATAGTTATACATGACCCAAAATCTTGATCCAATTTGTGGCAAAATAATCTGTTAACAAATCAAACCCACATCATCAGAAGATTCAACTATACAAATAAATATATAATTAGTGCAATTTTGTTGGAAAAAATAAAAATCAAAAACAAAAATGTTTACCTGTTGGAAACCCAAGAAACTTAACTTATTGAAATACCCCAATTAAACTCAAGAAACTCAATGCATGGATAACCAATAGGCAAAACAAGAAACAAACTAATCTACATACAGTGACTGAACTCGAAAACTTCAGTGCTCCAACACTTGTTAAGCCAGATCAGCAAACTCACTCATTGAAATAACCAATTAAACGAACACATCAGCAATGTTTAGCCATACGACACTAAAACACGTCGATTAAACTCAAAAAACCTCAAAGGATCTGAATCGATATTGTTTTAAAAACCTCAAAAAAACCCAACAAATAACTATTGATTTCCGATCAAAATCAAGAAATTGGAACTACAAATACATAGACAAGTGAATCAAACAAAACACTGAAACATTTTCTCTCTCTAGAAATTGAAGCGGGAAAACAAACAAAAGAGAAGCCTTGTTATGACATTGTGGGTGGTGGCCGTGGCAAATGGTGTGGCTGGGTGGGTGGTGGTGCTGGTGGTGGTGGTGGTGGTGACAGATGGTATGGCTGGGACGAGTGGTCAGGGCCGTCTCCGAGAATCTCCAAAACGTTTTGGGCCTAGGGCGACTAAAAAAATCGGGCCCCTTATAAAATTCAAGTTTTAACTTTCAATTTTCAAATACGAGTAATTAAAATTTCAACATTTAATTATCAAACATCAATACTCAGAATATATATTATAATGAAAAATAAAGAAATGTTCGTCTTCTTCTTTAAATACCTGTTCTCATTTCCCACACCAAAATAATTTAAATACACTTTATAAATAATATATATATTAAATTTTAAAATTTTCGGGCCTCCCGGGAGTTTGGGCCTTGGGCCGTCGCCCACCCGCCCATGCCCAAAACCGGGCCTGCGAGTGGTAGTGGTAAGTGTGTGAGAGAAATGAGAAAAGAGTTTGGGTTGCCCGGGTGAGATGGAACACCGAAAGGTTGGCGGAATGGTTGCATTTTTTGTGATTGATGGTTTAAAAAAAGTGGGATTTTATAAATATTTGAGGTGAAAAATGGTTGAATGTGATTTGGTTTATATAGTGGGGTTTAATTAATTTTTTTTTAGTTAAAAAACCCAACGGCTATAAATATTAGCGGCGGGGCACCCTTTCATGCCCCATTAACCGGGGGGGAGGGAAGGGTAGAGGAAATTACAAAAGTGCCCTCATGTGCAAGGCACATGACCATACTTAACCAAAAAAATTAACTGAGTTAGTGCCAAAGTACATATCGTGTAAGATTTTAAAATATAATGTACAAATCTCGTCAATTTTAAAGGTAAAGGATATGCATTGAAATTTGGTATAAACGTAAAGGACAAAACTCGTAATTCAGTCTATTTAAAAACTAGTAACTAGACACGTGTGTGTTGTTGTGGGAAACATCAAACGGATTAGTCTAAGCGTTATGTGATGCAATATCTTATTTAACTCAATAGCATTGCGGCTAGATCAAAATGTAAGGTAATCGAATTTAGATTATACGATCATAATGTATTTATATGTCACCTGGCCTATACCTAAGAAAGTATAAAAAGGCATAAAATGTGTATTAAGGGATATCTGACATGTTTAATCCAAAGATACATTAACATCAAAGGTTGAAATTTTACTCCTAGCACGTTGCTATGGGGTCGAAATGTAGAATTGGAAACACACATAAAATCAACACAAAAACTTATTATATTCGACCTGACTAGTTTCCAAGAAAGTGTTTACGTCAAACCGTAGTCCAACTCAAATTAATACGGGCACATAAAAATGAGACCCACGTAAGAAGTAGTTTTTTAGGTAAATGAATGAAATAAGTAAACTCAAAACTATAGAAAGTCTAGTGAGGCAAAAAGATATTTTACAAAGTTGTTAAAAATAATAGATCAAAATGATATTTTACGAAAAATCGGCGAGTGTAAATTGTCTAAGTTAGTAAAAAACATAATAGGTTAAAAACGCATATTATATATGGTATTAGAGGTAAAGCTGAAATAATGTAAAACATGTTTAATGGAGCAAGGGCTAAATATGTCATTTCGCAAACTTTGGTGTGGTTTGTCATTTCGCATAAAGGGGGTCATTGACGGTAAAACCACCCACATATGCAATTAAGATAATAACTAGTATTTTTCCCGCCGCCGCAAAGCGACGTTCTGAACAATGCCGTAAGACACGAAGTCTAAAATATGCGTAAGACATAACGTGTTACACACGGTTCGTAAAACAAGATGTGTAAAAGACATTTATTAAAACGTGAAAACACAATGCTTTTAGTTTAAGTGAAAAAAACACACCACAAATATGTGGCATTATGGGCAAGCTAAGTCGTTTGACTTCGTCGATGGCCAAAGAGCATAGTGCACGTAAAAATTAGTTTTTTTTTAAAGTAGAAGAACGACACATAAAAATGATATTTAACAAAGTTATTAAAAATAAGGGTAAAAAATCGAAATGGAGTAGTCTAAGGGTCGAAATTGCAAAATATTAAAAGTTCATATGTGTAAAAACAGAGTAGTAGTGCATGGGTTATAATTGAAAATTTTCAAATTTAAAGCATAAAACGAAAAGTTAAAGATTTGAGGGGTTGGTGGCATAATTTAAACTTGAGGATTAAAAAAGAAAATTTTAAAACTTGAGGGATCATATAAAATTAAGTAGTAATGTATGGGGCGAAAGTGAAATTCAAAACTTTAGGGGTGGTGGTGGTTTTTACCCACCGACACACCAAAATAAGATATAGTTAATAATTTTCTAGTTTGAATTGGATTGGGTCAAGCACATAATAACAAAACCAAATTAAATCTCTAGCAAAATCCAGATCTATTTGGTAATTCTAATGCAGATCTATTAAATCTCTAGCAAAATCCAGATCTATTTGCTAAAAGAGTAGCATACTTAAACTTATTTTTATTGCCGTGCAAATAAGTAGCAGTGGCAAAATACAAGCCTTTTGGTAGTCTTTGCTATAACAAATATATTTTTTTATAGTTCTGCTGCATAAAATATGCAACATACATGATTTATAAAACTTGGTTATTATCCAACAATATTGTTATGGTACCTTTGTTTGTTGGTGAAGATATATTTTCATCGTTGGTTTCTAAAATTTGATCCTCATATGTACTTTGCACCTTTCGTCATTGAGCTTCAATGATTACATTGAAATGCCTATGTCTGTCACCTTGGTATTGATAGTATGTGTTTTTATGGCTAGAAATACATGTGGCTTAATCAGCCCGGTTAGATAACGGTTTAAATGGGTGAACTTGGTAAATGTCAATTTGACCCTTAAATGTTTTTTTTCCAGAGATACTGATTTTTATTTTAAATATTTAGTTTGAAATACTACTTTAAATTTATGTTACTTGTTAGTAATTAATTTTTTTGAACAAAATACTATAATGAACTATTTTTTACCATCTCACCGGATTTCAATAAAAGCAATTTATGGCTCAAAACAACTCAATATAAAAGCAAACGCATTCAATGGACTATTTTTGACCATCTGACCCAATTCCATGTAAAGCTTTTTTTTTTGTTGGATTAATGGCTCGAAACAACTAAGTATAAAAGCAAGCACATTTTATAAATCGTTTGGTAAAAATAAAAAATAAATAAATAGGAAAACTAACAAGCACATAAGAAAACTAACAGAAAAATAGAATGTAAGTTGGTCAACCCCTGTATTACACTGGAACATAAGAAAACTAACATATAGACTTTGGGTAAGATATATGGCGTATGTAGACCACATCAATGCTACAAGTAAGAAAACTTGCATAAGTAAGATACATTATACCACCAAATGATTGATAAACTAACTGAAAATGAGTACGTGTTGTGAAGTGTCGTCGTCACCGCATCGCGGGGGTTCCTACTAGTAAAATTATAGTACATCTCTTAAGAATGGTGTTTATTAATACATAACTTCTAAATTTTCGAAAGACACATCATTAACTATTTAAGGGGGGACAAAAAGGATGGCCCGTCAACTAGGGGTGGACCTACATAGTGGTTTATAGGTTCAAAAGAATTCGCTAAGTTTTGAATTTCAATACAAAATGTATATAAAAAATACTAAGTGAACCCATAAAAATTTGAAACGAACCCATATCACAAAACAAGGAACCGTTGGTGCTTGAAGATGCTTATCGTTGTAAAGCTTTTATTATGGAGGTTTTTTTGTCCGGCCACGGCTGGTGCCGGAGAAGAAATAGTCAAAAATAAAAATTTGAAACGAACCCATATCACAAAACAAATGGTGTAAGGGTATGGGAACAACGTGAAAATCTGAAAGATCACATGTAGGGTTTTGGCATATTAGGATCGTAAAAAAAATATTTAAGTATTAATTATGAAACATACCAACATTTAGTAATTTGAAGCAAGAATGAAACTCCTGTATAAGGGTTTGATCATGGAGTAGTGATTATGAAAATGTAGAGGTATGGAAATTTTAGGGTTTGTAAATTTAGAAGAACGAAATTGGTTCAAGAAAGCATACGAGTTAACATGGGCAACGAAGCAACAAGAGCTCACTTTGGGGGTCCCGTAACTTCTGCAAAACGCCTATCAGGCCAACTGCGCGCTGAGCCCTCTTGACTGCCATTGAGCTAATGTAATCCCCATCACGACTAACAGCCCCCCCTAGAAGCTTTACCCCTGTCTGTGGTCTTCCGATCTCCCTAGGAAAAATACCAGGCTTCTTAATATTAAGCATAAGCCCAAACTGGGGACCTTCTGCTCGAATGATGTCTAGGGCTTTAGCTACTTCTTCGGCCCTGCCTATAATCGTGCCATCATCCAAATACCACGCATGAAAGGATAAGGAACAATGTTCTTCCCCCTGTAGCACCAGCGCATGCAAGACAAGGGCAAAGAGAAGTGGTCCTAAAGGATCCCCTTGCTGGACCCCTGTGTAGGCTCCGATACAAGTATCTCCTACATATAGCCCAGTAGGTTGGGCGTATAAGAACTGAACCCATTGGTAGATAGATGGGCAACAGATGCTGACTTTGCGCAGAAGGATTGTCCGGTTAACCACGTTGAAAGTGTTCGAAAAATCCACAGTGAGCATGGCCAGTGATCCGTCGTCACGGAACGCATCATAGCCTAGGCATTGCATTAGTTAAACTTACAACCTTAGTGCACATTTGATTAATTTCTTTCAATACGTATACTGATCTAACGTATTGCAGGAAACCATGTCAAATCCTTCTCATAACTATTCTTCTTTTCGCGCTAACGAGGGGCAGCAAGCTCCATCATAGGATCCATATCGGGATACTAACAGTTAGGCTTGGTATCCAAACATATTTCACTCTTGGGTTGTAGGGTATTGTCACACCCAGCCAAAGTAGAAACACTGGGATGTGATTAGAAAGGTTTTCAAGAACAAGGTTCGAGTAACACACAAGATTTAATTTAAATAGATACCATCGAAGGATGGATGATGTCATAAATTATTAAATAACACAACATTGTTTGGAAATAAGTAATTGTCTAAAATGACATAACTTGAAACACCAAAATAATGTATGACTGACACACCCAAATCCATGACGGTACCACCCAGTGCAAGCTCAAACCTAACCCTCAAGTCTCCGCTAAGCATGATTAGCTAACTGAAAAACATGCATAAAAGATTTGTCAACAAAATGTCGGCGAGTTCACAGGTTTTAATGTACTATGTAAATTGCTCGTGTAATACGTGTATGACCAATAATAGCCTAGCTAAGCGAATGATTACTATGCAAACCATGAGTCACATAACCAAACCTCTAGACTGTTGTGCCTCGCGCATTGTACAACGTATGTATAGTAGATTACTAACACACTTTTGTATGTAACCGGTTAGAGCGACTAACCAAGAGTGGGGGTGTCAACCCAATAGATGCATTAAAGTTTTCCATGGCTTTTGAAAGCTAATGGTTACAGTGTAGATATAAGTACGAGGACTATGGAGATCTCATGAACCGGATGTCTCACGTTCCACATGGCAGTGAAGATAGAATAACACACTAAAATGAAATGTACTAGTATGTAGCATGTTTATCCAAAAATGGAAAACTGGAAAATTGGGCTGTGAAACTCACCTGATGACTGTAGATGTGGTCTGGTAAAGCTGAAAGGCAGAATGGCTACTATCCCGACAATTGGTACCCTGGGATTGTCAAGAATATAGTAAGTTGTACGTTCTTGTCGTTTGTCATACAAGTTGTTCCCCCGACGTTGTGCACCCTTGTGTTAGTGTATGTGGGCCATGTTTTGGGCACGTGAAAATCATTACGTGTTGTGTATGGTTTTTGTAGATTATGGGAGTTTTGTCCTAAAACGTATCCACTATTACTAAACCGGACCCCACGTCTCATCATAGGTTGTAGAATATGTCCCCGTGGGTGGTGGATGGTGGGAAATACAAGTGTTTTAACATGATTTCCTAACTTATGGTATTCAAAGTGTGTTTAACACATGTTACGGCCATGTTAACACATGTTCTTACAATATCCCAAACTTTGTTATACACTTTAATCAAGAATCTGAACCATGAGTCATGAAATTGGCCTCCATAGTTCCATTTTATGGTTGAAAAGATATGTTTATGAATGTATAATTGTGTTTCATCATACAACTCCGTTTGTGTTTAAGTGTAAAAAGAGATTATACTAGAGTGTATACACATATGTTTTTAGTTTAAAAAGTTGGATCTTTTGGGATATCTTCGACAACATTCAAGTCTCTACACTCGTGTATGTTCATGTTATAACATGTGTCGAGTCGGTTCGATGTGTATATGCATTGTGTGAGTGCTTCGAATAAAAGAGAATCAAAATAGTTTAACATGGATTTTAAAATTGTATGTTACTATGTTAATAGATCAGTGGCCTGATATACAAAGACCAAAGGACATTGAGTCGGGTTTACAATGGGGCTGATTGTTATAAGAAAAGAACTAGGCATTGTGGATGACTACAACATTCCTCAAGATTAGAGGATAGAATGGAACTTCGTGGTTCTCGACAGCTTCCTAATGCCAACCTTGAGAGTGATGGGTCGAGTTTTGAGGGAGGTTAGGGAGAGCAGAATCACAAAAAGGTGGAACAAGTGAGCTTGGGTTTGTATTTGTGTGGAGAAAACTATTTCCTTGGCCCTCTATTTATACTCACTTGGTTTCAAAAGGAAGGGCTAAACATGGTATGCTAATCTTCATAACAAGGGTAGAATAAGAAGACAAGAAACTAATTGGTGATTACCCATGACAACACATGATCTCTTGTCCTCCTCATGCCTTCGGCTGATTACAATAGTCACAAAAGGGGTATGAATCATTCATGGGGAAATGGTATTGTATACTTGTCTTATGTCTAGATTAGTATAAGATTGTGGCATGCATTCCTCCTTGATCTTTGGCTGATAATGGTTAGGAGTTTGTTAGTAGGGAAGGTTCACTTGTATAGGAGGGTGGATTACTTTGGCTTCTTGCTTAATTGAGTGAAAACCATTACATCATCCTTGTACTAGTCGATTTACGTCATGTGCATGTATGGATTTGGTGATCAATCTTTGTCATATGGTCTTGAGTGGAATCGGCCAAATCATGTTTAAGTGTAGAGGTGAGAGCGACCCTTCCAAGAACATAGGTTTGTCACTATTTGGTTGATGTTGATTGCTCCATAGTTTCTCTACTTTGATAGGTGCTCAAGTTCCAAGAATAATTCCCATGTGTAAGGTGACAATTACCAATATGGTGAAAAAGACAAAGGTGTGTTTTGGTCTTGGGATTCGGCCGAGAAGAAACAAGGAGAAGAAGGTTCCATTTTGAGTTTAAACTTTCTCATAGAGATGTGTAGTGTCATTGTCAAAGGTTCTATTTGTGTATAAGTGAGAGAAAAGACAATAAGGTGAGTGTATATGTGTATCTATTGCCGTGTGTGTAGATATATATGTGTCCATTGCATTTCCTAATTCTATAATAAGTTTACTTGGTTAACTAGATATAGATCATTCAACTTATCATCATGTGTTTGTTCATGGGCTTGGTAGTTGAATATATATATATATATATATATATATATATATAGGATTTGGATCATTTGAGAACCACCATTTAGGGAGAGAACCAAGGAACCAGTGTGAACACATGGCATTTTTGTAAATATGAAGGGTGTCTACAAAAACCCTGCATCAAAAAATAATAAAAAATTATATAGCCTAAATAAATAAAAAATCAAAAAAGTAAAAACACCAAAATTATTATTTTGCATTAATAATTCGAAAAAAAATAAAAAAAATAAAAAAATGGTTGATATGACGTCATATGACGTCATCGCTGATGCACATGTGCAATTCACTGTTATATATACAGAAATATATCGTATGCACATGTGCATTTCACTATTAAATCACACTTTTGAATGAATTGTCAATTACCATAATTAAATGATTATTAAATGGACGTGATACAGGTATATAAGGGGCCACAAATTTTATTCAATGATCATTAAATGGACAAAAAGTGAGATATAAAATACACTCGAACTCGTCAAGTGTTTAGTCATGCATATTATAACATAAATTGAAAATAAATCACGTGTATGGCAACAAACATGAATAAACTTAAAACACTTCTATATAAGAACTATAAAATAAGAAACGTGTACTGCATGCACATGTGCATTTCACTAACATAGTTAGATTTTTTTAGTAGTTTAACCTTCGAGCATACATATATGCATGCATAATCCTTCAAGTAACAAAGTTTTTATATCAATTTGTTTTTATCATACAACTACATGTAGTTTCTACCAAACGTATTAACTCAATAAAACAAACGATAAAAAAAATATCCATATTACAAACCAAATATGTTAACCACCTACATACAAATTTCTAATTATCTCACAACCTCACGTTCACCAACATAACAAAATGTTAAACCAAACACACATTACACAAAATGTTATACAAACTTCTTTGTTTGTTTGACAATTTCATTATCCCCAACAAAAGTTCATATGGTGTAACGCGTGTTTGTTTCGAACGCCAAGTTGCTTTTTTTCATAACCTTCTTTTGAGTTGACTTCATTACCACCGTTTTAACACTCTTTGATGTTTTTTTCTTTATTGTAATTGCATCTGCACACACATTTGTCATAAAACACATTATATCATCATCATCCATAATTATGCACATGTGCATAATAAACTATATATGTTAAATATTGCGCAAAACAACATACCATCATTATTCACCGCTTCAATATGTTTCTGTTTGTTTGATCTCGTTTGAACCTTTATTTTTAATTTCAAATCTGCACATAGGATATGTTGTGTGAGTAAACATCCAACATTTAATATTTCACAAGATAAAAATACACATATGCACATAAGCACATGTGCATTTCTATATAAATGTACTTACTAATTAATAACAACCTGATTCAACTTCTTGATAAACATCCATTACATTATCAGGTTCCACTTCTGGGAGATCAAACGGAGCTCGATTAGTTTCTGCTATACAATGAATAAAGAACCTAACTAATAAAAGGAAGAGGGGAAATACCAAGTACATCTGGACTAAATAAATAAAGGCAACCTGATTAAAATTTCTGATCAACAATCGTGTCATTATCTTCACTTGCATCCGGTAACCTTTTTGTTCCTTTATCCCTCGATTGTAATACAAATGTTACTTTATTTTATTTTTCCCCGTCACTTAGCTACAAACAATAAAAACGCATAAGAAAACCCATATTTCGACTTGAATGCACATGTGCAACACCATTACTTTGTTAATTACAATAAAACATATGCAAGTGTGCATTATTGTTACTAACTTAATTATAACAATATGTTTTTTTAACATTAACTTTCATTCAAACGACGAGCGCGACTTCAAATTGAAGACGACTCAAAACCGTTACAACATATACAAGGGATTTAAAAGCCAATCCTTCCACTCTAAATCGTTAAATCTAGAGTGGTTCTTCAACCACAAAAAAGAAAAAGATTTCACATTCGCCACAATGTCAATAACTTTCACTTGTCTTTTGGTTGAAAACTTTGTCATTTCGCGCCTTCCATATTAACCATAAGGTAACAAAAATGATACCTTTAATAATTGTCTTACCCTTCTTTCCGTCGTTCGCTTTCTTATGCAACAGTAAGAGATCTCGCACCTGAAATGCATAGACAATTTCAATTCTGACCCAGTTCCCTATCCGCGACCACACTCCATCTGTGCAGCTGCAACACGTGTATATGTGTGCAGCCGACTCTGTTGCGAATCTGGAGAAAACGCAGACCGGATCCCCGATGTTAATGTGTCTTCTAAGCAACGCCTCGCGTGTAGGAATCCTATCCATCGCGGCCCTCTACGCGTGGATATTACATTTTAACGGCACCCATGTAACCCATTTAAATCGAAAAAACACAGAATAGTCACATTGCGCACTGATGAGACTTTTGACAGTATTCACCGAGAAGACACCTCCTTCTTCGGCTGTCCATTTCCATTTATCCTTATGATCAGAACATCTCACGTCCGCAATAGAGTTAATACAGTCCTGGAACTAATCCTGTTCGACCAAAGAAGCTGGTTGCTGAACCCAACCCCATGTAAAATCATCTGACCCGATTCTGTCCCTGACCAAACAAGCTTTGTTAAACTCCAATCTGAACAGATTAGACCATTTATCTTTATACGCCTCATTCTCAACCCAAACATCTAGCCAAAAATGAATATAAGACCCATCGCCTAAAACGCCTCTAATGAGATTATAATCTACGTTTTGCACATGTGCATTAACAATCTTAATGCACATGTGCATACTAGAAAATGGCAACTCATCCAAAACACAAAGCAACACACAAAAATCAATATATCAATAAACATACAATATAATCATGTATTCCACACCTTAATTATAATCATGTTGAAACACTCTACACTTACAACTTTTTCACTCTCAAGATTACACAGACAAAACCAAAAACATGTAGTGTTATTAATTCACTAACTTAAGATACACATCACCAAAGCACACACCAAAAGAGAGAAAAATAGAGAGAGGTACCTGATTTGATTTAAGAATTTTTTCTGGTCAGGTTTCGGCAAACTAAAAAACTACAAAAGACGAGATCGAACCGTGGTGTATGAGAATAATTATTATTGTTACTATCCAGAACTCTCTGAAAGATTCCTTCATCTTCATCTTAATCAATCGCCTATTGAAGAAGAAAACAACGTTCTATTAACCGATTAGCGTCTTCTTCAAGTAAACATAACGATTGTTAGACCTAAAACATCATGAATTGTTCGTCTTCCTGTTGGATTTTCTTGATTGTTTGACCTAAGATCTAAATAGATCGTTTATTGAAACTTACAGATCTGTATGTTTCTGTTAACGTGCACTTGAAGATTGTTTATTGAAGATTATTAGGGTTTTATTGTTCAATGATAAAGGAGAGAGTTATTTGATTGTGTTTGTTGAAGAAAAGATGATAATACAGAAGGATTTGTTTGTTCCCCCTTTTTTATGTCTTTAACATATTTACAATAATGCCCCATGTTCACATTGGTTCTTTGGTTCTCTCCCTAAAGTTGGTTCTCGTATGATCCCTACCCTATATATATATATATATCATTGAACATACGAGTTGGTTTTATTAGGTAGATAGTCAAGTGATTGTGTACTTGTATATGGATATATGTGTATGGGTCTGGCTTGTCCCTCCATGTGTATACATAGCCGATTATATTCACTATGCACATGTGGTCTTATGAGTTGTTATCAAGACCTACAAATTATCTAGAGTGATAGCATTCAGGATAATAACATGTGTTTCGATGACGATATTAACATGTATTGATTTCCATTAGTCGTGAAAACATGTTATTAGGTGTTAACACATGATAATATTTGTGATCTATATGCATGTGTTAGTGAGGAGTTACCATGTGTTAGTGAGTGGTAACCTCATAAAACACTTTGTGATTATTTGGGTTTGGGTGGTTTGTGTAACTTTCCACTTTGAATATTGTCACGCGTATTGTTGTTTTGTTCAAGTGTGGTAATCGGGTAACCGGTTGCTCTCTGTTGAGCTTGTGATTGGCTTGATTGCTCAACGCCAATTGTTTTGTATAGTCCGGGTGTTGTATGCATAAACTATATATCGAGTCTCCTTAATAACTCATGCTTTACCAAACTAGGGGGTATAATGTGTGCAAAATGTCTAATTATGCACATGAAATGAAAAAATAAGTGAAATGCGTACGGATGTTGACCTGGATCGTTGACTGGTGTCATAGGTATGGGTGCCAGATAGGGTACCACCCACTCTTGACTCATGGGAGAAATAATTAGTAGGTTTAGTGAGACACGTCCACTCGAAGCTGGACAATGCTTACATTATTGTCCAGCACTTTAGGCTATGGAGGATATTAGCAGCTTTAGTTAAACCCTCCACCTCTAGGATAAAGGGGAGAACTCCTACAACCACAAAATGTGGTCGAGTACCTTTTCCGTTTAATTATTCGCTAGCTTTCAATTTCTCCAACCGTCTATGATCCTGTCTCTACCCCGTCTCCCTCCTTAACTAATTCTGAATTAAACTACCAGATAGTATAGGTGCTTGCGAATAAGGCCAGGTGGAAGGACTAGGTCGGAAAGGTAGAATATCTACAAATGTGATTGTCATGCTAATGGGTAGGACAGTTAAGAAGTCTTGAGCATGCTCCTTTTGAGGCATTCAAACACCTCTTTTTGTCGCGGAGACATGGTTTTTTGAGGTTTCTTGGGAGCGGTGTCCTTATCCATAAAACTGCCAAATCTAAGTCACGGAGAGAGTTGTGAATGTTGTCAAGTGCGACCTTATAATCCAAGTCAATCTCCACGTTGTTCCTTAAAATTTGGTTGAAGAAACCCTAACCCAATAACACTCAATATATAGTAATAACAATAGTAAGAATGAATAAATACGAAGAGATTGTATTGACATATGTTTGCTCGATTATAAGGACTGCTAATGAGTATTACAAGGAGAATATTTCCACCAATATTTCTAACAAAACCTAGAGTAATGTAGTGTGTGTATTTGCTATGCGAAATGCCGACCCCTTCTTCATGGATTGAAAGGGTATTTATAGTGTGCACGGGTCGGCTCTACGTCTTGGTGGTGATTAACAGCTCATTTGCGAGGTTCCCACGGGTGACGCAGCTGAGGAATTCCCATTGTTTTTCACTGATTGGTTGGACGTGTTCCCACTCGTCTTATTTGTCCTTGCTACTGGTAGTAGATCGTGGAGCAGGGAATGAATGCCTGTGATTGGCCAGATGTCCTTTTCATCCTCTCCACGCGTTTGTCTCGTACTAGATGTTGCACGAGGCATTTCAGAACGTTCTGTTGGGTGTTCCCTCCATGTTTTTTTGTGCATAAGTCCTTATGCGGGAGTTGCGCACGCGCGTACATGCACATATCTCTTAAAGTCCCCTACTATATTGTCCTCTGGGCTTGCACGGTGGGTGATAGACTTCATGTAGTGTGTTTTTTGGTTGTTTGAGCGGATAACGGATGATGCGGCTGTTGACAATAAATGCGTGCCACTTTTTCTTTGTCATGAGTGCGAAGTGACGTTTTGAGCAGTCGAAACTTCCTTATCAGTTACCTTTTTTAGAGGAGGCGATACAGTTTTATATTTCTTCCACGTGGTGCCTATTTACTGGCTGGGCGTGCGGCCTTTGTACCCGGGTTTCGAGGGGCATTGATAGCCCTCCCTATATACGGTTGAGGAGCGTTTGATTTTCATCCGTATTTCTCTCCTGCTCACTTCCCTCTTACTTAACCTTTCAGTTTTTTTCTGAGATAAATTTTTTTCCGCATTTTGCGCTCTAATAGCCTCGTCCTTTGATTTCACCGGTAAGAAGCAAAAAGGCAAAAAGGCAAAAAGAAAGTGGTTTAGCAAAAGAGCAATGCCTCGCTTTATAGCGAGGTCACTGCAGAATGGACAGATGTCGAGTTCAATCACTTCTGTAATCATTACGACATCTTGGCCACGTATGAGCCCGCCATACCCGGCCCCGGGGAGGTTATTACAAAGCCTCCCGCGGGTAAGATAGGTTTATACCAGGTGTACACTACCATCTGCAACTTTCGCCTTCCCGTTACAACCTTCTTTAAAGCTGTTCTTGATCATTATCACCTGCATGTCAGCCAGGTGCACCCGAGGGGCATGAGCAAAATCTATTGGTTCGAGTTCTGTTGTAAGGCGCAATGGATTGAACCGACCATTGATAGGTTTAATGTGTTTTATGTGTTGAAGATTACTGATAGTTGGTTTTCTTTCTGCTATCGGTCCGGGCCGTTGTCCCACTTCACCCTCGCCCCAAAAAGTTATTATGACTCGAAAAATAAGTCCTTTTGGGTCGCGGAGGGGGTTATTCATGGGAAGATGTCCACGTGGAAGGTTGGTGGGAAGGTTTTCGCGACCACCTGTATAGCATATGAGGGACAGGCGTGGTACAACACTCTTGTATCTCATCCCACCAAGATGGTCCCCATCGACGAGATGGCTTTAGTGGCCGTTGGGCGCCGGCATTATGAGAATGAAGAGGAGAGGGAGAACCATGTGCTGCGTGATGGAGACCTTGGTAAGTCTTGTTCTGCGCATAGGGTGTTTTATGATCCTCTTTTTCATCTTTCAATATTTACGTTTTGTTTTTGCGCAGTGTGCAGCATTTATTCGGTTGTGCTGCCTGGGCCTGATCTAGAGTGGCATTTTGAGCCCGTGGCTGAAGGTCAATAGTTTATTTTAGATGAAACTGCTCACTTATTTGTGAACCCTGTTTTGCGGCAAGAGGTTGTTCGCAAGGCCGCCCCTGCCTACTTCGCTTGTTAAAGTGACTGACAAACGGGATGCCCTCGTGGCTCGAGTGGTGGATTTGAGTGCGGACCGAGAGTGGCTGCGTGGGATAGTTGTCCCACAAGTGTGTGTTATTGCCTTCCTTTATTTTTCATTGGGTTTATGTTCCATGTTTTCTTATTTTACCCTTTGTTTTGTTTTAGGTGGCCTTCCAGTTGAAAAACGGGCTAGCGACTGGGAAAGCTGTTAGTGACCTTTTGGCTGCCGCGAAGTTAGCTAGGAGCAGGGCTGGTTATTTGGCGGGGCACGAGGATGCACTTTCCTAGAAACCTGTGGAAGATTACCCCTTGTATGCGTTTGACTGGGATGTTGAGTTCAAGAAAAAATCCACTGATTATGAGGCTTAGTTGGTTGTTGCATTCCGGCCTGTGTGCCGCTGCTGCTTATAGTATTCTGAACATTGACTTGTTTTGTTGTAATTATTTGATGTCTTCTATCTATATATTTGTTCTGGTTTTGCACATTTTATGACCTGCTAGCCATGCTGAACTAGTTTCGCTATGTTAGGAAACTGTGTGTGCGTGCTTGTTGTGGGTTTGTCTTGCATTGTTCCTTTTATTGTTAACTCTTGCGTGAGAGACTCAGTTTTATTGCATTTCTTTACGCAGTTCGTTTCTCGTGGCATGCGCATACCTGCGGTTTTCTTTGGTCTTTTGTTTGTTTACGTCTTCCCGCGGGTGAGAGTTTGGAACTATACCTACGTTTGTGAGCTGCTTCAGGTTGCGCGCCTTGAGCTAAGACAAGATTTAGGTTTTAGTGGATGGTTTGCACCGCACGAGCCTTGTTTACACGTTTGCTGAACATCACTAGTTGGAGGATGCCTAAAGATCAATGTTCAAATGCATTCTTGAGTTCTTAGTTTGTCCTTTATCTTTCCGTACAGGTTTTTTTTGTTTGTGTTTGTATCTTATCATTCGAACTTTTGTTTTAGTTGTGCTTGCATCTTGCAATGTAACCTCGTGTTTACGCCACGCTTGTATCTTGCCATACAAACTATTGTTTTGGTTCTACTTGTATCTTTGCCACACAAGCTTTACTTTTATTTGCATGTATCTTGCCATACGAGCTTTATTTTTATTTGCTTACATCTTACCATATAAGCTTTGGCGTATTTTCTTGCGCTTATATCTTGTGACACGCGCTTTGTTTGTATTTGATTATATCTTGCCATATAAGATTCGTTTGGTACTTGTACCTTGTCATACAAGTGTTTGTTCTTGTGGCCCTTGTATCCTACCATGCAAGCGTTGGCTTTTAACTACTATTCTAGATTTACATACAGCGAGTGGAAACTGATTTCATTAGAACATGGCACAACGCCTTCTTGTAAACATTAAAGTACGTTTACTAATAATATAAAGAGCTACTACTGCCTTTTCTTGACCTAGTTGCGGCTTTAGTTGCAGGTGCACTTGCTGCCTTGGATCATCAAGCTGACGTTTTTTATCTGTTTGAAAGGTGGGGTTCTGGTTCCATCTTGTTTGCGGTAGATAGTTTTTATCAAGTGTGGTAGCTTTCTGGACTTCAGGGCTATCTCGATCGCTGTTTTCAACTGGAAGCAAGCGTCCATATCATGAGACATTGACATGCGCAGTACTTACCGGGATCTAGGCCATCCCGCTTCTTGATCATTCATAGTGCCGACATATCGATGTTCTTTGATACAAGGACCTGGGCAGGAGTCTTGGCGAGGGGTGTTCGGGAGTTGCGGCTTTTGCGACCTGAGTTGTCACTTGGCTGCGTCGGTTTTGGTTCGCTTGCGTCTGCGGTCTTGGTTTCTGTTTCAGGTGTCGCTTCTGACCGGATCCACACCGAGCCTTTGCCCTTCCTGTTGTGCCTATTGTGTTTGTTTCTGGCTCACTGGATTTGCACGTCGGTGTACTACGGTGCACGGATTCTGCTCCAAATGGATAACTCTCTTTCGGTGTGCGCATAAAGCTTTGCGGCTGTCATGATTTATTCCATGTGTCGGGCATGCCTTTCTTTCCCAAGATTGTATGAATGAGCTCATCACACTAGACCCCTTGCTTGAAAGCCACCTTGAACAACTCGAACCCGATCAAGCCGATTTGTAAGACCTCCTCGTTGAACCTTGTTATGTAGTCTTCAATTGACTTGTTGTCGTATCTCCTTACCTGTAAGATGTCTGTGGTTTCCCACTCTATCCGGCGCTGTTGGCTAAAGTGACTGTAGAGCTTGTCCGTATGCTCTTTGATGCCATCGATCCTCCCAGGCGGTAGACTATCGAACTATACCCACGCTGCCTCTGTTAGTGTTTGCATAAACATATGGCGCTAGGCTGGTAGAGTCCAGCCTGCTACCTTGCCTGCGGTTTCGAAGCTTCTTAAGTGGTCTTTAGGATCCCCAGACCTGTAGTACTTCCCCAAGGTGCTTGGTATTTTTGTTTTGGAGGGCAATGGTGTTAATGCAATGCTGGGGGTGAACTTCGACTTCTCGCTAAACGTCGACGGGTGGTAGGGTTTTGTAAGGTCTTCCTCGGAGGACGGATTGTACCCATTTGCTACAGTGCTGGCATGTGAATTGGTGTTGTCATACTTGAAGTGGCTTTGCGATTCATCAGAGTCTTCCCTCCATGTTGGGTCTGTTTGCTTGTGCCCCTTTTTGTGGTAGGTCGCGCCCTTAGAATTAACCAGTAATTATCCTGTGTGCAGATGGGATGGGCCGTTAGAGACTGTGTGAACCCGTGCTGCATCAATTGGTGATTTCTTGGAAGCCCCTTTTTCGCGCTGCTCGCGAACAATCTCATTGTAGCGTCGCTACAGCACTTCATGCTCTTTGAAGTACCATCGCTTTGGACTAAGTGTCTGCGCAGCGTTGTGTCATTGCCTTGCTGTCCGGTCACGTTTTCAGTCGCAATGTAGAATGACGCAGTTGAGTGGTGAGTGGCTGCTGACAGAGAGGTGGTGTGTGGTGCATCAATTTGTTTCTCTTTATCCCCCTGTAGGCTCTCCTACGTGATAGGACTGAGTTGTTTGGTCCCCGCGATAGAGGTGTCCCCATGGAAGGTTGGCATGGGAGTACTCATGGCTTTGCTTTGAGAAAGGTTTGAGGTTTTTAGTTTTTCTAGTAATTCCTCTTTAAGGATGGCACCAATGAGGAAACACTCACTCAATAACACTCAATAGATAGTAATAACAATAGTAAGAATGAATAAATACCAAGAGATTGTATTGATATATGTTTGCTCGATTACAAGGACTGTTAATGAGTATTACAAGGAGAATATTTTCACCAATCTTTCTAACAAAACCTAGAGTAGTGTAGTGTGTGTATTTGCTATGCGAGAAGCTGGCCCCTTCTTCATGGAATGAAGGGGTATTTATACTGTGCACGGGTCGGCTCTGGGTCTTGGTGGTGATAGACAGCTCATTCGCGTGGGTCCCACAGGTAAGGCTGCTGAGGAATTCCCGTTGTTCTTCTATAATTGGTTGGACGTGTTCCCACTTGTCCTATTTGTCCTTGCTGCTGGCAGGAGATCATGGAGCAGGGAACGAACGCCTGTGATTGGCCAAATGTCCTTTCCATCCTCTCGACACGTTTGTCTCGTACTGGATGTTGCGCGAGGCCTTTAAGAAGGTTCCGTTGGGTATTCCCTCCATGTTTTTCTGTGCATAAGTCCCTATGCGGGAGTTGCGGATGCACGTATATATACATATCTCTTCAGTGGTCTTACAGGTTCCATGACTGCACCCTGGAAGCCACAAAGGCATATGTAGAAGCGTTTCTGCCGAACATAGATCAAGCCCTCATGCCCGTATCACGAGAAACTCTAACCATCATTGAAAACCCCGCAAAAATGCCCACCCCACAAACAAAAATATCTTCAAACGTTCCCCAAAGGCCCTTATCGAAAATGGATACGACCTCAACAACAAATGTCGGTTAACATGTCCGAAGGCCAAAACAATAGTTTAGCAACACCCATACATGAGTGGAGCAAATGAAATTCACTTTGAGGGTCCTGCAACTTCTGTACAAAAAACCCATCAGATCAGCTGCTCGTTGGGCCATTTAACTGCCAAAGAACTAATATAGTCCCCATCTCAGCAAACGGCCCTTCCCAGGAGCTTCACTGTCCCCCCCCCCCCGGGTTTCCTAAATTCAGTCGGATAATATCGTAAGCCGTAGCCACTTTCTCGGCCTCTCCCATAATCGTCCTGTCGTCAAGAGGAAATTATTGAATTTTGTATCCGGCATGGATCTTTAAAGAGGAAATTATTGATTCGATTGTTGTTATTCGTTGCGTAATGCGTGGATACTTAAAAATTAAAATGTGGTTTAAAAATGACTATAAGTGTGTACTTCATAAAAATGGCATTAGAAACAATAGATTAAAGTTAATTACTTACAAAACAATAAATATGAAGAAATGAAAAAGTAATTTATTAAAACACGTGATAGTAGACTACTCTCTCATTTTGTCATGCATAATAAAATGAGAGAAGTCTTGTTTTATCACATTTTCTTATTTATAAAATAGAGGTGCGGCCTCCATTATTTGTTCGTTATTGCCCAAAAATGAATATCCAAAGATGGATAAAAACAAAACATAATTTGGGATTTTGGCCATGTGAATGAGGCATGTGCATTATTCATCATGACTGCAGGTTTTTGTAATTATTGACAAGGCTGAAAGCGAAGTTTATAATGGAAATTCATCCACGGGTATTGATTGGAGGTTGATATTAATTATATGATAAGCTTTTTTTTTTTTTTTTTTTTGAAAGTTCAACTATATCAAAATAAATGTGCTAGAAGACCAAAAATGATTATTAATGTTAGTGATTAGTACCAGAGCAGAGTGGATTATCTGAAAGAGGTTCAAAATATATAAAAAGTTGCACTAAATTTTAGGGTTGGGTTATTCTACATGTAAGACCCTGCCCGTAATCCGGGTAGTTAAACGAGAATATACTTGGTTTGGAATTTAAAGATTAAAACATTTCATAATTTACATAATGCATCGACATCTAGTTACTACACTTGTCAAGTACAAAACATAAGTTGAATAAAAATTAGAACGTAAACTTCTTCCAGAATAACCAAGTATTAAAAGTTATTAGCAACATTGCGGAAGCGGATAAGTTAAGCATGTTCGGTTCTTCAAATAAGCCTTGATCATCATCCGGTTCATGTAGCTGAGTACCTAAGGGTTTATCACAGTTAGACAACCCATAAATATGTTAGAATAATCGAATTCGAGTGCAAAATATGAAAAAGATGAATTTTGGGTGATTTGGCGTATCCTATGCCATTTTTGGCGTATCATACGCTATTGGCGTAGGCTTTGGGCATCTGGTGGCGTAGGACAGCCGAAATTGGCGTAGGCACTCTGACGTTGGCATAGGATACGCCAGTTTTGGCGTATCCTACACCAAATCCTGACAACGCATAAAATGGTTCAGCACCAGGCTGCCCTTTTTGAGTCATTCAAAAACTACTCCCGGGGCTTCCTGGAAGGCGTTTAATGGTTCCTATGCGAACAACTAACATGGTTATAGGTAGTTTTACATTCCTTCTTCGATTTCTAGCTTGTATACCACCGTTTATCTACTCACCTTTAGGCTACCCCGAGTAGTTTTTGCACATATCTAAATCATAAGGAAATTATAGTTTCCAAGTTCTAGTTATGGTTTTTACCACTTGTCAAGTCCTAACTTGACTAGAGAACTTCATGCCCAAGTCATTTATGCCGTGTTTTGTGATGCCTCGTGTCCATGGCCACATGTGCCATTTCTCTTGGTCTCGTTCGCTCGACCTCTATAACTTGCGACACGGGTTTTTCATTCAATCTTTTCTAGCCCTTGGAAACCACCAAAGACATCTTTTGCTATTGATACGACTAAAGTTATCATCCGTGATTAAGCATACATGTATTTATTTATAACAAGTCATAGATATGACTTACCTTAGCTCTCGCCTCTTTGCTCCTAGACTAGCTTGATATTACTATCATAAAGTCTACAACTATGCTCAAGCCATTAACACAATCGATATTGGCGTAATATCGACCTCTGGAATGAATTCTTGTCTAACTAGCGTTTTGCCCAACTGACCCATTAGTCTAATTTGGGATCTTGACAACCTTCATCTAAGGTCGTTTTCTATGAACTTATGAATTCCTTAAAAAGATTCTTTTGTGACACTTCAAATGTCCAATTCAACGTTAACTAAGCATATAAACATACTACGAATATAATTGAGATTTAAGTCATCGAGTGACTTACCTTATGCATGCTTCCTCTTTACCTCAACCCGAGACTCCTTGGCTATCTAAAGCCTCTTGTATCCGCACCTATGAGGTGAATGATCACTTAGGTTGTTAGAACCTAATCTTTACTTGTCTACACGCATTTTTGGTCGTGTTTCACCAATATACAAGTTTTCACAAATTATCTATGCTCAAATGAAATCGAGTTTCATTGAGGCATTTTATCAAACACTTGGTAGGCGTGATTTTCCTAGCTTTAATTTTAAGACTTGGGGACCTCATGGATCCATCCTTAACCAAGATTATCAATACTAGCATTCCTATAAATATTTTAATCATAGTTTATAACTAGTATTTCTTGGTTTAATGGTGGTTCCTACCAATCCACCAAAAACCCAATTTGTTACATAACATGAACTACAAGGTTATAACCTTCTCACAAGGATTTTGTTTAACAAGCACAAATTAACATGTATTATGATTCTCTTATACAAGATTAACTATTACAAGTCCTTAATTCACGTTTTTATAACCACCCATGATTTTCATCATACCCAAGCATGAACATACCCTCAAATTTAGTCAAATAAAAGGTTACCTTGATGTGTATTATGCTTGGATGATTCATTTTAGGGCTAATGCATTGAAAAAGCCCTTTGATTCCACCTTGATTCAGGCTTGTTCTTGAGCTCTTAGGGTTTGGTTTGCAAGAGGGTGTTGGGATCGTGAGTTTTATGAGCAGGGAAAACTTTCCCTTGCATTTTATTCAACTTCATAAAGCCACTTTAAGGTTTTGACAAGTTTAGACCCTCCACTTTTGTAAAGTATTTTCTTGTTAAAAGCCACGTGTGCTTAGGTTATCATAATATATGGTTTAGAAATTTTTGGGTGTTACACTACAAAGGCTACGAAAAATGAGAAATGTGAGAAGCCACTAAAAAATGACATGTGTCAATGGATTAAACCAGTGGGAGGGTTACTTTGGTCAAAAAAATATGCACATGCAAGTCACATGCTATTTCCACCTTCATTTTTAAATGTCCGTAACTTTTTTATACGTCATCGTTTTTTTTAAAAAAATTATACCATAAAATCGAGCGTCTTTTTTTCTTTAATATGAGTACCATATTGTTATACTTTCGAAAAAAAAGTCAAAAACCCACTTGCGTAAGAGACAATGGAGTGTAAAACACAATGAGCACCAATTAAATATAAGGTATAAAGCATAATCAACAATCTAATAAAACACAATGGACGACATATTAAAGACACAATGAATAGAAGACTAAAACACAATGAATACTTTTGAAAAAAAAAGTTGAAAACCCAGTTGCGTAAGATACAATGAACGACATACTAAAGACAATGAACAGAAGACTAAAATACAATGAATACTTTTGAAAAAAAAGTCAAAAACCCAGTTGTGTAAAACACAATAGATGACATAATAAGGACACAATGAATAGAAGACTAAAACACAATGAATACTTTTGAAAAAAAAGAGTTGAAAACCCAGTTGCGTAAGACACAATGGAGATAACGTAAAACACAATGAGTACCAATTAAATATGCAATGAACAATAGGGTATAAAACACAATAAACAGTCTAATAAAACACAATGGATGACATACTAAAGACACAATGAACAGAAGACTAAAACACAATGAACTAATAAAACACAATGTACACCTAAATACAAAACTCATTTGTGTAACACACAATGACAAGCATGCTAAAAACACAATGGACAAAGTTAAATCATGTGTAGACTAAAAAAACATAAATAACATATTTATAAAGCACACGTTCATACTATAACACAATGAACGAGCAGAAGACACAACGGAGAAGATGTTAGTACATGATGTCCCTAGGCTAGTCTATTGGATGTTTGGACGTATTTCGGGGTGTTTGGAGGCGTTTATACGCGTTTTGAGGGGTTCGAGAGGCTGTAGGCGATTAGCATATTGTAGCATGCGATTGGGCCCCTAATCATGTTACTATTCACGCGATTGGTATGTTTCATGTAGGCGATTAGCCATAATCGCCTATAATGATCTTGCTAATCGCCTGCTAAGAGCTGTTCGTACCCGAGAGGTATAAATAGGCCTATTCTCAACCCTAGAGCTTAGTTCTTGCCACACACACTCTCCAAACACCCTCCCCTGGTCTGAGACGTCTGATTTGATCATTGTAAACACTCGAGCTCTGTTTTAGTGATTAATCTATAATCTTTTGACCCGTTTGTGTGTTGTAATTACTCGTTTATCATTGTTTCAATATCGTATCTGTTATTAGAACATATTAGAGGGATTCCGCACCTCTAGTATAAACCCCGTGATTGTCGGATTACGCGTTCGCCCGTCCTAACTAGTGGTATCAGAGCCGAGGCTCTTATCACGGGTGTTTTAATAACAAAAACGAGTGAAAACAGGTTGTCCTTGGTGTAAAAGTTAAGATTTTTGATCAAAAACCTGTTTGAACTTTGAAACTTTGAGTTTTTATCAAAAACCCATATTTTCCAAAATCTTAGTGTGTGTTTACGGTTAAAAACGTGTGTTTTTTTATCAGGTTTTGTTCTAAAATTGTTTTGGTAACTTGTCTAATCATTTGGGATCAAAACACAATGTTTTAGATAAGATTTTGAGGCAAAATAGGTGATTTTTTGAGCAAAAGTGCGGCTGCAGATCAGATCAGGCGATTACGCAGACCTAATCACATGCAAATTTCAGACGATTAGGGTTAGCAAGCGATTAGCCCCTAATCGCCTGCTACAGTACACGAGTAGCTGACTCAATCGCCTGTTATTCTTAGTCTCATACACGATTAGGTGGTTAATCGCCTACACTGTGCTAGCGATTACACCTAATCACGTGGCATACCCCAATCGCCCTGAAACCCCTAATCGCGTCACTATTCACTAGGAATTGGCCCTAATCACGTGTTAAAAACCCCAATCGCCTATATTAACTAGCAATTGTATCCATAATCGCCTACAAGGTTCTGGAACGTAAAATTTGACTAAGTATCGGACTATTATCAAACCTTAACATATGGTGAACCCTTGGGGACATCTGAGTCAACCAAGACCTCAGTATAACCAACAAATGAACAATCAATCTAACATACCCACGAACCCTTGGCAGTTCTCAGCAGAACAAAACGCGCAACGGATGCAGCAATCGCAAATGCAAGCGAATGTTGCCGGAATCAATCCGTGGGCGCTAGCTGCTCAACAACAGGCAATGAATGCGAATCCTTGGGCACTCGCAGCTGCTGCAAACTCTCAGACAAATCATCTGTCTTCTGTTCTCATGAGTGACTTAGAGACGGGTAGTTCTAACAGGGCACCGAAACTGCAGTACATGTCAGACTACCATGGATGGAAGGGCAGATTTCAGACGCATGTTGAGGGTATCGATGGTTTAGTATGGTCAGCTATCGAGAATGGGTACACGAGGCCGTTGGTTGAGAATTCTACTACTCCGATCTCATTGGAAGATATGACTGAAGATCAGAGAAAGAAGTATAGTTATGAGAAGAAGGCGATGGCAGCATTAAAGCAAGCACTTCCCAAAGATATACTTCATCAATTTGCGCAGTGTACTACTTCCCAGATGCTTTGGTTGGCGCTTGCTGAGCGTAATGAGGGTAATTAGAAGACGCGAAAGGTCAAAGTGGATCAGTTGAAGAAGGAGTTCGAGAACTTCAACGCGATGGGGAATGAATCGCTAAGAGATCTGACGGCTTGATATTATCACCTGATGTCCGAGATGTATCAGTATGGGGTTATCTACACTTCTGCAAAACTTGTTGAAAGACTAGCTGAGGCGCTTCCTTCACACTGGCATCAATGGCTGGACATCCAGAAATCCAACAATGTTTATCAGACACTCTCCCTCAATGAGTTCGTGGCAGAGCTGGAGAACAAGGAGATCGAAGAGATCAGGAGAGCTAACAAGCCGACTGTTGTTCAGAATCCCAGTATCTACTACGGGAATCCAGCTCAGGACATTAGTGTGGGTGGATCCAAACCTCAGACTGCCTTCGTGGTTAATCCTGATCCAGTCTTTGCGTTTGACAACTATGGTCCCCATCTGACGTTCCTCCACCAGTCTTTCCTTGGGGTCAAGGAAACCAGTATCCTTCGAATTATAATACTAACCAATTTGGTGTTAATCCGTTTGCTCATCTTGCAGCACCAGCACAGGCAACCTCCAACTTTGGTGGACCTTCTTCGTTAGGGTTTGGTGGTGCTCCATCTACTAACTATGGTGGATATGGAGGTGCTTCTACTTCGAATCAGGGTGGCTATCGGACCAATCCAGTTGCAGAGCAGCTGAACATTGCGGGTTTTGAGAAGGTGACTGTAGAGTTAGCCCAAGAACACATGGCTCTGCTGTCAACCTTGGTCAATTCCTATAGTGGATTAGTTGCAGGGCAGATTGGGAATCCTTATCTCACTCAAGAAGATTATTCTCAGATCGACAAGGATGACATGGATTTGATAGACATCCAGTGGCACTTCGCTAGTGTGGTGAGAAGAGCAAAGGATTACATGGATAGAACTGGAAGGAGAGATGTGCTGATCAACAACAACACTAAGTTTGGGTTTGATAAAACGAAGGTCAGCTGTTACAACTGTGGAAATAGAGGACACTTTGCTAGAGAATGTGACCGACCTAGGCAACAGGGAAATCAGAATCCCTTCAACAACAATAGAGGCAATCAGAATCAGAGGCAACCAGCTCAGACACAACCTAACCACAATGCTGAACGAGCTCTTGTCCCAGTAAACAACCAGAACCAGAGGCTTCATGCAAACAACAATCAAGCCCTGGTAATTCAAGAAGATGAAGGTTTTAACTGAATCACCTCATCACTAGTGAACAAGCTCCGCAGGGTGGTGCAGCATGTTTTGCCCAAATAATGTCTGATGCCCAAGATGAAGTTGAAGAGTGTCCGAGTCAGTCTGAAGTAGTTATTCCTGAAGTTGAAGCTTTTGACTGTGATTCCGACTGTGATTCTGATATGGGGATGGATTTGGAGGATTTGTTAGCTGAAGCAGATGCCTTGATCAGCAAAAGGTCGATTCTTGTGGATGCTGACTGTACAAAGAACAATCTTGCTGATTTCTTCGGATCAGTGAAGACGGCTGCTCATTATGCTTTGATGGCTATTACAGAGTCGTCTGATAAGGTATGTTCTTCTTCCAATCCTAAACCTGATTGTGGTGAATGTGGCAAGCTTAAGTACAGAATTGATGTCTTAACAGACGAAAATCTGAACTTGAAAGCAGACTTAGGTCAATGCCAACAGAGCAATGATGTTTTGAGAGCTAATGAGAAGGCCCTCAAAATCACCTTTGATACTCTTAAGAAAGACTCTACTGAGTGTGATCAGCTTAAATTTAGAATCAAAGAATTAACTGATGAGAATCTGAATTTAAAAGCTGATGTAGGTCCGTTGCAAAGGTCAAACGATTCCTTAAAACAAAAAGAGAAAAGTTTTCTTAATACTGTTGAAAACTATAAGAAGGATGTTTCTGAATTGTCTAAAACTCTAGCTAACAAGCAAATTGCTATCAATAATTACATTAATGAGTTAGAAGACACTAAGAAACATTTGGCCATTGTTAACTGTGACTATGAGAAAATCAAGAAGAAACTTGAAAGTTACCTGAACTGCAAGTATGTTCTTGATCATATCATTGAACACTCAGAAAAGGATAGCAACTCCACCAGTCCCAAATATGCTCAGTGTCCTCCTCTTGTGAGATTCGAAAATCATCTCTACGATATTTTACCGAAGGAAGAATTTGTGGACTTGGCAGCAGAAGCAGCTAAAGCTGCAGAAGAGCCCAAAGTGATGGAAGCAGCTAAACCTGCCAAAGTCACTAAGGCTGCTCCACCTGCGCCCAAAGTGATAGAAGCAGCTAAACCTGCTGAAGTCACTAAGGCTGCACCCACTGCTGTTGCTGCCAAATCTGGTGAGATTGCTGATGATGCTAGTGTCTGCGAGACAGACTGTTCTGATGATGAGCTTGATGAACCAGAGAGGTATGCACCGGTAAAGAATACGGATATTCCTATTCAAAATCACATCCTTTGTGATCCTGAACCGAAAGTGCAAGCTTCTGTTGGTAAAACGATCAAAGTGTTCTATCAACTAAAAGGATCTGATAAAATCTATGCTGATGAGGAACTTCCGTATAAGCATCTGGCACCTGGTCTTGTTGGTAAAATCTGGCAAGAATCCACCATTACTATTGAAAAAGAAAAATGGGGACACGGGAAACAGGGTCAGGGTAATCAGTCCAAGAAAAACAAGAATAAAAATCAAAAGAAGAACACTTTGAACCCTAAGAATCAAGCTCAGAAGAAATCTCCCAAGAAGCATGTCACTCAGTTTGTCAGATCTTCAGGCAATGAGTATGATAATTATCCTAAAACAGACTGGCAAAAGGAATGTTTCAAGGATTTAAAACACAAAAACTCATTTGCCACGAAGTCTAACAAAAGGAGTAAGGATGCAAATGCTCCACCATTTGAGGAGTATAGATCCTGTCACAAGTGCGGGGTTCATGGGCATTTAGTTGCTGCTTGCCCCGAATTGAGACGCAAAAGGATCGAGACAAATGATGCTCCTAGTTCTAGCAACTCTAAACCACCTATTTCCTCTAAACTTTCTGAGAAGCAACAAGGTAAGCAGGTAGTTTATGACAACCGAAACAAGATTGCTATGAACCAAAAGCCAGTTGATGGCAGGGGTCCGCAGTCTAGGGGGAGCCCAGTTCCCACAAAGGTTCAAGCAGCGCCTAAGCCACAAGCAATGGCTGCAGCTAAACCTCAGGGCAACCCTAACACTGCTCCACGTACAGTTAAGTCTGAAGTGGATCCAAAACCTGTCCCACCAAAGGAATCTGAGGCTGGACCTTCTAGCCCCAAGGCAAAGAAGAAGCCCAAGCCAAAGAGACCGGAATAGATATGGAGACCCAAGTCACCGACTAAGAACGGAGAATCATCTGCTAGTGCTGAAACTGCTGGACCATCGGAAGCAACACCAACTCCTAACAGAAAGTGGGTTGACTTTCCGACTTTGGATGTAGATGGTAGACCCAAGACCGTCAAGGCTTGGGTCCCCCTTAACCACTAACTTTGAATGTTGTGCAGGGAGTTCCACAGGGCCTTATCAGCAGCCTCTGGATTGTTGATAGTGGAGCTTCTGGGCACATGACAGGCGACTTATCCCTGCTATTTGACATCAAGAATATCAACGGGGGGTATGTTGCTTTTGCTGGTAATAAAGGGGGATACATCACGAAAGAAGGCAGTATGGGGAATGGTATTGTAAGCTTTGAAAAGATAAGCTTCGTGAAACAGATAGACCATAACTTGCTGAGTGTCTCACAGATCTGTGACAAGAAATACACAGTGTTCTTTGATGACAATGCTTGCTTCATTCTGAAGCCTGGCTTTAAGATCCCGAAACAATGGATTATGATCTCAGCTCCAAGAGTTAAGAACTTGTATGTTCTTGATATAAGTCAAGCTGTAACAGCTAAGGGGGAGGTCACTTGTTTTCTGTCTAAAGCTATAGAGAAGGAGTCTATTATGTGGCACAGACGAATGGGGCACATTCACTTGAGGAAGATGAATCATCTAGTTCAGAATCAGCTTATGGAAGGTGTCTCAGTCAAGAATTTTCATCTAAGTGACGTCTGTGTGTCATGTAAGAAAGGGAAGCAAAAGAAGAAATCTCACAAACCTAAGAAGGTCAACTCAGTCAGTATGCCTCTCGAGCGGTTGCACATGGATCTGTTCGGCCCAGTCAATCGTAAAAGCAAGAATGGAGATTTGTACTGTCTGGTTGTTACTGATGATTATTCAAGGTTCTCTTAGGTTGTATGCATGCAACATAAAAGTGAGACTTTTGAGTTTTTGAAAGATCTGTTCACCAAACTAGAGAATATCTATGGGCTGAAAATCCGCAGGATTCGAAGCGACAATGGAACAGAATTCAAGAACAATGCTATGGAGTCACTATGTGCAGAAAAGGGTATTCATCACGAATTCACAGCGCCATACACTCCTCAGCAAAACGGGGTTGCAGAAAGAAAGAACCGAACTCTTATTGAGGCAGCCAGGACAATGCTCGCAGATTCAAACTTGCCTGTCATGTTTTGGAACGAGGCAGTTTACTGCGCGTGTTACACTCTAAATAGGGTTCTTACAGTTAAGAGGTTCGGCAAGACTTCTTACGAACTTCTAAACCGGAGGAAGCCGAACTTAGAATTTCTGGAACCTTTCGGAGCTCCATGCACAATGTTACATCCCGATGGGAAGTTTTGTGCGAAGGCAGAGGAAGGTTTCTTTGCTGGATACAGTACTCCTAACAAGAGGGTATACAACAAAAGAACCAATAACGTTGAGGATTGGCTTAATGTCGATGTTCAGCGTTACACTGTCAATGCGCCCGGTGTTGGACCCGACTGGTTGTTCGACTATAAGAGTTTGTTTGATTCTTTCAACCTGGATAATGTGGTAGATGATGCTGTAGCGCAAATGTATTACGAGTGTGAAAACGCAGCTAGCTCACCGCTAATGCGTCCGATCGTGGTTAATGCACCCGCGCCTGCCGCATCTGACGCCTCTGCATCCATGGGTCCCCCTGATAAAGTCGCAGCAGTTGAAGTTAAGGAAGTCTTTCAGGAAGCGTCAGAGGTTATGGAATCTACTTCAGATGAGAAATATACAGAATCTCGTGAAACTCTTACTGAAGAACTGGTTGGAAATGGTGAATCTGCCAATACAGCTCCAGTTCCTCCCACAGGGAATGATCAAGCTGGTCCTTCTTCTTCAGCAGCTCCTGGAATTGGTCTACAGATTGATTTCTCCGGTTTTAATTTGCAACCCGCTGCTCCCTCTAGTTCAAGCGCCGCTGAAACAAATATCTCTCAGGGACTTGAAAATCTCAATCTGCGTTCGGATGATCCAGTGCCGACACATCCGAAATCTCGGATTCACGACACTCATCCACTGCAGAATGTGATTGGTGATCCGGCTGGTAGAGTGATGACACGTAGTCAGCTCAGAAATGCCAGTCCAAGTGACAATTCAGCAACCCTAGCTCTTTACTCGGAGATCAGAAAAGCAGGTCATCGAACGATTGGTCTTTTGCTCTATATGTTTCTCAGATGGAACCACGAACCGTCCAAGAGGCTTTGAGAGAAGAACCATGGATTGATGCAATGCAGACAGAGCTTCAGCAGTTCCAAAAGCTAGGAGTGTGGGACTTAGTTGACTTACCTCCAGGCGCGAAGAAAATTGGAACAAAGTGGGTCTACAAGTGTAAACGGGATGACCGCGGGGTAATTATAAGAAACAAGGCTCGATAAGTTGTCCTCGGCTTCCGTCAAATCGAAGGAATAGATTACAACGAAGTATACGCTCCAGTTGCACGCCTTGAAGCTATCCGAATGTTCTTAGCTTACGCTTCGTACAAACGGTTTAAGGTGTATCAAATGGACGTGAAAAGTGCTTTTCTGTATGGTATCGTGAAGGAAGAGGTGTATGTTGCTCAGCCACCGGGTTTTGAGGATCCGCTTCATCGTGATAAAGTTTACAAGTTGAACAAAGCGTCGTACGGACTCCATCAAGCACCACGTGAATGGTACCAAATGCTTAGCAACTATCTTATATCCAACGGGTTCAAACGTGGACTTGTGGATTGCACCTTATTCACCAAGGAAAAGGGTGGTGACCGTCTTCTGGTACAGGTTTATGTCGATGATATTATTTTTGGGTCTACTAATGATGCTATGTGCAGGGATTTCGAAATGCTAATGCAGGAAAAGTTTGAGATGAGCTCGATAGGGGAGATGCAATTCTTCTTAGGTCTACAAGTAGAACAACAAGAGTCGGGGATCTTCATCCACCAGACCAAATACGTTGCTGACATCTTGAGCCAGTTCCAAATGGAACACTCTACTCCAGTAGGCACCCCAATTCAGCCCAGTCACGGGATTGGACGTGACGAGAAAGGACAAGCCGTTGATCCTTTTCTTTATCGAGCGATGATTGGCTCACTTATGTACCTCACAGCATCAAGACCTGACATTATGTTCGCGACATGTCTACTATCCAGATACAAGTCAAGGCCGAAACAGTCCCACCTGGTTGCTGTGAAGAGGATCTTACGTTATCTAAAGGGTTGTCAGACCAAAGGTCTATGGTACCCTAATGATGATAAGTTTGACCTCGTCGCCTTTAGTGATGCTGACTATGGCGGATGCAAACAAGACTTGAAATCTACATCGGCTGGATGCCAGTTTTTGGGACCCAGACTAGTCTCGTGGCAGTGCAAGAAGCAAGCCTCAGTCGCCTTATCCACCTGCGAGTCGGAATACGTAGCTGCATCTAGCTCCTGCTCCCAGGTTCTTTGGATACAGCAACAAATGAGAGACTACGGTTTGAAATTTCTAAATACTCCCATTCACTGTGATAATGAGTCCGCTATAGCTCTCGCTAAATAATTAGTTAAACATTCCAAGGCGAAGCATATCTTGGTTAAGTATCATTTCATACGCGATTGCTATGAAAAGAAACTTATCGATATTGGCGGTTTTTCTAACAAGGACACCGCCCCCCCAAAGCCTCAGAAAACTTTGGCGAATGCCCTCTTTGGCAAAATCGCACAGAGCCTGGGTGAAACTTTTGATCTGTCCCCCCGCCAAAAGGCAGTCATTGAATGCTTGCAAAGCCCCCATGCCCAAGATTTCCTAAATGTTATCCCAATCGAAGGTTTGGGCCAAACCATGTCTAGGGTTGAATACAGGGCAATTCTTAAATATCGTTTGATGATCCCCATGTACCATGAAGATGAAGTCTGTCCGATTTGCCGTAAGGCATGCTTAGACAAATACGGGGAACACGCGGTTCACTGTAAGGAGTTGCCTGGTTTCAAATATAGGCATGACTGGGTCCGGGACGTTCTTTGGGACATTTTAAGAAGGGCTGGGATCTCAGCCAAACGGGAGGCTCCTGTGAATTTCCTCTCGGACCCCGCTGACGGGAGATCCACCCTTCGTCCAGCAGACCTGCTTGTCTTTGGGTGGGCCGGAGGGAAACACGCTTGCGTCGACCTAACAGGTGTATCTCCTCTGGTTGGTTTGAGGGATAGTGGTTTTTTAGCAGGGCAAGCTATGCGGAAAGCAGAGGCGAAGAAAGTTGAGAAGCATGCTAAAGCCTGCGAGGAGAACCAACACGTTTTTGTTCCCCTGGCATTTGATACTTTTGGCTCGTTGGCGCCGGAAGCCATCCGTTTCCTGACTAGAGTTCAACGGGTTATTCATGGCAGTGTCTCGACTCCAGGGGGACATGGGTTTGTTTTTAGTAGATTAGGGTTTGCCATCCAGAAGGGGGTGGCGGCGCAGCTTGTTGCCCGTCTGCCCGCTATCTTGATGTAATTAGTCGCGTTTATGTGTTTACGAATGCAGATGAAAATTCTAAACGGCATTAAAGAAAAGCAGGATTAGATCCTCATCGGTAATCGTTTTTGTAAATATTTTTCTTCAAAAACACAAAAAATCCAAAAATATTGTCTTTTTGCATATTTTTAGATTTTTAGGGGGAGAAAATTCAGAAAAATACAAAAACGTCAGAAAATGCAAAAATAAAAAAAAATATGAATGAGAAAATCCAAAAATCAAAAAAATTGAAAAATGCAAAAATGAGTTTCTTTGGTGAAAATGGGGAAGATGATATTAACCAATCAGTCGGACTGTCTGGACCTTTATCATCTTAAAAATATTGGATCTGATAAGTAGCCTCTACAATGATGTGTTGGTAGGCTCGAAATCATTTCCAAGCTCGGCACGGTGATATAAACCTAAATCAACTAAGAATTGTGTGGATTAACATCGCGTTGGCATATGGTCTAAAAGCCTAAATCTTGTTGATAGAATGCCAAAATCCGAGGTTTCTGGTCTTTAAGAGGTTGGTACATCCGTGGTGAACTGGACGTCTCTCAGAATAAATGGGGTGGCATAAGTGACGTACGTTGGGTTCATACCCTACAACTGAGACACCTCTTTGCCATTCCCAGAAAAAGAAAAGAAAAACAAAAAAAATAGAATAAATTATGATAAGGAGACGTCTGGGAATCCTGTAAGAGCAAAAAGATCGTGAATGCCAAAACCCTATTCTCAAAGAGAATCGCTCTAAGGTATCAAATCAATCATATACCTAAAGCATCGTACCGTGAAAAATAAAAAATATACGGTATTTGACTTGAACCCTGGTTTGGATCTCAATGGTCTCTCTGCTGCAGCGTTCTTGCAAACCTGATCACCACTGAGTCCATTCCTTGTAAATACGGATGACAACAGCTTATTCACCGGTTACGAGGAAGCTTTGTGCATGCCTTAACGCGGGAATATGTCGCGTGTGTGGGGAACACCTTTAATCAGTCTTAATATTAGCTTAACGTATCTAAAGTGCCTAGCGATAAAACTTGATTTTGAGTTTAGGTGGACAACAATACTGACAGTTGTTGTAGGATGCTTATTGGTAATTTTAATCAAAAACTGATAGTATAAGGGTTCTAGTATAGTCCGTACACTGATATGATTCCCTAACTACTGAAACTCGCAAAAATATGATAGTGTATAGTTAGTTGCTTTCTTGTTTTCGCTTATTTTCTATTTAATCCAAGTAGTTTAGCTATTCTTGATTGCCGATGATGGAAACCTAAATCATCGTAATCTTACTTCTTCAAGAATAAAACACCGAAAATCAACTAATTGGAAAATTGTGTTTTTGCCGGGTCAAATCCGTACTTTCCAACAAGTACAAGGGTGGAAAATGTAACTTTTTCAAGTATCTGAGTCATCATCTGAGTCGTGTGGTAAAACGGGTTGAAAAACGCATGTTTTGAACCTTAACGGGTCAAAAATGTAAGCTTTGGTGCTGCAGGGGCATTTTGGTAATTTGGGTAAAAGTCTTGTGCAACTGATCCCTAATCGCCTGTTATCTATAAACGAGTAGGGGTAATCGTCCTCATTCTTAAGCGATTAGGCCCTACTCGCCTTCATTTATATGCGATTGGCCACTTCAGTCACATGACATGGCTTGCTTGTAATCGTGTGGAAGCTTAGGCGATTAAACATAATCGCATGACATCTTAATGTGATTAGGTCATAATCGTTCATATGTTGTACACGATTAACGCCCAATCTCTTCACTATAGCTAGCGATTACAAACGAGTATATAAAGGACACTTAGAAACTTTACTGCATTATTTTTCAAACCCACTCAAGTGTCCTTCGTTCCCTCTATACCCGATCACAAACAAACCCTTGCCAAAATTTATTCTCACCCTATAATCTTGTTCCTCATTATAAAGGTAACAATAACACAGATTTTCAGATCCTATTAACTTGTTTTGATGGGTCAGATTGTTCCTTTTCTAACCGAAACTCTAGCCATTCATCTTTTGATTGTTTGACATTATAACGTGTTTATTGATGTTAAATGATGATTGGGGTCGCTTAATCGGGTCCTTTAGGGTCTGTTGACACCAAAATCTTGAGCTAAAACAACATATATCAAAAACGCCCAATTTTAAAACATCAAAGAAGGCGGAATGCAAGCAGTTTGAAGGCGTGATCGAGTATTTAAAGCGCTCAAAGATAAAGTATGCTATATCCACAGAGTATGCGGCGTACAAGAACATTCTTCAAGAGTTCTATCAGAATGCAAAAGTTGATGTCAACACAACGCCGGCTACTATCAGAAGCACAGTGCAAAGAAAGGAAGTCATTATCACTGAAGACTTGGTTCGTGAGATTCTTAAGTTTGAAGATGATAAAGATGACCCAATCGTGTTCGATTCTATTCTGATACGTGGTGGATTTCTGAGGTTGAAGTATGCTGACGATGTTCGAGCGCAGAAGATGTTGCAGAAAGGGAATCTGCCTCCAGAGTTGAAGTATCTGACGCACGTTGTGCTGAAGTGTATCGGTCCTCGCAAAGGAACCTTCGATGCGATCCGAGACACTTTAGCATCAGCGATTATTGCGTTGACGTTGAACAAGCCGTTCAACTTCTCTGGAATGATCATGCATCACTTAAAGGAAGTGATTCTGCAGAAAATGGCAAAGAAACCCTTCATTGTCTATCCTCGTTTTCTGCAGATGATCCTTTAAAAGAATGCTGCAATACAAGAATAAGCAGAAGTCAGAATATCCTCCAAGTCGTCGATTGTATGGGCTTCTAGTTAAAGAGGATTATGAGGCACCTCCAGGTAACAGGTGGAGGCATGACGACATCGAATCAGAAGATGATATTCAGATTCACAGACAGGTATTCAAGGATGGTGATAACATTGGCAGACCTACTGTTGAGTTGGGAGCCAATACTCCGGGCAATACGGCTGATGCTAAACTGAGACATGATGATGATATGTTTGATCTTACGTCTCTGGATGCTGATGCACCCTCCATTTCAGGCAGAGGTAAAGATAAGATTGATGAAGGCCCAGTTAACATAGAAGACGTTGTTGATGATGATGATGACGACTCTGAAGATGATTCACCCGATGTACTCACTTTAGAAGAGGATAGAGCTCGCGCAGCTGAGGTGAGAGATCTTGCAAAAGATCCCACCTTCACTCCAGATAGTGGTGATCTTGTTGCAGATATCGATGCTGAACTTAGCACGCCTCCTCCTCAGAAAAGACAGAAGTCAAAGGCAACAAAAGTAGGAAGGGGACAGAAGAGAATGGCAGAGAAACCAGCTGCGGCTGAGAAGACTCCTAAGAGATCCATGGCAAGGCGTGTGACCTTGAATCCCCCAGAGACCTTCGGTATTCCTGCTTCTCCTGCCGTATCAGCAACAACAGCAGCAACAGAAACAACAGCAGCAGCAACAACATCTTCAGTTCCTCTATCAGTCAGTGTAGCTATGCCTGCAGGTGTGACAATGTCAATGCCTTCCTCGGTAATCCTCACTGAGCCAGTCTCAGTTACCGTTGAAGCGACAAGTTCACAGATTGTCTCAAATCCGGTTGGTGATCGAATCCGGAAGTTAAGGGAAGTAGCGAGATCGTCAACTGCTAAACCTTCAAGTCAATCTAATTTTCGGCTCCAGCAACGAACGAACAACTTCAACGCCATGTCAGCGAACTTACTGCTTTAGTTGCTGCACAAGCGCGCGAAATAGCTGAGCTAAGAAGCAAAAACGCCACAATAGAAGAGAATGAAACGGCGATGTTAGAATTGATTGGCGAGACAATTACCATAAACACAGAATTGAAAGCTACTGTCGACGCTCTCACCTTTTCTAACCAGCAGATCCTAGAGTCGAACAGGCAGCTCATGGAATCACACCAGCAACTGATTCAGTCTAACCAAAGTGCTCTGGCAAGACTTACAGGTGTTGAAGAAAAGTACAGTGATCTCCAACTCGCAAATGTGAACAACGAGCGACGAATCACCAAATACAAGAAGCAAAACTCAAGGCTGAGGACTAGGTTAAATGTGTTAGCTGGAACTCAACCTAGACTCACAGGTGGTTCGGAAGCTGGAGCTAGTACTGCTGGTGGTGATGATGATGAAGATAGTGAAGAAGATGACGATGATGAGGATGACGATGATGAGTCTGATGATAATGATGATGGTGATGGTAAAGGTGGTGATGGTGGTGATCTTGGAGCCACAGGTGGTGGCGGTTCATCGGGTGGTTCTGCGTCAAGACGTACGAAGAAGAGTCATGATCGCAAGGGCAATGATCCCGAAGTAGGTTCCTCTGCTCAGGGGGAGCCTGCACCTGTGAAGAGCAAGATTCAAGAGCTACGGGATAAAATGAAGAAGAAAGCCATAGTTCAAGTTGAATATGTGGAGCCTCTAAATTGTTATTTCGCTTATGATGATGAAGGCAACTTGCTCCCTCCACCTGCCATGCCTGAATACGATCTGGAAGAAGGAGAGATACCTCCTGAGATGACATCAGACGATATGGCTAAGGTATACGGCTCTGCAACGGGAGAATCTTCCAGTGCAAGTCAAAGTATTCCACCCGAGATGCATCCAGAAAACAATGAGGTGAATCTCGAAGATGGAACCAGTGTGCCGACTCCTTAGTACGTTGTGGATGACTCGGGCGCTGGAATTCCTAACATCGATGAAGAAATGGTACGTGAGGCTGAAGAGAAGCTGAAATCTGACTCTACTGAAGTTCCTGATGAAGTTAAAACAAGACAGGACAAGATCACAGAGCGATATCCCTAATGGTTCAAGCCCGAAGAGAAAAGAAAGACAGTCGAGCGAGCATCCATCTTCAAGAAGAGATTATCGAAGATGTCTGGCAATGTGATTAGTTGGGCATATGTGAGTCACACTAGGATGCTCGGGGTGAAATGGCAGGACGGTGTTTTGTACTTTCAGGAATACAAGGACATTCTGAGCCTACCCTTCTGGTATATCCGTGATTTGGTTCGTCTCGACTATCCTTTGTACAAAGAGAAGGCTCCTCCTCTTCAGGGCTTCTACACAAAGCTGAAGCGAGAAAGCACAGAGGGATGGAAAGATTTCACGCCTCAGTATCCCAGATCGTATCAGACAGACAAGATTCATCAGTTCACCTTGAAGCCTATCTGGGAACAAAAGATCAAGCCGCCGAAGTGTGTCTCAAGGATTCCTATCGTTCCGGTTGAGCAAGACTTTTCTTCCAAGCTGTATTACTGGCACTACGATGCAGCAACTACAGAGGCAGTGATTGTTTTGAGCAACAGTCCGAACCCGTGCAAGAAGATAAGGATTTGGGACCCGATGTGGTTGATCAACTGCTCAGAGAAGGATGTGGAAACGCTGTACCAGTATCCGATCATGCATTTACCTGATGAAGCGGCTCAAGCAATGAAGTTTCAAAGAGTGATCCGGTTCTGCTACACCAACAAAGTTCATCCAGGATGCGATTGGTCAAGAATCACAAGGGTCAGGACAACGTCAAGCTGAAGATGAAGACTGAAGATGCTGCTAGTTATTTTGTTTAGCTGTATTTGTTTTATGTTTATCGAGTCTATAAAGTTGTTTGCTTTTGTTATAAACGTTGTCTTTTGGCTATCTCTGTACGTATACTAGCCTGGTCCAAGGGGGAGTTTGTTAGTACATGATGTCCCTAGGCTAGTATATTGGATGTTTGGAAGTATTTCGTGGTGTTTGGAGGCGTTTATACCCGTTTTGGGGGGTTCGAGAGGCTGTAGGAGATTAGCATATTGTAGCATGCGATTGGCCCCTAATCATGTTGCTATTCACGCGATTGGTATGTTTCATGTAGGCGATTAGCCATAATCTCAACCCTAGAGCTTAGTTCTTGCCACACACACTCTCCAAACACCCTCCCCTGGTCTGAGACGTCTGATTTGATCATTGTAAACACTCGAGCTCTGTTTTAGTGATTAATCTATAATCTTTTGACCCGTTTGTGTGTTGTAATTACTCGTTTATCATTGTTTCAATATCGTATCTGTTATTAGAAAATATTAGAGGGATTCCGCACCTCTGGTATAAACCCCGTGATTGTCGGATTACGCGTTCGCCGGTCCTAACAAAAACTATCTCCAAAATCCCAACTATAGCTTATTCAAACACACCTGTAAACAACATTTGTCTAAAACACTCAAAACATTAACAATTTCTTCAACCCATTTAACATACAAGCACAATCTTTTTACAATCCCATCATCTTTCCAATATATCCACATCTTAAACTACACATTGCCTCGTTATAAGATGATTGAAAAAACTGGATTTAATCAATAGTGAATTAATAAATTTAAAATGAAAGTAGATTTCAAATAATATTAGACAATCCCTAAAACCATATCTGTACAACATCAAACTACATATCTGTACAAGCACGACAACAAACTATAGTGTTATCCTAAAACCAAAAGTGAACTTATAATCATTTTTGACCAAGTAAACGAACAGATCTGAACGTAAAAAAAGAAAATCCCTATTTCATCCAACTACAAGCACGACAACAACAACAATCTATAAATTAATCGAGTTTTAACACATATTTGTACAGATCTGAAAGTATACATAACAAAAAGTAAAATAAGAAAGAGAGAGGGGGAAAACTTGAGGGCGGTGGAGGAGACGCAGAGGAGGAGGAGACGCGGAGGAGGAGGAGAGTGGCTGAGGGTGGTGGTCAAGTGGGTGAGGAGTTCTAGGGTTTTTTGTGAGGGAGAGGAGGAATGAGGATAAGATGAATGAGAGAAGAGGCAAGAAGAGTTTTGAAAATGTCAGCCCAAAGAATAGGAAGGGCAGACATTTTTAGGCCAATGTCTTCCAAAAAACAAACGATCTGTAGCACTTCAATGTCTGTCCGCGTCTGCGCGGCGCAGACAAACGAAGTTAGGAAGTGCTTCTATAAAAAAAACAAACAACACCTTAGTAACTCACTATTGTGATTAAACCGTAATATATTCATTACAAAATAGTCAAAATTTCTTTTATAAAAGTAACAAATTAATTTACGTTTTATTGAATTCTCTTTTTGAGAAGGGGCCCTAATCCATCTTATTGGCATTCATGCCCAAAAATATATAGATACAAAAACAATTTGCACATGGCTGCAATATCTTTCAATTATTGATAACGCTGAATGTGAAGTTTATGGTTGAAACCCACCTTCATGATGTAAAAGTCAAAATTTTACAGAAAATGGAACGGAGTGCAATCTTTGCCAGGCCTATTATTATTTTTAATATGTGAGTCTCACGGGTATCCCCTTTGAATGGTTTAAAGGAAAGCGGGTTGTAGCTGGGCAAGCATCAAGAAAGGCAGAATCGAAGAAAGTGGATAAGTACTTTAAAGCTTGTGAAGAGAGCCAACATGTCTTTGTCCCCTTTGCCTTTGATACATTTGGCTCCATAACACCAGAAGCTATTTGTTTCTTGACCAGGGTCCAATAGGTTAGCCACATCAATAACTCATCTCCAAGGGGTAGGGGTTTGTATTTGGTAGGCTAGGTTTCGCAATTTAGAAAGTGGTGGTGGCTCAACTTGTCGATCGTCTACCTTCTATTTTGATGTAACTTGACAAGTATGAGAAATGAAATATAAAGTTACATCCAAAAAAAAATTTCTTTACTGAAGTATTCTTAAGGACACATAAATAATAACACACATGTAAGAAATAGTTTTTTAGGTAAATGAACAAAATAAGTAAACTCAGAACTTTAGAAACCCTAGTGGGTCAAAAAGATATTTTACAAAGTTGTTAAACATAATGGATCAAAATGATATTTTACAAAAAATTGGCGAGTGTAATGTCACACCCTCAAATTTCCACCTGCAGAGTTCTACCGCGAGGCGTGTGACACACCAGGATCCAAGTCAACGGTCACAATAAACGACATCTAAATGTAAAACATACGTAACAAAAACCATGCATAAGATTTAAAACCAACATTCAACAGTGCGGAAGCATTTAAAGTTTACAAAAGTCATACAGAAATAAAACATAAGTTCAAAAGTTGATGACTTCAAAACATGTAACTGAGAACCTAGACGCGAGACGACTCCAGTGCGACCTCGTGCGCCTATCTGACAGCTGCTACCTTAGCGACCTGAGAAAACATGCTAAAAGAGTCAACATATAATGCTGGTGAGTTCACAGGTTTTATTTAAACGTTTAAAGTGATCCTTCGAAAACCGTTACCATCACAGTTACTGCTATGCTTATGAGAACGCTAGCTAGGCGCAGAATGAGATACTCATACGGGTGAAACCATTGCTGACTAAGTCGTGTAGTGACCCTTAGTTTCCTATGGGCTACCGTCATCACCGGTAGACCTTGTTTTGTTAGAGACAATATGCACCCGCCCGGTCCAACCGTCGAGTGGGGTTTGTCAGTTCCCAATAGCGTTATCCATATTTCCCCGCCATATACCCATGTTAGTGGTTTCTAAGGGACTTTTTGATGAACCGTATAGTACAATAAGTAAGCCATAGTATAACGTGATAAAGAGTCATGAGCCATAAAAGAGTTTAATAAGCCATAAGTCATAAAAGAGTTTTAAGCATGTTTCTCCCCCGAAAGCAAAAACCATAAAATGTGGGGCCGTGAACTCACCTTAGGTTGCGTATTCCGTTTATGAGTAAACCGTATGTGTGATATGAGTAAACCGTCTGTATGATATGATAGCCCCAACTATTGGCGACCTATCATAAGATATATGTCAAGTTAGACTAATAACCCGTCGGGTTCATTAGTCCCTAAGTCCAGTCCATGACCATTATGTGTCCGAAAAGCGTGTTTGACCGACAACCAGACTACGTAACACAAGACTCGACATCCCATTGGTGACCCGACATTCCACATGTTCATCTCATACACAAACATACACAAATCATGCAACTTAGTACTTAACATGCGTTAAAGTTCAACGATTCTAACACATAGGTCAAATAACGCACAAACAAGTCCAAACACGTGTTACTATGTTACTAGGCATGTCACGGGTTCCTATCATGTTCCTAGGTGTCAAATCGGGTTTCGTAATGCCAAAATACACTTATAACAGCATTACACGCGATTAGGAACTTAGCATGCAATTAGGAAAAGTCAACATGTGATTAGGGATGGTCAACAGGCAATTACAGAGGCTAATCGCCCCTTACTATAGGCGATTAGGCCTATCCATGTGCATTTCAGGCGATTATGGTCATAAGGTATGCAATTCAGGGCTTAACTAGTGATTAGGTTCACAATTGCATGAAATGAAGGCAATTATGCTCCCAATCGCCTATATATACATGATTAGGCCTTCATATCAGGCGATTGGGCTCCCAATCGCCTATAGCATAGGCGATTAGGATCCCCAATCGCCTATAGCATAGCTGTTCCGGTTTTTCGCGCGTTTAACCCTCCAAATCAGATCCGAAACATGTGTAAACACCCAATAACAATCCTAACACATTAACAAACATATTTCAAGCAAACCCCTAAGTTTTCATCATTCTAACAGTCCCGAATGCGAGTGTTTTCCCAAAATAGCAACTTAACATGAAAACATCACATCAACATGCAAGAACTTGCCCTAAATAGCAAATATCCAGATTTAATCACATAACCACGTTGTCCGATAGCATCCTACTGTTCTAGCATCATCCTAGAGCAAACCCTAACATCAAACAATCAACAACACACCTCATATCATCCTTAATCATCCAAAATCCTTCAAATGGGTCAAAACATCAAGTATCAACAATACACAACCAAAACCATTCAAACTCCTAGAACATCATCATACTAACTTGTAACAACCATAAACATCTTAACAACACAAAAACAATCATGATTCAATCCTAAAAATCCTACCTTTAAACACAAATAACACATATAGCACACATAAAGGTGAGGGTTTGTTTAAAAACGGTTTTAAATGGATTTTCAAAGACAAAAACATTTATAAGTCAGGTCTGGACGTTTAGGGAGTAAAATATAATCATTTAAAGGTTTGGGTTTGAAGAACACACCTTGGATTTAAGAGGAAATGATGGAATAAGCTTGGAAATGGTTGTTTTGATGTAAAAATGAGTTCCAGAGGGTGTTTGTGTGTTGGTATGGGTTATGGGACGGCTAGGGTTGCATAAATGGTGTTTTGGAGGTCAAGGGTGGTATTTATAGGCGTTTCTAGTCGTCAGGTACAGTATAGGCGATTATGCAGCTTTATCAGGCGATTAGGGCTGCTAATCGCCTTCACTATAGGCGATTAGGGCTGCTAATCGCCTTCACTATAGGCAATTAGCCCCCAATCGCCTATAAACATGCCCGATCGCCCTCAACCTGATGCTAATCGCCCTCATGAAGGCGATTAGGGCCTCCTAATCGCCCTCAGGGCCTGGTCCATGGTATTTTGCGCGTTAAACTCCGTTTTAACATATGTTAACACGTTTTCACATACCGACAAGTCACATAATGATTATAAACACATAATACATGGAAATAAACACGTTCACACTCGTTCACCAATTCACGGGGCTTGAGACTTGCGTATATTAAAACCCCAATGATGTACGACTCGACTCGACTAACCCTGTTATGTGTAACGTATGCGCGACTCGCTAAGGTAGACTTACTAAGTTTTCAAAAGTTAGTTACCGGAATTTGCCGGGTGTCACATGTAAATTGTCTAAATTAGTAAAAAACATAATAGGTTAAAAACGCATATTATATGGTATTAGAGGTAAAGCTAAAATATTGTAAAACTCGTGTAACGGAGCAAAGGCTAAATGTCACACCCTCAAAATCCACTTGCGGAGTTTTACCGCGAGGCGCATGACAAACCAGGATCCAAGTCAATGATCACAATAAACAATACTAAATGAATTTCAAAAACATGGTTTAAAAATCCCAAACATCAGCGGAAGCTAAATATCGTTACATAACCAAAGTAAACCAAATGTTCAATGTTCAAAGACCATGCGACCCTAACTAGACGCCGTGCAGACGCGTGCGCCCTAGTTCCATTGTGCTACCTTAGCGACCTGAGAAAACATGTAAGAGTTTACGTCAGCACAAAAATGCTGGTGAGTTTACAGGTTTATAATCAAAGTTCCAAGTTCACCCTGTCCATACTATAACAATTGTAACCAAGTACGCTAGCTTGGCGCATGTTCCATTACTACTACGATTGGAAAACCATTACTAACTCGCATACCAGTTGTTGTGCCCGAATAGTAAACATGTTCCTGTTTGAGACAATATGCACCCGCCCGGCCCTCCAAGCCGACGGGTGGGGTTGGTCACTCCCAATAGCGCTATTCACATTTCCCCGTTGTGCAAACCAGCACATTCATGGTTCCCCCCCCCCCCCCCGGGACTTCCGAAGATCGTATAGTAATCCGTTTGAAAACCCATAGTATGACAGTTGTTACCAAATAGTTGTTTAACACATGTTTTCTCCCCCAAAAGTGAAAACCAAGTAAAGTGGGGCCGTAAACTCACCTTAGGTTGCGTTACTTCAGATAACAGAATAAGTCAACAAGCTATGCTAGCCCCGTAAAGCGGCGACCTAACATATGACAGTTACAAGTACTTAGACTAATAACCCGTAGGTTAGTTAGTCCCTAGATGTCCAGACCATAACCAAGTTTGTTTGACAACACGTTTACTGTTAACCTGACCAAACGTACAAGACTCGACATCCCATTGGTGACCCGAGACTTCCCGTGTTATACTAGCATTCAAAAACATACAATCATGCAATCACACTTAACATACGTTAAAGTCCAACAAGTTCTAGCACATAGTTCAATTAACACATTATTGACCCGAACACATGTTACTGAGTTATTAGACATGTTACGGGGTTCCTAGCATGTTCCTAGGTGTCAAAACGGGTCTCGAAATGCTAAAATACACTTACTGCAGCAGTACAGGCGATTAGGAAAAGTCAACTAGCAATTACGTTGGTCAACAGGCAATTAGGAATGCTAATCGCCTATACATCAGGCGATTAGGGTCATGTGGTATGCTAATTTTGGAGTTTGTAGGCGATTAGGGTCATGTGACATGCATTTCAGAACTTATTAGGCGATTAGGGTCATGCAGCATGCAAAAACAAGTCATAGTAGGCGATTAGCATGCTAATCACCTAAAGGGTAGGCGATTAGCCCCTTCTGGTAGGCGATTAGCCTGCTAATCGCCTATCCCTTAGGCGATTAGCCCTGCTAATCGCTACCTGCAGGTCTGTTCCGGTTTTTCGCGCGTTTAACACTCCAAATCAAACCTAGAACGTGTGGAAACCTCCAATATCAATCAAACAAGTATCCTAAACATGTTTAAACCAAAATACTTCGTTTAACCTTGTTCTAGCAGTCCTGGATGCAACCATGTTTCTAAAACATAACACAAGTACCATGTAATCATCACATTATCATGCATAAACATAACCTAATGAACAATCAATCAGATTTCCACATCATACCATCATCATAATTCAGTAACTACCCTAATAACATATTAACAACCCTTCTTGATTATCAAAAATCCTATCTTTTAATTAAAACATATACATACAACATGCATAATCTCTAGAACTCATAGAATAGCAGTTATCAACGATTTTCAGAAGACATAATGATTTATAAACAGGTCTGGACCATTAGGGATTTGATAAAAACATTAGTAAAGATTGCATGGATGAAAACCACACCTTAAGATTGTGATTGATTGATGAAATAGGCTTGAAATCAAGTTGTTTGATCCAAAATCGTGTTCCAGAGGTTGTGTGGGTGTTGGGACGAGTTGTGGGGCGACTAGGGTTGATATTATGACGTTTAGATGGTCAAGTATTGTATTTATAGTCGTTTTTAGTCGCAACCCACGTTGCAGGCGATTAGGGTTGCTAATCGCCACCCCCTTAGGCGATTAGCCCCCTAATCGCCTAAAGGAAGCTGCTACTCGCCCCCAGATGTGAGCTACTTGCCACCTGGGGTGAGCTACTCGCCACCCTATAGGTGATTAGCTCACCCTAATCGCCTATAGGGTATTGTTCCGAGTATTTTGCGCGTTAAACCCCGTTTTAACATATGTTAACACATTTTCACATACCGACAAGTCACATAATGATTGTAAACACATAACACTTGCAAATAAACACCTTCACACTCGTTCACCAATTCCCGGGACTCGAGACTTGCATGTTCCCTATGCTTTGACGATTCTCCGAATCGTCACCCCTTGTACACTTGGTTAAGGACTGACATCTAACGATCCTCTAGGCCAACATCTAATGATTCCCTAGACTCACATAACAGTTCCCGAACCATAACCCGACTCAACTAACCCAGTTAAGTACAGAATACGCGTGACTCGCTAAGGTAGACTTTAATCTAGACGACGTTGTTAACCTGAATTTGCCGGGTGTCACATCATCCCCACGTTAAAAGAATTTTCGTCCCGAAAATTATACAAGTACCAAGAGTATGAACAAAAGAAACAGACAAAAGATAGAGACCAAGAGAGAGAATTACCCGAGTTGTCACATCATCCCCACGTTAAAAGGAATCTCGCCCCGAGATTCATTCCGTTGCAGTGGTAACGTGTCTCGATTCGAATGCCTCTTTAGGAAAGAGGTGAGGATACTTAGACTTCATCTGATCCTCGCGTTCCCAAGTGTATTCCGGTCCCCGGTTCGAAGTCCATCGAACCTTAACAATGCGGATCTTACTGTGACGTAGACTACGAATCTTGTAATCAAGAATCTCGACAGGTTCCTCCACTATCCGAAGACGATCATCAACCTTGATCTCTTCTAGTGGAACAATGAGAGACTCGTCAGTCAGACACTTCTTCAGGTTAGACACGTGGAAGACGTTATGTACGTTACCGAGTTCCGTCGGTAAATCAAGCCGATATGCCACCGGTCCGATCCGTTCCAGGATCGTAAATGGACCGACATACCGCGGGTTAAGTTTGCCACGCTTCCCAAAGCGTATGACGCCCTTCCACGGTGAAACCTTTAGAAGTACCTTGTCACCAATTTGAAATTCCAATGGCTTACGGCGATGATCAGCATAGCTCTTCTGTCGATCCCGTGCCACTGCCAATCGGTTACGAATCTGTACGATCTTCTCAGAAGTTTCGTACACTAGTTCAGGCCCAGTGAGTTGACTCTCACCCACCTCGGCCCAACAAAGAGGAGACCGGCATTTCCGTCCGTATAATGCCTCGAACGGAGCTGCCTTGATGCTCGTGTGGTAACTGTTGTTGTAAGAGAATTCTACTAACGGTAAGTGAGCTTCCCAACCTTTGCCAAAATCGATCACACATGCCCGAAGCATGTCTTCTAAAGTTTGAATCGTGCGTTCACTCTGACCGTTAGTCTGTGGGTGATAAGCCGTACTCATGTCTAGCTGTGTACCCAAAGCCTTGTGTAAAGACTTCCAGAAGTGAGAAGTGAAGTGGGAGTCACGATCTGAGATAATAGAAACCGGCACCCCATGCTTAGAAACAACTTCCTTCAGATAAAGACGAGCCAAACGATCCATGGTGTCGGTCTCCTTAATAGCGAGAAAATGGGCTGATTTCGTCAACCGATCAACAATCACCCATATCTTATCATTCCCACTCGGTGACTTAGGTAGTTGTGTGACAAAGTCCATCGTAATCCGTTCCCATTTCCACTCTGGAATTTCAGGTTGTTGCAAGAGACCCGATGGTTTCTGGTATTCCACCTTGACCTTAGCACAGGTCAAGCACTTACTTACGTATGAGGCTATATCCACCCTCATGTTTGGCCACCAGTACAGTAGTTTCAGATCTTGGTACATCTTGTCTGAACCAGGATGAATGGAATACCGAGATTTGTGAGCTTCATCAAGAACCAGCTCCCGAAGTCCCCCGAATAAAGGAACCCAGACGCGTTCTGCGAAGTAGCGCAGGCCATCAGGCCTTTGCTCGAGGTGCTTGTCGGCACCGTGCATAGTTTCAGCCTTAAGGTTTTCCTCCTTCAAGGCTTCTAACTGAGCAGAACGGAGTTGATCAGGCAGAGAGGAATGGATCGTGAGTTGCAACGCCCGAACGCGACGAGGGTTTGTCGATTCCTTCCTGCTCAAGGCGTCTGCCATAACATTCGCCTTGCCAGGATGGTACTTAATGGCACAGTCATAATCGTTCAGGAGTTCAACCCAACGGCGCTGTCGTATGTTCAGGTGTTGTTGGTCGAAAATGTGCTGGAGACTCTTGTGATCGGTGTAGATGGTGCATTTGGTACCGTACAAGTAATGCCTCCAAATTTTCAACGCGAACACCACCGCACCCAATTCCAAGTCATGAGTAGTGTAGTTCTTCTCGCTCACCTTGAGTTGGCGAGAAGCATACGCAATCACTTTCTCGCGTTGCATCAACACGCAACCGAGACCACGAATAGATGCATCACAGTAAACAACAAAATCATCGGTGCCCTCAGGTAAGGACAGAATAGGGGCAGAACAGAGTTTAGTCTTCAATTCTTGAAATGCTGACTCTTGGGGTTCTCCCCAGTTAAATTTTCTGTCCTTCTGAGTAAGAGTGGTGAGGGGTTGAGCAATCTTCGAAAACCCCTGGATAAAACGTCGATAGTAACCCGCAAGGCCTAGGAACTGCCGCACCTCAGTTGGCGTCTTTGGTGCTTCCCAGTCCTTGATCGCTTCGATCTTGGCTGGATCGACATGGATTCCCAGTTCATTAACCACATGCCCTAGGAATTGGACTTCGCGTAACCAAAAATCACACTTTGAGAACTTGGCGTACAGTTGTTCTCGTCGTAAGAGTTCCAAAACTAACCGTAGATGTTCCCCATGTTCGGTCTCGTTCTTGGAATAGATCAGAATGTCATCAATAAACACGATGACGAATTTGTCAAGATACGGTTTACAAACGCGGTTCATCAAATCCATGAAAACCGCCGGTGCGTTAGTGAGACCAAAAGGCATGACCAAGAACTCGAAATGGCCATAACGTGTACGAAAGGCAGTCTTAGCAACATCAGCTTCCCTTACGCGCAACTGGTGATAACCGGACCTTAGATCAATCTTGGAATAGTAGCTGGAACCCTGGAGTTGGTCAAATAGGTCATCAATACGAGGAAGAGGATAACGATTCTTGATAGTCACCTTGTTCAACTCTCTATAATCCACGCACAGTCAAAAACTGCCATCCTTCTTCTTAACAAACAAAATCGGGGCTCCCCAAGGGGAAGAACTAGGTCTGATGAAACCCTTATCCAAGAGTTCTTGTAACTGGTTAGACAATTCTTTCATCTCAGGAGGTGCAAGACGGTAGGCGGCCCGAGCAATAGGAGCAGCGCCAGGTACAAGATCAATATCGAACTCAACCTGACGTTGGGGAGGAAGACCAGATAAATCATCAGGAAAGACATCCGAAAACTCACGTACAACTGGAATATCATCGATCTTCTTCTCGCTGGTAGTAGAAACAGATAAAAGTGCCAAAACGGCCGAATAACCCTTCCGAAGATACTTAAGGGCTTTCATGCTAGAGATGAGACTTAGCGGAGCACCGCTCTTGTCCCCGTACACAGAAAGGAATTCTCCATCAGGGAGAGGAATCCGGATGACCTTGTCGTAACAAACGATCTCAGCGCGATACAGAGACAACCAATCCATGCCTATAACCACGTCAAAACTACCCAAAGGTACCGGCATAAGGTCGATAGGAAAAGACAAACCCGACAACTCTATGTGACACTCCCGAAGAATGCAAGTAGCTTCTATCTTCTTACCGTCAGCCAATTCTATAATATATTTAGCCTCTAGAGGTACAGGTACTACATCTAGCAAACGACTAACTTCCACAGATATGAAACTCTTATCGGCGCCAGAATCAAATAAAACACTAACAGAGCGATCGTTGAGAAGAAACGTACCAGTAACTGTGTCAGGGTCCTGTCTTGCCTCTGCAGTCCCAATAACGAAGGCGCGTGCATTCCTGTGTTCCGCCCCCGCTGTTACCATTACCATTCCCATTACCATTCCCGTTCCCTCCCTGTTTCAGCTTTGGACACTCCTTCTTGTAATGTCCTGTCTCCCCACAGTGAAAACATCCCTGTTTACCCGAAGTCCCCTGAGCAGTAGAAGTCGGAGTAGTAGTTGGGGCCTGAGTCGATGGAAGAGTCGCCCTACAGTCTTTAGCATAATGCCCCAATCTCTGGCAGCGATGGCAACGATTACTGTCACAGCCCCCTTGATGATGGCGTCCACACTTATTGCACTTTGGTAACTTTCCCGCATAACCACCACTTGGCTTAGAACCCGATGAAGACGAACCCCCACTATCAAACCTTTTCCCCTGCTGAGTTGGTGCTGGAGTAGAACTCTTCACCTCATTTTCCCACTTACGCTTGTTTCTCTCAGGAGCCTTAACAGTTGAACCTTTGGCAGGCAAGATACCCTCACTTATCTTTAGGTTGGTCATCCTATGAGCAGATCGGACCACGTCCGAGTATGTAGGAAGATTCCCCGCAGCTACCAACCCTGTGATCTCTGGTACTAAACCCGAGATATAATGTTCAATCCTCCTATACTCTGGTACGTGCAGATCGGGACAAAGCACGGCTAACTCATTCCGCCTCACAGTATACTTCTCAATTTCCGATCCCGTCATCTTGAGGTTCCACACCTCGTGTTCCAGCTTTTGAATCTCCTCCCTGGGACAATACTCCCGCTTCAGTAGTTGAACAAAATTTTCCCAGGGCATAGCATAAGCCTCCCCTATACCCATAGTCTGGGTGATATCGTTCCACCAGGTCAACGCAACATCCTGGAATAACCCAGCAGAATACTTGACTCGATCCTCCGGGAGACAGTTACACATCAGAAAAACAGACTCCACTTTTTCCAACCACCTGAGCAAACCTACTGCACCCTCAGTACCCGAAAACTCCTGGGGCTTGCAGTCCCGAAACATTTTGTAGGTGCACATGGGTGGTGGTGGTGGATTAACATGACCACCTGTAAAGAAACACGTAAGAAAACCACGGGAAATGTAAACAAAGTTCACCGATGAGATAGAAGTGGTTAGGTCAACTTACCGCCATTGTGCCCTAGCTGGAAGGCAGCCTGCAGCAAGTTATTCAAGTCCTCCTGCGTGAGGTTCACACCCCCACGACCACCACTACCATCTCTTCCACCGGTACGACCACCTCTGCGTCCACCACGTACTCCAGACATGATTCTGACAAAAAGAACGAGAGGATTTAGTTCCACAACTAATGACAACCACTAGCGTTCATAAGATCAAAGCTAGATCCAACCCAGGACTATCCATTCAAACCCAGAGCTCACTAGGGCTTTCATGCATTTCGGTTTATGATTTTGTGTGCACCCAAAATGATAAACCGCTCTACATGGTCCTCCAAGTGTTCTCCTAGTTCAAAGTTCAAATCACCGGACATAGACTCTTAGCTATACACCGTAATACTACGGTAGTTCATGAAAAGGGTTTCTATTGAGGTAGGAGAGGGAGATGTCCGAGCCTTGGACAATTCTCAAGAGTATACAGTTAACCCCAATATACCACACTGTCTAGTAAGCAAGTAACCCAGTAAGAGAGAATGGATGATGTAACACGGAAGGGTAAGATGATTTAGAGACACCCCGACAAGTCTATAAGTAACCCAGTATAAAGTTTAGTACCATGTGATCATCTAGTGTGTGCGACTCAGTTATAGACTAGACTCTACATGCAGTCCTAGTTCACTATAACCATTGGTTCTGATACCAATCTGTCACACCCTCAAAATCCACTTGCGGAGTTTTACCGCGAGGCGCATGACAAACCAGGATCCAAGTCAATGATCACAATAAACAATACTAAATGAATTTCAAAAACATGGTTTAAAAATCCCAAACATCAGCGGAAGCTAAATATCGTTACATAACCAAAGTAAACCAAATGTTCAATGTTCAAAGACCATGAGACCCTAACTAGACGCCGTGCAGACGTGTGCGCCCTAGTTCCGTTGTGCTACCTTAGCGACCTGAGAAAACATGTAAGAGTTTACGTCAGCACAAAAATGCTGGTGAGTTTACAGGTTTATAATCAAAGTTCCAAGTTCACCCTGTCCATACTATAACAATTGTAATCAAGTACGCTAGCTAGGCGCATGTTCCATTACTACTACGATTGGAAAACCATTACTAACTCGCATACCAGTTGTTGTGCCCGAATAGTAAACGTGTTCCTGTTTGAGACAATATGCACCCGCCCGGCCCTCCAAGCCGACGGGTGGGGTTGGTCACTCCCAATAGCGCTATTCACATTTCCCCGTTGTGCAAACCAGCACATTCATGGTTCCCCCCGGGACTTCCAAAGATCGTATAGTAATCCGTTTGAAAACCCATAGTATGACAGTTGTTACCAAATAGTTGTTTAACACATGTTTTCTCCCCCAAAAGTGAAAACCAAGTAAAGTGGGGCCGTAAACTCACCTTAGGTTGCGTTACTTCAGATAACAGAATAAGTCAACAAGCTATGCTAGCCCCGTAAAGCGGCGACCTAACATATGACAGTTACAAGTACTTAGACTAATAACCCGTAGGTTAGTTAGTCCCTAGATGTCCAGACCATAACCAAGTTTGTTTGAAAACACGTTTACTGTTAACCTGACCAAACGTAAAAGACTCGACATCCCATTGGTGACCCGAGACTTCCCGTGTTATACTAGCATTCACAAACATACAATCATGCAATCACACTTAACATACGTTAAAGTCCAACAAGTTCTAGCACATAGTTCAATTAACACATTATTGACCCGAACACATGTTACTGAGTTATTAGACATGTTACGGGGTTCCTAGCATGTTCCTAGGTGTCAAAACGGGTCTCGAAATGCTAAAATACACTTACTGCAGCAGTACAGGCGATTAGGAAAAGTCAACTAGCAATTACGTTGGTCAACAGGCAATTAGGAATGCTAATCGCCTATACATCAGGCGATTAGGGTCATGTGGTATGCTAATTTTGGAGTTTGTAGGCGATTAGGGTCATGTGACATGCATTTCAGAACTTATTAGGCGATTAGGGTCATGCAGCATGCAAAAACAAGTCATAGTAGGCGATTAGCATGCTAATCACCTAAAGGGTAGGCGATTAGCCCCTTCTGGTAGGCGATTAGCCTGCTAATCGCCTATCCCTTAGGCGATTAGCCCTGCTAATCGCTACCTGCAGGTCTGTTCCGGTTTTTCGCGCGTTTAACACTCCAAATCAAACCTAGAACGTGTGGAAACCTCCAATATCAATCAAACAAGTATCCTAAACATGTTTAAACCAAAATACTTCGTTTAACCTTGTTTTAGCAGTCCTGGATGCAACCATGTTTCTAAAACATAACACAAGTACCATGTAATCATCACATTATCATGCATAAACATAACCTAATGAACAATCAATCAGATTTCCACATCATACCATCATCATAATTCAGTAACTACCCTAATAACATATTAATAACCCTTCTTGATTATCAAAAATCTTATCTTTTAATTAAAACATATACATACAACATGCATAATCTCTAGAACTCATAGAATAGCAGTTATCAACGATTTTCAGAAGACATAATGGTTTATAAACAGGTCTGGACCATTAGGGATTTGATAAAAACATTAGTAAAGATTGCATGGATGAAAACCACACCTTAAGATTGTGATTGATTGATGAAATAGGCTTGAAATCAAGTTGTTTGATCCAAAATCGTGTTCCAGAGGTTGTGTGGGTGTTGGGACGAGTTGTGGGGCGACTAGGGTTGATATTATGATGTTTAGGAGGTCAAGTATTGTATTTATAGTCGTTTTTAGTCGCAACCCACGTTGCAGGCGATTAGGGTTGCTAATCGCCACCCCCTTAGGCGATTAGCCCCCTAATCGCCTAAAGGAAGCTGCTACTCGCCCCCAGATGTGAGCTACTCGCCACCTGGGGTGAGCTACTCGCCACCCTATAGGTGATTAGCTCACCCTAATCGCCTATAGGGTATTGTTCCGAGTATTTTGCGCGTTAAACCCCGTTTTAACATATGTTAACACATTTTCACATACCGACAAGTCACATAATGATTGTAAACACATAACACTTGCAAATAAACACCTTCACACTCGTTCACCAATTCCCGGGACTCGAGACTTGCATGTTCCCTATGCTTTGACGATTCTCCGAATCGTCACCCCTTGTACACTTGGTTAAGGACTGACATCTAACGATCCTCTAGGCCAACATCTAATGATTCCCTAGACTCACATAACAGTTCCCGAACCATAACCCGACTCAACTAACCCAGTTAAGTACAGAATACGCGTGACTCGCTAAGGTAGACTTTAATCTAGACGACGTTGTTAACCTGAATTTGCCGGGTGTCACACTAAATATGTCATTTCGCAAACTTAGGGGTGGTTTGTCATTTCCCAAAAAGGCGGTCACGGACAGTGAAGCCACTGACATATGCAATTAAGATAAGAGCTGGTATTTTTCGGGTCGCGCATTGCGGTGGCGTGCGACGTGTTGAACGGTGCCATAAGACACGAAGTCTAAAATATGCGTAATACATAACGTGTTACACACAATGCGTAAAACACGAGGGGTCATATATCATTAAGTAGTAATGTATGGGGTTGGTGGCATAATTAAAACTTGAGGATTAAAAAAGAAAATTTTAAAACTTGAGGGGTCATATATCATTAAGTAGTAATGTATGGGGCGAAGGCGAAATTCAAAACTTAGGGGTGGTGGTGGTTTTTACCCACCGACACACCAAAATAGGATATAGTTAATTTTCTTGTTTGAATTGGGTTGGGTCAAGCACATAATAACAAAACCAAATTAAATCTCTAGCAAAATCCAGATATATTTGGTAATTTTAATGCATGAGCCATATTTTCTATTTGATGTATACAGCTAAAAGAGTAGCATACTTAAACTTATTTTTATTGCGGTGCAAATAAGTAGCAGTGGCAAAATACAAGCCCTTTGGTACTCTTGCTATAACAAAGATATTTTTTTTATAGTCCTGCTGCACAAAATATGCAACATACATGATTTATAAAACTTGGTTATTATCCAACAATATTGTTTTGGTACCTTAGTTTGTTGGTGAAGGTATATTTTCATCGTTGGTTTCTAAAATTTGATCATCACATGTACTTTGCAACTTTCGTCATTGAACTTCAATGATTACATTGAATGCCTATGTGTGTCACGTTGTTATTGATGGTATGTGTTGCTATGGCTAGAAATACATGTGGCTTAATCGGCCCGGTTAGATAACGGTTTAAATGGGTAAACTTGGTAAATGTTAAGTTGACCCTTAAATGTTTTTTTCCAGAGTTACTAATTTTTATTTTAAATATTTAGTATAAAATACTACTATAAGTTTATGTTACTTGTTAGTAATTAATTTTTTTGAACAAAATACTACATTGAACTATTTTTGACCATCTCACCCGATTGCATTTAAAGTATTTGTTTTTTTATTAATGGCTCATAACAACTCAATATAAAAGCAAACACATTCAATGGACTATTTTTGACCACCAGACCCAATTCCATGTAAAGGTTTTTTTTTTGTTGGATTAATGGCTCGAAACAACCAAGTATAAAAGCAAGCACATTTTATAAATTGTTTGGTAAAAATAAACAAATAGGAAAACTAACAAGCACATAAGAAAACTAACAGAAATATAGAATGTAACTTGTTCAACCCATGTATTACACTCGAACATAAGAAAACTAATGTATAGACTTTGGGTAAGGTGTATGGCGTATGTAGACCACATCAATGCTACAAGTAAGAAAACTTGCATAAGTACGATACATTATACCACCAAATGATTGATAAACTAACTGTCGTGTTGTAAAGTGTCATCGTCACCGCCGCATCGCGGGGGTTCCTACAAGTAAAATTATAGTCTATATCTTAAGAATGGTGATTATTAATAAATGACTTCTAAATTTTCCAAAGATATCTCATTAACTATTTAAGGGGGGACAAAAAGCATGGCCGATCAAACAAAGGCGGACCTACATAGTGGTTTGTAGGTTCACAGGACCTCGCTGAGTTTTGAATTTTCAATACAAAATGTATATAAAAAAATTCTAAGTGAACCCATAAAAAAATTGAAACGAACCCATGTCACAAAACAAGAAACCGTTGGTGCTTGAAGATGCTTACCGTTGTACAGCTTTTATTGTGATGGTTTTTTATCCGGCCACGGCTGGTGCTTGAAGATCTACCGGTAGTCGGAAATAAAAAGAGAATTGAGGGTAACTTTTCAAGTCTCTTAAAAGCAGTCCAATACTAATAAAAAAAAAGTAAATATTAGTTTACTGATTTTAGATATCCAGGGATAAACTCACAATACAATGGTTTGTTGGAAATAGGCCCCAAATAAAACACAATGAGACTTTTATTATTCAGCACACCAATTACAATAACCCTAACCATCTATTTATCCTAAACTAAACCCAAACTTACCATGATTCAAACACCAAATTAATAATCTTTAACCCAAATTAGATAAACATAACTCATAAACTAGTAATTCAAACTATTTAATATACAAACCAGACTATATTTATCTAGACCCCAATTGAATTATCTTTAACCATTTATACTTTATGTATTATCCACGAAATCATAATTATCCCTTCATTCACGTTCTTAAATCTGATTTGGAACCAATTGTTCACATATGCACCGTTACCCCAACTTTTTTCGGGACAATAACGTCCTTTCCCGGACCTCTAACCTCTACCTCGGCCACATCCAAAGTATTCACAATTTGAGCGCCCACTGCACTTTACTTGATACTAAAACCGGTTGAACCCTTCTTTGATCGTGGTTTTAGCACCATGTCACACTCCTCCTTTATATGCCCCCGCTAATATCAATCACCAACAAAAATAACAACCAATTGTTGATACGTCCCTCGGTCGCCAAACGAATTCCAAAACCCTCGCTCTTTCGTTTCTACCACGACACGCCCGTTGGGTTTTCTACCAAAAAAATCAAGCCCCGCACTGAAATTTTCTTCCTTGGAGAGAAAGAGTACACCGACAAAAATAAAACACAATCAAACCTGGGTTGAAAGTTGCTAATGTGATAAGGTTCATCTACATTGAACCGATTACTCGTCACCACCACCTTCCCACCTGATACTCCCATGCGACACCGATTGACCCGGACCACAAAACCGTAACCATTATTTTCTCTAGTGAACAACATACTAGAAAGTAACCTTGATCGGATTTTTACATGAAAAATTTCCATGGTCAATCTACACTCGCTTCCCCCAAGACGACAAGCCACCGCCTTCCGGTCTTCTTTGGTTTCTAAATAAACTCCCATCAGCTCCTGCTAATCACCCAAACACGTTGGTTTGATACATGAAGTTAAAAACACATGTTGTTGAATAGTTTTCCTTCACGGCTAAGAAGCTTTCAATGACACAACCTCGATCGAACTCCTTATGTTGTTGAATCGTTTCAACAACAAAAAACACAATACCTAATCCTGGTGATGTTCTAGTACCCAATCACTATGCTCACACCAAATCCTTTTCAGCACTGTAACTTCTTGTTGTTTTTCAACCAACATTGCTTGCAAAAAAACATGTAATGTAGCCCATATTTTTTTTCTTATGCAAACAAGCCATCTAAGAAGCTTCACCTACAGGCCTTCACATATGATTCAAAAAAAAAAAAACTTTTTTCTCTTTAAACAATTAATGCTTTGGTTAATAGACCGACAAGCCTTTTTTCCTTTCAAAACCAAGCATATGACCATCTCAATAATGATAGCCTTGCTCCACCTTGACAAAAAAAAAAAAAACACCAACAGAATTTGGATTTCACCAACTCGGTTCATGCCTTCCACTGACATTGCAACCCCATGAGGGGTGCTCCTCCTTTCTCGGGAGACGACTCTTAAAACCGTCAAGCTCTGGTACCAATCATTGGAAAATCAAGCCCCAAACGAAACATAAGAAAGACGTTTATTATTCAACACACCTATTACAATAACCCTAACAATCTATTTATACTAAACTAAACTCAAACCTACCATGACTCAAACACCAAAATAATAATTGTCAAACCCAAATATAAGTTAATAATTCAAACTATTAAATAAATAAAACAAACTATATTTATCTACAACCCAATTGTATGATCTTTTACCCATTTATCTATGTTTTATCTTATTAAGGAGGAGACATGTCTAGAAAAGTAATTATATACACATATTAAGATGGGATGTCAACACACTCATGCTTTAAACACTATATGTCATGTAAAAGTTCCCCATAATACCCCTTATTGCATTATCCACATGTACTATAACTATATAACCTAAAATAAACCATTAAAAGTTTATTAGGATTGACTATGAGTATTTAAATACCTCTCAAAAAATATTATTTTATTTATTTTGTCAAGTCTTCAAACAGAAAAATAATAAACTAATCAATAAATAGTTAAAACGCCTTTAGAACATCATAATAAAATATGTATTTTACTAATATAATATGTAAAAATGTGTGTGGGCACTATTTCGTGCCAGCTCATGCATGTCAATCTCAATTGAGTTTTGTCAATATTTAAACCCCTGATTACATTAAAACAAAAAGAAAGCAATGTTTTAACTCTTAAATAAGCATTACAGTAATCGAACGTGGAAACCACATGCCCACATATGCGAGAAACCTAATTAAGACGTCTAACACTAATCCACCAACAATGAGGCCGGTAAACTAAAATTCAACAAAGAATTTGCTTGGCAAAAAATAATTGGTCTGTTAGTGATAATTGGATCATTTGAATGTATCAACTTTGGTAACATATAAAAGGGTTGAAAGTATTTGGCGGCGGATTCAGAGTTTTTATGCATGGGTAACGCAAAGTGGATAAACTCAAATCAAATTTGGTTAAATGGGTTTAAACTAAACATCGAGAGATACAAGAAATTCCAGGGATCACTATTGATAATGAATGGTGGTCTGACAATATAAATGAGATCATTCATATTTGGAAGGCATATACTTAAATTGATCTCATCATGATTGAGGTAGTTCACACTTTTGTTCCTTATTCGTATGTTGCTTTATTTCAACAATTATTTCTGGAAGTACTTGATAATTTAAATGTAAAATCTTTTAGTTACTAGAAGTGTATAACGCTTATGGCGTACATCTACAAAAATGATACTACAACAATAATACTAGAATAAGCAATAAGTACCGCAATGCGAAGTGTCGCCCCCGCTGCATCGCACGGGTTTCCCACTAGTACTTTATATCCTCCAAACCATAATTATCCCTTCATGGTTTAAGTATGCATAATTATGAAGATACCTCACGTAACACATTTCTTTTATTATTTGTTAGTAAATAATGTATATCTATATCTATATATATAATAAATAAAAAGGGGTATGCTACATGACTAGGTGAGGCCTTCACATCTCTTGATTTTCCTCCAAAAGTCTTTCTCTCTCATGTGCATCGCACATGCACTTCCCCACACAATTTTTAAACGTTAATAATTTTTATATACGACATTTAAAATAAAAGTTACACCAAATTAACTAGTGTTCTATTATCTTTCCAACGAGTAGTATATTGCTATACAAAAACAAATAAAAAACATCTTAGTGGGTTTTTGTTCATGCAGAAAAAAATACAATGTGTTTAGGTAATGCAATAATCGATATCAGTTATATCATTTTTATTTATCTTTAAAATGGATTTTCACTCCTTACATATTGATTGTTTTATTCGGTGTCACCCAGGTGATCAATTGTATTTTCATAATAAAGATTGAACATCTATCCCATTCTTTCACATATGCTCATTTTACACATCGGAATTGTATATCATCATCATGACATATCATTTGATGCCAATTTAGTTGTTTTTTTCAGGTTCACATCACAGCTTTAGAATGTCTTGAGGAAGTGAGAAAGTTGTACAGAGACTTCACTCGAGCAAGATGTGTACATGTAGAATTAGAAAAAGGTTTTATAAATTATCGAGTGTTGTCTTTTCTATTTTTTTTTTCTAACAAAACAACCTACTACTTTTAATGTACACACATTTTATCACTTCAAATTAGATTTGTCTATACCAGAACCTTCAAGGGGATAAACTAGTATAATATAAATAATGTTTTAAGTTATCTAGGTTTTATTTATCTATCATTTTATTTACTACAATATTTATTGATTTCCATCTGCTCATCTTATTTAACAATCAAATAACGTATGATTGTGAGAAGAAATTAACCACCAAAGATTCTAGATAAGGTGCCAATAGCATCGACTTCCAAAATAATAACTAAGTAACAAAATTCAATTACAATTTTTATTATATTTTTAGAAACAGTAAAGTTGTAAATCCATTCATGACACACACGTAAAACTTAGATTTTTATGTAAGTGTGCATTATGCAGTATATATAACATCAAATGGTTCTCTCTAGATTTAAGAAGAGCCATCAATGTGTTTCACATCACAAACCATCAATATGCCTTTCACCTTGCAAGTTCTAATATTTTCTTCTCTTCCCTTCTTTCTTGGCTTACTTGTCTTAAAATCATATGTTTTTTCTTCAAAGTCCCACAAAAATCTACCACCGTCTCCACCAAAGCTACCGTTGATTCGAAACCTTCACCAAATAGGTTCAAGCCCGCACCGTGCCCTTCATGTAATGGCTAAGACCTACGGGCCACTCATGCTTATTCGTCTTGGCTTAGTGCCAGTACTTGTAGCCTCCTCTGCTGATGCAGCTCGAGAGATTATGAAAACCCATGATTTAATATTTGCAAATAGACCAAAGTTAAAGATTGCTCGTATAATTTTATATGACTGCCAAAACGTAGCTTTTTCACAATATGGAGAGTGTTGGAGGCAGTTAAAGAGCATTGTAGTACTTAATCTTTTAAACAGCAAAAGAGTCCAGTCATATCGACATATAAGAGAGGAGGAGATGACTTTTATGATAGAAAAGATTCATAAAGCCGAAAAATCTCTTGTTAATTTGAGTGAGTTGGTTATATCGCTTACGAATAATGTAATATGTAGGGTGGCTCTAGGAAGGAGGTATGATGGGAGGGACTTTAAGAACTTGTTACAAAGGACTTTAGAGTTGTTGGGATGTTTTAGTGTTGGGAGTTATATTCCGTGGCTAAGTTGGGTGGATCGATTGAGTGGATTAGAGGAAAAAGCTTATGCAATTGCTAAAGAATTCGATGAGTTTTTAGAGCTTGTTATCGATGAACATTTAAACAAAATAAGAGCTAGTGGTGAATGCCAAGATATTGTTGATGTTTTAGTAGAGATTCAACAAGATAACAAGACTGGCTTTCGTCTTGAGAAAGATATGATTAAGGCTATCATCTTGGTAACAAGTCTTTCTTTTTGAATTCCGAATCTTTTATTTATATATGGGTGTGTTTACAGGTTATGTTTACATGAATTCATGATCATATAACCCCATTAGTTTTACTAATTAGTTTCCTCCAACTATTTTCAAATAAATTATGATTAAAATTACCTCGAAACCGGTTATGGGAAATTGCATAATATCATATTTAAAAGAATGAAAAATGAAAAATAATATAGAATATATCTGTTATAAATACTTATAATATTTACCGACTTTATTACATAATTTTATTAAATGACCAATACACCTTTCTTTTTCCTCTACACTCCAAATTCTTTTATCCTAATTTAAGTTTTAGGAAGAAGTATAAATGCTATGAATTTATCGATGGGTATAATGTATGTATTAGAATTATGATAATATATGTAGTAGAATTATGATAATACAATATGTTAATTGTATGTGTGTAATTATTGATTCCTGATTAATATCATGTAGGACATGTTTGGTGCTGGAACAGATACTACATTCACAAACCTAGAGTGGACACTCGGTGAGCTATTAAGACACCCACAGGCAATGAGTGAACTGCAACAAGAGGCACAAGCAATAGGTCAAGGAAAATCAATGATTGTTGAAGATGATTTAGACAAAATGCCTTACCTAAAAGCCGTCCTCAAAGAAACCCTACGACTACACGCTCCAGTTCCGTTGCTTGTTCCTCATGAATCAACAAAAGATGTAAAACTACTCGGCTATGACATCCCATCAGGCACACAAGTATTCATCAATGCATGGGCTATATCTAGAGATCCATCAAAGTGGGAAGCACCCGAGGAGTTTAGACCGGAGAGGTTCTTGAACAACCCTGTCGATTATAAAGGGTTTCATTTCGAGTTTATACCATTTGGTGCCGGACGACGAGGGTGTCCAGGTATTCAATTTGCAATCATTATTAACGAGCTTGTTTTGGCCAATTTGGTATATAAGTTTGATTTGGCATTAGCTGACGAGGAGGGTTTGAACATGAGTGAGACCAATGGCCTTACTGTTCATATGAAGTGTCCGATAAAAGTTTCAGCAATTCCTCGCTTTTAAGTGGAAATTTGAGTTTCGTATTTATGTATTACGTCTTAAATGTAATAAAATTATGTGTTTCGATTCGGGTATTTTAAAATTTCGTATTTCATAATAATAGCTAAATAATTATGAACCACTCTTCTGTGGTTGCAAAAGGTTTTATTTCTATTTCTATTTTTTCAATTTGTTTGTTTACGTGTTGAGTGTGATTATGATGTGAGATTCGATACTAGGTACTGTATCTGTTTAAAGCCTTAATTGTTCAGTTGATGTCGGTTTAATTGATTAATTGATTTGAAATTTGTGCTCAAACACAGTTTTTGATAGTTATCACTGTTAAGATGGTTTATCACTCTTCTTCCGTAAACTTTGAGAGTTCTATTAGTTTTTTTAGGTTAAAAATCAGTCCATTTATATAGAATTGTTGAGATCAGGTTGCGAGGAAAAAAGTAACTAACCTAAATGAAGTTCTTTTGATAAGTGATATGTCCATTAGTCTATGAAGAGGTTGAGAGAGATGTGACTGTGAACAAACTAACTGGCTTTAGGTTGTAATATTTGTATTTGTTGATTTGATTTAGTTTTCTTCATTGTCTAGATGAGGTGTAAACCTTTAGCTTCTCGTCATTTTTGTTTACGAACTGAACCGTTTCATGTGCGGAACAATAAGAGTAGATTATTAAATGGATAAATGTTATTTTCAGTTGCATACTAATAATCATTAAGAAGTTTAACCCAATAAGAACATGTTTCTTCTTGGTCAATATGAGAACAACCTGAAAGTGAAAGCTATACCCCTTAAGGTTTTAAATTTTTTGCCTAAGAACTCAAGTATGAAAACTTTATAAACATGGGTGTTTTTTGTTTGACGGATAGGTTGTTAGTTTTTAAAAAATATAATACAAATACAAAATGGCCTCTGATTAAGTTTATTATGTTTTGATAACTTATGATGATTGGCATTTTATTCGTAATTTTCCCAATCTTATATGAGAACATCTAGAATAAGTAGTTGTTTAGTAGGTTGATGTTTTTTAAACCGATTTTCGTTTTACTCCATGCACTTTACTCAAATTATTTTTTCGTTCTTTTTCTTTAGCCAATTTACATTTCTATTTGGTGATTTAAGGGGTATTGGATTTAAATAATCCAAAGTTTGGGTCATTGGCCAATAATAATCCAAACTTTAACGTTGGATTAGGATAATCTCAGGTGAACATGTGGGTGTCAAAAATGGACCTCCGTTAAGTCTTGACTAACCGAGTTAGTTAAAGATGATGTGGCTATTGATGTTGCATGCTGATGTGGACCAACTAATAACGTGGCACTTGAGTTGGCATGCTAACATGTTTTTTTTTTAAATTCCAAGTCATTTTTTTTATAATTCCACGTCACTTTTTGTGTGGGCCCATTCTTTACAAAACATAATACCACATATAACAATTCCTGAACATCATATCCTTCAACCAAGAACCCTAAAACCCAAATTCGTGTCAAAGCCCTTCTACACGACTACACCCAAGTTCAACATAACCAAATTCTTGTAAAAAATGGACTTCCCTTAATTAACACATACTCCTTCATTGTAACATACCTTCATCTTCAACCCCTTAATTAACACTCCAATCCAACTCCCTTTGTAACATACCTTCATCGTCAACCCCTTAATTAACACTCACACCTTCATCTTCCGGAAGGTTCTACAACTCATCTTCATCAACTTCCATACGGTTCTCAATCGATAACCCATCAGCTTCCTTTGCTCGAAATAGAAGACGATTTAGTTGATGGAAGGAATCATTACCCAGATCTGCTGTGAGTAGCAGTTGGAAGGGTTTTGCGTGGGGAGGATTCGATGGTGGTGGGTTTCGAGTGGGTAATGTTGGTTCGGATAATCGGGGACGTTTAGGAAATGGGCTTTTCGTACATATTCACGTAGAACACGGTAGGTTCCAATACACGATACGAAAACTGGTATGGGAGTCGCGCATTTCTAAAATTCCGTACGAGGGGGTAGGCTCATTTGGAACACCAATCCTGTATGTGGTACGGTGTACCGTATAATCTGGTACATCGTATCATATACAAAACATTTTATATGTAAACTAGTTAAGATAAAGGGGGTAAACTGTTAAAATGTTCGTTTATAATATAAAATTAGGTTATGTTTTGATGTCAATTATAATTCTAATATAATTTTAAATATCTTTAAAGATTAATTTATGTTTGTCTTTATCTCATTTCACAATATCAATTGAATGAACGATTTGACAATAATTTAAAAACTAAAGGGTCTATATCTAAAATATAAAACCCTAGTATATATTCAACATTTCAAGATGGAAAAACAATTTACTACACTTCTCTCCCCTTTATACCGGTTTTCTTTTCTCCGTCAAATCCATTCCTCCAATAATCGACAACAGGACAACAAATCCAATGAACTTTTATCATTAAATCCCTTCACTCAACATCCTCCAACATCTCTGACAACAAATCTAAATGCCGCCACTTTGGTCTCCCTATTCCCCATTTCATTCGATTTCAGACAAAATTGCACCAACAACATTGGAATTTTGCGTCGGAGGTCCCCTTTCAGATTTAGGTACATGTTTCTTAGTGTTTCCAATCGCACACTCAAACAATTGGAAACGCGTACCGGTTAGAATCAGGTCAAAATTCTTCAGAATCGGGAACGGTCAATTTTAACGATCCAAATCGCGTACCCATAGCGATTGGTACACCTCTGTACCCGTTTCCTGTACGGGCGATCCAGAACACAGATCGCAGGAAACCCAGCATTTCCTATGACTATGGTTGGGAGGATTGGATTGGATAAATGTAGATGAGGATTTGATGATGATGTTTTGTTTAAAAAGGCTATGGAAGATGGAAATTTGTTTTAAGCATAACTGAAATTAAAAAAAAAAAAGTCAACATGCCAACTCAGGTGTCACGTCAGCATGTCACCTCAGCTGCCACCTCAGCTGGCACGTCAACGTTCACTAACCAAGTTAGTCCAGACTTAACCGAGGTCCATTTTTATACCCACATGTTCAACTTGGATTATCCTGGTCCAACGTTAAAGTTTGGATTATTATTGGCCAATGGCCCAAACTTTGGATTATTTAAATCCAATACCCCGTGATTTAAAGAAGTCAATTGAAAATGTTGGGCTTTTCTAATACCACATGTGGTTGACCCGCTTCTAACTTCGGCAAATTAAAATGCATTCTATGGTAGTCTAATAGTGTTATATTTTGTCGTTTTTCCATTGTGATCGTTAGTATGGTAATTTAGATAATGTAACCATAAATATCGAGTTCTGCATCTATCTTAGGTTTGTACCAAGGTATAAGAATGAGCATCAAATATAGTTGAACAATTTAGGTAGTTTGTAAGTAAATTTTTATGCATTATATAGTAGCCTAACTATTGTTATTTATTCTTTGTGTATCAGTCTGCATAACAAGTACGTGTTGCTTATTGATTTGTATTCCCGCATTCACACTACTAATTTTTTTATGTGTTTTATGTAGGTGGTTTATGTACCATGTTTATCAGTTGGAAAGTACATAATTTCTACAAAAGATAATGCCTAACATTCATGTAAAAAATATACCTAATTCCAAACGACCGACCACTGGTAGATTTTTAAAATGTAGCGTCACAAAAGAGGAGGAACCACAACATCACAAACTAAAGCACAAGCCACCTGCTTTCAAGAAATCAACAACTAATAAGAAGCAATAACTTTTTAATTCCACAATGTAAACATTTACCCTTCGTATCATTTCATGTAACAACCTATGTGCGCAGACACGTTTTGAATGTTGTACACCAACTTTTAATACTGAATGGAACCATCATTGCACTCGTGCAACGTGCGACGAAGAAAAACACTAGTTATATATAGGTATAGAATTATATATATATATATAGAGAGAGAGAGAGAGATAGAGAGGTTCGGGTACAAAAGGTTCTTTTTGTAAGAATAGTAAGAAGGCCCCTTGTTGCGACACGTAGCAATACCTAATTAGAGTTATATGGGCATTTAAGTAAAATACATCATATTATTAATTTTAGAAATGATCATGCAGATTAACTTTTGATTGCATAGTTATGAGTTTGAGGGTTTATAGGATTTCATCTCAATACTAACAAATGATTCTTTCAATATTTTTTTTAATATAATCGATCTATTTTACATCCAATTCACACAAACAAAAAACATTTTCTTCTCACAATCGTTGTCGATCCATAGTGTGTTATGAGTTCAACACATCAAACATAGAAAAAACATATTACACAAAAGCACTATAAAGCTTAGTGTTTAATATTCAAAACATCATAACATATGTGTTTTATATTCAACACATTCAAACGTAGAACCCACATATAACACCACGCCTTAATATTGTGTTAGATATTCAAGAATCATCCATCACCAAAAAAAAAATCAAGTGTTTTACATTCAACAAGTACATAACACAAAGGGTTTAAAGAATGTGTTTTATATTCAACGGATAAAGGAGGATTAACAAACAAAACAAAGGGGTTTAACATCAAAAGAATATAAAAACAGTTTGGAATTTTGGATAGAACTTTCAAAAGAAGCCTCTTTAGTTTGATTTTTTTTTATCAGAGGACACTTCTTTAGAATTTGTGTTTATGTAGTTTGGAATTTTCTTAGGAAACTTCTTTAGTTTGCTTTTTTTAGGGAAATTAAGTTGTCTATTTTAGTGGAGAACAATTAATGAGTTTTGTATTAAATGGGGTGTGTGTTGACTATTTTAGTGGAGAACAATTAATTATTTAGATGATAACACAATTTACAATTTTGCCACCAATTTAATCTCAACCACCCATCATAATGATCTAAAGGACACAATTACTTCTCACCCTTATCACAAAACACACCCTTTGTACCCTAACCTCACCCTATATATATAGGGGAGGATAAATTGAAACCCCCTTGAGTTAAGAAAACTAAGAAAACCCTTGTAAAACCATCTAAAAAAAATTTTTTTTTTTTGAAAAAAATACACAAGGTAACATACATGTATTAAAGCGTTTTGGGCCAAAAAAATAAAAAAAGCGCCGATTGGATATTTTTTTTAAAAAATAAGCAAAATTTGCGTTGTTACATATGTAACACTGATGTTACAATATATGTAACAGAGCTGTTACAATGTAACAGCACAAACTTTGTTTATTATTTTTAAAAATATCCTATCGGCCCTTTTTTTATTTTTTTGGCCCAAAACGCTTTAATACATGTATGTTACCTTGTGTATTTTTTTTCAAAAAATAAAAGTTTTTGTAGATGGTTTTCACAAGGGTTTTCTTAGTTTTCTTAATTCAAAGGGGTTTTCAATTTATACTTTCCCTATATATATATGAACTAGGGTATTTTTTTTTGTCGTAAACTTAACACCCTAAATTCCATATTTAGCTTGTATTTGCAAGGATTTGAATCTATAATCTAATTAGTGTGAATTGAATAAAGTAATAGGTCATGAGTTAGAGTAGGGTTTAATTAGTGTGAATTGAATAAAGTAATCGAAACTGAAACTAAAAACAATTAATAAATAAATCAAAAAAATAAGTTTTATGAGAAAATAAATTAGGGGACAAGGTTCAAGATACTTTGAATTAAAACTATATCAATAAATAAAATGTTTGATGATTGGGACAATTTTGTTTCACTAGTAAAAACAGTTGTAAGGGGACGGGGCGTCACCAGAAATGGTAACGGTATCCCACTATCAGCATGGTAACACCGTCGTCATCCGTATTGGTAGGGTTTCCGTGAACCGTTTCATGGTTCTTCTTTCTAACGGGCTGGTAACCGTTTATTATTTAATTTTAAATTAGTATAATTCAATTTTTTATTATAACAGTTCTTAAACCACATCTTCATTATTGTTTTTTATTTAAATCGTGTGTTTTAAACATAAATGAAAACAAAATTAAATAAAAAACATAAACAAAAACAAAAACATAGAACATAATTTATTAATATTAAACATAAATAAAAATACACCAAAACATAAAAAATAAAGCTTAGAGTTGACGCATGAGTTTCCAGGCCTGGAGATGCTCAAACGTGCCGTGGTAACAACCCGCATAGTTCACCTGGGTCAACTCCACATCCAACTTCGGCACAATGCCTGGGTGCCGGCTCATGGGGCGCTCATAGCAGGTGGTCCACCGATCACATTTGTTCTTGAGATCGGTCCATTTTCTATGTAGGCTCTCAATTGTGCGGTCGCTTTGGCCGATTTGTTAGTTGAAGTCATCCAAGACACGGTCCCAGAAGCCTGTTTCCCTCCCCCCCCCCCCCCCGCAGCCTCCTGAGACCCTGCGGGGTTGGCGTTGCAAGGATGGGTCGTTTTGTGCGTCTTTAACGCACACAACCAGAGCCATTTCTTCATTTTCGGTCCAGCGAGTCATTTTAAAGGCGTGGTTGTTGTTGATGTTGAAGTGTGTTTTCACCACCGTGGTATGGTTGTTTATATACAAAAAAAAATCTCAATCGTATTGCATGTAAAATTCAATTTTTCTGCCGGTTAGATAAAACATATTTTAATGCACATAATTATTTTTGACCGGGTTGGTAGGACGGTTTATGAGAAATCTGACCGTTTGGTGGTAAAACCATGTGAATTTAAAAAAAAGTTTAGATTTGAATTTAAATAAAAATAAATAAATGAATCAGTGGAGTGCTGACTCCAAAAAAGTGTTTCAGTGAACGAAATCCGTTAAGAGAAGTGATGTGGCAATGCATGATTGTTTAAAATCAGTCAAATGAAAAAAAAATTATTAGAGGCGCCTAATGGGTTGGTAAATGTACGAGAGTTAACAGGGCTAAAATGATTATTTAATATATAAATGATTATGGAATAGCACTACTTTGATGTGTTTTTTGATTTTCAGGTATTAACATAAAAAAGAGTGCAATTCGAGAGCTTTTGGAACATCTCGGAAGCATAAGGAGGGATTAACCGAGCAAGGAAGGCTGAAACGGATTCTTGCTATCCTACAACGTTTTCTGCTCTCCTCCTATAGCAGTGACGTCGGCCACGCCAGATTTGGCATAGGCGACACCAGTTTGCCCTAGAGCGTCCGTTTCAGCCTTCCAAAAAAATAGGAAGGGCGGACATTTTTAGGCCAATGTCTTCCAAAAAAACAAACGACTGTAGCAGAGAGCCAACATGTCTTTGTCCCCTTTGCCTTTGATACATTTGGCTCCATAACACCAGAAGCTATTTGTTTCTTGACCAGAGTCCAACGGGTTAGCCACATCAATAGCTCATCTCCAAGGGGCAGGGGTTTGTATTTGGTAGGCTAGGTTTCGCAATTTAGAAAGTGGTGGTGGATCAACTTGTCGATCGTCTACCTTCTATTTTGATGTAACTTGACAAGTATGAGAAATGAAATATAAAGTTAAATCCAAAAAAAAAAATTCTTTACTGAAGTATTCATACGGACACATAAATAATAACACACATGTAAGAAATAGTTTTTTTAGGTAAATGAACAAAATAAGTAAACTCAGAACTTTAGAAACCCTAGTGGGTCAAAAAGATATTTTACAAAGTTGTTAAACATAATGGATCAAAATGATATTTTACAAAAAATTGGCGAGTGTAAATTGTCTAAATTAGTAAAAACATAATAGGTTAAAAACGCATATTATATGGTATTAGAGGTAAAGCTAAAATATTGTAAAACTTGTGTAATGGAGCAAAGGCTAAATATGTCATTTCGCAAACTTAGGGGTGGTTTGTCATTTCCCAAAAAGGCGGTCACGGACAGTGAAGCCACCGACATATGCAATTAAGATAAGAACTTGTATTTTTCCCGTCGCGCATTGCGGTGGGATGCGACGTGTTGAACGGTGCCATAAGACACGAAGTCTAAAATATGCGTAAGACATAACGTGTTACACACAATGCGTAAAACACGATGCGTAAAAGACATTTATTAAAATGTGAAAACACAATGCTTTTACTTTAAATAAAAAACCCCACAAATATGCGGCATTATGGGCAAGCTAAGTAGTTAGAGTTCGTCGATGGCCAAAGAGCATAGTGCACGTAAAAATTAGTTTTTTTTAAGTAGAAGAACAACACGCAAAAATGATATTTAACAAAGTTATTAAAAATAAGGGTTAAAAAATCGAAATGGAGTAATACTAGGGTCAAAATTGCAAAATATAAAAGATCACAGATGTAAAAACAGAGTAGTAGTGCATGAGTTATAAATGAAAATTTTCAAACTTAACGCATAAAACGAAAGTTAAAAATTTGAGGGGTTGGTGGCATAATTTAAACTTGAGGATTAAAAAAGAAAATTTTAAAACTTGAGGGGTCATATATCATTAAGTAGTAATGTGTGGGGCGAAGGTGAAATTCTAAACTTAGGGGTGGTGGTGGTTTTTACCCACCGACACACCAAAATAGGATATAGTTAATTTTCTAGTTTGAGTTGGGTTGGGTCAAGAACATAATAATAATAATAACAAAACCAAATTAAATCTCTAGCAAAATCCAGATCTATTTGGTAATTTTAATGCAGGAGCCATATTTTCTATTTGATGTATACAGCTAAAAGAGTAGCATACTTAAACTTATTTTTATTGCGGTGCAAATAAGTAGCAGTGTCAAAATACAAGCCCTTTGGTAGTCTTGCTTTATCAAATATATCTTTTTTTATAGTTCTGCTGCACAAAATATGCAACATACATGATTTATAAAACTTGGTTATTATCCAACAATATTGTTTTGGTACCTTAGTTTGTTTGTGAAGATATATTTTCATCGTTGGTTTCTAAAATTTGATCATCACATGTACTTTGCAACTTTCGTCATTGAACTTCAATGATTACATTGAATGCCTATGTGTGTCACGTTGTTATTGATGATATGTGTTGCTATGGCTAGAAATACATGTGGCTTAATCGGCCCGGTTAGATAACGGTTTAAATGGGTAAACTTGGTAAATGTTAAGTTGACCCTTAAATGTTTTTTTTCCAGAGTTACTAATTTTTATTTTAAATATTTAGTATAAAATATTACTATAAGTTTATGTTACTTGTTAGTAATTAAATTTTTTGAACAAAATACTACATTGAACTATTTTTGACCATGTCACCCGATTGCATTTAAAGTATTTGTTTTTTATTAATGGCTCATAACAACTCAATATAAAAGCAAACACATTCAATGGACTATTTTTGTCCACCAGATCCAATTCCATGTAAAGTTTTTTTTTCTTTTTTGTTGGATTAATGGCTCGAAACAACCAAGTATAAAAGCAAACACATTTTATAAATTGTTTGGTAAAAATAAACAAATTGGAAAACTAACAAGCACATAAGAAAACTAACGGAAAAATAGAATGTAACTTGTTCAACCCATGTATTACACTGGAACATAAGAAAACTAATGTATAGACTTTGGGTAAGGTGTATGGAGTATGTAGACCACATCAATGCTACAAGTAAGAAAACTTGCGTAAGTACGATACATTATACGAACAAATGATTGATAAACTAACTGTCGTGTTGTAAAGTGTCATCGTCGCCGCCACATCGCGGGGGTTCCTACAACTAAAATTATAGTCTATATCTTAAGAATGGTGTTTATTAATAAATGACTTCTAAATTTTCGAAAGATATCTCATTAACTATTTAAGGGGGGACAAAAAGCATGGCCGATCAAACAAAGGCGGACCTACATAGTGGTTTGTAGGTTCACAGGATCTCGCTGAGTTTTGAATTTTCAATACAAGAAACCGTTGGTGCTTGAAGATGCTTACCGTTGTACAGCTTTTATTGTGGTGGTTTTTTATCCCGCCACGGCTAGTGCTTGAAGATCTACCGGTAGTCGGAAATAAAAAGAGAATTGATGTCACACCCTCAAATTTCCACTTGCGGAGTTCTACCGCGAGGCGTGTGACACACCAGGATCCAAGTCAACGGTCACAATAAACGACGTCTAAATGTAAAAACATACGTAAATAAAAACCATGCATAAGATTAAAACCAACATCTGAAAGTGCGGAAGCATTTAAAGTTTACAAGTCATGAGTAAATAAAGACATAAGTTCAAAAGTTTAACATAAAGAGACGTGCATGAATGACCCTAGACGCGAGTACGACTCCAGTGCGACTCCGTGCGCCTAGCTGACAGCTGCTACCTTAGCGACCTCAGAAAACATGCTAAAAGAGTCAACATATAATGCTGGTGAGTTCACAAGTTTTATTTAAACGTTTAAAGCAATCCTTTGAAAACCGTTACCGTTGTTGTTACTACTATTCTTATGAGAACGCTAGCTAGGCGTCGGATAATATTACTACTACGGGTGAAACCATTGCTGACTATGTCGTTCAGTGACCCTTAATTTCCTATGGACTATCGTCATCACCGGTAGGCCTTATATTTTTAGAGACAATATGCACCCGCCCGGCCTCCAGCCGTCGAGTGGGGCTTGTGAGTTCCCAATAGCGCTATCCACATTTCCCCGCCATATTCCCATGTTAGTTGTTTCTAAGGGACTTTTTGATGAACCATATAGTAATAAGATGAAAGCCATAGTATAACATGAAAATGAGTCATAAAAGAGTTTAAGCATGTTTCTCCCTCGAAAGCAAAAACCGTAAAATGTGGGGCCGTGAACTCACCTTAGGTTGCGTCTTCCGTTAATGAGTAAACCGTTTATGTGATATGATAGCCCCAACTAGTGGCGACCTATCATAAGATATGTGTCAAGTTAGACTAATAACCCGAAGGCTAACTAGTCCCCGATTGTCCAGACCATGACCAAGTACGTTTTGAAAACACGTTTGACTGTTACTTTGACCACACATACAAGACCCGACGTCCCATTGGTGACCCGACGACTCACGTGTTAGCTAATAGTGAGAAATCATGCAATCATAAGCAAACATGCACTTAATACGCATAACAGTTCACCAAAGTCAACATATAGTTCATATATCGCATATACGAGTCCACACGCGTATTACCGGGTTATCGGACATTCCACATGGTTCCTAGCATGTTCTTAGGTGTCATTTCATGTTCGGGATGTCAAACTATGCTTAAATCAGCTAATCACGTGATTAGACATTAATCATGCAATTAGGGAAGTCAACTAGCAATTAGGATGGTCAAACATGCAATTAGGGCTAATCGCATGCCATACCACATGAATAGGGCTAATCGCATGCTATACCACATGGATAGGAATCAGCATGCAATTAGGAAAGTCAACACGTGGATAGGATGGTCAAGCATGCAATTAGGACTCCTAATCGCATGATAGTACACGCGATTAGGGTTAATCACCCCTGTACCATGCGATTAGGATTTCCTAATCGCCCCCTGCAGGTTTTGCCACTTTTTCGCGCGTTTAACCCTCCAGATCAGATCCAAAACAAGTGGAAACACCCAATATCAAACCCAAATCAATTACCAAGCTATTCCAAGCAAAAACCCCCAATTTATCATCTCTCTAACAGTCCCGAATGCAAGCGTTTTCCCAAAATAGCATATTCATCATGTAAACATCACATCATCATGTAAAACTTACCCTAAATAGCAAATACTCAGATTTCATCACATAACAACGTTGTCCAATCCTTTCCTATTGTTCTAGCATCATCCTAGAGCAAACCCTAATCCTCTAGAATCATCAAAACATATTAAATCACACTAAGTCTCCCAAAATCACCCAAACGGGTCAAAATACCAAATATCATCAAAACACAACTATATGCTCCAAAATTCATAGACAATCATCCTAATGATTCATTTAAGTCAGAAACTTATCAAACACATGGAAACAAACACGTTTTAATATCAAAAATCTCATCTTTGCATGATAACATAACATAGAACAAGCATGAAGGTGTGGGTTTGTTTATAATCTGTTTTTAACAAGTTTTCAAAGACATAAATACTTAGAACCCAGGTCTGGACCTCTAGGGAGTAAAACTTTATCATTAACAAGGTTTAAGAAGATGAACACACCTTAGATTTTAGCAAAGAAAGGTGTAAGATCTTGTAAAGGTGGTTTCTTGATCAAAAACGAGTTACAGAGGTTGGGTATAGTGTGTAATGGCTTTGGGGTGTGCTAGGGTTTCTAAAATGATGTTTTGCAACACAAGGGTGGTATTTATAGGCGTTTCTAGTCGTCAGGGCTGCAACAGGCGATTAGGGATTTGTAACACGCGATTAGGCCACATGGATAGGCCTAATCGCCTCCTTTTCCACACGAGTAGCCCCCTATCAGGCGATTAGGCCTCCTAATCGCCCCCTGATAGGGTCTAATCGCCCCTTGCAGCTTACTTCCAATTGTTGGCGCGTTAAACACTATTTTAACACATATAAGCACGTATTCACATACCGACAAGTCACATAATGATTATAAACACATAATTCATGAAAACAAACACGTTCACACTCGTTCACCAATTCCCGGGACTCGAGACTTGTGTGTGTTAGAACCCCAATGATGCACGACTCGACTCGACTGACCTTGTCATGTGTAATGTATGCACGACTCGCTAAGGTAGACTTACTGAGTTTTCAAAAGTTAATAACCGAAGTTTGCCGGGTGTCACATCATCCCCCTGTTGAAAGAATTTTCGTCCCGAAAATTTCCCGAAGTCGAAGAGAGAGAACAAATAAGAAGAAAAATTTTCCGGGTCGTCACATCATCCCCCTGTTGAAAGGAATCTCGTCCCGAGATTCTCTCGGCTTCAACAGTGATGAGTGTCGACCTCTGTGTGTGCCCAAGTAACGTTTCCCCAAAATGCAACGAAATGAAAGTCGTAAACCAAGTGTGACAATAACAGCCGGGGAAACCACTTCCCAAAGGTGAATACAAGACAAGAGACCCCTCGATCGAAGGCCTACTGGAGACTACTATGATCGGTATAACTAGCCCACTGGTACCGTCCAAGTAGCATCCCCAAAGGACCCTCATCGACCCAAAGAATGAGAAACAGTGACCGAACCAAAAAGAAAACACCCGAAGACACGAATGCACAACGATGCGAATAAGGGTAGAACCAAAGTGTAACGAAAGATAAGAGAGAATACGTACGGGTAACAGTATCAGAATCCGCCTGGTTCTCCCTTGTACCCGGGACGCTCCCACGCGCATTTCGGCCACCACCTTCACTGTTTTCACCACCGGAAGTCCCCGCTTCAGCTTGATTCAACTTTGGGCAATCCTGCCTGAAGTGCCCTGCCTCGCCACAATTGTAACACTCCTGGTTCTTCCGAGTATTAACACGCGCCTTTCCTGGCCGAAGATTGACCCTACAATCCTTAGCGACATGTCCCATCAGTTTACATCTGTTGCAACGGAACCTCTCGCAATGACCATGATGATGAAATCCGCACTGGTTACACTCCGGGAGCTTCCCAGTATACCCACCTTGCTTCTAACCAAACGACGACTTCGAAGCTTCAAGCCTCACTGTCTGCTGATGCACTTCGGCTGTGGCTACATCCTTCTCGGCATTCTCCCGTTTCCTTTTGTTGTTCTCAGTCCCTCCAAAGATGTGGGGCTCACACTCCATGAACACCTTAAAAGTACACACCAGTTGGCCCAGAGGAGGTGGCGGTGGAGGATAAACGATATTTCCTCCGTCGCCTTGCTGAGCGGTCTGATAAGCAGCAAGAGCAGCAGTCACCTGTTTTTCTACCCCTGCTAATATCAATCACCAACAAAAATAACAACCAATTGTTGATACGTCCCTCGGTCGCCAAACAAATTCCAAAACCCTCACTCTTTCGTTTCTACCACGACACGCCCATTGGTTTTTCTACCAAAAAAATCAAGCCCCGCACTGAAATTTTCTTCCTTGGAGAGAAAGAGTACACCGATAAAAATAAAACACAATCAAACCTGGGTTGAAAGTTGCTAATGTGATAAGGTTCATCTACATTGAACCGTTCACTCGTCACCACCACCTTCCCACCTGATACTCCCTGCGACACCGATTGACCCGGACCACAAAACCGTCACCATTATTTTCTCTAGTGAACAACAGACTAGAAAGTAACCTTGATCGGATTTTTACATGAAAAATTTCCATGGTCAGTCTACACTCGCTTCCCCCAAGACGACAAGACACCGCCTTTCAGTCTTCTTTGGTTTCTAAACAAACTCCCTTCAGCTCCTGCTAATCACCCAAACACGTTGGTTTGATACATGAAGTTAAAAACACATGTTGTTGAATAGTTTTCCTTCACGGCTAAGAAGCTTTCAATGACACAACCTCGATCGAACTCCTTATGTTGTTGAATCGTTTCAACAACAAAAAACACAATACCTAATCCTGGTGATGTTCTAGTACCCAATCACTATGCTCACACCAAATCCTTTTCAGCACTGTAACTTCTTGTTGTTTTTCAACCAACATTGCTTGCAAAAAACATGTAATGTAGCCCATATTTTTTTCTTATGCAAACAAGCCATCTAAGAAGCTTCACCTACAGGCCTTCACATATGATTCAAAACAAAAAAAAAAAAACTTGTTTCCCTTTAAACAATTAATGCTTTGGTTAATAGACCGACAAGCCTTTTTCCTTTCAAAACCAAGCATATAATCATCTCAATAATGATAGCCTTGCTCCACCTCGACAAAATAAAAAAAAATAAAAAAACACCTACAGAATTTGGATTTCACCAACTCGGTTCATGTCGTCCACTGACATTGCAACCCCATGAGGGGTGCTCCTCCTTTCTCGGGAGACGACTCTTAAAACCGTCAAGCTCTGGTACCAATCATTGGAAAATCAAGCCCCAAACGAAACATAAGGAAGACGTTTATTATTCAGCACACCTATTACAATAACCCTAACAATCTATTTATACTAAACTAAACTCAAACCTACCATGACTCAAACACCAAAATAATAATTGTCAAACCCTAATATAAGCTAATAATTCAAACTATTAAATAAATAAAACAAACTATGATAATACAATTTGTTAATTGTATGTGTGTAATTATTGATTCCTGAATAATATCATTTAGGACATGTTTGGTGCTGGAATAGATACTACATTCACAAACCTAGAGTGGACACTCGGTGAGCTATTAAGACACCCACAGGCAATGAGTGAACTGCAACAAGAGGCCCAAGCAATAGGTCAAGGAAAATCAATGATTGTTGAAGATGATTTAGACAAAATGCCTTACCTAAAAGCCGTCCTCAAAGAAACCCTACGACTACACGCTCCAGTTCCGTTGCTTGTTCCTCATGAATCAACACAAGATGTAAAACTACTCGGCTATGACATCCCATCAGGCACACAAGTATTCATCAATGCATGGGCTATATCTAGAGATCCATCAAAGTGGGAAGCACCCGAGGAGTTTAGACCGGAGAGGTTCTTGAACAACCCTGTCGATTATAAAGGGTTTCATTTCGAGTTTATACCATTTGGTGCCGGACGACGAGGGTGTCCAGGTATTCAATTTGCAATCATTATTAACGAGCTTGTTTTGGCCAATTTGGTATATAAGTTTGATTTGGCATTAGCTGACAAAGAGGGTTTGGACATGAGTGAGACCAATGGCCTTAGTGTTCATATGAAGTGTCCGATAAAAGTTTCAGCAATTCCTCGCTTTTAAGTGGAAATTTGAGTTTCGTATTTATGTACTACGTCGTAAATGTAATAAAATTATGTGTTTCGATGAATTGTTTAATGCCTTAATTGTTCAGTTGATGTCGGTTTAATTGATGAATTGATTTGAAATTTGTGGTCAAACACAGTTTTTGATGGTTATCACTCTTAAGATGGTTTATCACTCTTCTTCCGTAAACTTTGAGAGTTCTATTATTTTTTAGGTTAAAAATCAGTCCATTTATATAGAATTGTTGAGATCAGGTTGTGAGGAAGAAAGTAACTAAACTAAATGAAGTTCTTTTTATAAGTGATATGTCCATTAGTCTTTGAAAAGGTTGAGAGAGATGCGACTGTGAACAAACTAACTGGCTTTAGGTTGTAATATTTGTATTTGTTGATTTGATTTAGTTTTCTTCATTGTCTAGATGAGTTGTAAACATTTAGCTTCTCGTCATTTTTGTTTACGAACTGAACCGTTTCATGTGCGGAACAATAAGAGTAGATTATTAAATGGATAAATGTTATTTGCAGTTGCATACTAATAATCATTAAGAAGTTTAACCCAATAAGACCATGTTTCTTCTTGGTCAATATGAGAACAACCTGAAAGTGAAAGCTATACCCCTTAAGCTTTTAAAATTTTTGCCTGAAAACTCAAGTATGATAAACATGTATACTCACCATCGTAGATTGGAGTATGACATGGGTGTTTTTTGTTTACAGGTTGTTAGTTTTTAAAAATATAATACAAATACAAAATGCCCTCAGATTGAGTTTACTATGTTTTGTTAACTTATGATGATTGACATTTTATTCGTAACTAGGGTTTTAACCCAGCGCCGCGTTGCAGCTCTTGAAAACACATTGCAATGCGGGAAACCACATCATTGTAATATCTTTCTTCAAAAATGTGAGTCACATGTATAGTTTTAACAAATCCTATACTTTTAATAATTCCTTATAATTGTAAACCACCAAATAACAAACCACCTTCTATAAAAAAAAATCTAAATTACAAAAGTTTTAAGACATTACCATCGCGGTCCTCCAAGTTGTCATGCGTTTCTTGAACATGTTAAGTCTCGTTCTCGCTTTGAACATGTTACTTATATCACTGAAGTCAATACAAAAAGTTGTTGATATTGGAAATCAAATTTGCAGTTACATCTTTCTTAGTTTGCAGGTATTGAAATCAAAGCAATTGACCCACACATCTCATAACCTCAAGTTCAAAAACTATACAAGCATCCACTTTCTCATGGTACCTATTGACCAAATTCTGTTAACATAAGAATGTTATACATGTGCATTTTCATAATCCATATATGCTCTAATCCAATCTCAAGTCCCTTATACAATGTTGTTAAGAAGAAGATGTAAGGTGAGACATGTGTAATGTTCATAATACATGTAATCACAAAAGTATCTACATTGCACATTATATAACCTATTAAAGAACAAAGATTTATATTATAAATTATAACATAAAAGTATCAACGTAAGTATACCCTTCCATCTAGAGCTTCCCTTTCACCACTGTTAGCATAGCCTAACTGTGTGCTTAAAAAAAGAATTTACTAATAAATTTTTATACAACATACAAATAAAATATAGAAAAAGTGTACTTTGCAGCCATGTGTGAAAGTTTAAAGAAGTAAAAAAATTAGTCAACCTATTAATACGCCCAACCACACCTAGCAAAACAATCCGGTCGGAACAGGTGGTTGGTCTAAAAGGGTGAATTCATAAAACAGGTTGTATTGGTTTGGGTCGAAACGGGTCCGGGTCAAATTGTGTTATGGGTCATGGTCAAAACAGGTCCGGGTCGGATCGGGTTATAAAAGCCTTCTTTTTATAGTATTTACATGTAGAAGAAATAACAACCCAAATTTATACATTGTTTTAAACAGGTTGTATATTGCTCAAAAATGTATTACAGCTTATTAACCTGCTTATGTCTAAACCCCATGCCAACATCAAACTAGTAACACAAAACTAATACTTTTTCATTCTACAAAGACAACCGAAGGCGAACTCCACAACAAACATTTTGGTTCATAGATGAATACGTGATTGTGTCAATATTCGCACATGTAAATAATACACAAGTACGTTCAATCTCGGCTCTTTATTTATTTGATCTACCATGTCAGATGTATTGTTTTGTACTTGAGTTTTTGTAGCTCTCAAGTGAACTTTCTACTTCTGTAGCAAACAAAACAACAGTAGTCCATCCAATAATTTAATCATATAAAAAATCACAATGATTCAAGCGTCGTAAGTAAAAAAAAAATACAGGGGTGATCCAATTTTCCATAACAATATTTAAATAAACAATAAGCTTACCCACACGACTTCCTTGGAACTGGAGTTATTTTCACTTGAAACACTTGATTCTAGAAGCTTCTGAAGCGTAGGCAAAGCACGATCTCCTGTCGTCTCAAGAACTGTGCAGCTACCCAAAAGATACACCATGGGGCAAACCTATCGTTTCAACCTGATTTCTTACATTAAAAAAACAAATGTTTCAGTTGGATTGGTAATAAACATGTTGAACTTTTTGAAGCTATAACATGAATGACTACGCTTTTTGGCCATTCTGACTCCATTTACTCCTTGATGTTACGACCTCAATTATATTCTGACCAATTAGCACATAAACACATGTTTAGTACTTTAGTCACAAGCCTTTGCATACTGCCATACTAGAAGCAACACTTTACCATCAAACATGATTAAGAATAGGGCTAGTACAAAAAACAAAAATACTTTCTTCTTTAGCAAACACTCAATCAACTGAATATTGGCATATTAGAACCTAACTTGTTAAATTCATACAAACTTGTGAAACAAACTTGGCTCGAAACACTTTTTGTCCAAAATTAATCGGCTTGTCAATATGATTAGCAGTTATAACTTGTAACATATATTCTTCTGGCTAAAATGATTTGGAAAACTTCATTCATTAAAAACACAATATGAGCTACATTCTACCTGTTAGACCCTTTACTACCCAGATCGACCCATTCATTAGATGATAGGTATAATTTGTGTATACCTGTCTACTCATTCCAATTTAGATCTGCGTTCATCATGCCTTGTAGGCACGAATCAAAAGCTTCTTCACATTCCTGCTTTGAAGATTATTGAACAGTTATCGGAATCCAGTGCAACCTAAGTCAGTCTTTTAATCAACCGATAGTGATAAAGAAATGAAACATATCTTTATAAGCACGTGTTGTCGTAGGCTACGGCTATCGAAGGCGGCGGAGGAGTCGTTTGAGATAGAAAGAGAGCAGGGATAATAAGAAAGATGAAGATTTGTAAGGAAGTCACAGTGGTAAAAGAAATGGTGAAAAGACAGAGAACGGTGGCTCAGTAGTGGAGGATCCAGATCAAACAAAATTTGGGGACACGTGTGTTGAAATGTGGATGAGTCTACCCTCAGAGGAAACACGTGTACAAACAAAAATAAAAGGGAGTAAAATTGAATGCGGGATTCGAACCTAGGTAGGAGAGAGAACATAGCAACACAGAAACCAGCAAGCCAGGACCACTATATCAGTCTCTGAATCCACATAATAGGTATTTAAGATAACAAAAATAATAAAAAAAATAATAAAATCACTGTTCAAATGCAAAGGTATATTATTATAGTTAAATTTTCCCAATCTTATATGAAAACATCTAGAGTAAGTAGTTGTTTAGTAGGTTGATGTTTTTTAAACCGATTTTCGTTTTACTCCATTCACTTTACTCAAATTATTTTTTCGTTCTTTTTATTTAGCCAATTTACATTTCTAGTTGGTGATTTAAGGGGTATGGGAATTAAATAATCCAAAGTATGGGTCATTGGCCAAAAATAATCCAAACTTTAACGTTGGACTAGGATAATCCCAGGTGAACATGTGGGTGTCAAAAATGGACCTCAGTTAAGTCTTCACTAACCGAGTTAGTTAAAGATGACGTGGCTGTTGATGTGGCATGCTGATGTGGACCAACCGATAACGTGGCACTTGAGTTGGCATGCTGACATGTTTTTTTTAAATTCCAAGTCATTTTTTTTATAATTCCACGTCACTTTTTGTGTGGGCCCATTCTTTACAAAAGATAACACCACATATAACAATTCCTGAACATCATATCCTTCAACCAACCTAAAACCCAAATTCCTGTCAAAGCCCTTCTGCACCCAAGTTCAACATAACCAACCTCTTCATCGGCCTATTCCCAGATCGAATAACATAACAAAACTATTGTAAAAAACAGACCTCCCTTAATTAACACCTACTCCTTCTTTGTAACATACCTTCATCTTCAACCCCTTAATTAACACTCCAATCCAACTCCCTTTGTAACATACCTTCATTGTCAACCCCTTAATTAACACCCATACCTTCATCTTCTGGAACGTTCTACAACTCATCTTCATCAACTTCCGTACGGTTCTCAATCGATAACCCATCAGCTTCCTTTGCTCGAAATAGAAGAGAATGTAGTTGATGGAAGGCATCATTACCCAGATCTGCTGTGAGTAGCAGTTGGAAGGGGTTTGGGTGGGGAGTATTTGATGGTGGTGGGTTTCGAGTGGGTAATGTTGGTTCGGATAATTGGGGACGTTTAGGAAATGGGCTTTTCATACATAGTCACCTGGAACGCGGTAGGTTCCAGTACACGATACGAAAACTGGTACGGGAGTCACGCATTTCTAAAATTCGGTAGAAGGGGGTAGTCTCATTTGGAATGCCAATCCTGTATGTAGTACGATGTACCATATAATCTGGTACATCGTATCATATACAAAACATTTTATATGTAAACTAGTTAAGATAAAGGGGGTAAACTGTTAAAATGTTCGTTTATAATATAAAATTAGGTTATGTTTTGATGTCAATTATAATTATAATATAATTTTAATTATCTATAAAGATTAATTTATGTTTGTCTTAATCCCATTTCACAATATCAATTGAATGCAATTTGACAATAATTTAAAAACTAAAGGGTCTATATCTAAAGTATAAAACCCTAGTATATATTCAACATTTCAAGATGGAAAAACAATTTACTACACTTCTCTCCCCTTTATCCTGGTTTTCTTTTCTTCGTCAAATCCATTCCTCCAACAATCGGCAACAGGACAACAAATCCAATGAACTTTTATCATTAAATCCCTTCACTCAACATCCTGCAACATCTCTGAGAACAAATCTAAATGCCGCCACTTTGGTCTCCCTCTTCCCCATTCCATTCGATTTCCGGCAAAATTTCACCAACAACCTTGGAATTTTGCGTCGGAGGTCCCCTTTCAGATTTAGGTACGTGTTTCTTAGTGTTTCCAATCGCACACTCAAACAATTGGAAACGCATACCGGTTAGAATCAGGTCGAAATTCTTGAAAATCGGGAACGGTCAATTTTAACGATCCAGATCGCGTACCCATAGCGATTGGTACACCTCTGTACCCGTTTCCGGTACGGGCGATCCGGAACACAGATCGCAGGAAACCCAGCGTTTCCTGTGACTATGATTCGGTATGAGACATGGTTATGGTAATGTTTTGATTACGAATGGGGTTTTTAGGATTTTATGAATTTGTTGTTGGTATGGTGGTAGTTGGAAGGGGTTTGGGTGGGGAGGATTGGATTGGATAAATGATGATGAGGATTTGATGATGATGTCTTGTTTAAAAAGGCTATGGAATATGGATATTTGTTTTAAGCATAACTGAAATTAAAAAAAAAAAGTCAACATGCCAACTCAGGTGCCATGTCAGCATGCCACCTCAGCTGCCACGTCAACGTTCACTAACCCAATTAGTCCAGACTTAACGGAGGTCCATTTTTGACACCCACATGTTCACCTTAGATTATCCTGGTCCAACGTTAAAGTTTGAATTATTATTGGCGAATGGCCCAAACTTTGGATTATTTAAATCCAATACCCCGCGATTTAAAGAAGTCAATTGAAAAATTTGGGCTTTTCTAATACCACATGTGGTTGACCCTCTTCTAACTTCGGCAAATTAAAATGCATTCTATGGTAGTCTAAATAGTGTTATATTTTGTCGTTTTTCCATTGTGATCGTTAGTATGGTAATTTAGATAATGTAACCATAAATATCAAGTTCTGCATATATCTTAGGTTTGTACCAAGGTATACGAATGAGCATCAAATATTGTTGAACAATTTAGGTAGTTTGTAAGTAAATTGTTATGCATTATATAGTACCCTAACTATTGTTATTTTTTCTTTTTGTATCAGACTGCATAACAAGTACGTGTTGCTTATTGATTTGTATTCCCGCATTCACGCTACTAATTTTTTTCTGTGTTTTATGTAGGTGGTTTATGTACCATGTTTATCAGTTGGAAAGTACATAATTTCTACAAAAGATAATGCCTAACTTTCATGTAAAAAATATACCTAATTCCAAACGACCCACCATTGGCAGATTTTTAAAATGCAGCGTCACAAAAGAGGAGGAACCACAACATCACAAACTAAAGCACAAGCCACCTGCTTTCAAGAAATCAACAACTAATAAGAAGCAATAACTTTTTAATTCCACAATGTAAACATTTACCCTTCGTATCATTTCATGTAACAACCTATGTGCACAGACACGTTTTGAATGTTGTACACCAACTTTTAATACTGAATGGAACCATCATTGCACTCGTGCAACGTGCGACGAAGAAAAACACAAGTTATATATAGGTACAGAATTATATATATATATATATATATGTATATATATATAGGTAGAGGTTCGGGTACAAGAGGTTCTTTTTGTAAGAAGGGTAAGAAGGCCCCTTGTTGCGACACGTGGCAATACTTAATTAGAGTTATATGGGCATTTAGGTAAAATACATCATATTATTATTTTTAGAAATGATCATGCAGATTAACTTTTGATTGCCTAGTTATGAGTTTGAGAGATTATAGGATTTCATCTCAATACTAACAAATGATTCTTTCAAAATTTTGTTTAATATAATCGATCTATTTTACAGCCAATTCACACAAACAAAAAAACATTTTCTTCTCACAATCGTTGTCGATCCATAGTGTGTTATCTGTTCAAAACATCAAACATATGTGTTTTATATTCAACACATCAAACATAGAAAAAACATATTACACAAAAGCACTATAAAGCTTAGTGTTTTATATTCAAAACATCATAACATATGTGTTTTATATTCAACACATTCAAACGTAGAACCCACATATAACACCACGCCTTAATATTGTGTTTTATATTCAAGAATCATCCATCACAAAAAACAAATCAAGTGTTTTACATTCAACATGTACATAACACAAAGGGTTAAATGAATGTGTTTTATATTCAACGGATAAAGGAGGATTTACCAAAAAAAGGGGGGGGGGGGTTTGGGGGTTTAACATCAAAAGAATATAAAAACAGTTCGGAGTTTTGGATAGAACTTTCAAAAGAAGCCTCCTTAGTTTGATTTTTTTTTATCAGAGGACACTTCTTTAGAATTTGTGTCGTTTGGAATTTTCTTAGGAAACTTCTTTAATTTGCTTTTTTTTAGGGAAATTAAGTTGCCTATTTTAGTGGAGAACAATTAATGAGTTTTATATTAAATGGGGTGTGTGTTGACTATTATACACCCTCCAAAGACACAATTAATTATTTAGATGATAACATAATTTACAATTTTGCCACCAATTTAATCTCAACCATCCATCATAATGATCTAAAGGACACAATTACTTCTCACCCTTCTCACAAAACACACCCTTTGTACCCTAACCTTACCCTATATACATATATATATATATATAGGGGAGGATAAATTGAAAACCCCATTGATTTAAGAAAACTAAGAAAACCCTTGTAAAAACCATCTAAAAAATTAATTTTTTTTAAAAAAAATTCACAAGGTAACATACATGTATTAAAGCGTTTTTGGCCAAAAAAATAAGCATGGTACCACCGTCGTCATCTGTACTGGTAGGGTTTCCGTGAACCGTTTCCTGGTTCTTTCTAACAGTCTGGTAATCGTTTATTATTTAATTTTAGCTGGTTCTTTCTAACGGGCTGGTAACCGTTTATTATTTAATTTTAAATTAGTATAATTCAATTTTTTATTATAACCGTTCTCAAACCACATTTTCATGAGTTTCCAGGCCTGGAGATGCTTAAACGTGTCGCGGTAACGACCCGCATAGTTCACCTGGGTCAACTCCACATCCAACTTCGGCATAATGCCTGGGTGCCGGCTCATGGTGCGCTCATAGCAGGTGGTCCACCGATCACATTTGTTGGTTGAAGTCATCCAAGACACGGTGACAGAAGCCTGTTTCCCTCCCCCCTAGCCTCCTGAGCCCCTGCGGGGTTGGCGTTGCAAGGATGGGTCGTTTTGTGCGTCTTTAACGCATACAACCAGAGCCATTTCTTCATTTTCGGTCCAGCGAGTCATTTTAAAGGTGTGGGTGTTGTTGATGTTGAAGTATGTTTTCACCACCGTGGTATGGTGGTTTATATACAAAAAAAATCTCAATCGTACTGCATGTAAAATTCAATTTTTATGACTGTTAGATGAAATCGATTTTAATGCACATAATTATTTTTGACCGGGTTGGTGGGACGGTTTATGAGAAATCTGACCATTTGGTGGTAAAACCATGTGAATTTAAAAAAAAAAGTTTAGATTTGAATTTAAATGAAAATAAATAAAAGAATCAGTGAAGTGCTGACTCCAAAAAAGTGTTTAAGTGAAGGAAATCAGTGAAGAGAAGTGATGTGGCAATGCATGATTGGTTAAAATCAATCAAAATGAAAAAAAAAATTATTAGAGGCGCCTGATGGGTTGGTAAATGTACCAGAGTTAACAGGGCTAAAATGATTATTTAATATATAAATGATTATGGAATAACACTACTTTGATGTGTTTTATGATTTTTCAGGTATTAACATAAGAAAGAGTGCAATTCGGGAGCTTTTGGAACATCTCGGAAGCATAAGGAGGGATTAACCGAGCAAGGAAGGCTGAAACGGACGCTCCGGGGCAAATTGGTGTCGCCTATGCCAAACACTATGCCAAAATGTGGCTTTAGCCACACATTTCTAAAAATCACTCTGCCACACTTTTGATTCAATGTGTGTCTAAAGGCCATTTCTATCATTTAAAAAACTTCCAACTCATTTTTCGCCACACATCTTACATATTCATGTGACCATTGTATAACAGCTGAAAATCTTTAGCCACAATTGAAGAAAGAACTGTGACATTTACTAGCCACACTAAAAAAAGTGTGGCCAAATGTGATCTACGGCCACAATGTTTGTTTCGTGTGGCGAAAAACACAACTTTTTGAATCCTTTAGTCACACTTTGAGAAAAAACTGTGACATTTAGTTGTCACACTAGAAAAGTGTGGCCAATGTGACCTACAACCACAATATTTGTTTGATGTTGTGGCTAAAAGCTCATGCATATGGCCACATATATTATTGTGTGACCAAAGGCTAGGCAATAGCCACACTTAAAATTACAAAATTCAATGTGGCTTTACATAACATTTGTCACACTATCGTCACTTTGTTTATTTTTGTGTGACGGAATAATAGCAAATGTCATGGAAAAAGTATATGTGACCAAAGTTAGACAATAGTCACACTTAAACTTACAAAAATTCATGTGGCTTTACATAACTATTAGCCACACTAATACCATTGTTTATGTTTGTGTGACAAAATGATCGCAAATGTCATGGGAAAATATATGTGTGACCAAACGTAGGCAATAAAAAACTTAGAAATTATAAAATTTCAGGTGGCTTTATGAAGTTATATTAAGTGAACGAGTAGACTATAGTTGTAAGTCCAAGGAGAAGATAATGTTTTTTTTTTGAATTAATGTTTTTTTTTGTAGCAGGGCAAGCGGTGCGAAAAGCAGATGCGAAGAAAGTTGAGAAGCATGCTAAAGCTTGTCAGAAGAACCAACACGTTTTCGTACCCCTGGCATTTGATACCTTTGGCTCTTTGGCACCGGAAGCCATCCGTTTCCTGATCAGAGTCCAACGGGTTATTCATAGCAGTGTCTCGACTCCGGGGGCAGGGGTTCGTTTTTAGTAGGTTAGGGTTTGCTGTTCAGAAAGGGGTGGCGGCGCAGCTTTTTGCCCGCCTACCCGCTATCTTGATGTAACTTTTCGCGATTATGTAGCAATAAAAAATCTATAGAATTTGAACCCCAATTATTTTTTTAAACTAAATCAAGGTTACATAGATATAGGTAGTATTGGTCTATTTCAAGTTATTTTAATTGTAATTATTTGTTTACAATAATAAAATAAGTTGAATAATTGTGTTCAATTTTTGGTGTTATGTTTCTTTCACGGTTCGTAATCCACTAATGTAAAGCCATAACATCGGCATTTTTTTTATAACGGAACAGTGAAGAAATGTCATGTAAAAATATGTGCGGCTAAATGTTAAACAATAGCCATACTTAAAATTACAAAATTTCATGTGGCCATACATATTACAGTTTCCCTCTCAAAATATCTTTCTCTTAAAATTACAAAATTTCAGTTTACCTCCTAAAATTTCTGCTCAAAATATTTCATGCCAAAACTTCCCTCTCAAATGTACACTCACTTAAAATATTCCACTATATATTTAACATAAATATACATTTGTCGTTTGTAACTGGATATGAGCTCGGTACCAGTACCTAAAATACCGGTACAAAAAATATAAAAAATGGCTACCGGTACCAAGAATGCTCAGTACACTACGATTCCGGTTAGGGTTGAGCGGTTCGTGGTTCGAAAAAACGAGAACCTTGGACCCGACCCACGAGAACCTTGGACCCGAACCATTTTAAATACATGCGTCGGTTTCTAGTTCTAGATTTATACGAAATATCAGTTCCGGGTCGGGTGGGTTCCAAACCCACGGTTCTAATATAAGAACCACAAGAACCGTTTGTATTTAAATTAGAATGTATAAAAAACTACAATTTATAAAAACAATCCAGTAGATATGTACTGTTAATAACGCATAAAACAAATGTTACTTTTCTTTAATCTTTTCACTATTCCTTTTTACATATTATTGTAGTCGATTTCACCTTATGTTAAAATATTAAAAAAATATTATTTCTAAGAATAACAATGTATTTTTCATAAAATATTTCAGCTTGATGTTAATGTATAGATGCGACATATTGTATAATATATTTTTTTATTCAATTTTAAAGTAAATATTTAATTATGTTGCTCTGTATTTATAAATGTATTTTTGATTCTTATATGGAAACTACACACGCCCTTTTTTAATAAAATAATAATTACTATACTTAATAGTTATGATGATACGAGATGATAGTAAATAATGATTAAAAAATTACATTTGTCAATATAAATATACAAAACAATTAAAATTGTGAATTTTCATTTTATTATTTTAGTAATTTCGTTTCAAACTTGCGTATATATTGTTCATTGTAACAAGTTTATATATGAACATATATTAGATGGTCAATTTTGAAGTTAATGAGTTTTTATCAAGTTATATTAGGTACCAAAGAATCAGGTTGACTTGTGATGAGGAAACATGAGCTTGGTACTAAACCGGTATTAATAATGGAAGTAATGATCCTAAAAATGAAAAAAAAATGAGTACTTGTGCCAAAAATGATCGTAATGATACAAGTGTTTGAAGTTAAATAAAGCCAGCAAAACTATGAACCCGTACTGAAGCAATACCGCTACCGAAAGGATATGGTAGATCCCATATGTTTTAATTGACCATATTGGGCCTTAATGGATGTGGTGGATCATATATGTCTAAATGGACCATACAAGAACCATAATGGATCACAACGAGCAATAGTAGATCGTATATGTCTTAATGGACCATAATGGATAACAATGGACAATAATATACCATATATGTATTAATTGATTTTATTGGTTCTTAATTGGTCATAGTGGACAATAATAGACCGTATATGTATTAATGTAACATAATGACCAATAGTAGATCATCTATGTCTTAATGGACCGTATTGGACCTTAATGGATCACAAGGGGAAATATTAGATCATATATGTCTTAATGGACCATATTGAGCCTTCATGGAAAACAACGGGCAATAGTAGACCCTATATATCATAATGGACCGTATTGGGCCTTAATGGATCACACTAGACAATAGCAGTTTGTATGCGTTTAATGGACCATATTGGGCTTTAATGAATCATAACGGGTAATAGTACATCATATATGACTTAATGGGCCATATTGAGTCTCAACTAATCACAATAGACAATAGTAGAGCGTATATGTGTGTAATGGACCATGTTAGGCCTTATTGGATCAAAATGGGTAATAGTAGATCATATATGTTTAATGGTCCATATTAGGCCTTAATGGATCACAATGTGTAATAATAGATCGTATATCTATCAATGGACCATATTGGGCCTTAATGAAACACAACATGCAATAGTAGATCCTATATGTCTTAATGGACCATATTGGGCACTAATAGACCACAATGGCTAATAGTAGATCGTATATGTATTGATAGACCATATTAGGTCTTAATGGGTCACAATGGGCAATGGTAGATTATATATGTCGTAGTGAGTCATATTGGCCTTAGTAGATCACAATAGGCAGTAATATACCATAGTCTTAATGGACTATATCGGGACTTAATGGATAACAATTGAAGATAACATATTCGATATGTGTTAATTTACCACATTCGGTTTTAATGGATCACAATGGACAGTAATATATCGTATATGTCTTAATGGACCATATTGGGTCTTAAAGGACCATATAGGGCAATAATAGATCATATATGTTCTAAGGGACGATCTTGGGCCTTAAGGGATCACAATGAACAACTAAGGATGAGCATATTGTACCAAAACTTGGAACCGAACCGGTACCCAAATTTACTTACAAAAAGATTTTCGGTAACCACTTTTTGGTGTTTTTAATCGCTATTTTTTGTTTGGTATAGTACGGTACCAGAATTTTAATTACTTTTAAATTCAAATACCGGTACTAATATCAAGCTCTTTCTTATAGACAAAAGTACATCATATATATCTTATTAGACCATACATACGTGTATGATGTATGTTATTATTAAACTTTGTTATTATGAATTTTCTAGGAAATAAAATTTAAAATGGTTTTCAAAAGTTAAATTTCCCTCCCACAAAAATTCATTTCCCGCTCCCTCACACTTCTTTTATCTAAAATTGATTTCCTCCTCCCAAATCCTCACAATTCTTTTATCAAAATTTGATTTCCCTCTTCATCCGAAATTCATCCTTTTCTTTTTGAACGACTTTTTAGCTTTTAAGCAGTATCCACACCTCGATTCTAAAGATCCACAAACCATAGATCTAAAAAATTATCTTTTTCAGACGCTTGAGCAATAGAAAGTACTGGATCCATAATTCTAGGTGTAGGTTTAATAACCTCGTATGTTCTTTATCCTTCAGAACATCAAAATCACCAGCACCAAGTTCTCCCTCAACCTCATTGATTTGTATACTTCCTATTGTTCAAAGAAGATTTTGATTCAATCCACAACCTTGAAAAGAGGACGACACGAGAGGTATAGTACAACGCCCCCAATTTTGAAGCACTAGATTTACATATTAGCTCGATTTGTTTAGTTTAATATTAAGAGAGTTTCGAATGATTATACTTTCTTCTCGGATAGGTTCCTGTTTCAGAACTTGATTTCCACCATCTCACACAAGCCTGGTTGCTCCGGGCGTCGACTCACGTACCAACTCTAATGTCATTTTTACAACCATCTCGAACCAGTATTGTGTATGTGTTCTCTGTTTTACACATATATATTATTCTGGTAGCTTTAATTATGAGTTTGCAAGTTTCTCATATAGTTTATTTGTTGTTTAAAATTGAATGTTTTGAAGATGGACACCAACTGCTCGACAAAATGCTTCAACCAAACTTTATGTCATTGAGTCTTGTTTTTTTTTTCTAGTTTGTCGGTCACTGTCTTTGATATATGAATCGTTATACATCTTAGGTTGATTTAACCTGCCTCTAAAAAATTGCTGCTATATGGATTTTATTGGCAAATGAAGTACCACTAGATGGAAATCTTATTATGTTGGCAAATGTAATTTTGTTCAACCGAAAGAGTTGGTTTATAATATAAAGATAAATGTTATAGAAGATATAGGACGGATACCCTTATGAAAATCGTTCAGTAAGCTCTGTTGATCCTACATTTGTCATTAATTTTGTGAAGCATTTTGAATATTTTGCAATTGTGAGTTTTTATCTTAGATTAATTTTATTGAAGTTATAATTCCATCACTTGTTTTAAGAAGATTTATGAAGCAGTTTTTATCAATGTTGCAAAAATCGGCCTAGGCGGCCACCTAGGCGCTAGGCGGAGGTAAAAATCGGAATTAGGCCCTAGTCGGAAATCTAGGCGTTTTGGCCATTAGGCGGACCTAGGCGGCTATTAGGCGGCCCTAGGCGGGCCTAGGCGGTGATTTTTTTTTATTATTTTATATTTTTTTTATTAATTTTCTAAGTATTTTTAAGTATTATGTGTAAATATTAAAGTATTTCTAAGTATTATGGGTATATATCTTAACATTTTTTCAAAAAACACCTAAATTTGTGTGTATATATATAAAATACGTATAAAAATACCAAAACGCCTAATTCCGCCTAATTTCGCCTAGTCCCGACTAGTCCCTAGGCTGGACCTCACCGCCCGCCTAGCGCCTAGCGACTTTTGCAACCTTGGTTTTTATACTTATTAGCAAATATGTATATGTTTATCATTAGTTAGTTACTTTTAGTACCATAAAATTCTATCATCCATATATGATCTGTATATAATATCGTTTAAACTAAAACAAATCATAATCTAATAGCTTGAAGAGAGCACCACAACTAAAGAAATAAATCCTATTTGCGGCTTATTCTGGTAAGAGGCTTTGTGTCCCCAGTTTTTCTTGTTTGTCATTATGCATTGTTATACATGTTAAGTTTTTCTTATCTGCCTTTAAGACTTGCAGATGTATTGTTTTTGTTGGTAAACCTACTACTGATCTGGAATATTATTATGTTGGCAAATGTAATTTTGCTCAGATGACGTAGTGTAACTTTGTTTCATTTTAATATACCAGCTATATCATTAATCCTTAGTTATGATACTAACTATATCAAAGTCTTTAAAAGTCGGCTATCTTTAATCCAAAGTTATGATCTTTTGATGGTTTTCTGTAAAAAAAAATGGTTTAGTAATCTGAAATAGATTCTTGAATATGGCATTTTGTTTGAAATAGATACTGGGCCAATGCATACTAATCCCATTTTAGTAATTTAATTTTTGTGTCCATGGATGCATGTATTTTGCTCTTAAACTGTTGGTTAACCAGGTTACTGATATTTTACATTAATGCTTCAGAAGCCTTAGCCGATTATTGTTTGACCAGGAACCAAAATCGAATTTCATTATAATGCTAAGGAGAAGAAATGATCATTCAGAGTTTTTGTAGCAGAGGGAGCTCCAAGGTTTGCATGAGAGATGTTATTTTCTTTTCTTTTCTTTTTACAACCTAAAAAGGCAGCTAACCAAACAATGTGTTGGTTGTAGATATCCAGGGCAACTAAATAAACAAGTGTTGGCTGACCCCGTTTATTTCATCCACCAATCCATGTGGGGGTGCGACAAATTTGGAAGAAACTTCTACTGTTGCATCAAATCAAACCATTGCAGCATCGGTTCCATATAGCTAACCGGGCTTCTTCCATCCTGTTATTTGTTGTTGATGTGGCATTTTGACATGGTTACTAAGGAACGGGTGTAGGGGTGTGCATTTTATACAACGGTTGATGGCATAAAAAAAATACAGACAACGAGCAAGAACATGAAAACAACCTGGAAATAGTTTGATTAAAAGTTTATGTAGCTAGATTTTGAGTAAAAGTTTATTTCTTATTATTGAATCAAAATCTTATGTATGAATTTTGGTTTATTATTATTACTATAAATTTTTTTTATGTTTTCCCATGTTTACTGTTGTTTTAATTTAACAAAAAATTAAAAATAAAATAGTTAAATTACATGAAAATGGCAACATAGAACCACAAGAAACATGTGTGACCAAAGTTCAGATAATTGTCACACTTAAATCAAAAAATTTCATATGACTTTACATAACCATTAGCAACACAATGCTTTGTTTTTTTTTTGGTGTGATGAAATGATATCAAATGTCATAGGAAGAAAAATTTGTGTGACCAAAGGTTAATCAATAGACACATCTAAAATTAACAAATTTAATATGGCTATAGATATCCATTGGCCACTCTATCGTTAGTTTGTTTTTTGTTTTGTGATAAAATGATAACAAATGTCATGGGAAAAGAAATTATGTGTGACTAAAAGTTAGACAATAGCCACACTTGATATTACAAATTTCATGTGGCTATATATACCCATTAGCTACAATGTCCTTGTTAGTTTTTTGTTGTGTGACGGAATGATAACAAATGTTATGAGAAACAAATGTATGTGTGGCTAAAGGTTAGACAATAGTCACACTTAAGTTAAAACATTGTTTCGTGTGACGAAAAATAGTTTTTAGCCACACTTACAGTTAATTTATGTAACTATATAATACAACCAACCACATTTACAAGAAATTCATGTGGCCATTGTTATTATTTAGCCACACTTAATGCACATAAGACATGATTACAATAACTCTTTTGCCACATTTTTTCTTAATTGGTGTGGCTAAAACAAACTTTTTAGTAAACTCATGTGACCATATAAAAGAAACAGCCACACTTAAAGTAATTTTATGTGGCCATTGCTACCATTTAGCTACACTAAATGTAAGGAATGCTTGATTCCAACAAGAAATATTGGTACCCTTTAGCCACACCTTTTAGTAGTTGCGGCCACTAAACATGAATGTGACCGTATGCTACCTACGATGACTCGACCTTTGGTCACACTTGACCCGAAAAAAATATGTGTGGCGAAAGACATACGGTCACACTTTTCGGATGTGACTAAAGCCCATTTTTCACGTAGTGAAATCTGGTGTGGCCGACGCCACTGCTGTAGGAGGAGAGCAGAAAAGGTTGTAGGACAGCAAGAATCCTTGTAGCAAAAAAGGGGTTGGCATCGCCTACAACACTTTCAATCAAACTTGGTTTTTAATGTATTTTAATGAGGATCAAGACGGGAGTTTCGTAATTTTTTACTTTTAAACACCTTGAAGGCTCATGATTGAGCATTACCTTCTCCACAATTCCATCCTATCAATCCCAATCATTCCCTTCAATTCAAGAACACCAAATCATTCCTATTACCGAAGATTTCAAGATTTCAAGACCCATTGTTGAATAATCAAGCTCTATGGACACGAGTGGCTAATCCCTTTGTATCACACTTGGGTGTAGACAATTGAAGTTCTAGGGTTTAAACATTTGGGTATTTCTTTAAACTTTTAATTGTGTTAATTGTGTGTTTGAACTATTGTGTTAAATCGTGATTAATCTTATGTTGAAGTCATTTTAGTTAATTGATCATGTGCCAATTTCTAGTGTCATGAACATGGTTTCTTGCTTTAACACAAACCTAGGGTTGTATGTTCTAGTGTAATGAAGTATATTATTGTCCATCTTTGAATGTTCATGATTCTTGATACCTAAACCTATTGAACAATCAATCCGTTAACACCAATTGCATCATAATTGTTTGACACATTTGTGAAAACCTTAGACTTTATTTGTTGAAACCCGGGTGTAGTCTTTTGAATTAATTGTTTACAACCTAAATTGTTTTCCACCATTTTTATTACAAATCAATTTCATGTCTTGTTAATTTAATCAAAACCCCTTTCAACACGGGATGAGATTGAAAAATTTTGCTTATGAACAAATTGCAATTCAATTTCAAATTTTGTGGTTTCACTAGAAAACTGCTGAGGTGAAAGTTTTGTGGTTGGTGAATGTTGTCTAGTTGATTGGAAAATATTGCTTATGAAGATGCTTAGTTAATTATGAAGATTGCAATTTGTTCATTTAAGAAAATTGATTGAAAAGGGTTTTGATTAAATTAACAAAACTTGAAATTGAATTGTAATAAAGTTTTGTGGTGTAGGCGACGGTGACCACTTTTTGGCTACAAGGATTCTTGCTGTCATACAACGTTTTCTGCTCTCCTCCTATAGCAGTGACGTCGGCCACGCCAGATTTGGCATAGACGACACCAGTTTGCCCCGGAGTGTCCGTTTCAGCCTTCCTTGCTCGGTTAATCCCTCCTTATGCTTCCGAGATGTTCCAAAAGCTCTAGGAACACATCAAAATTAGTGCTATTCCATAATCATTTATATATTAAATAATCATTTTAGCCCTACTAACTCTCGTACTTTTACCAACCCATCACATTCCCACACCTGAGCTTTGTTGGTCCTCAAGCAAATTGTTTATTGCAAACCAACTTAAAAATTTATTATTCCACATTCTTTGTCGATTCTCAAATGCAGTCCCTAGTCATACCCTAACTCGCAATACTTATGCCTCTCAGTAGATTTACATTCCAATGGATCACATATAGCTCCATTTTAGAAAACAAGAACATGCCTAATCAAATCCAACTAAGATCTGAGTTCACACTTTTGCACACCCCTCGCAATGGATCACTCTTCTCGATTTCAAAGTTATAAAGAGTCGCTCAGTGACCGACATACATGCTTGGTTTAATATGTTTGACAGACAATCATGCTTCACCCACGAGTGGGTACACATCTAAAGGACTTATGGGTTTTGGGCTTTAGGTAAAGGTAGGGAATTTTTAGGCTAATAAGTGGCTCAAACACAAACATAGGCAAACCATATGATTATTTCACATACTAAGAAATAGCAAAATTATGGATTTTTTGGTGCCTTTCTTCATGTTTTTGATAGTTATGAGGTATTGACACATTCTTGCTTTGAGACCCATGCATTTCTCTAGCTCTTGTATTGTGGCTAAGGTTTTTTTTCGTACTTAACAATTGGTTGGCTTACACAACACTAGAGGTTTCACAAACGAAAAACAATTAGGCCCGACATGGGTGACTAGTAAATAATGACGAAGATACACAATGATAGGGAAAACACAAAATGAAATCCTAAATGCCTTTATCATCTATGTACCTATTACTCTTGCGGTATTAGCACGCATCAAATCGGTCACATTCTCAAACAAGCAATGTATAGGCCTACCCTCAATCAAATGATCATTTTGATATATAATTTATTTTTCTTTTTCTTGGGAGTAAGGTTCAAGATCTCACTAATAAATGAAAGGGAAATGGGTTCCCGATATGCATAGAAAAATGTTATACTCTTAATTTGTCTTTTCAAACTAGGCAATTCATACTTTTCTTCAAAAACAACCACGGGAAAAACACATCAAGGAACTTAAAGAGTTTATGACCATGACTAGCGATCGACACTCATGATTCAACACTCAAATGGAAACTAAAATTTGTCTTTTCGGTTTCACAACGCTCAAATAATACCTAAGGATATGCATTTTTCCGAATTGTATATTTTTCTCCCCCTCCCCACACTTTAGAACAAACATTGTCCTCAATGTATCAAAACTGGAGGGCGATACTTATTAAAAGATTTATTCTGGAAAAGCTATGTGCAGGTTGTGATCAATCAATCCCCAAAGTTTCAATTCCCTATTAAACAACACTTCAAGAAATAATAGTTAAAGGAATTGGTTGCACCTAATTAACGACTGGTAGTGCACACTCTTCAGTTTCCTCTTGACCCATTTAGAAGCTCCTTTCTTCTTTTTCTTGCTACCTACATTAAATCTCACCTTTCCCTTTGACATCATACCAAAAAGCAAATGAAGTAATATAGGATTTACACAATCTCCTATTTTATTCAAACACTAACATAAAACAAAAACACTAACTAGGATAGATCATTTAAACCTCCCGGTAGCCCTAATTCTTTTAATCACCGTCGTCGGGACCTCTTCCCCATTCTTCCGATTCTCCTCTCACATTCTTCCCTCAACACCTTATGGATTCTAAACTCCTACTACCCTTCGGCTTACCGCGGCCGTGGACGCTCATGCGGACATGGTCGTGGTCGCGGACTCGGTATGGTCGTGGACGCGGTTCTAACAACTCCTACTACCCTTCCGCTCACCTCTTCTCAAAACAACTCCTATTATCTTATAGCTGACCACGGCCGTGGATGATCACGCGGACACAGTCGTGGTCACGGATGTGGTTCTAACAATCGTGGTCGCACAAACAACTCCAAAACCAACACAAACAACCACACTTACATCGTCTTTCCCAAAAACTGGACCGCCAACCAATGGCAAACATATTTAACGCAAACTCCTCTTCATGGAATCCCTACCAGCGACCTCATCCCAGCCACCTTGTGCTTATATTTCTCGGCCGAACACCAATAGTCAAACCGGCAAGGGAATCCTTGGTACACGTCTTCACCAAAACAACTTAAATACCTACACACCAACGGACATTGAGCAGTCCCTAAACACCATGGCATTAACCAACCGGACCACGTATTCATTTACACTAGAGCATCTTCTCACTCGGCAAACGAGCAAGGTGTCTATTCTCCGTCTAATTTTAATTAATGTACTGATAAAAATATTTTTGTTGGTAATGGCATGGCAATTCCAGTTTTGGCACAAGGCAATCAAACCTTATCCCGCCCTTTCCACCCCCTCAAACTTAATAATGTCCTTTTTGCCCCAAAAATAATTAAAAAACTGATTTTGGTCTGCTGCCTTACTACCGATAATCTTGTATCCATCGAGTTTGACCCTTTTGGTTTTCTTGTGAAGGATCTCAAAACTCGGGCACCTATCCTTAGATTCAATAGCGCAGGCGATCTTTACCCTCTAACTCAACCACTCTCCACCATCACTCAACCTTCCGCTTTTGTTGTTGTTTGTCAAGATCGTTGGCATCAATGCCCGGGCCACCATGGCGACAATTTATTGCATTCTTTGAAAACGTCTTCTTGCATTAATTTTGGCAAAACTTATAATTAATTATGTGAACCTTGTGTGTTTGGAAAGAGTGTTAAGTTACCATTCTGTGATTCTGTTAATTACGCTCGTTTACCTTTTTGATATTATTCACAGTGATCTCTGGACCTCCCTTGTCATAAGCATAGGAAGCCATCGCTATTATGTGTTATTTCTTGATGATTACACCAATTTTTTATGGACTTTTCCACTAGCCACAAAATCTCAAGTTTTTGCCACTTTCACCAAATGTTATAATCACATCACCACCTAATTTGAAAGAAAAATTAAACAGTTTCAATGTGATAATGGAAAAAGAATATGCCGACAATACTTTTTTGGCATTTTGCAATGACAATGGTTTGCACTTTCGTTTCTCAAGTCCTCACACCTCCTCACATAATGGTAAGACGGAACCGCAAAATCGCACCATCAACAACATGCTTCGTAATCTTCTTGCCCAAGCCAATCTACCACCCAATTTTTGGCACCATGCACTCGAAACGACCACATACCTCTTAAACAATTTACCAAGTAAAAATCATGACTTTCAATCATCCACCACCATGCTTTACAATTGCATACCCGAATATGAACACCTACGCGTCTTCGGGTGCCTTTGCTATCCCATCCTACCCTCCACTACTATAAACAAACCCGCCAATTGCTCTCGAGCTTGGGTTTTCCTTGGCTACCCACCTAACCACCGTGGCTACAAGTTACAATCACACCAAATTTTCACTTCGCGCCATGTTCGCTTTGAAGAAACCATTTTTCCCTACAAAATACAATCAACCGACAAACCACAATCCTATGATTTCCTTAACTTGCCCATCAACCCTTTACTATGGAATTCTTTGTCCACTAACCCTACACCATATCCGCCCCCTACAACACCACCGAGCCCATCCACATCCAACACACAAATAAACTTAACCACACCACCTTCGGCCCACTTCAGCTCCCTTCCCGGCCCAAACAGCCTAGTAACCCCTACACTCAACACCGGCTCTTCACCCACACCAAACCCCAACCAACGACTAAATCTACACCACCTTCAAATCCTAACCCCACGGCCCAATCTACACCACCTTAAAGCTCAACCCAACCTTCCAACAACACCTCTGTACAGATCGTGCCCACTGTCCCACCTCCGACCACCCCCATCCTTCTGACAACACCTCTGACAAAAAGCAAATAAAAAAGTTTGACCACCCCATCCCTCCAACCACCCCATCCATCTACAACACCTCTTCCAACAACACCTCTGATAAAAACCAAATAAAAAACTTTTAGATGACCAAAAACTATCTGAGTACGAAAAAGCAAACGACGGGACGATGAATGGCAGTGGCGTTAGGAAAATCTATAAATAAAACAATAGTCGTAAACAACTTTGAAATAAAATATTTTAAGGATTAATTATGAAACATAACAAGATTTAGTAAATTTGAAGCAAGAATCAAACTCATGTATAGGTATGGAAATTTTAGGGTTTGTAAATTTAGAAGACGAAAACTGGTTCAAGAAAGCATATGGGTTATGATGGCAACAGATCGGACCAAAAGATTCACGTATAAGAAATTTCAGGTCATAACTTTGAGCGAGTAAATGGAGTAACGGATACCCTCATTGCTTGATACGTGTCCCTCAATATTTCCATTTATAATATAGTATAAATATAAATATGTGAAATATGATAAAAATTGTATTACATTTCAACAGTTTAATATAAAGTATTAAAATTTTGAACTTCTGCTAAGATGTATAATAACAATATATCTTGGCAATCAAAAGTGCCAATTCTTGTTTACAGAAAATACTATAAACATATTATTAAGCGGAAACTTTGATATATTAATATCAATCATATATTCATATGCATATATGCACAAGTTAATACAACACTTATCCACAATCATACATATATGCACAAATTAATACCTTTTACAAGTTAATACAACACTTATGCACAATCATGCGTAAATGCACAAATTAATACTTTTTAGGTGTTTTTGTTTTTGAAAGGTAAAAGGTATGCAGTCTGCAGACCACATCAGTAGACATCTACAGAAGAAGAGGTGGACTAAAGGTCTGCAGTCTGCAAGAAGAAGACTGTTTGTGTGTTAACGTCTGCAGGCTACTGAAATTTAAAAAAAAAACTGATTTTTCAAAAGCAAACAATATTGTTTTCAACATTGAAATTTAAATAATACTTATACAACACTGAAATAATATTCATAAAACTGCAAATAACAATGTTTGAACTAATTTATTCCACATTTTGCATTAACTGCTCGGCAATTTCATCTCGTAACTGAGTCATATATTCCCGATCCGATGCAGTACCATGTGCTTCAACCTTGTCTTCAGCAGCATCAACGTGCACATGACTATTTCCTAACGACACATTGGGTTGATCAGATTCAGTAAAGAACTCATCGCTCAAGCCTTCCTTCCTTATAAAATTATGTGGCACGAAACATGCAATGGTAATGTTCCTTTGTGTAATTAACGGAAATGGTGCCATCCTCTTCATTATAGGGAATCAGGCTTTCAACACACCAAAATCACGCTCAGTGACGTTTCGAAGTTTTGCATGTGCATGGTTAAATTTCTCTTTATTTGTCAATGCATGTCTACGACGAAAATCTTCAAGGGAATACTTCACATTACGATATGGAGCCATAAATCCTCGTATATGTGCATAGGCGGCATCACAAAGATAATATTTATCTGCAAACAAATACAATTAATTAGGGTATGAAAATAATATAGAAATATTTAACAAACCATAAACATACCTGGTGGTGGAAACGAGAATGGCGCATATGGATCTGATAATGCTTCTGCTTCTGACAATATTCTAGCATCATGTACTACCCCTTCTCAAGCCTTTTCTACCCAATGAGCGTATTTCTTCAATGCAGGTGTCTAACAAGCATTTTAGTTGCTCATTTGACCATTGTTGTTTTTTCTCCCATTTCTATTAACATAAAAGGCATGAATTCGCTATTAATATGGATAATATTCAATAACAAGTATTAACAACTAATATGGTTAATATACAATAACAACTATCAACAACTAATATAGGCCATCAAGTATCAACTAATTCGCTATTAATATGGATAATATTCAAGTATTCAACAACTATCTCACAATGTTCATACGAACTTGCTAAAACAATTAACAAACTACACATAAACATACATCCACATAGTTCGAAACTATCTCTAAAATCCCAACTATAGCTTATTCAAACACACCTGTAAACCAAATTTGTCTAAAACACTCAAAACATTAACAATTTCTTCAACCCATTTAACATAAAAACACAATCTTTTTACAATCCCATCATCTTTCCAATATATCCCGATCTTAAACTACACATTGCCTCGTTAAAAGATGATCGAAAAAACTGGATTTAATCAATAGTGAATTAATAAATTTAAAATGAAAGTAGACTTCAAATAATATTAGACAATCCCTAAAACCATATGAGTACAACATCAAACTACATATCTGTACAAGCACAACAACAAACTATAGTGTTATCCTAAAATCAAAAGTGGACTTATAATCATTTTTGACCAAATAAACAAACATGTCTGAAAGTAAAAAAAGAAAATCCCTATTTCGTCAAACTACAAGCGCGATAACAACAAAAATCTATAAATTAATCGATTTTTAACACATATCTGTACAGATCTGAAAGTATACATAACAAAAAGTAAAATAAAAGAGAGAGAGAGAGAGAGAGAGAGAGAGAGAGAGAGAGAAAACATGAGGGCGGTGGAGGAGACGTGGAGGTGGAGGAGACGTAGAGGAGGAGGAGACGTGGAGGAGGAGGAGAGTGGCTAAGGGTGGTGGTCAAGTGGGTGAGGAGTTCTAGGGTTTTTTTTTGTGAGGGAGAGGAGGAATGAGGATCAGATGGATGAGAGAAGAGGCAAGAAGTGTTTTGAAAATGTCTGCCCAAAGAATAGGAAGGGCGGACATTTTTAGGCCAATGTCTTCCAAAAAAACAAACGTTCTGTAGCACATCAATGTCTGTCCTCGTCTGCGCGGCGCAGACAAACGAAGTTAGGAAGTGCTTCTATAAAAAAACAAACAACACCTTACTAACTCACTATTTTGTTTAAACCGTAATATATTCATTACAAAATAGTCAAAATTTCTTTTATAAAAGTAACAAATTAATTTACGTTTTATTGATTTCTCTTTTTGTGAAGGGGCCCTACTCCATCTTATTGGCATTCTTGCCCAAAAATATATAGATACAAAAACAATTTGCACATGGATGCAATATCTTTCAATTATTGATAAGGCTGAATGTGAAGTTTATGGTTGAAACCCACCTTCATGATGTAAAAGTCAAAATTTTACAGAAAATGGAACGGAGTGCAATCCTTGCCATGCCTATTATTATTTTTAATATGTGGATCTCATGGGTATCCCCTTTGAATGGTTTAAAGGAAAGCGGGTTGTAGCTGGGCAAGCATCAAAAAAGGCGGAATCGAAGATAGTGGATAAGCACTCTAAAGCTTGTGCAGAGAGCCAACATGTCTTTGTCCCCTTTGCCTTTGATACATTTGGCTCCATAACACCAGAAGCTATTTGTTTTTTACCAGGGTCCAACGGGTTAGCCACATCAATAGCTCATCTCCAAGGGGCAGGGGTTTGTATTTTGTAGGCTAGGTTTCACAATTTAGAAAGTGGTGGCGGCTCAACTTGTCGCCCGTCTACCTTCTATTTTGATGTAACTTGACAAGTATGAGAAATGAAATATAAAGTTAAATCTAAAAAAAAATTCTTTACTCAAGTATTCATACGGACACATAAATAATAACACACATGTAAGAATAGTATTTGAGGTAAATGAACAAAATAAGTAAACCCAGAACTTTAGAAACCCTAGTGGGTCAAAAAGATATTTTACAAAGTTGTTAAACATAATGGATCAAAATGATATTTGACAAAAAATTGGCGAGTGTAAATTGTCTAAATTAGTAAAAAACATAATAGGTTAAAAACGCATATTATATGGTATTAGAGGTAAAGCTAAAATATTGTAAAACTTGTGTAATGGAGCAAAGGCTAAATATGTCATTTCGCAAACTTAGGGGTGGTTTGTCATTTCCCAAAAAGATAAGAACTAGTATTTTTCCCGTCGCGCATTGCGGCGGCGTGCGACGTGCTAAACGGTGCCATAAGACACGAAGTCTAAAATATGCGTAATACATAACGTGTTTCACACAATGCGTAAAACACGATGCGTAAAAGACATTTATTAAAATGTGAAAACACAATGCTTTTAATTTAAATAAAAAACACCACAAATATGCGACATTATGGGCAAGCTAAGTAGTTAGAGTTCGTGGATGGCCAAAGAGCATAGTGCACGTAAAAATTAGTTTTTTTAAGTAGAAGAACAACACGCAAAATGATATTTAACAAAGTTATTAAAAATAAGTGTTAAAAAATCGAAATGGAGTAATAGTAGGGTCAAAATTGCAAAATATTAAAAGTTCACAGGTGTAAAAACAGAGTAGTAGTGCATGAGTTATAAATGAAAATTTTGAAACTTAACGCATAAAATGAAAAGTTAAAAATTTGAGGGGTTGGTGGCATAATTTAAACTTGAGGATTAAAAAGAAAATTTTAAAACTTGAGGGGTCATATAAAATTAAGTAGTAATGTATGGGGCGAAGGTGAAATTCAAAACTTAGGGGTGGTGGTGGTGGTTTTTACCCACCGACACACCAAAATAGGATATAGTTAATTTTCTAGATTGAATTGGGTTGGGTCAAGCACATAATAACAAAATCAAATTAAATCTCTAGCAAAATCCAGATCTATTTGGTAATTTTAAGGAGCCATATTTTCTATTTGATGTATACAGCTAAAAGAGTAGCATACTTAAACTTATTTTTATTGCGGTGCAAATAAGTAGCAGTGGCAAAATACAAGCCCTTTGGTAGTCTTGCTATAGCAAATATATTTTTTTTATAGTTCTGCTGCACAAAATATGCAACATACATGATTTAAAAAACTTGGTTATTATCCAACAATATTGTTTTGGTACCTTAGTTTGTTGGTGAAGATATATTTTCATCGTTGGTTTCTAAAATTTGATCATCACATGTACTTTGCAACTTTCGTCATTGAATTTCAATGATTACATTGAATGCCTATGTGTGTCACGTTGTTATTGATGGTATGTGTTGTTATGGCTAGAAATACATGTGGCTTAATCGGCCCAGTTAGATAACGGTTTAAATGTGTAAACTTGGTAAATGTTAAGTTGACACTTAAATGTTTTTTTCGAGAGTTACTAATTTTTATTTTAAATATTTAGTATAAAATACTACTATAAGTTTATGTTACTTGTTAGCAATTAAATTTTTTGAACAAAATACTACATTGAACTATTTTTGACCATCTCACCCAATTGCATTTAAAGTATTTGTCTTTTATTAATGGCTCGAAACTACTCAATATAAAAGCAAACGCATTCAATGGACTATTTTTGACCACCAGACCCAATTCCATGTAAAGTTTTTTTTTTGGTTGGATTAATGGCTCGAAACAACCAAGTATAAAAGCAAGCGCATTTTATAATTTTTTTTTGGTAAAAATAGACAAATAGGAAAACTAACAAGCACATAAGAAAACTAACGGAAAAATAGAATGTAACTTGTTCAACCCCTGTATTACACTGGAACATAAGAAAACTAATGTATAGACTTTGGGTAAGGTGTATGGCGTATGTAGACCACATCAATGCTACAAGTAAGAAAACTTGCATAAGTACGATACATTATACCACCAAATGACCGATAAACTAACTATCGTGTTGTAAAGTGTCATCGTCGCCGCCGCATCGCGGGGGTTCCTACAAGTAAAATTATAGTCTGTATCTTAAGAATGGTGTTTATTAATAAATGACTTCTAAATTTTCGAAAGATATCTCATTAACTATTTAAGAGGGGACAAAATGCATGGCTGATCAAACAGGGGCGAACCTACATAGTGCTTTATAGGTTCACAGGACCTCGCTGAGTTTTGAATTTTCAATTTTCAATACAAAATGTATATAAAAAATACTAAGTGAACCCATAAAAAAATTGAAACGAACCCATGTCACAAAACAAGAAACCGTTGGTGCTTGAAGATGCTTAGCGTTGTACAGCTTTTATTGTGGCGGTTTTTTATCCGGCCACGGCTGGCGCTTGAAGATCTACCGAGAATAAGTAGTCGGAAATAAAAAGAGAATTGAGGGTAACTTTTCAAGTCTCTTAAAAGGAGTCCAATACTAATAAAAAAAAGTAAATAATAGTTTACTAATTTTAGATATCCAGGGATAAACTCACAATTTCAATGGTTTGTTGGAAATAGGCCCCAAATAAAACAGAACGAAGACTTTTATTATTCAGCACACCAATTACAATAACCCTAACCATCTATTTATCCTAAACTAAACCCAAACTTACAATGATTCAAACACCAAATTAATAATATTTAACCCAAATTACATAAACATAACTCATAAACTAATAATTCAAACTATTTAATATACAAACTAGACTATATTTATCTAGACCCCAATTGAATTATCTTTAATCATTAATCATTTATACTTTATGTATTATCCACGAAATCATAATTATCCCTTCATTCACGTTCTTAAATCTGATTTGGACCCAATTGTTCACATATGCACCGTTACCCCAACTTTTTCCCAGACAATATCGTCCTTTCCCGGACCTCTGACCTCTACCTCAGCCACATCCAAAGTATTCACAATTTGAGCGCCCACTACACTTTACTTGATACTAAAACCAGTTGAACCCTTATTTGATCGTGGTTTTACCACCATGTCACACTCCTCCTTTATATGCCCCCGCTAATAATAATCACCACCAAAAATAACAACCACTTGTTGATACGTCCCTCGGTCGCCAAACGAATTCCAAAACCCTCGCTCTTTCGTTTCTACCACGTCACGCCCGTTGGTTTTTCTACCAAAAAAATCAAGCCCCGCACTGAAATTTTCTTCCTTCGAGAGAAAGAGTACACCGACAAAAATAAAACACAATCAAACCTGGGTTGAAAGTTTCTAATGTGATAAGGTTCATCTACATTGAACCAATACTCGTCACCACCACCTTCCCACCTGATACTCCCCTGCGACACCAATTGACCCGGACCACAAAACCATCACCATTATTTTCTCTGGTGAACAACGGACTAGAAAGTAACCTTGATCGGATTTTTACATGAAAAATTTCCATGGTTAATCTACACTCGCTTCCCCCAAGACGACAACCCACCTCCTTTCAGTCTTCTTTGGTTTAAACAAACTCCCTTCAGGTCCTGCTAATCACCCAAACACGTTGGTTTGATACATGAAGTTAAAAACACATGTTGTTGAATAGTTTTCCTTCACGGCTAGGAAGCTTTCAATGACACAACCTCGATCGAACTCCTTATGTTGTTGAATCGTTTCCACAACAAAAAAACACAATACCTAATCCTGGTGATGCTTCTAGTACCCAATCACTATGCTCACACCAAATCCTTTTCAGCACTGTAACTTGTTTTATTTCAACCAACATTGCTTGCAAAAAACATGTAATGTAGCCCATATTTTTTTCTTATGCAAACAAGCCATCTAAGAAGCTTCACCTACAGGCCTTCACATATGATTCAAAACAAAAAAAAAACTTTTTTCCCTTTAAACAATTAATGCTTTGGTTAATCGACTGACAAGCCTTTTTCCTTTCAAAACTAAGCATATGACCATCTCAATAATGATAGCCTTGCTCCACCTAGACAAAAAAAAAAAACACCAACAGAATTTGGATTTTACCAACTTGGTTCCTATCGTCCACTGACATTGCAACCCCATGAGGGGTGCTCCTCCTTTCTCGGGAGACGACTCTTAAAACCGTCGAGCTCTGGTACCAATCGTTGGAAAATCAAGCCCCAAACGAAACATAAGGAAGGCGTTTATTATTCAGCACACCTATTACAATAACCCTAACAATCTATTTATATTAAACTAAACTCAAACCTACCATGACTCAAACACCAAAATAATAATTATCAAGCCCAAATATAAGCTAATAATTCAAACTATTAAATAAATAAAACAAACTATATTTATCTACAACCCAATTGTATGATCTTTTACCCATTTATACTTTATATCCTCCAAACCATAATTATCCCTTCATGGTTTAAGTATGCATAATTATCAAGATACCTCACGTAACACATTTCTTTTATTATTTGTTAGTAATTAATGTATATCTATATCTATATCTATATCTATATATATAATAAATGAAAAGGGGTATGCTACATGACATTAGGTGACGCCATCACATCTCTTGATCTTCCTCCAAAAGTCTTTCTCTCTCATGTGCATCGCACCTGCACTTCCCCACACAATTTTTAAACGTTAGTAACTTTTATATACGACATTTAAAATAAAAGTTACACCAAATTAATGGGTGTTCTATTATCTTTCCAACGAGTAGCATATTGCTATACAAAAACAAAAAAAACAAAAAACTTCTTAGTGGGTTTTTGTTCATGCAGAAAAAAAATACAATGTGTTTAGATAATGCAATAATCGATATCAGTTATATCATTTTTATTTATCTTTAAAATGGATTTTCACTCCTTACATATTAATTGTTTTATTGGGTGTCACCCAGGTGATCAATTGTATTTTCATAATAAAGATTGAACATCTATCCCATTCTTTCACACATGCTCAATTTACACATCGGAATCGTATATCATCATCATGACATATCATTTGATACCAATTTAGTTGTTTTTTGAGGTTCACATCACAGCTTTAGAATGTCTTGAGGAAGTGAGAAAGTTGTACAAAGACTTCACTCGAGCAAGATGTGTACATGTAGAATTAGAAGAAGGTTTTATAAATTACTGAGTGTTGTCTTTTATATATTTTTTTTTCTGACAAAACAACCTACTACTTTTAATGTACACACATTTTATCACTTCAAACTAGATTTGTCTATACCAGAACCTTCAAGGGGATAAACTAGTATAATATAAATAATGTCTTAAGTTATCTATGTTTTATTTATCTATCATTTTATTTACTACAATATTTATTGATTTTCCATCTGCTCATCTTATTTAACAATCAAATAACGTATGATTGTGAGAAGAATTTAACCACCAAAGATTCTGGATAAGGTGCCAATAGCATCGACTTCCAAAATAATAACTAAGTAACAGAATTCAATTACAATTTTATTATATTTTTAGAAACAGTAAAGCTGTAAATCCATTCATGACACAAACGTAAAACTTAGATTTTTATGTAAGTGTGCAATATGCATTATATATAACATCAAATGGTTCTCTCTAGATTTAAGAAGAGCCATCAATGTCTTTCACATTACAAACCATCAATATGTCTTTCACCTTGCAAGTTCTAATATTTTCTTCTCTTCCCTTCTTTCTTGGCTTACTTGTCTTAAAATCATATATTTTTTCTTCAAAGTCCCACAAAAATCTACCACCGTCTCCACCAAAGCTACCATTGATTGGAAACCTTCACCAAATAGGTTCAAGCCCGCACCGTGCCCTTCATGTCATGGCTAAGACCTACGGGCCACTCATGCTTATTCGTATTGGCTCAGTGCCAGTACTTGTAGCCTCCTCTGCTGATGCAGCTCGAGAGATTATGAAAACCCATGATTTAATATTTGCAAATAGACCGAAGTTAAAGATTCCTCGTATAATTTTTTATGACTGCCAAAACGTAGCTTTTTCACAATATGGAAAGTGTTGGAGGCAGTTAAAGAGCATTGTAGTGCATAATCTTTTAAGCAGCAAAAGAGTCCAGTCATATCGACATGTAAGAGAGGAGGAGATGACTTTTATGATAGAAAAGATTCATAAAGCGGAAAAATCTCTTGTTAATTTGAGTGAGTTGGTTATTTCGCTTACGAATAATGTAATATGTAGGGTGGCTCTGGGGAGGAGGTATGATGGGAAGGACTTTAAGAACTTGTTACAAAGGACTTTAGAGTTGTTGGGATGTTTTAGTGTTGGCAGTTATATTCCGTGGCTAAGTTGGGTGGATCGATTGAGTGGATTAGAGGAAAAAGCTTATGCAATTGCTAAAGAAATCGATGAGTTTTTAGAGCTTGTTATCGATGAACATTTAAACAAAAAAAGAGCTAGTGGTGAATGCCAAGATATTGTTGATGTTTTAGTAGAGATTCAACGAGATAACAAGACTGGCTTTCGTCTTGAGAAAGATATGATTAAGGCTATCATCTTGGTAACAAGTCTTTCTTTTTGAATTCCAAATCTTTTATTTATATATGGGTGTGATTACAGGCTATGTTTACATGAATTCATGATCATATAACCCCATTAGTTTTACTAATTAGTTACCTCCAACTATTTTCAAATAAATTATGATTAAAATTACCTCGAAACCGGTTATGGGAAACTGCATAATATCATATTTAAAAGAATGGAAAATGAAAAATAATATCGAATATATCTGTTATAAATACTTATAATATTTACCGACTTTATTACATAATTTTTTTAAATGACCAATATACCTTTCTTTTTCCTCTACACTCCAAATTCTTTTATCCTAATTTAAGTTATAGGAAGAAGTATAAATGTTATGAATTTATCGATCGGTATAATGTATGTATTAGAATTATGATAATATATGTAGTAGAATTATGATAATACAATATGTTAATTGTATGTGTGTAATTATTGATTCCTGATTAATATCATGTAGGACATGTTTGGTGCTGGAACAGATACTACATTCACAAACCTAGAGTGGACACTCGGTGAGCTATTAAGACACCCACAGGCAATGAGTGAACTGCAACAAGAGGCACAAGCAATAGGTCAAGGAAAATCAATGATTGTTGAAGATGATTTAGACAAAATGCCTTACCTAAAAGCCGTCCTCAAAGAAACCCTACGACTACACGCTCCAGTTCCATTGCTTGTTCCTCATGAATCAACACAAGATGTAAAACTACTTGGCTATGACATCCCATCAGGCACACAAGTATTCATCAATGCATGGGCTATATCTAGAGATCCATCAAAGTGGGAAGCACCCGAGGAGTTTAGACCTGAGAGGTTCTTGAACAACCCTGTCGATTATAAAGGGTTTCATTACGAGTTTATACCATTTGGTGCTGGACGACGAGGGTGTCCAGGTATTCAATTTGCTATGATTATTAACGAGCTTGTTTTGGCCAATTTGGTATATAAGTTTGATTTGGCATTAGCTGACAAAGAGGGTTTGGACATGAGTGAGACCAATGGCCTTAGTGTTCATATGAAGTGTCCGATAAAAGTTTCAGCAATTCCTCGCTTTTAAGTGGAAATTTGAGTTTCGTATTTATGTATTACGTCGTAAATGTAATAAAGTTATGTGTTTCGATTCGGGTATCTTAAAATTTCGTATTTCATAATAAGAGATAAATAATTATGAACCAGTCTTCTGTGGTTGCAAAAGGTTTTATTTCTATTTCTATTTTTTCAATTTGTTTGTTTAGGTGTTGTGTGTGATTATTATGTGAGATTCGATACTAGGTACTGTATCTGTTTAAAGCCTTAATTTGTTTGCTTAAACACCGTTTTTGATGGTTATCACTGTTAAGATGGTTACCACTCTTCTTCCGTAAACTTTGAGAGTTCTGTTATTTTTTAGGTTAAAAATCAGTCCCTTTATATAGAATTGTTGAGATCAGGTTGTGAGGAAAAAAGTAACTAACCTAAATGAAGTTCTTTTGATAAGTGATATGTCCATTAGTCTATGAAAAGGTTGAGAGAGATGCGACTGTGAACAAACTAACTGGCTTTAGGTTGTAATATTTGTATTTGTTGATTTGGTTTAGTTTTCTTCATTGTCTAGATGAGGTGTAAACCTTTAGCTTCTCGTCATTTTTGTTTGCGAACGGAACCGTTTCATGTGCGGAACAATAAGAGTAGATTATTAAATGGATAAATGTTATTTTCGGTTGCATACTAATAATCATTAAGAAGTTTAACCCAATAAGAACATGTTTCTTCTTGGTCAATATGAGAACAACCTGAAAGTGAAAGCTATACCCCTTAAGGTTGTAAATTTTTTGCCTAAGAACTCAAGTATGAAAACTTTATAAACATGGGTGTTTTTTGTTTGACGGATAGGTTGTTAGTTTTTATATTATATAATACAAATACAAAATGCCCTCTGATTGAGTTTATTATGTTTTGATAACTTATGGTGATTGGCATTTTATTCGTAATTTTCCCAATCTTATATGAGAACATCTAGAGTAAGTAGTTGTTTAGTAGGTTGATGTTTTTTAAACCAATTTTCGTTTTACTCCATGCACTTTACTCAAATTATTTTTTCGTTCTTTTTCTTTAGCCAATTTACATTTCTATTTGGTGTTTTAAGGGGTATTGGATTTAAATAATCCAAAGTTTGGGTCATTGGCCAATAATAAATCAAACTTTAACGTTGGACTAGGATAATCTCAGGTGAACATGTGGGTGTCAAAAATGAACCTCCGTTAAGTCTTGACTAACCGAGTTAGTTAAAGATGACGTGGCTGTTGATGTGGCATGCTGATGTGGACCAATTGATAACGTGGCACTTGAGCTGGCCTGCTGACATGTTTTTTTTTAAATTCTGAGTAATTTTTTTTTATAATTCCACATCACTTTTTGTGTGGGCCCATTCTTTACAAAACATAACACCACATATAACAATTCCTGAACATCATATCCTTCAACCAATAACCCTAAAACCCAAATTCTTGTCAAAGCCCTTCTGCACCCAAGTTCAACATAACCAACCTCTTCATCCGCCTATTCCCAGATCGAATAACATAACCAAATTCTTGTAAAAAATGGACCTCCCTTAATTAACACCTACTCCTTCATTGTAACATACCTTCATCTTCAACCCCTTAATTAACACTCCAATCCAACTCCCTGTGTAACATACCTTCATCGTCAACCCCTTAATTAACACCCACACCTTCATCTTCTGGAAGTATCTACAACTCATCTTCATTAACTTCCATACGATTCTCAATCGATAACCCATCAGCTTCCTTTGCTCGAAATAGAAGACAATGTAGATGATGGAAGGCATCATTACCCAGATCTGCTGTGAGTAGCAATTGGAAGGGGTTTGGGTGGGGAGGATTCGATGGTGGTGGGTTTCGAGTGGGTAATGTTGGTTCGGATAATCGGGGACGTTTAGGAAATGGGCTTTTCGTACATAGTCACCTGGAACACGTTAGGTTCCAGTACACGATACGAAAACTGGTACGGGAGTCACGCATTTCTAAAATTCGGTACGAGGGGGTAGGCTCATTTGGAACGCCAATCTTGTATGTGGTACGGTGTACCATATAATTTGGTACATCGTATCATATACAAAACATTTTATATGTAAACTAGTTAAGATAAAGGGGGTAAATTGTTAAAATGTTCGTTTATAAAATAAAATTAGGTTATGTTTTGATGTCAATTATAATTATAATATAATTTTAATTATCTATAAAGATTAATTTATGTTTGTATTAATCTCATTTCACAATATCTATTGAATGAACGATTTGACAATAATTTAAAAACTAAAGGGTCTATATCTAAAATATAAAACCCTAGTATATATTCAACATTTCAAGATGGAAAAACAATTTACTACACTTCTCTCCCCTTTATACCGGTATTCTTTTCTTCGTCAAAATCCATTCCTCCGACAATCGGCAACAGGACAACAAATCCAATGAACTTTTATCATTAAATCCCTTCACTCAACATCCTGCAACATCTTTGACAACCAATCTAAATGCCGCCACTTTGGTCTCCCTCTTCCCCATTTCATTCGATTTTCCGGCATAATTGCACCAACAACGTTGGAATTTTGCGCCGGAGGTCCCCTTTCAGATTTAGGTACGTGTTTCTTAGTGTTTCCAATCCCACACTCAAACAATTGGAAACGCGTACCTGTTAGAATAAGGTCAATTTTAACGATTCAAATCGCGTACCCATAGCGATTGGTACACCTCTGTAAACGTTTCCGGTATGGGCGATCCGGAACACAGATCGCAGGAAACCAAGCATTTCATGTGACTATGTTTCGGTATGAGACATGGTTATGGTAATGTTTTGATTACGAATGGGGTTTTAAGGATTCTGTGAATTTGTTGTGGGTATGGTGGTAGTTGGAAGGGGTTTGGGTGGGGAGGATTGGATTGCATAAATGAAGATGAGGATTTGATGATGATGTTTTGTTTAAAAAGGGTATGGAATATGGAAATTTGTTTTAAGCATAACTGAAATTAAAAAAAAAAAAGCCAACATGCCAACTCAGGTGCCACGTCAACATGCCACCTCAGCTGCCACCTCAACGTTCACTAACCCAGTTAGTCCAGACTTAACGGAGGTCCATTTTTGACACCCACATGTTCACCTTGGATTATCCTGGTCCAACGTTAAAGTTTGGATTATTATTGGCCAATGGCCCAAACTTTGGATTATTTAAATCCAATACCCCACGATTTAAAGAAGCCAATTGAAAATTTTGGGCTTTTCTAATACCACATGTGGTTGACCCGCTTCTAACTTCGGCAAATTGAAATGCATTCTATGGTAGTCTAAATAGTGTTATATTTTGTCGTTTTTCCATTGTGATCGTTAGTATGGTAATTTAGATAATGTAACCATAAATATCGAGTTCGGCATCTATCTTAGGTTTGTACCAAGGTATAAGAATGAGCATCAAATATAGTTGAACAATTTAGGTAGTTTGTAAGTAAATTGTTATGCATTATATAGTAGCCTAACTATTGTTATTTTTTCTTTTTGTATCAGACTGCATAACAAGTACGTGTTGCTTATTGATTTGTATTCCCTCATTCACGCTACTAATTTTTTATGTGTTTTATGTAGGTGGTTTATGTACCATGTTTATCGGTTGGAAAGTACATAATTTCTACAAAAGATAATGCCTAACTTTCATGTAAAAAATATACCTAATCCCAACCGACCCACCATTGGCAGATTTTTAAAATGCAGCGTCACAAAAGAAGAGGAACCACAACATCACAAACTAAAGCACAAGACACTTGCTTTCAAGAAATCAACAACTAATAAGAAGCTGTAGATGCACGAAGTGCGACTAGTGATTGGATCTACAAAGTTAACATGTGTTAAAAGTTGCTGATGGATTGAAAGTGGAACAGATGTGGGCGAATGTAGAGAATAGTGGGCGAAGGTAGAAGCTTTGGGGTGAAGGTAGATGGAACCTGATCAGAAGAACACATTCGTACCAAATAGTGGGCGAATGTGGAAGAAGTCCACATTCGACCATCTATACTGGGCGAATGTCCAGACACTATAAATAGAATTTGTGTGTTTTTGAGTTATAGAGAGTTTTAGCTGAAGTGTGTGTTTGTGTCAGGTTCTAGGTGTAATTGAGAAAGTGTGTGTACTGAATAGATTAACTAGGAAGCCTATTGTAACAAGTTTTTATGAATGTTAATCTATGAAAAAGCTTTGAAAATGATGTTTACTGTGTTTTGATCCGAGTTTTATCAGTTTGTTCAGAACTAGGGTTTCTGCACCTGGTTTTGTTACTTGTATGATCAATTAATCCTGTTTCATTCAAAATCTTTCGTTCACAAAGTGGTATCAGAGCCATACGGATCATACAACAACAAATTTGATAAACTCAGAGCTGATTTGGACATGAATTTGATCAAAATACATCTGTTTTTGACTAAAAATGGTTTTTGAGTGTTTTTGATTGATTTAGAGTTGAATTTGTGGATAAAATCTAAAATTCCAAGAATTAAAGTTGTTCCAAATCAATTCCGAATCAAAACCTGATAAAGATCATTCAAATCTATAAACTTTTGAAAATCAGAGATCAAAATAACCGTTTTTCAAAGTGTAACCGTTTTTCAGATCTGAAATGGGCGAACTTGCAGGGTAAGGGGCGAACCTGACACAGAGTGGGCGAACGTGTGAGTTTTCTGGTCGAACGTAGCTATTTTCTGGGCGAACCTGGAATTTATTGTTTGAAGTTTCCACATTCGGGCTTATTTTTCCACTTTCGATTCGTCGGGCGGGCGAACGTGGAATCATAGTGGTCGAAGGTGACTAGTTTTGGGCGAAAGTGGAAAGTGAGTTAGGATATTTTACATTCTGTTGAAGTTCTACATTCGGGTGAATTCTTTTTGGACGAACGTAGATAAAAAGGGACGAAAGTAGGAACTTCTGGGCGAACCTAGAACTGTTTTTGGAAAATTTTCTAAGTGTTGTGATTTCCGAAGTTCGTGAACATCATGTGGAATTTTCCGACTACCCCGAGACCAGCAACGACACAACCACAACAGCAAGTGATGGACCCATGGACAGTGGCAGCACAAAAGACGAGCACACAGTCTTCGCAACCGATTAACTACATGGCGATGACTAGCTCGATGCCTCAAAGTGTGGCACCTCCAGCACCACAACCTGACTACTGGGGAGTAGCAGCAGCGGTGGTAAATACTCAAACCACAAATGCTATTTCCACACTGATTAATGACTTATCTTCAGGTAGCGGGAATCGGCCACCGAAGCTCATGGAGATACAAGAATACAATCAGTGGCAGAAAAAGTTCAAGATCCACTTGGAAGGCATGGGAGTGGAGGGTGCAGAGGCATGGAGTATGATTGCTAGAGGTTACACAACACCAGTTTTGGAGAATACAGGTGAACCAGTTCCATTGGAGAGTATGTCTGAGGATGAGAAAAAGAAGTTTGCTGTGGAGAAGAAAGCCTATTCCCAGTTGACTCAGGCAATCACAAACGATCTGTTGCATCAGTTTGGGACATGCACTACATCTAAGCAACTATGGGATATGCTTAAAACTAGGCATGATGGGAATGAGAAGACTAGAAGTTTAAGGATGGAAGAATTACGAAAGGAGTTTGAAAATTTTACTTATATTGGCAATGAAACTCTAAAAGAATTAACTCCTAGATATTGTCATTTGCTAACTGAATTGTCTAGTTATGGTATACAGATTCCTATGACAGCTTTGGTGGATAAGTTTGCAGATGCTCTACCACCATACTGGGATCAGCATGTGGAAGTTCTCAGGGAGAAGGATTCATACCAATACTGGACTATTAATGAGTTTGTGCAGAAGCTGGAAAACAAAGAGCTGGAAGAGAAGAGGAAAGCTAAAAGATCACAGATTCCTCAGAATCCTAGCTTATATTTTGGAGGCACTTCAGTTCCAGTTAGTAACTCAAGTTCAGGGGGATTAGTGGCACCACATGTTGCTTGCATTTCAAATATTATGGAATCACCAAAACCCACCATTAACTACATTGCACAAACTTCATCCTACTCACAACCATCATACACACCACCACCACCACAACAACAATACAACAATTCCTACATTTCACCATTCTCACCAATGCAACAAGCAGCTTTCTATACTGCTAGCCAATCTTAACAACCACCTCAACAAACACAATACATGAACCCAATGAACCAAATTACTCAACCTAATCAACAACCGGTGGTTTTGGAGACTTCTAACTTGGGAAATGTGACTGTTGAAGTTGCTCAGCAACACATTGCACTAGTCTCTGCAATGGTTTCATCTTACAATGGGTTGGTTGCTAGTCAAATTGGGAACAACAACTTAACCAATGAAGACTATGCACAGATTGATAAAGAAGAGATGGAATTGATTGATATCCAGTGGGCTTTTGCAAGTATTATGAGAAGGGCAACAGAGTTTATTGAGAAGACAGGTAGAACAGATTTGGGAACTTCTCCTAACACAACCTACGGGTTCAACAAGGAGAAAGTTACTTGTTTTAATTGTGGAGGGAAGGGTCACTTCAAAAGGGAATGCACCCAGCCACCAAAACAAGGTAACAGAAACCCTTTCAATGCAAGCTACCAGAACCGTCAACAACAAAACCAAAACCAAGTTTCTTACCAAAATAACAACTATCAAAACCAAAACAACTACCAAAACCGACAAAACAATTCTAACAACAACCAAAACAGACAACCAAACACACCAAACCAGACTCAAAACCAATCACCAAACAACACTAACCGAACAGCCATACCGATCACCACACCAAATGAGACACAACAGAATACCAATCAGAATCAAGCATTGGTGATTCAACAAGATGAACGGTTTGATTGGTCGGGATTGCAAATAGGTGTTGAAGAGATTACAACTGGTGGAAATGTGGCTTGTGTTGCCCGACAGGTTGACATTGAGGAGTCGGTGAAAGTTGATGAGAAGAAAGAAACTGAGGTTGAAGTTGTTGTGTCTGAGGCAGAAATGGAAGTAGAGACTGAACCTGTTGAGGTTAAGGCTGAGGAAGCTAATCAAGCTAATACTGGAATGATGATTGACACTGTTTCTGATATTCCTGAGGAGTGTGAATCAGTTTATTCAGATTCAGACAGTGAATCGGATACAGAAGCAAGTGTTACATCTCTAGATGATGATATTGATCAGTTGCTAGCAGAAGCTGATTTTCTGAAGACGAGGAAGTCGTGCATTGCTGATGATGCTTTCACGAAGATTGACTATTCCAAGTTTTTCGCTGGAAAGGAAGCTCATTTTGCTTTGATGGCCATGACTGATCCGCCAAAACCTGTAAGTTCTGTGTGTAGCACTGATATTACTAGTGATAAATATTGTGGTACTTGTGATAGATTGACAGAGGAGAACAAACAACTCCGTGTTCAACGTGATAGTGCTATCATGAACTGTCAATCTACTCGCAAAGAGTTGCATGCTTTCAACAAAGTACTAGATGGCTATAAAAAGGACATTTCCGACTTGAAAAATACTCTTTCATTAAAACAACTTGCAATTAATAACTACATTAATGAAATTGAAAATACTAAGTTGGAAATGGCCGCCATCAAATGCTTTGCTGAAAAAGTAAACAAAAAGTTGGAAAGTTATAAGCACATTGCTTACGTGGTAGACCACATCATTGATGATCAAACCACTAATTACAAGTCTGTGCCATCTCCGGTGCTTTTTGAAAACCATAATTGTCATCAAGTGACACCGGAGAGCTCGGTAAAATCAGACTCATCATCAGAAAATGAATCTAATACCTCGAGTATTGGTGATCCACATTCCGATGTGAGGCCGATTTTAGGTTTGAATGATGAGGGTGTTACTGCTGAAAGTGTTGATTCAGACTCTGAGAGTGATGATGCTGGTTGTCATCAAACTGTTAATGCATGTGAAATTCCAAAAGAAAATCACATCATTACTACTGAATCAGTGTCACCATCTCAACATGTGCATCCGATGGCAAATGCTCATCGTGAGAAAAAGTCTGAAAAGAATGTGGTTAAGAAAGAATTTGAGAAAAAGGATGTTAAGAATGAACCGTGTGACAAACCAGTCAAGGTGTTTTATCGGATGGAAGGATCCGATAAGATCATCTCTGACGAGGAATTTCCAATCAAAAATGCTAACTATGCTAAAATTGATAAAATCTGGCAAGAAAGTACCATTTGGTTCCCAAAACATGAGAGAACAAATGAAATTCCACCTGCTATTTTAAAGAAATTATTTTTGGATGTTCCTCAAGAACCAAAGGTTCATGTCACAGAGTTCATTAGACCTAAAAACAGAGCTAACGGTTTTCATGAGCCTGCTTACTCAAAAGGGCCACTCCCTGAGAGTTTGAGGAATCAACAGTATAATGATCAATATCCTGTTCGATCATTTGCTCAACCGAATGCTCCAAATGTTTTTGAGGAATACCGTGCATGCTTTAAATGCGGGGAGAGAGGGCATTTACTTGCTCAATGCCCATATGTAAGGCATAAAAGGCACGAAGTTGAAGTGAGGAATTCTATGAGGAAACCGATTGATCATTATGTTCCACCACACAGACGAGTTGTTCCTCAACAACAACAGTTTTATAATCAAAACAATTTTTATCAAACGAGGAACAATCGTCCAGTTCAATATGATCGAAGAAATCGGATTGCTATGGAACAATCATGGAGAAAACCAGTGGTGAACACAACAAATGATAGGCAAAAGGTTCCACCAAAACCTATTGTCAAGTCAAATGTTGGACCCAAGTCTGTTAAATCAGATAAGGTAACCAAGAAAGTTTCATTTGCAAACAATGTTCAGAAACCGACTGAGAATCCAAAGTCTCAGATTCGTATCTTGAAAAGAACTGAACAATCTTGGACACCCAATGGTTCTCCAGGTGCCTCAACTTCAAAATCCAATGAGAAAAAGGAAACTGTTTTGAACAATCCGAAAAAGATTGATCCAAAACAAAGTGTTAATGAGAATGTTTCTTTGAAAGCTGATATTCCAAGACCCAAGACTCAGGCTTGGGTCCCCCGAAAGAACTAACTGATTTACTTTATGTGTGTAGGGAGCTTCAGCTGGCCCTATTAGCAGTCTTTGGATTGTTGATAGTGGAGCTTCAGGCCACATGACAGGGGATCTTGCGTTGCTGTTCGACGTGAAGAATATCAATGGTGGATATGTTGCATTCGCAGGAAATAAAGGTGGATATATTACTATGGAGGGGAGCGTGAGTAATGGGATAGTGAGCTTTGAGAGAATATTATATGTGAAGCAGATCGATTATAATCTGTTGAGCGTCAGTCAGATTTGTGATAAACAATTCACTGTGCTTTTTGATGACAAATCCTGCTATATTCTCAAACCGGGCTTCAAAATTCCAAAGGAGTGGATAATGTTGAAGGCACCTCGTGTCAACAACCTATACATTCTTGATATGTCCAAGGCGATGACATCACAAGGGCAAATAACATGTTTTCTATCAAAGGCGACCGAGAAGGAATCGATAATGTGGCACCGAAGAATGGGACACATTCATCTGAGAAAAATGAATCAACTTGTGAGGAATGGACTTGTCGATGGAGTAAACGTGAAACATTTCCATCTGAATGACAAGTGTGTAAGTTGTAAGAAGGGGAAGCAACATAGACAGTCCCACAAAGTGAAGAAAGTTAACTCTGTTGAGATGCCACTTGAGCGATTGCACATGGACCTATTTGGACCAGTCAAGCGCAAAAGTCATCTTGGGGAGCTTTATTGTTTAGTTGTCACTGACGACTACTCAAGATTTTCATGGGTGATGTGTTTGCAGAATAAAAGTGACACTTTTAACAACTTGAAAGTTCTGTTCACTCGATTGGAGAATCTCTACAACTTGAAGATAAAGAGAATTAGGAGTGATAATGGGACGGAGTTCAAAAATGCCAAGATGGATGAACTTTGTGAAAGAAAAGGAATTCATCATGAATATTCGGCTCCGTACACCCCACAACAGAACGGTGTTGCTGAACGAAAGAATAGGACTCTAATTGAAGCGGCTAGAACAATGCTCGCAGACTCAAATCTTCCGGTAATGTTCTGGAACGAGGCGATTTATGCAGCAAATTATACACTCAATCGGGTTCTAACAGTGAAGAAGTTTGGTAAAACATCTTATGAACTGTTACACCGACGAAAGCCGAACTTAGAGTATCTAGAACCTTTTGGGGCACCATGCACGATGTTGAATCCAAGCGAGAAGTTTAGTCCTAAAGCTGAAGAGGGATACTTTGTTGGATATGCAACCCCGCTCAAACGGATATACAACAAGCGAACTCGTCGGGTGGAGGATTGGGCTAACGTGGAAGTTCAGCGATATACTCAAAATGTGCAAGGCACGGGTCCTGATTGGATGTTTGATTACAAAGACTTCTTTGAATCATTCAATCTAGATAGCTTGGTTGAAGAAGCTGTTATCAGATTACTTTACGAGTGTGAAAACGCGGCAACTTCACCGTTGGTGCGTCCGATCACCGTGAACCCCCTACCAGCTTCTAATGATACCAATGCTCCTATACAAGAGGAAGAAATGTTTCAGGAGGCTTCTACTTCATTAGACTCTTCAGAATCTGAAGATGAACAATTTGAAGAAGTTATTCTTGAACATGCAGAAGAACCAGAGGCACCGCCAGTGAACCCAACTCCAACTCCAGATGTTGCTTCATCGTCTAACACGGGTCATGATCTGGATGCTGTAGAGAACTTGACTACTCAGACGGGAGTTACTGTACCTGAATATCCGGAATCTCGGATTCATCGTATTCACCCGCTGGAGCAAGTTATCGGTGATCCTGGAAGCAGTGTGATGACCAGAGGGCAGCTGCGAAGTGTTAACTCGCCAGAGAGTTTTGGTGCTTTAGCGTTATATGCCAAAATTCAACAATCTGGTAGTCAAAATGATTGGTCGTTTGCGTGTTATGTGTCGCAGGTAGAGCCAAGGACATACAAGGACGCTTTGCGGGAGGACGCCTGGGTTGAGGCAATGCAGGAGGAGTTATTACAATTCCAGAAATTGGGAGTTTGGACGCTCACGGATTTGCCACCGGGAAGAAAGAAGATTGGCACTAAATGGGTGTTTAAGTGCAAGAAGGATGATCGTGGGGTTATAGTTCGTAACAAAGCCAGATTGGTCGTGCAGGGATTCCATCAAATCGAAGGGATTGATTATAACGAAATCTACGCACCTGTAGCACGCATTGAAGCTATTCGGATGTTTCTTGCGTTTGCTTCCTATAAGAAATTCAAAGTTTATCAAATGGACGTCAAGAGCGCATTTCTGTACGGGAAAGTCAAAGAAGAGGTTTATGTCGGGCAGCCACCAGGCTTTGAGGACCCAATCCACCGGGATAAGGTCTACGTGCTGAACAAAGCTTTATATCGCTTGCACCAGGCTCCGAGACAGTGGTACGAGGAGCTAAGTACATACCTCATCACAAAAGGATTTAAGCGCGGACTCGTCGACTGCACCCTATTCACGAAGAAATCAGGGGATGATTTGCTTCTGGTGCAGATTTACGTTGATGATATAATATTTGGTTCAACTAACGAGCTTTTATGCAGGGAGTTCGAAACTGTCATGCAGGAAAAGTTCGAGATGAGCGCAATGGGGGAGATGCAGTTTTTCCTAGGCTTGCAGGTGGACCAAAGACCCACGGGGATCTTCATTCACCAGACGAAATACGTATCCGAAGTCTTGAGCCGGTTCCAGATGGAGGATTCCAAGCCGATGGATACCCCGATTCAACCAAATCACGGGATTGGAGTGGACGCTAAGGGGGAGCTGACGGACCCATTTACATACAGAGCAATCATCGGATTTCTGATGTATTTGACGGCGTCTCGACCAGATATTATGTATGCAACGTGTCTCTGTGCCCGCTATCAATCGAAGCCGAAACAAAGTCATCTGACGACGGTCAAGCGTATCCTTAGATATCTGAAGGGTTGTCCCTTAAAAGGACTTTGGTACCCTAATGATGATGATTTTGATTTTATTGCTTTTAGTGATGCAGATTGGGGCGGCTGTGATAAAGATAGCAAATCTACTACAGCTGGTTGCCAGTTTTTAGGGAGCAGGTTAGTCACCTGGCAATGCAAGAAGCAAACTTCCGTGGGGCTGTCTACCTGTGAAGCCGAGTACATTGCAGCCTCGAGTTGCTGTTCGCAAGTGCTCTGGATCCAACAGCAGATGGTGGATTACGGTTTGCAGTTTCTTAAAACCCCTATACACTGTGACAACGAAGCCGCTATCGCATTAACTAAAAATACTGAAAATCATTCTAAAGCGAAACATATCCGGATCAAATACCATTTTATCCGTGATTGTTACGCTAAAGAACTGATAGATATGGTCAAAATCCATACTGACTATCAACGTGCAGATTTGTTTACAAAAGCTTTTGACAGATCCCGCTTTGAATATCTTTTAAAAGTAAACAACATAAAGGAAAAACAGGACTAATCGGCACCTCGGTTTATCGCTTTTTAATTTTATTATTTTTCTTATTTTTGCTAATTGGGAATTTCTCTTTGCTAATTGGGAATTTCTCTTTACTATCGTAATCCTCAAAGAAGTTGATGCTTTGTCTAATCCTCAAAGAAGTTGATGCTTTCGAGTGGATTGTTTCAAATTTTAGTTTTATTTTTTTTTAGAAAAATTAAAAACCCAAAAATATGTTCTTTATTTTAGGGGGAGCCATTTTATCAGAAAAACCAAAAACATTGAAAAATTCAAAAAGACCTAAAAATTAGAAAATCAAAAATGATTTCCTGGATAAAAAGAGGAAATGATAGTACATCAGTGGGGATCTGACACAGGCTAAAGAATTGTATAGTAATCTGAGGCGTGTGTTGATTACGTGTGATATGCTGATAGGCTTCGTAGACTAAAAATTGCGTGCATTAGTGATACAAACATAACGAACTACGCGTTCGTGGCTGAACACCTCATAGGCATATGGTCTTAGTACCGTAATTTCGTTTGATAGGATTGCCAAAATCTGAGGTTTCGGGTCGTTATGTTATGGTTATCCGGGATATTCTGATTAAACTTTTGTCGTATTGATTTACGGACCTAGTTTCATCAGAATATTTGCTAAAAGAGCTTAAATGCCAAAACCGAAAGTTACCGAATTGAGGAACTTTATGTTTTAATTGATCAAAGATCATTATTACATCGTATTAACTTACTGATGCAAATCAGTAGTTGATATCAGCCTCAACCTAGTGTATATGCACATGTTACTCTGCTGCATTCGTTTGCTGACCTGTACACCTCTGTGCTATATACTTTGTAACTTTTACGGATAACTCTGCCATAATCACGCGTTACGACGAAGCTTTGTGCAATTACTTGATACGGGAGTATGTCGTGTGTGTGGGCACCACAATGTGTTAGTCTAATTCACCTAACTCGTATCATTTTAAAGCATTGCGTAATAGTCTGCATGTGAGCTTAAGTGGACCAATATATCAGCAATTGCCGTGACACATACTGTTTCTAATGATAATATTAAACAAACAGATCAACGCTGTGATCAGATTTCTCAGAAAACTGATATGATCCTCTTACCGGATATCTCAAAATGTTTACTGCTTTCATTTACTTTGATGCATTTTACTTTTATTGTCAAAAAGATACAAAATCCAAAAAGATTTTAGGTGTGTTTTGATAAAATTTCAGAAAAACCAAACTTTTTGCATTTCTACTTTATTTTTGATAACCGACGGTGCTTGATGGTCAATTTCTGAGATTTGATAACACCATCTGGGCTTTGTATCATTCAAAAAGTGAAAATATGAGTTTTTGAAGTTTAACAGATTGAAAAATGTTGAACGGGATTCGAATTCGTGATTAGGCAAAATTTTCAGATTTTTCCATTTCACATTCGCCCCTTAATTGGGTCGAATGTGGAAAAATCTTCACTTTCGGGCGTTTTAGAATGGGCGAATGTGGGAATTTAACCCACATTTCACTTTCGGGTGAAATATTCCACCTTCGGGTCATTTACTTGAACCGAATGTGGAACAAAACCACATTCGACCATATAAACGGGCGAAGGTGGCCATTATATATAAACCTATTTCAGGTTCGAACCTCATTCATAACTTTTTCAAATTTTTCTTTCGATCCAAAGACTTGTTGCTGAATTTCTTTTGTGTTGTGCCTTTTGTTCCCAAGGATTCACTGATCATTTTTATACGTAATACACAGGTATTGGAGCACAGACGAGATCAGATTCTTCGTTTTTCTATCCGGACTTAGGGTTTTAGAATTAAGGCTCTTAGGGTGTTTGTTGATACTTATTGTTGATTGCATTTCAATCCCCACCAGTTTTAGGGGGAGAATAATAGAGGAATTGGATTAACAACAACATTTAGGGTGATAATTGATCGATTGAACCTGTTGTGACCTAATTCTTGTGGAAAACTGATGGAAATTGAAATATAAGAACAATTGATAGCACACGAGTGTTAATCGGCCCTATTAGAACACATGTCAATCAGATTTAAATGTTAAAAACAAAGATGAAAAATTTTTGAATTTTGGGGTTTTTGGTGTTTCACCTTCGGGTCACCAAAATGGGCGAAGGTGGAAAATATTGGACGAAGGTGACATATAATGGGTGAATGTGATTTTTAACTAACAAATTTTTACATTCGTACCAATTTTTCACATTCGTACCATAAAATTCTACATTCGACCTAATAAAAAGAGGCGAATGTGGAATTTGAAAAATCTTAAAATTTTTAAATTTTTGTCGTTTTCGTATTTTGACGTATTTTTCTGATTTTGATGTGCAGATGGCTGAGCAAACTGAGAATATTGAGATTCAAGTAGATAATGTCATTCCAGATCCAGTTCAGGAGACTGTTCAGGAGGCTGAAGCATCAGTTGCAAGTAGTTGGCCATTTGAAAGATCTCATAATTGCTGTGCATATCTTGGTGACGTGGAGAAGAATACAGAGTTCACTGGGATTATTGAGTTCTTGAAGAGGAGCAGAATTGTGCATGCTTTAGCCACACCAACTATCATCTACAAAGACATTGTTGAAGACTTTTACAAGAACGCAAAGTACGACTTCTGGGAGAATCAGACGATAATCAAGAGCAAAATACAAGGAATGGAGATGTTTTTGACAGAGTCTGATATTAGAGAAGCACTTCAGATCAAGTTTGAAGTAAGTGAAGATCCCAGAGAGTTATCATGGACTGAACAGAAAGCCTGCTTGCTGAGGATGAAGTACAAAGGACCGATCACTGATGGTTCTATGCACAAAGGAAAGCTGAGTGTGCAGTTCAAATACTTTGCACACGTCATTATTCACGTGTTTGGATGTGTGAGCGGTGGATATGACGTAATGAGGAGAAGTTTAAGCTCATTGATGGTAGCGTTGACTCTCAACAAATCATTCAATGTGTCTGGGATGATATTGGACCATATGCTGGAAATGCTTAAGGGTTTGAAGAAGAAACAATTCATGCTATACCCTAGATTTCTGATGATGATTTTTGACCACAAATATCCTGAATTGAAGAAGGATATTACCATGGTAATCGGTCAAGATCACATGAACATCCGTACTTTGGTGAGGATGAAAGGTTATAAGGGTGTGCCTGATGAAGATAAGCCACCATACAGGAGATTGTTTGGAGCTCTAGCTAAACAGGATTACACTGATCCTGGAAAGAACAAGGCTAGACATACTGAGAGTGATTCGGATAATGACGATCCTTTAGTGTATGCAGATGCAAACACTAAGAGGAAGAGGCAGGTTGTTAATCCTGGAGCCAAAGGGAAGGGCAAGGGAAAGACAGACCAGGGAAGTTCCAAGCAACAAGTGGTGAGAAAGAAAACTACTGCTAAGAAGGGAACGAGTTTGATTGATGAAGATTCTGTTGATTCAGAAGAAATAGAGGTAGATGAACAATGGGATTCTGATGAAGAAGGAGTTAGGACCACCAAACGTAAGGCCACTATGGTTGGTGAGTCTGAATCTCTTAATAAGTCTATTGAAGAAGCACAACAGAAGAAGAAGTCTGTTGATGTTGAAGAAGAAAGTTTAGGTGTTGATATGGATGAATTGAATGCTGGAGAGACTGTTGTAGTGAACTTGCCAAAACAGAAGCATAAATCAATGGCAAAGAAGTCGAGCACTAAATAGTTGAGGGAAAAAGAGATTGCCCAGCTAATGAAAGGAAAAAGGATACCCGATGCTGGTACATCATCAAAGCTGTCTTCACCAGTAACAAAGAAGCAGAAAAAGACTAAAGAGGCTGAAACATTACCAGTTGATCAGTTTAATGTTGCACTGGATAATGTGTTAGATATGTTCAGGAAGCCTCAGAAAGAGAAAGCTAAAGAAGTTGAGCCATCCAAGTCTAAGAAAGTCACTGTTGCTGATGATGTGATGAAGCAAGTGAATAAGAAGATGGATGATATGATGAAGATGATTGTAGCTCAACAAGCAGAGATTGCTAAGTTCAAGCAGAATGAGGAGAAAATGCTTCAGATAGTGGTTGCTTCGAAGAATAATCAAGATGAGATTGATCAGAAAGTAAAGAAGCTGGAAGCTAAAAATAAGAAGCTTGAGGGTAAATGTTCAAGGAACAAGAGTATGATAAAGGTGATCAAAGAGGATAACAAAGAACTAAAGGCTGAAAACAAACGCCTTAGTGATTTGTTAGACAGTTTGTATAATGAAGCACCCAAGCTGAAAGAAGGTGAAGAAGATAAGGAAAAAGAAGAAGAACAAGTAGACTTTGAGCCTTCTGATTCTGAGAAAGAAAAAGATGATGATGAGGAAGATGAGGAGTCTGAGAAAAGTGATGATGAGGATTCCAAGAAAAGCGATAAAGATGATGATGATGCTGAGGGGTCTGGGAGTAAGAATGATGATGATAGTAGTGATAGTGATGATGATGGAGGAGATGACACAAGCAAGTTTACATTTGAAAAGAGAACACCGAAGAAGGATGCTGGAGAATCTAGTTCCAAAAAGAAGAAAGGTGGTAATACAGATTCAGATGAAAGCATCTTTTGGAATGAAAAGGTGAGATCTCTTAATGATGATGCAAAGAAAGTGTACAGAGATATGTTAGAGAAAAGAGAATGGACGATAGAGTTCACAGGTCGTTTTGCTGAGATCTTCCAGACTGATGACATGAGATATGAACTGGAGTATAACGATCCTAATCTAGAAGAGGGTGAAGTACCTGCTACTGTGGCTAAAGAAATTCTTGATGGTCTTGCACAGAGAGTAGGGAAATCTTTTGAGGAGTTTGTGATGGATGAGTCGATTCCAAATATTCCTGAAAAGGATATTGGAAATCACTCAGATGATAAGAATACTCCAGAAATGGATGAAGTGGAGTTTGAAGATATTACACATAAGGAATATCCACAATACTTCAGACAAAATGATGAAAATGTGGTATTTCCTGACTTCACTGAGATTCCAAACACTTCAGCGAAGAAGAAAGCAAAGAAAAGAAGTGAAGAGTTTGTTGAGAAGGTGTTTGGAGCTGATAAGAAACAATCTTCAAGTCAAACTGATGAATTGAAGACATATTTGCAGAAGTTGAAGGAAATGGATGAGAACCGACCGAAGCCTGAAGCTCAAGGAAGTTTTTATAGATTTCATAATGCCAAGTTCAAAGGCAGAGCTCTCGGGTGGACTTACTTGAGTAGACTGAAGTGTTTAGCTGCTAAATGGGAATCAGGAATTCTGTATTTCTACAGATTCATTGATTTGCTAACTCTACCGTATTGGGCGGTCAGAGATCTTTGCAGATTCCCAATGTCTGGAGCTTCAGTGAATAATACACATGTCGGTTGGTGTGCAGATAAGTTAGTTTGGGAGAGTAGAACGAAGTGGAACAGGTTTAAGCCTCAATATCCCAGAAGGAAAGTTCATAGGGATATTGATCCTAAAACCAAGCTGAAGAGGGTAACATTGATCTACAAAGCACCTGAAGTGATGAGAAAGATATCTTTGATGCCTATGCCGCAACATTTCAGTGATGACTTTATATTTTGGTACTACGATTGGAGGAAGGCTGAAGCTGTGATTGTTTTGAGAGATGGGAAGGACAAATACAAGCATGTTCATGTATTTGATCCTATGTGGTTGATAAACTGTACGTTCGAAGACATCATCATGCTTTTCTACAATCCGATTCATCATGAGCCTAACGATGCTGAACAAGCAAAGAAGTATACTCAAGTTGTAGGAGTTTGTTTTGCTTATGACATAAACTCGGGGAGTAATTTGGATGTTAAGCTTGGTAAAATGGTGAAGATGGCTAATGTGTCAAAACCAGTGAAAAGAAAGTTGGAGCCGGAAATGACTAAAGAGCAAAAGAAACAGCTCAGAATTTACTTGTTGAACAAGGCAATGGACGAAGATAGAAAACGATCCAATCAATAGTCGAGGGGGAGTTTGTAGATGCACGAAGTGCGACTAGTGATTGGATCTACAAAGTTAACATGTGTTAAAAGTTGCTGATGGATTGAAAGTGGAACAGATGTGGGCGAATGTAGAGAATAGTGGGCGAAGGTAGAAGCTTTGGGGCGAAGGTAGATGGAACCTGATCAGAAGAACACATTCGTACCAAATAGTGGGCGAATGTGGAAGAAGTCCACATTCGACCATCTATACTGGGCGAATGTGCAGACACTATAAATAGAATTTGTGTGTTTTTGAGTTATAGAGAGTTTTAGTTGAAGTGTGTGTTTGTGTCAGGTTCTAGGTGTAATTGAGAAAGTGTGTGTACTGAATAGATTAACTAGGAAGCCTATTGTAACAAGTTTTTATGAATGTTAATCTATGAAAAAGCTTTGAAAATGATGTTTACTGTGTTTTGATCCGAGTTTTATCAGTTTGTTCAGAACTAGGGTTTCCGCACCTGGTTTTGTTACTTGTATGATCAATTAATCCTGTTTCATCTAAAATCTTTCGTTCACAGAAGCAATAACTTTTTAATTCCACAATGTAAACAATTACCCTTCGTATGATTTCATGTAACAACCTATGTGCACAGACACGTTTTGAATGTTGTACACCAACTTTTAATACTGAATGGAACCATCATTGCACTCGTGCAACGTGCGACGAAGAAAAACACTAGTTATATACAGGTACAGAATTATATATATATATATGTATATATATATATATGTATATATATATGTAGAGGTTCGGGTACAAAAGGTTCTCTTTGTAAGAAGGGTAAGAAGGCCCCTTGTTGCGACACGTGGCAATACTTAATTAGAGTTATATGGGCATTTAGGTAAAATACATCATATTATTATTTTTAGATATGATCATGCAGATTAAGTTTTGATTGCATAGTTATGAGTTTGAGAGATTATAGGATTTCATCTCAATACTAACAAATGATTCTTTCAATATTTTTTTTAATATAATCGATCTATTTTACAGCCAATTCACACAAACAAAAAAACATTTTCTTCTCACAATCGTTGTCGATCCATAGTGTGTTATCTGTTCAAAACATCAAACAACAACCATACGTGTTTTATATTCAACACATCAAACTTAGAAAAAACATATTACACAAAAGCACTATAAAGCTTAGTGTTTTATATTCAAAACATCATAACATATGTGTTTTATATTTAACACATTCAAACGTAGAACCCACGTATAACACCACGCCTTAATATTGTGTTTTATATTCAAGAATCATCCATCACCAAAAACAAATCAAGTGTTTTACATTCAACAAGTACATAACACAAAGGGTTTAAAGAATGTGTTTTATATTCAACGGATAAAGGAGGATTTACCAAAAAAAACAAAGGGGTTTAACATCAAAAGAATATAAAAACAGTTTGGAATTTTGGATAGAACTTTCAAAAGAAGCCTCTTTAGTTTGATTTTTTTTATTAGAGGACACTTCTTTAGAATTTGTGCTTATGTAGTTTGGAATTTTCTTAAGAAACTTCTTTAGTTTGCTTTTTTTTAGGGAAATTAAGTTGCTTATTTTAGTGGAGAACAATTAATGAGTTTATATTAAATGGGGTGTGTGTTGACTATTATACCCTCCAAAGACACAATTAATTATTTAGATGATAACATAATTTACTATTTTGCCACCAATTTAATCTCAACCATCCATCATAATGATCTAAAGGACACAATTACTTCTCACCCTTCTCACAAAACACACCCTTTGTACCCTAATCTCACCCTATATATATATATATATATATATATATATATATCTAAAAAAATTTATTTATTTTTTTTGAAAGAAATACACAATGTAGCATACATGTATTAAAGCGTTTTGGGCCAAAAAAAAATAAAAAAAGCGCCGATTGGATATTTTTTAAAAAAAATAAACAAAATTTGCGCTGTTACATATGTAACATTGATGTTACAATATGTAACAGAGCGGTTACAATGTAACAGCACAATGCCTGGGTGCCGGCTCATGGTGCGCTCATAGCAGGTGGTCCACCGATCACATTTGTTGTTGAGGTCGGTCCATTTTCTATGTAGGCACTCAATTGTGCGGTCGTTTTGGCCGATTTGTTGGTTGAAGTCATCCAAGACACGGTCCCAGAAGCCTGTTTCCCTCCCGCCACCCCCTAGCCTCCTGAGCCCCTGCGGGGTTGGCGTTGCAAGGATGGTTCGTTTTGTGCGTCTTTAACGCACACAACCAGAGTCATTTCTTCATTTTCGGTCCAGCGAGTCATTTTAAAGGCGTGGGTGTTGTTGTTGTTGAAGTGTGTTTTCACCACCGTGGTATGGTGGTTTATATACAAAAAAATCTCAATCGTATTGCATGTAAAATTCAATTTTTCTGACAGTTAGATGAAACCGATTTTAATGCACATAATTATTTTTGACTGGGTTGGTGGGACGGTTTATGAGAAATCCGACCGTTTGGTGGTAAAACCATGTGAATTTTAAAAAAAAAGTTTAGATTTGAATTTAAATGAAAATAAATAAAAGAATCAGTGGAGTGCTGACTCCAAAAAAGTGTTTCGGTGAAGGAAATCAGTGAAGAGAAGTTATGTGACAATGCATGATTGGTTAAAATCAGTCAAATGAAAAAAAATTACTAGAGGCGTCTGATAGGTTGGTAAATCTACGAAAGTTAACAGGGCTAAAATGATTATTTAATATATAAATGATTATGGAATAGCACTACTTTGATGTGTTTTATGATTTTCAGGTATTAACATAAAAAAGAGTGCAATTCGGGAACTTTTGGAACATCTCGGAATTATAAGGAGGGATTAACCGAGCAAGGAAGGCTGAAACGGACGCTTTGGGGCAAATTGGTGTCGCCTATGCCAAATTTGGCGTGGCCGACGCCACTGCTGTAGGAGGAGAGCAGAAAACGTTGTAGGACAGCAAGAATCCTTGTAGCAAAAAAGGGGTCGGCGTCGCCTACAGCACTATCAATCAAACATGGTTTTTAATGCATTTTAATGAGGATCAAGACGGGAGTTTCGTAATTTTTTACTTTTAAACACCTTGAAGGCTCATGATTGAGCATCTCCTTTTCCACAATTCCATCCTATCAATCCCAATCATTCCCTTCAATTCAAGAACACCAAATCATTCCTATTACTGAAGGTTTCAAGATTTCAAGACCCATTGTTGAAGAATCAAGCTCCTTGGACATGAGTGGCTAATCCCTTTGTATCACACTTGGGTGTAGACAATTGAGGTTCTAGGGTTTAAACATTTGGGTATTTCTTTAAACTTTTAATTGTGTTGATTGTGTGTTTGAACTATTGTGTTAAATCGTGATTAATCTTATGTTGAAGTCATTTTAGTTAATTGATCTTGTGCCAGTTTCTAGTGTCATGAACATGGTTTCTTGCTTTAACACAAACCTAGGGTTACGTGTTCTAGTGTAATGAAGTATATTATTGTCCATCTTTGAATGTTCATGATTCTTGATACCTAAACCTATTGAACAATCAATCCGTTAACACCGTTTGCATCATAATTGTTTGACCCATTTGTGAAAACCTTAGACTTTATTTGTTGAAACCCGGGTGTGGTCTTTTGAATTAATTATTTACAACCTAAATTGTTTTCCACCATTTTTATTACAAATCAATTTCAAGTCTTGTTAATTTAATCAAAACCCCTTTCAACACAGGATGAGATTGGAAAATATTGCTTATGAACAAATTGCAATTCAATTTCAAGTTTTGTGGTTTCACGAGAAAACTGCTGAGGTGAAAGTTTTGTGGTTGGTGAATGTTGTCTAGTTGATTGGAAAATATTGCTTATGAAGGTGCTTAGTTAATTATGAAGATTGCAATTTGTTCATTTAAGAAATTTGATTGAAAAGGGTTTTGATTAAATTAACAAAACTTGAAATTGAATTGTAATAAAACTTGAAATTCAATTGAATTGTAATAAACTTTTGTGGTGTAGGCGACGCCGACCCCTTTTTGGCTACAAGGATTCTTGTTGTCCTACAACGTTTTCTGCGCTTCTACTATAGCAGTGACGTCGGCCACGCCAGATTTGACATAGGCGACACTAGTTTGCCCCGGAGCATCCATTTCAGCCTTCCTTGCTCGGTTAATCCCTCCTTATGCTTCCGAGACGTTCCAAAAGTTCTAGAATTGCACTCTTTTTTATGTTAATAGCTGAAAATCATAAAACACATCAAAATTAGTGCTATTCCATAATCATTTATATATTAAATAATCATTTTAGCCCTGTTAACTCTCGTACTTTTACCAACCCATCACATTCCCACACTTGAGCTTTGCTTGTCCTCAAGCAAATTGTTTATTGCAAACCAACTTAAAAAATTATTATTCCACATTCTTTGTCGATTCTGAAATGCAGTCCCTAGTCATACCTTAACTCACAAGACTTATGCCTCTCAGTAGATTTACATTCCAATGGTTCACATATTGCTCCATTTTAGAAAACAAGAACATGCCTAATTAAATCCAACTAAGATCTGAGTTCACACTTTTGCACACCCCTCACAATGGATCACTCTTCTCGGTTTCAAAGTTATAAAGAGTCGCTCAGTGACTGAGATACATGCTTTTTTTAATATGTTTGATAGACAATCATGCTTCACACACGAGTGGGTACACATCTAAAGGACTTATGGGTTTTGGGCTTTAGGTAAAGATCGGGAATTTTTAGGCTAATAAGTGGCTCAAACACAAACATAGGCAAACCATATGATTATTTCACATACTAAGAAATAGCAAAAATATGGATTTTTTCGTGCCTTTCTTCATGTTTTTGATAGTTATGAGGTATTGACACATTCTTGCTTTGAGACCCATGCATTTCTCTAGCTCTTGTATTGTGGCTAAGGTTATTTTTCGTACTTAACAATTGGTTTGCCTACACAACACTAGAGGTTTCACAAACGAAAAACAATTAGGCTCGGCATGGGTGACTAGTAAATAATGACGAAGATACACAATGATAGGGAAAACACAAAATTAAATCCTAAATGCCTTTATCATCTATGTACCTATTACTCTTGTGGTATTAGCACGCATCAAATCGGTCACATTCTCAAACAAGCAATGTATAGGCCTACTCTTAATCAAATGATCATTTTGATATATAATTTCTTTTTCTTTTTCTTGGGAGTAAGGCTCAAGATCTCACTAACAAATGAAAGGGAAATGGGTTCCCGATATGCAAAGAAAAAAGTTATACTCTTAATTTGTCTTTTCAAAGTAGGCAATTCATACTTTTCTTCAAAAACAACCATTGGAAAAACACATCAAGGAACTTAAAGAGTTTATGACCATGACTAGCGATCGACACTCATGATTCTAACACTCAAATGGAAACTAAAAAATGTTTTTCTGGTTTCACAATGCTCAAATAATACCTAAGGATATGCATTTTTCCGAATTGTATATTTTCTCCCCCTCCCCACACTTTAGAACAAACATTGTCCTCAATGTATCAAAACTAGAGGGCGATACTTATTAAAAGATTTATTCTGAAAAAGCTATGTGCAGGTTGTGATCAATCAATCCCCAAAGTTTCAATTCCCTATTAAACAACACTTCAAGACATAATAGTTAAAGGAATTTGTTGCACCTAATTAACGACCGGTAGTGCACACTCTTCAGTTTCCTCTTGACCCATTTAGAAGCTCCTTTCTTCTTTTTCTTGCTACCTACATTAAATCTCACCTTTCCCTTTGACATCATACCAAAAAGCAAATGAAGTAATATAGGATTTACACAGTCTCCTATTTTATTCAAACACTAACATAAAACAAAAACACTAACTAGGATAGATCATTTAAACCTCCTGATAGCCCTAATTCTTTTAATCACCGTTGTGGGGACCTCTTCCCCATTCTTCCGATTCTCCTCTCACATTCTTCCCTCAAAACCTCATGGATTCTAAACTCCTACTACCCTTCGGCTTACCGCGGCCGTGGATGCTCATGCGGACACGGTCGTGGTAGCGGACTCGGTATGGTCATGGACGCGGTTCTAACAACTCCTACTACCCTTCCGCTCACCTCTTCTCAAAACAACTCCTGTTATCATGGACGCGGTATCTTTCAGCTGACCGCGGCCGTGGATGCTCACGCGGACACAGTCGTGGTCAGGGATGTGGTTCTAACAATCGCGGTCGCACAAACAACTCCCAAACCAACACAAACAACCACCCTTACATCGTCTTTCCCAACAACTGGAGCGCCAACCAATGGGCAAACATAATTAACGCAAACTCCTCTTCATGGAATCCCCACCCGCGACCTCATCCCAGCCACCTTGTGCTTATCTTTCTCGGCCGAACACCAATAGTCAAACCGGTCAGGGAATCCTTGGTACATGTCTTGACCAAATAACTTAAATACCTACACACCAACGGACATTGAGCAGTCCCTAAACACCATGGCATTAAACCAACTGGACCACGTATTCATGGACACTAAAGCATCTTCTCACTCGACAAACGAGCAAGGTATCTATTCTCTGTCTAATTTTAATTAATGTACTGATAAAAATATTTTTGTTGGTAATGGCATGGCAATTCCATTTTTGGCACAAGGCAATCAAACCTTACCCCTGCCGTTTCCACCCCCTCAAACTTAATAATGTCCTTTTTGCCCCAAAAATAATTAAAAAACTGATTTTGGTCTGCTGCCTTACTACCGATAATCTTGTATTTATCGAGTTTAACCCTTTTGGTGTTCTTGTGGAGGGTCTCAAAACTCGGGCGCCTATCCTTAGATTCAATAGCACAGGCAATCTTTACCCTCTAACTCAACCACTCTCCACCATCACTCAACCTTTCGCTTTTGTTGTTGTTTGTCAAGATCGTTGGCATCAATGCCCGGGCCACCATGGCGACAATTTATTGCATTATTTGAAAACGTCTTCTTGCATTAATTTTGGCAAAACATATAATTAATTATGTGAACCTTGTGTGTTTGGAAAGAGTGTTAAGTTACCATTCTATGATTCTGTTAATTACACTCGTTTACCTTTTCATATTATTCACAGTGATCTCTGGACTTCCCCTGTCCTAAGCACAGGAAGCCATCGCTATTATGTGTTATTTCTTGATGATTACACCAATTTTTTATGGACTTTTCCACTAGCCACAAAATCTCAAGTTTTTGCCACTTTCACCAAATGTTATAATCACATCACCACCTAATTTGAAAGGAAAATACAACAGTTTCAATGTGATAATGGAAAAAGAATATGCCGACAATACTTTTTTGGCATTTTGCAATGACAACTGTTTGCACTTTCGTTTCTCATGTCCTCACACCTCCTCACATAATGGTAAGACGGAACGCAAAATCGCACCATCAACAACATGCTTCGTACTCTTCTTGCCCAAGCCAATCTACCACCCAATTTTTGGCACCATGCACTCGGAACGACCACATACCTCTTAAACAATTTACCAAGTAAAAAACATGACTTTCAATCACCCACCACCATGCTTTACAATTGCATACCCGAATATGAACACCTACGCGTCTTCGGGTGCCTTTGCTATCCCATCCTACCCTTCATTACTATAAACAAACTCGCCAATTGCTCTCGAGTTTGTGTTTTCCTTGGCTACCCACCTAACCACCGTGGCTACAAGTGTCTCGACTTACAATCACACCAAATTTTCACTTCGCGCCATGTTCGCTTTGAAGAAACCATTTTTCCCTACAAAATACAATCAACCGACAAACCACAATCCTATGATTTCCTTAACTTGCCCATCAACCCTTTACTATGGAATTCTTTGTCCACAATAAAACAATAAAGTCGTAAACAACTTTGAAATAAAATATTTTAAGGATTAATTATGAAACATAACAAGATTTAGTAAATTTGAAGCAAGAATCAAACTCATGTATAGGTATGGAAATTTTAGGGTTTGTAAATTTAGAACACGAAAACTGGTTCAAGAAAGCATACGGGTATGATGGCAACGGATCGGACCAAAAGATTCACGTATAAGAAATTTCAGGTCATAACTTTGAGTGAGAAAATGGAGTCACGGATACCCTCATTGCTTGATACGTGTCCCTCAATATTTCCATTTATAATATAGTATAAATATAAATATGTGAAATATGATAAAAATTTTATTACATTTCAACAGTTTAATATAAAGTATTAAAATTTAGAACTTCTACTAAGATGTATATTAACAATATATCTTGGCATTCAAAAGTGCCATTTCTTGTTTACAGAGAATACTAAAAAGATATCACTAAGCGGAAACTTTGATATATTAATATCAATCATATATTCATATGCATATATGCACAAGTTAATACAACACTTATCCACAATCATGCATATATGCACAAATTAATACCTTTTACAAGATAATACAACACTTATCCACAATCATGCGTAAATGCACAAATTAATACTTTTTAGGTGTTTTTATTTTTGAAGAGGTAAAAGGTCTGCAGTCTGCAGACCACATCTGTAGATATCTGCTGAAGAAAAGGTGGACTAAAGGTCTGCAGTCTGCAAGAAGAAGACTGTTTGTTTGTTAACGTCTGTAGGCTGCTGAAATTTAAAAAAAAAACTGATTTTTCAAAAGCAAACAAAATTTTTTCAACATTGAAATTTAAATAATACTTATACAACACTTAAATAATATTCATAAAACCGCAAATAACAATGTTTCAACTAATTTATTCCACATTTTGCATTAACTGCTCGGCAATTACATCTCGTAACTGAGTCATATATTCCCGATCCGATGCAGTACCATGTGCTTCAACCTTGTCTTATGCAGCATCAATGTGCACATGACTATTTCCTAACGACGCATTGGGTTGATCGGATTCAGTAAAGAACTCATTGCTCAAGCCTTCCTTCCTTATAAAATTATGTAGCACGAAACATGCAATGGTAATGTTCCTTTGTGTAATTAACGGAAATGGTGCCATCCTAATCAGGCTTTCAACACACCAAAAGCACGCTCAGTGACGTTTCGAAGTTTTGCATGTGCATGGTTAAATTTCTCTTTATTTGTCAATGCACGTCTACGACGAAAATCTTCAAGCCAATACCTCACATTACGATATGGAGCCATAAATAATCGTATATGTGCATAGGCGGCATCACAAAGATAATATTTATCTGCAAACAAATACAATTAACTAGGGTATGAAAATAATATAGAAATATTTAACAAACCATAAACATACCTGGTGGTGGAAACGAGAATGGCGCATATGGATCTGATAATGCTTCTGCTTCTGACAATATTCTAGCATCATGTACTACCCCTTCTCAAGCCTTTTCTACCCAATGAGCGTATTTCTTCAATGCAAGTCTCTAACAAGCATTTTAGTTGCTCATTTGACCATTGTTGTTTTTTCTCCCATTTCTACTAACATAAAAGGCATGAATTCGCTATTAATATGGATAATATTCAATAACAAGTATTAACAACTAATATGGTTAATATACAATAACAACTATCAACAACTAATATAGGCCATCAAGTATCAACTAATTCGCTATTAATATGGATAATATTCAAGTATTCAACAACTATCTCACAATGTTCATACGAACATGCTAAAACAATTAACAAACTGCACATAAACATACATCCACATAGTTCGAAACTATCTCCAAAATCCCAACTATAGCTTATTCAAACACACCAGTAAACAAAATTTGTCTAAAACACTCAAAACATTAACAATTTCTTCAACCCATTTAACATACAAACACAATCTTTTTACAATCCCATCATCTTTCCAATATATCCAGATCTTAAACTACACATTGCCTCGTTAAAAGATGATTGAAAACACCTGACTTAATCAATAGTGAATTAATAAATTTAAAATGAAAGTAGACTTCAAATAATATTAGACAATCCCTAAAACCATATCTTTACAACATCAAACTACATATCTGTACAAGCACGACAACAAACTATAGTGTTATCCTAAAACCAAAAGTGAACTTATAATCATTTTTGGCCAAGTAAACAAACAGATCTGAAAGTAAAAAAAGAAAATCCCTATTTCATCAAACTACAAGCACGACAACAACAACAATCTATAAATTAATCGAGTTTTAACACATATCTGTACAGATCTGAAAGTATACATAACAAAAAGTAAAATAAGAAAGAGAGAGAGAGAAAGAGAGAGAGAGAGAGAAAACTTGAGGGCGGTGGAGGAGACGTGGAGGAGACGTAGAGGAGGAGGAGGAGACGCGGAGGAGGAGAGTGGCTGAGGGTGGTGGTCAAGTGAGTGAGCAGTTCTAGTTTTTTTTTTTTTTTTTTTTTTGTGAGGGAGAGGAGGAATGAGGATGAGGATCAGATGGATGAGAGAAGAGGCAAAAAGAGTTTTGAAAATGTCTGCCCAAAGAATAGGAAGGGCAGACATTTTTAGGCCAATGTCTTCAAAAAACAAACGATCTGTAGCACTTCAATGTCTGTCCGCGTCAGCGCGGCACAGACAAACGAAGTTAGGAAGTGCTTCTATAAAAAAACAAACAACACCTTAGTAACTCACTATTTTGTTTAAACCGTAATATATTCATTACAAAATAGTCAAAATTTCTTTTATAAAAGTAACAAATTAATTTATGTTTTATTGAATTCTCTTTTTGTGAAGGCCCCTACTCCATCTTATTGGCATTCTTGCCCAAAAATATATAGATACAAAAACAATTTGCACATGGCTGCAATATCTTTCAATTATTGACAAGGGTGAATGTGAAGTTTATGGTTGAAACCCACCTTCATGATGTAAAAGTCAAAATTTTACAGAAAATGGAACGGAGTGCAATCCTTGCCAGGCCTATTATTATTTTTAATATGTGGATCTCACGGGTATCCACTTTGAATGGTTTAAAGGAAAGCGGTTTGTAGCTGGGCAAGCATCAAGAAAGGCGGAATCGAAGAAAGCGGATAAGCACTCTAAAGCTTGTGCAGAGAGCCAACATGTCTTCGTCCCCTTTGCTTTTGATACATTTGGCTCCATAACACCAGAAGCTATTTGTTTCTTGACCAGGGTTTCAACGAGTTAGCCACATCAATAGCTCATCTCCAAGGGGCAGGGGTTTGTATTTGGTAGGCTAGGTTTCGCAATTTAGAAAGTGGTGGCGGCTCAACTTGTGGCCTGTCTACCTTCTATTTTGATGTAACTTGACAATTATGAGAAATGAAATATAAAGTTAAATCCAAAAAAATATTTCTTTACTAAAGTATTCATACGGACACATAAATAATAACACACATGTAAGAAATAGTTTTTTAGGTAAATGAACAAAATAAGTAAACTCAGAACTTTAGAAACCCTATTGGGTCAAAAAGATATTTTACAAAGTTGTTAAACATAATGGATCAAATGATATTTTACAAAAAATTGGCGAGTGTAAATTGTCTAAATTAGTAAAAAACATAATAGGTTAAAAATGCATATTATATGGTATTAGAGGTAAAGCTAAAATATTGTAAAACTTGTGTAATGGAGCAAAGGCTAAATATGTCATTTCGCAAACTTAGGGGTGGTTTGTCATTTCCCAGAAAGGCAGTCACGGACAGTGAAGCCACCAACATATGCAATTAAGATAAGAACTAGTATTTTTCCCGTCGCGCATTGCGGCGGCGTGTGACGTGTTGAACGGTGCCATAAGACACGAAGTCTAAAATATGCGTAAGACATAACGTGTTACACACAATGCGTAAAACACGATGCGTAAAAGACATTTATTAAAATGTTAAAACACAATGCTTTTAATTTAAATAAAAAACACCACAAATATGCGGCATTATGGGCAAGCTAAGTAGTTAGAGTTCGTCGATGGCCAAAGAGCATAGTGCACATAAAAATTAGTTATTTTTTAAGTAGAAGAACAACACGCAAAAATGATATTTAACAAAGTTATTAAAAATAAGGGTTAAAAAATCGAAATGGAGTAATAGTAGGGTCAAAATTGCAATATATTAAAAGTTCACAGGTGTAAAAATAGAGTAGTAGTGCATGAGTTATAAATGAAAATTTTCAAACTTAACGCATAAAACGAAAAGTTAAAAATTTGAGGGGTTGGTGGCATAATTTAAACTTGAGGATTAAAAAAGAAAATTTTAAAAGTAGTAATGTATGGGGCGAAGGTGAAATTCAAAACTTAGGGGTGGTGGTGGTCTTTACCCACCGACACACCAAAATAGGAAATAGTTAATTTTCTAGTTTAAATTGGGTTGGGTCAAGCACATAATAACAAAACCAAATTAAATCTCTAGCAAAATCCAGATCTACTTGGTAATTTTAATGCAAGAGCCATATTTTCTATTTGATGTATACAGCTAAAAGAGTAGCATACTTAAACTTATTTTTATTACGGTGCAAATAAGTAGCAGTGGCAAAATACAACCCCTTTGGTAGTCTTGCTATAACAAATATATTTTTTTATAGTTCTACTGCACAAAATATGCAACATACATGATTTATTAAACTTGGTTATTATCCAACAATATTGTTTTGGTACCTTAGTTTGTTGGTGAAGATATATTTTCATCGTTGGTTTCTAAAATTTGATCATCACATGTACTTTGAAACTTTCGTCATTGAACTTCAATGATTACATTGAATGCCTATGTGTGTCAGGTTGTTATTGATGGTATGTGTTGTTATGGCTAGAAATACATGTGGCTTAATCGGCCCGGTTAGACAATGGTTTAAATGGGTAAACTTGGTAAATGCTAAGTTGACCCTTAAATGTTTTTTTTCCAGAGTTACTAATTTTTATTTTAAATATTTAGTATAAAATACTACTATAAGTTTATGTTACTTGTTAGTAATTAAATTTTTTGAACAAAATACTACATTGAACTATTTTTGACCATCTCACCCGATTGCATTTAAAGTATTTGTTTTTTATTAATGGCTCAAAACAACTCAATATAAAAGCAAACACATTCAATGGACTATTTTTGACCACCAGACCCAATTCCATGTAAAGTTTTTTTTTTCTTTTTTGTTGGATTAATGGCTCGAAACAACCAAGTATAAAAGCAAGCACATTTTATAAATTATTTGGTAAAAATAAACAAATAGGAAAACTAACAGGCACATAAGAAAACTAACGGAAAAATAGAATGTAACTTGTTCAACCCCTGTATTACACTGGAACATAAGAAAACTAATGTATAGACTTTGGGTAAGGTGTATGGCGTATGTAGACCACATCAATGCTACAAGTAAGAAAACGTGCATAAGTACGATACATTATACCACCAAATGATTGATAAACTAACTGTCGTGTTGTAAAGTGTCATCGTCGCCGCCGCATCGCGGGGTTCCTACTAGTAAAATTTTAGTCTATATCGTAAGAATGGTGTTTATTAATAAATGACTTCTAAATTTCGAAAGATATCTCATTAACTATTTAAGGGGGGACAAAAAGCATGGCCGATCAAACAAGGGCGGACCTACATAGTGGTTTATAGGTTCACATGACCTCGCTGAGTTTTGAATTTTCAATACAAAATGTATATAAAAAAATACTAAGTGAACCCATAAAAAAATTCAAACGCACCCATGTCACAAAACAAGAAACCGTTGGTGCTTGAAGATGCGTACCATTGTACAACTTTTATTGTGGTGGTTTTTTATCCGGCCACGGCTGGTGCTTGAAGATCTACCGAGAATAAGTAGTCGGAAATAAAAAGAGAATTGAGAGTAACTTTTCAAGTCTCTTAAAAGGAGTCCAATACTAATAAAAAACAGTAAATAATACTTTACTGATTTTAGATATCCAGGGATAAACTCACAATACAATGGTTTGTTGGAAATAGGCCCAAATAAAACACAACGAAGGCTTTTATTATTCACCACACCAATTACAATAACCCTAACCATCTATTTATCCTAAACTAAACCCAAACTTACCATGATTTAAACACCAAATTAATAATATTTAACCCAAATTAGATAAACATAACTCATAAACTAGTAATTCAAACTATTTAATATACAAACCAGACTATATTTATCTAGACCCCAATTGAATTATCTTTAACCATTTATACTTTATGTATTATCCACGAAATCATAATTATCCCTTGATTCATGTTCTTAAATCTGATTTGGACCCAATTGTTTACATATGCACCGTTACCCCAACTTTTTCCCAGACAATATCGTCCTTTCCCGGACCTCTGACCTCTACCTCGGCCACATCCAAAGTATTCACAATTTGAGCGCCCACTGCACTTTACTTGATACTAAAACCGGTTGAACCCTTCTTTGAACGTGGTTTTACCACCATGTCACACTCCTCCTTTATATGCCCCCTCTAATATCAATCACCAACAAAAATAACAACCACTTGTTGATACGTCCCTCGTTCGCCAAACGAATTCCAAAACCCTCGCTCTTTCGTTTCTACCACGACACGCCCGTTGGTTTTTCAACCAAAAAAAATCAAGCCCCGCACTGAAATTTAATTCCTTGGAGAGAAAGAGTACACCGACAAAAATAAAACACAATCAAACCTGGGTTGAAAGTTGCTAATGTGATAAGGTTCATCTAAATTGAACCGATCACTCGTCACCACCACCTTCCCACCTGATATTCCCCTGCGACACCGATTGATCCGGACCACAAAACCGTCACCATTTTTTTCTCCGGTGAATAACAGACAAGAAAGTAACCTTGATCGGATTTTGACATGAAAATTTTCCATGGTCAATCTACACTCGCTTCCCCCAAGACGACAAGCCACCGCCTTTCAGTCTTCTTTGGTTTCTAAACAAACTCCCTTCAGCTCTTGCTAAACACCCAAACACGTTGGTTCGATACATGAAGTTAAAAACACATGTTGTTGAATAGTTTTCCTTCACGGCTAAGAAGATTTCAATGAGACAACCTCGATCGAACTCCTTATGTTGTTGAATCGTTTACACAACAAAAAACACAATACCTAATCCTGGTGATGCTTCTAGTACCCAATCACTTTGCTCACACCAAATCCTTTTCAGCACTGTAACTTCTTGTTGTTTTTCAACCAACATTGCTTGCAAAAAACATGTAATGTAGCCCATATTTTTTTCTTATGCAAACAAGCCATCTAAGAAGCTTCACCTACAGGCCTTCACATATGATTCAAAACAAAAAAAAAAACATTTTTCCCTTTTAACAATTAATGCTTTGGTTAATCGACCGACAAGCCTTTTTCCTTTCAAAACCAAGCATATGACCATCTCAATAATGATAGCCTTGCTCCACCTCAACAAAAAAAAAAGCACCAACAGAATTTGGATTTCACCACTCGGTTCCTCTCGTCCACTGACATTGCAACCCCATGAGGGGTGCTCCTCCTTTCTCGGGATACGACTCTTAAAACTGTCAAGCTCTGGTACCAATTGTTGGAAAATCAAGCCCCAAACGAAACATAAGGAAGACGTTTATTATTCAGCACACCTATTACAATAACCCTAACAATCTATTTATACTAAACTAAACTCAAACCTACCATGACTCAAACACCAAAATAATAATTATCAAACCCAAATATAAACTAATAATTCAAACTATTAAATAAATAAAACAAACTATATTTATCTACAACCCAATTGTATGATTTTTTACCCATTTATACTTTATATCCTCCGAACCATAATTATCCCTTCATGGTTTAATTATTCATAATTATCAAGATACCTCACGTAACACATTTCTTTTATTATTTGTTAGTAATTAATGTATATCTATATCTATATATATAATAAATGAAAAGGGGTATGCTACATGACATTAGGTGAGGCCTTCACATCTTTTGATTTTCCTCCAAAAGTCTTTCACTCTCATGTGCATCGCACATGCACTTCCCCACACAAGTTTTAAACGTTAATAACTTTTATATACAACATTTAAAATAAAAGTTACACCAAATTAACGAGTCTTCTATTATCTTTCCAACGAGTAGCATATTGCTATACAAAAACAAAACAAAACAAAAACTTCTTAGTAGGTTTTTGTTCATGCAGAAAAAAATACAATGTGTTTAGGTAATGCAATAATCGATATCAGTTATATCATTTTTATTTATCTTTTAAATGGATTTTCACTCCTTACATATTGATTGTTTTATTCGGTGTCACCCAGGTGATCAATTGTATTTTCATAAAAAAAGATTGAACATCTATCCCATTCTTTCACATATGCTCATTTTACACATCGGAATCGTATATCATCATCATGATATATCATTTGATACCAATTTAGTTGTTTTTTTTTTCAGGTTCACATCACAGCTTTAGAATGTCTTGAGGAAGTGAGAAAGTTGTATAGAGACTTCCCTCGAGCAAGATGTGTACATGTAGAATTAGAAGAAGGTTTTATAAATTATCGAGTGTTGTCTTTGTTGATGCATAATGTGCGACTAGTGCTTTGGATTGCGACATAAACAAGTTTTGTGAAATAACGTAAGGGCGAAGGTGGAAAAGTAGTGGGGCGAATGTGGAAGCTTAAGGTCGAATGTAGAAGTTGATGAAGAAGGTTTCCAGGTTCGAGCTGCTTTGGAGGGCGAATGTGGAAAAAGTCCACATTCGACCTTACGACTTGGACGAACCTGCAGTAGTATATAAGGAAAAACTTTATTTTATGATGTAACTTTGATCATTTGAGTAGTGTGTGTCAGGCTAGAGCTCTCTAGAGTTTGTGTTTATTCTAAATCAGTCTGTTTTGCATGTAAACCTAATTGTAATCATATTTCAACAAGTAATTAATGAGAATGGTGATTGCAAAGCTTAATCTGTGTGTTTGATTCATAAACTATCACTTTGTATCTGTTCTAGGGTTTCCGCACCTGAAATAGAGACTTGTATGATCAATTCTTACTGTTTTACATAAAACGATCCTTTACAGTCATTTATATATATATATATATATATATATAGGGGATGGTTAAAATGGAAACCACAAAAAGTTGAGAAAACCTTGTAAACTCTATTTGAGCCATTGATCTAAAGTGATCAATGGCCTAGATTGATTCTCCATTATTTTATTACATTTAATTGAGTAGATGACAAAAAAAGGGCAAAAGGGTCAAATAACATTTTTCTGAAAAAGCACATATGACAAGTGGACTCCACACATGTCACATCATCTCTCTCATACTTTTGTGACCATGGTCCTAAATCTGTCAGCACGTCATGTTACATATGTAACATATGCAGTGTTGTGTACGTTAAAATTGCACAGACTGTGGTCTCATATGTGATTTTTTGTTGCATACGTTAAAACACATAGATTGTATATAATAAATTAAAAACTTTATAGATCAAAAAACATTCAAATGTACACAATAATTGTTTCTTACAAAGTGATAAAAACAAACAAAACGGTCATTACAAATCGACAAATGCTAAAAAAAACTATCATAAATAAAAAATATTGTCTACACTTCATTCTTGATAATCATCTTCATCCTTAATGCAAAAAATATGCTCACCTGCAAAAATAAAACAAAAATCATCAATTTACTTGTAAAGACCCCCCCCCCCCCGCTTAACGTATGTTAACCAAATGGTTTACAAAAAAACATACGAAACTGATACAAAAAAACATTGTTTTATACATTTAGTTATCAAGATTATCAAACTTAAAAAATCAAAACTTTGTATCTGGTAAAAAAAACAGAAACTAATTTATACCAATTTAGTGGTGCTGTTACATACGAAACAGATACAAACATAGATTTCATCCCAATCCTTCCTCTATAATATGCAAAAAATCAAACATGTATCTGGTAAAAAAACCGGTAACTAATTTATACCAACTTAGTTCTGTTGTTACATACGAAACAGACGCAATATAGGAAACAGATGCAAACATACATTCCACACATTATAATACTCATACAAACATACACATGCTGGTAAAAAACAAATCAGACATATTGTTGCATATGTTAAGAGACATTAAAATTCACCCATTTGGATTAAAAAAACATATTAATAATAATAACATATAAAAAAGGTTAATTAATAGCTCAAATTTTCAAAACCATCACAAACAACTTTTTTTTATCAAACACTAATTTATACCAACTTAGTGCTGCTGTTACATACGAAACAGACGCAAACATAGATTTCATCCCAATTCTTCCTCTATAATATGCAAAAAATCAAACATGTATCTTGAAAAAAAAATCGGTAACTAATTTATACCAACTTAGTTCTGTTGTTACATACGAAACAGACGCAATATAGGAAACAGATGCAAACACACATTCCACACATTATAATACTCATACAAACATACACATGCTGGTAAAAAACAAAATCAGACATATTGTTGCATATGTTAAAAGACATTAAAATCCAACAATTTTGATTAAAAAAACATATTAATAATAATAACATATAAAAAAGGTTAATTAATAGCTCAAATTTTCAAAACCATCACAAACAACTTCTTATTATCAAACAACAATACTCATACAAACATGCACATAGTGGTGCTGTTACATACGAAAACAGACGCAAACATAGATTTAATCCCATGATCAATGACATTCCATTCAAGATTTTTTTTCAAGATAATCTTCCAAAATAATCATAAACCCTAAAACATCTAAACCAACATTAATAGCTGAAAAACAATAAACAAAAATCAATAACAAAATACAACCAAAAGAAACAAGCAAAACCATTCAGGCATTTCATCGAACACATAACAGGCATAAATACAAACTATACAGTATACCCATCAATAAACAATAAAAAAACAAAACAGAGCACATGAGTAGATATAACACGTGCCATTTTATTTAGGCTGTATCTAGAGATTAGAGAACATGCAAGAGGGTAATAAAGACAGACAACTTCTTTGATATAAGAGGAATTCATGAACATATTTGTTTGAAACATTCCTAACTAGATAAGTTATATAAAATAAGAAATAAACATACAACATAGCAATAGCAGAAATGCACTTTTGCAGAGGACCTTCTTGCAATATGAATAGGGTTGTCATAGTAATAGGGACAAACCATATCACAAAAAAAAGAAAAAAAAAACAGAGCACCCTACACCCTGAAGCGAATTAGGTTTGCCCAGAATAACTTCATCCACAGCTGTTTCAAATCAAATAAGCACCCGTTTAATCCAATACAAAATCAACGTATCATGCTAGAAAAGAAAAGAGACGTGATTACCTAAATGTAGATATAATAAAAAAACAAAACAGAGCACATGAGTAGATATAATAAAATCAACCTGTTGAGGAACACCAACCGCCGCTGACCTCCATCTCTGACCCCAACCACCGGCCTGCACCCAACCCAATCGACCCCGGCGCCACCTCTGCTTACAAACTCAAGAACTCCTTCAACAAAAGCTATAGAACAGATGCTTTTTTTATTAATCAGGTAGAATAGATTTTTTTCTGCATTGTTGTATGACTCCAGCTCACTGTCATCTTCGAAACTTGAAGACTTGAAAGGCTGTGATCGCCAAAGTGCTGGCCCACTATTACCAGAGCAGGAAAGCTCAACAAAGTTCGATCTGGGTAAACGATGATAACTGGATCTATTATTATTATTGGTGGTGGTGGTGGTGGTGGTGGTGGTGAAAGAATTGTGATTCTTAGAGAGAGAGAGAGAAGACAGAGTGAGAGAGAGTATGTGTGTGAGAGATGGAGAGATGTTTATATAGGGGGGGAATAAAAGTATTCAAATTTATAAATGGGGGGAAAAGATAAAATGTCTAATATACCCTCAAGACATAAAAATAATATATTTTCTAATGGGTGATGTGGTGCAATGTGGTCCACAAGATGGGTTTCCGGGGGTTTTCTCGTTTTAGAGGGTTTTCTCCCTACCTTTAGCCTATATATATATATATATATATATATATATATATATATAGGATTTGGATCATTTGAGAACCACCATTTAGGGAGAGAACCAAAGAACCAAGTGTGAACACAAAAACCCCTCCACCAAAAAATAAAAAAAAATAATAAAAAAATTATATAACCTAAAAAAATAAAAAAAGTAAAAACACCAAAATGTTTTTTTAGTGTTAATCTTTCTGAAAAAAATAAAAAAAAATAAAAAAATTACAAAAAAATAAAAAAATGGCTTTTTAACGTCAGATTTATGCACATGTGCATTTTGCTGTTATATATATACATACATATATCGTATGCACATGTGCATTTCACTATTAGAGCACACTTTTGAATAAATTATGAATTACCATAGTGAAATGATCATTAAATGGACGTGATATGATATATAAGGTGGAAAATAATTTATTCAATGATTATTAAATAAACGCAAAGTGCATTTCACTATTATAGTTAGGTTTTTTTTCATGGGTTTAGTTTTTAGGTATGATGGGAAAGGGGTTATGTTTTTTTGGGGTTGTTGGTGAATAAATTTAAAAAAACCCTCTATATAAAACTATAAAATAAGATAATTGTATTACATGCACATATGCATTTCACTATTATAGTTAAGTTTTTTAATGGGTTTAGCTTTAGGGTTTAGTTTTTGGGTATGATGTAAGAGGGGGTATCTTTTTGGGGGGATGGGATGGAGCGTTTTGGTTTTTGGGGGGGTACGGGGTTAGTTGCACATGTGCATTTCACAATTGGGGGGGGGGGGGGGGGGGGGTTAGGGCGGTGTGGGGGATGGGGGGGTTTAGGTTTTTAGAGAGTGAGGTGGGTGAGTTTAGGTTTTTAGGGAGTGGAGGTGGGGTTTTTAGGTTTTTTTTGTTTGCGTTCACCTTGGTTCTCTGGTTCTCTGCCTAAAGTTGGTTCTCGTATGATCCCTACCCTATATATATATATATATATATATATATATATATATATATATATATATATATATATTACAAAACAACCTACTAACTTTTAATCTACACACATTTTATCACTTCAAATTAGATTTATCTATACCAGAACCTTCAAGGGGATAAACTAGTATAATATAAATAATGTTTTAAGTTATCTAGGTTTTATTTATCTATCATTTTATTTACTACAATATTTATTGATTCTCCATCTGCTCATCTTATTTAACAATCAAATAACGTATGATTGTGAGAAGAATTTAACCACCAAAGATTCTGGATAAGGTGCCAATAGCATCGACTTCCAAAATAATAAGTAAGTAATAGAATTCAATTACAATTTTTATTATATTTTTAGAAATAGTAAAGTTGTAAATCCATTCATGACACACACGTAAAACTTAGATTTTTATGTACGTGTGCAATATGCAGTATATATAACATCAAATGGTTCTCTCTAGATTTAAGAAGAGCCATCAATGTCTTTCACATTAGAAACCATCAATATGTCTTTCACCTTGCAAGTTCTAATATTTTCTTCTCTTCCCTTCTTTCTTGGCTTACTTGTCTTAAAATCATATGTTTTGTCTTCAAAGTCCCACAAAAATCTACCACCGTCTCCACCAAAGCTACCGTTGATTGGAAACCTTCACCAAATAGGTTCAAGCCCGCACCGTGCCCTTCATGTCATGGCTAAGACCTACGGGCCACACATGCTTATTCATCTTGGCTCAGTGCCAGTACTTGTAGCCTCCTCTACTGATGCAGCTCGAGAGATTATGAAAACCCATGATTTAATATTTGCAAATAGACCGAAGTTAAAGATTGCTCGTATAATTTTATATGACTGCCAAAACATAGCTTTTTCACAATATGGAGAGTGTTGGAGGCAGTTAAAGAGCATTGTAGTACTTAATCGTTTAAGCAGCAAAAGAATGAAAAATGAAAAATAATATCGAATATATCTGTTATAAATACTTATAATATTTACGGACTTCTTTATTACATCAAAAAGAATGAAAAATGAAAAATAATATCGAATATATTTGTTATAAATACTTATAATATTTACCGACTTTATTACATAATTTTTTTAAATGACCAATATACCTTTCTTTTTCCTCTACACTCCAAATTCTTTTATCCTAATTTAAGTTTTAGGAAGAAGTATAAATGTTATGAATTTATCGATGGGTATAATGTATGTATTAGAATTATGATAATATATGTAGTAGAATTATGATAATACAATATGTTAATTGTATGTGTGTAATTATTGATTCTTGAGTAATATCATGTAGGACATGTTTGGTGCTGGAACAGATACTACATTCACAAACCTAGAGTGGACACTCGGTGAGCTATTAAGACACCCACAGGCAATGAGTGAACTGCAACAAGAGGCACAAGCAATAGGTCAAGGAAAATCAATGATTGTTGAAGATGATTTAGACAAAATGCCTTACCTAAAAGCCGTCCTCAAAGAAACCCTACGACTACACGCTCCAGTTCCGTTGCTTGTTCCTCATGAATCGACACAAGATGTAAAACTACTCGGCTATGACATCCCATCAGGCACACAAGTATTCATCAATGCATGGGCTATATCTAGAGATCCATCAAAGTGGGAAGCACCTGAGGAGTTTAGACCAGAGAGGTTCTTGAACAACCTTGTCGATTATAAAGGGTTTCATTTCGAGTTTATACCATTTGGTGTTGGACGACGAGGGTATCCAGGTATTCAATTTGCAATAATTATTAACGAGTTTGTTTTGGCCAATTCGGTATATAAGTTTGATTTGGCATTAGTTGACGAAGAGGGTTTGGAAATGAGTGAGACCAATGGCCTTAGTGTTCATATACAGTGTCCAATAAAAGTTTCAGCAATTCCTCGCTTTTAAGTGGAAATTTGAGTTTCGTATCTATGTATTACGCCATAAATGTAATAAAGTTATGTGTTTCGATTCGGGTATCTTAAAATTCGTATTTCATAATAAGATATAAATAATTATGGACCAGTCTTTTGTGGTTGCAAAAGGTTTTATTTCTATTTCTATTTTTTCAATTTGTTTGTTTACGTGTTGTGTGTGATTATGATGTGAGATTCAATACTAGGTACTGTACTTGTTTAAAGCCTTAATTGTTTAGTTGATGTCGGTTTAATTGATGAATGGATTTGAAATTTGTGCTCAAACACAGTTTTTTATGGTTATTAGTGTTAAGATGGTTATCACTCTTCTTTCTTTGGTAAACTTTGAGAGTTCTATTATTTTTTTAGGTTAAAAATCAGTCCATTCATATGGAATTGTTGAGATCAGGTTTTGAGGAAAAAAATAACTAACCTAAATGAAATTCTTTTGATAACTGATATGTCCATCAGTCCATGAAAAGGTTGAGAGAGATGCGACTGTGAACAAACAAACTGGCTTTAGGTTGTGATATTTGCATTTGTTGATTTGATTTAGGGGCTGTTTGGTAGCCTCTTAATCAGCCTCTTAACCATTCAGGTCTGAATCATTTCAGCTTTCAGACTGTTTGTTTCAGTAACTGAATGGAATGATTAAGTACTGAACCATTAAGCTAATAAGGGATGTTGAATGATTCAACTCTTAACCATTCAGACCATCTTCATTGTCTAGGGGTGTAAACATTTGGCTTCTCCTCATTTTTGTTTACGAACTGAACCGTTTCATGTGTGGAACAATAAGACTATCCGTTGTGGCTAAAGGTGAGCACAAGCTTTATCATCTTATATTGCGCCATGTCAGCGCCCAGTTGGCAGGGTAATAAAGCTTCTGCTCACTCACCTGATGCTGTTGTGGCTAGAGGTGAGCAGCAGCTTTATCCAGTTTTTTTGTATTTTTTTTCATACTTTCTAAAGTTGTCAAAATTATATTAAACCAAAAATAAAGTTAACTAAAAATTAGATTAATGTTTACAATGAACTATAAAAAAATAAAAACTAATCTAACACAACATCATCGGGACGTCTAGCCCACAAATGCTCGACTAATTCATGGCGGAGGTTACCGTGTATCTCACGGTTCTTGAGATTCCTTATGTTGTCGAGTCTTTGGTTATTATCGATTGTTGATTCGGCACGTGGGACATCACCTTGGTAATTTTGACATATCGCCAAGCCTCGGTCTTCCAATATCATGTTATGTAGAATAATAGAAGTATACACGACGTCCATGATCCTCTCTCGTGTCCAAAACCTTATTGGGTTGGCAATCAAAGCAAATCTTTTTTTAAGAACGCCAAACGCTCTTTCAATATCTTTCCTTGCCGACTCTTGTTTCTTTGTAAAGTACTTGCGTTTGTCTTCATGTTGTGATGAGAAAGCTTGAACAAGTGTCGCCCATTCGATGTAAATACCATCAACCAAGTAGTAGCCGTACTTAAAGTTTACGTTATTAGCATAAAATGATTGGGGCGGCTCAACCTCGTCGATAATGTTATCGAATATAGGTGATTGGTCGATAACATTTAAGTCGTTATTTGACCTGGTAACTCCAAAAATAAGCATGCCAAAACCAAAGATCATGCGAGGCCACCGCTTCAAGTATGACACTCGATCCAGAATGATCACCCCGATGAAACTGACCTCGCCAGACCGTAGGACACATAGCCCAACCAACATGCATACAATCAAGACTACCAAGTATGCCGGGAAAGCCATGTTTCTCACCATGAACCTCGTATATGCATTGGATATCATACATGGTTGGTTTACGCAAATACCATCGTGAGTAAATAGATATGATCCCTATGCAAATATATATATATATATATACATATTTTAAAACGACGTATGATAATAAAAGTGTAAAAAAATTGTGACTAAACTAGTAAATAGAGATATACCTTGACAAAAATAATGAAGAGAGTCGCACACAACTTTTTCGGACATGGCAATATACTCGTCCATTGCGTTTGATGCAATCCCGTAGGCTAGCTGCCGAATAGCGGCCGTACATTTTTGTAGGGAGGTAAACTCGAGTCGGGCCCTTGCATCTACTCTTTGTTGAAAAAAAGGATAACGCTCCGACAAATCATTTGATATGCGCATGAATAATTTTCTACTCATTCGAAAACGTCACCTAAAATGATCTTCAGTATACACAGGATCCGGGCTGAAGTAGTGACGGTACAAGGTATCGTTTGCTCCCTCTCTGTCATGGGTTAGCACCGGAGTCCTTCTTCTTCGATACCGTGCTATGAGGTAGTCAAACGTTATCCTAGCCACTTCCATAAACAACTCGTCATTTTTGTTTACGAACCGAAACGTTTCATGTGCGGAACAATAAGAGTAGATTATTAAATGGATAAATGTTATTTTCAGTTGCATACTAGTAATCATTAAGAAGTTTAACCTAATAAGAACATGTTTCTTCTTGGCCAATATGAGAACAACCTGAAAGTGAAAGCTATACCCCTTAAGGTTTTAAAATTTTTGCCTAAGAACTCAAGTATGAAAACTTTGAAACATGTATACTCACTATCGTAGATTGGAGTATGACATGGGTGTTATTTGTTTACAGGTTGTTAGTTTTTAAAAAATATAATACAAATACAAAATGCCCTCTGATTGAGTTTATTATGTTTTGTTAACTTCTGATGATTGGCATTTTATTCGTAATTTTCCCAATCATATATGAGAACATCTAGAGTAAGTAGTTGTTTAGTAGGTTGATGTTGTTAAACCGATTTTCGTTTTACTCCATGCACTTTACTCAAATTATTTTTTCGTTCTTTTTCTTTAGCCAATTTACATTTCTATTTGGTGATTTAAAACGTATTGGATTTAAATAATCCAAAGTTTGGGCAATTGGCCAATAATAATTCAAACTTTAACGTTGGACTAGGATAATCCCAGGTGAACATGCGGGTGTCAAAAATAGACCTACGTTAAGTCTTGACTAACTAAGTTAGTTAAAGATGACGTAGTTGTTGATGTGGCATGCTGATGTGGACCAACTGATGACGTGTTGGCATGCTGACATGTTTTTTTTTAAATTCCAAGTCATTTTTTATAATTCCACGTCACTTTTTGTGTGGGCCCATTCTTTACAAAACATAACAACACATATAACAATTCCTGAACATCATATCCTTTAACTAAGAACCCTAAAACCCAAATTCTTGTCAAAGCCCTTCTGCACCCAAGTTCAACATAACCAACCTCTTCATCTATCTATTTCCAGATCGAATAACATAACCAAATTCTTGTCAAAAATGAACCTCCCTTAATTAACACCTACTCCTTCATTGTAACATACCTTCATATTCAACCCCTTAATTAAAACTCCAATCCAACACCCTTTGTAACATACCTTCATTGTCAACCCCTTGATTAACACCTACACCTTCATCTTCGGGAAGATTCTACAACTCATCTTCATCAACTTCCATACGGTTCTCAATCGATAACCTATTAGCTTCCTTTGCTCGAAATAGAAGACAATCTAGTTGATGGAAGGTATCATTACCCAGATCTGCTGTGAGTAGCAGTTGGAAGGGATTTGGGTGGGGAGGATTCGATGGTGGTGGGTTTCGGGTGGGTAATGTTGGTTTGGATAATCGGGGACGTTTGGGAAATGGGGTTTTCGTACATAGTCACCTGGAACGCGGTACGTTCCGGTACACGATATGAAAACTGGCACGTGAGTCGTGCATTTGTAAAATTCGGTACGAGGGGCTAGGCTCATTAGGAACGCCAATCCGGTATGTGGTACGGTGTCCCATATAATCTGGTACATCGTATCGTATACAAAACATTTTATATGTAAACTAGTTAAGATAAAGGGGGTAAACTGTTAAAATGTGTAAGACCCGCAAAACCGGTGTCAAACAGTTGGGTTAAAATTCTTAAATATGCAAAGACATGAGTAAATTTTTCTTTTAAAAGAGTATATATACGCAGCGGAAAATCATTTAGAGTAAAATTCTACAAAACACATGTCAAATACTTATCCAATTGTAAATCAAATTTAATGTTTATCATGTGTAAACAAAAGTTGTCTTCCACTAGAAATGCCTTCAATTGTCAGGTAGCTTCTCGCATCGCCAAGCAGTCATTCATCCATCTCTCTATTAACCTGAAATCAATCTAACGTGTATGCAAAAGTCAGCTACGCTAAGTGAGTTCAAGTCTTATAAATTTATATAAACAAGTATTTTGTCAAAAAGAGAATTAACAAAATACTTCAACCTCAGAGTTAACAATAAGCGCAATCCGCTAATTTGTTTTTCCCCAAGCAAAACAAAAATCAAAGTCTAGGATAGGCATACTCTGCCTAGTTACCTCAAGACTTCACTTACCAAATATATAATAAGCGCATCTCGTTTTTCAACACAAAGAATAATACAGTCTATCTAAGTCAACCAAGACTAGAGATCAAAGAAGGCATTTCCCACTTCTGTCATAGCTCAGTTTATAATAACACATAATATAAACTATGTAACAACCCTGACTCAAAACCAAGACTAGAGATCAGAGTAGGCATGTCCCACTTTCGTCATAGCTCAGTTCAACATATCAGGTAACCATCAAACATAGTCTATTATATTTAATAACAGGTATAACATAACTAAGCAACAACCATGACACAAAACCAATACGATAGATCAGAGCAAGCATATCCCACTTCCATCATAGCCCAGTTTATAAGGTCATGTAGTTTCCAACTACAGTTTACGAAAATATAGAAGTATATAATCCATATAACCTAAACAGGTAGCAATTCAAAACAAAACCCGACCTAACAAGTAAGGTTTCGAATATGTGGCCAAGACATTAAGCGCATTCCGTTTATTAACTTAAAACTCAAGCCACAATTTAATCAAGACAACAGTCTATTCATATATATATAATAACACGTATAACTCAAACCATATAATAACACATTAGGCATAAACTATGTGACAACCATAGCAAAAACTATACCATAAATCAGAGCAGGCCTATCCCACTTTTAATGACACATATAACTCAAACCATATAATAACGCATTAGGCATAAACTATGTGACAACCATAGCAAAAATTATACCATAAATCAGAGCAGTCCTATCCCACTTCTAACAACACATAAGACAAACTATGTGACAACCATGACAAAAACTATGCCATAGATCAGAGCAGGATCATCCCACTTCTAATGACACATATAACTCAAACCATATAATAACGCAATAGGCGCATTTCGCCCACTTACGTTTCATACCAAAAAAATATGTATGAGCTAATATGTGTTTCGATCGTACACAAAAATATTTATAACTTGATAAAAATATTTTGTGACTTCATGTGACACCCGGCAAACTCAGGTTAATAACATTGTTTGGGTCAAAGTCTACCTTAGCGAGTCACGCGTACATTATACTTAACTAGGTCGGTTGAGTCGTGTTATGGTTCGGGAGTCGTTACTACAACCTACAGGATCGTTAGATGTCAGCCATTAACCAGGTATGCAAGGATTGACGATTCGTAGAATCGTCGAACCTTAGTAAAAACACAAGTCTCGAGTCCCGGGAATTGGTGAATGAGTGAGAACGTGTTTGTTTCCATGGATTATGTGTTTATAATCTTTATGTGACTTGTCGGTATGTGTATACGTGTTTACATATGTTAAAACGGTGATTACACGCGATTGCATGACATTATAGGTGATTGCGCAGCTTAAGGGGCGATTGGGAGCCTTAGCAGACGATTGGGCAGGCTAATCGCCTATAGTCACAGGCGATTAGGCCTAATCGCATGCTAAGGAGGGCGATTAGCATCCCTAATCGCCTGATAATGCTGCACAATCGCCTGACGTGTTTTAAACGACTAGAAACGCCTATAAATACCACCCTTGACCTCCAAAACACCCTTAGTGCAACCCTAGCCGTCCCATAACATATCCCAACTCACAAACACCCTCTAGAACACGTTTTTGCATCAAAACACACATTCTCAAGCCTTACACATCAATTTCTCATAAATCCAAGGTGTGTTCTTCATCCCCAAACCTTTGAATGATTATGTTTTGCTCCCTAAAGGTCCAGACCTGATTTATAAACCTTTGTGTCTTTGAAAACCTATTAAAATCGTTTTTTAACAAGTCCAAACCCTTATGCATGTTGTATGTGTTGAATATGATTAAAAGATAGGATTTTTATGATTTAAAAAGGATTGTTATTGTGTTATTAAGGTGTTTACAGCTTGTTTGTATTAGGATGATGATGTCTTAGGAGTTTGGATGGTTTTGGAGGTGTATTGTGGATATTTGGTATTTTGACCCATTTGGATGATTTTGAATGATTTAGGGTAATATGTGGTGTTTTGTTAGTCATATGATGTTAGGGTTTGCTATAGGAGGATGCTAGAACAGTAGGGAATGATCGGACAACGTTGTTACATGATGAAATCTGAGTATTTGCTATTTAGGGTAATAGTTGTGCATGTTGATGTGATGTTTCCATGCTAAGTAAACTATTTTGGGGAAAACGCTTGCATTCGGGACGGGTAGAACGATGATAAGCTAGGGGTTTTGCTTGAAATATGTTTGATAATGTTGTATGATTGATATTTGGTGTTTCCACACGTTCCGGATCTGATTTGGAGGGTTAAACGCGTGAAAAACCGGAACAGCTCTGCAGGGGGCGATTGGGGACCCTAATCGCCTGTGCTGTAGGCGATTGGGAGCCCAATCGCCTGTATTGGGGACCTAATCGCCTATGTGGTAGGTGATTGGGGGCCTAATCGCCTTCATGGCATGCGATTACGATCCTAATCACTAGTTAAGCCCTGAATTGCATACCTTATAGCCCTAATCGCCTGCTAAGCACTAGAATAGGCCTAATCGCCTATGTTAAGGGGCGATTAGCCTCCCTAATCACCAGTTGACCTTCCTAATCGCTAGTTGACTTTTCCTAATCGAATGTACTGTTGCTGTAAGTATATTTTGGCATTTCGAGACCCGATTTGACACCTAGGAACATGCTAGGAACCCCGTATCATACCTAGTAACTTGGTAACACGTGCTCGGACTTATTTATGCGCTGTTTGAACTATGTGCTAGACTTGTTGAACTTTAACACATGTTAAGCATGATTGCATGATTTGTATGACTTAGAGTACAAGGATAACACATGGAGTCTCGGGTCACCAATGGGATGTCGAGTCTTGTACATTTGGTCAGTTTAACAGTCAACGTGTTTTCAAACGAACCTGGTTATGGTCTGGACATCTAGGGACTAACTAACCTACGGGTTATTAGTCTAAGTACTTGTAACTGTCATATGTTAGGTCGCCGCTTTACGGGGCTAGCATAGCTTGCTGATTTTAATCATTTTCGAAGTAACGCAACCTAAGGTGAGTTCACGGCCCCACTTTAACTGGTTTTACTTTTGGGGGAGAAAACATGCGTTAAACTTGTGTTTGGTAACAACTGTCATACTATGGGTTACTTTGGGTTACTATACGATCTTTGGAAGTCCCGGGGGAAACCATGAATGTGCGGTGTAGCACAACGGGGAAATGTGGATAGATCTATTGGGCGTGACCTGCCCCACTCGTCGGCTTGGAGCCGGGCGGGTGCATATTGTCTCAAACAGGAACGGTACATTATTCGGGCAATGCTTCTGGGTTTGCGAGTTAGTAATGATTTTCCAATCGTAGTGGTAACAAAACATACGCCTAGCTAGCGTACTTTGGTTTACATATTTGCATAGTATGGACAGGGTGAACTTGGTACTTTTATAACAAACCTGTGAACTCACCAGCATAATTGTGCTGACATATTTTTGGCATGTTTTTCTCAGGTCGCTAAGGTAGCATTCTAGAACTTAGGCGCACGCGTCTGCACGGCGTCTAGTTTAGGGTTCATGTTTTCGTATGTTGAACGATTTGGATTACTTTTGGATTTTGGATTGTAAACAAAGCTTCCGCTACTATTTAATGGTTTTAAACTTATGTTTTTAAATATGCATGTGTTCATATAGTGTTGTTTATTGTGACCGTTGACTTGGATCCTGGTTTGTCACGCGCCTCGCGGTAAAACCCCCGCAGGTGGGATTTGAGGGTGTGACACTTCATAAAAATAAGGGTTTAGCATGCACGTCAGCCCAAAATATTAGAAAATAATAATTAAAAGAGTGGGCGCAAGAACTCACAAGTTGCAAAGCTTCTAAGTCCACAAGTTAAACCGCTTCGAATGGAATCGTATCTCGTCTCATGCAAACAGAGATCCAAGATCGGGTCACCCATGAACTTATTACCCCAACTTGATCCAAACCAAGACCCAAGCTGACGCACACCAACATCCCATACAAAACTTTCTTGCAAACAACCACCTTCATGAAATTAACATCTAAGTCTTAATGACACCATCATCACGTCTACTTGAATTTACATAAATTCCTTTGCATCACATAATTAATGTCAATTGTTTTACACCCCATGGAACATTCTGATCACCTTAATCTCATAAATCATCCACCAATACTTAAATTCCTACGTCACACACCTTGATCCCATGCAACACATAATTATCATAATGCTCATGAGTGATCTTTTACATCAATATTCAAAACCTTATATTAAGAACCACCACCACAATGAAATACTCCCTCCCTGGCAATAGATGTCAAATCACTAGTTCAACAGTATAGGATGAATACTTACATTAATTGAAGAACCATGACCCGACAACTTGAATGGTTTGCGTCTTCAGTTAGTGAACATACAGCTTGAAAGGTCATTAACAAGTCCCTAGTAATTGTATATTATTTCTGTTAGGAACTCAAATGATTTTAACCCAATTCCATTGCCAACTAAAAACATATGAGCTTGAGAACCACACCTCCATTGGTCATCCTGTTGCATACTGTCACAATCACCATAGACCGTCCGTACCGAACAACGTCGTCATCACAAACACAACACCTCCGTTACACCATTAGACACCATCACAGCCTCCACATCCATTGCTCACCGTCGTAAGCCGCCACATCACCACCATGACCGCCTTCGCCGCAACCAAGACCACCACAGCCGCATACTACCACCATCTCCATCACCACTGCTTCCCGTTGACTCCACAACCACCATCCAAGACAACCCTATATCGATCCCGAAAAAGAAGTACCAAAGATGTGCTACACCTATAGGAGGATTACCTTGTCATGATCAAGACTCAAGAGGTCACACAATCAAACCCGTTTACTCGCTTCCTTCTTTCTGCTCGGGGTCTATCTCTCTCTCATCTCTTCTCTGTGCCGCTCAAACATAGATGGCCGTGAATGCCCTAGGGTTTTCACCTACATTGTTTTATAAAAGCCCCAAAATTACGCTTAGGCCCTTATACTTCCATTTGTAAGTAACTTATTTCCAAAGTTTCGTTAATCATTTTTCGAATAAGGACAACTAGGTCCCTCAAATCACCTTTGATCAAGTTATAGTACCGAGCTCCCTAACGAACCCATGCTATGAACGTCGGTTGGTCAATTCCGTCCAACTAACTTTCTAGCTAAAACATATGTTTCTCGAACCCACTTAATGACCTAATTAATAACAATGTATGATTCATAATAAAACATTAAAGAATCAACTTGATGAAAACCAGGTTTTCATCTAAAATAATTATGTGACAAATTTCAGGATGTTACAAAATGTTTGTTTATAATATAAAATTAGGTTATGTTTGATGTCATTTATAACTATAATATAATTTTAATTATCTATTAAGATTAATTTATGTTTGTCTTAAGCGCATTTCCCAATATCAATTGAATGAACGATTTGACAATAAATTAAAAACTAAAGGGTCTATATCTAAAATATAAAACCCTAGTATATATTCAACATTTCAAGATGGAAAAACAATTTACCACACTTCTCTCCCCTTTATACCGGTTTTCTTTTCTTCGTCAAATCCATTCCTCCGACAATCGGCAACAGGACGACAAATCCAATGAACTTTTATCATTAAATCCGTTCACTCAACATCCTGCAACATCTCTGACAACAAGTCCAAATGTCGCCACTTTGGTCTCCCTTTTCCCCATTAAATTTGATTTCGGGCAAAATTGCACCACCAGCATTCGAATTTTGTGTTGGAGTTCCCCTTTCAGTTTCGGTACGTGTTTCTTAGTGTTTCCAATCGCATACTCAAACAATTGGAAACGCGTAATGGTTAAAATCAGGTCGAAATTCTTGAGAATCGGGAACGGTCAATTTTAACGATCCATATCGCGTACCCATAGCGATTGGTACACCTCTATACCCGTTTCCGGTATGGGCGATCCAGAACATAGATCGCAGGCAACCCAGCGTTTCCTATGACTATGTTTGGGTATGAGACATGGTTATGGTAATGTTTTGATCACTAATGGGTTTCAGGATTCTATGAATTTGTTGTGGGTATGGTGGTATTTGGAAGGGGTTTGGGTGGGGAGGATTGGATTGGATAAATGTAGATAAGGATTTGATGATGATATTTTGTTTATAAAGGCTATGGAAGACGGAAATTTGTTTTAAGCATAACTCAAATTAAAAAAAATGTCATAATGACAACTCAGGTGCCACGTCAGCATGCCACCTCAGCTGCCACGTCAGCGTTCATAACCTAGTTAGTCCAGACTTAACGAAGGCCCATTTTTGACACCCACATGTTCACCTTGGATTATCCTGGTCCAACGTTAAAGTTCGGATTATTATTGGCCAATGCCTCAAACTTTGGATTATTTAAATCCAATTCCCCGCGATTTAAAGAAGTCAATTGAAAAATTTGGGCTTTTCTAATACCACATGTGGTTGACTCGCTTCTAACTTTGGCAAATTAAATTGCATTCTATGGTAGTCTAAATAGTGTTATATTTTGTCGTTTTTCCATTGTGATCGTTAGTATGGTAATTTAGATAATGTAACCATAAATATCGAGTTCTGCATCTATCTTAGGTTTGTACCAAGGTATAAGAATGAGCATCAAATATAGTTGAACAATTTAGGTAGTTTGTAAGTAAATTTTTATGCATTACATAGTAGCCTAACTATTGTTATTTTTTCTTTTTGTATCAGACTGCATAACAAGTACGTGTTGCCTACTGATTTGTATTCCCGTATTCACGCTACTAATTTATTTATGTGTTTTATGTAGGTGGTTTATGTACCATGTTTATCGGTTGGAAAGTACATAATTTCTACAAAAGATAATGCCTAACTGTCATGTAAAAAATATACCTAATTTCAAACGACCCACCATTGGCAGATTTTTAAAATGCAACATCAAAAAAGAGGAGGAACCACAACATCACCAACTAAAGCACAACTAATAAGAAACAATAACTTTTTAATTCCACAATGTAAACATTAATCCTTCGTATCATTTCATGTAACAACCGATGTGCACAGACACGTTCTGAATGTTGTACACCAACTTTTAATACTGAATGGAACCATCGTTGCACTCGTGCAACGTGCGGTGAAGAAAAACACTAGTTATATATATATATATATATACTAGTAAGAAACCCGTACGATGCTGTGGTGGCGATAGTTTCAACGATGTACTAATTCCTGTGAGTTTATCAATCATCTCCTCATATATTGTATAGTACTTTAAGAGTGTCCGGGTACTTTAACGTAATAGTATGATAAAAGTTTCTATGAATTTTGAAGAAAAATGTGTTAAAAAGAAAAAACAAAGCAAAAAAGAACACCGAAATTGCTAAATTGCCTTAGTATTCACATTAGGTTCTCCATCATCATCCACCAAATGACACTAAAACTCACCAAATTTTCTCTCTAATTTATAGATTTGGACAAAACTGCAAATGGATATTTTGATTGAATTATATTAATTTCTATGGAAACACTAAATGTTAGCAATCATAATTATTGACCACATTTATTATGATTGTCTGTATTTTTGTATGTAAATCATTCCATATATATAGGATTGTTAGTTACCAAAGTTATATCAATCATTGTAATTATATAATCCCTTCGGATGTTAATGAGAATCACATCTGACAATTGACATTCTCACATGGTATCAGAGCGCAGTCGCTCTCTACCTCTCTAACCGCTCGTTTTTTTCTTGGCTTCGGTCACCTGCAGTTCTGGTTCTTGAACAGTTCTGCAGCAACCCTGTTTCTTTGTTTTTTTTCCGGTCGTGTACCCTTGTTCCAGCCCTCGTCTCTTCTGTTTTCCTTATGGCAGGAGACGCTGAAACCAATGCAATCCCCAAACCCACAAATCAACCCCTTCACCCGGTTTACTCGGTAACTAATATCCTGCAAAAGGTTCGTATGCTTGATGGCGTTAATGTTTCATACGCCACGTGGGTTCGCTTGTTTCTTCTACACGCCCGCGGTTACAGAGTACTTTCTCACATCGATGGTTCGCCACGTTATGGATTTTCTTAGTTCTAATAAATTTTTGCCTTGTAATAAACTTGACTCATCATTTGTGTGTCATGCGTGCCAGTTAGCAAAAAATAAACGTCTTCCTTTTGTTGATTCTATTACCACTACTGCCATGCCTTTTGCCATTGTACATTGTGATTTGTGGACCTCCCCTGTCCTTAGCACCGCCGGGTACAAATACTACATGGTGCTAATTGACGACTTCACCCAATACGCTTGGGTATACCCATTAAAATTCAAATCTGAGGTGTTCACTAAATTTACCAATTTTCACGCCTTTGTTCAAACACAATTTAAACTAAACATCCAACAATTTCAATGTGACATGGGTGGGGAATTTAATAACCACAAATTTCTTGACTTTTTCAATAAACAAGGCATTCAATTTCGTTTTTCTTGTCCTCACACTTCTCAACAAAACGGGAAGTCGGAACGCATGATCCGTCGTCTCATGTAACAGCCCACTCCCGTACCGCGATATTGTCCGGGCATGTCCCGATTTTGCATTGGTCGTAGGCAATTCCCACGCCAAAACGCGTCACAATAGGGAAGGTATCCCACCTCATATAAAGAAGTGTTAGTTCTCCTTCCCAACCGATGTGGGATCGTTACAATCCACCCCCTTAAGGAGCCTAGCCTCCTCGCTGGCACAACGGCCCGACCCTGGCTTTGATACCATTTGTAACAGCCCACTCCCGTACCGTGATATTGTCCGGGCATGTCCCGATTTTGCATTTGGTCGGAGGCAATTCCCACGCCAAAACGCGTCATGATAGGGAAGGTATCCCACCTCTTATAAAGAAGTGTTAGTTCTCCTTCCCAACCGATGGCTCTGATACCATTTGTAACCGCCCACTCCCGTACCGCGATATTGTCCGGGCATATCCCGATTTTGCATTGGTCGTAGGCAATTCCCACACCAAAACACGTCACAATAGGGAAGGTATCCCACCTCTTATAAAGAAGTGTTAACGATCCCACATCGGTTGGGAAGGAGAACTAACACTTCTTTATAAGAGGTGGGATACCTTCCCTATCATGACGCGTTTTGGCATGGGAATTACCTACGACCAAATGCAAAATCAGGACATGCCCGGACAATATCACGGTACGGGAGTGGGCTGTTACAAATGGTATCACAGCCAGGGTCGGGCCGTTGTGCCAGCGAGGACGCTGGGCTCCTTAAGGGGGGTGGATTATAACGATCCCACATCGGTTGGGAAGGAGAAATAACACTTCTTTATAAGAGGTGGGATACCTTCCCTATCGTGACGCATTTTGGCGTGGGAATTGCCTACGACCAAATGCAAAATCGGGACATGCCCGGACAATATTACGGTACGGGAGTGGGCTGTTACATCTCAATGACATCATGCTATCCCTCCTTCTCCACGCCTCCTTACCTTCCCGCTTTTGGGTTGAAGCCATTCACACTGCCTGTTATTTACACAACATCCTTCCCACTAAAACACTTAACAATCTCACTCCATGTTCCGTCCTCTATCAACGCCATCCGTCCTACGAACACCTCCGGGTGTTTGGATGTGCGTGCTATCCCAATGAGTCCTTTACCTGCCCACACAAACTTTACCCCAAGTCATCCATGTGTCTCTTTTTGGGATACCCGGCAAACTATCAGGGATATCGGTGCCTTGACCTATCCACTGGCAGGACTATCTTCTCTCGCCACGTTACCTTTGCCGAAACCAGCTATCCCATGATAAACTCCACTGACCCGAAACCACCTCCAACTTTCTATGATGACCTTCCACCCTCCTCATTCACCTTTCAACACTCACCACACCAACCTCACATACCACCCACTCCCAACATACATGTACCCACTTCCCCTTCAGCCCACAACCATCTTATCCTACCACTCCTATCTCTAACTCATCTCGCCCAACACCTGTTCGCCCAACAAGCCCACCACCCGGTTTTCCTTCCAGGCCCATTGCCCCTCCGGCCCACCCACACAACCCCACACCCTCACATCATGCCACGACCACCACTACCGGCCCAACCTCCATTCCCGGTCCTAATACCCAACCAAACCAAACCAGTCCGTAGATTCCCCATCGTATAAATGTAAATAGAAGTCAAAGTAGTATAACCCTATAACGAGTCAAGTTATTCTACACAGTGTAACAATAATGAGAAGGGTGAGAATGATACAAAAAACACAATAGATCATGAAATATGACACAATGAGTCACAAAATATAACGCAGTGTAAAAAAATATAACATAATGCTAAAGAAAAAAGACACAGTGAATTAAAAAAAAATGACACAATGATGAAAATAAGAAAAGACATAATGGTACATAAAAGACACAATGATATAAATCATATTCTATAAACTACAAGCTAAAACCCAAAAAACGAAGACCTAAAAACTAACGTCGTAGAGTTCAATAAGACGGTTCCAATGTCGCTTGAATGAGTTCAATCGGAGTCCGTTTGATACCCTTCCTACGACTTCCTATTTTTCTTTCACTGTGTATTTGATCCTAACCCTATAACTCATAGATGTAATTAATCTATATATATATATATCGTTGTAAAATATTGCAGCTCTCGTCCTTTAGACCTAACCTGGTTAGTTTTTTTGGTTAAGTTTGGTCATGTGCCTTGCACATGAGGGTAGGTTAGTAATTTTATTCAATATAATAATAAATAACCCCTTCCCTCTCTCAGGCTCAGCTTCTTTCTGTCTCTCTGTTTCTTTCTTTCTAAGCTCATCACCACCACCATTAAATCCGACCATCACTCACCACCACCACCAAGGTCAATCATCACACCACCACCTACCATCATCAGCCTAATCCTCATCCTTCCCATAACCATGGTTGTGCTATCTGGAATAAACACCACTACGGCCCTGAGACTTAAACCATCACCACCAATGGATTCGTCTAAGACTTCAACTGGTCGATGAAGATGAATAGTCCTTCAACTGATCGCTGTTCGTTGGTGACCACAGTCGGAGGGTGACCGAGTTTATTCTCTCTCTTCAGGTTCTTAACCCTCGATATATCTCTCTATCTCTATTAAAATCATATACTCTCTCTCTCTTTATTGTGTAAACAATCTACTTGTCTCTTTGATAGTGGAAGATTGTCACACCCTCAAATTTCCACCTGCGGAGTTCTACCGCGAGGCGTGTGACACACCAGGATCCAAGTCAACGGTCACAATAAACAACACTATATGATAAAATACGTAAAATAAAAACATTAAGTTTCATAACATAAACCAACAGCGGAAGCTTTTTAAAATCTTGATTACAACTTTAACAACGTGACTGAAGTCTGAAATTACTGAAAACATGAAACTAGAATCCTAGACGCCAAATGAGACTCCGTGCGCCTAAGTCCGATGCTGCTACCTTAACGACTTGAGAAAAACATGCTAAAAACGTCAACATATAATGCTGGTGAGTTCACAGGTTTTTGTGAAAAGCAACTTAGTTAGTTTCAAAGAATATTCCAAAGTAGACCAAACCATAAGTAAACCAACCAAAAGAATACTACTCAAAGAATGCCAACCAAAATGAATACCTGTCGCTACTACGATTGGAAAACCATTACTGGACTCGAATACATGCATACAAGAATACTACCTGCCCGAATACAAGAATACAAGAATACTCTAAGAGACAACATGCACCCGTCCGACCTCCAGTCGACGAGTGGAGCCAGTCACGCCCAAATAGATCTATCCATATTTCCCCCGTTGTGTAACCACCGCACATTCATGGTTTTCCCCGGGACTTTAACAAATCGTATAGCAACCCAAAAGAATACCCCAATGCATAAAGAATTCAAGAATACCAATACGTAATACCATATAGTAACCAACGACTACCTTGTAAGCTTTACCAATCCGAGTACTTAGCAAATCATAGGTTTTATGAATACGAAAACGTAAGTTGACACACCTTTTATGAATACGAGAACGTAAGTTGACACACCTTTTATGAATACGAAAACGTAAGTTGACACACCTTTTATGGATACGAGAACGTAAGTTGACACACCTTTTATGAATACGAATACGTAATTTGACACACATTTCATGAATACGAATACGTAATTTGACACACGTTTTATGAATACCAGTACCCAGCATGTTTTCTCCCCCGAAAGCAAAACCAGTAAAAAGTGGGGCCGTGAACTCACCTTAGATTGCGTTCTTCTTAATAAACCACAGACAATGCAAATGACAGCCCTAGTATCGGCAACCTATCATCGAATGCATATGAGTACCCGAACCATTGACCCGCAGGTCAAATAGTCCCCAAGTGTCCAGACCATGACCAAGTACGTTTTGAAAACACGTTTGACTGTTACTTTGACCACACATACAAGACCCGACGTCCCATTGGTGACCCGACGACTCACGTGTTAGCTAAGAATGAGAAATCATGCAATCACAAGCAAACATGCACCTAATACGCATAACAGTTCACCAAAGTCAACATATAGTTCATATATCGCATATACGAGTCCACACGTGTATTACCGGGTTATCGGACGTTCCACAGGGTTCCTAGCATGTTCCTAGGTGTCGTTTCATGTTTGGGATGTCAAACTATGCTTAGATCAGCTAATCACGTGATTAGACATTAAACATGCAATTATGAAAGTCAACTAGCAATTAGGATGGTCAACCAGGCAATTAGGATGGTCAACTAGCCATTAGGATGGTCAACTAGCCATTAGGATGGTCAACTAGCCATTAGGATGCTAATTGGCTGATACATCAGGCGATTAGGGGTCTACTCGCCCCTAACCTTTCCTACTCGTCCCTGCATCAGGCGATTAGGATTCCTAATCGCCCCCTGCAGGGCTGTGTCACTTTTTCGCGCGTTTAACCCTCCAAATCAGATCCGAAACATGTGTAAACATCCAATATCAATCATAACACATTAACAAACATATTTCAAGCAAAACCCCTAAGTTGTCATCATTCTAACAGTCCCGAATGCGAGCGTTTTCCCAAAATAGTAAACTTAACATGTAAACATCACATCAACATGCAAGAACTTGCCCTAAATAGCAAATATCCAGATTTCATCACGTAACCACGTTGTCCGATAGTATCCTACTGCTCTAGCATCATCCTAAAGCAAACCCTAACATCATACAATCAACAACACACCTCATAACATCCTTAATCACTCAAAATCATTCAAATGGGTCAAAACATCAAACATCAACAACACACAACCAAAAGCATCCAAACTCCTAGGACATCATCACACTAACTCATAACAGCCATAAACACCTTAATAACACAGGAACAATCATGTTTCAATCATAAAAATCCTACCTTTAATCACATATAACACATATAACATGCATAAAGGTTTGGGTTTGTTTAAAAACGGTTTTTAATGGATTTTTAAAGACAAAAACATTTAGGAATCAGGTCTGGACTTTTAGGGAACAAAACATAATCATTTAAAGGTTTGGGAATGAAGAACACACCTTGGATTTAGGAGGAAATGATGGGTAAAGCTTGGAAATGGTTGTTTTGATGTAAAAACGAGTTCCAGAGGGTGTTTGTGAGTTGGGATAGGTTATGGGACGGCTAGGGTTGCACAAATGGTGTTTTAGAGGTCAAGGGTGGTATTTATAGGCGTTTCTAGTCGTCAGGTGCAGTATGGGCGATTATGCAGCCTTATCAGGCGATTAGCAGCCCTAATCGCTAGTATCCACTAGCAATTAGCCCTAATCGCCCCCTAACCCTGCCCAATCGCCCCCTAAGCCCACCTACTCGCCCTCCTGTAGGCGATTAGGGCTCCCTAATCGCCTGCAGGGTCTGGGTTTGGGTATTTGGCGCGTTAAACCCCATTTTAACATATGTTAACACGTTTTCACATACCGACAAGTCACATAATGATTATAAACACATAATTCATGAAAACAAACACGTTCACACTCGTTCACCAATTCCCGGGACTCGAGACTTGCGTGTGTGCGTTAAATCCCGGTGATTCTACAAATCACCAATCCTTGAACACACGCTTATGGACCGACTCCCAATGACCCCGAGGACCATTGTAATGACTCCCGATGATTCCCGAAACCCTCCCCAAGACTCAACTGACTCAGTCAGACTCCCAATGATTCCCTGAATCACTGTAACGACTCCCGATGATTCATAGAACCATCAACACACGCATGACTCGCTAAGGTAGACTTATTGATTCCTTAAGGATTGTTAACCAAAGTTTGCCGGGTGTCACATCATCCCCCTGTTAAAAGAATTTTCGTCCTGAAAATTGCCCGAAACCGAAAAGGGAACGAAGAGAAAAGAAAAAATTTTCCGGTTGCCACAAAGATGGTTAGGGGTGGTGGTGGGTGATGATTTGGCGAAAACTCTTAATCGAATTGGGGGTTAGGGTTTGTTGGAGAATTAAGATTTAGTGATTGTTAATTATGGTGGGGGTGTCGGAATTGGTGGGGTTTTTGTGGTTATTGGATATATGGGATTTCGTGGTGGCAGTTGGTGGTTGGTGGAAATATGGGCAGTTGTTCGTGGCAGGTTATGGTGGTGGCTGGTGGCACTGTGGGGTGTTGTTCGTGTCAGGTTGTGGTGGTGGTAGGTTGGTGGTAGTGGTGGTGTTGTGGTCTGATGGTGAAGGTGGTGGTGCAACTTGGTGGCAGTGGTGGATGGTGGCAGGTTTTAAATGCTTGGAGGGAATATGGTGGAAGGTTATAGTGGGATATGGTGGAGGGTTATGGTGGGATATCAGTGTTTTCAGGTTTTAATAAGGGGGAAATAAAGATAGAAGGTGAAATGTCAATTATGCCCTCACGTGACATAACTTAACCAGAAAAACTAATCACGTTAGGCCTAAAGGACGGGAGCTGCAATATTTTACAACATAAAGGACGATTCTCGTCAACTTTGAAGTTAAAGGACATCCACTGAAAAACGATGTAAACATAAAGTACGATTTCTGTAATTTTTCCTATATATATATATATATAGGGAGAGAGAGAGAGATGGTGTTGTCCTACATGGCATGCATACATGCATTTTCTCTTTTGAGAGTGCCTGATGACTCACAGAATTAACATATAAAACAGGCATAAACAGTCCACAAAAGGTCACAATTAGGCTTATGATATTGATATTTGATGCTTAATTCGTTCCTATTTGTTTATCTCAGGAAATTGGAGCTCCAAGACGAAAACAAAGGATTTTCGGGTGAAAATGAGCAAAAACAGGAGATTCCTGAAGATACGAGACTTAGAGCCTGTTCCCTGTATGTTTGAAGACAATCCCGGGACTTAAACAGTGATAAAAAAACTAGTCCGGGAGTGACCCAGCACGCCCACACACACTTGCACGGAGGCCTTGCATGCTAGAACACAACGCAGCAAGCTTAGAGAACAAGAAAACGTACTGAGGACACATGCACGCCCATGCCAGATCACTTGCATGCCCATGCTCTTTAAAACGTGTTCCCCAAGGATTAAACGACAAAATCTGACAAAGTACTGCTGAGCATGCCCATGATCATGCATTTGGCACGGGCGTGCCAGACAAAAAGGACAGACAGATCAGACCTGCAACAACAGAACGTATGTGTAAGTGCAAGCACGCCCTCGACACATTTTGGCACGGTAGTGCTTGCTCTGGAGGCCCATAAATACCAAGCTAACCCCCACCATTTGTTCATCCCTTCTTGTGCTCTCTTGGGGCCAAACTCCAAGCTTCTTCCAGAGATCTTGGGGTCTTGTGGGAGGCCTTCTGGCCCTCTTAACATCCCTCAATGGTTAGGCCTCGTCCTACCTTGACCAGCTTGGCCAAGAAGAGGATCGTAGAGTAGTTATGCAATAAATATCGAGGGTCGCGAGGATCAAGAGAGCTACATGTCACTTGGAGGTGGATAGCTTGTCTATGAGCAGCCATGTTCTTGTGTTGATCATGTCTTATGGTTGTATCTTTCTATCATTACGAATCCATTTCGATTTGTAGACTTTTATTATTATCACTAGTAGTTTATTTTTAGTTATTTGTGTTGTCCTCTTCTTCTATTCTTTATTTGTTTATCTTTGTGACAGGTTTCCAATGATGATTAACTTAATAAACCTAAAATTAACTCTAACTTAATAAACTAACTAGAGGTTTAATCAGCTTCTGGTAGTCCCGCGCTAGATCCAAGGTGAGGAAACCGGTAGTGACATAGATCCTTCAGGCTCCTGATATCTGAATCGGATTCTAAACAATGGCTTCTGAAGTGGACCAGATCTGAGTGACACATTTCTGGTACATACCAGATGACTGAGTAATTTTCTTGATAAAGGGAGGATTCCCTACGGGTGCACCAGTGATCTTCGGATTACACACCTTTAGGATTATGTTCCACCTTTATCAAAGATTTTACTCAGTAGTTGATGTGATGTCGTGTGCATCACATTTGTGTGGATTAATTCGTGTTTGTTATTGTGTTTTGTGTACAGTTTAACCCGGAGTTACGAGCTTTAGCGAGAAAAAGGGAAATGATTATTTATATGCTAAAACGAGGTTTTTACGAGCAAAATATGCGGAGACACGAGTCAGAACGACAGTCGACGCGCGAAACGGAATAAAACTTCGTCGAAAGAAGAAATTCTAAATATTTCGTTCTGGCGCGGACCGCCTGGAATTAATTAAATCCATGGCGGTCCGCCCGAGTTGTGGTTAGTATCACGAATTCTTTAAACCCACGCGGACCGCCTGGGAATACATTATTCCGTCGCGATCCGCGACGCAGAGTAATGCGATTTTTAGCTGTCAAGCTTTCCAGCCTGTTCTGCACTCTGGATTTTTGATAAGAGAATCGCAAAACTGAAGAACAGGACAGCCAGCGACTGTTAGAACCAAAAATCACTTCTAAATCATCAACGCTTCCATTTTTACATCATCAAATGTAACACCCCAACCGATAGCGGAAACATCAGGATGCCACGTAGTGACGATTTCTCAATAGCTCATGGTGACTAATAAATGTTTCAATAGATTAATTAATTAAATTACAAACATTACATACAAATCAAATAAGTTCAAATGACAATAACACGTTTAATCTAAGGCTCCAGCTCCTATGTGATCCACAAGCAAATGTTAACTTCCAAGCTAAACTGAATACCTGAAACATGTTAAGTTTTGGAAAATAGAGAGGGTCAACTATAAAGTTGGTGAAAGTACATAAGTTTTTGTCAAAACGAAGTATAGTATCAAAAAGTGTAAGCATACAATTCTGTGTCAATATGTAACAACTAGGGCATACATGTGAAAACAAAACTACAGCAAACTGGGGCATAATCAACCCTATGTTGACAAAGTGTAAAGGTCCATCCCATAGATATGGTTCACCTAAGTTTAAGTTGCAGTTCCAATAACCCGCGCTCCCCATAGACATGGTCAACGAATCTAGGTGGGGTTGTCAATCCAATAGATCTATCATTGTTACTGTTGGCTTGATCAAAGTTAATGATTATGCAAGTATTAGTTGAGTTTACTTAGCAAGTTTAAGACACGTAGCACAAAGAATCACACAAGACACATAGTTGAATTGCATAAGTTTAAAGAATAAAGTTTAACATGTTTCACCCCAAAAAGCATTTAAAAACAGTAAAAGAGTGGGATATGTAAACTCACCTTAGCAAGCAAGCAAAATCCCAAGTATGCAATAGCAGGGAAATATTATTCCCAAAGGTATCAACCTAGATTTAACATTGTAAAGTCTAAGCGTCACAAGTCTAATAAGTCTAAGATTTCTAGGTCGTTCGATTAGGGTTCTCTAGCTTTGGGTAATCGTTTACTTAAAATTTAATAATGATAATTAAAAATATTATTATTGTCACATATAATAAAAGATATTACTCTTGAAAGTATGAAAAATATTTTCTATAAACTATTTTCTATTTTTTTTTAGAATAAAACAACTTATTTTATACAAAGGATTCAGATATATATAAAAGTATATATAGTTTTTTTTTTCTCGAAAAGTTTATATTTTTAGTCCATTAGATTAGAAATAATTTTAGAAAGATTTTGGCTTTTGAATCATTAAAAACTGGATTTTTATGTATTAGTTATGAATAAAACAAGTTAAATAACAATTAATATATAATATTCAGTTTTTTCTTTCTTTTAAAAAAACATTGGATTCAAACCTGTTCCAACAGGGTTCGAACCTGAGAACTTTGAGTTAAACGAACAGACAAACTAGCTGGTCTACGCGACCAGTTGGTTAATAATACGATCAGAATGTTTATAAACAGAACCTCTACTGGTCATCTTCCCCAAATCGATCCCAACCCAAACCCTAACCCACGACACAATCAATAAACCCAGAAGAAACCCACGATTGATCAATATAATATAGGGGTTTCGTTTATTAATCGATATCGACCACTTTAACATAAATTAATCAGATTAAAACATACCAGATGCGAAGAAAAGCGAAGAACAGAAACGAATGGGAAAGCTCGATTTCCAGCAGATAATCGACGGATAGAGGGAATTCGGTTGTGGGTTTGAGTCGAAAGATGGTCAGAGAGGTGATGTGCTCAAAGTGATTTAGTAAAAACTAACTAAATTAACCTAAACTAGACACTCTAAGTTTTAAATTTATAAACTAAGACTCTTTAAACCTAAACCACACAACCGGCAAGTGTACCGATCAGTGCAGTACAGCTAAAGTAAGTCCGAGTATCGAACCCACGAGACTCTACTAGAAAACGTAAAGTAGACTCGATTACTTATCCTAAATACTAACTTAATAATGTTTTGTTGCTTAAAGGGGGGTTTTCTAACAAACTAATGCAAATAAATAAAATAAAACTAAAATAACTAAAGACACAAACTGGGAACCGTAACTAGAAGCAGGTGATGGGAAGGCACTACCTAGGCTAGAATCCTACACATGAATGATAAGTTTCTAACGGCTATGGAACTGGTGTGGAACCGGGATCTTAAGATACTGAACATCAAGAATAAACTAGACACCCTCGACCCTTCTCAAGGGGAAACCCTAGAATACTGTTGTGCTGTTAAACCACCGGTTGAGAGGTTACCCTCACAGGCTTACCTACTCGAATCTTAAAGTACCCGCTAGACAGTCTACCTCACAGCGCGAAAGTCACAATACACCTGAAAGTGCAAGGGGTAACTACAATATTTCTAATAAGACTTGGCCTACAAGGAATGCTAGGGAAACTAGGAAGATCTTCTCACAAAGCCTCTAGATCTAGCAATTTAACACCCTAGACAGACCAACAATCTCGCACCTTACAGCTATTGAGAATTGGTAGAACACTTAGAATTATCTAACTAACAATTACAACTCCTATGGATAACCTGCAGAAATTAACCATAAACTAGTTGCTAACACCCAGTCCGCAACCTAACCCGCATTCATACATGAAAGACATTCACAAAACGCAATTGGAGTTTATAATTATTAATTAAACAAAACTAAATACGCATACACATCAAACCAGAAAATAAAAAGTTCTTTACTTTAAAATTCATCCACAACCAAAAATTCCAAAACCAAAAGAAAATAAATCATTCAAGTGTAATCATCTTTAACCTAGGTAGCAAAAAGGTCTAGCCTCTAAAAGTCATGACACAATCAACATAATAGAAACAAATAAAATTCATGGTGTTCACAACGGGTTTGAATAGATAAATAAAAATAATTGAAATAGAACCGACCCGTGCTCGCACCTATGCTTCGACCTTTGATCCGCACCTCTTCTCTTGCTACTGTCCTCCACGACAATAATGATCAAAATCTCTTTTCTTTTTCGGCCTCTGTGTTGATATATTTCCTCTTCTTAATTCTCGCCGCCTCCACGAAAATAATAATACTCCCGTCCCAATTCGTTCGTTGTGCAACCCTCTCACAAATTTGTTTGGCCTTTGGGCCGTGGGAAGTGACCCATGGTCACTAACTTTATTTTTTTTTAATTCTTCTTTTTTTTTCTCTATTACTATATAACATATTATTATTATTATTATTATTATTATTATTATTATTATTATTATTATTATTAGTTTATTATTATTATTATTATTATTATTTAATATACTGTTATTATATATAGTACCATAACTTCATGCTCTAGACTCGGGGGTTCTTGACTTGATCAAAGTTGTTCGTTTACGCTCCAACGTCCATGAACACCTACAAAATATAAAATAAATAAATAAATACTAAAAAGACCCAAATTTAATAAAAATCTATAAAAACCTATAATAAATAAAATAGACCAGTACAAGCCTAAAACTAATAAAAGTAATATCTAAACGACTCGAAAACTATACAAACTATACACTGGAAATAGATGTATTTTACAATACATCAAGAGGCATGAGAAGGTTTAATTTATAAATGGTTTAAGGATAAGAATCGAATTTAGGATTGTAGGTGATAATGGCTAAAGGCGGTTACGAATTAGATTGTTTATCCGATAATCAGCCATTGAATCTCGATTAGGATGGGTTTAAAGTTGGTTCTTATGAGATAAACATGAATTTGAAAACAAATCGAGGTATTGTTAACAGATTTGGATTGAATGGGAGGGGGGGTTTGAATGAAGATAATGGATAAGGCTTAAGCTTCGATATGTTATAATTAGATAATTCAAAATTATAACCAACTAATCATCTAGATCAGTTGGTTGGCACGCGTGTTTGTAACACTTAAGAGTTCAACCCTTCTGTCAAACTTGTTATTATTATTATTTTATTTTTTTATAAAAATACCTTTAATCATCCTTTAACATTAGTGATGTGTATTAATTGGTTAAAGGAATAAACTCTATTTAGGTTATAATTTTTATGAGAAAACTATTTAATTTTTTTTAAATATATATATATTTATATGTGTAACGCCAATGTAATCAAAATAATAAAGTTTCAAGGATAAAATTTAAATAAAAAGAAATACGTATAGTCTTGTGAAATCGACTAAGAAATACATTAAACGAACGTAATCGGAAAATACGCGAGGTTACATCAAATCACTCAAGATCATATATATGGAGGCTAGGAAATTGAAGAAATCATCAATTCGTGTCAAGATCATGTCTGGCTAGAGTTCCACCTTCACCTCCAGGTGAAGGTTTTGTAAGTTTCGGGTTGTTTCTGTAATTAGTCGGTACTGAATTTGTGTATAATCTGTATTGATATAATCGTTATATTGATTGTTTGATATTGGGTTGGACTCACTGCAGGATTAGATATGTCTATGTGTTTAATCTCAGGATATGAATTCTGTCACTTATGCGTCAATATAGTGTAGCGGATTTAGTGAACGTAATCGATAAAACATACTATAGTCCTAGTGATAATAGTTGATGTCTAAGTTGCGGTTCTTTGTCCTCACGTGTTAATATAGAGAAACCCATTTTCGTGCCATTTGATTACTACACCCTAGTATTCTTACATTACTCTACCCGGAGGTGATCGCTTTTATCATTGAAATATTGTTACTTAGCAAATCTAGTCTTTTTAGTATTATTGTTATTGTTACCATCTTGTTACCATATTGTTACCGAGCCTTGATATAGGTTGTTTGTGACTTGTATCGACGTTAAATCATCTAAACTTTTAAGAGGGAAACCCCAAATAGTATATTAGTGACATAATCTTTAGAACAAACTTCATAATTCTAGACCAAACTATCCCCAATTCCTTGGAGACGACCTAACTTACCCTAGCTAGTCTTGTGTATTTAAGTTCTTTATAAATTGTTTTTGAAGCGAACCACGACACTCGCGTCAGTAGTTGAATGACTTTCTTGACAAAGGGAGGATTCCCTAAGGGCGCACTAGTGATCTTTTGTATCATACGCCTTTAGGATTATGTTCCACCTTTGTTAAGGACTTCATTCAGCTCGGGAGGTTATGGGTTGGGTTAATTAAGTCATCAATCATCAAACCAACTTTATATTTATCAGGCCTGTAAATATTAAAGTGTCACCAAAGATAAATAAAATAAAGATTCTATATCTAGTTCTCGTTAGTACAACGCCGTTAACCAATGGGGATACGTGTTTTCTGAACCGACTGTAAGAGAGATCCTTCGACATAGTTCGTTAACCAATGGGGATACGCTGTCGGTAAGGTTGGCTGTAAGTGAGATCCTTCGGTACGAAACGCGAGAGCTAAAGCGAAGTGTACAGTGTTCCAGGTCGGAAGAGAAGCTTCCATATTAAGAAGAAGATGAGCTCGAAGACCAGATACTTGATCGCGGTTTGAGGAGCCCGCTATACGCGAGGCTCTGGCGGAGACCCCAAGTGGACGCTAAGGAGAAGATGAGCTCGAAGACCAGATACTTGACCGCGGTTTGAGGAGCCCGCTATACGCGAGGCCCTGGCGGAGACCCCAAGTGGACGCACGCTGGAGAGGTTTAGCATTCTACGCAGTAGTAGCCTCCGCTTCTCTATAAAAGAGTCTAACACTTCAAGATCCCTCTCGTCTTACTCACAATTTAACTAACTTAAATTATTAATTTTAATAATAAACTTAACTATTAATCGAAAGGACCCCGAGATATGCATAATATACTACTCTACTATTTTTATCTTTACTTTACAAAACCAAAACCCTTTTTTCAAAAACTATTTTTATCAAAGAACCCCTCCGTTTTATTTTTTTCTTTTCAAAACCCGATCAGTTGATGGATGAAAGGTTGAGTAGGGGAAAGTGTGATCCTTGGGGATACGATACTCAATACTTACCCTAGAAACTATACTATGCACGTCAGGTTCTCTTATGTGTTGGTTTTAGTTTCTAAAGTAAATATTGTTTACTTTATAAATTTAAAACTTGCTAATAACCGGTTTAGTAAAAATCAGTCATTTATCCTAAACCAAAGTTTCTGAATTAAAAGATCAAAGTTTTTTGCCGGAAAAATGATATCTTTTTATTTTGCTAAAACCACGCACATCAGTGCCATATAGGATCACATGTGGACCAATTAAAAACAAAAGCAATTGAGTTATTTTAGGAAAAAAAATTAAAAATAAAATTAAATTTTCTATCTTATGTTTCCTCCCATAACTTTTAAACGTTAATATCTTTTATATACGAGATTTTTTAAAGAAAAAATTACACCAAACTAACGAGCGTTTTATTATCTGTCGAACGAGTACCATAGTGCTATATATAAAAACGGAGAAAAAAACGACTATTTTTTGTGGGTTTTGTTTTCAAATATATTTTACTCTACTAATAAATCACTACTTAGGGTTTTTATATTTGAATAAAAAACGATAAACATAACTTCATAGGCAGAGATTCGTTTTTTTATATTTGAATATGATAACTTATGTCACAGATTTGTTTAAAATAAATAATAATAATAATAATAATAATTATTATTATTAATCATGTATTGTCCCGTATTGGCAAGTCATTAATTATGTTGTCATATTATATATTTTATTATGTTATATTAGATATTTCAACCATGAGACGTTTCCGGGATAAAAGCTAGTTGTCAATAAAATCGAAAGATAGTTATATTTGTAATTAATAAGAAAATATAACAAGCAGACTAACTTTTTTATTAAGTTAGGTAAAATTTATAAATAAATAAATAAAATCTTTAAAACTTAAACTATTCCTAGTGTAGTATAAAAAAATAAAAATAAAAATAAAACTTATTTTTATACCATTGGCTTTATTTGTTTTCTTCCTTTTCTATCATTGAAGCTTGTGTTTAGGTTAATTAATAAAGTCACATAATAGACTAACTAGGTCATCTTCATTCTTAAACCTTTGCCGCCTTCATAAATTTTTCTTTCTTCTCGAGCAGAGCCGTTGACTTTATTATCGTAATTTCAATCAACTTTTCTTCATTTCTTCTGTAGGGTGTCATTTTTGAAGGTTTATGGGGTGCGATTGCAAACTTTTAATGAGGGCGATAGAGATTTGAGCACGTATATAACACTACTCAAAGAAAATTTAATGTGGGTGGCCGCCCCTTTGGAGCAACAATAGGTCCGCCCCTGGTCATAAATATGTCTTTCACCTTGCAAGTTCTAATATTTTCTTCCCTTCCCTTCTTTCTTGGCTTACTTGTTTTAAAATCATATGTCTTTTCTTCAAAGTCCCACAAAAATCTACCACCGTCTCCACCAAAGCTACCATTGATTGGAAACCTTCACCAAGTTGGTTCAAGCCCCCACCGTGCCCTTCATGTCATGGCTAAGACCTATGGTCCACTCATGCTTCTTCGTCTTGGCTCAATGCCGGTACTTGTAGCCTCCTCTGCTGATGCAGCTCGAGAGATCATGAAAACCCATGATTTAATATTTGCAAATAGAGCCAAGTTAAAGATTGCTCATATAATTTTTTATGACTGCCAAGACGTAGCTTTTTCACAATATGGGGAGCGTTGGAGGCAGTTAAAGAGCATTGCAGTGCTTAATCTTTTAAGCAACAAAAGGGTCCAGTCATATCGACATGTAAGAGAGGAGGAGATGGCTTTTATGATAGAAAATATTCATAAAGCCGAAAAATCGCTTATTAATTTGAGTGAGTTAGTTAATTCACTTACGAATAATGTAATATGTAGGGTGGCTTTCGGAAAGAGGTATGATGGGAGGGACTTTAAGAACTTGTTACAAAGGACTATAGAGTTATTGGGATGTTTTAGTGTTGGGAGTTATATTCCGTGGCTAAGTTGGGTGGATCGATTGAGTGGATTAGAGGAAAAAGCTTATGCAATTGCTAAAGAATTCGATGAGTTTTTAGAGTTTGTTATTGATGAACATTTAAACAAAAAAGGAGATAGTGGTGAATGCCAAGATATTGTTGATGTTTTAGTAGAGATTCAAAGAGATGACAAGAGTGGCTTTCGTCTTGAGAAAGACATGATAAAGGCTATCATCTTAGTAAGAAGTCTTTCTTTTAGAATTCCAAATCTTTATTTATATGTGTGTGTTTACAGGCTATGTTTGCATGAATTCATGATCATATAACCACATCAGTTTTACTAAGACTAATGGGTATCGGGTCCGTACCCAGTCTGTTTTGGTCTGTCCTAGACGGGCAACACCGCCTCCTTAGGGATGTTCTCGTCCTGATCGTCCTCTGCAGGATGTTGGAGACGGGCCAAAGTGGGGTTTTTTTATTATTATTTTTTTTGAACTTAAAGCAGGTTTCATTATTTTATTATTTTATTATAATATCAATAATAAAAAAGGGTAAGTTATCTGCATACCCTTGATGTGTCCTAAAAAGAAGAACAACCCCCTCGCTTATGTGGCATCTTACGTGACATGAAGGACACATCATTTAGGTTTTACCATACCCAATAGCCTAAATAGTTTCCTCCAACTATTTTCAAATAAATATGGTTAAAATTACCATCAAACCTTTTATGGGAAATTGCATAATATCATATTTAAAAAAAATGAAAAATGAAAAATAATATCCAAGATATATGTTAATAATTAACATATCATATTTAATTACCAATTTTATTACATATATATATATATATATATATATTTAAAATGACCATTGTACTTTTCTTTTTTTTTTTCTTTACATTCCAAATTCTTTTATCCTAATTCAAGTATTAAGAAGTATAAGTGTTATGAATTTATTGACGGGTATACTGTATGTATTAGAATTATGATAATATACTATATGTTCAGTGTACGTGTGTAATTATTGATTCTTGATTGTTATCATGTAGGACATATTTGCTGCTGGAACAGATACTACATTCACAAACCTAGAGTGGACACTCGGTGAGCTATTAAGAAACCCACAAGCAATGAAACAGCTGCAACAAGAGGTCCAAGCAATAGGTCAAGGAAAATCAATGATTGCCGAAGATGATTTAGACAAAATGCCTTACCTAAAAGCCGTTCTCAAAGAAACCCTACGACTACACCCTCCAGGTCCATTGCTTGTTCCTCGTGAATCGACACAAGATATAAAACTACTCGGCTATGACATCCCATCAGGCACACAAGTATTCATCAATGCATGGGCTATATCTAGAGATCCATCCAAGTGGGAAGCACCCGAGGAGTTTAGACCAGAGAGGTTTTTGAACAACCCTGTCGATTATAAAGGGTTTCATTTTGAGTTTATACCATTTGGTGCCGGACGACGAGGGTGTCCAGGTATTCAATTTGCAATGATTATTAACGAGCTTGTTTTGGCCAATTTTGTATATAAGTTTGATTTGGCATTGGTTGACGAAGAGGGTTTGGACATGAGTGAGACCAATGGCATTACTGTTCATATGAAGTTTCCAATAAAAGTTTCAGCAACTCCTCGCTTTTAGGTGGTAATTTTTGTTTCGTATTTATGTATTACGTCATAAATGTAATAAACTTATGTGTTTCGATTCGTGTATCTTAAAACTTCATATTTCATAATAAGAGATACATAATGATGGACCAGTCTAGGACTATGAAACATGTCACATAGGAAAGGAGTGAAAATCATGCCTATTTTTTGTAATAGGATTTCGAACTTTAAGAACATTTGTGAAATCTTGCACACGGGAGCTTAGTTGATGATTTTTTTTAAAACATTGTTTTGTACTTTTATAGCCCATATGCATCAACATTTGTAACAATATGTTATAGCACACATAAGTATTTGTGTAAGTTTATTCATCAACCGAACCTTTTTTTTGGGAGGAGGGAAGCCGCACCCGTGACCGAGGGTCGATTTTCTAAGGGATCAACATATACATACATATATATATATACATATATATATATATACATATATATATATATATATATTATTTGAGAACTTATGAGTTGTGAGAACCATAGGAACTCACTTTATAACCACACACTTATTTTAATCAAATATGAATATGTGGTCCAAAATTAAATAACAATAAAATATTGAATAAAATATTAATATACTTACATGGGGTAAAAATTCTTTACATCGGTGTAATTCGGCGTAAATTCATGTAAATTTTGTTTTACGGCGTGCTTTACGGGTTTTTGCAGCAGTGTGCAAATTTTTTTTTTCGCATTTTACATCGAGTTCTCGCAACTCATTAAGTTCTCAACGGATCCCAACCCTATACACACACACAAATGGGAGCGTTGTCTGACTCGATAACATAAATTATGGACAACTTAAGGTAGCAGGTTTGAACATTTTAAAATATTGCAACTTCATTGATGAATTATTTTATTATGTTTATAATTCAGTTGACTGACTCGCTAACCTAAAAATTAAATATGAATATGTTCATAGAAGAATTATTATTATGTTTGAGAACTCCTTTGAGTTGTGAGAACTATAGGAACTCACTTTATAATCACACACTTATTTTAATCAAATATGAATATGTGGTCCAAAATTAAACAACAATGAAATATTAAATTAAATGTTAATATACTTATATGGGGTAAAAATTCTTTACATCGGTGTAATTCGGCGTAAATTCATGTTTTTTTTACAGCGTGGTTTACGGTTTTGCAGCAGTGTGCAATTTTGTTTTCGCATTTTATGTCGAGTTCTCAACGGAACCCAACTCTCTCTATATATATATACACATACACACATGGGAGAGGTGTCTGACTCGCTAACATAAATTATGGACAACTTAAGATAGCAGGTTTGAACATTTTTAAAATATTGCAACTTCATAGATTAATTATTTTATTATGTTTATAATTCAGTTGACTGACTCGCTAACCTAAAAATTAAATATGAATATGTTCATAGATGAATTATTATTATTATTATGTTTTAAAACTCTCTTGAGTTGTGAGAACCATAGGAACTCACTTTGTAACCACACACTTATTTTAATCAAATATGAATATGTGGTCCAAAATTAAACAACAATAAAATATTGAATAAAATATTAATATACTTACATAGGGTAAAAATTCTTTACATCGGTGTAATTCGGCGTAAATTCATGTATTTTTTTTCAGCGTGGTTTAGGTGTTTTTGCAGCAGTGTACAAATTTTTTTTTCACATTTTACGTCGAGTTCTCACAACCCATTAAGTTCTCAACGGATCCCAACCATATATATATACACACACACACATGGGAGAGTTGTCTAACTCGCTAACATAAATTATGGACAACTTAAGATAGCAGGTTTGAACATTTTTAAAATATTGCAACTTCATAGATGAATTATTTTATTATGTTTATAATTCAGTTGACTGACTCGCTAACCTAAAAATTAAATATGAATATGTTCATAGAAGAATTATTATTATTATGTTTGAGAACTCCTTTGAGTTGTGAGAACCATAGGAACTCACTTTATAATCACACACTTATTTTAATCAAATATGAATATGTGGTCCAAAATTAAACAACAATGAAATATTAAATAAAATGTTAATATACTTATATGGGGTAAAAATTCTTTACATCGGTGTAATTCGGCGTAAATTCATGTTTTTTTACAGCGTGGTTTACGTGTTTTTGCAGCAATGTGCAAATTTTTTTTCTTCGCATTTTACATCGAGTTCTCGCAACTCATTAAGTTCTCAACGGATCCCAAGCCTATATATATATATATACACACACACACACTTGGGAGAGTTGTCTGACTCGCTAACATAAATTATGGACAACTTAAGGTAGCAGGTTTGAACATTTTTAAAATACTGCAACTTCATAGATGAATTATTATTATGTTTATAATTCAGTTGACTGACTCGCTAACCTAAAAACGTGATGAAACACGCAACACAAGCTATAAATAATATTTAAATTAAATAGTAAAAAAGAAACGTAAGGAGTGATGTTTTGCTTACGTAAGGAGAAATAGGCCAGATTAAGTTAAGGAATCGCTTCGGATATTCAGACATCGAGGATTTTTATTTAGACATCCCCTTCATGTCCTGTGAAGGTTTCCATGGGTTATGGAGAGGCAAAATCAGACCACCACGTTCCGTAGAGGTCTCCGCAGGCCGTCTTAATGCTACCTAATGATTAAAAATCATTAGCAATGATTGATAGTGAGTGGGAGTTGTGAAAAAGAAGTGTGGGTGTTTAAGATGGATTAGAGAGGTGAAAAGTAATATATATGGGTGTTTGGGATGGGTTGGAGAATATAATTTTAAACAAAATGTTAGATTTTTTATAAATGTTTTTTTTTTGTTATTTATATAAAATGATTTTTTTATATGGATGTTATTTTTAAAAATACCTAGAATTATCCTTAGAAAATGATATAATAATTGTTGCGTAAACATTAACGTTTATGTTGCCGAACTAAACAAAACACAAGATACGAACAATAAAACAAAATAAACCATAATATTCAAACGTTTACATAAATAAAAATGTTCATACAATAATAATGTCCAAATAAACCACTAATCATCATGCCCCTGAGATGCACCGGACGTACCGACCTGACTACTGGACGCCCCACTCTGATCGGTACGCGGTGGCCCATCCTGATCGGTACGCGGTGGTCGAGGCCCCAAACCCGCTGCAACTCGCCTCTCGTTCTCGTTCTGTACTAACCACCGAATATCAATCCGCATCTCCTCCATCTGCTCCAGACCCTGCTGAAGTAGCTGGTTCGTGGTACCAGGCAACCTAATGGCGTGATAAACGCGGGGAGGATGCTGTCGGCCATCAGGATACACGTCCGCCATCTCTACATCCACCTCTGGATCGCCCTCACGCTCCGGCTCGGCAATATGTGGCATCACAACCTCCTCGGCTCGAACCGGAAACTCAATATGTACCAGCGGCACGGGTACAAATGGATGGTCAACCGGACCTGGAGCGTGCTGGTAATAAACGGGTGGTTTATCTTTGGTCTTTCCTGCCACCTTCATCTGCTGCATAGTCCACAAATTTAACGGGCTGAAATCCACAACAATAATAATATTAAATAATCATAAATAATAACAATAAATAATAAATAAATAATAATCATACGTGGGCCTCATCGGCTATGGCAGATGCTCCTCAATATGAGTAAACAAGTCGGCTACAGCAACACGCTCCGCGATGGGGGTGATGATCCCCCTGACCGGAGTACCCCCCGCTGAATGTCTATGAGGGTAGGTAGCAATGTACTCAGCAAAGCACCTATGCAGGGCAACGGGCCTACCCCTGAGAATGGAGTAGAGATAGAAAAGGTTGGTCTGCGAGACCCTTTCATTACTGGTACATCGTCCAGCAATAGACCAAACAATCAGACGGGGTATGTAACGAGTTAAAGGATCCCGAATGTTGCTCGCCCTATCCGACCTACGCAGGATAATAATAATAATAATAATAATAATAATAATAATAATAATAATAATAATAATAAATAGTAAGAATAATAATAATAATAATAATAATAATAATAATAATAATAATAATAATAAAACCTCTCGCCGGGCATCCCTGGACCACCGATGGTGGGCCACCACGCCATAAACATGTCATCTGGCAATGTGGTCACGACGGTAGTATACATATCTTGGACGAGCTCATCCTCGGTGAACCAGCCGATACGCGTAGCCCACTCGTCGACCGAATATGTATAGAGCTGACCAAATAACCTGAATTTGATCTTAGGATCATGCTCTGAATTGTGATCCACTCTGGGCTTTAATGGGGTATACCGGAAGGTGGAGATGAACTCGATCTTTAGTGACACTTGGGAGCCTCAACTTCTTCTAGCATATAATCACGTCGTGTCCGGAAGACGTCGATATCGGACAGTGATACTTGTATACCTGTATTAAGAATTCACAATTAATAATAATAATAATAATAATAATAATAATAATAATAATAAGTATAAAAAATTGGCAATACCTCTTCTTTCACACGAATCCAGTCGACATGCACATGGCAATCCAAAACTCGTCATAAGTCGGTGATCACAAGTCTTATTTGTTTTCCTAAAATATTTTATCTTATTGAGCTCGAGGACCAACATATCGATCGCTGCATGGGAAACCTTACCGAGTATGTTTTGAAAAATCGGTAAGTCATGGTGCACCATTCTCTGTGATCGACTGACTTCGAACGAGTGGTTTATCGCTATGCGCTGTGAGTCCATAACTTTGTCTATTTTCATCACAAGTGCATGGAGCGAACTGTTCAGGCCCTTAATGTATCTCTTAAACCTTGCATGTTGACTCTCAACTCTGTTGGTCATATACTGACCAAATGTATAGTTTGTGTGTATCCATGCTTGCACAAAGATTTCTTTATAGTCTTTGAGCCAAGCTTCATGCATGTATTCAAAACCCTCTGTAAAAAATAGAATAACGATATCAATAAAGAAAATATGTATGTATGCATGCATGCATGCTTGTAAAACAAATGGTAAGTCCCGTATGTGTACTGCAGATAGCTTGGTGGCACGAAAAATGACTCCTCTTCATCTACATATTCCTGGTTTAGATCGGGCAACACCTTCCCGTCATTACAACTAACCATGGATTTAGCCTCCTCCTCACTAATTTGAACCCCGGGTCCGAAAACGCTTTCAGAGACGTAAGACTCATTCGGAGACAGGTCATCTAAGGAAAAGCTAAAGGAATATGACATCATGAGACCGGGAAGTCGCGGGCATTCGAGAGATAAGTGGTGGTGGTGTTTGAATGTTTGATTGAAATGAGAATGAAGCTGCTCCCATTTGTGTTTAATTAGAAAAAACCACGGGTCGTGGAGGCCACAATGGGTCGTGGGGGGATTAATTGAGCCCATCTGCCACATCGCCACGTCCCGTGGAGTGGAAAGTACACTTTTTAGTCTGAACTCCATGCTTCCTCGTACCTCGTATCACCACATCCCGTGGGGGTATCCATGTAATGTTGCTTTTCCACGTCCCGTGGGGGTCTCCACGGCCTGTGGTTTTCTATTTTTTTGCTTTCCACGGCCCATTGTGGCCTCCACGACCCGGGGGTGTCTAGGGTTTTTTCAAGGGGATGTCTGGATAATATCACCCTAAGGAATTCCACATATAGTTTCTTCGTTGTGGCTCCGTCGTGGTTGCGGTGCACAGTGGTGACGACGACGGTAGGGCAGATTAAGTGTAAAGCCTTCGAAATTTTTTTAACCATAAATCCAACCATACTATTCTCCAAAAAGATCAAATCTTTATCCTTCAAAACCCTAAACTAAAACAAATTCAATCATATCACAATTAAAAATAATAATCACAAAATTAAACCAACACTTACTTAGATCAGCATCTAACACCAACCCAACATCAACTAGATCTCGAATCCATTCAATTTATCCTGCTTTACTTCAGACACAAGTTAAATTGTTAAAAGAACATGTTAACTTTTTTATAAAATTTGAAAAATAAAAAATGGGTATAACGAATTTCGATCTGGGTATTGTTAAAAACTGATAAAGTTTACAAATTTAGATGAAAGAATGAAAAACCAGTCAAAAACAAGTTAACTTTTTATAAATCTTGAAAAATTAAAATAATAGGTAAAGGAAATTTCGATCTGGGTATTGCTAAAAGTTGTTAATGTTTATATATATACTAGATCTTTGCCCGCGTTAACACGCGGTTCACCAACCAGGCCCGTCTCTGAGGCAGGGCGGGGTGGTCGCCGGCTCAGGGCCCGACCCTCAAACGGGCCCGGACTTTTTAAGAATACGGTTTACTTATTTCCGATCAGGAACGAAAACACGGTAAAAACAACTCTAGAACTTCACGGGCCCTGAAAGAAGCGAAGGGAAGCTCTTCAAAATGTATCATGTAATGCAATTAATGTGAAGATAAAAAGAGTAAAATTATTATCTTTAGAAAACTCCGGTTGTTATTGGCGACTATGTTGGTTTGCTTTTGAAGACGAAGAAGATGCAAAAAGAAGGAGAGTGGTGGTTTTTTTATTACATATAAAATAATAGTTTAATTATAATATACGTACAGTACTTTACCTATCCCTATGACCCTACCCCATCTCATCACCACACACCACTCTATTATTTTTCATTTTAAATGTTTATTATCGAAAATAAAAAAAAAGCATACAAAGTTTTAGTATCTTCTTTATTGGTTCATTTCCTTTGATTTCCACTCCACTTAATATAGTTTTCCTAAAAATTTTATCATTTTTTAATATATAACTAGCTTCCACTTAATGTATTTTTCGTCAAAATTTTTGTATTTTTTATATAACTAGTTAATATTATATTTCTATTGTGTAGGGATATTTTTTTAGATAGATAATTAGATAAAAAGAATCCTTTTAAAAATAAAAGATAAAAATGCTCAAACCAAACAAAAGGGGTAATAAATTTTGTTAAATAACAATATCGTTAATAATAAAGGGGTTGTCGATAAATTATTGATAAGTCTTGCGAATGTAAAAAAAAATCCATTACGACCCCCCGGTTAAAATGTTTTGATTCCGCCACTGTTGTGGCTGTAGGTATGTGTGTATATGTACATATGAGTTTTGTGATTAAAAATCAATTAAAAACTTGTTAAAATGTTTTTTAGGAATTGGGCCTCAAATTTGTATTTTGCTTTAGGTCTCCGGAATAGTTGGGCCCAATTTTTTTTCCGCCCAAGGCCCAAAATTTTTTTGCCGTTTTCGGAGACGGCCCTGTCACCAACGTACAATTATTTTGAGCGGTAAAACGTATAGAAAAATATAGTAGAAATATTTTATTAAAATTTAAAAGAAACCAATACACATTTTATTCAAATATCACTAAATATTTCTTTATACACCACATTTTTTGTTTTAGTCTTGACATTCCCATCATCATCAAGTATAAGTAATTTCACCCTTGCCCTGCTTTTAACTCTTGACAATGTGGCATAAAGTTGGCCATGTGAGAATACAGGGTCTCTTAAATACAATCCAACCTTCGATAGAGACTGTCCTTGGCTTTTATTGATGGTCATTGCGAAACATACGCTTATTGGGAATTGGCGCCTTTGGAACTTGACTGTCAGATGGTATCATATTTATTCTAGGAATAAGAGTTTTTGTACCAATGTTTCCACCTGATATGATTTCGGCTTGAATAACACGCTTTGCAAGTTTGGTGATTCGTAATCTCGTGCCGTTGCACAAGCCATTTTGTTGATCTATGTTTCTCAACAACATAACGGGAACACCGACCTTTAGTGCTAATCGATGATTAGACAATCCAGAAATTTTTAAACCATTAAGGACATCATCAAATATTAATCACGACATGTTTTTATTTATTGAAACTTCACTAATATTTCCAATTTCCATCATTCCAACTAACATTACTTCATTCCACTGGCGGCCACGTCTTCTCCACAAGCAACAACCATCTAATTGATAACCACATCTAATGAACTGTTCATAATCTTTTAAACCAAATTGATAACCACATCTAAAAACACACAATCCCAATAACCATAAAAACAATACTAATACACTCATATTTTTTTAAAAACACATGTTTGACCAAAAAAAAAAAAGTCTGCATCCCAATCACACAAAAAACAAAGTAAAAAATAACTTCTTTAGCTTTATCATCAAACATCTTACTAATTATCTTGTAGAGAAGAGTGACGAAGGAGTTTTTGGAGATGGATTCTTGTAATCGGCTCCCGATTCTTGGCATTGTTCTTCATATCAGCTAAATGCTTCAATGAAATCTCTGTAACTAAATAAATGGTAACTTATTATAGTCGGACGTATTCCACTTCAAAATAATATCGCCATACCACTACCACATGCTCGGACGTATTCCACTTCAAAATAATAGTCGATAAACTGCCGTGTAGATCAACAATCATAGCCTCCAGCTCAGCGTTGCGCCAAGCTGCTCTTTCAACCACTGCTTCCTTTTCTCTTATTATTCACGATGCTGACTCCTTTGCTGCTCCTATCAGCGCATAATAGTGTCGTTGCCTCTTTTCTGCTAACTTACGCCTTAACTCCTCATCCTACAGAGAAATTATTATTAGTAGCATCCGTAGCCGACCAGTCCACGGATCAGTTTCAATTAGGGTTTAGTGATTCTATATTTCTTTGAAACTGCATTTTCCTACATTTCTTTGGTCTGCTCTGTAGTGATTCCATCACACTCATTAATTCTCTATTCACCTATCATTACAATAAATAGTGAACCTTAATTAAAATTTAACTAATCTTTCTAATGAACAAACAAAATACAGTAGAAAAACATAATAGATCATCAAACTTACCTGTGCATTCTGAAGGTATTCACAAATGTCATTAGCAGCAAACTTAATTGAAACCTTGAAGTCAAAAGAATTAGTAAAACTGAAAAATAATACACGCAAACACAAGTATTAAATGAAGTAAATACACAACTTTCAAGATAATTGATCAGCCAAAACCTAAAAGATTTACCTTCTCGTTCAAAGCTAGATTTTTCAACCTAGTGCTGATTTCATCTTCTTTAGCTTTTAAAGCTGAATTACCCATTTCAATCTTCTTTTGTTCTTCTTCCAGATCAAGTTGTTTCTGTTTAAAGATTTTATCATTATCATTTGCTAGCTCCTCTCTTTGGTTAATCAATCTACGAAGCTCCGCCAGCTTCTCTTCCCCCTCTTGTAATTTTTTTCTCCCATTCTCTTAAATCCTCCCTTTGGTGAGATAGATTGCGGTCATGTGCGTCTCTCCTGACAATACACGAAACCATATAAGATTCAGAAGTAATATTGTGAAAGAATAAAGTTACAAAAAAGTGAAGCATACTCGTTATTGAATGACATGCGTTCTCTCATTAGTGAACTTTCTTTTGCCTCGATCTCCGCTGATTTTCTTTGAAGCTCTGATGACTTCCTGCTACTCTCAGCAAGCTTAGCCTCCGCAGAACGTTAGTATACTCTACTTCTAATGATCTCCCTTCTATGCTAGTAGACAGAGCATGTGCTTCTTCTAACTTTGAATCAGCACTGAATTTTATTTCTGCGTATTCTGACCGCATTTCACGCAAAGCCTTCTCTAACTGCAGTAACCAATCATTAATTATTGCTAATTTGCAATTGAACATCATGGTTTTAACTTTTAAGGTTGTGTTATAACATAATAAAATAAAGCTAGTTAAGATGTTACCTCATGGACACATTGTTTTTCAACTCCCAACGCTTTTCTCAACTTCTCTTCTCGTTTCTCTACTTCGGACATTGCAATAAGATGAGCCCTTTGTTCTCGTTGAAGGAGCTCCTTGGTTTCAGCCAATGCTTGTTCAAATTGTTCATTTTTTGAGATCCATTCTTTTTTCTCAATGAGAAGAAGGCCCATGTTGTATTGCTATTCATAGAGCTGCATAAAAACAATAATCAGATTAACTTCATTTTCAATTACTCCGCTAAACATTTTGTATGCTCAAACCAATGTTTAATAAAGTTTCAATGGGACTCATAAATTAGATATACGACGGTGGGTGAATCATTGTACATTTTGTAAGGTATCTGCGCTGTTGAAACAGGTTGTACACCTGCAATAGCAACACTTCCTAGAAATGTAGATTGAAATCTAACTCCTTCATCACTAAATGCAATTACCTAAAAACGAAATGGTTCTACAACCGCTTAATGTGTATTTAAATGCTTATACTTGCAACATCCTAAATCGTTTTATTTAAAGAAATACGAAGAATATATAATCAAAAAATATGATACTGTAAGTTTCATTTATAGCTCGTAAGAATCCTAACCTCCCAGCTTGGCAGTAAAAGAATATTTGTGGGTGGTGTGTAACGGTTGTTTCATTGAGATCATATCAATAACACTAAATAATATATAAAGACTTGTCTAGAAGACAATATAAGCCATGAGGCTGACATAGTTGAAAAGGCTGGTACCAAAAAAACCTAAGACAAATGAGAAGCTGAAGAGGTTTTAAGTCAGTGCTTGCATGAAAAAATTGGAAAATTAAAATAAACAGATTAAACATTATTATGACGAAACTCACAATATCTTGATTAAGCATATGAGTAAGGGATTATAGAATGAATATTTTGATTTGTGAAAGAAATGTAGTATGATTATATGAATATCGTCCATGGACAAATATCAATCATGTAAAAAAACTGCACTCTGCAAATGAAGCAAATAAACAAAAATGATCAATAAAAAGTAAAAAAAAATCATCAAAATGTAACATCACCACACCAATACTATCTACTTCAAATAAAAAAAATTTAAATAATCATGCACAATCAACACAAAAATTGAATAAATGTAACATCACCACACCAATACTATCACCTAATGGCGCTGCAAAGCCAAAGCCACCAGTATTCTGAGTTGCTTGAGCTAATTGAAAAGGATTTGAAAGGGAAGGCTGTATACATAACCAACAAAAGTTAATGGTTGCCACATATAAGAAATAATTACCCAGCAAAAGGATACAGTTACGTAATGACTCAATACATTATATATAAAATAGCAGAATATGTCACAATATCATATCATATCATGAAGAACCCTAAAACAATATGAACCCTAAAACAATAATCAAACATGAACCCTAAAAGACAAACCCTAACAAATCAGAAAACAAACAAACTCGAATAAAAAAAAAACAGAACAAATAGTAAACCTGAACAATACTCGACTATTGAAAGATAAATAATCAAAATCAATCAAAATAGAGACCAAAAAACCTTTAATCGACTAACAAATCAGTAAACAAACAAACACAACACAGAGTAAAAGAGAGATGAACATCGATTTATTGAAATAAGAATTGAATAGAGATAACCTTAGAGTGGAGATGAACGAAAACCTTGAATCGCTCTGATTAGGGTTGATGTTTGGAAGGAGGCGACGAAGGTATTGTGGTCTAGAGTTATGAGCGTGTGTTTTTTACGGATTTTATATTTTTCGGATTTTTGATTTAAAAAAAAAGAAAATTTTATTAATTCTCACAAAGTGCCATGTGGCTTCACAATTGGAGGAGAGATAATTGCTAGGGGGTGAATGATTGCCATGTGTCAAAAATTGCTTTCAAATATTATATGTATATATATATATCTATACATATAATAAACCAAAGTCATTTTAATGACATGGCACTTAAAGAGGCATTCTCCTCTTTGAGTGTGCCATGTGTCATTCTATGTGGCATTGAGATATTTTAGGAAAAAAATAATATAAAAACAAAATTAGATTTTTCTCTCTTATGTTTCCTACCATAATTTTTAAACGTTAATATCTTTTATATACGAGATTTTTAAAGAAAAAAATTACACCAAATTAACGAGCGTTTTATTATCTTTCCAACGAGTACCATAGTGCTATATAAAAAACGGAGAAAAAAAATGACTATTTTTTGTTGAGTTTTGTTCAAACAGGAAAAAAAAACACAAAGTGTTCAGGTAAATCATTAATCATGTATAGGCAAGTCACTAATTATATTCAAATCAGTAAATATGAATTCTATTTTCAACATGCGTTAGCATTGGAGTTATACATTGTTTTAGGTTAGATATTAATATTAGAGTTATACGTTGTTTAAGGTTAGGCGTTAACATTGGAGATATATTTTTAATTGTTTTAGGTTAGCTGCTACCCGAAGCTTTCATGCATGTAACTGTAAAGAGCATCATTCTATTTTCATATGTAAAATTAACATGTCATATTAGATTTTTCAACCCCGGGACGTTCCCGGGGTATAATCTAGTGTATATATATATATATATATATATATATAGGGAAAGTATAAATTGAAAACCCCCTTGAGTTGAGAAAACTTAGAAAACCTGTGTAAAAACCATCTAATTTTTTTTTAAAAAAATACATAAGGTAACAAACATGTATTTAAACGTTTTGGGCCAAAAAATTAAAAAAGTGCCGATTGGATATTTTTTAAAAAAATAAACAACGCAAACTCTGTAACAGCGCTGTTAACATATGTTAAAAAGTAGAAAACATATGTTAACAACGCTGTTACAAAGCTTGCGTTGTTTTTTTTTTTAAACAAATATCCCATCGGCGCTTTTTTAATTTTTTTAGCCCAAAACGCTTAAAAACATGTATGTTGCCTTGTGTAATTGTTTCAAAAAAAAAAGTTCTTTTAGATAGTTTTTACATGGGTTTTCTATGTAACACAAAAAAAATTGTAAATTTGCTGTAACATACTTGTAATATATGTAACACAAAAATTTTGTTTTTTTTTAAATTTCTTCAGTGCTTTTTTTAATTCTTTTACTCAAAATGCTTAAAAATATGTTTGTTACATTGTGTAATTTTTTCAAACAAAAAAAAACCTTTTGTAACTTGAGTTTTCATAGGTTTTCTTAACTCAATGGGGGTTTTTAATTTATCCCCCCCTGTATGTATATATATATATATATATATATATATATATATATGGGGTTGGTTTAAATTTACACTAATGATTTTAAGGGGCAAGATTGTGATTAATTAGATGGGGTTGGGTTAAATTTACAAAGGCTACAAAAAATGAGAAGGGTGAGAAGCCACTAGAAAATGACATGTGTCAAAAGGATTAAATAAGTGGGAGGGGTAATTTTGTCAAAAACATATGCACATGCAAGTCACATGCCATTTCCACCTTCATTTTTAAATGTCCGTAACTTTTTTATACGTCATCTTTTTCTTAAAAAAAATTATACCATAAAATTGAGCGTCTTTTTATCTTTAATATGAGTACCATATTGTTATACTTTTGAAAAAAAAATCAAAAACCCACTTGCGTAAGACACAAGGGAGTGTAAAACACAATGAGCACCAATTAAATATAGGGTATAAAACATAATCAAGAGTCTAGTAAACACAATGGACGACATATACTAAAGACACAATGAATAGAAGACTAAAACACAATGAATACTTTTGAAAACAAATTGAAAACCTAGTTGCGTAAGACACAATAGATGACTTACTAAAGACACAATGAACAGAAGACTAAAACACAATGAATACTTTTGAAAATAAAGTCAAAAACCTAATTGTGTACAACACAATGGACGACATAATATGGACACAATGAACAGAAGATTAAAACACAATGAATAATTTTGAAAAAAAAAGTTGAAAACAAAGTTGCGTAATACACAATGGAGATAACGTAAAACACAATGAGTACCAATTAAATATGCAATGAACAATAGTGTATAAAACACAATGAACAGTCTAATAAAACACAATGGACGTCATATTAAAGACACAATGAACAGAAGACTAAAACACAATGAATAATAGACTTAAACACAATGAACAACATAATAAAACACAATGTACACCTAAATACAAAAGTCATTTGCGTAAAACACAATGAAAAGCATACTAAAAACACAATGGACAAAGTTAAATCATGTGTAGACTAAAAAAACATAAATAACATATTTATAAAGCACACGTGCATACTATAACACAATGAACGAGCAGAAGACACAACGGAAAAGAAAACCCATTTAACATGAATTTTTTTTTTCAATTTTAATGTAGTAATGTGGTACTCATATTAAAGATAAAAAAATGCTTGTTAATTTGGTGAATTTTTTTGAAAAAAAAATATCGAATGAAAAAGTTATAGACGTTTTAAAATGATGGGGGAATTGACATGTGCATTGTATATGGAGAGAGAAAATCAACAAATGTGGTTTTCCTTTTATGCCCTTCTTCTAATTTATTATTTATATTTTTCAAACTAACTAATCTCAACCCTTTAAATATATGATCAATGGATCACAATCCTTCTCACCCTTCCTAGAAAAAGTGTCTTGTGTATTTGATCCTAACCCTAATTAGATGGTCATTTAAATTAATTTATTTAAAAAAGGGTATTATTGTCCTTTTGTTATCCACCAAGTCATTAATTCCTACAAATCCCCTCTCCCATAATAAATTCCTAAAAGTCCTCTCTCTCCCTCCTTCAGAATTAAGTCCTAAAAATTCTGTCACCCTCTTTCTGGATTAGTTTCTAAAAATTCTCTACACATCTCTCTATCTCTCTCATTATTCACGATCTATACACTTGTGTATAGTTCTTATGAAACAAAGACATAAAACACATGTACTGACATTATATATATATATAGGGAGTGGATAATATGGAAACCCCAAATAATAGAAAAACCCTGAAAACTCTCTAGTGACCATTGATCAAGTTTGATCAATGGTCCATAATTAATTTGTATATAATATTCTAAAGCAAGTGGGCCAATATAATAAAAAATAGGAATAAGGGCATTAAGGTAGTCTTACTTTATGACACTTTTTTCTGAATCCTAGGTTTAAAAAGTTGATTTGACACTTGTCAAGTCACCTCTCTCCTACTTTATGGCACTTTTTCCAGCACCAAAATTAACGTACGTTAGTGTTGTGATACAAAATTCTGACCTCGTGTGATACATCACTAACATGTGTTGACAGGCATATACTAAAAGAACATTATAAAAGAACACATAAAATGTGTATTTATTTAAGAATTGATAAAAAATTCTAACCTCGTGTGAGACATCGCTAACATGTGTTACCAGGCATATACTAAAAGAACATATTAAAAGAACACATAAAATGTGTATTTATTTAAGAAATGATTAAAACGATCATAACAATCAACACTAAAACATATCAAAAACCGTTTAATACAAACATAATTATTTGTGAATTTTCAAAAAAACTATCATAACAACATAGAAAAAATCTAGCTATGCTTCGTTCTTGATCCTCATCATCATCTTTAACTCAAAACGTCTCTTCACCTACAAAAAAAAGTAAACACGTGTTAGCTAGGCTCTACAAAACACATAATGGGACATCAATGACATGTGTTAGTGTATTCTAAAAACATATGTTTTACTGAAATAACGTATGTCATACAAATCAGAACACATGTTAGTTAGGTATATACTAACATGTGTTAACATCACTAACATGTGAAAGGGCGTATACTTACATATGTTACTTACGCATATACTAGCATGTGTTAGCATCACTAACATGTGTATAAACAACACCAAATATGCAGTGCCAAGTGTATCATACTTAATTTTACAACTATGTTAATACAACTACTCAATATACGATTAATAGGGTTAGAAATCCAACAATAATAAATTTAAAAAAGAGTAAATTCCTTTTTGAGTCCCTGAGTTTTCTTGATTTTAACTACTTGAGTCCAACATTTTCATTTTTAACATTCTGAGTGCCTAAGTTTTAATTTTGTAACACTTTGAGTCCAATTTTCTAACGACGTTAATCAAGTCAGTTAAGTAGAGGGGTATTTCAGTCATTTAACACCTAGGTACAACTTTCTAATGCATAATGTATAAGGAACAAGTCTTTAATGCATGAAGTTTTTAATAATATATAAATAAGTATATATATATACACACACATAAAGCAAGCTTTCTCTCTCTCTCTCTCACACACACACACACACACACACAAACACACCTGCCTCACCACCACAATCCACCCCCACCACACCTCCACCTCCGAACCACCTCACCACCACTACAAACCTCACACCTCCACCTCCACCTTCAAACCACCACCACCACTGCACCACCATCACCGCTGCACCTCCACCACCGCTGCACCTCCACCTTCAAACCACCACCACCGCTGCATCTCCACCACCACTGCACCACCACCACCGCTGCACCTCCACCACCGCTACACCTCCACCACCACTGCACAACCATTCATCCCAGATCTAGGGTTTTACCTTGGTTTCAATCGAAGAAGGTGTCACCGCCGCTGGACAACCATTCATCCCAGATCTGTTTCTCGTCTCCGTCACCTGAGCAAATCCGGCCGACCTCCTCCTTCTCCTTCACTTCTGCTTTCTCTCTCTAGCTTTCTCTCTCTATCTTCGCGTCTCTCTCTCTCTAAATGGGAGGGTTGGGACCAAATGGTTGACGTTGGCTCCCAAGGTTGGTGTACCCGGATCTGTAATGGGGAACTGGTAAGAGTAGCCATTGATGGTGGAGGTGGAGGTGGCTGTTTGGTGAGGGGACGGTGGTGGTGGGTTGCAATGGGGAACTGGTTAGGTGGTTGTGTTCGAGTGGTGGTTGTGTTCGGGTGGTGGTTAGGTCTGGTCGGGTTATGGTCAGGTCTGGGTTCGGGTGGTGGTTACTGGTTCGGGTTATGGTGGTGGTCAGGTCTAGGTTAGGTGGTTACTGGTTCGGGTTATGGTCAGGTCTGGGTTAGGTGGTTACTGGTTCGAGTGGTGGTCAGGTCTGGGTTCGGGTGGTGGTTAGGTCTGGTCGTTGGTGGCTCGTCTGGGTGGTGGTGGTGGTTGCTAAAGATGTATGGTGGTGGTGGATTTGGTATTTAGAGAGAGAGAAGAAAGAGAGAGAAGTGAGAGAGAGAGAGTTGAGATCTGTGTGTGTTGTGTGTGTGTGTTGTGTGTGTATATATTTAATATTATAATATAATAAAGTATAATATTTAATAATTATTTATTTTTAATGGTAGGGGTATTTTGGTTATTTCATAAATATTAACAGAAAAAATCTAACAGAGTTAGAAAATTGGACTCAAACCATAATAAAATTAAAACTTAGGCACTCAGAATGTTAAAAATGAAAATGTTGGACTCAAGTAGTTAAAATCAAGAAAACTCAGAGACTCAAAAAGGAATTTACTCTGATTTTTATAACAAGAAACTTCTTGGAGCGGTTGGTATGTGTGTTATGTTCTGTTTACCAGTTTGCGAGTTCGAGCCTGCCCATGCCTCTTTTTTCCTTCTTTTACACCAGGCAGTAATATGAACGCCGTTAGCCTTCCCCGTTAAAGTTAACCGCACAGTGTTGTTGGGCCGCGTTCGTGTTGATTTTATGTTTGTTTTCGACCACGTGTCTTTGTTTTGATGCACCACAAATTAGAGGAAACCCAAAGGGGGAGAGAGAGAGGCGTTCATTCACCTGTTCCGATGATTCAAATGGGCTACAACATAGGTTTTATTTCCGTTTCTCTCTCCTCCAAAATCCAATCTTGCTAGGTCAAGAATCTACCGTTGAAGTTTATTTCTTTTGTTTTGTTTCCTTTTGATTAGTCTTGTGGCTAGGGTTTATTTATAATTGATTGTATATGTATGCAATATTAGCGTGAATTTAAGCAAATTAAGTTGATTGTTCTTAAGGGTGTATCTAGGTGTATGTTATTTTTGTTGTATAAGATGGACGTGGATGAATAACTGGAGGTTGTGTTTATTTTCCCGAATTTTGATCATTGTTTGTGATCTTAGAATTAGTTGTGTTCCTGATAATATAGTTTACTTAATCTTCTGCAATACTTTTGTTTTTTTAAGATTAAGAAGGTCATGTGGAGGTTGAGGGTTCGATTCCTGTCAGGGCCATATTTACCACATGTGGGGGTTCCACAATCCAGGTGGAATGGGTAATCAGTACAGGCTGGCCCAGGGCGTTAGCCGGAGCTCTACCGGTTGCACCACTTGCCGTTCAAAAAAAAAAAAAAAGAAGGTGATGAAAATTCCAACATTGTCGTGCAGTACCCAAGGTGCCTGAAAATGTATTTATTAAGGATATGATTATATCGGAGACTCATAGCATGTATTTTATTTGATTTTTTATACGATTTTTGGGTTTCGCGATCAAGCGGCAGACGGAATGGTGAGCGAAAGGTGTCATGCTGTTTTCTTCCATTAAAACTAAAACTTATTTTGTGATGGTAGTAGCATTATTTGATACTTGATTTGAAGCAAGCATACGAAGTTTACAAGAGGCTTATAATCACCTTCTCACAAATATGTTAATAAGTTTTTATTATCAATTTCAATATGCACTAATAAAGCTTATAATTCAAATAATTGAAACACCTTTTTTGGTGTAATTTCCTTAAAGCTACAAGGTTTATTGTCTGGCTACTGAGATTTGAATTATGTATCTTATATTTTCTGCAATCCATTTCGGTTCTATGCAGGTTTGTTGTAGCGGTTTTATTTTGTTATATATCATATATTTTCTGATTGTTGCTCTTATGAGATTTTTTGTTGCAAGATATGCCTACGTTTATAGCCTAGAAACTAAATTTGGGTGACTTTTTATTTCCTTAGAATTAGTCTATTTGATTGATGTCTTCATTTACTAGATCATCTCAAAATCATGGTGATTTTGCATGTTTTTGTTTGTTCCTTTGTTTAATCTATCTAAATTGCATATGTTCATTCATGACAGGCTAAGGAATAACAAATTTGAAGACAGGCTTCGAAAAAAGGTTTGTAAATTTACGTTTCCATGACATGATATTTGTGTGTGTGCGTGCCCTCCTGTTATAGGTATTCAGATTATGACCTTTCAAATAGTTGAAGAATGCGTGGACATACTGGTGCTTTTTTTACTGCATCTTAATCAAAATTTTGATATAACGAGCTTTATTTGGGTATTTGTACTAGAACTATTATTTTTGTTAACCTGTATGCTCATCCATTAAAGATTTGATTTACTAATAAATCATCTAATGAGGCTTTGTTTAATAGTGAGAACAAATAAAGTTTTGCATTCTAAAGCTAGCCAATAGAGGGAGCTTTATTCATGATTTTTTTCCTGTTTTTTTATTGTGCTTATTCTGTAGAGGGATCTTAAATATTCCTGATGTAGTCGGCATCGCAACCCTGTGGTTAAGCGAAGCTACGGATGTTGCCCTTGACCATATGCACAAAAAAAGGTACCATTATATTTATTTTGTTATGTTGACCCCTTAAAGTGAGATATTAATGAAGATATAAAGTTGGTTATTTAATTCTCTTAATATGGATATTATTTTGTAATTTTATCCTAAAATCACAAAGGCTAACATCAAATGACGGTTAGTGATGAAGCTTTATTTATTCAGCGCCTAATCGGAGAAGATGCATATCCATGCTATTTTTTCTCTCTCAATTTGTGTTTCTATGGTTTTTCAGGTGAATAATGGGAGGTCAATTTGCCTGCTGAAAAGGTCCCACCCGAACTCCTGGAAACAGCATTGAATATTGAACTGCTGGAGATGGAATGCAAAAAAAAAAAAAAAAGATTAGTCATCTTTGGTTAAGGTTCAATGTTCATAGTGATGCTTAGTTGCTTTAGGTTGCCTTCTTTCTTGGTGCTAGATTTGGATTTTTAGTACTGAACTAGCAATGAGACCCGCGGGCGTTGCGCCGCGCGGCGGGTTACAACATGCAATGGCCATTGTATACATGCGGGCGAAAAGGCGCAAAGTAAACGTAGTTGAATAGTAACACCGTTAAGTTACTATCGTTGAGTTAATATCAACGGAGTTGAATAGTAACGCGTTGACGAACCGTTCTCGCTACTCAGTTAAGTTTACTATGTAAGTCTCCGTTAAGTTTACTATGTAACTCCGTTAAGTTACGTTGAATAATAACGCGTTTCCGAACCGTTCCCGGTACTCTGTTAGGTTTACTATGTAACTCTTTTAAGTTTACTATGTAACTCCGTTAAGTTGGCGGAGTTGGATAGTACTTGACGGAGTTGAGTACAAAAAATTAAAAAAAAAAAAACAGACTTAAATAGTAACTTAACGGAGTTAAATAGTAACTTAACGGATTACTATGTAACTCCGTTAAGTTATGTTGAATAGTAGCGCGTTGCCGAACCGTTCTCAGTACTCCGTTAAGTTTACAATGTAACTCTGTTAAGTTTACTATGTAACTCCGTTAAGTTGGCGGAGTTGAATAGTACTTGACGGAGTTGAGTAAAAAAATTAAAACAAAAAAACAAAATTAAATAGTAGCTTAACGGAGTTGAATAGTAACTCCGTTAAGCTAAATAGTAACTTAACAGAGTTAAATAGTAACTTACAATACCTTATGCATAAAGTACAAACCATGAAGCAGGGAATCTTTTGGTAATTAAAATATATATAATTAGCTGCTAAACTGCATACAGAATGTACTAATCTGTTCCATTATTTCGCATAGGCGTAGTTGAATAAAATTGCCTCATGCGATTGTTGCAATATAAACTTGCAAAATTTATTTTTTCACGGTCTTACTTTTTGTGGAAATCGCATAACTATAGGTAAAAAACGGCACGCCAGAGAAAAAAACTAGTTGTCAATAAAATCGAAAGATAGTTATATTTGTAATTAATAACAAAATAAAACAAGCAGACTAACTTTTTTATTTAGGTAAAAGTTATAAATAAATAAAAAAAATCTTTAAAACTTAAACTATTCCTAGTGTAGTATAAACAAATAAAAATAAAACTTATTTTTATACGGTTGGCTTTTTTTGTTTTATTCCCTTTCTTTCAAATAAAGCTTGTTTTTTGTTTAATTAATTAATGGGCCATGACTTTATTATTAACAAATGCCCACGTAATAGATTAATTAGGTCAGTTCCATTCTTAAACCTTTCTTCCTGAGAAGAGCCGCTTCATAAAATTAGCAGAGCTGTTGACTTTATTTTCTTCCCCTTTGGAGCAACAGTAGGTTCGCCCGTGCCATAAATGTCTTTCACCTTGCAAGTTCTAATATTTTCTTTTCTTCCCTTCTTTCTTAGCTTACTTGTTTTAAAATCATATGTTTTTTCTTCAAAGTCCAAAAAAAATCTACCACCATCTCCACCAAAGCTACCGTTGATCGGAAACCTTCACCAAATAGGTTTAAGCCCGCACCGTACCCTTCATGTCATGGCTAAGACCTATGGTCCACTCATGCTTCTTCATTTTGGCTCAGTGCCGATACTTGTAGCCTCCTCTGATGATGCAGCTCGAGAGATCATGAAAACCCATGATTTAATATTTGCAAATAGAGTCAAGTTAAAGATTGCTAATATAATTTTTTATGATTGTCAAGACATAGCTTTTTCACAATATGGAGAGAGTTGGGGGAAGTTAAAGAGCATTGCAGTACTTAATCTTTTAAACAACAAAAGGGTACAGTCATATCGACATGTAAGAGAGGAGGAGATGGCTTTTATGATAGAAAAGATTCATAAAGCTGAAAAATCTCTTGTTAATTTGAGTGAGTTAGTTATTTCGCTTACGAATAATGTAATATGTAGGGTAGCTTTGGGAAGGAGGTATGATGGGAGGGACTTAAAGAACTTGTTACAAAGGACTTTAGAGTTGTTGGGATGTTTTAGTCTTGGGAGTTATATTCCGTGGCTAAGTTGGGTGGATCGGTTGACTGGATTAGAGGAAAAAGCTTATGCAATTGCTAAAGAATTCGATGAGCTTTTAGAGTTTGTTATCGACGAACATTTAAACAAAAAAGGAGCTAGTGGTGAATGCCAAGATATTGTTGATGTTTTAGTAGAGATTCAAAGAGACGACAAGACCGACTTTCGTCTTGAGAAAGATATGATTAAGGCTATCATCTTGGTAACAAGTCTTTCTTTTTTAATACCAAATCTTTTATTTATTTTTATATATATATGTGTGTGTGTGTGTTTACAGGTTGCATGAATTGATGATCATATAACCCCATCAATTTTACTAATTAGTTTCCTCTAACTATTTTCAAATAAATTATGGTTAAAATTACCTTGAAACCGGTTATGGGAAACTGCATAATATCATATTTGAAAAAAATGAAAAATAATATCGAATATATATGTTATAAATACTTATCATATTTACCGACTTTATTATAATTTTTTTTAACTGACCATTATACCTTTCTTTTTCCTTTACATTCCAAATTCTTTTATCCTAATTTAAGTTTTAGGAAGAAGTATAAATGTTATGAATTTATGAACGGGTATAGTGTATGTATTAGAATTATGATAAAATACTATGTTCAGTGTATGTGTCTAAATTATTGATTCATGATTGATATCATGTAGGACATGTTTGTTGCTGGAACAGATACTACATTCACAAACCTAGAGTGGACACTCGGTGAGCTATTAAGACACCCTCAAGCAATGAAACAACTGCAACAAGAAGCACAAATAATAGGTCAGGGAAAATCAATGATTACCGAAGATGATCGATTTAGACAAAATGCCTTACCTAAAAGCCGTCCTTAAAGAAACCCTACGACTACACCATCCAGCTCCGTTGCTTATTCCTCGTGAATTGACACAAGATGTAAAACTACTCGACTATGACATCCCATCAGGCACACAAGTATTCATCAATGCATGGGCTATTTCTAGAGATCCATCAAAGTGGGAAGCACCCGAGGAGTTTAGACCGGAGAGGTTCTTGAACAACCCTATCGATTATAAAGGGTTTCATTTCGAGTTTATACCATTTGGTGCCGGACGACGAGGGTGTCCAGGTATTCAATTTGCAATGATTATTAACGAGCTTGTTTTGGCCAATTTGGTATATAAGTATGATTTGGTATTGGTTGACGAAGAAGGTTTGGACATGAGTGAGACCAATGGCATCGGTGTTCATATGAAGTGTCCGATAAAAGTTTTAGCAACTCCTCGCTTTTAAGTTAAAAACTGTGTTTTGTATCTATCTATTATGTCGTATGTGTTTCGATTGGTGTATCTTAAAATTTCGTATTTCATAATAAGATATAAATAATGATGGACTAGTCTAGGAAGTTCATATAAACTATGAAACGTGTCATATAGGAAAAGGAGTGAAAATCATGCACACTTTGTAATACGATTTCGAAGTTTAAGAACATTTGACAAATCTTGCACACTGGCGCTCAGTTGAGGATTTTTTTTTTAAAACATTGTTTTGTACTTTTATTGCATATATGCATAAACATTTGTAACAATATGATATAGCACACGTAAGTATTAGTGGAAGTTTACTCATCAATCAGACCTTTTTTTAGGGGAGGGGGAGTCCCAATCTTGGCCGAGGGCCGATTTTCTTAGGGTCAAAATTTATTATATATATATATACACACTATCCGGGCACCCGCGCGTTGTAGCGGCGACGATAATTTACAACGTTGTACTCTTTTTCTATTAATTTATCAATCAGCTCGTGATATACTACGTAGTACTTAAGTTAGTTTACTTATTGGTGTAATATGTTACAAATCAATTAGGTTAACTTATCAATCCTTATATGCTATATTTGAAGCTCGTATTTATTCTTATGTAACTCTGAAATAAACAAATACATAGGCATAAATTTTGAATAAGCAATATAAGGATTAGTTACCTTTATCAAGTAATCAATTAACCATATGAAATTTACCCCAACAAAATAGCACAAAATAGCAATCTCTATATTGTGAGATATCCAATAAGTCTTCAACGATGTCACGGTATGCGAAAAACAACAGTTTGTAAAAAAACAAAAAAAGAAAGCCTATTTAAAAATCTATCTATATATATAAAAGAAAAGACTATTTGCTGACGTGGCGTCCATTGGTGGCCTCAGTCTCTCCATGAAACTGCCACGTGGCGTAATAATTGAAAGAGTTTAGTGTTTTTTAATTTTTTTCGTTTTTTAATAAATTTTAAATATTCCATATAATAATCTCCACCCCCTTTATCAAAACCCTAATCCTATTTCCCTTCATCTTCATTCTTTTCTCCCTTCCTCTTTATCTATCTGCTAATTGACCACAAACCCTAAAAATCCATCTCATCCCTTCGTCTGTTCCACCACTTCTCCAACCCCGTAACTTAATAATCTCAAAAACCCTTCCTCATAATGACGTAATCATGATGGATTGTTGTGTCATTCGTCTACAAGTCATGAGCAGGAAAGCTTTCTTCTACCATAATTGTCTTTCTCCATCCTTCCTTCCATTGTAAGCTATTATCAGTCTTTTCTTCCTTTTCTTTCATCTTATTATTATTAATATCATTACAATATCTTCTTTTCAATCTTGCTTACATTAATGGTTCCATGGATTCACGCCAATATTTAGCACCACCACCACGATCACTGCACCACCGGACACCTCCAGGTATAATAATGCCACAAAATACCTATTCTACCCTCCAAGACCACCACCCCATTAATAAAAATCCAATCTTGATCACACCCAGTTCAAGTTCTGTTCAGCTTCAACAATCCTTCACCTTTAACTCTGCTGATCACTACGTCGATGGATGTTTTAGGAACGGTGGGTACACTATTGAACCGGATAAGAAGAAACGTGGCCGGCCCAGAAAATATTCACCGTCTCCTAATGGCAGCATTGCCCTTAGTTTGTCTCCGGTTAATGACGGCAGTGATGGGACACTTAGTATGGATTTATCTGGTAAGAGACATAGAGGGAGACCTGCAGGCTCTGTAAAGAAGCAGTTGGATGCTTTAGGTATATGCTTTTGATGACTTTCATGATAATTCATAGTTGTTGTTATATACTTATTATTATGTTTTTATAATGATAGGTGTACCTGGAGTTGGGTTTACTCCTCATGTTATTACTGTTAAGGAAGTAGAGGTAATGCCCTCTTTTTTTTGTTACTCATGATTTTATGAAATTAATAATCTTGGTTTGGAATTTGGATTAATATGTCTTTGTTTGTTTTCGTCTAAGAAGCGCACTGATAAATATTTAGGCGTAGAGTCGTATAGGTGAAGTGAGGTGCAGTTACAGGAGCATCAATATTAGCATCTTTATCTAATATTTAAACCTGTGATCTAGAGACCCATGAAGTTGAGTTTAAAATTGTTAGCAATGTTTACTTTTGGAATGTGATTGAAGTCGGTAAAACCTGTGATGGAATGCTGCACTGATAAATATTTAGGCGTAGAGCCGTATAGGTGAAGTGAGGTGAGGCTAGACAAATCGTCTTGTGAATATTTAGGCGTAGAGTAGTAGATGTGCAGCGAACCAGTGGAAATTTCCTTATTGATTCAGTTTGAAATACCATAAAATGCTTTGAACCAGCATTAACATAAAAAATCTTGCTTACGTTTTGTTATTTGCGTGTCTTTTTAGCGATTTGTTATGTGTGGTGTGTTAATGTTTATTGTTTTGATGTCTTTAACGCAAGTTTTTGCCACACCTCGGTGCTGCTACCTTTGACTTAAACTTTTAAATGTTTTCGCCTAAGCGAATCATACACCTTAGCGCCTAAATGCCTAAGCAAATAAGCGTTTAGACGCATAGGCATGTGAAGGTACAACTGCTAAACTTGAAAATAAGGATGATAATGATTCTGAGCCACAACAGGTATGATTTCTATATCTTTTAACAAATTAGCGGTCTTCTTATTTTATTTGTGTGGTTTGTTTAATTGACTTTTTGGTATCTTTTATCCCCATAATTCATGTCAATGAGTGCAAATTGGAGAAGGGATATGTAGATGAGGTGCAGCAGGCTTGCTATCTATCTATTAATTTCTTTTTTGTGTTTTTTATTTTCTTTTTGTTTCATTTTATTCTGTGAATGCTTTTATATTATGATAATTTTTCAAAAATCCGTCTTGGGAAGCAGAAGGAAGGGGTGAAGTTTAATGCTATTAGAGAAATAAAGTTACTAAAAGAGCTTAAGGATCCAAATATAATAGAGCTGATTGATGCATTTCCTCATAAAGGGAACCTGCATCTTCTTTTTGAGTTTATGGAGACTGATCTTGAAGCTATTATTCGGGAAAGAAACATCGTTTTTTCACCCACTGATATAAAGTCCTACCTTCAAATGACATTAAATGGACTTGCTTTTTGCCATAAGAAATGGGTTTTGCACAGGTAACTTAGCAGTTCGCACCATGACATCAATTTTTCTATAGGTGTGGATTACCTTTTTAACCAATGTAAAATTAGTTTATTAGTTTATTTGGTGACTTTTTTTTTTTTTTGCTTTTTGTTTCTTTATAGGTCATGGTAAGTCAGTAGGCAGTGGATGGAACGGTACATCGGTTGAATCATCGCCGCGAGTCTCTGTGGTTTCTGGTATGCAGAGGGACAAGAAAGGAGAAAAGTATAGGGAGACCAGTGCATCGCCAAGCGGTGGTTTCTGGTATATGTCAGAGAATGAATTAAAGGATGAAGGCGTTATAGTGATTGCCAAGGCCCTTGAAGAAGACCTTCCACAATTGATTTTGAATCTGACTGTTTTCATTAATAATAGCATATTATGCTCAATCCTGATTCAACTCATCATCGCTTACTCGAAGCCGTGAAGTCTGCTCTTATCAATATATTCATCTCCCCTTACGCCACTGTCTGTAACACCACCCTCTCTCTGCATGTCTTTTTTTTCAGCTACGTATATATAACTCTCTCATTTTATGCTATTTTTACCTTTATATAAATATTGGTTGTTCAGGTTTGTGATTTGTATTGCGGAAGAGTACTACCCAATGAAGACAGGTGGGACGAAGCTCAAATAGGCCACTTCATTGGAATTGGTAATTTCAAAAAAGAATCTAATGTTGTTTTGGATCTTTTAGTAACTGCTATAGGGTTTGTGGTAGTGATTATGAGTATTACAATGGACTAGACTACAGCTCAGCAGTTTATTTATAGCACACGAGAGTTAGTTATTTTTTTTTCTCTTTATATAGGATCACCTATCACGTCCATACGATCTCCACTGAGTTACTGAACCACATGGTCTAGATTATGTTTCTTGATAGTTTATGTGTCTATAAGTAATTCATGATATGGAATAATATTCTCCGTTTACGCTTCACCAGTATCCACATCATACTATTTATATTATATCATGATTTCCTTGGGGCAATATCTAGCAGACACTTCACCATGGCTGCTGGAGTATTGGATCTTTTTCTTCTTTATGAACTCTTGATGATAAAAAAAATCGGCTTGCTAGAGTATTGTCGGTTCTTTCCTAATGAGCGAATATTGAAACAACAGCAAGAAGAGGAGGAAAAAAAGCGTCAAAAGCGAGAAAGGAACAAAAACGAAAAAGGTTGGTTATTATCTTGTGGGTCTCGATATTAACAACGGTTGTGAAATAAATTATTCGATATATAATTTTACATTTCTACTGTTTTTGATTGTCTAATGATTTAATCATATATAAGAGCAGTATAAGGTCTGATTAATGTTTGTATTTTAAACAGAATGAGAAGGCATTAGAGGAGGAAATTGAAGTAGACCCTGATGTTGCAGCTATGATGGGGTTTTTTGAAGGTATATAATGTCTTATTAACAAAAATCAACCAATAAGAAACCAATCGTTAGGTGGATTCCATTTACAAGTCTTATTGTGTGGAATGAGGTGTGCATATATATAATTCGTGATTTGAGTTTTCTTCTTTTATCATTTTTTTTAAGTCATCTTAAATTTTTCAACCCCGGGATCTTCCCGGGGTAATTAGCTAGTAGATAAATATGAAAATTTAACAAACTTTAAATTTTAGTAAAAGGGTAAAGTTTTACAGAAAGCCACTTTAACTCCTGAATGTGTAAAATTTTTGGGGATTACAAATTGAGAGGCTAAAATAAAAAAAATAGCAAGTCGGAATGTTGGATAATGACACAAAAACATATTTAACTGCATAAATTATATAAAAAAGTAATAACAATAACCGTAGAGACAAGAACGATTAAATCCACATTTGATGGTTTAAATATAACTAGTTTTATACCCGCCGCGCGTTGCTGCGGCGGGGGGCGAACGGATACACGTATTTGACACGATGGAAACAGAGCTACAGAACCGCGTCGTGCGTTGCGGCGGAAACCTAGCTTCATTACACCTTTTTACCATGTAATGGTAGTATCACATATGTTGTAGCATCAATTTTGTTACTAATAAAATAGCAAACAGCAGTAGACAAACAAACCTGTGATCGGCAAATTTTTATTAAAAAATTACAACCAAAGAATTGTTGTACCTTATCTTTGCTTTGCCTTAGCATTTACCAATGTAAATGTCAAAAACAACAAACAGATGGAGTATTAAAAAAATTAGAAAGGAAAAGAAATGCCTATGTCATCCGCAAGATTCTGCAGCAAAGCAAGTGAATCAAAGAAAACAACAGCTTTAGGTTTACCTTGTACATGATGAAATGGGTCAAACAAAAACACTTTAAAAAGCATCGTTGGTTTGTAGTCGCAGTACACACTAAATTGAAAGGCACATGCCGAAAGATGAGGTGCAGGCGCATGCGGCAGCAGATACAGCGAACCAACCTAAGCATGCCATCATCACTAATTGAGCACCTGCGCAAAAGCACAATACAATTCGTCGGCAGCGTTATCGGTGCGTAGTTACAGGGCCGATATATATTTCCTGCACTAATGTATGTTAATATACAGGTAAAAGAATAACGAACTAAAGCGAAAAAAGGCCGAAGACGCATCTAACAAAACGTCGTGGCAGGCGTAGTCGAACATCATAGACATGGTTGGTAGATGTCGTGTAGAGAAATAACGGGCTCAGGCAACATGTGGGAGATCATTTATCACACCCGTCGGTTGCGACCGGTAAAGCGCCATCACAACGATGCACAAATGGTAACGTACACATACGTTGTCATCATCGCCCTAAATTAGGTAAGTAGCAGCGGATGGTAAAAAGCAACAAATAGAAGGCTCAGCCGAAGCAACGGATGCCACTAACTAACAGGTTGCAACCCTATGTTGCCGTCACAGTTAGAGAGCATAACCTGTTTCGAAAAGCGTATGTCATCATAGCCGAAGGTGTAACCGATGCCAGCCTGTAGCGTAGCAGTAAACGATCAGGAAAATGTGTTTCAAACCTCGCAATTAAGAAGCATTATACTACGCATACAGATCATTACGGGTTCGTCAAACAATTAGCTAAGTTATTGCAAGATCAGTAGTTCTACCACAGGCCAAAAACAACCTATTTACAAAAGACACAAACATAACAGCTAAATGCATATCCTATTACACATGACAACAAAATCCCATCCCCAACATACAATCTCACCTACAAAGAGAAGTACCTTCTTGTAGTTGCCTGAATCTGATGAGAAGATAGGCCCTTGACGTGCGTCCGTACCGAGGCAACAGAACATCGTTGGGTAACATCCTCTACCGCCTAGGGTTCGAGAATAAAACCCGGTGGCAATAACATCAGGTATACGCATAAACGTCGGCCACCGACAGCGGCAATAACAGGGGGTAAACGTTTATATAGCGGCCACCGAGCATCGGGAACAACACGACATCGGCAGACTATAACTTCCATCTAGTTCCCTTTTTCCTCGATTTTAAAGGGGAAAAAGACACCGAGTGAACCGATGTACCACAATCGGTTATAAACGAAGAAGCACATAAACCGGAAGTCGCCGTAACCGGCCGACAACAGGCGACGGAAGAAGCGGATGCCGAGTAGAACCGAGACAGACACAGGAACACAGAGACAAAAAAGATAGCACAGATAAAGAGGAAGGAGATTTATATGGAGAGCTTCTGCTTTAAGGACTTGTACGTGGCTGTATCGACTTGTAACGACCGAAACAGTGATCGCCTCTCACAACGAAAGTTGCATTTTAATTCTATTTATAATGATTGTGATATCTTCTAATGAATTGTTAATGGTTACAAATAATGATAATCATTTCTGCATTATATGTTAGCTGCCAGACATTAGCAGCAGATGCCTATGGACTAATGAGGTGGAAACTTGTAAGCAAGTATGGATATATATACCATGTTACATTAACTGTTGATAAGGCTACAAAGATTCATACAATAGCACATTTTATAAACTTGCAATGTATGAAAATCAAAATTTGTAAAGATCCAAAAAAATATACATAACACACGCTCATTTGAACACATTCCACACACACACATACAACCAATAAACACACAAATACAAACTCAATATATACACCATTTTTTCACAATTTTAGGAAACCAATACACACATACACACTCTGCATTTGGTACTGTGAGTAGTCCATCTCACAGTTGCAACTTTTCACCACTTTGGGAAATCAATGTGAACAATCATCTTTGCAGCCTGCATTCTTTCACCACTTTGTACCCTCTGCACTCTTTTTCAATTTTTCTGCATCTGAAAAGGAATCATATCCCTGGTTTCAAAGGCAAGAAATAGCCATTGGCTTAAACATAACTATTACCATCACCTATTTGTAAAAAAAAAATAAAAAATTGGAAAATAAATAATGAGAAGCAACCATTAAGTAAAAAATATAAGTGAATCAAGTAATTTAGAAAACTATTTTTTTTTTGTGGTTAGTCTCGTATATAAAACCTATTTCTTTGTATTAATAAAAAATATGTAAATAAAAAAAATAAAACATTTAAGAAACTCTAAGAGAACATTTTACACAAGGAAAATGAATAGAAAAGCTTTTACGGGTTGGGGCGGACAGTTTGGACAGCACTAAAAAGTGTACATTTTGGCCACAGCCCGCTGTAAGTAGTTATCCGAACCACCCAACACATCCATTTAGGTACCTCGGCAAGGTTGCAAAAGGCGAGCTAGGCGGTCGCCTAGGCGCCGCCTAGTCGCTAGTCGGGACTTCAAATCGGAATAAGGACCTAGTCGAAGTTTTAGGCGTTTTTGGCATTAGGCGGGATTAAGCGGTCATTAGGTGGTCATAGGCGGTGATTTATATTTTTTATATCTTTATAGCTGAAGCTTTTTGGTTCGATCAGAATTTAATAATAAAAAAGAAAGAAAGAGGATAGATTGGATATGTTACCAGCCTAAAGGGTTGCAGGAACTGGAAGTCGCAGAGAGAGATGAACAGCCGCCATTATTAGGGTTTTAAGAGGCTCCAGCAGTCCAGCCATATGTTATAAGAGAGGGAAGGTGTATGTATGTATGTTTTAATAGGTTACAGCTGTTTTTAGGGTTTTTATTTCATTATTGAGCCCATTTCAGAAACTAGTCTGGCCCATACTTAGTATGTCCAGCCCATTTGTTTTTTTTAATTCCACAAATTTGTGTCTATATCTTAACATATATTAAAAAAAACCTAAATTTGTTACATATATATAAAATACGTATAAAAATACCAAAACGCCTAATTCCGCCTAATTTCGCCTAGTCCCGACTAGTCCCTAGGCTGGACCTCACCGCCCGCCTAGCGCCTAGCGACTTTTGCAACCTTGCACCTCGGCAAAAAAAAGGTACAAGTTACATGTGTCCAGCGGGCCAGGCGTATTGAAATAAGTAAACTTGAAATGGTCAATAGGTCATTTGTAAATTAATAGGTCAAGTTATTCAACGAATGAACCTAAATGATTGTTGAACTATCTAACTTCAGAATACGCTATAGAAGTCAAGTAATTGTGTTCCATACTGATGGCGCTAGTATTATATGCAAAATTTTTATAAAGTTAAAATTCAAGTGAAAATTGTGAGTGCAAAACTTTTGAGGGAAATGAAGATTTACCAAACAAACATAAGTACACATTACGAAACACCAACAGTTTGTGTCCATGCTGAAAGGCTTTCAGGCAAAAGTACATCTTGTATCACCATCCTTACTGATGCTGCCAAGGAGATGATAGACACAACATAAGCTAGAAAAAAACCCAAAGTTTCAACCTGCAATATTACGCACAATAAAGGTGAGATATTTGAAAACCAAATACCCTATGTTACACATGAAAAAGTATATGCAGGTTGAAAGCATAGCCTGTCTTGCACACCAAAAAAGTATACCATGTATTGCACATTTGCACACCAACAAGGTTTACTATTCATCGAGAAATTCTATCCAAAACAGACCAATAATAATCCACAATTAGAACTCACATAAGTTTAGGTATATATTAACATTTGAAAATACTAAAATGGATCAAAATATGTTCGACTCATGACGTCATGCTTTGAAACCACAGTCAAATGCGTTCACGTCAAACTGGCATTGAAAACAAAGTCAAATGTGTTCGGGTCAAACTGGTGTGGGTCAGTCTTGTCTACCCTTACGTTTTATTGTATAAAAGACAACTTGTTCCACCGAATAACCCATCAATCATTACTAAAGCTGATAACAAATTCAACAATTAGCATAGAAATTTAGATCTGGAAAGAAAGGATGTTGATATTCCATGATTAAGTGAACACATTCAGGAGATGAATACTCTTGTTTACAAATATAGAATATAACTGTCAATGGAGTATTAAAGATGACTGATATGGTTCTACTAATGTCGCCTATTATATAAATCGGAAAGTAGAACCTGTTGAAAATAAAAGCGTCCAAATATAGCACTTTGAAGTTAGATAGGTCAAAAACTAGTGAACTTTTCAAGCGACTTTGCGCCTAGGCTAGGCGACAGGCTAAACGAACCTATTATTATTATTATATAAGAAAGTCAGATTTTACTAACCAACTCGACCCATTATAGTAGACAGATAGAAATTGATACATCAGAGAACTAAACAAAACTAAGTTAAAGCCAAGTACCTGCCATAATAAATTTCCGTTTTTCTCTTATGCTACTAAGCCACCTTATCCCCCTTTTGCTTGTGATGCAACATCATTATCTTAGTGTATGCTGTGAATGAGAAATTAAACTTGTTTTTGCAAAAAGGGGAAGGAGCTTCTAATGTAATTATCTCTTGGGCATCCAATTCCTCGCCTACATACCTCGCCTAATCGAGCTTGTGCACCCATTACACCACCAAAAAAAGAAGTGTACCAGATAGAAATATCCATAATATAGACCTGAAAATTTCAAAAACAAGATAAGTTAAACACTAAAGGCTAAGTCCTTGTGTATCAAGCACGTAACAGATGAGACTTTGTATAATGAGATAATGCTCAAAATAAATGGTTTTCCAAGTTACTTGCACGATTTGAAATAGAACAAAGAAATACAAATTCATGCGATGAACAACCCGTTTTCTATTGACGGGCTATCGAAGAAATAGTGATCCTTTTCTCATACGCCAGTTCAACTCAAAGCATGTAGGTTACGTGAAGTTATATGATAGTTGAGCCCAAAACATATACCGGAATAAAATAATTTGTCGTACAGGCATACCAAATATATTCACTGAAATCATCATAGATCCACCATGCTGAGTGAGCAGCTTTCCCACTAATGTTGCTTGCAGCGTCCTGTTGAAAAGATAAGATTTTACTAAAGGTTAGTTAAAAAAAAGGAATGGCAAATGGTAGCGGCAATAAACCAATTGTTGCAAGAAATCGTGCACCGGGACAAATATGTAACTAACTCGTAATAATGTACTGAAAAGAGTTATTTTTTTGTTATATAGCTGTTTAGCTATAATCACAGTAAACAACATTATGGAAACATAGATTTATAATTACATTAATTTGGAAATGAGTAATCAGGTTCAAAATTAACAGCATATTAATCACTATTAGTATATCAAGTTAACAATATTGTCTTAGCTTCCCTTTCAGTAGCCCATTTTACAGACGAACCGTTGTTCAAAACCCCGTTTCTCGAATTCATCACAACCCATATCTTACAATAAAAACCTCCATATCCAGTTGTAGAAACAACATTGTGACAATTAGACAGGAAAAAACTCAAGATTTGTATATAACATGAACAAATTAACTTGTATTTCTTTTAAACAAATCCTCTTATTCCGACCAAACCCCTAAAATGACACAAAAACCGACAATAAAAATAGATTAACGAAATTTGTACCTCAATTGTTGAGCATAGATGTTACTGAACCGGATTTGTTCCATATCGGCTCCCCCATTGCAGCAAAAACGTCAGTCACTCTAGATCTACATCATAGTCGACCTATTAATCTTTGTTTGGGTTTTGAATGACCAAATAGTGTTCAGAATCAAAACAAAGTGTCACTTACCGTTGACAAATGTCGGAATCTTCATCGATCTAGTGAAATATTCGGTGAAATCGCCTTGAAGTTCTTGAATCTCCAGAGGAAGGAGGCGGATAAGGTTTTCATGCATGAAATATGATGAATGGAACCCTAATTCAGATGTATATCTGTGTTTTTTTTTTTTTGCATTATGGGCTTGTACCTGTAGAACTAGCACCATAAAAGTTTAGAGTTTTGTGCATTGAATCATTGTACATAATCCTTTAAAGTGTTGTATCATTTAAAAATGTGTAAAAAAACCATTCTTGCCCTTCATATATGCATATGCATCACTAGTCGGAAACCCGCGCGATGCGACGGCGGCAACAGTCTACAATGCGGCATTTTTTTTTTTAGTTTATCAATCCTCTAGTGGGTTAGTCGTGCTTTGTGGCAGTAATACAGATTTTGAACACAATTCAAGTAGAAACATAAACGCAACGGACCTCCATCTGAAATATCCAAAAAGGTAATTAGAACTAAAATGATCCCCATTCTACGTGGCGGGAATTGGGTCAATATCGGTTTGATACGTTATGGTCCTGACACTCATTATTGTAACCAAAAGATAAAATCTAAAAAATAAATTCACTATATGCCCAAAATGATATCATGAGATATCTTTCATTGATTGAATACCATATAAACGAATACATGTAGTGCTACCAATGTTGTTCGGTTGGAATTCGTTTAGTTCGTCGCTTTAGTGGCACTCTTATAGCATATGTTATCAAACAAGTACTATAATATGAATATACCTTCGTTTTCGTAAAAAATATATCAATGTCAAGGAGAAACTTGATCACAATTTTTGTTGGATCAGTGGCTTAGTTTTATGAACACTTATGTGTTATCAGATTTATATGTGAGTTATTAAGCAGCGGAAATACAAGTGTTCAAAGGTCTAAAAGATCACTTTGATGAGGAGTTATTACTCCCCCTTGACTGAATAATAAATGAGAAACAATAAATACAGTTAAGTATAAAGCAGTAAAGCAATTTATGTTTCTCAGATGTGAAATGGAATTATAAGTTTAAAGCCCGAAGGATTTCAATTTAGATCAAAGATATTACACAAAATCACATGTCAAAATAGATGAACAAACTCATCTATTTATAGACTAAAGTACTAAACTGTTGTCTGAAGTAATCTAAGATATTTAACAAAGATATTATGCTAAGATAAGGTTACAACAGTCTGTACATCGAAACTTGAAATCAAGACTTTAACAAAACAATATAATAATCAAAACTGCTGATCTTTCAGTCGGTTAGAAGCTTCTGATGCAAAGTGCTGATGAGTGACAAACTGCTGATGAGCAGTTTGTCTTCAGCAGTTCTTCAGTGAAATGTCTGGTTAGACTTCAGAACTTCTGATGAGTTTACTCTTCAGTACTTTGGTGTTTGTTCTTCAGTACTTCTTCTTTTGTTCTTCATCAGTTCTATACTTAGGCAGATATGAATTAGACTAAGGTTATCAAAAGGTGGTTTCGTCAATCCTCTTTGTCCCAACAATCTCCCCCTGGATTGATGAAGCCAAAACCTTATCTATTCTTTATTGTTGTCCTTTTCTCTCTTCTAGTATCCTCCAGATCTCTGCTGTCATCCGGGTAGTAAGAGTACATCTTTGTTGCTCAGTGAGAGGACCAAGTTCAGGTGTTAAATGTTGAATGGTGAGAAGGTCTTTGGACGATAAAACACTCAACTCCTTTGAGTTTCTATAGACCTTACTTGAACGGTCTCTCCTAGTCACAAGTACTGAGTTGGATTCAGTAAATGACCACTTAATAATATTTACCTTTGACCTGTCAAAGTCAGAGGCATAGGAAACCAAGCCTGTTTCCTTAGGTTGACCTGATTGAGGAATGTCTTCTATTTCAGTGACTCTCAGGTGAGATTCTTGACTACCTTGAAGTTCAGCAGCACCTTGAATAGGCATGTTGGGCAGGTGATGCTCTGTAACAACCCTTGTATGTGTCTTCTCTTGGATGGATTGTTGTAACTGATAAGCATAAGTAGCCTTGTCTCTGAATTGGGTCAAGATGGGTTTCTCTTCAACATCAAAATCACCATGTACTAACTGATCTCCTTCTAAGAGTATCATCTTGAAGTCAGTCTTGACAATGGGATCACCATCTGCTTTTCTCTTGGTGGCTGGCCTTCTTAATGCACCAGATGATCTCCTAACAATAGAAGTTGTTTGGACTTCTGGAGTTTCAAATCTCTCTGGTTCTGCAACTTTCTTTGCCTTGAATTTCTTGTAAGCCTCATAAAGAGTTTGTTCTTTCCATTTGGAGATTGAGGCTTTTGAACCATAGCCATTTGCCACTAATTCTTCAATCACTTCAGCTCTTTTGGCTTTCCTCTCATCTTCTGTTGCTATTCTATCAGATAGCATTTGAGCTCTTCTGGTCAGCTCTTGTGTTGAGAGTCTTTTGAGGGCCACTTGTTTTGATTTGGAGTTCTTTGTAATGAATGTTATAAGCTGTGCTCTTTTGTCTTCTTCAGCAGCAGCTTCAAGTGCTCTCTCTTCAGCCTCAAGCTCATCAAGTTTTTCTTGGTACTTGATTAATTTTTCTTCAAAACTCAAATCATCTCTAGTCTCTAGGCTGTTCCATACTCTGTCTTCTTTTGCCTTCTTTGCAGCCTCTTTTAAACTCTTCTCCAATAAATCTTTAGACATGCTGATGGGAGTAGGGTTTAAAACAGTTGTGGAAGTTGTTGTAGGCAAAGGAATGGGAGCAGGTTCTCTTTCTGTTGCCTTAGGAACTTCTGATGTTGGTTTAGGAGGTAAAACTGCTGATGAGGTAATTGGAGTCACAACTGCTGAAGGATTGTCTTCAGTAGTTTGAGAAATGGGATCAGCAGTTTCCTCTGATGCCTTAGACAATTTGAATTCTGGTGCTACTTCTTTTCCTGGTCTTTGTTTTGGCATATCAGCTTCTGGATCAGAGTTTGTCTTTGTGTAGTAGCAACTTCAGTTGGTTCCTTAATCATCTCCCCCTTTTTGGCTTCATCCACTTCTGGAAGCCTAATAGAATGAGATGTTGCAGCAGACAACCTTGCTAGTTGATCTTGTGTTTGATCCATCTTCTTGTTCAACTCAGCAAGTCTCGAATTGATCAACCCAAACTGATTGTTAGCTTTTAACTCCCAAGCAGTTGTGAAGGGTTTGAGTTGATCAGTAATAATTTGTTTGAGTGCCTGGTACAGGGGACCATCTGGGCTGCATAGTTGGTTCAAGTCTATGCTTGTGAGCCCAGTGAATTGGGTAGGTTGTATTGGTGAAGGGGTGCTTTTTGGGTGATCCTCAGATTGCTCTGAAGATGCCAGTTTTGGGGAACTTTGGGCTAACTGGTCTTTAACCTGATCCTTGGTGACCAGCTTCTTGAGCTTGGATACCTTAGATGCAGGACCTTCAATATCAACCGTCAATTCAGTTTGTGGAATGTTTGATTCATCAACCAAATTAATGGAATCATCTGAATCCCTGATAGTGTCCTCAAAGAGGGCAGGATCAGTTAAATCATGAGCTGGACCCAAACCAGTAGTCTCATGAACCTCTTTGTCTTGGTACTGAGGTTTTCCTACTTCTGGCCTTAGGCCTTCATCAGTAGTTGCCAAGTTTGAGGTCTTAGCTATGTTACTACTGTCCTCAGGTTCACCCCTGGGTGATAAGTGAGTAGTAGCAGCCTCAAAAGTATCAAAAGTTTGTAAGTTTGGGCTTATAAACTCTTGTTCATCCTCATCTCTCTGGGTTGGGCTAACAGGATCCACATTCATGTCAACTTCTGAAGGCATCTCCCCAATTTGATGTGTTGCTAGGGGAGTGACATGTGGTGAATGGGTTCCTTTTAGTCCTGAGAGAAGTTGGGCAATTTCTATTGTTGTGTGTGAGGGTTCAGGTTCAGTAGTTGTGAGGGGTTGGTGTTCAGGAGTTTTGATGGGTTCAGGGTTGGTTTCAGCAGTTTCAAAAGCAGGGTCAACAGTTATTGGTTTCTTAAATCTTTTTCTTTGAAAAATAACTGTGACAGGTTTTCTTTTGGTTGGTGGAGAAGGAGTGTGCTGAGAGGATGTTTCAGCCACTTCCTTTTCAAGTGCAGAATGCACATCAGTAGTTTCAGGTTTCTCCACTTCCTGAACTTTCTTTTTCAGTGACTTGGTTTGTTTTGGTTTTTGTTGTTTAGGCTTTTGAGTTTTCTATTTGGGTTTGGAAGATGTGGGTTCCTTGGGGATGGGTTGTTCTTCCCCTTGGTCATCTTCTAGCATAAGTGCTGGTTTGTTGTGCCTAGAGAATACTTGAGCAGTTAAAGGGTTTAAAGTTGTTGCTTCTCCCTCAAGTACTCTCTCTCCAAGTTCTTTTATTATGCATTGCATAACAAACCTTGGATACAACAAAAATTTCTTTTTATCATTCTCATGATGTAAAACCAGTTCATTGAAAAATAATTTTGATGCCTTGAAAGGAGTTTCATTTATGATGGAATGAAAAATAGGTTGAAAAGTAGAAGGCATCTGATCTATTGACCCAGTTTTTGGACTAAGGCACATGATAATATAATGAAATAACAGTTTATATTGTGGGTCAAAATATTTCTTATAAACTGTTGCTTGTGCCAAAGTACCTTGATAACCACACTCTGTCATGGTTAGATGGATGTCTGAGGTTGGAATATGCTCAGGTGCCTCAGAATCCTTCAAACCAAGCCTGATGCTTAGTGTTTCTGGTGAGATGGCCATCAGTTTCCCTTTTATGGAAGATTTGAGGGAAATCACTTCATTGTTCACCTTCACCGTCTCTGAATTTGCCCAGAACTCATTAAGAGTTTCTTCATGAATGGGTGGATCGATGGTGAAAGCATCATAGTATTGGGATTTCATGATGAGATCAATCATCTCATCATACTGGGACCAGGCTTCATCTTTAACAAAGTAGCCTCTTTGGTTGTGTCCCTGTTTTAACACGAGAGCCATGGTTGTTTTTGATCGAACAGTAATTTTTAGGTTAGAGAAGGGGTTTTGCTTTGAATTTGAGAGAGAGAGAGAGGGAATTTTGCTTTTTGAATGGATAAGTGTTGGAACAGGGTATTTATCAGAAGTTTTTAACCGACTAGGTCAAACTTCTGATGAGTGAAAAGTCTGTTTTACCCTTTTTAGTCAAACTGCTGAAGAAGAAGGTTTCTTCATCAGTGGTTTTAGTTATCTCATTAGCAGTTTCAACTGCTGATGCAAATGACTTTTAAAACACTTTACTAACTTCTGATTTTCATCAGTAGTTATATCCATTTTGAAAATATCCCCTTTTTTTTATGTTTATCAGCATTTTTCAAAATTTGTTCATCAGAACTTTCTCTTTCTCAAATTTTTGGTCTTCAGAGGTTTGTGACAGATAAGTATGTAAGTGAAAAATAAAATATGTGCAGAACTAAAAAGTGAAACACTTACAGACTTTCTTCTAAGTTTAACATCCCAAGCATGGATACTAACCTCTGAAAAGTTGTTGAATCAAGGGGTTTGGTGAAAATGTCAGCTACTTGATTAGCTGTTGTGACATGCTTCACCTCAATCTTGCCTTTTTCATAGCAATCTCTTATGAAATGATACCTGATTTCAATGTGTTTAGTCTTTGAAAACTGAACAGGATTTTGAATGATGCTAATGGCAGATTTGCTGTCTACTAAAAGTGGGGTCTTGGTTTCTTTGATTCCATAATCAAGCAGTTGATATTGGAGCCATTGTATCTGTGAAGTACAGCTTGCAGCAACAATGTATTCACCTTCAGCTGTTGAAGTTGCCACAGATGTTTGTTTCTTTGATTGCCAGGACACCAGACAGTTTCCTAAGAATTGACAACCACCAGATGTTGATTTTCTTGACATCTTGCAGCCTGCATAGTCACTATCTGAAAAAGCAGTTAACTTGGTATTGCTGGAAGCAGGATACCAAATTCCTAAAGTAGGAGTTCCTTTCAGATATCTGAAGATTCTTTTGACTGCAATTAAGTGTGATTCTCTTGGTGCAGATTGGTATCTAGCACAGACACAAGTTGAAAACATGATATCTGGTCTAGAAGCAGTTAAATACAAAAGAGAACCTATCATACATCTATACATGGTTTGATCAATGTGTTTCCCTTGATCATCTGGTTCAACTTGTGTGATTGGTGTCATGGGAGTGGAACATGTTTTACAGTCTTGTAAAGAAAATTTGTTCAATAATTCTTTAACATATTTTGATTGATGTATAAATGTTCCATTTGACTGTTGCTTGATTTGCAGTCCCAAAAAGTACTGCAATTCTCCCATTGTACTCATTTCAAATTTTGATTGCATGAGTTTCTTAAATTCTTCACACAGTTTTGAATTTGTTGAACCAAATATGATATCATCAACATAGATTTGAACAAGTAAGACATGATTTCCAACATGTTTTATGAAAAGACTTTTATCAATGGATCCCCTTGAGAAGTGATTCTTAAGTAAAAAGTTTGAAAGTGTTTCATACCAGGCTCTTGGAGCCTGTTTTAGCCCATAAAGAGCTTTGTCAAGTCTGTAAACCCAATCAGGATGAGAAGGATCCTCAAACCCTGGAGGTTGACAGACATACACTTCCTCTTTTATTTTTCCATACAAAAATGCACTTTTGACATCCATTTGATAAACTTTAATGTTGTTGGAAATTGCATAAGCTAAAAATAACCTGATAGCTTCAAGTCTTGCAACTGGTGCAAAGGTTTCATCATAATCAATTCCTTCCTCTTGGGAATAACCTTGTACCACTAGTCTTGCTTTGTTCTTGATGATCATACCAGCCTCATCTGATTTGTTTCTGAAGACCCATCTTGTTCCAATTGGTTGCTTGTTTTCAGGTAAGGGACAGATTTCCCAAACCTGTTGTTTCTTGAATTGAAGCAACTCTTCTTGCATTGCTTGCACCCAATTGTTGTCTTTGAGGGCTTCTTGATACTTCTTTGGTTCCAACTGAGAGATGAATGCTGAGAATAAGCAAAAGTTGGAAAGCTGGTTTCTTGTGAGTACCCCTGATGCAATATCACCCATGATTTGATCCAATGGATGATCCTTGTGTTCAATCAGTTGTTGTAAACCTGTACTGGATGATGGCTCTACAGGTTCTTCAAATAAACCACTGAGATTGATAATATCTGGTTCAGCTGTTATTTGAACTTCAGGAGTTTTAGGTTCAGCTGAATCAGTAGTTTCAAAATGTTCATCAGTAGTTCCTGAAGTTGAAGCTATTGAAACTTCTAAAGGTTTAATAGTTGATCTTCTGACTGTGTTTGGAGTCCATGGTGCAGGACTATCATCTTCAAATCCTTGAAAACCATTTTGAGGAGGTTTGGATGATTCAACAGTCTTTTCAGGTCCGAAATGAAAATTGTCAAGATCAAATAATTCAGAAGGATTTGCTGGAATAAGAGTGTGTTTTGATTCATTGAACTTGACATTCAGTGTTTCTTCTACTATCTTGGTTCTTGAATTAAAAACTTTGTAAGCTTTTCTTAAAGGAGAATAACCAAGAAAATAACCTGTGTCAACTTTTGCAGCAAACTTAGAAATAGAGTCTTTGATGTTGAGGATAAAACATTGACATCCAAAAGCCCTGAAGAAGGAGATAAGGGGCTTTATGCCATGAAGAATTTCATAGGCATTCTTGGTATGTCTCTTGTTGATAAGAACTCTATTCTGAACATAATATGCAGTGTTGACTGCTTCAGCCCAAAAATACAAAGGTAGGCCTGAATCAGCTAACATTGTTCTGGCTGCTTTAATTAATGTTCTGTTCTTTCTTTCTACCACACCATTTTGTTCAGGAGTTCTGGGAATGCTGAACTGTCTAACAATCCCTTTAGACAGACAGAATTCATCCAGAGTTTTGTTCCTGAACTCTGTCCCATTGTCACTCCTGATGACTTTGACAGATAGAGAGTATTGCTTCTCTGCTTGTAGAATAAAGAACTTGATGATTTCAGCTGCCTCATCCTTGGAATATAAGAAGAAGACCCATGTGAATCTTGAGTAGTCATCAATGATGACCAAGCAGTACTTCTTCTTACCAAGGCTCATAATCTTGACTGGTCCAAATAAGTCCATATGGAGTAGTTGAAGACATGCAGTTGTTTTTGATTCTTCAATAGACTTATAGGAGGACTTATGCTGTTTACCTTTAAGACAGGAAACACAGTGTTCTTTGCACTGATATTCCTTCAAAGGTAGACCTCTGACCAAGCCCATTTTTGTGACTTTATTGATGGTTTTAAAGTTCACATGGCCAAGTCTCCTGTGCCAGAGATCATTTTCTGAAGTTGATGCCTTTGAGAAGAAACAGGCAGTCTTGTTCAATACTTTGTCTTTTTCAATGTCCACTGCATAGACATTGCCACACCTTTTGGCAATCAGCAAAGTATGATCTTCAATAATCTTCTCTATCAACTTCTGGCCTTCTGGTGATATGATCTTGCATGCTGTCTTGGTGAAAAAGGAAGAATATCCTTTGTCACACATTTGTGAGACACTCAGCAAGTTGTACTCAAGGTTTTCAACCAGATTGACCTTGTCAAACTGCATTTTGCCTGAGGATACATTGCCATATCCTAGCACATATCCCTTGGCATTGTTCCCAAAGGACACAGATCCTTCTCTTTGGCTGATAAAATTGTTTATCAGGTATCTGCATCCAGTCATGTGCATTGAGCCTCCACTATCCACATACCATATGCTATTCAAACCTCTGGAGACCCTCTGCACAAGATAGCAAATTAGTTAGTTTTGGCAACCCAAGCCAGTTTGGCTTTGGGTTTGCTCTTGAGAACAGTTGCAGCTTGTTGTGGACCATTTTTAGAAATCCATGTCTTTTTGGCAATGGATTTGTCATTAAGAACAATGGTGGGTTCTTTTTGGTTTCCACCATCAACTTTGGTCATCAGAAGTTTAACCAGGTTTATCAAATCTTTAACTTCAGCAGCTTGTGGAACTGTTGATGAGTTAGGTGAAACTTCTGAAATTGAACTTTGAGAAGATGACCTTTGTTGAGATAAAGGCCTCTTCTTAGAAAGGGTTTTGTTTGATTGTTGTTTGTTGGGAAAAAAGGTATTTTGAAAATCTTGTTTTATCTGTTTTCCCACAATCAGTTGTTGTCTTTGTTTGTTTAACTGATTTACCTTTCTAAATCTGCAAAGTTCAGTTATGTGGTTAAACAGACCACATATTTCACATGCTTTTGCCTTCTCTTTCTTTTTAGATAAATCAAGAGAGCTGGAAGGCAATTTACTGACAAAAACAGATTTTTGAAATAGGTCATCAGCAGTTTTCAGGGTCTCAACTCCTGATGTAGTTGAAACTGCTGATGGCTTATTGTCAGTAGTTTTAACTTCTGCAGTACTTCCCTTTTTGAGGAAGTTCTGATGGTAGGATGTGCATTCCTCCATATCAGAAGTTTGAATCAATTTCTTCCCATCATTATCAGTTTTGTGGGTGAAATCTGTTGGTGATTCAGTGTGGGTATATCCAATGCCAAACTTAACATTGGCTGCAGTTTGTTTGTTAAGTAACATTTGATACCCTTTACAAGACTCAACCCATTTTTCACAATCAACCTTGGTGTCAGCAAGCTCTTGTCTGACATTTCCTAGGCTGTCTATCATTGTTTTAATTTGTGCTTCTGTTTCAATGGATTTATCATTCAGTTTGGAAATTTCTTTGTTTTTCAAAACAATTTTTCTTTCCAAATCACACTTCATTTGTGTGAATTTTCTTTCCATGTCATTGGATTTGCCTTGTAAATGCACATTAGTTTCTCTAATTAAAGCAAAAGTTTCTTTACAAGATTTAGTGCAAAGCTTTAACAGAGATTGTTGTGATACCTGTGTGAGAGCAGAATTTGAAGAGTATCCTTCAAAAGCCATTAAGGCAAAGTTCTTTCTGCCATTATCAGGTTCTCCCCAGTTGACATCATAGACCTTATTGTCTGCATCCTGACTGCATTCTGATGTGTCATAAGGAAGACTGCTCCAGTCAACATACCCTGAGGTAAATAAGCTTTGTTGCTGAGGGGGTTGTTGAGTTTGTGCAGGTTGTTGAGCAGTTGGAAATGGAGGCATGAGCTGCTGTTGTTGTTGAGCAGGCATCTGAACATATTGTACTTGTGGCACATATTGAACATGTGGAGCTTGTGCCTGTACAAAATGAGCACTCCCTTGAGTTCCATTATTCCTATTATATGAGGGATTAAATTGATTTTCAGAGGACATTGGTTGGTTGTAGCTAGAGCTTCTACATTCTCTAGCAAAGTGTCCCAACTTTTGACACTTATGACATCTAAGTTTAGATTTGTCAAAACCAACTTTTGTTGAGTTGTTTAGTCCTGGAAATTTCCTTCCTGACCTTTTATAAAATTTGTTAGTTTTTAAGCTTAACAAGGCCAGTTGGTGCAATATTTCCATTTCTTCTAAGTCATCACTGCTAAAATATTTTAAATCATCCATGATGAAACACATGTTGTCAGCAGTTTGACTCAGTTCTTCATTGTCATAAGCTGGGAAAGATCCATCTGATGAGATCCCAGCTGTTATGTCAATGTGGTCAAAAGAACCAAAATTATTAGAACAGGATGGTGAGTCATGTCCTAATAAGGCTGTGCTACCCGGAGTATAGTCATCAGCAGTTTTACCAGATTCTTGCAACTTTTTCTTTTGATTGATTTCTCTCTCAAAAGTTAGTAATTTACCATGTAACCTAGTTAGGTTCAAGGTGTTAAAATCTGAACTTGTTCTGAGGACTATAGAGTAAGTTTCCCATTTTGAAGGTAAAGACCTTAAAAATCTATGCAACATAGACTCATTTGAATAGGTCTGATTGTTTATTTTTAACTCAGAGATGAGTGAAGAAAATCTTTCAAATTGTTGTGTTAAAGATTCACCCTCTATGTGAGTAAAAGTTTCATATTGTTGAGCCAATATTTCTCTGATGTTGGCTATCACCTCAGCAGTTCCTGCAAACTACTCTTTTAGGCAATCCCACAGCTCTTTGGCACTTTCACAGTGTAAAAGGCCAGCATAAATTTCATTTGGGAGAGCCATAGCCAACATGGAGAAAGCTTTTGCATCAAGCTCAAACTTTTGGAAATCTTCCTCCGTGTATTCTTTTGGATCTTTTGGTCTTTCAGTCTTTCCCTCTGGATCACTAACAACTGGTTTGTGAGGTCCAAAAACTACAGACCTCCAACATCCAGTGTTTGTTTGGGAAATAGTATGTGCCAACCTCTTAGACCATATGTTATATTCATTTCTGACTAACATAGGAGGTTTGTTGGCAGATCCAGTATTGTAGGGGTCCATTTTTAAGAAGTTTGGATTTGTCAATACTTCCTTAAAGTGATGGATTAAAAAGTGAGCCTTTTATCCTTTATTGAATATCAATATTGAGCCTGTGTCTGAATCTCAATTTGTTAGATTGATTTTGATCAGATTAACCAGATGCTCTGATACCAATTGTTGGATCAGTGGCTTAGTTTTATGAACAGTTATGTGTTATCAGATTTATATGTGAGTTATTAAGCAGCGGAAATACGAGTGTTCAAATGTCTAAAAGATCACTTTGATGAGGAGTTATTACTCCCCCTTGACTGAATAATAAATGAGAAACAATAAATACAGTTAAGTATAAAGCAGTAAAGCAATTTATGTTTCTCAGATGTGAAATGGAATTATAAGTTTAAAGCCCGAAGGATTTCAATTTAGATCAAAGATATTACACAAAATCACATGTCAAAATAGATGAACAAACTCATCTATTTATAGACTAAAGTACTAAACTGTTGTCTGAAGTAATCTAAGATATTTAACAAAGATATTATGCTAAGATAAGGTTACAACAGTCTGTACATCGAAACTTGAACTCAAGACTTTAACAAAACAATATAATAATCAAAACTGCTGATCTTTCAGTCGGTTAGAAGCTTCTGATGCAAAGTGCTGATGAGTGACAAACTGCTGATGAGCAGTTTGTCTTCAGCAGTTCTTCAGTGAAATGTCTGGTTAGACTTCAGAACTTCTGATGAGTTTACTCTTCAGTACTTTGGTGTTTGTTCTTCAGTACTTCTTCTTTTGTTCTTCAGCAGTTCTATACTTAGGCAGATATGAATTAGACTAAGGTTATCAAAAGGTGGTTTCGTCAATCCTCTTTGTCCCAACAATTGTATTAAACCTTTTTTAGTTAATGAACATAAGTTATTTGAGGAGATAAAATTTAAAAAAAATGTGTTAAAAATTTTAATTTATTCAACTCTAATACTCATGTAAAATTATGGTGTGATTGTAAGTTAACCCCTATTAAAAAGCTAAATGGTTCAAATACTACCATATAAGTATTTTAAGAGTATATTAGTTTACCGTTAACAAAATAAAAATCATCTATTGAAACTCTTGGGGCTTTACTATAAATTATAGAATTAAATTAAATTTCACCATTTTTGTCAAATTGTAGCGTTACTACATTTCTATTATTATTTTTAACTTGTTAACCCATAAACCTTTTAACATGAACTAAACATGCCTATTTTTCTTTGTAGTGGTTTGTTCAATTGTTTGAAACCCATACCATTTTATTTATGTTTTTTACAAGGCGTGTCAATGACAAATGCTATGTATCAATAACTATACTACCCAGATATTTGTATCCAACTTATATATTTGTATCCAACTTATACCTTTTAGAGAAAAAAAAATTGATTACAAATTTACCACCATGACTTCTACAAATTTAATTAACTCTACGCATTTACAGGAATATTACCATCACATTTTTCAAATAAAAATGGCTAAGAACCACTTGCATCATGAAAATTTAACAAGTTGTTGTGAAACAACAGCGACCCCTAACGTTTGCAGATCTCTATAACAGGTTGCATTCGCAAAGATTAGCTTGTCCATGCCATTTTAAAACATCTCTGCAATCACACTCAGATCGTCTCATCAACTATCACTGTAAGAATTTCCAAAAATATTGATCATTTGATGGATGCAAAAAGGATGTGTACGACAAATTGGGTAACGGGTCAAAACAAGTAATGTTAACAATGGTCAAAAGGGGTTGCACCGAGTGGGACCGCCTTACAAATGCCTTTTTTTTTAACTCTAGACAAGCTTGCTAATAACTATTGTGCTACATTCAACTTTACAAGTCTCGACTTATTTGACGTTCATAACCTGCATTAACCCACTGTATGTAAAAATCAGTGATCGAAGGCCTAGAAAAACATCAGCGATCAAAGGTCTAGAACATAAAGCTTATTTTGGGCTACACACATCATTTTTTTAAAGAGCTCGACTATGGCTCAAGGTCTAGAAAGACATCAGCGATCAAAGGCTTCAAGCAATAGCTTTTGCCTAAACTCATAGAATTTACGCTTTAGTCCTACAGTCTTATAGTTTTAGAGACCAAAAACAATTCTTATGAATCGAATACATGTGAATGAATTTAATAAGCTAGTACAATAAACGTCTGGTCGCATACATATATTCTTGAGAAACATGGTCACGATATCCCTGATAAATAAACTTGTTTATGCCTGGTTGCGCAAAAAAAATATTCTTGAAAAACTTGTTACCCTTTTGGATTTAACTCATGAAGGCCCAACATATGCTTGAACTTATCCATACCTGAATAATCTGATCCTATGTTTTAAAAAGCGCGCCTGAGGCTTAAAAAGCGCAAAAAGCGCACTAAAAGCGCAAGAAAAAAAGCGAGAAAAGCACGCTTTTTGTACACATGTTGTTTCTGTGCTTAAAATTGTTATACATGTAGCTAAAAAGGTTGTATATTTTAGTTAAATCATATATATACCTTATATGTATCAATATTTTGAGTAAATAATGCTAAAAACCTATAGCATATATATAAAAAAATTATATAATTGTCTTGCGCCTCACGTATGAAAAGCCCACCGCTTTTGCGATTTGCGCTTTGCGCCTCGGTTTTAGACCTTCCCGCTTTTGTGCGCATCGCGCTTTTTAAAACCAAGATCTGATCCATACCTTGCAAATAGTATCATATCAAAATCAACATGTGCTTGAACTTATGACTGCTAGTTCCTCCCCTACAAAGACAACATGAATGCATTATGATATTGTAAGACTACTCTGGCCCTCAACTCCTGATGGGTCAGTTGTGCTACACATGAACTTGATTAGATAATCAAACATACTAAGGCTATTTGGTGTGCCAACGGGGAAGTGAACCGGGGAGCAGACGTGGCTTCTTCCCGAGAGCAAACACCCCCCCCCCCCCCCCCCCCCGTAAACTTTTCGGTGAAAACGTGGAAAAAGCACCGAGGCCACCGGATGCTCTGATTGGGTAATTTTTTTATTTTTTTTAAATCAAACTTTAATAATAAAAAAGAAGGGGGAAGAAGGGGAATACCATTTCCAAACTTTCGGGAAGGAGAATGGGGAAATGACGTGGCGCAAAAGAAGGGGGAAGAAGGGGAATACCATTTCCAAACTTTCGGGAAGGAGAATGGGGAAATGACGTGGCGCTGATGTGGCACTTTGGTAGCCTCTTAATGAGGCTCTTAACCATTCAGCGCTGAATGATTCAGCATTAAGCGCGTTTGTTTCAGCTTCTGAATGAAATGGTTAAGTCTGAATCATTAAGATTTGAGATGTTGCTGAATCATTAAGCACTGAACTAGGCTGAACCTTAATGAGGCTCCCCTACCAACGTGGGACAAGAAAACTAACCATTAAGAGGTCCATCTTAATGATTCAACGCTTAACCATTCAGACCTCTTAACCATTCAGACCTCTTAATGATTCAGCACTTAATCAACCAAACATCCCCTAAGTAATAAAACATAGCAAATCAGATTCTTAACGATATTATGGTTTATGTAGCCAACATTGTTGATTATTGTGAGAAAGTTAATCAGATTAGTACCCAAAGTGAAGTTCCTAATCACCAGTTGCACCTGCACTCTCTCGGCTCAAACTGCATATCACCCAAAGTTTATACCTCTTGAATTTTCTTTTTGTTCATGTTTGCTTTTGACATACTTGGATGATTACCATAAAATACTTTTAGTTCTTCTATCTCTTTTAAATCTTATAGCAATGAGAAAGTTTAAACCTTACCTTGATAACTTGGCTCTTAAATCAGCCCCAAACACAATAAGCCTGATATTAACCCCTAAGCAACGATTATGGCTTCGAATTTGTAATGGATTATTTATTGCATATGCCCTAGATCCTAAAAAGCCAAGAAAAAAAAACAAGTTATAACAACTTCATGCACTAAATCTTTTAGTTATATGTGACACCAAGACATTAGTTTTAGTCTTACATTGCTGCAAGAACAGTTCTAGGTTTGTAGATACAGCTCTTGTTTCATGATGACAGTCTCCAAATTTGTGAAGAATTTACACAGGGAGCCAAAGTTTAGATTTATATGAGCAAAATAGAATTTCAAGTTTCAAATTCAATTTAATTCTAGGGTTAAAAAATACAACTAAATTATACTTACATCGACCTAGAATCATTATTGCAAGTTACCACCACTATTAACCAACCATAGCCGCTAAAATCAAAACCCAATACAAAATTGCTTAAAATAAAAAAATAACCATAAACATTCAGTATCAACCAACCCTAAACTAAAATATGAAAACAAACATTTTAACAAAATCTAAGACTAAACGACTGGTGCGTTAGTGTGTACTTATTAACGCAAAGCAAAACGCATTGTGTTTGATCATCAACACATATTTTTAATTTCACAAAAAATTAGTGTTCGTAAGATGGTAATAAAAAACACACGATCAAATTAGTATCATATCTCTTAAAGCAAATTGAACTGATAGGTTGAAAAATACTCGAATGAACCTTTGGATAGGTCGTACACTGCAGCCTTTGTTAATTATGTGGTTGGCAAAAGAAAGATGATTGTAGGTGACACGTCATATGTAGTCCATCTTGATGCTTTCTCATGTCCAAGTGCTAGGGACTGTAACATGGGTCAAAGAAAAGCCCTTGTTTTGCCCTGTACCATTAGAATAAAAGCTCAGTAAGATTTTTTCACAATTTATAGGAATGAACTTTAAAACATAGCGATAACACTGTATAAGTTTAATTTAAAATGAAACCATTCCATTTGATATGTTTTTTTCATTTCCCTAGGTAAACGCAAAGAATTTGAAAGCGATTAATGTAACTTATTCAATCCAATGTCGTCACTAATAGATAGAAAGTGACAGTAGTTTAGGTTTTAAGATAACTACCCAGATTATATACATAATGCTTAACCCCTAAAACTGATACGATATGTAATGCAACATATTCTAGGCAAATTCTTTTTGCGCATTTGCAGCAACTTTGTGCGCTCTTTTTTTTTTGCATTTATTCTGGCTTATAATGAACTTAAGAACAAAAGTTATGTTACTCACTTGGATCACATGCTGAAAACAAAACAAAACAAAACCAACATAACGCAGAATGATCACCAAAAATATAATAATTCCAGTTGGTGGCCTTAATATTATTTGCAAAGCCACATTTTTATATACAATAAACCAAAATGAACCAACTTCTATGATCTTTGAAGTAGAACACACGAAACTAACAAACATGTTTAAAACAAGAGACAAACTTTACCCTTTTTGCAAGACTATGACTGGTTGTATACTGGCCCCTTTCTCTGAGGTAGTCTCAGCAGACCCATCATTTCTTTGTTCTTTTTCACCATAACACAAAAGTATATATTAAAAGAAATAATATAGCAGGACAATTCAAGTAATAAAAATACATCATTTCGATGTTAATTTACCATAACGCCATTCTTTGTAAGTCAAAGAGAACAACCAATTAACAGAGAACTCCATCAATCTTGTCACATTAAAGATGAATTAAGTTAATTAAAAAGAATAAGGCATAGAGATAGAATTTTTAACTGAAACCGAAATCATCCAGGGTCCTAAATGAATATGCGTCATGTTCAACTAATTAATGGTACATACCGTGTCCATGGAAAGGCAGAGTATAGTAGCGGTAATTCCTTCAACAACACCAACAATGAACCTCTCATAGTTACTTGTATCCTGATTGCCGGTTAGATTAGCAGCTGACTTTTGTAATGAAGGCCTTATTGTCAGTAAATGAATAAAAGTAACCTTGAAAAAAAATATTAGAAGAAATATCAAAATTCGCAGATTTAACTATTACATTTTTTTTAGATTAAACATACCTTTTAGGAGCTAGATTCAAAACCTTTAGGAATAGCCATCCTTGAAATCTCTCCACATTGCCCACACCCCACAGATCTCCTCATGATGTAACTGATGGAGTCCTGCTCTCACACTCCTAATGGTCCGTCGATTGTTAGCCACTCTGGTTAGAGAGATGGTGATGATGTAATGGTAGGCTTTAGGTTTGGGTTAGGGTTGGGGTTCATGAGGATGGTGGCTTCCCATGGGATTAGAGAGAGATCTGAGTGTGTGTTTTCTTCAAAGAAAGAGAGAGAGAGAATGAAAGCTGATGAGTTTAGGGTAGAGTTTTTGTATGAGATTGGTATGTGAAGGTTTGGATTGATGACATGGCTTGTATCAGCCATTCGATGATATGGTTTTGAATGGTTGTGATTTATTGATGGGTGATCCATGTGATGGCTAATGTCAACCAATCAGATGCATGCACGGTCAAATTCACGAATGCTTAAGGGTTTTCAACAAATCTCCCAATAACATGTTTTAAAGAGTTGTATATTATGTTTTATGAGTTGTACAACTTTTAAAATATGGCAAATGACAATTTTTGCCCTTCCTATATGCTTACTAATATAGTATAGATAATATAGTACTAGGTGAAATCTCGTGTGAAACACACGGGAGACCGAGTCCTATCTTAAGGCATGTTTAGTGAAACCACCATTAAGAAGCCAATCGTCTGCTACCAAGAAGACCTGTTTAGTACCGTCTATTTATTTCTTAAAAAAACATAAACAGGCCAACCTGTTATGGTTGGTTTAGTAAACCCCAAATTAATCACCGATTTATTGTTAAAAAGAAAAACTGTATTTCGTAATGTCTGTTCCTTTCACGATACCAGTTAACAACTGATCAGATGTTTAATAACTGCAACTGTTACAACAACACAAATATAAATCTACAGACGATTAAAGCTCTGTTAACAATACTGATCAGATGTTTAATAAGTGCAACTGTTTGTCTGTATTTGGTACCATATGTTCAAAAGCAGTGCCTAAATTAAGCAGATTTTTTAAAACACCTATTTGTAAAACAGTGTTGATTCAAACAGTTGTTAATTAAACGGTTTCCTTCATTTCATCTTCTTGGTTATTAGTTAGGGCTGCCATTGTGACTATTGATGAAGACTTAAATGTAAATGTTAAGATGGTTTATTATGAAATTCGTGATTTTTTTACTAATTTATACATTTATAACGCGTGAAATGAAAAGTCATAGCGTAGTATACTTATTATACTTGGGTTAACGTGTTAAACATAATGTTTTATTATAAGGATTATTTAATTTCAAAACGTTTATAGTATCTGAAGAGTGTATACTGTCACACCCTCAAATTTCCACTGCGGAGTTTTACCGCGAGGCGCATGACAAACCAGGATCCATAGCCATAAGTATCATGAACGACTCTAAATGCCCAAACCATTTAGTTCGTTTTAAAGAAAAAGTTTCAAAGTTTAATCAAACAATTTAAAGTAATGCGGAAGCGTAAACAAAATAAACCGTTCACAAAAGTCTGCGCAAAACAACGCGCCCAAAATCAAAGTTTAAAAGTACGAAATAGTAAACGTTCATAACCCAAGACACAGAATGATGCATGCCCTAAATCGTGCGCCGTACCTAAGGACCTGCAAAGCATGCTAAAATGTGTCAACATAAAGTTGGTGAGTTCACAAAATAAGTAAGCGATGTAAATAAAAGTGTAGGTTCTCAAAACCCATAATCAAAAGTATAATGTTGGCCTCCCAGACCCTGTAAATAATAGCTAATTCATATGTTAGGGGTAGCTAGCCCACTCATGATAACTAAAACCGGCGAATACCGAACTACTAATGAACAAGTTCCCATAACCGGGAGAATGATGCCTTACACCATTGCCAATCGACAATGATATTATGTTTTAAGCTAATAGTTCACACTCGTGCTCCCAGCACGATGTGAGGTTTCTTAAACCTAATAGCGCTATCAACTAGTAACCCGCTTGCCCAACCGGCAATTGATTCGGTATTTTGAAGGACTTAAAAGATATGATTGGTTTAGTTCATCAAGGACATAATTATGAATTAGTAAAAGTAGATTCACCCCGTGAACCATGAACCCCAAAACCCGGGATGTGTAAAAGTAGTCTCAAAACAGACTAAAAAAACGTTTACCAATGTAGTCTCAACCCGAGACGCATGCTTTGAGAAAAAGTAGTGAAACTCACCTTAGGTTGCAAGCAAAAATATCCAAACTCCAACGTAATAGAGACTCGCTACCGACTCCCTATTATATGTGTCACTATGTGAGTATACGTGCATAACCAATACACCATATAATACGTTTATTCGATACTTTTAAAAGTTCAAAACCGTGTAGTGACACCTAGTGACTCTACATGCACAAGTATGTCCTACGTATCCCGTTGGTGATCATGGTGATTATTATGAGTTTAACACATCAAATACATCTCATGCAAGTTTCCACACAAGTACATGTCAATTGCATACCATATACAACTTCAAATAGTCACATAAAGACCTCGTACACAATCTGCGTTTTTAGGACAGATTGTGCGCTGTGAAAAACGCATCATTTAACCCACTTAACGAATGAATTAAAATCCCAAATTTTTACTGAGTATTCATGGGGATTCAGTTGCAAACCCCTACTTTTATTTTGTCTTAAAACCAAACACAAAAATTATAAAAATTCGTACAACACAGCTATGTCCAGAAAATTTCCACAACAGGTCAGTTTAGTAGAAAAATTCCCAAAAATTGTGTATTCATCCAAACGGGATGAATCCACTTGGAAAAGCCGAGTTTTTCCAATGTTGACCTACTGTAAAATTTCATAACTTAATTCTTTGTAAATCTCCAGTTATGACCATTTAAAGTTGACCCAAATTTTCAATTCCGAAAATCTGATATGACCCCTAATCAATTAAAATTCCAAAAACAACTTAAACGATGTCCAAATCTGATGGTTTTGCCCATTATGAAAAGCTAAGACTATGTACATCACAATCATGCAAAGAAATCATCAAAACCATCAATTTACCAACCCATTACAGCCCCTACAAAACGTTCAAACGAATCTTCCAGAATTTAAAACTTGCATCCCAAGTTATTCACAAACCCTAATCATGCTAAAAAATCTCTAACACATGCATAATCCATACTCTCATGATCAAACACATATATTATCATGCAAAAACCCTAATCATGGCCACTAACAACAATCATCATCATTAAATGTTGGGTCTACTGACCTGGAGAAGAACAGATGATTAAAAAGCCAAAATATTCTATCTTTTGATCCTTTGAATAAAACAGTTGTTACAAAGAAGCTTTCCCCAAAAGACTGTTGGCCCTAACAACTGCTGCACCAAACAACTGATAAAGACAACTGCTGCTGCTGAAAGGTCTGCTGAACAAACGTCTGATGAACAAAGGTCTGATGAAGAAACAACTGCTGATCAAGTACTGAAGAACAAAGGTCTGTTGAACCAACAACACTTTGGTTCAACAGATAATAGAGACCATCAGAGCTTTATTTTACAGTGTTTTGTATTATCAGAGTTTTCAATGTAACAGTAGTTATAGTTAGCAGATGTTAGAAGTTGTTAGTCAGTTAGAGGCGCTGTCTTAGGTGACGTCAGCAGTGATCATCAGAGGTTTAGTTTAGTCTATAAATAGAACAGTGAATGTACTGTTCTATTCATCACTCGTCATTCTCTTAAGACAAACATTCTCTGAGTGATCGGGCTGAGGGGGAGTTTATTTGTACGATTGTAATCTTTCAACTTAATGAAAGCATTCGATTAAAAACAATTATTCTCCATGTTTTGATTTATAGTTTATTCCGCTGCACTTTCCATTTATATTTCACTTCACTTGTTTCATACTTATCTAAACAATCAAAACAAACAGAACTCAGATCCTAAAAATTGGTATCAGAGCTTGGTCAATTAAATTCGATCTAACCAATCAATTTAATATAAACAGATCAGCTCACAATTATTGATATCGTTTGTTTGTCGGATTAAAAACAGAGTAATAGTTTATTTTCGTTTCAACAGTTAGTAAACAGACTTTGTTTTTGAAAAATCAGAGAATGACTTCACTCAATCAAGATCCACACAACACCGGCACTAGCAACAAGCCTCCGATGCTTGTCAGGTCAGAATACAACATCTGGCAGCGTCGGGTGGCTCATGTGTTAGCACAACAAAACACAGGGTGCTGGAAATCGGTAGTATTTGGACCACATGTTCCAATGGTACCGAGTGCCGAGGATCCAAAGATCCAAGTACCAAAGAGTGTTGAGAACTACTCAGAGCAAGATTTTCAAAAAATCGAGCTAGATGCCAAGGCCTTCAGCATAGTAGCCATGGCACTGCCGAATGATATCTATGCCGGACTCTTGCACTGCAATAGTGCTAAAGAACTGTGGGATGCTCTTAAAGAGCAGTTCGGGGGAACTGAAGATGTGATTGAAAACAACCGTGAAATACTTAACCAACAATATGAAACGTTTAGTCACATAAAAGGGGAGTCGTTAACACAACAGTTTGAAAGGTTTAATTGTCTGATTAGTGAACTAAAACTGGTTGGTCTAACTTTTCCTAATTCAACCTTGAATCATAGGTTTCTTAGATCACTTCAGGACAAATGGGACACTATAGCTATAGTCATGAGAAACTCTATCGGATTCAAAGACCTGACCCTGACCTAGCTTCATGGTAAGCTCCTGACTTATGAAAGGGAGCTTAACCAGAAAAAGAAGCTCCAGGACTTTGGAAAAGTGTCAGATGACTATGTATTTGGGAATACTGCACTTTTGGGCCAAGAGGAGGGTTCTGGAAGTAGTAAGGATCAGAGTTATGATCATTACATTGACATAACCATTGGTTTTAACAATGATTCTTACTCATTACCCAACTATGCTTTTGCAGCTAGTGGTGATATCCAGGCTTCTGATAATTCTTCTTTTGTGTACAATGACCTTCAATATATTGACCCTTTGGACTTAGAAGAAATGGACATCTTGCATCAGGTTGCCCTGCTCAGTATTAGAACCAATAACTTCTATAAGAAAACTGGCAGGAGGTACCCAGGTTTACATGGTGGGTCAAAGGTGGGGTTGGATAAATCAAAGATCAAGTGTTACAAGTGTCATAGAATGGGTCACTTTGCTAGGGAATGTAGGAGTCAAAATGGTACCCCTATGATCACCTATCCAAACCAAAGGCCTCAGACCAACACTTATCAAACCATCCCTGTACCAAATGTGCAAAACACTGCTCACTTTGCACAGACCCAAACCACTGTTCCTGTGCACTATGTTCAAACCACTGTTCCTCAGTATCACTATGTCCAAACACCTGTTACTCAGGCACAAGTGCCAATGACTGCTGCTCCACCCTCTGCTCCTGCAGAGACCAGTCAACCAGGTCAACAGAGTTTCTTCACTCAAGGCTTTGTTGATTGGAGCAGTCTACCAGATGAGATAACAGATGATAACATTGCTTTAGTTGCTAATTCTGAAAATAATTTTGCTTTATGGCACTAGAAACAATTGTTGAAGAGACTGATTCTGAGGGAGTGGTGTCTATGTCTGAAAATGTGACTAATAGTGTTGTTGATGAAGTTGTTTCAGCTGAAGAATCTGAAGTGGAGGTTGTGAATCTCTCAGACCCCTGGGGTAGTGATGATTGTGATTGCCAGTGTAACTGTGCCTTGATGGCTGCTGCTAAGGTATCTCCTCAAATCTTAAATGACTTGTGCTCAGACAAATGTATTGTGGCATTTGCTAAGATAAAAGAGGTGAATGAAAACTTTAGAAAGAAAATTTTGGAAGATGAAATTCAGTTTGAAAAACTCACTAAAGAGTTAAAATCAAAAATAACTGAAAAAGAATCTGAAATCAGCAGTTTAAAACATGAAGCAAGCATAACCAGAGACCAGCTTCAGACTATGATAACCAAATATCATAGTTGTAAAAAGGAGCTTGAGTCCACCGAAGTTGAATGTCAGAAATGGGTGGAATCATCAAAAGGTTTTGAGATGATTGTCAACCAACAATCTAAAAGTCATGTGAAATTTGGCTTTGGTTATCAAGAAACCACTGCTCAAAGTCCACAAACCACTGACAAAAAGGAACCACAGTTGGTTGAAGTCATCCCCACCAATTCAAAAGGTCAAGAAATCAAGGTTACTGAACCCAATGGCAAGAAAATCATTCTTGAAAAGTTGGAAGGTACACCCTCATTTGATGAAATTGAGAAATATCAATTCAAACCAACCTGGTCAGATGAGTGTGAAGTCCTTGAAAATTTTAAACCAATGACCTTCAAAACCCCTGATGGTAAAATGGCACCACAGGCCAAAGTTATCCCTTTGAGAGATCTTCCAACAGATGATCAAACATCTGTTGAAAAGAAGAAAGAAAAAGGGAAAGCCAAAAACAACTTGTTTTGTGATTTTTGTGAAAAGAAGAACCATGTCACTAAAAACTGTTTTCTTCTAAAAGCATATGACATCAACAAAGCAACAAGTTTAAATGATTCTAAAACAAATGAATGTTCAATCTGTAAGAAAAAGAATCACAAAACAAAAGAGTGCCTATATCTCAAAAATTTTGATGAAAAGATAAAAGAGTACAAGGCTAAAACTCTTGAAAGTCAAGTGGTGAGTACTTCAAAAGGAAAACCCAAACAGACTTTTGAATCTGTCCAAACAGCTGTTACCAAAGGTCTGAACAAAAACTCTGCTCCCAGAGATGTTCAGGTAACAGATGTTCCACAAGCTACCAGACTACCAAGAGGATATGGACAACCCACTTGTCATCGTCTGCCACATGTTTATGAAGAGTCCAAAAGGCCTTCAAAACCAAAAGTGAACAGACATCTTCATGGTTTTCAGCATCTGACAGGAAATGATCAAACATCTGTTGGACCAAGTGTTGACACTCAAGCACTGGCAAATGGTCAATTACAGCTGTTGAACCTAGTCCAAAAGCTACTTTAAACCACTGATCATTCTCCTCAACTTAAGGCTGAGACATCTAGGAACCCATCCAAAGCCAATTTGGCTTTGGACACTCACCAAAACTAAAATCTTTACTGATGTGCAGGGAGCTTTTGCTTGCTTAGATAGTTTATGGTATGTAGATAGTGGAGGCTCCAGGCACATGACAGGATGTAGAGCCCTTCTTCTGGACTTTCTTGCACATGGAGGGGGTGATATATCCTTTGGTAATGATTCTAAAGGTAAAGTGTTGGGTTCTGGAACTGTCAAAGCAGGGAGGCTTAAGTTTGAAAATGTTAATCTGATAGACAATCTAAAATTTAATCTACTTAGTGTGTCTCAAATGAGTGACAAAGGATATGGGTCATTCTTCACTAAGCAAACATGTAAGATTGTTGGCCCAGAGGCTGTTGAAAAGATTAACACCATCATTGCTGAGAGCAAAGCACAACTTGTTGCTCATAGAAGTGGCAATGTGTATGTAGTTGATATGTTGAAGGATAACCCTATGGCAAATGTCTGTCTGTTCTCTGCTGCCTCTACCAAAGAGACAGAATTGTGGCATAGGAGGCTTGGTCACACCAACCTTCAAACTATCAACTCTCTCTCTAAACAAAACCTTGTCAGAGGTTTGCCATCAAAAGAATTCAAATGTGATGAGCATTGTGTTTCCTGTCTAAAAGGAAAACAACATAAAAGCTCTTACAAATCAATTGATGAGTCCAAAACTAGTCAGTGTTTACAATTGTTGCACATGGACTTGTTTGGCCCAGTTAAAATCATGAGTCTAAGAAGAAAGAGATTTTGTCTTGTCATAGTTGATGATTTTTCTAGGTTTACATGGACTTACTTTTTACATTCTAAGGATGAGACTGCAGGTATTTTGAAGGACTTTGTCACCAAAGTTGAAAAACAATATGACTTGCCAGTAAAAGTCTTTAGAAGTGACAATGGAACAGAGTTTAAAAATAAGGAGTTGGATGATTTCTGTGTGTCAAAAGGGATTGTAAGGCAGTACAGTATCCCAAGAACACCAGAGCAAAATGGGGTGGTTGAGAGGAAGAACAGAACTCTCATTGAAGCTGCAAGAACAATGCTAGCAGATTCTGGTTTGCCACTGTCCTTCTGGGCAGAAGCTGTAAACACTGCTTGCTATGTTCAAAACAGAGTTTTAATCAACCCAAGACATCAAAAGACTGCTTATGAAATTTTGTTCAAAATCAAACCACTGATCTCATTTTTCAAAGTCTTTGGCTGCCCATGTTTCATTTTAAATCTTAAAGATTCCATTTCAAAATTTGCAGCCAAAGTAGATTGTGGATATTTTCTGGGGTATTCTTCTACTGCTAAGGCCTATAAAGTGTTTAACACAAGGACCAAAACAATAGAAGAAACTCTGAATGTGAAGTTCAATGAACTTTCATCTTTAAAAATCCCAGCAAACCCTGCTGAGTTATTTGATTTGGATAAATTAAAATTTGAAGATATTACTGTCAAAACTAACACTGCAGGTACTCCACAGTCTCCACAACAAGACTACAGAATGGATGTTGTGATTCCAGATCACTACAAAGTCTATCCTGTATCAGAGGAAGCAGTAGTTCAAAACAACTGTCAAAACTCTGGCACAGCTGAGTCAGCCACTGTTGGCCAGTCTTATTCTCAAACCACTGATTCACCCATTCTATCCACTGCTCAATCATCTGTTGACAAAAGTCAATCATCTGTTGACCATAGTCAAACATCTGTTGACAAAAGTCAGTCCAACTTTACACCACTTGGACCCATTCCTCCACCTCCATTCCAAACATCTGTTGACACTACAAAAGTGCAAACAGATGTTATGTCAACAGAGTCTCCAAACCTCTGTCCTTCACCTCAAAATGCCATCATACCATATCAGGGAGATCTAATCTACCTAAGAGCTCATCCACCAGATCAAATCATTGGCAACATCAGAGAAGGTGTGCTCACAAGGAGCCAATCCTCAAATATCTGTCTTTTTGCAGGCTTTCTATCCCTCACACAACCTGTCAAGTACCAAGAGGCACTGAAAGACAATAGTTGGGTGTAAGCCATGCAAGAAGAGCTCCTCCAGTTCAAAAGACAACAAGTATGGGAACTTGTACCACTGCCTAAGGATGTTTGTCCAATTGGCACAAAGTGGGTCTTCAAAAACAAAACTGATGAAAGGGGTATAGTTGTCAAGAACAAGGCCAGGTTAGTGGTTCAAGGCTTCAGACAAGAAGAAGGAATAGACTATGATGAAACCTTTGCCCCTGTAGCAAGGTTAGAAGCTATCAGACTGTTCCTAGCCTTTGCTGTTAACCACAACATCAAGGTGTTTCAGATGGACATCAAATGTGCCTTCCTATATGGCAAAATTCAGGAGGAGGTCTATGTATGTCAATCACCTGGTTTTGAAGACACATTCCATCCTGATCATGTCTACAAGCTTAATAAAGCCTTGTATGGACTGAAACAAGCACCAAGGGCCTGGTATGAAACTCTCTCCACTTTTCTCTTATCCATTGGTTTCACAAGAGGTAAAATTGATAAAACCTTATTTTTAAAATGGAAAGCAAAAGATTTAATGATTGTTCAAATATATGTGGATGATATCATTTTTGGATCCACATGTAACAAAATGTGTGAGGAGTTTAGGGAACTCATGACAGCAGAGTTTGAAATGAGTGCTATGGGTGAACTTCAGTGCTTCCTTGGTCTCCAAGTGAAGCAGCTGCAAAATGGCACATTCATTCATCAAAATAAATATGTGAAAAACTTGTTAACAAAATTTGAGATGAATGATTGTAAGCCATGTAGTACACCCATGAGCACAGTCAAGCCACTCACTGATGATGACAAGGATGAACTGGTTGATCAAACACACTATAGATGCATGATTGGGTCTTTATTGTACTTAATAGCATCCAGGCCAGACATTATGTTTGCAACCTGTGTTTGTGCAAGATCCCAGGCTTCTCCTAGAAAGTCAAACCTTATTGCTGTGAAAAGGATATTCATATACCTAAAAGGTGCTCCCACACTTGGTATCTGGTATCCTGCTAATGGAAACATTGAGCTTTCAGGTTATTCAGACAGTGATTTTGCTGGCTGCCACACCACAAGGAAGTCCACATCCGGAGGGTGCCAGTTTCTAGGGAATGCCTTAGTCTCCTGGCAAAGCAAAAAGCAAGCAGCTGTTTCAACTTCAACAGCTGAGGCTGAGTACATTGCTGCTGCAAGCTTTACAGCCCAACTCATGTGGCTTCAAAATCAACTACTGGATTTTGGGATAACTACACCGAGGACTCCACTCATGTTGGATAGTCAAGCTGCTGAAAATATCATCAAGAATCTAGTCTCTCATTCAACCACCAAGCACATTGATATCAGACATCATTTTGTCAGAGATAGCTATGAAAAAGGTTTGATTACTCTGCACCATGTTCCAACAGAGGATCAGTTGGCAGATGTGTTGACAAAAGCTTTAGACACATCTACCTTCACAAATCTGATTTCTCGAATTGGTATGTTAAACATGGATTAAAACAACAAAACTGTTTTCAATAAAAACATTAAAATGTTTTCAGAAAATCAAATTTGCTTAAAAATGACACTTTTGGTTGAAAAATCTGTTTTAAACCACTGATCAGATAAAACAACCACTGTTTCATTCAAACCACTGTTGGTTGAAAAATCTGTTTCAAACATCTGATCAGATAAAACAACTGTTATTCCATCAGTCTTTTGGTTAAACAACAGAGGTTGGCAACAGATGTTTACCAAAACAGCTGTATGCCACCAGATGTTTAAACCATTAGATGTTTGCCACGTCTGCTCTCAAAAGCAGAGTTTTGCCACATCAGCGGTTTCACCAGAGGCTATAAAACCCTGTTTTTTCCCCAACAGCAGTTTTACTGTCTCATTGTATTCAAAATACTAAAACCGCCTTCGTCTTCCTCAAAACCCTCAATCAAAGTTCAGTACTTTCATACTCGAAATCCGTTACAATGGATCTTCAAACAAAAGCCACCCACAATTTCCTTCCATATCTGGTTAAAACAGAAGATAACGTTCCATTCCATTCCACCATTGACATCATTACCAATTCCAAATACAAAAACATTCTCACTGCTGATGCTCCCATCCATTTAGAAACACTCCAAGAATTTTGGGCTAGTGCTGAAGTCTTGTTTCAAGACAAAAAGCCCACTTCCATAATTTCAAAAATTGGAGCCACCAGTATCGCCATTACCCCTGAACTCATATCCACAACCTTCTCACTAAATGACTTGTCAGGTATGGAATCCTTTCCTAAAACAGAGCTTCACACAGAGTTTCAGGAAAGAGGGTATGATGCACAAATGACTCGATCAACCTTATACAAAAAAATTTTTCCACCAGTCATGAAATTTTTCTTCCATACTCTCCTTCTCTGTGCCTCGGCCAAGACCACATCCTTTAATGAAATCCCATTAAGGATTCAATACTTGGGGTATGCTATGTTGTCAGACTCTGACTTCAATCTTTCCCAAGGATTGTTTTTGGACTTGGTTTCAAATCTGAAAGCCATAAAATCTGGCTCAAACAATGCTTTTCTACTCTACCCAAGAATCTTAAGTGTAATTCTTCAAAAGATTTTACCAGAAAATGATTTCCAAAAGGGAGAGTCTTTTAAAATGAAAAGTTTAACTAATGAAACTTTCACAAGAATGCTGGGTTCTTCAACCCAAGAAAAGGTGTCAAAAGTGACAAAAGTTTCAAAAACACAAACAAAGAGGTCAAAGACAACAACTGTTGTTCAAACCTCTGTTGTTGAGCCTACTGCTCCTGGTGATCATGGCACTTCATCCAGTGCTGTGAAACCCACACCAGCCACCAAAAGAAAACGTCCATCCTCAAAAACCACCTCCACACCCAAAAAGGGACTTCTGGAAGATGAGATACCAGAAGCTAACCCTGTTGCATCACCAAAGCAACTTGAAACCACTGTTGTTACTTCCTCACAACAGTTGGAGATATCTCAACCCAAACAAACTCCTCAAGAATCCTCACAAAAGGATCTTGTTGTAAGCGAAAGGGAACCACATACTGAGGCATATGAGTCACTTGACCATATGTTTACAAGTCCATCTCCCAGGGCTAATTCTCTTCTTACTCCACCCACTTCACCACCACATGTTCCACAAACCATGCAACCTCTGTTTGAGGCAATTGACAAAACTCAGGATAATCCCAGTTCCTCTCCTTCACCTGTCACAGAGAGTATACCTCCACAAGTGACTGGGCCTGAGAAAAGTCAATCTGTCAACCCACAAACAGATGAGGAGGTTACACTCCTTGAGTTCGATGTAACTCATGGTGAGTTTTCAAGTGAAGCAGTCACTACTGATGTTGAGACCATTGTCTCACAACAGGACAGTGGTTACATAGCTAAGACTTCCTTGAAGGCAACAACTGATGAGGCCACCATTGTGTCCCCAAAATCAGTTGGAAGTCCCCAGAACCAAGACCAAGGGGCAGCTGGTTCTCATTCCATGGACTCACCTCCTAGGACAGAACCAGTTAAAACTACCACTGGTGGGAATTCAGATGATCCTATTAACTTAGGTGATGGATTAAAACTACAAGAATTGACGGATAGAGTTCAAACCATTGAAACCTCTGTTGCTGACATCAAAACTGATGTCAAGTCAATATTGGAAACCTTGGCTAACTTTACAAAGAGTCAACCATCCACTGCTGATGTTGCTAATGAGCTATCGAAATCTGTTTCCACCATCATCATAGCTCACAGAAAATTAGCAGATCAGACACAAGAGACTTATATGACATTGATCAGAAATATGGTGGATGCCAGATTTAATGACACAAAGGATGACATCAAGGTGATCAAAGACCATCTGCTGACGACTACTGGCTCTGCCCCTACCACAATTCTCAGAGATGAAGATGATGATGAATTCACTGCTGATGATGCCAAAAAGGGGGAGAGTGGCAGAGATAGGCTACCAAATTAACTGAATCCATTTGGTGCACCACCCTCTCAAAAGGGTAAGCCAACTGCTGACAAACCAGAGTCTACCAAATCATCACCACAACAACAACAACAACCAAGTGCTCAAACCCCTGCTACTGAACCAGCCAAAACCAGCAAGGCAAAAGAAGTTGATACCTCTGCCAATGAAAAGGCTGATAAAGCTGCTGAAGATAAGCTGAAAAGGGCTGACACTTTGGAAGTTAAAGCAGAGAGGTTGATTCAGCTCAAAAAGGAACAACAGCAAGAAGTGGAAGATGTGAGTTCCTCAAAAAGAAAGAAGATGCCAGCAAAACGTACAAGGAAACCACCATCTAAACTATCTTCTGAAACCACTGATGCTGAAACCCCTGTTACCACAACCACTGCCACCACAACCACTGCTACCAAAACCACTGAAACCAAAACCACTGCCACCAAAACACCTGTTCCAACCAAACCAATCACCACACCATCAACTACCAAACTAACCACTACACAATCAACAACCAAACCTACCACAACACAACCAAAAACCCAAACATCTGCTGGTTCTACAAAAGGACCAACAGAGGTTAACCAAACCACTGCTTCATCTTCACCTTCACCAAAGATCTTGTACAGCAGAAAAAGGAAATCCACCTTTGTTGTGCAAGATGAAAACATTCACACCACACCACCTAACACCCCAATCACACAATCCACACCTGTCCCAGCCATTCCACTCTCATCATACTCACCTCACACTTCACAATTCAGATCACACAGACCACCACCATCCATCACACCATTGGCTGAGAAGTATCCCCTTGAACTTGATTTACTCAAGGGGGAACTTCAATCCTTCTATAATACTGATCAGCCATGAGATAGATCCTTCCCTTCTCTTAAAAATTTTCCTGTTCCTCCCAACATTGATACATACTTGAAATACAAGAGTGAACAGGCAGATGCCATCATTAAAGAGAAGTGTAAAGGGAAGGATGACAGGAGTGCTCAGGGCATCCATTCAGCAGAGCTTAGCAAATTGAGAAGGATTGAGGATTTTGCTAAGACCCTGAGCAACTCCATGTCTTCCATGCCTCTCAGCAAAGATTTGGAGAAGGAGGTTAGGGATTCTCTTCTAGAACAGATCTTGGCCACCATGCCTTACAAAGCCAACAAGAAACAATTTACAGGCTGGACCACACATGCTCTTAGAGAAGAACTAATCAGAATTGAAAGCATGGCCAAAAATCCTCCATCAAAGGTCTCTGCCCCTGATTTCAGCAAAGGGAGAGATCAAGCTAGAGCTCTCAAGTTCAGAAGAATGAGACAAGAGATAGTAGCTGCTAAATATGGAGAGATGAGATCTGTAGCTAGATGGTCTGAAGTCAGATTGATTGAAACCTACAAGAAACTAGAAGAGAATAGAAAGACAGACTCTACCCTTCCAAGAAAACCTATCTATGATGATGAGCCAAAGAGACCTCTACAGGCCTTTACACTTGACAGTTTACTGGAAACTTCTGATCTCTCTATTGCTGCAAGAAGACAGTTCAAAAAGCAGAAGGAGATGAGTGAAGAAGAACAAAAACAGTTTGCTGATACATTTGTAAAAGAGGGTCTCATAAACCAGATTCGATATTTCTCTGATCCAACCACATAGAGGCTCAGAGAACTCATTGGAAGACCTCCATCACCCAACTCATCAAAAATAAAGATGCATCACAGCCATTCCTCTTATTCTAAAATTCTAAAATGGAAGTCAAACAAAGACACCCATGAATTGACATTGCTCAGATCAGATGGAAAGATTCAGAAGCTAAGTATGGATGATGCACATGGCCTGTGTGCTGAAGATCTTCAAACACTGCTGAATCTAGAGCTGGAAAGAGATGCTGAAGACCTCTTCTCTATAAGCTTTGAATTGCAACTCAAGGGCCAAATAAGAGAAAGTCTGATGAGGAATAAAGATCAAGAATAAAGCTGAGTTTTGGCATCATCTGTTCTAGGGGGAGATTGTTGGGTCTGCTGACCTGGAGAAGAACAGATGATTGAAAAGCCAAAATATTCTATCTTTTGATCCTTGAATAAAAACAGTTGTTATAAAGAAGCTTTCCCCAAAAGACTGTTGACCCTAACAACTGCTGCTACAAACAACTGATAAAGACAACTGCTGCTGCTGTAAAGTCTGCTGAACAAACGTCTGATGAATAAAGGTCTGATGAAGAAACAACTGCTGATCAAGTACTGAAGAACAAAGGTCTGTTGTGTAGAGGAGAGAATTAGACACTAAAACAGGATTATATGATCATACAAGTTGCTAAACCAGGTGCGGAAACCCTAGCTTAGAACAAACTGAAGTAAACTCAATCAAAACACAATCAAGATCATTTTAAATGCTTTTCATAGATTAACTTGTTCAATTAAACCTTTACAGACTGATAATAGTTAATCTAGACCTCAAACAGACAATCTCTAACCTCTCAGGAACACACACACAAAACACACACTCTCTATGACTCGTTATACATTACAAAAACCCAATTTCTATTTATAGACACTGTTCCTTCGCCCATTCTTACTGGTCGAAGGTAAACCAAATCCACATTCGCCCAGTGAACTGGTCGAATGTGATCTTCAGTGTATTCCTGATCTTCCTTCGTCCAATACAAGTCTTCCTTCGCCCATTCTAAACCTCCTTCGCCCCTTCTGATATTCATTCACCCATTAACACATGTTAGTTATCTAATCATTAGTCGCAAAATAGCATCTACAAACTCCCCCTCGACTATTGATTAGATCTTTTTCTATCTTCATCCATGGCTTTGTTTAGCAGCTTAATTCTCAGAATACTCTTCTGCTCTTTTGTCATTTCCGGCTCTAACTTTCTCTTTACCGGCTTAGACACATTCGCTATCTTAACCTTCTTGCCAAGCTTCCCTTCTAGATTGCTTCCAGCATTGATATCATAAGCAAAGCAAACACCCACAACTTGTGTGTATTTCCTTGCTTGATCTGCATCATTTGGCTCATGATGAATCGGATTATAGAATAACATGATGATGTCTTCGAAGGTGCAATTTATTAGCCACATAGGATCAAATACATGAACATGCTTGTATTTATCCTTTCCATCTCTCAGCACTATCACAGCTTCTGCCTTCCTCCAATCATAATACCAAAATATGAAGTCAGCACTGAAGTGTTGAGGCATAGGCATCAAAGGAATCTTCCTCATAACTTCAGGTGCCTTGTATATCAAGGTAACCCTCTTCAACTTGGTTCGAGGATCAGTATCCCTGTGAACTTTCCTCCGGGGATACTGAGGCTTGAATCTATTCCATCTCGTCCTACTCTCCCAAACCAACTTGTCTGCACACCAACCGACGTGAGTATTATTCACTGAAGCGCCAGACATAGGGAATCTGCATAGATCTCTAACCGCCCAGTACGGTAGAGTTAGCAAATCAATGAATCTGTAGAAGTACAGAATTCCTGATTCCCACTTGGCAGCTAAGCACTTCAGCCTGCTCAAGTATGTCCACCCAAGAGCTCTTCCTCTGAACTTTGCATTATGGAACCTGTAGAAGTTTCCTTGAGCTTCGGGTTTTGGTCGGTTTTCATCCATCAATCTTAGTTTCTTCAAGTACTCTTTCAACTCATCAGACTTACTTGAAGATTCTGGCACATCAGCTCCAAGTACTTTTTCAACAAATTCAGCACTTCTTTTTCTTGCCTTTTTCCTTGCAGACGTATTATGCCTTTCTGTAAAATCAGGAAACACCACGTCTTCATCATTTTGTCTGAAGTACTGTGGATATTCCTCGTGTGTAATATCCTCAATCTCAACTTCCTCAAACTCAGGGGTTTCTTTATCATCAGAGTGAGTTCCAACATCCTTTTCAGGAATAGGTGGAATCGACTCATCAACAATGAACTCTTCAAAAGTTTTCCCTACCTTCTGTGCAAGTCCATCCAATATCTCCTTTACCACAGAAGCAGGTACTTCCCCCTCTTCAAGATCTGGATCGTTATATTCCAATTCATAACGCATATCATCTGTTTGGAATATTTCAGCAAAACGTCCTGTGAACTCAATGGTCCACTCTCTCTTCTCTAACATATCTTTGTAAACTTGTTTTGCATCATCAGATAACGACCTCACCTTCTCGTTCCAGAACACAGTCTCATCATCTACATTCTCTCCCTTCTGCTTAGAACTAGACTCACCCGTGTCCTTCTTCTTTTTAGAAGGTGGTCTCTTCTCAAAAGTAAACTTAGCAGTATCATCTCCTCCTTCATCATCATCACTGCTACTACTATCATCATCTTTTTGACTCCCTGAACCTTCAGCATCATCATCATCATCATTGTTATCATCTTCATCATCATTCTTATCCGATTCTTCATTCTCATCATCATCCTCATCCTCCTCTTTATCAGATTCGGATGGTTCAAAATCTACTTTCTCAACTTCTCTCTCTTCATCTTCTTCACCCTCCTTCAGCTTGGGTGCTTCATTGTACAGATTTTGAATCAGATCACTAAGGCGTTTGTTTTCAGCCTTCAACTCCTTATTGTCTTCTTTGATTGCCTTATATCTGTTTTTGTTTCTCAGAACTTTACCTTCAAGCTTCTGATTCTTTGCTTCAAGCTTCTTGACCTTCTCATCTATTTCATCTTGATTGGTTTTAGAAGCAACAACTATCTGAAGCATCTTCTCCTCATTCTGTTTAAACTTGGCAATCTCAGCTTGTTGAGCCACAAGCATCTTCATCATATCATCCATTCTTTTGTTCATCTGTTTCATCACTTCATTATCCACAGTGATCTTCTTAGACTTGGATTTAGACTTAGATGGCTCATCCTCAACTTCTTTTCCCTTCTGAGGCTTAGTAAACATGTTCAGAACATTATCCAGTGCAATATTGAACTGCTCCACTGGTAATGTTGTAGCCTCCTTTGTCTTTTGTTTCTTTGCAGCTGGTGAAGATTGTTTAGATGATGTTCCAGCATCCGGTAGTCTCTTTCCTTTCAACAACAAGTTCAACTCCTTCTCTCTGAGTTGCTTAGTGCTTGTCTTCTTAGCCATAGATTTGTGTTTGGGCTTGGGCAAATTCACAACAACTGTTTCACCCTCATTCAATTCATCCAGATTAACAGTCAACACTTCATCTACAGCATCAATAGATTGCTTACCCTTATTAGCTTCTTCTATTGATCTATTCAAAGATTCAGACTCACCAACCAAAGTGGCCTTTTGTTTGGTAGTCTGTACATCTTCAGCATCCGAATCCCATTGTTCCTCAGTTTCTGTCTCCTCAGAATCAACAGACTCCTCATCTACCAAACTTGTGCCCTTCTTAGCAGTAGTCTTCTTCCTCACTGCCTTTTGTTTTGAAGTTCCCTGCTCTGTCTTTCCCTTGCCCTTCCCTTTGGCTCCGGGATTGACAACCTGCCTTTTCCTCTTTGTGTTTGCATCAGCATACACAAGTGGATCATCGTTATCACTATCACTGTTAGGATGCCTTGCTAGATTCTTTCCAGGATCCTCATAATCCTCTCTAGCCAAAGCTCCGAATAACCTTCTATAAGGTGGTCTTTCATCTTCAGGTATACCTTTGTAACCCTTCATTCTTGCTAAGGTTCTCACATTCATATGATCCATGTTAAGTATCTGTGTTGGATCTTTCTTCAAGTGTGGATATTTGTGATCGAAGATCATCATCAGAAATCTTGGATAAAGCATAAAGTACTTCTTCTTCAATCCCTTCAACATCTCCAACATGTGATCTAGTATCATTCCAGCAACGTTAAATGGCTTATTGAGAGTCAATGCAACCATTAACGAGCTTAAACTCTTTCTCATCACGTCATAACCCCCACTAACACATCCAAATACTATTAAAATGACGTGAGCAAAATACTTGAACTGCACGCTCAGCTTGCTTTTATACATAGAACCATCAGTAATCGGTCCTTTGTATTTCATTCTCAGAAAACATGCCTTCTGCTCAGTCCAGGAAAGTTCTCTTGGATCCTCACTTGTCTCAAACTGGATCTGGAGAGCTTCTCTAATGTCAGCTTCAGTAATGAACATCTCCATACCCTGAATCTTACTCTTGATAATAGTTTGATTATCAAAGTAATCATACTTGGCATTATTATAAAAATCCTCAACTATATCCTTGTAGATAATAGTTGGTGTTGCCAATGCATAAACCACTCTACATCTCTTCAAGAACTTAATAATCTCTGTAAATTCTACATTCTTCTCAACATCACCAAGATATGCACAAACGTTATGAGTCTTCTCAAACGGCCATTTGCTACCGCTTGATGATCCTTCTTCTGGTACAATCTCTGGAATAGGTTCAGTCACTGTAGTTTCTACTGGAATCTCAGCAGTTGATTGTTCTTCAGCCATCTGAAATGGAAAATCAAAATAAAACGTCAAAAACACAAAATCGTCAAAAATCAAAATTTTAGGTTTTTATAATTTCACATTCGTCCAAAAAGACTGGCCGAATGTAAGATTTTGTGGTCGAAGGAGTAAGATTATGGTCGAATGTAACAAGATTTTGGTTGAAAAACTACATTCGTCCGTTTTGACCTTCCTTCGCCCGTTCAGTTTCTCATTCGTCCACAACGATGAGCCGAATGTAAAACTGGATAAACCCCAAAATTTAAAAATTTTCAAACTGTGTTTATAGTCCTTGATTTTGATTAGATTTTACACTAACATGACCGATTAAACTTCGTGTACCATCAATTGCTCTTATTATTCATTCTATATCAGTTTTCAGACGTAATTAGGGTTTATTGTGTTTCATTCGATCAATCAACAATTAAACCATGTTTATATACTAATTCCTCATACATTCTCCCCCTAAAACTGATGTGGGATGAATGTATAGCAAAAATAAGCATTAAAAACCAGTCAATCATCACAAAAACTAAAACCCTAGGTCCGGTGTAAAATCAAACGATTCCGGCTTGAATCTGAGTCCATTACCTGTAAATTTTATATAGAAATGATCAGTGATATGCAGGGATTAAAACGCACAAGCAGGGAATTCAAAAGCAACAAGGTCTCTTTATCGAAGGAAATTTTGAAAAAATGGAATGAACTGGTCGAATCTGAGTTTGGGTATTTATAAGCTCTCACCTTCGTCCGTTATACTTGGACGAATGAACAAAAAGGCCACCTTCGCCCCTAATAAAAGGCCCGAAGGTAGATTGGTTTTACCCGAATGTGAAATGTGGGTAAAAGCCACATTCGTCCAAATTGAAAGGGTCGAAGGTAAAACAAAAAGGCCACATTCGTCCCAATTAAGGGCGAATGTAAAATGGCACTTTTGAAAAATTTTACCAAATTACAAATTCGAATCCCGTGCAACATTTTTCAATCCGTTAAACATCCAAAACATAAAATTTCACATTTAGACTGATACAAAGCCCAGATGGTGTTGTCAAATCTCAGAAATTGACTATCAAACATCCCCGGTTATTAAAAATAAAGCAGAAATGCAAAAAATTTTGGATTTTCTGAAATTTTATCAAAACACACCTAAAATCTTTTTGGATTTTGTATCTTTTTGACATTAAAGTAAAATGCAGAAAATAAAATGCATCAAAGTAAATGAAAACAGTAAACATTTTGTGAAATCCGGTCAGAGGATCATATCAGTTTTCTGAGAAATCTGATCAACAGCGTTGATCTTTTTTGTTTAATATTATCATTAGAAACAGTATGTGATACGGCAATTGCTGATATTGTGGTCCACGTAAGCTCACATGCAGACAATTACGCAATGCTTTAAAATGATACGAGTTAGGTGTATTAGACTAACACGATGTGGTGCCCACACACACGACATACTCCCGTATCAAGTAATTGCACAAAGCTTCGTCGTAACGCGTGATTATGCTAGTGTTATCCGTAAAATTTACAAAGTATATAGCACAGAGGTATACAGGTCAGCAATTTAATGCAGCAGAGTAACATGTGCGTATACACTAGGTTGAGGCTGATATTAATCACTGATTTGCATCAGATAATCAATACGATGTAATAATGATCTATGATCAATTAAAACATAAAGTTCCTCAATTCGGTAACTTCCGGTTTTGGCAATTAAGCTCTTTTAGCAAATATTCTGATAAAACTAGGTCCGTAAATCAATACGACAAAAGTTTATCAGAATATCCCGGATAACCATAACATAACGACCCGAAACCTCAGATTTTGGCAATCCTATCAAACGAAATTACGGTACTAAGACCATATGCCCATGAGGTGTTCAGCCACGAACGCGTAGTTCGTTATGTTTGTATCACTAATGCACGCAATATTTAGTCTACGAAGCCTATCAGCATATCACACGTAATCAACACACGCCTCATAAACTATACAATTCTTTAGCCTGTATCAGATTCCCACTGATGTACTATCATTTCCTCTGTTTTACCAGGAAATCATTTTTGATTTTCTAATATTTAGGTCTTTTTGAATTTTATAATGTTTTTGGCTTTTCTGATAAAATGGCTCCCCCTAAAATAAAGAACATATTTTTGGATTTTCATTTACAAAAACAAAAACAAAAGTTAAAAGAAACAATCCACTCGAAAGCATCAACTTCTTTGAGGATTGTACAATCCCCTCGAAAGCATCAACTTCTTTGAGGATTACGAAAGTAAAGAGAAATTCCCAATTAGCAAAGAGAAATTCCCAATTAGCAAAATATAAAAACTAAAAAACTAAAAAGCGATAAACCGAGGTGCCGATTAGTCCTGTTTTTCCTTTATATTGTTTACTTTTAAAAGATATTCAAAGCGTGAACGATCAAAGGCTTTAGTAAACAGATCTGCACGTTGGTAGTCAGTGTGTATTTTGATCATATCGATCAATTCCTTAGCGTAACAATCGCGGATAAAATGATATTTGATCCGGATGTGTTTCGCTTTAGAATGATTTTCCGAATTTTTAGTTAATGCTATTGCGGCTTCGTTGTCACAGTAAATAGGAGTTTTTAGAAACTGCAAACCGTAATCCACCATTTGTTGTTGAATCCAGAGTACTTGAGAACAGCAACTCGAGGCTGCAATGTACTCGGCTTCACAGGTAGATTGTGCTACGGAAGTCTGTTTCTTGCATTGCCAGGTGATTAACCTGCTCCCGAAAAACTGGCAACCAGCTGTAGTAGATTTGCTATCCTTGTCACAGCCGCCCCAATCTGCATCACTAAAAGATATGAAATCAAAATTATCATCATTAGGGTACCAAAGTCCTTTTGAAGGACAACCCTTCAGATATCTAAGGATACGCTTGACCGCCGTCAGATGACTTTGTTTCGGCTTCGATTGATAGCGGGCACAGAGACACGTTGCGTACATAATATCTGGTCGAGACGCCGTCAAATACATCAGAGATCCGATGATTGCTCTGTATGTAAAAGGATCAGTCAGCTCCCCCTTAGCGTCCACTCCAATCCCGTGATTGGGTTGAATCGGGGTATCCATTGGCTTTGAGTCCTCCATCTGGAATCGGCTCAAGATGTCGGAGACATATTTCGTCTGGTGAATAAAGATCCCGTCGGGTCGTTGATCCACCTGCAAGCCTAGGAAAAACTGCATCTCCCCCATTGCGCTCATTTCGAACTTTTCCTGCATGACAGATTCAAAGTCCCTGCATAAAAGCTCGTTAGTTGAACCAAATATTATATCATCAACATATATCTGCACTAGAAGCAAGTCATCTCCCGTCTTTTTCGTAAAGAGGGTGCAATCGACGAGGCCGCGCTTAAATCCTTTGTTGATGAGGTATGTACTCAGCTCCTCGTACCACTGCCTCGGAGCCTGGTGCAAGCCATAAAGAGCTTTGTTCAACACGTAGACCTTATCCCGGTGGATTGGGTCTTCAAAGCCTGGTGGCTGCCCGACATACACCTCTTCTTTGACTTTCCCGTACAGAAATGCGCTTTTCACGTCCATCTGGTAAACTTTGAATTTCTTATAAGAAGCAAACGCAAGGAACATCCGAATAGCTTCGATTCGCGCTACCGGTGCATAGATTTCGTTGTAATCAATCCCTTCGATTTGATGGAAACCCTGCACGACCAATCTGGCTTTGTTCCGAACAATTACCCCACGATCATCCTTCTTACACTTAAACACCCATTTGGTGCCAATCTTCTTTCTATCCGGTGGCAAATCCGTGAGCGTCCACACTCCTAATTTCTGGAATTGTAATAACTCCTCCTGCATAGCTTCAACCCAGGCATCATCCTTCAAAGCGTCCTTGTATGTCCTTGGCTCTACCTGCGACACATAACACGCAAACGACCAATCATTTTGACTACCAGATTGTTGAATTTTGGCATATAAAGCTAAAGCACCAAAACTCTCTGGTGAATTAACACTTTTAAGCTGCCCTCTGGTCATAACACTACTTCCAGGATCACCGATAACTTGCTCCAGCGGGTGAATACGATGAATCCGAGATTCCGGATAATCAGGTACTTGCACTCCCGTCTGAACAGTCAAGTTCTCTACAGCATCCAGATCATGACCCGTATTTGATGATGAAGCCACATCAGTAGTTGGAGTTGGGTTCACTGGCGGTGCCTCCTGCTCTTCAGCTTGATCAAGAATAGCTTCTTCAAATTGTTCATCTTCAGATTCTGAAGTGTCTAATGAAGTTGAAGCCTCTTGAAAAATCTCTTCTTCTTGTATAGGAGCGTTGGTATCATTAGAAGCTGGTAGGGGGTTTACGGTGATTGGACGCACCAATGGTGAAGTTGTTGCATTTTCACACTCGTAAAGTAATCGAATAACAGCTTCTTCAACCAAGCTATCTAGATTGAATGATTCAAAGAAATCTTTGTAATCAAACATCCAATCAGGACCCGTGCCTTGAAGATTTTGAGTATATCGTTGAACTTCCACGTTAGCCCAGTCTTCCACACGACGAGTTTGCTTGTTGTATACCCGTTTGAGCGGGGTTGCATATCCAACAAAGTAACCCTCCTCGGCTTTAGGACTAAACTTTTCGCTTGGATTCAACATAGTGCAAGGCGCCCCGAAAGGTTCTAGATACTCTAAGTTCGGCTTTCTTCTGTGTAACAGCTCATAAGATGTTTTTCCAAACTTCTTCACTGTCAGAACCCGATTTAATGTGTAATTTGCTGCATAAATCGCCTCGTTCCAGAACATTACCGGAAGATTTGAATCAGCGAGCATTGTTCTAGCCGCTTCAATTAGAGTCCTATTCTTTCGTTCAGCAACACCGTTCTGTTGAGGGGTGTACGGAGCCGAATATTCATGATGTATCCCTTTGTTTTCACAAAGTTCATCCATCTTGGCATTTTTGAACTCCGTCCCATTGTCACTCCGAATTCTCTTTATCTTCACATTATAGAGATTCTCCAATCGAGTGAACAGAACTTTTAGATTCATAAAAGTGTCGCTTTTATTCTGCAAACACATCACCCATGAAAATCTTGAGTAGTCGTCAGTGACGACTAAACAATAAAGCTCTCCAAGATGACTATGGCGCTTGACTGGTCCGAAAAGATCCATGTGCAATCGCTCTAGTGGCATCTCAACAGAGTTAACCTTTTTCACTTTGTGGGACTGTTTGTGCTGCTTCCCCTTTTTACAACTTACACACTTGTCATTCAAATGGAAATGTTTCACATTAACTCCCTCGACAAGTCCATTCCTCACAAGTTGATTCATTTTCTTCAGATGAATGTGCCCCATTCTTCGGTGCCACATTATCGATTCTTTCTCAGTCGCCTTGGACAAAAAGCATGTTATTTGCCCCTGTGATGTCATCGCCTTGGACATATCAAGAATGTATAGATTGTTGACGCGAGGTGCCTTCAACATTATCCACTCTTTAGGAATTGTAAAGCCCGGTTTCAAGATATAGCAGGATTTGTCATCAAAATGCACAGTAAATTTCTTGTCACAAATTTGACTGACACTCAACAGATTGTAGTCTATCTGCTTCACATACGATATCCGCTCAAAACTCACTATCCCATTGCTCACACTCCCTTCCATCGTGATATATCCACCTTTGTTTCCCGCAAACGCTACATACCCTCCATTGATGTTTTTCACGTCGAACAACAACGCAAGATCCCCTGTCATGTGGCCTGAAGCTCCACTATCAACAATCCAAAGACTGCTAATAGGGCCAGCTGAAGCTCCCTGCACACAAAAAGTAAATCATTTAGTGCTTTCGGGGGACCCAAGCCTGAGTCTTGGGTCTTTCAACATCAGGTTTAACAATGACATTTTCACAAACATTTTTAACAACATTTTGATCAATCTTTTTCTGATTAATCAAAACTGTTTCCTTCTTCTCATTAGCCTTTGAAGATGAAGCTCCTGGAGTGCCATTGGGTGTCCAAGATTGTTCAGTCCTTTTCAGGATGCGAATCTGAGACTTTGGGTTCTCAGTCGGTTTCTGAACATTGTTAGCAAATGTAACCTTGTTGGTAACCTTATCTGATTTAACAGACTTAGGTCCAACATTCGATTTGACAATTGGTTTTGGTGGAACCTTTTGCCTATCAACTGTTGAGTTCACCACAGGCTTCCTCCACGAGTTTTCCATTGCAATCCGATTCCTTCTATCATAGTGCATTGGACGAGTGTTCCTCATTTGAAAATGGTTTTGATTATAAAACGGTTGTGGTTGTTGAGGAACAACTCTCCTATGAGGTGGCACATAATGATCAATCGGCTTTCGCATAGAATTCCTCATTTCAACTTCGTGCCTCTTGTGCCTTACATATGGGCACTGAGCAAGTAAATGCCCGCGTTCCCCACATTTAAAGCACGCACGGTACTCTTCAAAAACATTTGGAGCATTTGGTTGAGCAAATGATCTGACTGGATATTGATCATTGTACTGTTGCTTCCTTAAACTCTCAGGGAGTGGCCCTTTTGAGTAAGTAGGCTCATTGAAACCATTAGCTCTGTTTTTGGGTTTAACAAACTCTGTGACATGGACCTTTGGTTCTTGAGGAACATCCAAGTACAACTTTTTCAACAAAGCTGGTGGAATTTCATTTGTTCTCTCATGCTTAGGGAACCAAATAGTACTTTCTTGCCAAATCTTTTCAATTTTAGCATAATTGGCATTTTTAATTGGAAAGTCCTCGTCAGAGATGATCTTATCGGATCCTTCCATCCGATAAAACACCTTGACAGGTTTGTCACATTGTTCATTTTTCTCATTATTCTCAAGATCTTTCTTAATCACATTAAGATCTTTCCTCACAACATTCTTCTCAGATTTTTCCACATGATGAACATTTCTCATTGGAACAATTTGAGATGATGAAATTGGTTCATTTGTAATGATGTGATTTTCTTTTGGAATATCACATACATTAACAGTTTGGTTACAACCAATCTCATCACTCTCTGAATCTGAGTCAACACTTTCAGCAGTAACACCCTCATCATTGATTCCCAAAATCGGTCTAACATCGGAATTTGGATCACCAACACTTGAAGTGTTTGATTCATTTTCCGATGCTGAATCAGATTTTACCGAACTCTCCGGTGTCACTGAGTGACAATTATGGTTTTCAAAAAGAACCGGAGATGGTACAGCCCGATAATTGGTTGTTTTGTCATCAATGATGTGGTCTACCACATAAGCCACATTCTTGTAACTTTCTAACTTTTTGTTTATCTTTTCAGCAAAGCATTTGATGGCGGCCATTTCTAACTTGGTGTTTTCAATTTCATTAATGTAATTGTTAATTGCCAATTGTTTTAAAGACAATGTGTTTTTCAAGTCAGAAATGTCCTTTTTGTAGCCATCTAATACTTTGTTAAAAGCATTCAACTCTTTGCGAGTAGATTGACTGTTCATGATAGCACTATCACGTTGAATACGGAGTTGTTTAACCTCCTCAGTCAATCTATCACAAACACCACAATATTTGTCACTAGTATTATCAGTACTACAAGCAGAACTTACAGGTTTTGGTGGGTCAGTCATGGCCATCAATGCGAAATGAGCTTCCTTTCCTGCAAAGAATCTGGAGTAATCAATCTTTGTGAAAGCATCATCTGCAATGCACGACTTCCTAGTCATCAGAAAATCTGCCTCTGCAAGTAACTGATCAATATCTTCATCAAGAGAATTAACACTGGCTTCTGTATCCGAGTCACTGTCTGAATCAGAATAAACCGATTCACACTCCTCAGGTATGTCAGAAACAGTATCAATCACAACTCCTGAATTAGTCTCTTCATTTTCAACCTCAACATTCACTTCAGAATCAACCTTAACAGGTTCACAATCCTCATCCATCTCAGCTTCAGAATCATCACTATCAACCTTAGTTTCAACCTTCTCCTCCACCGTCACCGAGTCTTCAAGATCAACCTGATAGGCAACACACGCCACATTTCCTCCAGTGGTTATCTCCTCAACACCTATCTGAATACTCGACCAGTCAAACCTCTCGTCTTGTTGAGTAACCAATGCTTGATTGGTATTCTGTTGTTCAGCTGGTGAAGTGATTGGTATGACTGTTCGGTTAGTATTGTTTGGTGTTTGGTTTTGTGTCTGGTTTGGTGTAGTTGGTTGTCTATTTTGGTTGTTGTTAAAGTTGTTTTGACGGTTTTGGTAGTTGTTGTTGGTGTTTTGGGAAGAAACTTGGTTTTGGTTTTGTTGTTGACGGTTCTGATAGGTAGCATTAAATGGATTCCTGTTGCCTTGTTTCGGTGGTTGTGTACATTCACGTTTAAAGTGACCTTTGCCCCCACAATTAAAACAAGTCACTTTCTCCTTATTAAACCCGTAGGTTGTATTAGGAGAAGTTCCCAAGTCGGTTCTACCTGTTTTCTCTATAAACTCAGTTGCTCTTCGCATAATGCTCGCAAACGCCCATTGGATGTCAATGAGTTCCATCTCCTCCTTATCAATTTGTGCGTAGTCTTCATTGGTCAAGTTGTTATTACCAATTTGACTAGCAACTAATCCATTATAGGAAGAAACCATTGCAGAGACTAATGCAATGTGTTGCTGAGCAACTTCAACTGTCACATTTCCAAGATTGGAAGTCTCCAAAACCACAGTTGGTTGATTAGGTTGGTTCATTGGTTGTGGTTGAGTTTGACCAGCAGTGTAAAAAGCTGCTTGTTGTTTTGGTGAGAATGGTGGAATGTATGAATATTGATATGGAATTTGTGGTTGTGGTTGTGATAAAGATGAAGTTTGTTGATGGTAGTTAATGATGGGTGATTCTACAGCATTGGATATGCAAGCAACATGTGGTGTGACTAGCCCTCCTGAGCTTGTACTCACTGGAATTGAAGATCCTCCAAAATACAAATTTGGATTCTGAGGAATCTGTGCTCTCCTAGCCTTCCTCTTTTCTTCCAACTCTTTGTTCTCCAGCTTCTCAACGAACTCTTGAAGAGACCAGTACTGAAAAGCATCCTTTTCCTTCAAAACATCCACATGCTGATCCCAGTTAGGTGGTAATGCTTCAGCAAACTTGTCCACCTGTTTAGCCATAGGGATCTGTACACCATAACTAGACAATTCAGATATTAGATGATTATATCTAGGAGTTAGTTCTTTCAAAGTTTCATTTCCAACATATGAAAAATTCTCAAACTCCTTAACAAGCTCTTCCATCCTCAAATTCCTAGTCTTCTCATTTCCATCATGCTTCCTTTTAAGCATATCCCACAAAGCCTTAGAAGTTGTGCACGTCCCAAACTGATGCAAAAGATCATTAGTAATAGCTTGTGTCAGTTGTGAGAACGCCTTCTTTTCCACAGCAAACTTTTTCTTCTCATCCTCCGCCATGCTCTCCAATGGCACTGGTTCACCCGTGTTCTCCAGAACTGGTGGTGTGTATCCTTTAGCAATCATGTTCCATGCTTCAGCACCTTCTACTCCCATGCCTTCCAAGTGTATCTTGAACTTTTTCTGCCACTGATTGTATTCCTGAATCTCCATGAGCTTCGGTGGCCGAGTCCCGCTACCTGAAGACAAATCATTAATCAGTGTGGAAATAGCATTAGTAGTTTGAGTGTTTACCACCGCTGCTGCTACTCCCCAGTAGTCAGACTGTGGTACTGTAGGTGCACTCTGAGTCATGTAGTTAACCGGCTGCGAAGACTGTGTGCTCGTCTTCTGTGCTGCCACGGTCCATGGGTCCATCACCTGCTGTTGTGGTTGTGTAGTTGCTGGTGTAGGAGTAGTCTGATAACGCCACATAGTCACGTACTTCGAGAAAATCAACCACTTAGAAAATTTTCCAAAATGTATCCTAGGTTCGCCCAAAAGATTTCAGGTTCGTCCCTTTGATATCAGATTCGTCCACAACAGTGCCCCGAATGTAAAAATTTCACTAGAATGAAAAAAAAATTCACAAACACTTCCTACGTTCGTCCAAATTTAACTAGGTTCGACCGTTCCTGAAACACCTTCGTACCCCCGATGAACCGAAGGAACAAAAAATGACCCGAATGTGAAAATTCTATATGAAAAACTCTACGTTCGTCCGAAATCAACTACGTTCGTCCAGAATATCTATCACCTTCGACCTAACTCACACACATTCGCCCACAACCTGCAGATTCGCCCATATCTGTTCTTTAAAAAACGGTTACACTTTTGAAAAACGGTTATTTTGATCTCTGATTTTCAAAAGTTTGTGGATTTGATTGATCTTGATCAGGTTATGCTTCGGAGATGATTTGGAACAACTTTAAAACTTGGAATTTTGAATTTTAACCACAAAATCACCTCTAATTGTTTCAAAAACACACAAAAACCATTTTTAGTTGAAAACAGATGTGAATTGATGAAAATTATGTTCAAATCAGCTCTGAGTTTATCAATTTGTTGTTGTATGATCCTCTACGCTCTGATACCACTTTGTAGAGGAGAGAATTAGACACTAAAACAGGATTATATGATCATACAAGTTGCTAAACCAGGTGCGGAAACCCTAGCTTAGAACAAACTGAAGTAAACTCAATCAAAACACAATCAAGATCATTTTAAATGCTTTTCATAGATTAACTTGTTCAATTAAACCTTTACAGACTGATAATAGTTAATCTAGACCTCAAACAGACAATCTCTAACCTCTCAGGAACACACACACAAAACACACACTCTCTATGACTCGTTATACATTACAAAAACCCAATTTCTATTTATAGACACTGTTCCTTCGCCCATTCTTACTGGTCGAAGGTAAACCAAATCCACATTCGCCCAGTGAACTGGTCGAATGTGATCTTCAGTGTATTCCTGATCTTCCTTCGTCCAATACAAGTCTTCCTTCGCCCATTCTAAACCTCCTTCGCCCCTTCTGATATTCATTCACCCATTAACACATGTTAGTTATCTAATCATTAGTCGCAAAATAGCATCTACATGTTGAACCAACAGCACTTTGGTTCAACAGATGATAGAGACCATCAGAGCTTTACTTTACAGTGTTTTGTATTATCAGAGTTTTCAATGTAACAGTAGTTATAGTTAGCAGATGTTAGAAGTTGTTAGTCAGTTAGAGGTCGCTGTCTTAGGTGACGTCAGCACTGATCATCAGAGTTTTGGTTTAGTCTATAAATAGAACAGTGCTTGTACTGTTCTATTCATCACTCGTCATTCTCTAAGACAAACATTCTCTGAGTGATCAGGCTGAGGGGGAGTTTACTTGTACGATTGTAATCTTTCAATTAATGAAATCATTCGATTAAAAACAATTATTCTCCATGTTTTGATTTATAGTTTATTCCGCTGCACTTTCCATTTATATTTCATTCCATTTGTTTCATACTTATTCAAACAATCAAAACAAACAGAACTTAGATCCTAACATGTTTCATTTTAAATCTTAAAGATTCCATTTCAAAATTTGCAGCCAAAGTAGATTGTGGATATTTTCTGGGGTATTCTTCTACTGCCAAGGCCTATAAAGTGTTTAACACAAGGACCAAGACAATAGAAGAAACTCTGAATGTGAAGTTCAATGAACTTTCATCTTTAAAAATCCCAGCAAACCCTGCTGAGTTATTTGATTTGGATAAATTCAAATTTGAAGATATTACTGTCAAAACTAACACTGCAGGTACTCCACAATCTCCACAACAAGACTACAGAATGGATGTTGTGATTCCAGATCACTACAAAATCTATCCTGTATCAGAGGAAGCAGTAGTTCAAAACAACTGTCAAAACTCTGTCACAGCTGAGTCAGCCACTGTTGGCTAGTCCTATCCCCAAACCACTGATTCACCCATTTTATCCACTGCTCAATCATCTGTTGACAAAAGTCAATCATCTGTTGACAATAGTCAAACATCTGTTGACAAAAGTCAGTCCAATCATACACCACTTGGACCCATTCCTCCACCTCCATTCCAAACATCTGTTGACACTACAAAAGTTCAAACAGATGTTATGTCAACAGAGTCTCCAAACCTCTGTCCTTCACCCCAAAATGCCATCATACCATATCAGGGAGATCTAATCTACCTAAGAGCTCATCCACCAGATCAAATCATTGGCAACATCAGAGAAGGTGTGCTCACAAGGAGCCAATCCTCAAATATCTGTCTTTTTGCAAGCTTTCTATCCCTCACACAACCTGCCAAGTACCAAGAGGCACTGAAAGACAACAGTTGGGTGGAAGCCATGCAAGAAGAGCTCCTTCAGTTCAAAAGACAACAAGTATGGGAACTTGTACCACTGCCTAAGGATGTTTGTCCAATTGGCACAAAGTGGGTCTTCAAAAACAAAACTGATGAAAGGGGTATAGTTGTCAAGAACAAGGCCAGGCTAGTGGTTCAAGGCTTCAGAGAAGAAGAGGGAATAGACTATGATGAAACATTTTCCCCTGTAGCAAGGTTAGAAGCTATCAGACTGTTCCTAGCCTTTGCTGTCAACCACAACATCAAGGTGTTTCAGATGGACATCAAATGTGCCTTCCTATATGGCAAAATTTAGGAGGAGGTCTATGTATGTCAACCACCTGGTTTTGAAGACACATTCCATCCTGATCATGTCTACAAGCTTAATAAAGCCTTGTATGGACTGAAACATGCACCAAGAGCCTGGTATGAAACTCTCTCCACTTTTCTCTTATCCATTGGCTTCACAAGAGGTAAAATTGATAAAACCTTATTTTTAAAATGGAAAGGAAAAGATTTAATGATTGTTCAAATATATGTGGATGATATCATTTTTGGATCCACATGTAACAAAATGTGTGAGGAGTTTAGGGAACTCATGACAGCAGAGTTTGAAATGAGTGCTATGGGTGAACTTCAGTGCTTCCTTGGTCTCCAAGTGAAGCAGCTGCATAATGGCACATTCATTCATCAAAACAAATATGTGAAAAACTTACTAACAAAATTTGAGATGAATGATTGTAAGCCATGTAGTACACCCATGAGAACAGTCAAGCCACTCACTGATGATGACAAGGATGAACTGGTTGATCAAACACACTACAGATGCATGATTGGGTCTTTATTGTACTTAACAACATCCAGGCCAGACATTATGTTTGCAACCTGTGTTTGTGCAAGATCCCAGGCTTCACCTAGAAAGTCAAACCTTATTGCTGTGAAATGGATATTCAGATACCTAAAAGGTGCTCCCACACTTGGTATCTGGTATCTTGCTAATGGAAACATTGAGCTTTCAGGTTATTCAGATAGTGACTTTGCTGGCTGCCACACCACAAGGAAGTCCACATCTGGAGGGTGCCAGTTTCTAGGGAATGCCTTAGTTTCATGGCAGAGTAAAAAGCAAGCAGCTGTTTCAACTTCAACAGCTGAGGCTGAATATATTGTTGCTGCAAGCTGTACAGCCCAACTCATGTGGCTTCAAAATCAAGTACTGGATTTTGGGATAACTGCACTAAGGACTCCACTCATGTTGGATAGTCAAGCTGCTGAAAATATCATCAAAAATCCAGTCTCCCATTCAACCACCAAGCACATAGACATCAGACATCATTTTGTCAGAGATAGCTATGAAAAAGGTTTGATTACTCTGCACCATGTTCCAACAGAGGATCAGTTGGCAGATGTGTTGAAAAAAGCTTTAGACACATCTACCTTCACAAATCTGATTTCTCGAATTGGTATGTTAAACATGGATTAAAACAACAAAAATGTTTTCAATAAAAACATTAAAATGTTTTCAGAAAATCAAATTTTGCTTAAAAATGACACTTTTGGTTGAAAAATCTGTTTTAAACCACTGATCAGAGAAAACAACCACTGTTTCATTCAATCCACTTTTGGTTGAAAATCTGTTTTAAACCACTGATCAGATAAAACAACCACTGTTTCATTCAATCCACTGTTGGTTGAAAAATCTGTTTCAAACATCTGATCAGATAAAACAACTGTTATTCCATCAGTCTTTTGGTTAAACAACAGAGGTTGGCAACAGACTTTTACCAAAACAGCTGTATGCCACCAGATGTTTAAACCATCAGATGTTTGCCATGTCTGCTCTCAAAAGCAGAGTTTTGGCCACATCAGCGGTTTCACCAGAGGCTATAAAACCCTGTTTTCCCCCCAACAGCAGTTTTACTGTCTCATTGTATTCAAAATACTAAAACCGCCTTCGTCTTCCTCAAAACCCTCAATCAAAGTTCAGTACTTTCACACTCGAAATCCATTACAATGGATCTTCAAACAAAAGCCACCCACAATTTCCTTCCATATCTGGTTAAAACAGAAGATAACGTTCCATTCCATTCCACCATTAACATCATTACCAACTCAAAATACAAAACCATCCTCACTGCTGATGCTCCCATCCATCTAGAAACACTCCAAGAATTTTGGGCTAATGCTGAAGTCTTGTTTCAAGACAAAAAGCCTACTTCCATTATTTCAAAAATTGGAGCCACCAGCATCGCCATTACACCTGAACTCATATCCACAACCTTCTCCCTCAATGACCTGTCAGGTATGGAATCCTTTCCTAAAACAGAGCTTCACACAGAGTTTCAGGAAAGAGGGTATGATGCTCAGATGACTGGATCAACATTATTCAAAAAAAATTTTCCTCCAGTCATGAAATTTTTCTTCCATACTCTCCTTCTCTGTGCCTCGGCTAAGACCACATCCTTTAATGAAATCCCATTAAGAATTCAATACTTGGGGTATGCTATGTTGTCAGATTCTGACTTCAATCTTTCCCAGGGATTGTTTTTGGACTTAGTTTCTAATGTGAAAGCCATAAAATCTGGCTCAAACAATGCTTTTCTACTGTACCCAAGAATCTTAAGTTTAATTCTTCAAAAGATTTTACCAGAAAATGATTTCCAAAAGGGAGAGTCTTTTAAAATGAAAAGTTTAACTGATGAAACTTTCACAAGAATGCTGGGTTCTTCAACCCAAGAAAAGGTGTCAAAAGTGTCTAAAGTTTCAAAAACACAAACAAAGAGGACAAAAACAACAACTGTTGTTCAATCCTCTGTTGTTGAGCCTACTGCTCCTGGTGATCATGGCACTTCATCCAGTGCTGTGAAACCCACACCAGCCACCAAAAGAAAACGTCCATCTTCAAAAACCACCTCCACACCCAAAAAGGGACTTCTGGAAGATGAGATACCAGAAGCTAACCCTGTTGCATCACCAAAGAAACCTGAAACCACTGTTGTTACTTCCTCACAACAGTTGGAGATATCTCAACCCAAACAAACTCCTCAAGAATCCTCACAAAAGGATCTTGTTGTAAGCCAAAGGGAACCACATACTGAGGCATATGAGTCACTTGATCATATGTTTACAAGTCCATCTCCCAGGGCTAACTCTCTTCTTACTCCTCCAACATCACCACCACATGTTCCACAAACCATGCAACCTCTGTTTGAGGCAATTGACAAAACTCAGGATAATCCCAGTTCCTCTCCTTCACCTGTCACAGAGAGTATACCTCCACAAGTGACTAGGCCTAAGAAAAGTCAATCTGTCAACCCACAAACAGATGAGGAGGTTACACTCCCAGAGTTCAATGTAACTCTTGGTGAGTTTTCAAGAGAAGCAGCCACTACTGATGTAGAGACCATTGTCTCACAACAGGACAGTGGTTACATAACTAAGACTTCCTTGAAGGCAACAACTGAGGAGGCCACCATTGTGTCCCCAAAATCAGTTGGAAGTCCCCAGAACCAAGACTAAGGGGCATCTGGTTCTCATTCCATGGACTCACCTCCTAGGACTAAACCAGGTAAAACTACCACTGGTGGGAATTCAGATGATCCTATTAACTTAGGTGATGGATTAAAACTACAAGAATTGATGGATAGAGTTCAAACCATTGAAACCTATGTGGGTGATATCAACACTGATGTCAAGTCAATATTAGAAACCTTGGCAAACTTTACAAAGAGTCAACCATCCACTGCTGATGTTGCTAATGAGCTATGGAAATCTGTTTCCCCCATCATCATAGCTCACAGAAAATTAGCAGATCAGACACAAGAGACCTACATGACCTTGATCAGAAATATGGTGGATGCCAGGTTTAATGACACCAAGGCTGATATCAAGGTGATCAAAGACCATTTGCTGAAGACTACTGGCTCTGCCCCTACCACAATCCTCAGAGATGAAGATGATGATGAATTCACTGCTGATGATGCCAAAAAGGGGGAGAGTGGCAAAGATAGGCTGCCAAAACTGAATCCATTTGGTGCTCCACCCTCTCAAAAGGGTAAGCCAACTGCTGACAAACCAGAGTCTACCAAATCAGCACCACAAAAACATCAACAACAACCAAGTGCTCAAACCCCTGCTACTGAACCAGCCAAAACCAGCAAGGCAAAGGAAGTTGATACCTCTGCCAATGAAAAAGCTGATAAGGCTGCTGAAGACAAGCTTAAAAGGGCTGACACGTTGGAAGTTAAAGCAGAGAGGTTGATTCAGCTCAAGAAGGAACAACAGCAAGAAGTAGAAGATGTGAGTTCCTCAAAAAGAAAGAAAATCTCAGCAAAACATACAACGAAACCACCTTCTAAACTATCTTCTAAAACCACTGATGCTGAAACCCCTGTTACCACAACCACTTCCACCAAAACCGCTGCCACCACAACCACTGCTACCAAAACCACTGAAACCAAAACCACTGCCACCAAAACACCTGTTCCAACCAAACCAATCACCACACCATCAACTACCATACCAACCACTACACAATCAACAACCAAACCTACCACAACACAACCAAAAACCCAAACATCTGCTGGTTCTACAAAAGGACCAACAGAGGTTAACCCAACCACTGCTTCATCTTCACCCTCACCAAAGATCTTGTACAGCAGAAAAAGGAAATCTACCTTTGTTGTGCAAGATGAAAACATTCATACCACACCACCTAACACCCCAGTCACACAATCCACACCTGTCCCAGCCATTCCACTCTCATCATACTCACCTCACACTTCACAGTTCAGATCACATAGACCACCACCATCCATCACACCATTGGCTGAGAAGTAACCCCTTGAACTTGATTTACTCAAGGGGGAACTTCAATCCTTCTATAATACTGATCAACCATCAGAAAGATCCTTCCCTTCTCTTAAAAATTTTCCTGTTCCTCCCAACATTGATACATATCTGAAGTACAAGAGTGAACAGGCAGATGCCATCATTAAAGAGAAGTGCAAAGGGAAGGATGACAGGAGTGCTCAGGGCATCCATTCAGCAGAGCTTAGCAAATTGAGAAGGATTGAGGATTTTGCTAAGACCCTGAGCAACTCCATGTCTTCCATGCCTCTCAGCAAAGATATGGAAAAGGAGGTTAAGGATTCTCTTCTAGAACAGATCTTGGCCACCATGCCTTACAAAGTAAACAAGAAACAGTTTGCAGGCTGGACCACCCATGCACTTAGAGAAGAATTAATCAGGATTGAAAACATGGCCAAAAATCCTCCATCAAAGGTTTCTGCCCCTGATTTCAGCAAAGGGAGAGATCAAGCTAGAGCTCTCAAGTTTAGAAGGATGAGACAAGAGATAGTAGCTGCCAAATCTGGAGAGATGAGATCTGTGGCTAGATGGTCTGAAGTCAGATTGATTGAAACCTACAAGAAACTGGAAGAGAATAGAAAGACAGACCCTACCTTACCAAGAAAACCTATCTATGATGATGAGCCTAAGAGACCTCTACAGGCCTTTACTCTTGACAGCCTATTGGAAACTTCTGATCTCTCTATTGCTGCAAGAAGACAGTTCAAGAAGCAGAAGGAGATGACAGAAGAAGAACAAAAACAGTTTGCTGATACATTTGTAAAAGAGGGTCTCATGAACCAAATTCGATACTTCTCTGATCCAACCACAGAGAGACTCAGAGAACTCATAGGAAGACCTCCATCTCCCAACTCATCAAAAATAAAGATGCATCACAGCCATTCCTCTGATTCTAAAATTCTAAAATGGAAGTCAAACAAAGACACCCATGAATTGACATTGCTCAGATCAGATGGAAAGATTCAGAAGCTCAGTATGGATGATGCACATGGCCTGTGTGCTGAAGATCTTCAAACACTGCTGAATTTAGAGCTGGAAAGAGATGCTGAAGACCTCTTATCTTTGAGCTTTGAATTGCAACTCAAGGGCCAAATAAGAGAAAGTCTGATGAGGAATAAAGATCAAGAATAAAGCTGAGTTTTGGCATCATCTGTTCTAGGGGGAGATTGTTGGGTCTGCTGACCTGTAGAAGAACAGATGATTAAAAAGCCAAAATATTCTATCTTTTGATCCTTTGAATAAAACAGTTGTTACAAAGAAGCTTTCCCCAAAAGACTGTTGACCCTAACAACTGCTGCACCAAACAACTGATAAAGACAACTGCTGCTGCTGAAAGGTCTGCTGAACAAATGTCTGATGAACAAAGGTCTGATGAAGAAACAACTGCTGATCAAGTACTGAAGAACAAAGGTCTGTTGAACCAACAGCACTTTGGTTCAACGGATAATAGAGACCATCAGAGCTTTACTTTACAGTGTTTTGTATTATTAGAGTTTTCAATGTAACAGTAGTTATAGTTAGCAGATGTTAGAAGTTGTTAGTCAGTTAGAGGTCGCTGTCTTAGGTGACGTCAGCAGTGATCATCAGAGGTTTAGTTTAGTCTATAAATAGAACAGTGAATGTACTGTTCTATTCATCACTCGTCATTCTCTTAAGACAAACATTCTCTGAGTGATCAGGCTGAGGGGGAGTTTATTTGTACGATTGTAATCTTTCAACTTAATGAAAGCATTCGATTAAAAACAATTATTCTCCATGTTTTGATTTATAGTTTATTCCGCTGCACTTTCCATTTATATTTCACTTCACTTGTTTCATACTAAACAATCAAAACAAACAGAACTCAGTACCTAACATTAAATCATTAAGAACATTCAAGAACTCCTATATATATATATGCGATTATATATAGGTTGTTTTTAGAGTTTTTAAAGTTTTTCAAGTATCATAATTCATCAAAGAACGTATAAACGCATACCTTGAAATGCTAAAACTCCCTAGAGCCTTGAGATTAAACCCGAACTAGCTTGATTAAGTGAAAGATTGATTGATTGTTTGAAAATTGAGAGGGTATGGGGAAGGGGAAGGCCACGGCGCAAATAAGAAAGAGGGTTAGGTTTTTTTTTTTTGATCTATAATTATAAGATAGGTTGGCTTGTTGCCCAAGTAATTGGGTATTAGGGCCCTTCTAGCCCCTTAACTTGACCCGTTAATCATGTTCTAGTCCAATACCGGGCCCGATAATATTAATCACTCTAAATTGCATAAAAACTATTGTTTTTATTATTACTTGAGATATTAATCATCAAGTGTACGTAATTTGCATGGTTTACGTATTAACCTTCAGTCAAGTGATAATTCACATAATTCACATAAGCAGGCACTTCACGTCCATCATGATTTAATTGCACATATTATTATTATACATGCCATATAATTCACCAACGTTCGGGATACAGGACTCGTGTGTGTGTTAAACAATGATTTTCCTATTTAACGCATATGTTAATATCATCTAACATATGTTAGGCCTACTTAACTAACCCTAGTTAAGTATCTAACCATGTACGACATGTAAGTTAACTAGAGTATATCATGTAAGTTAACTAGAGTTCAGTAAAAGTATTAACCTGAAAATGCGGGGTGTCACATCATCCCAAGTTGAAAAGAATTTCGTCCCGAAATTCAGCAAGTAAATAGTAAAGCCAGCTATAAAAATGTGTGCTTGGTTCCCGGATGTCACATCATCCCCAAGTTGAAAGGAATTCCGCCCCGAAATTCACTTTGAAAGAGCTGCTTTATGTTCCGCGTTTGATCTATGTACGATTTCAGGTTCGGTAAAGAGATGTGGGTATTTGAGTCGCATCTGATCCCTGCGTTCCCACGTGTATTCCGGTCCTAGACGGGAATTCCACCGCACCTTTACAATAGGTATGGTGCTTTTTCTGAGTTTCTTGACGCCCTGCTCAAGAATTTCCACTGGTTCTTCCACGAACCGAAGTTGTTCGTCCACCTGGATCTCCTCCAGTGGCACTGCTAATGTCGAATCTGGCCGACACTTTTTCAGATTCGATACATGGAATACATTGTGTACTCCATTGAGTTCCTCAGGCAGGTTTAATTCATAAGCTACTGGACCAACCCTTTTGACAATCTCAAATGGTCCAACGTATCGTGGGTTCAGTTTCCCCCGTTTGCCGAAGCGTATCACACCCTTCCATGGTGACACCTTCAGTAAAACCCTGTCCCCTACCTGGAATTCCAATGGTTTCCTACGTTTATCAGCGTAGCTTTTCTGTCGATCACGAGCAGCAGCCATCCTGTTTCTGATTTGCACTATCTTCTAAGAAGTTTCATGCACAAGTTCGGGACCTGTCAGTTGGCTATCCCCAACTTCTGTCCAACAGATGGGAGACCTACACTTGCGCCCATAAAGTGCCTCAAAGGGCGCACACTGAATCGAAGTGTGGTAACTATTGTTATAAGAGAATTCAATCAGTGGCAAGTGCTTGTCCCAATTGTTTCCAAAGTCCACCACGCACGCTCGTAGCAGATCTTCTAATGTTTGGATGGTACGTTCGCTCTGTCCATCCGTCTGAGGGTGATAGGCCGTGCTCATGTCTAAACGAGTCCCCAAAGCATCGTGGAGAGTTTTCCAGAAATGGGATGTAAATCGCGCGTCGCGATCAGATATGATAGAAGTAGGCACCCCGTGCCTAGAGACAACCTCTTTGATATAAAGATTGGCTAGCTTCTCCAGTTTATCAGTGTCCTTTATTGCGAGGAAGTGTGCCGATTTGGTCAACCGATCGACGATGACCCAAATCTTGTCATGCCCACTTGGCGTTTTAGGGAGCTTTGTGATAAAGTCCATAGAAATTCCATCCCATTTCCACATAGGGATTTCTGGTTGCTGGAGCAAGCCCGAAGGTTTTTGATATTCAATCTTAACCTTAGCACAGGTCAAGCACTTACTAACATAAGTAGCTATTTCTGCTTTCATGTTTGGCCACCAGTAAAGAGTTTTGAGGTCCTGGTACATTTTATCCGAATCGGGGTGTACCGAATAACGAGATGTGTGAGCCTCATCGGGCACTAGTTGTCTAAGATCCCCAGAACGTGGGATCCAGACTCGATCCATGAAGTACTGAAGCCCATCCGACTTCAGTTCTAAGTGTTTGTCAGCACCGTGCAGTGTTTCCAGCCCGATGTTTTCCCTTTTCAAGGCCTTGCCCTGGGCTTCACGTATTTTGTCAGGCAGGTTAGAGTGTATGGTAAGTTGTAAGGCTCGCACACGTTTGGGTTTCGTTTCCTTACGGCTCAGGGCGTCTGCTACTACGTTAGCTTTCCCTGGATGGTACTTGATGGCACAGTCATAATCATTCAAGAGTTCGACCCATCGGCGTTGTCGTATGTTTAGCACTTTCTGATCAAATATGTGCTGAAGACTCTTATGATCTGTGAAAATCGTGCACTTGGTTCCATAGAGGTAGTGCCTCCAAATTTTGAGAGCGAAGACCACCGCTCCTAGTTCTAAGTCGTGGGTGGGGTAATTCTTCTCATGAACTTTTAGTTGTCGTGAAGCATATGCGATCACCTTTTCGCGTTGCATCAAAACACACCCTAGACCTTGGATAGATGCATCACAGTACACCACAAAGTCCTCCGTACCCTCAGGTAGTGATAATATTGGAGCACTGCAAAGTTTAGTCTTTAGTAACTGAAAGGCAGATTCTTGGGCATCTCCCCACTTGTAGGTAATCCCCTTCTGTGTCAAAGCAGTGAGGGGTTGAGCGATTTTTGAGAATCCCTGAATGAATCTGCGATAATAACCTGCAAGGCCAAGGAATTGCCGCACTTCCGTAGGAGTCTTAGGAGCCTCCCATATTTTAATCGCGTCAATCTTAGCGGGATCGACCTGTATTCCTGCCTCGTTCACCACATGACCCAAAAATTGGACCTCACGAATCCAGAAGTCGCACTTAGAGAACTTTGCATATAACTGCTCATTTTTCAGAAGTTCCAAGATCAGTCGCAGGTGTTGCTCGTGCTCTTCCCTACTTTTGGAATAGATCAGAATGTCGTCTATGAACACTATGACAAATTTGTCCAAATAGGGTTTGCACACACGGTTCATAAGGTCCATGAACACAGCTGGTGCATTGGTCAGCTCGAAAGGCATAACCAAAAATTCATAGTGCCCATAACGAGTTCGAAAGGCTGTCTTTGGCACATCCTCCTCTCGGACTCTCAGTTGGTGATACCCCGACCTCAAGTCAATCTTGGAATAGAAACTCGACCCCTGGAGCTGGTCGAATAAATCATCAATACGAGGTAAAGGGTAGCGGTTTTTAATTGTCACTTTATTCAATTCCCGGTAATTGATACACATACGGAAACTCCCATCCTTTTTCTTAACAAATAAGACTGGAGCTCCCCAAGGTGAAGAACTAGGTCTAATGAAACCCCTGTCCAATAGCTCTTGGAGTTGGGTGGATAGTTCTTGAAGTTCGCCTGGTGCAAGGCGGTATGGTGCACGCGCAACTGGGGCGGCTCCTGGTGCAAGATCAATTTGAAACTCCACTTGACGAACAGGTGGAAGTCCATGCAGTTCCTCTGGGAAGACATCTGGGAAATCTCGGACCACAGGGATGTCCTCGATTTTTGTTTCGACTTCAGCTCGAGTATCAGAAATGTTAGCCAATATGGCTGGATAGCCCTTCCGAATGCACTTCTGGGCCTTCAAGTAAGAGATGATGCCCACCATGGCACCACCGCGATCACCCTGGACAGATAAGAGTTCTCCACTAGGGAGATGGATACGAACAATTTTCTCCTGACAGAGAATTTCAGCGTGTTGCTTGGACAACCAGTCCATGCCAACCACGAGATCAAAGCTTCCTAGGGTGATAGGTAAGAGGTCGATGGCAAACAACTGTATCTAGTTCCAGCTTACAGTCACGAAGAATGTGGGTTACCTCAACAGGCTTCCCATCAGCTAGCTCTATAGAGTACGGGGTCTCAAGTAATGTAGGAACTATCCCTAGTTGTTTGCTAAGTTTTGATGACACAAAACTATAGTCTACACCAGTATCATATAAAACAGAAGCGAGAGTGTCGTTTAAGGAACACGTACCCGTCACGACGTTGTTATCATTCCTCGCTTCCCCAGAGCCAATCACAAACGCTCTCCCACGTGCCCCATAGTTGTTGCCGTTGTTGTTGCCAGTGTTAGTGTTGTTGTTATTACCCCCATTGTTTCCATTACCGTTCAGCTGGGGACAATTTTTCTTAAAGTGATTCTCACTACCACACTGGAAACACCCTTTTCCACCCTTCTGTTGTTGACCCTGCGGGGGTGGGTTACCCTGGAGGTTGACTCTACAGTCTTTCTGCACATGCCCCAACTTACCACAACGATCGCATTTAATCCTGTTACATGGCCCAAAGTGGTGGTAGTTGCATTTAGCGCACTTGGGCCGATTTTCGTGATAACCACCTTGAGTCTGAGTACGGTTGTTGTTGTTACTGTGGTTGTCATGTTTCTTGTTCGGGTGCTGCTGCTGTTGATTACCATTTCCTGGGGGCTTGCCAGACGCATTCTCCCACTTCCTCTTGTTATCAGTAGTACCAGAAGATGAAGCACCTCGAGGGGGCAGTAGTCCCTCCTCTACTTTCTGGTCTGTCAGCTGGTGTGCCATGCGAATCACCTGCTGAAGATTGTTGAAGTTTGCAGCAGTAACCATACCCTTGATCTGCGGCACCAAACCTTTGATGTACAGTTCAATCCGCTTGTAGAGCGGTGTTGAGTAGTTAGGGCACATAGTCGCTAACTCATGTGACCTAGTGGTGTAAGCTTCAATATCCGACCCCACCATTTTCAGATTCAGGTACTCAGTTTCCAGCTTCTGGATTTATCCCAAGGGCAGTACTCCTCCCTTATCATTTCCTTGAAAGCCTCCTAAGGCGTAGCATTTGCCACATCCAAACCCAGTATTTGTTTCTGAGAGTTCCACCAGGATAACGCCGCGTTCTCAAGAGTACCAGCGGCATATTTGACCCGGTCAGCTGGTGGACAGTTACACATAGCAAAGCATGACTCCACCCTTTCGAACCACCTGAGTAGTCCAACTGCACCTTCAGATCCCCCAATGTTTTGAGGCTTGCGGTCCATGAACGTCTTGTAGGTGCAGGCTGGAGGGTGGTGTGGAGGTTGGCCTACGTGCAAAAACGGAAGTCATATGAGTAAAAGAGTTTAACGCTGGAGTTCGTAGAAAGAGAGAATAAAGCGATTTAGTGTTACCAGCTTGGATAGCTGCGAGGGCTGCAACCACCCTGTCCTTGACAAGTGCAGTCAGCTCAGCTTGTGTTAGGTTGATGTTTCCTCGTCCTTGGCCACTTCCCGCCATAGTAGTTCTACAAATATACTATACCCATGAGAATACAATCGTTTGCACAACACAGTGTACTAGGAAGTCACACACGTATGAATAATAAAATAAAAGTTCAATCGATAGTAATAATAAAATACCAACGTTCTAACACAATCCAAAAGATCATCAAGTCTCACGAGGTAAAATAAAAGTCATAACATACTAGGAACAAAATAAATAAATAAATAATAATAAAAATAGAATCAATCGTCGTTCGGGTCCATAGAGATGACTGATCCTTCATCCTCACTTTCCTCCTGTAACTCCACAGGTTCTTCCTCCTCTTCCTCTTCCATAAGTGCTGCATCGAGTGCTGCTCCCAGAGCATCAAATCCATCCTCCATGGGTTCCTCCTCGGGTTCCTCTTCGGGGTTCTCTTCCCCAATTGGTTCCAAAGCTTCCATAAGCCGGTTGCAAACCATAGTTAACTCCTCTGGAGTACGCGCCAACTCTTGTTTGGTAGCAGTAGCATCCTGTCTTGCTTCCTCAGCCTCTTTCTTTATCTTCCTTAGTTCGCTGAGCAGGTGGTCAATCTGTCCCACCACATGTGTCAATGTCTCATCAGCATTTCTTCTCCAGAACTGAAACTCCTTGATACCAGTGAAAGCATTATCTAACTCAGTATGCACATGCCTCACCATCCCTGAAGTGACCTCTCCCACGAGTCAATAATGGGAGGTACTCTAGCTGGCACCCCATAGCTCACAACCCATGAGTGCAAGACGTCTGTGAACCAAAGCCAACGATTGGTGGCTTCACGTGGCTCGAGTGACGAAGATGGGGCCTCATAAGGGTTATACATAGGACGTCGTCGCCCATCATGAGCACGATAAGAATAATTTCGGTGAGCGGGGTTAGTCATAGTTACCTGCAATACGTTAGATTAGTATTCGTAATCGAGAATAGTGAGTGTGCACTGAAGACGGTGAGTGTACTAATACTTATGCTATAAAGATTATAGACTAGAATGCAATGCAATTCCTAGTTCACTATAAACCTGGCTCTGATGCCAATCTGTCACACCCTCAAATTTCCACTGCGGAGTTTTACCGCGAGGCACATGACAAACCAGGATCCATAGCCATAAGTATCATGAACGACTCTAAATGCCCAAACCATTTAGTTCGTTTTAAAGAAAAAGTTTCAAAGTTTAATCAAACAATTTAAAGTAATGCGGAAGCGTAAACAAAATAAACCGTTCACAAAAGTCTGCGCAAAACAACGCGCCCAAAATCAAAGTTTAAAAGTATGAAATAGTAAACGTTCATAACCCAAGACATAGAATGATGCATGCCCTAAATCGTGCGCCGTACCTAAGGACCTGTAAAGCATGCTAAAATGTGTCAACATAAAGTCGGTGAGTTCACAAAATAAGTAAGCGATGTAAATAAAAGTGTAGGTTCTCAAAACCCATAATCAAAAGTATAATGTTGGCCTCCCAGACCCTGTAAATAGTACCTAATTCATATGTCAGGGGTAGCTAGCCCACTCATGATAACTAAAACCGGCGAATACCGAACTACTAATGAACAAGTTCCCATAACCGGGAGAATGATGCCTTACACCATTGCCCATCGACAATGATATTATGTTTTAAGCTAATAGTTCACACTCGTGCTCCCAGCACGATGTGAGGTTTGTTAAACCTAATAGCGCTATCAACTAGTAACCCGCTTGCCCAACCGGCAATTGATTCGGTATTTTGAAGGACTTAAAAGATATGATTGGTTTAGTTCATCAAGAACATAATTATGAATTAATAAAAGTAGATTCACCCCGTGAACCATGCACCCCAAAACCCGGGATGTGTAAAAGTAGTCTCAAAACAGACTAAAAAACGTTTACCAATGTAGTCTCAACCCGAGACGCATGCTTTGAGAAAAAGTAGTGAAACTCACCTTAGGTTGCAAGCAAAAATATCCAAACTCCAACGTAATAGAGACTCGCTACCGACTCCCTATTATATGTGTCACTATGTGAGTATACGTGCATAACCAATACACCATATAATACGTTTATTCGATACTTTTAAAAGTTCAAAACCGTGTAGTGACACCTAGTGACTCTACATGCACAAGTATGTCCTACGTATCCCGTTGGTGATCATGGTGATTATTATGAGTTTAACACATCAAATACATCTCATGCAAGTTTCCACACAAGTACATGTCAATTGCATACCATATACAACTTCAAATAGTCACATAAAGACCTCGTACACAATCTGCGTTTTTAGGACAGATTGTGCGCTGTGAAAAACGCATCATTTAACCCACTTAACGAATGAATTAAAATCCCAAATTTTTACTGAGTATTCATGGGGATTCAGTTGCAACCCCTATTTTTATTTTGTCTTAAAACCAAACACAAAAATTATAAAAATTCGTACAACACAGCTATGTCCAGAAAATTTCCACAACAGGTCAGTTTAGTAGAAAAATTCCCAAAACTTGTGTATTCATCCAAACGGGATGAATCCACTTGGAAAAGCCGAGTTTTTCCAATGTTGACCTACTGTAAAAATTTCATAACTTAATTCTTTGTAAATCTCCAGTTATGACCATTTAAAGTTGACCCGAATTTTCAATTCCAAAAAACTGATATGACCCCTAATCAATTAAAATTCCAAAAACGACTCAAACGATGTCCAAATCTGATGGTTTTGCCCATTATGAAAAGCTAAGACTATGTACATCACAATCATGCAAAGAAATCATCAAAACCATCAATTTACCAACCCATTACAGCCCCTACAAAACGTTCAAACAAATCTGCCAGAATTTAAAACTTGCATCCCAAGTTATTCACAAACCCTAATCATGCTCAAAATCTCTAACACATGCATAATCCATACTCTCATGATCAAACACATATATTATCATGCAAAAACCCTAATCATGGCCACTAACAACAATCATCAACATTAAATCATCAAGAACATTCAAGAACTCCTATATATATATATATATGCGATTATATATAGGTTGTTTTTAGAGTTTTTAAAGTTTTTCAAGTATCATAATTCATCAAAGAACATATAAACGCATACCTTGAAATGCTAAAACTCCCTAGAGCCTTGAGATTAAACCCGAACTAGCTTGATTAAGTGAAAGATTGATTGATTGTTTGAAAATTGAGAGGGTATGGGGAAGGGGATGGCCACGGCGAAAATAAGAAAGAGGGTTAGGGTTTTTTTTTTGATCTATAATTATAAGATAGGTTGGCTTGTTGCCCAAGTAATTGGGTATTAGGGCCCTTCTAGTCCCTAAACTTGACCCGTTAATCATGTTCTAGTCCAATACCGGGCCCGATAATATTAATCACTCTAAATTGCATAAAAACTATTGTTTTTATTATTACATGAGATATTAATCATCAAGTGTACGTAATTTGCATGGTTTACGTATTAACCTTCAGTCAAGTGATAATTCACATAATTGACATAAGCAAGCACTTCACGTCCATCATGATTTAATTGCACATATTATTATTATACATGCCATATAATTCACCAACGTTCGGGATACAGGACTCGTGTGTGTGTTAAACAATGATTTTCCTATTTAACGCATATGTTAATATCATCTAACATATGTTAGGCCTACTTAACTAACCCTAGTTAAGTATCTAACCATGTACGACACGTAAGTTAACTAGAGTATATCATGTAAGTTAACTAGAGTTCAGTAAAAGTATTAACCTGAAAATGCGGGGTGTCACATATACAACTTGGGAATATAAATGGACGAATTATTTAGAAAACGAACAGACGAAATAATAAAGTATCAGTTGTGCAAATCAAAGATTTAAATAATTATACCAAATATCGCATGAAATTAATTATCTTTCAAAATTATTTCTATAAATATGTTCATATACAACTTAAAATTTATCTATAAATTCATCTACCAAAATGGCAAACAGATTATACTATCATTTTGCTGATACATCATATGTTAAGTCAATATTTGGTATATGGTCAGTAACAGAAAGGAGAAAAGACGAAGATGTTAGAAATGAAGTAGAGAAGATGGAAGAAATAGTTAAGCAACAATCATGGACAAACATTGGGGGTGCTAGATATGGTGTTGCATGAACCTCCAACTGCTTTGAGAGACAAGATAGAAGACTACATGACTCAACAACTACAAATCGACAACAAAAAAAAAGCCTAGGTATAGGTAGCGAAAGTCAAGGTACGAGACACAAAGGAGTTAGAAAATAATGATCCGATGAGCTATCAGCTGAGAGACTGGCTTCTCGGGTCTAAGCAGAAGGTTGCTAAGTCAGATGTCTGGGTTAATGAATTAAAGCGAAACCGCTAGGTTAACATTCATGAAGCATTGCTGGAGTTAAAAAAAGAATATTTTCAAGAGAGATTCTGAAAAAGAAACACAGAGTTTTGGAGATTTTAATTAAGTAGTTTATATAGTAGATATGGTTTTTATTATGTATGTTTTAAATGTTAAGAACTGTTTAGTAAAAACAACATTAAGAACCAAATCGTCTGCTGCAAAGAAAACATGTTTATTACCATCTCTTTATTTCTTTAAAACAATTACTTTAAGATCTGTTTACTAAAACCAACATTACGAAGCCAATCGTCTGCTATAAAAAAACGTAAACATGCCAACTGTTATGCTCTGTTGGTAAAAACCAAATTAAACAATCAATCTACTATTAAAACAAAAATTGTATTTCGTAACGTCTGTTTCATTCACAAACTATTACAAAGACGACAACATAAATCTACAAACAAATTAAAGCGCTGTTGAGATGACACATATTTTTAAAACACTGTGGATTAAAACAGATGTAAAATCAACTGTTTAGATAATTTTCCCACTTAAACAATTCTTCAAATTCTTTATTTTTTTAAATACAAATTTTCATACAAACACAAATACTATTTAGCAATATTTGTAGAAATATGAAAATGTGATTTTTACGTTATTCATTCATATTATAAATAACTGCTTAAGTTCTGTCTTAGTTTTGTCTTATGTATATTCAAAATAAAAGGTTGTTTAACTTCGTTTGGTAAAACAACGTTGTCACTAACAATGGTTATCTAAAGTGCTTACCTAATAACCGTCAATCAAAATTTGTTAACGATCTGCTAAATTATATTTAACTTAATTTTAAACTTAAATTTAACTTATGTTGTTACGATTTTAAATTATTACTCTTACGTTTAATTGCAAAATACACCAAGCTCAAAATTATAATCATTAACTTTGGAATTCACGCCACTGAAACTGTTACAATGAGGAAGAGAAAAATGAACACACGAATGAAAATATCTGTTGGAAAAAACAGAACAAACAATTAATTTTAACCATCAACGGAAATTTCATTAGACTGTTTATCAAAATATGTTGAGTAATCAAGAAATTTGTGAAACAGCAGTTACACGATTCAACACTATTATTACAATTCCATAATTTGAATTAAATATTGAATTTAACAGAAATAAATACAAAATGATAGACTTATAAAAGAACAAATACAAATATCTCTAAAAAAGTACTTTAATAATAACAGAATTACAATATGTGACTTTACAAACTACATAGAAATACAAGGAAACATAAAAAAATCCTTCTAGCCACCAAAGTCTAGATAATGATATTTCTTGCCAACATCATCGAAACAAAAGCGGAAACAAAAAACAATGAAAAGAAGTACATGACAACACCTATATGTGTAAAACACCATAAAACAAAACTGTTTACAAACATAAAAGATAGAAGTCTTCTAATAAAAAAAATTCCAATATAATTAGAAAAGGGAACTAATACACACGAACACATTCCCTCAATTAGACAACAAAATACATAGAAAATACAGGAAAAAAATACAATATCTTAGAGAATGATCTTTCTTGGCAGCATCATCGGAACAAAACCACAAACAAAAGAAGGAAAAGCAGTACACGGACACAACTCGTATTTAAATGTCATCCAACTCTAAAAGCCCTAAATATTGGATTAGGGACCTGCTGCTGGGTACATATATAATAATAATGGATTGTTGTTTCAGTTTGATTGTATGAATCATCGAAAAACAACAATTCCAACTTTCTTATCAACGAATTGTTGGTAATCTATTTTCCTTTGATTGTAAGAATATTTCAAAATTTATGGAAAGACATTTGAAAGTAATATCATTATGCATATGCGATAGAGAGATGTATTGTGAGAATAGTTAAACCAAAATATAAAGATGGAAAATGAATATTGGGAATTCGTCCATATTTATAGAGTGAATATACTAAGTATTTGTAAAGTTGTTTTTCAACTTTATCAGTTGGATTTCAAGTAAATCTAAAGTTGTAAGTTACTTTTGGAATTTTTTACTTATTTTTTATATAATGAAAGACAATTGCAACATCAATAATAATAATAATAATAATAATAATAATAATAATAATAATAATAATAATAATAATAATAATAATATAATGTTAATACAGTAACTTCAAAATCGTAATCATTACTTTTGGGCATTTTTATAGCATCCTTCAAACAGATGCATTGAGTTTTCAAGTTTTTTTAAAAACGGATTGTCGGAATTTCTTAATTTTACTCAAAATACCGAGTCACACAAACATTAAAAATACAAAGTACAAACAAAAACTACAAAATAAGACTGTTTACATACAAAAAAGAAGGAAGTCTTCTAACAAAAAACTCCATTATCCCTACAAAAGTGAAGTAATACTAACTATGAAATTTGTTCCATGAACTTAAAAATTAATACAAAAGACATACAAAACATGAGCAAAAAACAAAAAGAACACAAAACCGAAAACAAAAAAAACTATCAGATAATGTATTTAACTACTCAATAACCAGAGAAATATTATTTCTCTAGTCAACATGCATTTGGTGTCGTGATTTTCAAGTAAACATGAAACCATTACAATCACAAAAAATAAAATAACAAAATAATGTTATAAATAACTTACTACTATAAATATTTTCTTTTGATTGAAAAAATTGGAAGAATCTTCCGAGAACACCAATTCCAACTTGATTTTCAAAGGTTTATTGGAAACACATTTTTCTTTCATTAACAGATTTCTTAAAAGACTGTTGGTAAGAAGTTTAATAAAAATAACATATTGATGCATTTATCAGCCCTTGGTTTGATTATTATTATCCTATAAAGAAGTTATAAATAATTTATTAATTGTTATAAATACAGAAACTGAAAGATTTCCTCTCCTTTTATAGAGTAAAAAAATATTAGTCTTTTCAAATACAAAAAATAAAATAATAAAATAATGTTATAAATAATTTACTACTATAAATTTAAACAATATTAGTCTTTTCAACTTCATAATTACAAAGGTCCAGAACTTATAATTTTACTATCACAACTTTTCAGATAAAGGAAGTAAATGGAAACATGCAAAATACGAAAGTTGTTAATGATAGATGTACTTTATTTAAATATTGTTTAACAACTAAAAAATATTAACACAAATTTACATATTATCGTTATTTTTTTTATTAAGCAATAAAAAGTATTTAATTTATACCGATTTGAATCTATAAATGATATGAAGTAATTTATTCACGTTATAACTTAAAAAAAAAGTAAATTATATTTTATAACAAAACAATATAAAATAATAATCTTAATAAAGTAACTTCAAAATCAGTAAGTAACTTCAAAAACGTAATCATTATTTTGGGGCTTTTTATTTATTAATATATAAAGAAAGTCACTTGCAACAACACAATAATAATAAAATAATATTGTTAAAAAACTAAATTCAAAATCGTAATCATTACTTTTGTGTCTTTTATAACATTTGTTGAGTTTTCAACAAATGTCCTCAAACAAAATTCTATTAGTTTTGACAAACAGATTCTGTAGATAAATAGTGAACGGTGTTACAACAATGGAAAAATAAATCAACAGACATTGTAAAGAAAACCGCTGTTACTACGAACGATTTTCTTAATACTTCAGGGTGTTACAACCACGAGAAATAAATCAATAGACATTGAAAAGATATATTGCAGATAACAAATGTTAAAAACAAAAAGACAATTTTAATTGAAGCGAACTATCTGATTTATAAATGTACATAAAAAATGGTACACTTGTAAAAGAAAAAATACAAATATTCTTAAAACCTGTTTTGATATCAATTAACAAATTTACAACATTCAAATTAACAAACTAAATAAAAATCCCAATAAACTTTAAAGAATGCTTCTAAGAAACAACACTAAAGAATGATCTTCTTGCCATAGAATTCGAAACAATTTGAGTTGTTTATTAAGAAAAAACATCCAAAACTCAACTTACAACTTTATTCATTACAAATATTTGTTGAAATTATTTTTCCATTACACAATTTAATATCTTCAATCTCTTTCTACTTTTCATCCTGCTTACAAAAGAATTGATTTAGCAACTACCGGAAAACAGCACGTGCAATATACAAGGACACTTACTAATTAATATGAATATTTGTAAGAAACATCACTGAAGCTCATACTTTCAATACAAATTTATATAATTATAAATTATAAATTAAAAATAGTATAGTAGAAGAAATATATAAACTTAGATAGAGCTAAGTATTGAAAGTAGGAGCTCCAATGAAGTTACTTACAAATGTTCATTAAACAAATACATTTATAGAGTTCCATTTAAATAAAAGGAATCTTATAATGGAAGCTTCAAGGGAAACTTATAACGTAAGATTAATATATGAATTCCTAAAAGCATGGAAAAGGCTTACAGGGCAAGATTCATATAAATTGCCTCGGAATAAAATAATATTTTTAATAATTTAAAATAGGAATATTATTATTAAATTAAAAAATAATCCAAATTTGAACAAATTAACTTTCGAAAAAGTAATCATGTTTTCGACAATCGAGGATCTAAATCTTTAATGGAGATTTTGTTACGGATCAGAACTGTACATAATTATTACCAACATGACACTTGCTTGTAAACAGATTATTCCCAACCAAGTGATGTACTATTTTTTTATAAAATTACTGTTGAACTGAATAGCATTTAAATCAAACAGACTCAACTAAAGATCTATATAGACACATGAACAGATGTATTTCATAATCTATTGCACATATTAAAAAACTGAAGAATGTTAACAGTAGATGTTATTACAGACATTCTTTACAAATTATCATCAACACACAATAAATTAACTACCTCTAAACTTCAAAAAAGACAAACCATAAAAATTATAAATATACTAATAATATTATAATTTTACTTATAAATAAAAAGTGAAACAAAACAAAAAAAAAACATAATACAATTTAAGCTTCAATAAAATATTCTATTCGTTCATTCAAATACATTATCCCAAGTCTAATCATTTTTCTAAATCAAGATGAAAACTGGGGCGGCTGGTGTTACTCATTCTTATCTGGTCCAGTTCTTCGAGAAAATCCAAATCATTAGAATACTCTACCCTCAATCTATGGTATATACTCAACGAACCATTATCATAATACAACAACACAGCTTCATACTCATGAACGTAAAACAAAATTAGTACACCGTATGGCTGAATCCAATCTTCATTAGCAATTATATCTACAATTTGCTTCATTTTAAATAAATTTTTATTTATAACTGAAATCGATTTTCAAGATCGTCATTATTATTTTTCACTCACCCCTCTTAATATTCTAAGCTGAATTTAATTAGAAAATACTATACAATTTTATTATTTAAAAAATATTGGTTATTCTATATAATTTTATTTAATTTACTTTTAGATATAGCTTATAAAAGAAGTTATATGTTATAATTATACCTGAAAAATAATTAAACAAATACAATTTTCTATATTAAATTTAAACGTTTACCCCAAAATTTAAATATGGGCGGCAAAAGATTGAACAGTTGTTACAAACATTATTAATATATTTATTCGGCAAAAGATATTTCAATATTATATACTTTTTATATTTTTAGATGTATTATCTAACTTCACCCAAACCATCCTAATGGTTCATCGATTACGGTTTTTAATAACGCATTCGGTTTATGTTCATGTAATCATGTACAATTTGCACATAGTTTCACAGAAACACGTAATTACAATCAATCTCAATCAAATAATCCACAATTATCTAATTTCATAATTCACCAACGTCCGGGGTCCACTACTCATGTATATAATTAGGTAATTCCCCGAATTACCACTTGATGCAGTTATTATCCTATAACTGTGCAACGTGTGACTCATCTACCTAACCCTAGCTAAGTAGAATGCAAAGAATGTAAGTACAAGTAACTAGAGTTTAGTCAAAGTAAGAACCTGAAATTGCGGGGTATCAAATCATCCCCAAGTTGAAAAGAATTTCGTCCTGAAATTCAGCAAGTAAACAATAAAGCCAGCTAGAAAAAGTGTGCTTGGTTCCCGGATGTCACATCATCCCCACGTTGAAAGGAATTTCGTCCCGAAATTCACTTTGAAAGAGCTGCTTTATGTTCAGCGTTTGATCTATGTTCAGGTTCAGAAAAGAGGTGTGGGTATTTAAGCCGCATTTGATCCCTGCGTTCCCACGTGTATTCCGGTCCTAGACGGGAATTCCATCGCACCTTAACAATCGGTATGGTGCTTTGTCTGAGTTTCTTGACGCCTTGCTCAAGAATCTTCACTGGTTCTTCCACGAACCGTAGCTGGTCGTCCACCTGGATCTCCTCCAGTGGCACCACCAGTGTTGTATCCGATAAGCATTTCTTTAGATTCGATACGTGGAATACATCGTGTACCCCACTACGTTCATTAGGAAGGTTTAACTTGTAAGTTACTGGATCAATCCTCTTGACAATCGCATCGAATGGTCTGGCATATCGCGATGGTAGCATACGAATGTTCTGTCTTGTGTTGAAGTAAGTGGATTGGAATAGCGGTACGAGGCTATTCATCCGTACCTGTAGTTATTATATTCTTAGAAGGTTATCCTTAAAACACCACGTTTGGTGGTTCCCTATCCAAGAGGATTCGAGGACGAATCCCATTCTAAGGGGGGCAGACTTGTAACATCCCAAAAAAAAAAAATCATTGAAAAATTTATTTAGACGGAATTGACTAACCGATTTTCGTCAGGAAGGGTCGTTAACAAGTATTTTGCTTATTTCTTGATATAAAGTAACTAAAGGGGCCTAGTTATCATTGATGCAAATGTTTGAAGTCAACTTTGGAAATAAGTTAACATTTAATGAAAATCTAGGGTCCTAAATGTAAAGTTTGGTGGTTTTAAAGCATAACATAGCAAAACCCTAGTACGGGTTGTTTGAGACGGAAAAACTTGTGAGCGGGATCGAGGACCGGATTGATGGAGGCGATGATGGTTCTAGGTGGTCTCCGACCGTGTGATCTTTAGTTCGTAACCAGGCATCACCGATCTACATTCTCGTAATATTTGGTCCGAATGAAGGTGACCGGTGTTGTCACGGTTTGGATGGTGACCTTGGGTTCGGTTGTGGCTATGGAATGCGACGGCAGTGGTACAACAGAAGGTGATGGTATTAGAAAGAGAGGGAGGTAGTGAAGGTGGTTGATGAGTGATAGTGATGAGGGTGGTGGTTAGAAGTTCGACGAATGGTGGAATTTATATGTCACACCTTGTCTTCAAACAAAACCCTACTAAAATGCTTCCAAAAATAATCTTCAATATTGATCAGCTTGTTTACTATATCAAACTATAATTATAGATTATAATTAAGGTTGATGCAGTTGAGTTGTGTTGATAGCGATGGCTATGGTGCATGGGATTTTGGTAGAAGGTTGCAAGTCATGGTGGCTGTTTGCTTTGGATGGAAACGGACGATATACTGGAACATAGGTATGGATTATAAACCATTTTTAGTTCTAGTAGAATTTGGTGGTACAAGTCAGAATCCACCAAGAAATACAAATACAACACCATTAATGAAGGGGGTCAATTTTCACGTTAATGGCGACTTTTGTCTCGAATCAATTTATTTTGAAGTGGTGTTGGGTCCATGTGCATGTTATGTGGTGGTTATTGTTGTCACTAAATGGAAGTATGATGAAGTTGGTGTATCCTTTGTAAATCAACAAAATGCACATTTGTTAATAATAATTGGATGATGATGGTCCTATTAACTTGAGGGCACGGTTGTAAGGGTTGGCATGCTTGTAAACGAGTTGTTGACCCTACCCAGGATCCGCGTCTTCACTCGGTTCTCTAACCTTGGTGATTCACGCACTTTATTAAGGTGAGTTCTTGTGCCCAATCTTTTAATCATTATTTTCTAATATTTTGGGCTGACGTGCATGCTAAACCATTATTTTTATGAAGTCACATATCAAGTTATAAATATTTTTGTGTACGATCGAAATACATATTAGCTCATACATATTTTTGGTATGAAACGTAAGTGGGCGGAATGCGCCTAACGCGTTATTATATGGGTTGAGTTATATGTGTCATTAGAAGTGGGATATGCCTACTCTGATTTATGGCATAGTTTTTGTCATGGTTGTCACATAGTTTGTCTTATGTGTTATTAGAACTGGGATAGGCCTGCTTTGATTTATGGCATAGTTTTTGTCATGGTTGTCACATAGTTTGTCTTATGTGTTATTAGAAGTGGGATAGGCTTGCTCGGATTTATGGTATAGTTTTTGCTATGGTTGTCACATAGTTTATGCCTAATGTATTATTATATGGTTTGAGTTAAACGTGTTATTATATATATGTATATATATATATAAGAATTGACTGTTGTCTTGATTAAATTGTGGCTTAAGTTTTTGTTTAAACGGAATGCGCTTAATGTCTTGGCCACGTATTTGAATCCTTACTTGTGAGATCGAGTATTGTCTTGACTTGCTACCTGTTTAGGTTATATGGATTATTATATATATTTACATAAACTGTGCTTGGCGACTACATGACCTTATAAACTGGGCTACGAAAGTAGGATATGCATGCTCTGATTCATGGTATAGGTTTTGTGTCATGGTTGTTGCTTAGTTTATGTTATACCTGTTATTAAATATAATAGACTATGTTTGATGGCTACGTGATATGTCGAACTGAGCTATGATGGAAGTGGGATATGCCTGCTCTGATCTCTGGTCTTGGTTTTGAGTCAGGGTTGTTACATAGTTTATATTAAGTGTATTTTTATAAGAGGAGCTATGACAGAAGTGGGATATGCCTACTTTAATCTCTAGCTTTGGTTTGGCTTAAATAGACTGGATTGTACTTTGTGTTGATAAGCGGGATGCGCTTATTATATATTTGGTAACTGAAGTCTTGAGGTAATTAGGAAAATTATGCCTATCCTAGACTTTGATTATTGCTTGGGGAAAACAAATTAGCAGATTACGCTTATTGTTAACCCTAAGGTTGAGGTATTTTGTTAAATCTTATTTTGACAAATTACATGTTTATATAAATTTATAAAACTTGAACTCACTCAGCGTAGCTGACTTTTGCATACACGTTAGATTGATTTCAGATTGTTGATGAATAAAGGACGCCTTGGCATGCAGTGGAGCTACTCAGTTGCGGTTGACATTTCAATTAAGAAGACGTCTACGAGATTGCTCGAACGTTATTTATATTATTTTCCAAAGATTTTAGTTGTTTATTAAATATTCTTTTGACCCGTCTCGGGAAAACCATGTTTGTAAATTTAATAACTTCTTTTAATATTCCGCTGCGTATTTTCTGAAATAAAACAAGATTTCTTTTGAATTGTTAACATGGTTTAGTCTTTGAATGCCAACTGTTTATCACCTGTCGGTTTTGAGGGCCTTACATGATACAAGGGAATATAGTGCATTTTATTGAATTTAAATTGGGTTTTCTTATGTAACTTGTGTTATTACAATGTGATATATGTTTTTTTTAATGAAAGATGTTGTTTTTGTATGTAACATGTCTTGTTATAATGTAAAAATTATAAACATTGCTCTTTACAAACAAAGTGGTTTTGTATATATTGTAACATTTATACAATATACAAGTTGTAACATAATAACAATAAATGTAACATGCTAAAGTACATGTTGTAACACAATAATAAAAATCGTAACTTACGTTGTAACATTTGTAGATACTAACAAAAGTTATAACATACTAGAACTACAAGTTATAACAAGAAGTAATTGTCAATTGAGACCATCCTCTCTCTATGGAACAGCGGCGCCGGAAAACGCCGATCCCAGAGAATATTCAAGCTCGTATTACAAAACTTTTTGTCTCTAACCTTCCGGAGGGATGCAGTGGGAATGATTTAGCAACCCAAGTGAGACCGTTCGGGCAGATATTCAACTTGTGCATTGCTCATAAACGTGACAAAAGCGGCAACCGTTTTAGTTTTATCTCAATGTTGACGTCAAAGATAGATCGGAATTACTTAGTAATCTTCGTGGGATTCGTATGGGTGAGGAGAAACTCTGGTTTAACATCGCTCGTTTCGTCTTAGAAGACGAAGAGATCGGGGATCATAGAGAGAGGGCTCAACATTATAATGATAATAATATACACACTAAGAAGAGTGAGAAACAATCTAAGACTACTAATAATGATAATAGCTATTTTTTTAACAGAGAGAGTGAGGGGAAGCAGGGAAACAGTTTGGGATCGTTTGTGTCTGGATCGGTGTCATTCAAAGATCTTCTCGTGGGTAAGTCGGTAACCATTGACGCCAATGTAAAGGCCTTTTCTACTCTACATGGGAAAGCTCTTGTTGCAAAGATGGTGAATGTAGATGCCGTGAAGAAAGTTTATGTCACCTTAAACAACATTTGTCCGGGAATGGGTTTTGTCCAGTATCTAGGTGGCTTAGACGTGTTAATTTCTTTTGAAGATAAAGAGAGAGTTTTGATAGTGTATGAGGCGGCCATTATTTTGAAAGATCAATTTGCGTCCATCTCTTTATGGGAAGGGCAATCTTTTGGTTTTGAAAGGTTAGCCTGGCTAAAGATTAAGGGCGTTCCATTACACCTCTGTACCAATGAAGTCTTTGACTCGATTGGAGGCCTGTTTGGATCGATCGTTCATAAGGCTAATTTGTCTGAAACGGACCGAGACTTGTCGTTTGAGTACATTGGTGTCCTAGTTGGGGATGGCAAAAGGGTCTCAGAAGAACTCGTTTTAAACTGGAAGAATCGGAAGTATAGGATCTGGGTTTTGGAGGAGCAAGGCGACTGGGTTCCGGACTTTGTGGAAGTTACCGATGAGCAAGATAATAGTAAGACAGAGTCGTCTATGGCGGTGGATGATCACGATGATACGGAGCCAGTAAAAGATCATGAGTCGCCGGTTTCTACGCCGGAATTTGACATTCAGTCCAACGGAAGGGTTAATAAGGAAAGTAATAATGAGGAAGGCGAAATTTTGGTAACTCCCAATACTGCCGTAAATATTGATCTAGATTTTAATGAGAGTAATGGCACAGAGGATTTCTCGGGGGAATTTGGTATTAAGCAAGGTAAGCATGGAGATAAGGGTGACTCTTTAGGGACTTCATGTGACACAAGTTCAAAGAGTAAGGGGTATTTTGGTGTTTTATCTAAAAAAAGGAAGAAACTACGGTTTAAAAGAACAGGTAGTGGGTCCACTCAGAACTCAGGCCCAATTAAAAAGAAAAACAAAAGAAAGTCCTTGAGTGGGGACATGTTTGATTTGAACCCACTTATTGTGCCAATGGATCCAGTGGAAGTTCTAGCCCAAAAGCGACTTACAGATGCCCCCTTAGCCCAGAATCAAGATGTTACTCCTCAGGACTTCGGTGGAGCTGGGGTGAATGTAGAAAGACACTTGTCGGTTCCTGTGCAGTCATTCAAACAGTTGTTGCATAATATGGAGGAAGAGATCGGTTTTAATGCGGAAGGACTTCTCACATCGTCGATGATTGATCAACAACAACATATTTCCGATCTATATGAAGACGTTTCTCATCTGCCTTTGGACGTTGCTTCCGAGGTGGAGGAGACTATCAAGCTTGGGGTTTCCTTGGGAGCTGAATTACAAGGTAAAGCACACATGGTTAGTGGTTTTGTTCAAGAAGAAGGATTACAAAATGTCCCGGTATGAATTTCCTGTCTTTGAATATTAGGGGGTTGGGAGTGACTGGTAAAGATTTGTGGGTTAAACGTTTAAGACAACAAAACGGTGTGTCATTTGTCGCGTTACAGGAAACTTAGTTTAGAGATATGTCGGGTTTCAATTGTTCTAAGTTTTAGGGCAACTCGGTTGTGGAGGTGGAATTTGTTGAAGCTAGTGGGCGTTCGGGTGGTTTGGTGTCTTTTTGGGATCCAAATAAGTTCACAAAAGTGTCTGTTTTAAAGCATCAGAATTATATTTTGGTCAAAGGGTTCTTGAAGGAAGATGGGATGGTGATCTTTTTTAGTATGGTATGAAAGGTGGTATGTTCACATGTTTGTCCAAAAAAGGATCCGCTCTGAAGCTAAGCAAAATTGATAGAGTCTTGGTTAATGCGGATTTCTTTAATCGGTGGCCTGAAGCTTGCTTACGTGCCTTACCGAGATATTTATCTGACCATAGTCTGTTGCTTTTAACGGTGGTGAATGAGAACTTTGGTTCTCGACCGTTCATATGGTTCAATTCGTGGTTAGACAGAGATAGTTGTGATGCGGTTGTGTCAAAGACGCTAAAGGAGTTTCATATGACAGGGGCTGCGGATGTCGTCTTGTCCTCTAAACTCAGGTACTTAAAATCAATTTTGATAGAATGGAAGAAACAGGTGGAGTTTAAAGAGGGTGAAGAGCTCAAAATCTTGAAAAAGGATCTTGAGCGGATTGAGGCTGATATGGAACATAGAGATTTATTAGAAGAGGAAGAATGGGCTTGGCAGGAATGTAAGAAGGGTATAGAGGAATGCGAGTTATACCAAGCCAAGGACCTTCTACAAAAGTCTCGGGTGAATTGGGCGACATATGGGGATGATAATACGGCTTACTTCCATTGTATCATAAATGGTAGAAAGGCCTCTAATTCGATTCAAGGTCTCATGGTGAATGGGGAGTGGGTGTCGAAGCCTAATTTGGTTAAAAGGGAGGTTTTGAGATTTTTCAGTAGTCACTTCAAAGAAAAGCTTCCTTCCAGGCCGGCCCTTAGATGTGATGATCTGAAAAAAAATTCCGGATAATTTGGTGGATGGTCTCATTGCGCCTTTTACCAAAGAAGAAATAAAGTCTGCGGTGTTCGAATGTGGTAAGGATAAAGCCCCGGGTCCAGATGGTTTTAATTTTAGTTTTGTTCGACACTTTTGGCTATTTTTAGAAGAGGATTTCTCGAAGATTTTTGCGGAATTTTTTGCTTCGGGTACTATCAGTCGTGGTTGTGCTTCATCTTTTATTACGCTTATTCCAAAAATAAAGAATCCTCTTGGCCTTAAAGACTTTAGACCAATAACTTTGGTGGGTATTATTAGTAAAGCTTCATCTAAAAGTGTGTTCTTTATAAAGAAGGTGATCGGGTACATCATTTCTGATAATCAAACGGGCTTTCTTAGTGATAGAAATATCCTAGATGGTCCCCTAGTTGCTAACGAAGTCCTCTCATGGTGCAAAAGGAGGGCTAAAAGTGTGTTCTTTATGAAGATAGACTTCGAGAAGTCGTATGACAATGTCAATTGGTCTTTCCTGTTGTCGATTCTTGAACAAATGGGTTTTCCAGAAAAGTGGCGTTTGTGGATTAAGGGCATTCTAGCTTCGGCGAGATCGGCGGTTCTTGTTAATGGGTCGTCAACTTTCGAGTTCCAGTGTCACAAAGGGTTGCGTCAAGGTGACCCCATCTCACCTTTCTTGTTTTTGATTGTCATGGAAGCTCTAACTTGTTTGTTCAACAAAGCAAGCAAGTTAGGTGTCTTTGAAGGAGTATCCTTAGCCAAGAATGGTCCGGTTATTTCCCATTTATTTTTCGCCGATGATGCTCTTTTAATGGGAAATTGGTCGGTCAATAACATCTTGGTGGCGGCGAGAATTCTGCGGATTTTTCATCTTTGCTCGGGTCTAAAATTTAATATACACAAATCGTTCCTTTATGGCTCGGGTGTAGCTAATGAAGATGTGGCCTCTTTGGCTGCGGTTGTGGGATGCCGTTTTGGTTCATTCCCCTTTGATTATTTGGGAGTGTCCGTAGGAGCTAACATGAATAGAATCAATGGTTGGCGGAAAATTGTTGAAGTTTTCGAGGCTAGACTCTCGTCTTGGAAGGCTAAGCTGCTTTCTATTGGAGGGAGACTAACCTTGCTTAAATCGGTATTACAAAGCCTTCTTATTTATTTTTTCTCTCTTTACAAGGCCCCGGTTGGTGTTATCGATAAGCTAGAGTGTCTTATGAAAAGGTTTCTTTGGTCGGCTTCGAGTGAAAAAAACAAACTCCATTGGGTTTCTTGGAAGAAGGTGACTAAGGATAGAAGTAAAGGGGGCTTGGGCATTAGTCGGTTACAAGATGTCAATGACGCTTTACTTTCGAAGTGGGCTTGGCGCTTTCGTGTGGAGGAATGGACGATGTGGAAAATGATTATTTTGGCTTGTCATAATGGTTGTAGTAGATGGTCCGGGCTCCCCCGTATCTCAGGCAAAAGGGGTGTTTGGTCCGAGATCGTTAAGAATTGCGAAAGATTTAAATGCGGGGACAAGTTTTTTCTTGAGCTTTTGAAAGGGAAAGTTGGTGACGGCAGTTCTATCCGGTTCTGGGAGGATACTTGGTTGATTGATGTTCCCTTGATGCACAAATTCCCTCTTCTTTATCGGGCTTCAGCTTCTAAAAGAAAACCAGTAAAGGACTGCAGGAACAATGATATGTGGTGCCCGGTTGATTATTGCAGGCTATGGACTTGGTTGAGGTGCAAGAATGGGCTGAATTGTCCAACCTGTTGATGCAGGCCCGGTTGTCGGCAGGTAAAGATTCCTGGGAGTGGGCCGGTTCCTCCTTTTTTTCGGTTGCTGAAGTTAAAGACCTTGTAAAGAAGCATAGGGACGCAGGTAATTCTTTTAAGTTTAAATGGGTTAGTTGGGTCCCGTTGAAATGTCAGATTTTCGCTTGGAGGGCTGAAATGGATAGGATCCCCACCGTTGTTGCTCTTAGCAAAAGAAATGTGTTTGTTCCTAATGATCGTTGCAAGTTGTGTGATGTTGACATTGAGACTACGGATCACATTTTTACGGGATGCGGGTTCTCGTATGGGGTGTGGACTAACATTTGGAAATGGTGTGGCTTAAATACAGTGTTTGTCTTTCATCCGAAAGATCTTCCTACTGTTATACAAGAAAGCCGCAGGAGGTAAGTGGGGAAAGAAGGTTGTGCATGGGATTTTTTTGGTGACGTTTTGGTGGATTTGGAAAGCTAGAAATGAGAAGACTTTCAGGGGTGTAGAGCCTAGGATCTCGGTTGTAGTTGGGAATGTTAAATCGATGTCGTTTTTGTGGCTTAAGTATAGGTCTAAATTCATTGATCTCCTTTGGGAGGATTGGTGTATTAGTCCTTTGTATATGTTGTAGTTTTCGGGTGCTCTCCTTGTTTTGAGGACAACCCCGTGTGTTTTTCTAATGAAAGTTAACGTTCAAAAAAAAAACATAATAACAATAAATGTAACATACTAAAGTACTAGTAACATATTTAAAGAGAAAGGAGAGAGAAAGAAAAATGAAATTAATATGATAGAGTTAAAAAAAATAGTTTAATAAAGTAATATTTAAACTTATGACACTTGTATATTTTGACCAGCCTTTTGACCATTTCTAATGAAACAAAATAAAAAAATTGCAACGGTAAGACATTATACTTTGCCCATATATATATATGAACTAGGGTATTTTTTTTAACCGCAAACTTTGTTAACACCCTTAATTCCACATTTACCTTGTATTTGCAAAGATTTGAATCTACAATCTCACATTTATAATGGGGAACACAATACCACTATACTAAGAGGTCATGAGTTAGAGTAGGGTTTAATTAGTGTGAATTGAATAAACTAATCGAAATGAAACCTAAAAACAATTAATAAATAAATCAAAATAATAAGTTTTATGAGAAAATAAATTAGCGGACAAGGTTCAAGATACTTTGAATTTAAACTATATCAATAAATAAAGTAATTAAATAAAATGTTTGATGATTCGGACAATTTTGTTTCACTTGTAAAAACAGTTGCAACATCTTCACAATGATATTAAAACGTTTTTAGTTTGTTGTTTTTAATTGAAATTTGGTTTTATAGTTAAAAGGGAAAAACATTGTTAAATGATGCTGGTTTGGTAATTCACGGTATGACAACAAAAATAAAAAAAATCGTATGTGCCGCACCTCGGCCATTTATTTGGAACCAAATCACTTTGTGAGTTGTCACGGTATCACAACCGAAAAAGAAAATCCGAAACATAAAATCATAATAAGCTCAATTATTATAATAATGAATTTTTTTTCAATAAACAATTACATTGTTGGTCCCTATGACATGCCTAAATTACAATATATATATATATATTTTTTATCCTAATATTGTTTTAACTTCATTTCATTACTGTCAAATTACATTAAAATAGGCAGACGGGCAACTAGTTGCACGGGCACACCTTTTTGAATCGCAAACCTCAATATACTAAACATAAACCCTTGCCCTGTGGAGTCCTACTAATCACTAAATTTTCTTCATTCGAACCCATATTGGAACTAACATTTGCTGCTGCCAGAATAAAGTAATTTAAAAATGGGATAACATGCTCGATAAGGCATGAGTTCTAATATCATAAGTGTTTCTTCGTAGGAACGCCCATGAATTTGTTCGATTACTCTTCGCGCTTTGTGAGCAGACATAGATATATGTTGACCTAAATCGTATACTTCTGTTGGTGTTAACATTGCTATGAATAACTCGTTGGACCCTTGTCAGGAAACGGATAGCTTCCGGTGCCAAGAAGCCAAAGGTATCAAAAGCCAATGGGACAAAAACATGTTGGTTATCTTCGCAAGCTTTGGCGTGTTTTTCCACTTTTTTTGATTTCGTCCTTCTCATTGTCTGCCCAGCGACAAAACCATTATCTTGTAAACCAACTAGCGGGGAGACACCTATGAGGTCAACACATGCGTGCTTCGCCAGCCCAACCAAAGAATAGCAAATCTGTTGGGCGAAGAGTAGACCTACCTTCCGCGGGGTCCGTAAGGAAATTCACTAGAGCCTCATTCTTGGCCGAAATCCCGGCTCGCCTTAAAATATCCCATAGAACGTCTCGCACCCAGTCATGCCGGTATATGAACTCGGGCAGCTCCTTGCAGTGGACCGTGTGCTCCTCATGTGAATCCAGGCAGGCTTTGCGACAGATCGGACATGCATCATCTTCCAAAAATATAAGTACCATTAGACGATATTTAAGAATTGTCTTATATTCAACCGCACACATGCTTTGGCCCAAACCCTCAATCGGGATAACAGTCAAGAAATCATGTGCATGAGGACCCTTCAAGCATCCAATTAACGCCTTTTTTGGGGTGGGGGGAAGCAAAACTTCTCCCAAATTCTTAGCAATTTTGCTAAAAGGGGCATTCGCCAAAGTTTTTTGTGGCTTTAGGGGGCGGTGTCCTTATTAGAAAAACCGCCAAGATCGAACTTTGGGAGAGAGTTAGTTTGGTATTCGAGGGCCTGCACGTAATCCGAGTCCAGGCCGACAACCTCGCTATTCCGCAGGATGTGGTCCAGTAGCTTCCAAGACTGAACTCTGGACGCCCAAAAGCGTAAACCGCATCGGCAAGGAAGCCAATCGCCATTGGAGGTCACCAAAGAACGTGCCACTACATACAACTATGTCTTCAATGGCTTCCCGAAGACCATTATTAAAATGGGATACCGCATCATCCATCATATGGGTTGGCATGTCCGTAACCCAAATAGCAACTTAGTAACCCCCATGTAGGACCTAAGCAAGAGAAGTTCGTTTTGGTGATCCCAAAGGCGAGGAAAAAGTTTCATAAGGTCAACCGCACTCGAGGCTCTCCGGCCCGCTAACTCCTTGATAAAGCATGTATCACGACTAACAGCTCCTCCAAGGAGCTTCACACCTCTCTATGGCCTACCAATCCCACTGGGGAAAAGCCTCCGAGGATCCCAAACTTTCACCCCATTAATAGTCAGCCAAAAAACCTCAGTCTTTTTAATGTTTAGTTTAAGACCCAAGGATGACCCCTCCGAACTAGTAATGTCTAAGGATTTAGCAACTTCAGTTGCATTACCAATAACTGTCTCATCGTCCAGGTACCAAGCATGAGAGGGGAGGTTACAACTCCTGTATATCTTGAGAACAAGGGGGTGTAAGACAAGGGAAACAAGGAGGGGCCCAAGGGGGTCTCCCTGCTAAACTCCAGTAGTAGCCTCAATACAATCATTACCAATGTACAACCTAGCTGGCTGGGTGTAAAGAAACTAAACCTACAAATAGATAGATGGGCAACGCTGATGAACCTCCCACAGAAGGGTCGTGCGATCGACCATGTTGAAAGCGTTGGAGAAATACACAGTGAGGAAAGCCAAGGAACCATCTACGTGAAACGAGTTAAGTAACCTGTTCGTACTTTGAAGCACTGCCTCAGCCCCATTACGGGTCCCCACTCAAAATTGAAAGTCCCCAGGTACTGAGCCATTTCTTTCCCAACGTTCTTCATAGCTACTTTAGAAACCAACCTACGCCAAGTAGCCCCCACGGCAATGGGCCGAATTCCATTATCCGACTTTAATAAAGGGGTAAGGGGGCGAAGCAACAAATTATGCCATAACCTTGGGACATAAACCCCCAGCCATAAGTTGACGACCTCAGTGATAGCTGAGAGCAAACCCGTTGAAGTCACCTCCTCCTTACCACCAAGAGCGTCCAACAAGTGTTGAGTCTGCATCCCGTCCCTTTGGGTGTTAATCAACAGAGCTAGGAGGCAGGAACGGGGGCGGTACTACTAGGTGTTTTTCAATAAGGACTTTCATTGTTGAATCACGAAATAGGGATACCCTACTAGAACACATCTCCTTGATTGTGGCTGTGAAATTATCATCCCTGACTTTTCGGAGGCATTGCTTAACATTGGGGCTCCGTTCAGTGGCTTCCTCCCCGTCTACTTCCTTTATATAAAAAACACGGTCCCCCGAGCTATCAAAGAGAGAAGAAACCAAATTTGCAAACCCGGATCCCTCTTTCGAAACCACAAGGGCTTGCTGGATGCTGCTGCACTGCAAATATTTTCTATTCCTCGACATGCGCTCCTGCCTAGTGGACGGTTTGTCCACCTGCAAAGTACTTCGCGGCAATAAAAGAAGTTTGACCCAATGTTTGACCGAACCTGGTGAGGCCACCACTTTGCGTAAGGACCCAACTAAGTCTTGAGCAAACACTAAACGACAAGTTGGGGGAATGTTGTTAACAGTTTGAATAGGAAGAGAGAAAACCCGTTCCACAAGAGATACGTCCCCACCAAACCCCATGAGGGACCCGGTTCACTATCCACAACTGAATGACAAGGTTTCTGGATTCCGACAATGAAATCTTCCACATCTCTTGAATCCACAGAGAAGGAAATAGCACCATCAGCGTGATTACACCCCCTACTCAGGGCATGCATCATCATGCACCTCACACACAGCCATTTATCCCCCGCCCGAAGAGTTTCCCCAACATCCATAAAAAGGTCAAAGTCCTTAGAAATAACATATTTCAAAGAAACCCTCCGATTTTCCATTAGTGAGTACTTTGCATGTGCTCAAGAATGCGGAAAAACCCCGAAGCCCCCGGCCTACTATCTTTACACTCAAGGAAGTGCTTAAAGGGGCATGTTCTTAGCCTATTTGCCGAGATAGTACTGGATCCTCCTATTTAACATTCCAACCTCTCTTGGTAGAAGCCATGCACACGTGTTAACCAAAAAAATCACAAGAGACAAAAAGAAACCCAAGAACCCCGACTCGAGCAGATCCACTCTTTTTCCTTCAAAGTTAAACCCCAATAAGATAGCAAAGTGGATGATTGACTAAGTTGAGTAAGAAACGAAAGACTAAACCCTCACAAAAAGAGGATGGAAGCAACCACAGGTTGCTCACCCCCTCACCGACACCTTGAAACGCCGCTAAGGAATATTATTATTATTATTATTATTATTATTATTATTATTATTAAAACATTGACACTTCTACAATAACGTATGCTTATTATATTTTATAAATCGAACCTTCAACATAATATTATTATACTTTATAACTGAACTTTCTTTGTAATATAAATCTTGCTTATTTTATTATATATATTAGGTATGTATTTGTATATTAAAGAAATGAAGTGTCACACTACTAATGTGTACCATACAAATTTTGCTAACATGTATCAAACTCTTTAGTTTTTTTACCGTACTATAATTGTAATATTACTTTCGGTATCGGTACTGATTTAAAATAATTAAAAATACACTAAAATAATAAAACCGGAGAAAAAAATAAACAATACTAGATTATGTGGTGTGTCATAAGGTGTCACACCCTCAAAATCGACTTGCGGAGTTTTACCGCGAGGCGCATGACAAACCAGGATCCAAGTCAACGATCACAATAAACAAATCTAAATGAACATATGCAATTTCAAAAACATAGTTTAAAATCCCCAAATACAGCGGAAGCTTATTCTCAAAACATAATCCAAAAGTAAACCAAATTATTCAATGTTCGAAAACCATGCAACCCTAACTAGACGCCGTGCAGACGCGTGCGCCCTAGTTCCATTGTGCTACCTTAGCGACCTGAGAAAACATGTAAGAGTTACGTCAGCACAAAAATGCTGGTGAGTTCACAGGTTTGTAATCAAAGTACCAAGTTCAACCTGTCCATACTATAAACAATTGTAAACCAAAGTACGCTAGCTAGGCGTATGTTTTGTTACTACTACGATTGGAAAACCATTACTAACTCGCAAACCAGATGTTGTGCCCGAATAGTAAACCTGTTCCTGTTTTGAGACAATATGCACCCGCCCGGCCCTCCAAGCCGACGAGTGGGGTTGGTCACTCCCAATAGCGCTATTCACATTTCCCCGTTGTGCAAATCCGCACATTCATGGTTCCCCCCGGGACTTCCAAAGATCGTATAGTAAACCATAGAAAACCCATAGTATGACAGTTGTTACCAAAACATTAGTTTAACACATGTTTTCTCCCCCAAAAGTGAAACCAGTTAAAAGTGGGGCCGTGAACTCACCTTAGGTTGCGTTACTTCGTAATACGAATAAGATCAGCAAGCTATGCTAGCCCCGTAAAGCGGCGACCTAACATATGACAGTTACAAGTACTTAGACTAATAACCCGTAGGTTAGTTAGTCCCTAGATGTCCAGACCATAACCAAGTTCGTTTGAAAACACTGTGACTGTTAAACTAACCCAATGTACAACACTCGACATCCCATTGGTGACCCGAGACTCCCCGTGTTATACTTGCACTCTCAAACATACAATCATGCAATCACACTCAACATACGTTAAAGTCCAACAAGTTCTAGCACATAATTCACGTATCACATAAATAAGTCCGAGCACATGTTACTAAGTTATTAGGTATGTTACGGGGTTCCTAGCATGTTCCTAGGTGTCAAATCGGGTCCCGGAATGCTAAAATACACTTACAGCAGCAGTACAGGCGATTAGGAAAAGTCAACTAGCAATTACGTTGGTCAACAGGCAATTAGGAATGCTAATCGCCTATACTATAGGCAATTAGGGTCATGTGGTATGCAAATCAGGAGTTTATAGGCGATTAGGGTCATAAGACATGCATTTATAGGCGATTAGGGTCATAAGACATGCATTTCAGGACTTAGCTAGCAATTAGGATCACAATTGCATGCAACGAAGGCAATTAGCCCCCAATCACCTATGCTATAGGCGATTAGGGTGTCATAGCAGGCGATTAGCCTCCTAATCGCCTATAGCATAGGCGATTAGGGTTGCTAATCGCCATTAACCCAGCTGTTCCGGTTTTTCGCGCGTTTAACACTCCAAATCAAACCCAGAACGTGTGTAAACATCAAATATCAATCAAACATCCATATCAAACATATTTCAATCAAAATCCTTCGATTAACCTCGTTCTATCAGCCCTGAATGCAACCATGTATTCCAAAAACAATACACATAGCATGAAACATCACATTAACATGCATAACCGTAACCCTAATGAACAATTACTCAGATTTCATCAACATGCTATCATCATTAATCTGTAACTACCTTAATATCTTGTTAACAATCCTTCTTGAATCACAAAAACCCTATCTTTTAATTATAAACACACATACAACATGCATAATAGCTAGAATCCAATTAACAACGATTATTGACGAATTTCAGAAGACACATACGTATATAAACAGGTCTGGACCATTAGGGATTCAATAAAAACATTATTAAAGTTGCATGAATGAAAACCACAGCTTAGGTTTATGATAGATTGATGTAATAGGCTTGAAATCGTGTGTTTTGATCCAAAATCGTGTTCCAGGAGTTGTGTGTGTGTTGGGGCGAGTTGTGGGACGACTAGGGTTGTTATAATGAAGTTTAGGAGGTCAAGTATTGTATTTATAGTCGTTTTTAGTCGCCAAGTACGTTGCAGGCGATTATGCAGCTTTTGCAGGCGATTAGGGCTGCTAATCGCCACCCCTATAGGCGATTAGCCCATAATCGCCTAAGGAGAATGCCCCAGTCGCCTAACATACTCAGCTAATCGCCACCCTATAGGCGATTAGCCCTCCCTAATCGCCTATAGGGGTTGGTTCTACGTATTTTGCGCGTTAAACCCCGTTTTAACATATGTTAACACATTTTCACATACCGACAAGTCACATAATGATTGTAAACACGTAATACTTGCAAACAAACACATTCACACTCGTTCACCAATTCCCGGGACTCAAGACTTGTATGTTCCCAATGCTTTGACGATTCTACGAATCGTCACCCCTTGTACACTTGGTTAAGGACTGACATCTAATGATTCTCTAGACTGATATCTAACGATCCTCTAGACTAAAATAACAGTTCCCGAACCATAACACGACTCAACTAACCCAGTTAAGTATGATATACGCGTGACTCGCTAAGGTAGACTTTAATCTAGACAACGTTGTTAACCTGAATTTGCCGGGTGTCACATCATCCCCACGTTAAAAGAATTTTCGTCCCGAAAATTTGCACAAGTACCAAAAGGAATAACAAAAGAACAGACAAAAGATAGAAACCAAGAGAGAGATTTACCCGAGTTGTCACATCATCCCCACGTTAAAAAGGAATCTCGCCCCGAGATTCATTCAGCTGCAGTGGAAACATATCTCGATTCGAACGCTTCCTTAGGAAAGAGATGAGGATACTTAGACTTCATCTGATCCTCCCGTTCCAAAGTATACTCTGGTCCCCGGTTCGAGTTCCAGCGAACCTTAACAATGCGAATCTTGCTATGACGTAGGCTACGAATCTTGTAATCAAGAATCTCGACAGGTTCCTCCACAATCCGAAGACGATTATCAACCTTGATCTCTTCCAGTGGAACAATAAGAGACTCGTCAGCCAGACACTTCTTTAAGTTGGACACATGGAAGACGTTATGTACGTTGCCGAGTTCCGTCGGTAAATCAAGACGATATGCCACCGGCCCAATCCGTTCCAGGATCGTAAATGGTCCGACATACCGAGGGTTGAGTTTTCCACGCTTCCCAAAGCGTATGACGCCCTTCCACGGTGAAACTTTCAGAAGTACTTTGTCATCAACTTGGAATTCCAATGGCTTGCGACGATGATCGGCATAACTCTTTTGCCGATCCCGTGCCGCTGCCAACCGGTTACGAATCTGTACGATCTTTTCTGAAGTTTCGTACACTAGCTCAGGCCCAGTGAGTTGACTCTCACCCACCTCAGCCCAACAAAGAGGAGACCGGCATTTCCGCCCGTACAATGCCTCGAACGGAGCTGCCTTGATGCTCGTGTGATAACTGTTGTTGTAAGAGAATTCTACTAACGGTAGATGAGCTTCCCAACCCTTGCCAAAATCGATCACACATGCCCGAAGAATGTCTTCTAAGGTTTGAATCGTGCGTTCACTCTGACCGTCAGTCTGTGGGTGATAAGCCGTACTCATGTCTAGCTGTGTACCCAAAGCCTTGTGTAAAGACTTCCAGAAGTGAGAAGTGAAGTGGGAGTCACGATCTGAGATAAAAGAAACCGGCACCCCGTGCTTAGAAACAACTTCCTTCAGATAAAGACGAGCCAAACGGTCCATGGTGTCGGTCTCCTTAATAGCGAGAAAATGGGCTGATTTCGTCAACCGATCAACAATCACCCATATCTTATCATTCCCGCTCGGTGACTTAGGTAGTTGTGTGACGAAGTCCATCGTAATCCGTTCCCATTTCCACTCTGGAATTTCAGGTTGTTGCAAGAGACCCGACGGTTTCTGGTATTCCACCTTGACCTTAGCACAGGTCAAGCATTTGCTCACGTATGAGGCTATATCCGACCTCATGTTTGGCCACTAGTAGAGCACCTTTAGATCTTGGTACATCTTATCCGAACCAGGGTGAATAGAATACCGGGACTTGTGAGCCTCATCTAAGACAAGCTCCCAAAGTCCCCCGAATAAAGGAACCCATATGCGTTCTGCGAAGTAGTGCAGGCCATCAGGCCTTCGCTCGAGGTGTTTGTCGGCACCGTGCATAGTCTCAGCTTTAAGGTTTTCCTCCTTCAAAGCTTCTAACTGAGCAGAACGGAGTTGGTCAGATAGAGAGGAATGAATGGTGAGCTGCAACGCCCGAACGCGACGAGGATTAATTGATTCCTTCCTGCTCAAGGCGTCTGCTACAACATTCGCCTTGCCAGGATGGTACTTAATGGCGCAATCATAGTCGTTCAGGAGTTCAACCCAACGACGCTGTCGTATGTTCAGATGTTGTTTGTCGAAAATATGTTGGAGACTCTTGTGATCGGTGTAGATGGTGCATTTGGTACCGTACAAGTAATGTCTCCAAATTTTCAACCCGAAAACCACTGCACCCAACTCCAAGTCATGGGTGGTGTAGTTCCTCTCGTGCACCTTGAGTTGACGAGAAGCATACGCAATCACTTTCTCGCGTTGCATCAACACGCAACCGAGACCATGAATAGAAGCATCACAGTAAACAACGAAATCATCAGTGCCTTCAGGCAAGGACAAAATAGGAGCGGAACAAAGTTTAGTCTTCAGTTTTTGGAATGCCGACTCTTGTGGTTCACCCCAGTCGAATTTTCTATCCTTCTGAGTAAGAGTGGTGAGGGGTTGAGCGATCTTCGAGAACCCCTTAATGAAACGACGATAATAGCCCGCAAGGCCTAGGAATTGCCGCACCTCAGTTGGCGTCTTTGGTGCTTCCCAGTCCTTGATCGCTTCGATCTTAGCTGGATCGACATGAATTCCTAGTTCATTAACCACATGTCCTAGGAACTGAACTTCGCGTAACCAAAAGTCACACTTTGAGAACTTAGCATAAAGTTGTTCCCGTCGCAAAAGTTCCAAAACCAAACGCAGGTGTTCCTCGTGTTCGGTCTTGTTCTTGGAGTAAATTAGGATGTCATCAATAAACACGATGACGAACTTGTCAAGATACGGTTTGCAAACGCGGTTCATCAAATCCATGAAAACCGCCGGTGCGTTGGTGAGACCAAAAGGCATGACCAAGAACTCAAAATGGCCATAACGGGTACGAAAGGCAGTCTTTGCAACGTCAGCTTCCCTTACGCGCAACTGGTGATAACCGGACCTCAAATCAATCTTAGAGTAGTAGCTAGAACCCTGGAGTTGGTCGAATAGGTCATCAATACGTGGAAGAGGATAACGGTTCTTGATGGTCACTTTGTTCAATTCTCTGTAATCCACACACAATCGAAAACTTCCATCCTTCTTCTTAACGAACAGAATCGGGGCTCCCCAAGGGGAAGAACTTGGTCTGATGAAACCCTTGTCCAAGAGTTCCTGTAACTGACTGGACAGTTCCTGCATCTCGGGAGGTGCAAGACGGTAGGGGGCCCGAGCAATAGGAGCAGCCCCCGGTACAAGATCAATACTGAACTCAACCTGACGATGGGGAGGAAGACCAGATAAATCATCGGGAAAAACAACAGGAAACTCGCGTACAACAGGAATATCGTCGATCTTCTTCTCATCGGTAGAGGAAACAGATAAAAGTGCCAAAACGGCCGAATAACCCTTTCGAAGATACTTAAGGGCTTTCATGCTGGAGATGAGATTTAGCGGAGCACCGCCCTTGATACCGTACACAGAAAGAAATTCTCCATCAGGGAGAGGAATCCGAATAATCTTGTCGTAACAAACAATCTCAGCGCGATACAAAGACAACCAATCCATGCCTACAACAACGTCAAAACTACCCAAAGGTACCGGCATAAGGTGGATGGGGAAAGACAAACCCGACAACTCTAGTTGACACTCCCGAAGGATACAAGTAGCTTCAATCTTTTTACCGTCAGCCAACTCAATTGCATACTTAGCCCCTAATGGTACGGGTACTACATCTAGCAGTCGACTAACTTCCAGAGATATAAAACTTTTATCGGCACCGGAATCAAATAAAACACTAACAGAGCGATTATTGAGAAGGAACGTACCGGTAACTGTGTCAGGATCCTGTCTAGCCTCTGCGGCTCCAATGACGAAGGCACGTGCATTTCTACCACCGCCCCCGTTGTTCCCGTTACCGTTTCTGTCCCTCACATCCCCGCCCTGCTTCAGTTTCGGGCACTCCTTCTTGTAATGCCCAGTCTCCCCACAGTGATAGCAACCCTGCTTTCCCGAAGTCCCTTGAACGGCAGGAGTTGGAGTAGTAGTTGGGGCCTGGGTCGATGGAAGTGTCGCCCGACAGTCTTTAGCAAAATGTCCCAATCTCTGGCAGCGATGGCAACGATTACGGTCACAGTCCCCTTGATGATGACGCCCACACTTGTTGCACTTAGGTAACTTCCCCGCATAACCACCACTCGGTTTAGAACCCGATGAAGATGAACCCCCACTGTCAAACCTTTTACCCTGCTGAGTTGGTGCTGGCACAGATCCTTTCCCCTCATTATCCCATTTACGCTTGTTACTCTCCGGGGCCTTGACAGTCGAACCCTTAGCAGGCAAGATACCCTCATTCACCTTCAAGTTTGTCATCCTGTGATACGATCGGACCACCTCTGAGTATGTAGGAAGATTCCCCGCAGCCACCAACCCTGCGATCTCTGGTACTAGCCCCGAGATATAGTGTTCAATCCTCCTGTATTCTGGCACATGCAGGTCAGGGCACAGCACTGCCAACTCATTACGCCTTACTGTATACTTCTCAATCTCTGACCCAGTCATCTTGAGGTTCCACACCTCATGCTCTAGTTTCTGTATCTCCTCTCTTGGACAGTACTCTCGCTTCAGTAGTTGAACAAAATTTTCCCAAGGCATAGCATAAGCCTCCCCTATACCCATATTCTGGGTGATATTGTTCCACCAGGTCAACGCAACATCCTGGAATAACGCAGCAAAATACTTGACTCGATCCTCTGGGAGACAGTTGCACATCAGAAACACTGACTCCACCTTTTCCAACCACCTAAGCAAGCTCACCGCACCCTCAGTGCCAGAGAATTCCTGGGGCTTACAGTCCTGAAACATCTTGTAGGTACACATAGGTGGGGGTGGGTTAATAGGACCACCTGAAATGAAACACATGAGAAACCACGAAGGATGTAAACAAAGTTCACCAATGAGGCAAAAGTTGATAAGTCAACTTACCACCACCATTGTGCCCTAACTGAAAGGCAGCTTGCAGCAAGTTGTTCAGATCCTCTTGTGTTAGGTTTACACCTCCACGACCACCACCACCACGCCCACCAGCGCGGCCACCTCCACGTCCTCCTCGTACTCCAGACATGATTCTGACAAAAAGGACGAGAAAATTTAGTTTCACAGCTAATGATAACCACTAGCGTTCACAAGATCAAAGCTAGATCCAAACCAGGACTATCCATTCAAACCCAGAGCTCACTAGGGCTTTCATGAATTTCGGTTTATGATTTTGTGTGCACCCAAAATGATAAACCGCTCTACATGGTCCTCCAAGTGTTCTCCTAGTTCAAAGTTCAAATCACCGGACATAGACTCTTAGCTATACACCGTAATGCTACGGTAGTTTATCGCAAGTGTTTCTATTGGAGTATGAAAGGGAGATGTCCGAGCCTTGGACAAATCTCAAGAGTACACGATTTACCCCAATATACCTCACTGCCTAGAAAGCAAGTAACCCGACATAAGAGAGAACGGATGATGTAACACAGGAAGGTCAGATGATTTAGAGACACCCCGACAAGCCCATACGTAACCCACCATAATGTTTAGTACTATGTGATCGTCTAGTGTGTGAGACTCGGCTATAGACTAGACTCTACATGCAGTCCTAGTTCACTATAACCATTGGCTCTGATACCAATCTGTCACACCCTCAAAATCGACTTGCGGAGTTTTACCGCGAGGCGCATGACAAACCAGGATCCAAGTCAACGATCACAATAAACAAATCTAAATGAACATATGCAATTTCAAAAACATAGTTTAAAATCCCCAAATACAGCGGAAGCTTATTCTCAAAACATAATCCAAAAGTAAACCAAATTATTCAATGTTCGAAAACCATGCAACCCTAACTAGACGCCGTGCAGACGCGTGCGCCCTAGTTCCATTGTGCTACCTTAGCGACCTGAGAAAACATGTAAGAGTTACGTCAGCACAAAAATGCTGGTGAGTTCACAGGTTTGTAATCAAAGTACCAAGTTCAACCTGTCCATACTATAAACAATTGTAAACCAAAGTACGCTAGCTAGGCGTATGTTTTGTTACTACTACGATTGGAAAACCATTACTAACTCGCAAACCAGATGTTGTGCCCGAATAGTAAACCTGTTCCTGTTTGAGACAATATGCACCCGCCCGGCCCTCCAAGCCGACGAGTGGGGTTGGTCACTCCCAATAGCGCTATTCACATTTCCCCGTTGTGCAAACCCGCACATTCATGGTTCCCCCCGGGACTTCCAAAGATCGTATAGTAAACCATAGAAAACCCATAGTATGACAGTTGTTACCAAAACATTAGTTTAACACATGTTTTATCCCCCAAAAGTGAAACCAGTTAAAAGTGGGGCCGTGAACTCACCTTAGGTTGCGTTACTTCGTAATACGAATAAGATCAGCAAGCTATGCTAGCCCCGTAAAGCGGCGACCTAACATATGACAGTTACAAGTACTTAGACTAATAACCCGTAGGTTAGTTAGTCCCTAGATGTCCAGACCATAACCAAGTTCGTTTGAAAACACTGTGACTGTTAAACTAACCCAATGTACAAGACTCGACATCCCATTGGTGACCCAAGACTCCCCGTGTTATACTTGCACTCTCAAACATACAATCATGCAATCACACTTAACATACGTTAAAGTCCAACAAGTTCTAGCACATAATTCACGTATCACATAAATAAGTCCGAGCACATGTTACTAAGTTATTAGGTATGTTACGGGGTTCCTAGCATGTTCCTAGGTGTCAAATCGGGTCCCGGAATGCTAAAATACACTTACAGCAGCAGTACAGGCGATTAGGAAAAGTCAACTAGCAATTACGTTGGTCAACAGGCAATTAGGAATGCTAATCGCCTATACTATAGGCAATTAGGGTCATGTGGTATGCAAATCAGGAGTTTATAGGTGATTAGGGTCATAAGACATGCATTTATAGGCGATTAGGGTCATAAGACATGCATTTCAGGACTTAGCTAGCAATTAGGATCACAATTGCATGCAACGAAGGCAATTAGCCCCCAATCACCTATGCTATAGGCGATTAGGGTGTCATAGCAGGCGATTAGCCTCCTAATCGCCTATAGCATAGGCGATTAGGGTTGCTAATCGCCATTAACCCAGCTGTTCCGGTTTTTCGCGCGTTTAACACTCCAAATCAAACCCAGAACGTGTGTAAACATCAAATATCAATCAAACAACCATATCAAACATATTTCAATCAAAATCCTTCGATTAACCTCGTTCTTTCAGCCCTGAATGCAACCATGTATTCCAAAAACAATACACATAGCATGAAACATCACATTAACATGCATAACCGTAACCCTAATGAACAATTACTCAGATTTCATCAACATGCTATCATCATTAATCTGTAACTACCTTAATATCTTGTTAACAATCCTTCTTGAATCACAAAAACCCTATCTTTTAATTATAAACACACATACAACATGCATAATAGCTAGAATCCAATTAACAACGATTATTGACGAATTTCAGAAGACACATACGTATATAAACAGGTCTGGACCATTAGGGATTCAATAAAAACATTATTAAAGTTGCATGAATCAAAACCACAGCTTAGGTTTATGATAGATTGATGTAATAGGCTTGAATCGTGTGTTTTGATCCAAAATCGTGTTCCAGGAGTTGTGTGTGTGTTGGGGCGAGTTGTGGGACGACTAGGGTTGTTATAATGAAGTTTAGGAGGTCAAGTATTGTATTTATAGTCGTTTTTAGTCGCCAAGTACGTTGCAGGCGATTATGCAGCTTTTGCAGGCGATTAGGGCTGCTAATCGCCACCCCTATAGGCGATTAGCCCATAATCGCCTAAGGAGAATGCCCCAGTCGCCTAACATACTCAGCTAATCGCCACCCTATAGGCGATTAGCCCTCCCTAATCGCCTATAGGGGTTGGTTCTACGTATTTTGCGCGTTAAACCCCGTTTTAACATATGTTAACACATTTTCACATACCGACAAGTCACATAATGATTGTAAATACGTAATACTTGCAAACAAACACATTCACACTCGTTCACCAATTCCCGGGACTCGAGACTTGTATGTTCCCAATGCTTTGACGATTCTACGAATCGTCACCCCTTGTACACTTGGTTAAGGACTGACATCTAATGATTCTCTAGACTGATATCTAACGATCCTCTAGACTAAAATAACAGTTCCCGAACCATAACACGACTCAACTAACCCAGTTAAGTATGATATACGCGTGACTCGCTAAGGTAGACTTTAATCTAGACAACGTTGTTAACCTGAATTTGCCGGGTGTCACATAAGGCGAGCACTAACTCTATGCTCTCATATCATGCCAATAGTACGCTAACATAGCAATAGATAAAGCTTCTGCTCAAGTGGCTTGACCCTGTTGTGGCTCAAGCTGAGCAATGGCTTTATCCATTAAAAAAAATATGTGGCTCAAGTAATAATCAAATCATCTTCATTCAAAGTATCGATGAAGAAAAGTCATTCCATTCCATTTTTTATGTTGAAAGTGAAAGTGAGTAGAACTTTTTATGGAATGAGTGAGGTAAAATTTTTCATTTTTTTATAAATGAATTGGTTTTTATTTGAATACGAAACAATGTAATTTTTTTAATCCCCAACGACGCTCCGGCAACGGTCAACCCCCCCCCCCCCCCAACAGTCACTTTCTGTAACAACCCGACCAGGAGGGGGCTGGACGTTACAACAGTTTGGTAACAGACTTGCACAACAGAAGCAACGATAACAAATATTTAATGTTTTAATACAAATTTTAATCCAAAATAAAAATATACAACTTAAATAAGTAAATTAATAACTATGCAGGGACGCATCGCGTCGGTCGTCGAAGCAGTTAACGGGTTGTTATTCACTAGTCAATCCGATCTCTACACGTCCATTACTCTAGAAGCTCTAATTCGCGATGCTTATAACTCAATCTTCTATCCCGATAATCTCTATTCCACACAAGAAAGTATATACCTCGCGTTACCATCCATCCGTCTGCAGTACCTGAACACATGCTTAAAAGAGTTTGGGTCAGCAATTACGCTGCTGAGTCCGTATAATAGTTAAGTGGATCCAAAACAAGTTTATCAGTTCAAAAGCCAATGTCAAGTTTACGCACTTTAACACATTTTACACAAAGTGATGTACAAGTGACACCTCAACCCTAACATGGACTCTATATACTGCCACTATAGGTCCTGGCAAAATATATGACGCAATGGTCTTTCACCTTAGTGGAAGGTTTCCCGGGCCCAACGTCCCGGGTCCACCTTGCGTGGGGGATTCCCCAAGTAGTACTACCCATATATTAAGTGGCTTACCTCTAAGTTAACGAGTGTTAGTATTATCCGGCAGTCTGTATCTTGTCACATCACACAAAACAGTTTACACACACAAGCATATGTTATACCCAAAACAATTAAAACTAGAAAAAGGGGAGTGGTACACGGAACTCACCTTGGTTATGGTATAACGTAGAGTCACACGATCACAGTGATATTCCAAGTTGAGAGCCCACCTATCAATCACATACCAGGTCCTACCAATAATGTAAACATAAGTGCGTGTAACCGAATGTCGCGGTTACACGTGCGGACAAGCTAGGACCCTTAGTTGTTATTACCTCATTGTAATTGTCCGAGTTTTATACTTTGGTGATATAGGTCACATATTCGTCTTATAGTACTGGATTATCAAAGTCTCAAACGATTACTTTCTTTCAAGGGTTTGAGTATATATTTATATATACATGTCCATCCATTTATTTGTCTTGCCTATTGTCCATAGCTCCTAGTTGTACCAATGACCAAGTTATGCATTGCGTTTCTTTTATAGCGACTAAGTTTAAATAGATTATATATCATCTCTTGTGTCCAACTAATGCGTCTCAAAGTCTAATGTTTTATTTGTCCGAATGGTTCTCCTAAGATCCAATGCTCCATAAGTCCATTTTGTTCAATACCTTGGTCGTCTAGCTAAGGTTCTATCTCTTAGTCGTCCATATATCCAAATTAGGTGTATACAATAATCATCTTAACACATACTATATTAGTTCATCCATTATATATATTAAAAATAGCAATCCAATATTTAGTCTATATGGTCGGTTCGGGTCCAATATGTTATCCATGTCCCACACGTGTCACACACGATAACTATATATGTAAGTTATCTATTTAGTTGGTAACTTTTTATACCTTTTATACTCTCCTGATGCTAATCAATACTTCCAGCCATCATAAACACAAAGTGACAATTTATAGTTTATATTGAAAAAATCCCGAGTTCTAACCGATTCCGTGATCGCCTTTACCCGAGTCATCTCCCTGCTCAAAACCCCCATTATCAGCCTGAACTTCTAGTGACCACAATCCACCACAACCCGCACCCTCACCGTCTCTTGTAACCACTACAAATCCTACTTCCGACCAACATCTCAGCAACCCATAACCAAAACTATCTTCTTCCCTGACCCGGTACACCTGTCGTCGGCCACTCAAAACCACCACCACAGTCCCACCTATAACCACTATTATCTCAGCCTCTTACAACCAATCAACCCAAACATTGATTCAGCTAACCATTAATCAGAAGAGAAGAGGAGAATATAAGTTATATCTAAACTTACTGATCAGATCGGAACCCTAATAAACCGCCGCCGCCGCCGTCGCTGCCATAATCCTGAACGGAAACCTAGATCACCGTCGTCGTCATCGTCATCGTCAGCCGTCACCACTGGAACCATCATGAAACTCCTACCCGGAACCACCACCATCTGTCACCAACAGCCGCCGTCACTGCCGTCTTCCTCCTCTCTGTTTCTCTCTCTCTCTCTCTCTCTCTCTTCTGTCTCTTTCTCTGTCTTGGTTAACAGATCCGGGTGTGTGTGTGTGTTGGGAAATGGAGCCGCCGGAGCTCCGCTTGGCGGTGGCCGGAGCCACCGGCTCCTTTCTTCTTCAGACTCCCTGTCTCTCTATCATATTGTGTGTGTATTATACTTGTGAGGTGGGATGGGTTTATAAGAAAATGGAGTGTTAGTGTGTCTTCATTATACAAGGCCATGGGGCACATGGCAATGGGTGCCATGTGTCCCCCCCATGGTGACTAATCTTAATTAGTCACGGGTCGGGTTCGGGTTCGTATCGTGCTTTGGTTTTAGGCTCGTCGTACGTACTTTCGTATAATAATTGTAAATTACTTTCAGGTTCAGTCTCGTATTTATATATTTCTTATTGTCTTTATTAAATTCCTCGTCATCTTACCTTTAGTCGCGAAAAATTTTGGGCCTAGTAACCGGGGTGTTACATTCTCCCCCCGTTAATGGAATTCCGTCCTCGGAATTACTTTCGGGCTATCCTTGGAGCATATCCACTATACCCCACACTCGGATTCAACGTTTGGTTTTTACGTGTCGGGGTGTAACCAATCTTTTCATATACCGAATCATAATTTTAATGGTTCCATACTAAATGTCATGCCACATTTAGGTTCGAAATAATTAGTTCAAACTATCGACAAACTAGTGTTCGTTCTTAATTTGATTTTTGAGTATTATTTTCGACATGTCATTGATGTTTATATATAGGGTGTACCGAAGCTAACCCACCTCACCAATGATACCTCGAAAATGCACTAAAAATCTTACCTAATCCTTGATAGAAAACGTACTCGAAGACGTATTTTGTCGATAATTCCTATGTGTTCTCTGAAAATTATCAGTTCTTAAGGACTATACTTAGGGTAGGTTAAATACCAAAGTGAAGATCTTATATAATACTAAGTTTTTAGAGAAATATGTTATTCTCAAAAGTTTCCATACTTAATACTATGGGTAAATTCTATCTAAACTTGTCAGTAAAATTTTGGAATTCTTAAACCTTAGTAATTCCAAGGAAAAGTGGTATAAAGCATAGTGGCAAATTGTCATGAAACATGGAAAAGTTAGACATCCTAGCGCGTTATATCACTCTTAAACATACTAGGGCGCATCACATTTATTTGTATCTTAAGCCTTAGCTTCTTATAGGATCAAATTGCTATCCTTAAAGATTTTTCCTACTAAATTTTGACTATATCCTCTTGTTCTTGTCAAAAATTCCTTATAATGGTTTTACAAGTGTTTCTGCTCCCCCCGTTAGGATTTGTCTATATCATTCTAATACATTTCATATGGGTGACTCGTTACTATACTTAAAAGATTATGGAACTAATCTGGATATCTTGACACTAATCTAGAGACAACATGGGGCATAAGGTAACGGAACATGTATTAAACTTTAAGAGTATATCAAGTAGCCTTCAATCCTAGTTCTTTTGGGTAGCGAATGGTTGGTTGATCATGGTGATTGGGTTGTTATCTCCAAAGATTTTTCCTATTAAATTTTGATTATGTTCGCTTATTCCTGACAAATATTCCTTATAATGTTTATCATAAAGGTATACGTTCCCCCGTTAGGGCCTATCTTATACATTTCTAACGGGTAACTTGTCACTATAATTAAAAAGGTTACGTAACTAACCCAAAGATTCTGGTAATAATTTAAGGTCGACATGGAATATCAAAGTGATGGTACACGTATTAAACCTTAAGAATACCTCTGGTAAAGTTCATTCCTAGTTTTCTCTGGTTGGCGAAGACGTTGGATGGCCATGTTTTTGATACATTCTTGAGTCTAGGTCACGCCTTTCCTATTAACATTCCTGAATTATCTCTAAAACCTGTTAAGCGATCACAAATCCAATACACCCTACTCATCTTAAATCTGCAAAAATCGATACTAATCAAAGCCAAATGAAACGGTCTAGTAACTCATAGTTTTAGTTTCTTATCTTTGGTCTAAAAATTCAATCTATACCCACGTACCACATAATAATGAACCATTCAATCGACATCAACTATTTGGTTTAAAGACAAAAACTTATCGGATCATCCACTCGCTAGGTTGACTAAATTTTGCACCTTGGTGTCTTGGATTCTTTCAAGCTACAGTGCCGAGTTTTGGCGGGGTACCTGGTTCTCTTTGTTAACTTGCAACTTTGTACTGAAAAGTTAGTCGAACATAATATTATTTTCTAATAATCATATTACGCGTATATATATTCTTAATAGCACAAGTACTACTATGATCTTCAAACACAGTAAGTTGCAACAAGTATATCCAATTCAAAATCCTTCCAATAGTCACTCAAGCACATCGCCTATTCGTTTGCGCCAAATTGTATCAAGTATATCAAGTTCAAAACGTTTGCTATGATCTCTCCAGTATATCACATATTTATATACAACTCTAACATAGTCCGTTTTCCTCACCAAAGTTCACGGCTATAATGGTTAACACTTAACATCTCCGCGACTCTTCGGATTTCCTAGAACTTTTACGTGCCGGTAAATTCACGATTACATGACGTCAAGTGTAATCGTCAATTTACCTCACGGAATTATTCTAGTAATCTTCGTTGTAGTCATCATTCGCATACCTAACAAAGTTCGCTTTCTGGCCAAATTGGTTCAAAATCCATGTAAGCATTCTAGTGTGTTCAGGTACTCAAGTTTCCAACTTATTTCGTTTCTTACTCTGGTCAGTCTTACGTATTTCCAAGGTATTTCCTAGCTAGGTAATCTTAAAGCTTTAAACGCTAAGTTCTCTAAGTTGTGCTGATGTAGCATAGGATATCTGGAGATATCCTATTGCCGTACATCCGTTGCTCTGATACCAACTATAACAACCTGACCAGGAGGGGGCTGGACGTTACAACAGTTTGGTAACAGACTTGCACAACGGAAGCAACGATAACAAATATTTAATGTTTTAATACAAATTCTAATCCAAAATAAAAATATACAACTTAAATAAGTAAACTAATAACTATGCAGGGACGAATCGAGTCGGTCGTCGAAGCAGTTAACGGGTTGTTATTCACTAGTCAATCCGATCGCTACACGTCCATTACTCTAGAAGCTCTAATTCGCGATGCTTATAACTCAATCTTCTATCCCGATAATCTCTATTCCACACAAGAAAGTATATACCTCGCGTTACCATCCATCCGTCTGCAGTACCTGAACACATGCTTAAAAGAGTTTGGGTCAGCAATTACGCTGCTGAGTCCGTATAATAGTTAAGTGGATCCAAAACAAGTTTATCAGTTCAAAAGCCAGTTTCCAAGTTTACGCAGTTTAACACATTTTACACAAAGTGATGTACAAGCGACACCTCAACCCTAACATGGACTCTATATACTGCCACTATAGGTCCTGGCAAAATATATGCCGCAATGGTCTTTCACCTTAGTGGAAGGTTTCCCGGGCCCAACGTCCCGGGTCCACCTTGCGTGGGGGATTCCCCAAGTAGTACTACCCATATATTAAGTGGCTTACCTCTAAGTTAATGAGTGTCAGTATTATCCGGCAGTTTGTATCTTGTCACATCAAACAGTTTACACAAAACGGTTTACAAACACAAGCATATGTTCACCCCAAAACATTTAAAACAAAAAAAGGGGAGTGGTACACGGAACTGATCACCTTGGTTATGGTATCACGTAGAGTCACACGATCACAAAGATATTCCAAGTTGAGAGCCTACCTATCAATCACATACCAGGTCCTACAATTAATGTAAACATAAGTGCGTGTAACCAAATGTCGCGGTTACACGTGCGGACAAGCTAGGACACTTAGTTGTTATTACCTCATTGTAATTGTCCGAGTTTTATACTTTGGTGATATAGGTCACATATTCGTCTTATAGTACTGGATTATCTAAGTCTCAAACGATTACTTTCTTTCAAGGGTTTGAGTATATATTTATATATACATGTCCATCCATTTATTTGTCTTGCCTATCGTCCATAGCTCCTAGTTGTACCAATGACCAAGTTATGCATTGCGTTTCTTTTATAGCGACTAAGTTTAAATAGATTATATATCATCTCTTGTGTCCAACTAATGCGTCTCAAAGTCTAATGTTTTATTTGTCCGAATGGTTCTCCTAAGATCCAATGCTCCATAAGTCCATTTTGTTCAATACCTTGGTCGTCTAGCTAAGGTTCTATCTCTTAGGCGTCCATATATCCAAATTAGGTGAATACAATAATCATCTTAACACATACTATATTAGTTCATCCATTATATATATTAAAAATAGCAATCCGTTATTTAGTCTATATGGTCGGTTCGGGTCCAATATGTTATCCATGTCCCACACGTGTCACACACGATAACTATATATGTAAGTTATCTATTTAGTTGGTAACTTTTTATACCTTTTATACTCTCCTGGTGCTAATCAATACTTCCAGCCATCATAAACACAAAGTGACAATTTATAGTTTATATTGACCAAATCCCGAGTTCTAACCGATTCCGTGATCGCCTTGACCCGAGTCATCTCCCTACTCAAAACCCCCATCATCAGCCTTAACTTCTAGTGACCACAATCCACCACAACCCGCACCCTCACCGTCTCTTGTAACCACTGCAGATCCTACTTCCGACCAACATCTCAGCAACCCATAACCAAAACTATCTTCTTCCCTGACCCGATACACCTGTCGTCAGCCACTCAAAACCACCACCACATTCCCACCTATAACCACTATTATCTCAGCCTCTTACAACCAATCAACCCAAACATTGATTCAGCTAACCATTAATCAGAAGAGAAGAGGAGAATATAAGTTATATCTAAACTTACTGATCAGATCGGAACCCTAATAAACCGCGCCCGCTGCCATAATCCTGAACGGAAACCTAGACCTCCGTCGTCGTCATCATCAGCCGTCACCACTGGAACCATCATGAAACCCCTACCCGGAACCACCACCGTCTGTCACCAACAGCCGCTGTCACTGCCGTCTTCCTCCTATCCGTTTTTCTCTCTCTGTCTCTCTCTTTCTCTCTCTTCTGTCTCTCTCTCTGTCTTAGTTAACAGATCCGGGTGTGTGTGTGTGTTGGGAAATGGAGCCACCGGAGCTCCGCCTTGGCGGTGGCCGGAGCCACCGGCTCCTTTCTTCTTCAGACTCCCTGTCTCTCTATCATATTGTGTGTGTATTATACTTGTGAGGTGGGATGGGTTTATAAGAAAATGGAGTGTTAGTGTGTCTTCATTATACAAGGCCATGGGGCACATGGCAATGGGTGCCATGTGTCCCCCCCATGGTGACTAATCTTAATTAGTCACGGGTTGGGTTCGGGTTCGTATCGTGCTTTGGTTTTAGGCTCGTCGTACGTACTTTCGTATAATAATTGTAAATTACTTTCAGTTTCTGTCTCGTATTTATATATTTCTTATTGTATTTATTTAATTCCTCGTCATCTTACCTTTAGTCGTGAAAAATTTTGGTCCTAGTAACTGGGGTGTTACACTTTCTGCCCGTTAACCCACATGAGCACCATCGTTAATTTGTGCTAGCTCGCGCAAGAAATGGCCTGACCCTATTGTGGTGTTCGCAAGCCACGTGGTTCGTGGATGGCTCACACCAGGCTGCTTGCACGTACACAACACTGAGTCTTAAGTCATATAACTGAGAAATGAAACTTTAGTTACATGATAATAAAAAAATATTCAAAAGAATTATTAATTTTTATTTGGCTTAATTTAAATTAGACTAGAAGAAAAAATAAAAATGTAAAATTTCAAAAAAATGGTAAAAACCGGCCCAGATTATATACAAAACGTAGAAATCGATCGGGGGATCCAAGACAGTAACCTCACGCCACCAAATGTTTCAGGCTTTTGAAGGTAATGGGTGAACCAGCGGAGCAAGTATGCATTTGTGTAGCATCTTAGTACAATATATAAATATAAAGAAGTTGTGGCCGACATTGGTTATACCGAATTACCGATCTCCATTCTAATATTAGACCACCACTTTTAATATTAAGTGTACAGTGTAATTAGTAAGAGAGCCATCGTGATAGAGGTACAAAAGTTTACATAAAACTAGGATTCTATTACCTCGTGCTTCGCGGCGGGAGCTCCTGTTGGGTTGAGGGTTTGGTGGACGTTAAAGATCGCGCGTCGCTGTGGGAGCTCCTGTTGCGTGGAGGGTTTCGTGGACATAAAAGATAATATTAAGTGACTGTTATTCTCAAATGGGCTAAAAAAATAATCGTGGCTAAAAGATAAAAGTTTGGTGGTCAAAGTTTGAAATCTTAAAGGCTAAACTTTGGTGGTCAAACTTTGGTTCTTATGTGTGTAGACTATATTGTTTAGTGGTCAAGTTGTAAAAAAAAGTGCCAAGTTGGAAAAAAATTAGGTACGCAAGTTTTAGTGGTTAAATTATAAAAAAATAAAGTAGCCAATTGGGAAAAAACTAAGGTACGCATGTAGTGGTTAAATTATAAAATTAAAGTTTGTTCAGATTTGGCGGCGACTTATATTAGACAAGGACACTGTAGAAGTGTCCTTGTTTTAATAGATACATATAATTATAGTGTCTATCTAGAGAATGGTTTTTGTTAATATGACTTCTAAATTTTCGAAAGATGTCTCTTTAACTATTTAAGGAGGACAAAAGCCTGGCTAGTAAACCAGGGGCGGACCTACATAGTGGTCTATGAGGTTACAAGAACTCGCTACGTTTTGAACTTTTTTTTTATAGAAGATGTATATAAAAGTACTGAGTGAATTACTAAAAAGATTTGGAACGAAGACATATCACAAAACAAGGAACTGTTGGTGCTGAAGATGCTTACCGTTGTAAAGTATGTGTTACAACATTAGTTTTTGGCGGCCGTTGGTGCTTAAGATTTATTGGAGTAGTTTTTCCCCCAAAAATGTTAAAGTAGTAAAATCGGGCCGTGAAACTCACCTGGTGATAGTACGTGTGGTCTCCTAAAGCTGGGATGTGAGGTAACTACCGTCCTGACAATAATTGCCTATGATTATCAAGGACATAGTAAGTTGTACGTTCTCGTCGTTTATCAAGTTGTTCACCCGACTTGTGGACCCTTGTGTTAGTTATGTGGGCCATAGTTCGTGCACGTGTCAATTATTACTTGTTTCATGTGTACTTTGCAATATGTTCAGTTTCATGATTCCCGGGCGTTTCATTGTGAAAACGTACTTGTTCTTAATAAAATGGGCCCCACACGTCATCATGGGTGAAGAATATTCCCAATCTTAACACGTGTGGTTATTTTATAGCAAAACGAACGTTTTAACATATGTTTATATCTATTAATGTCAAAAGATAGTTTGAACACATGTTATGGCAAAGTTAACGCATGTTATAATGGCATAGCCGAAATCTTTTATTATTCATGTCCTAAATCCGATCATTTTAAGCATTCAAAATGACTCGTTTGTGTTTACCAATGTACAATTTAATGACTATAAGTGTGTGCTAGTGTGTCATTAAGGAAATCAAGTATAATTATTCTCAAAGTGTGTAATTATGTCAAGTATGTATATATGTGTAGATGTTGGTTCAAAATCGATATCTTAACACTTATCAAAGCCGAGAGAGGTTTATAAAACAATGAACATAATGTGGGTGTATGCTCTAGGTCGATTGGTGTCACATATGTGTGTGGTTAGTTCATACGTGATCATATATGTGTGAATCATATGTGTTTGAAATCAATCGACCATAAATGAAACAATGTCTTAAAAATTCATCGACTCATGTGTGAATGGGCCGATTTCTTGATGGCCAAGGGTCGAAGGGTCGGGAGGAAATATGGGCCGATTGTTTTTATGTTAAAACTAGTAATGATGGTGAGTTGATAATATACCTAGTCGGTGCAAGAAGATGATCGAGTGCTTGGACCTTCGGCTTCTAAGTGAGCTCCTAACTCTTGAGTATTGTGGCATGGAAATGAAGAAAGGGAAGGGTGTTTGTGTTGTGGTGATCGGCCGAGAATAAGCAAGAGAGAAAGGAAGGTTTGTGTGTGAAAATGAGGATGATCATGGCTATTTATATAGGTGATCAAGTGATGTGGTGACAAAACAATTATGGTAGTCCTATCCTTCTTGGTCAAAGCATTGTTTAAGGGAGATAATCACTAATTGGTGCAAGACAATGGGTTGGAAGACTTAATATAAAAAATGAGGTGTGGACTTGGATAGGAGGATGGATCATCCTTGGCTTCTTGTCTAAACGGGTATAAGTTATTACATCATCATGATCATAGCCGATTTCCTCATGTGTTAAAGTGGAATTGGAGATCAAATTTTGACATGTGATTATGGATAGGGATCAGCCGATTGTTTGTAGTGGTGTAGGGATGAGAGTGACCATTCCTTGGATCATAAACTTGTCATCATTTGTTGATGTTGATAGCTCCATTGTCCTTCTAGTTTTCGATAGGTGCTCAAGGTTCAAGGAAAATTATCTATGCAAGATGACAACTAGCAAGATGGTGACACTAGGTGAAAGTGACATGAGGTGGGATTTGGGGTGTCCTTCGGCCAAGATCAAGACAAAGGGGCAACCCATTATTTTGAGGTTGAGATCATAAGACAACGGTATATGTACATAGTGTTTTCATGCCTTATTAGTATAAGAGTTTGACAATCATGAAAGGGACAAGTGTGTGTTTAGTCTTGGGGTTTCGGCCGAGAAGAAAACAAAAGGGAAAGGTTCCATATTGAGTTTAAATCTTCTCATGGGAATGTGTAGTGTCAAGGTTAGAGGTTCCATTTTTATATAAGTGAGAGACAAGACAATAAGATGTGTGTATATGTATGCATTGCCGTGTGTGTGTATATCCATTGTGTTGTCCAACTCAATTATCAGATTACTTGGTTATCTATATGTAGATCATTCCACTTACCATCATGTGTTTGTTCTTTGGTCTTGGTAGCCGATTACCTATGTAGGCGTATGGATTTTATGGGTTGGTTTATCTTGGAAAAATGAGTATATCTGTGCACATGAGTTTTGCCGATTACATGTATATATAGATATATATATATATGATTTGCTTTGATAACTTCAAGTCACCTATGATATAGGAATATCTTTGCTAGTGGCAACATTGATATATGCTCGATCTTGTGTGCTAATTATCATGAGTAGTGGTGATAATAACATTCACCGTAGTGTTATGACACGTTTTATTTGATGACAAACATGTATTGTTATGTAATATTAACTCATGTTAATATACATTTGTGTTCTAGAAAATGTTCCATGATTCTTGTATGTTATTCTTATAGGACACATTGAGAATTTGTTTGGATTTAGAGTGGAATTGTGTAATTTCCTACTTAAATGTTGTCACGTATATTGTTGTTTTGTTTGTTCATAGTAGTCGGGCATCCGATTGCTCTCTGTTGAGCATGTGATTCGCTTGATTGTTCAACGCCAGTTGCCTTGTATATTTCGGGTGTTGTATGCATAAACGGACCATCTATTGTATTTCTACAATAACTCATGCTTTACTAGACATGGGGCGGTATAATGTGTGCAAAAATGTCTAATTATGCACATGAAATGACAGAATTAAGTAAAATGCGTACGGATGTTGACCTGGATTATTGACTGATGTCAGAATATGGGTATCGGTTTAATGCTAGTATAATGATTAAGCGTTCTGTGGCAACGCACGAGTATAAGCTCTGTCATGCGGCAACGCGCGGGTGACTAGTACTCTAGTTATTATTATATAGGGGACAAATGAGGCTACTAAAAAACGAAACTAGGGATATTTAATTAAAAAATTTATGGCATACATGCACTCAAGCCGGATGCACAGATTTATAATAATTAAAAATACACTTGTATAATAAAAGAGGAGAAAAAAAATAAACAATACTAGATTATGTGGTGTGGCACAAGGTGAGCACTAACTCTATCCTCTTATATCATGCCAACAGACCGGACGCTAGTGTAGCAATGGATAAAGCTTCTGCTCAAGTGGCTTGACTCTGTTGTGGCTCAAGGTGAACAATGGCTTTATCCATTTTTTTTAAAACAATTATGTGGCTCAATTAGTTAACCGTTATCTAGCTCGTTTCAATAATCAAATCGTCTTCATTCGAAGGATCAGATGAAGAAAAGTCATTCCTTTTCATTTTTTGTGTTGAAAGTGAAGGTGAAAGTGAGGAGAACTTTTTATGGAATGAGTGAGATAAAACTTTTCATTTTTAATAAATGAATTGGTTTGTAGTTAAATAGGAAATAATGTAATTTTTTAATCCCCAACGCCGCTCTGGCAACGGTCACATGCCCCCCCCCCCCCCCCTCAAACGGTCACTTTCTGCCCGTTAACCCACATGTTCACCATCGTTTGTGCTAGCTCGCGCAAGCAATGGCCTTACCCTTTTGTGGTGGTTCGTGGATGGCTCGCACCAGACTGCTTACACGTCCACAACACACAGTCTTAAATTATATAACTGAGAAATGAAATTTTAGTTACATGATAATAAAAAATATTCAAAAGAATTAATAATTTTTATTTAGATTAATTTAATTTGACTAGAAGAAAAATTAAAAATGGAAAAGTTGAAAAAAAAATGGTAAAAACCGGCCCAGATTATATGCAAAACGTAGAAATCGGCTGGGGGATCTAAGACAGTAACCTCACGCCACCAAATGTTCCAAGCTTTTGAAGGTAATGGGTGAACCTGCGGAGCAAGTATGCATTTGAGTATGTTACGTGGTGAAATGGTGATCAAGAACTAAAGAGTGAAAGATAGAGAAAGAAGGAAGAAACACAAAGAAGAGGACAATAATCTCAAAATCAATCACTACTAATCTCATTCATCTCAAGGCTATTTAAGTACAATTAGACATGATTACAATAACCCTCTCTAATATTCTACAATTAAACCATAAGTCATTATACTATTATGACCATAACAGTGTAGCATATTAGTACAATATATAAATGTAAAGAAGTTGTGGCCGACACTGGTTATACCGAATTACCGATCTCCATTCTCCATTCTAATATTAGACCACCACTTTTAATATTAAGTGTAAAATGTTAGTAATTAGTAAGAGAGCTATCGTGATAGAGGTGCGAAAGTTTACATAAAATTATAGTGTCTATCTTAAGAATGGTTTTTATTAATATAACTTCTAAATTTTCGAAAGATGTCTCTTTATATAAGTGTGCAATATGTAGTATACATAGCATCCAACGGTTCTCTCAATTTTTAAGAAGAGCCATCAATATTTCTTTCACCTTAAAAGCCATAAAAAAGTGGCAGACCTAGAAAAATTGTTTATGGGGGCGGAAATTTTTCGGAGTCGTTTATCTTTTGCTATTTTGGTGAAAAGGGAAGAATATCCCTTGTCACACATTTGAGAGACAGTAAGCAAGTTGTATTCCTAGTTTTCAACCAGATTGACCTTGTCAAATTGTACTTTACCAGAGGATACATTGCCATATCCTAACACATATCCCTTATCATTGTTCCCAAAGGACACAGATCCTTCTCTTTGACTGATAAAATTGTTTATCATGTATCTGCATCCTGTCATGTGCATTGAGCCTCCACTATCAACATACCAAATGCTATTTAGACCTCTAGAGACCATTTTTACAAAATAGCAAATTAGTTAGATTTAGGAACCCAAGCAAATTTGGCTTTGGGTTTGCTCTTGAGAGCAGGAACAGTTTGTTGTGGACCAATTTTAGAAATCCATGTCTTTTTGGCAATGGATTTATCTTTAGGAGCAGTGGTAGAACTCTGTTGAGGTTCACCATCAACTTTGGTCATCAGAAGTTTAACCATGTTTATCAATTCTTTTACCTGAGCAGTTGGTAAAACTACTGGTGGTTTTGGTCTAACTTTTGAAGAAGAATTTTGAAAAAACGATTTTGGTTGAGATTTAGTTTTTTTTTTTATGAGAAAAGGTGTTACTTGGTTGATGTTTGTTGGGATAAAAAGTTTCTTCATAATCTTGTTTGATTTGTTTTCCCATAACCAGTTGTAAAAGTTTCTTATTATATTGATTTCCTTTTCTGTATATACAAAATTCTGTTTTGTGGTTAAACAGACCACAAATTTCACAATCTTTTGCCTTCTTCTTCTTCTTCTTCTTCTTAAATTCATCATGAGATGTGGAAGGCAAATTACTGACAATATTTGTCTTGAATTAGGGCATCAGTAGTTTTCAGGTTCTCAACCCCTGATGTAGATAAAACTAGTGATTGCTTAATGTCAGCATTATTAACTTTTATAGAACTCTCTTTTTCAATTTTGGGAAAGTTCTGATGAAAAGAGGTGCAATCTTTCATATCAGAAGTTTGTTTTTGAACTATTCTACTCCCATCATCAGCAGTTTTGGGAGTAAAATCAGTTGGTGATTCAGTATGATTGTACCCCTACGCCAAACTTAACATTTGATGCAATTTGTTTGCTAAGCAGCATTTGGTAACATTTACATGACTCAACCCCTTTTCACACTCAACCTTGGTGTCAGCGAGCTCTTTTCTAACTTTTCCTAGGTATTCTATCATGATTTTAATCTGTGCTTGGGTTTCAATAGCATTGATTGTTAATTTAGAAATTTCTTTTGATTTTGAAGCAAGTTTTCTTTCTAAATCACATTTTATTTGTGTGTAATTCCTCTCATGTCATTGGCTTTGCCTTGTAGATGCACATTGGTCTATCTTATTAAAGCAAATGATTCTTTGCATGATTTTGAGCAAAGTTTTAAAAGAGACTCTTTTGATACTTGAGATAAGGCAGAGTTAGAGGAGCATCCCTCAAAAGCCATTAAGGCAAAATTCTTTCTGGCATTATCAGGTTCTCCCCAGTTGATGTCATAGACTTTGTTGTCTGCATCTGGACTGCATTCAGATGTGTCAAAAGGAAGACTGTTCTAATCAACATACCTTGAAGTGAATAAGCTTTGTTGAGAGGGTTGTTGATGTTGTGGAGGTTGAGTAGATGGATTGGAAGGCATTTGTTGTTGGCCCCGTTGTTGTTGGGAAGGTATTTGAACATATTGTATTGGGGCACATATTGGATTTGTGGAGCTTGTGCCTGTACAAAATGTGCACTTCCCTGAGTTTCAAAATTCCTGTTATAACTAGAGTTTGATTGGTTTCCAGACTTTGGTTGATTAAAGCTAGAGCTTCTACACTCTTTAGAAAAGTGTCCCAACTTCTGACACTTGTGACATCTAAGTTTAGATTTGTCAAAACCAACTTTTGTTGAGTTGTTCAGTCCTGGAAATTTCCTTCCTGGCCATTTATAAAATTTGTTGGTTTTAATACATAACATGGCTAGTTGATGTAGTATGTCCATTTCTTCCAAGTCATCACTACTGAATTTTTTTAAATCAACCATTATAAAACACATGTTATCAGCAGTTTGACTATTTTCTTCGTTGTCATAAGCTGGATATGACCTTTCTGATGAGATCCCAGCAGTTATGTCAATGTAATCAAAAGATCCAAAATCATTTGAACAAGTTGGTGAGTCTTGTCCTAAAAGAGCTGTACTACCTGGAACATAGTCATTAGCAGTTTTACGCCCCTTTTGAACGAGTAAAAATAAAAGAAAAGAATCAAGAGTGTGGGAAAAAAAGAAGCGACAAAGAACTAGACCACCCATTAATAGTTATAACCCTCATCCGATAGACGACAAAAAAGAATTGTATATTGTTAAAAAATGTTTTTCAACCACGAGGTCATCAATATAAATGGAAAAAGTATCATAATTTGTGGTGATGTGTTGATGCAAAATTTTTGATAAATCATTTGTTAGAATATAGCACTAAACAAGAAAAACATGTTGTTTATGAAAGTATGGTAAACAAATTGAACATAATTTATTATCATGTTTCTATTTTTGTTTCGTTTACATTACATGAAAGTACAGGGGAAAAAAATTTAAACATTACCCCTGAAGTTTTAGTCTTAATCCATCACTGTTCCTTACGTAAGCAAAACATCACTCCTTATGTTTCTTTTTAACTATTTAATTATTATTTATAGCCTGTCAGCAAAACATCACTCCTCACGGTTTTAGGTTAGCAAGTCAGTCAACTGAATAATAAACATAATAAAATAATTCATCTATGACGTTGCAATATTTTAAAAATGTTCAAACCTACTACGTTAAGTTGTCCATAATTTATGTTAGCGAGTCAAACAACTCTCTGATGTGTGTGTGTATATATATATATATAGGGTTGGGATCTGTTGAGAACTCAATGAGTTGCGAGAACTCGACGTAAAATGCAAAAAAAAAAAAAAAATTGCACACTGTTGCAAAAACACGTAAACCCCGCTGTAAAAAAAATAAAAAAAATACATGAATTTACGCCGAATTACACCGATGTAAAGAATTTTTACCCCATGTAAGTATATTAATATTTTATTCAATATTTTATTGTTGTTTAATTTGGACCACATATTCATTTTTATTAAAATAAGTGTGTGGTTATAAAGTGAGTTCCTATGGTTCTCACAACTAAAAGGAGTTCTCAAATAATTTAGATATGTATATATATATATATATATATATATATATATATATATATAGGGGATGATTATCTTGAGAACATTAAATATCGCAAGAACCGTGAGAACAAATAAGAAAACCAATCAAAATCATTTTTTTTCCATACAAACCTAATTATAATTTAAATATAACATTAATAAATGAATTTTCTTTCCAAATAATTCATCTTTTCTTGCAAAAACAATATAAAATTAATTTTTTACACGTGTAAATGAAACAATTTACATATGTACAAACAGTAAATTTACACGTGTGTAAAAACAATTTATTTTCATATACCTTTAAATTTTTACGCGTAAATTGTGTGTTTGATACTGTATTTTAATAATAAAGACAAGTGTAAAAAGAAATTTTGAATTTGAATGGTTTTAGATAGCGTTTTCGCGGTTGGCATGAAATATGTGTATTCTCAAATTAACCTTCCCCTATATATATATATATAGACACACACACATATATATACACATATATATATATATACAAATATATATACACATATATGTTGACCCCTTAGAAAATCGACCCTCGGTCATGGGTGCGGCTTCCCTCCTCCCAAAAAAAGGTTCGGTTGATGAATAAACTTACACAAATACTTACGTGTGCTATAACATATTGTTACAAATGTTGATGCATATGGGCTATAAAAGTACAAAACAATGTTTTAAAAAAAATCATCAACTCAGCTCCCGTGTGCAAGATTTCACAAATGTTCTTAAAGTTTGAAATCCTATTACAAAAAGTGTGCATGATTTTCACTCCTTTCCTATGTGACACGTTCCATAGTCCTAGACTGGTCCATCATTATGTATCTCTTATTATGAAATACGGAATTTTAAGATACACGAAACGAAACACATAAGTTTATTACATTTATGACGTAATACATAAATACGAAACCAAAATTACCCCTTAAAAGCCAGGAGTTGCTGAAACTTTTATTGGACACTTCATAAGAACACTAATGCCATTGGTCTCACTCATGTCCAAACCCTCTTTGTCAACCAATGCCAAATCAAACTTATATACGAAATTGTCCAAAACAAGCTCGTTAATAATCATTGCAAATTGAATACCTGGACACCCTCGTCGTCCGACACCAAATGGTATAAACTCAAAATGAAACCCTTTATAATCAACACCAAAGAAATTTTGTTTAAATATATATATATATATATATATGTAATAAATTTGGTAACTAAATATGATATGTTAATTATTTAACAGATATCTTGGATATTATTTTTCATGTTTTAAATATAATATTATGCAATTTCACATAAAATGTTTGATGGTAATTTTAACCATATTTATTTGAAAATAGTCGGAGGAAACTAATTAGGCTATTGGGTATTGGAAACCTAAACGGTGTGTCCTTCATGCCACGTAAGATGCCACATGAGCGAGGGGGGTTGTTCTCCTTTATGGGACACATCAAGGGTATGAAGACAACCCACCATTTTTTTATTATTGATATTATAATAAAATAATGAAACCTTCTTTAAGTTCAAAAGAATAATAATAAAAAAACTCCACTTTGGCCCGTCTCCAACATCCTGCAGAGGACGATCAAAACGAGAACATCCCTAAGGAGGCGGTGTTGCCTGTCTAGGACAAACCAAAACAGACCGGGTACAGTCCCCATACCTATTAGTCTTAGTAAAATTGATGGGGTTATATGATCATGAATTCATGCAAACATAGCCTGTAAACACACACACTTATAAATAAAGATTTGGAATTCTAAAGGAAAGACTCGTTACCAAGATGATAGCCTTTATCATATCTTTCTCAAGACGAAAGCCACTCTTGTCATCTCTTTGAATCTCTACTAAAACATCAACAATATCTTGGCATTCACCACTATCTCCTTTTTTGTTTAAATGTTCGTCGATAACAAACTCTAAAAACTCATCAACATTAAAAGTAGTAAGTCGTTTTGTCAGAAAAAAAAAATATATAAAAGGCAACACTTGATAATTCATAAAACCTATTTCTAATTCTGCATGTACACACCTTGCTCAAGTGAAGTTTTTGTACAACTTTCTCACTTTCTCAAGACATTCTAAAGCTATGATGTGAACCTGGAAAAAACAATCAAATTGGTATCAAATGATATGTCATGATGATGCTGATATACGATTCCGATGTGCAAAGTGAGTATATGTGAAAGAATGGGATACATGTTCAATAATTATTATGGAAATACAATTGATCACCTCGGTGACACCGAATAAAACAATCAATAGATAAGAAGTGAAAATCCATTTTAAAGATAAATAAAAATTATATAACTGCTATCAATTATTGAGTTGGGGGTCTCACTGGAAGCAACCCCTCTATTCCCACATGGTAGAGGTAAGGCTGTCTACATCTTACCCTCCTCAGACCCTACCTTCGCTTTTGCTGTTGGTGGGATTAACTGAGCATGATGATGATGAACTTAAAAGATTGTAGGATGATAACTTTTCATGTCTCCCGACTATTTTCTTTACCCATACATAATTTAAGTATCTGTTTCAATAAACACCACGTGCCAATCGATTTTAAAGAACATACATTAAAACGATTCAAGAGGCGTGTATGGTGGAGTCATTAATTATCATTTATTAGCTACAGATTTACTTGGTGTCTAAGAACCATAGGCTACATCTAAACGGTTTAGCAACCTTTATAATCAATGTTCCTAGCAACACTAATCAAAATATAAAAAAATAGATTTTTACAAAACTGACTATATCTTTAAATGTATATGTAGTTAGTGGGTTCTTATATGTAATACTAGGTTCTAAAACATATACTATCTTAACATGGTTAGTGACTTGCCTAAACATGATTATTGTATTACCTGAACCCCATTATATTTTTTTCTGCATGAAAAGAACCCACTATTTTTTTTTGTATAACAATATGCTACTCATTGGAAAGATAATAAAACACTCGTTAATTTGGTGTAACGTTTTTCTTAAATATCGTATATAAATGTTATTAACGTTTAAAAATTGTGTGGTGAAGTGCATGTGCCATGCACATTAGAGGGAAAAAACTCTTGAAAGAAAATCAAGAGGTGTAAAGGCCTCACCTAGTGTCATGTGAGATACCCCTTTTCGTTTATATATTTATATATATATATATATAGATATATATTAATTACTAACAAATAATAAAAAAATGTGTTACACCTTGGTAATTATTCATACAACCATATGGTTTGGAGGATATAAAGTATAAATGGGTAAAAGATCATTCCATTGGGTTCTAGATAAATATAGTTTGTTTTATTTATTTAATAGTTTATATTTGGGGTTGATAATTATTATTTTGGTGTTTGAGTCATGGTAGGTTAGAGTTTAGTTTAGTATGAATAGATTGTTAGGGTTATTGTAATAGGTATCATGTTGAATAATAAACGTCTTCCTTATGTTTCGTTTGAGGCTTGATTTTCCAACGATTGGTACTAGAGCTTGACGGTTTTAAGAGTCGTCTTCCAAGAAAGGAGGAGCACCTTTCATGGGGTTGCAACGTCAGTGGACGACAAGAACTGAGTTGGTGAAATTCAAATTCTATTGGTGTATTTTTTTATTGAGGTGGAGCAAGGCTATCATTATTGGGATGGCCATATGTGAAAGCCTGTAAGTGAAGCTTTTTAAATGGCTTGTTTGCATAAGAAAAAAATATGGGCTACGTTACATGTTTTTTTGCATGCAACGTTGGTTGAAAAACAACAAGAAGTTATAATGCTGAAAAGGATTTGGTGTTAGCATAGTGATTGGGTACTAGAAGCATCAATAGGATTAGGTATTGTCTTTTTTGTTGTGGAAACGATTGAACAACATAAGGAGTTCAATCGAGGTTGTGTCATTGAAAGCTTCTTAGCCATGAAGGAAAACAACATGTGTTTTTAACTACAGGTATCAAACCAACGTGTTTGGGTGATTAGCAGGGGCTGAAGGGAGTTTGTTTAGAAACCAAAGAAGACTGAAAGGCGGTGGCTTGTCGTTTTTGGGGAAGCGAGTGCAGATTGACCATGGAAGTTTTTCATGTAAAAATCGGATCAAGGATACTTTCTTGTTCGTTGCTCACAGGAGAAAAAAATGGTGATGGTTTTGTGGTCCAAGTCAATTGGTGTTGCAGGGGAGTATCGAGTGGGAAGGTGGTGGTGACGAGTGATTTGTTCAATGCAGATGAACCTTATCAAATTAGCAACTTTCAACCCATGTTTGATTGTGTTCTATTTTTGTCGGTGTACTCTTTCTCGCCAAGGAATAAAAGTTAAGTGCAGGGCTTGATTTTTTTTTGCAGAAAAACCAACGGGCGTGTCGTGGTAGAAACAAAAGAGCGAGGGTTTTGGGATTTGTTTCGCGACCGAGGGACGTATCAACAAGTGGTTGTTATCTTTGTTGGTGATTGATTTAGCGGGGGCATATAAAGGAGGAGTGTGACATGGTGGTAAAACTAACATCAAAGAAAGGTACGACCGGTTTTAGTATCAAGTAAAGTGCCGTGGGCGCTCAAACTGTGAATACTTTGGATGTGGCCGAGGTAGAGGTCAGGAGTCCGGGAGATCGAGATTGTCTGGAAAAAAGTTGGGGTAACGGTGCATATGTGAACAATTAAGTCCAAATCAGATTTAAGAAGGTGAATGAAGGGATAATTATGATTTTGTGAATAATACATAAAGTATAAATGGTTAAAGATAATTCTATTGGGTCTAGATAAATATAGTTTGGTTTGTATATTAAATAGTTTGAATTACTAGTTTATGAGTTATGTGTATCTAATTTGGTGTTCGAAACATGGTAAGTTTGGGTTTAGTTTAGGATAAATAGATGGTTAGGTTTATTGTAATTGGTGTGCTAGTCTTCGTTATGTTTTATATGGGGCCTATTTCCAACAAATCATTGTATTGTGAGTTTATCTCTAGACATCTTAAATCAATAAACCATTATTTACATTTTTTATTAGTATTGGAGTCCTTTTTAGAGACTTAGAAAGTTACCCTCAATTCTCTTTTTTATTTCCGACTATTTCTTCTTCGGTAAATCTTCAAGCACCAGCTGTGGCTGGACAAAAAAATCGCCATAATAAAAGCTTTACAACGGTAAGCATCTTCAAGCACCAATGGTTCCTTTTTTTGTGATATGGGTTCGTTTCAAATTTTTTATGGGTTCGGTAAGTATTTTTTATATACATTTTGTATTAAAAATTCAAAACTCAGTGACTTCCTGTGAACCTGTAAACCACTATGTAGGTCCGCCCCTGGTTGACGGGCCAGGCCTTTTGTCCCCCCCTTAAGTAGTTAATCATATATCTTTCCAAAATTTAGAAGTTATGTATTAATAAACACCATTCTTAAGATATGGACTATAATTTTACTAGTAGGAACCCTGCGATGCGGCGGTGATGATGACATTTTACAACACAGTACTCATTTTACAACACAGTACTACGACGAGTACATGTGCAAGATAGTGTCTGTAGGCAGGTGTGTCCATTGGAGCATAAAAGGGAGATGTTCGAATCCTGAACAGATCTCTAGAATAAGCCGAAGTACCACTCCAACGTACGCCACCGACGTGCAAGATCAACAACCTAGGCTTTTCGTCTTCAAACCCGAAGAAGAAGAAAAGGTAGAAATAGAAGATAGAAACGAATTAGAGATAAATGGATGATGCAACATGTAAATGGTGATGATACCGACACCACAGCAATGTTAGTAACTTTCCCACTTATTACGACTCATAAATGTGTGACCGTCTAGTGTGTGAGACTCAGCTATAGACTAGACTCTACATGCAGTCCTAGTTTACTATAACCATTGACTCTGATACCAATCTGTCACACCCTCAAATTCCACTTGCGGGGTTTTACCGCGAGGCGTGTCACACCAATAACCCACACATATAACACCTAATCATCCTCCTAAACATTCCAAAACTCAACAACATTGTAACATCATTTAATCAACATATAACACAGACGATAGTCACCAACATCATTAACACTTGGGTTTTTATGAAGAAATTCATTGTTTAGGTCTACATCTAGTTTAGAAAGGTTTTAGAAACGTTTTTATTTAGGAAAACACTTTGAAGTCAGATCTGGACGTTTAGGGTTTGTAAAAAATACATAAAAGTGTAATGAAAAGGGTCTAGATGATTAACAAACCTTGAATCTTCACTTGATATTGTTATTAAACGTGTTTTAACTTGAGGATCCAAGAAATAAGGGCAAAAACTCGTTTCTATAAGTTAACCCAATTATGTAAATTTACCAACAACGGGACTCAAGACATGTGTGCATGTGTGTGTTTCTATCCGGTGATCCTCAGAACCACCGAACTGACTCAACTAACCCCATTATGTACGTTTAATGAATGTTTCGCTAAGGTAGACTTATATGTTTGGTAAAAGTCGTTAATTGAGTTTGCTGGGTATCATAGACACCTCTACAGTGTTAGTTAATTCGCACTTATTAAGACTCATAAGTGTGTGATCGTCTAGTGTGTGAAACTCGGCTACAGACTAGACTCTACATGCAGTCCTAGTTCACTATAACCATCGGCTCTGATACCAATTTGTCTTACCCTCGGATTCCACTTACGGGGTTTTACCTCTAGGCGCGTGACACACCAGGATCCATGTTTACGGTCACAACAACTATACGAGAAAATAACGTAATCCAAAACGTGCAAATTAAAACATAGCGGAAGCATAAATTAAGATTTACAAACCAACTCAAAGTAAAATAATTCAAAATGGTTTAATGTTCAAGATAGGGAAAATGACAATGATGGATGTTGTGGACTCTCGTTCATCCTAGACCCATGCAACCTTAGCAACCTAAGAAAACATGCTAAAATGTGTCAAGGTAACAATTGTGGTGAGTTCACAGGTTTTTCCAAAAATAAATAGTACAAAATATCAAATCTGTTTTACTATCTTATGGAACGTTAGCTAGACATTATGTATGTTACTACTACGATTGAAACCATTGTTGATCGTGTTGTTGCTCAATCATATGTAGATACGCACCTTACCCGAATAACGGTTCACAAAACCTAACATATAGTTCACTTAATGCATGTATTGGTCAAGACGCGTGAAATGAGGTTCCTTGAAATGCCACGGGGTTTACAATATGTTACGAGGTGTCAAGACATGTTACAGGGATTCTAAACGCACTTCTAGCATCAAAACACGCAACTGGCCATGAAAACACACAACTAGCATCAAAATAAACGATTATGAGAGCTACTCGCTCTAGACCAGGAGACTATGGTTCATAGAGCAGGCCATAGTACGTCGCCTGCTCTACAGGCCGGTTGCCATTTTATATGTGAAACCCTCCAAGTCAAATATGAATCATGTTGTAACACTCTCAATCAATTCCTAATCATCAAACAACCCAACCTTATCAATAATCCCCCAATTATCATTCGTTTATCTTGTTAATTGCAAGTATTTCCCAAAATGGATAATGTTATGGGTAAGTCACGTCATTGCATGAAAATGTTATCCTAAATGGCAAATTATCCGATTTCACCCCTTAAGCATATTCCAAACACCATCATGTTGTTGTACAATCATTCCAACATAAACCCTAACAAGTTTCAATCATCAAATCATTAAATAGGTCAACACTCATAATAACCATACAATACCTCAAACAATCATCAAAACATTAAATAATCATCCTAACAACTTCCCTATATCATTAACATAACAAACACACAAGAGTGCCCATGTTTTAGATCATTAAAACCATTTAAAGTTTGTAATTTTATTAAAAACCCTTGTGAAGGTTTAGATATAGGTTAGAAACTATTTCTCAAAGGTTTTCAAAGATATAAACATATTAAAACCAGGTCTGGACCTTTAGGGTTCAAAATAACAACTTACCAAGACCTTAGGATGAATAACACACCTTAGATCTTGCTTGATAATGATGTTTAAGCATGGAAATGATGAGTTTAAGGCAATAACGGGTTTCAGAGCTTAAGGATGGTGAGAGGGCACTTCGGGGTGAGTTAGGGTTGCACAAATGATGTTTTACAAGTCAAGTATGGCATTTATAGGTGTTTCTGGTCGTGCCAGACATCCTAGACGAGTACGGGCTGCAGGAGGCGAGTATGGTCATAGTCGCCCCTGCAGGGCAGTTTGGTTTTTGGCGCATTATTCGCTAATTTAACACATTAAAATGCATACTTTTTTTCTTTTTGCTTCTTCTATTGATAAGTTGTTACCCTCTAATGCATGCATGCAAATCAAATCATCATTATTGCAATATTTGTTATACGAATCAAATTTTCTAAAAAAAACATCATTTGCTACGTGATTACTAGTTGTACCGATGCTCAAATGAGATAATGAAGGATCCTCTTCTACATCACAAGTAGTAACATATTTAATATCTTATAAAAAATTTACAATAACAAATTTACAATACCAAAAAAAAAACTAAAACTATAGAAATAAAATATTTTTTTCTTGAAGCCGTGTTAACAAAAATAAACATGTACATGTTGTATTGCTATTATTCGCAATTGATGCCATCAACTGAGAGATAACTAGATAACTTTTGCACCAACCATATTTGCAAACATTGTGGTAGATTCTCAGTGGTCCTCTATGATTCCACCAACATCAAACATATCATCCAGAACCTTCTCAAAGAAATGATTATTGCAAATCAAAGGAAAAATCAATAATAGTGAAACTAAGTTATGGAATTTTAGGGCAAAATATATCACATTTTGCAATTTCAAGCACACATTTTACAAAAATCAGATGTATTATTACATAATTGCGTAGCCTAGAAAATAGTAGAATCAATCGCCAAACCAGCAACCTAAACCAACAAAAGTTAGGCATAACAAAAAAAAAGAATATTTTCTTGCCAATTTGTTCCTAAGAATTTACACCCAATTAGAGTGTTTTAACAACTCATTATACGATAGGTTTATTTACGTTAATAATCCTAATGTGGACATCGAGGTAGGCAATAGTCTTAACAGAGGAAATGTCTTGTGACATGCCTAACTTTTAATCATTTTCCCTAATTGATTTTTTACTAACTAAAAGTTAATCTAATTAGTCTTTGGCTTTCATCGACTGTCTATGTAGCAGAAAGTCAAAATTTTACTGACGTGGATTGCTTATGTGCGTAGCAAAAGTCAAATTTTTTATGACGGAGGCTGCTTATGTGGCCTTTCACGCCTGCAAAAAACTATATGGGTTTTTAGTTACTATGGGGTCGTCGAGGGAAAATAGGTCAAAGTTGAGATTTTTGAATTACAAAAAACTTATAGCATAATAAAACGTACTTTTTATAGATGTTATGACCGATTGAAAACAAATATTACTTGTTTATAAATGTAAGGATATATTAAAGTAATAATTACTAGAAATTAAAATCGATATAATTTCAAATTACGTACAATTCTTATCTAATCCAGGTGACTTCTATTTACTTTCTCCATAGATCGATCTATTACCTAATGAAGAATTCCTTAAGGGCTCTTAATTGTCCTTTTACACAAAATCTCTTATCTTTAAAGTGTTGCACATCGAGATCTGCTGTGAGTAGCAGTTGGAAGGGATTTGGGTGGGGAGGATTCGATGGTGGTGGGTTTCAAGTGGGTAATGTTGGTTCAGATAATTGAGGACGTTTGGGAAATGGGGTTTTCGTACATAGTCACCTGGAACGCACACGGTACGAAAACTGGTACACGAGTCGTGCATTTGTAAAATTCGGTACGAGGGGGTAGGCTCATTGGGAACGCCAATCCGGTACGTGGTACGGTGTACCATATAATCTGTTACATCGTATCATATATAAAACATTTCATATGTACACTAGTTAAGATAAAGGGGGTAAAATGTTAAAATGTTGGTTTATAATATATAATTAGTTATGTTTTGATGCAAATTATAATTATAATATAATATTAATTATTTATAAAGATTAATTTGTGTTTGTCTTAATCTCATTTCACAATATCAATTGAATGAACGATTTGACTATACTTTTAAAACTAAAGGGTCTATATCTAAAATATAAAACCCTAGTTTATATTCTACATTTCAAGATGGAAACTCTCCACTTTATACTGGTTTTATTTCTTCTTTGTCAAATCCATTCCTCCAATAATCGGCAATAATACAACACATCCAATGAACTTTTATCATTAGATCCGTTCACTCGACATCCTACAACATCTCTGACAACAAATCCAGATGCCGCCACTTTGGTCTCCCTCTTCCTCATTTCCTTTGATTTCCGGCAAAAATGCACCACCAGCGTCGGAATTTTGGGCCGGAGTTCCCCTTTCAGATTCAGGTACGTGTTTGTTAGTGTTTCCAATCAGGAACAGTCAATTTTAATGATCCAGATCGCGTACCCATAGCGATTGGTACACCTCTGTACCCGTTTCCGGTACGGGCGATCTGGAACGCAGATCACAGGCAACTCAGTGTTTCTTGTGACTATGTTTTGGTATGAGACATGGTTATGGTAATATTTTGATTACAAATGGGGTTTTAGGATTCTATGAATTTGTTGTGGGTATGGTGGTAGTTGGAAGGGGTTTGGGTGGGGAGGATTGGATTGGATTGGATAAATGAAGATGAGGATTTGATGATGATGTTTTGTTTAAAAAGGCTATGGAAGATGGAAATTTGTTTTAAGCATATTTAAAATTAAAAAAAAAATTCATCAGGCCAACTCAGGTGCCACGTCAGCATGCCACCTTCACTGCCACGCCAGCGTTCACTAACTCAGTTAGTCCAGACTTAATGGAGGTCCATTTTTGACACCCACATGTTCACATGGGATTATCCTGGTCCAACGTTAAAGTTTGGATTATTATTGACCAATGGCCGAAACTTTGGATTATTAAATCCAATACAACATTTGGTTGACCCGCTTCTAACTTTGGCAAATTAAAATGCATTCTATGGTAGTCTAAATAGTGTTATATTTTGTCGTTTTTCCATTGTGATCGTTACTATGGTAATTTAGAAAATGTAACCATAAATTTTGAGTTCTGCATCTATCTTTGGTTTGTATAAAGGTACAAGAATGAGCATCAAATATAGTTAACATGTCAGTGTTGCTTCATGATTTGTATTCCATATTCACGCTACTAATTTTTTTTATGTGTTTTATGTAGGTGGTTTATGTACCATGTTTATCAGTTGGAAAGTACATAATTTCTACAAAAGATAATGCCTAACTTTCATGTAAAAAAATATACCTTTTCCAAACGACCCACCATCGTCATATTTTTAAAATGCAGCATCAAGAAAGAGGAGGAATTACAACATCACCAACTAAAGCACCAGCGAGTTGCTTTCAAGGAATCAACAACTAACAAGAAGCAGTAACTTTTGAATTCCACAATGTAAACATTAACCCTTCATATCATTTCATGTAACAACATATGTGCATAGACACGTTTTGAATGTTGTACACCAATTTTTAATACTGAATGGAACCATCGTTGCACTGTGCAACGCGTGACGAAGAAAAACACTAGTTAAATATAGGTACAAAATTATATATATATATATATGTACATATATACACACACACACATATATATATATATAGGGTAGGTTCCTGTAGGAAAATTGATTTGTGTGAGAAGTGTGAGAAGGATTAAAAATTGATATGTATAATCACTTTTTGGAACGTATTCATGATCTTTTGGATTGTTTTGCTTAGAAAAACACTAAACATAACAATTAATAACCGAAAACAATGTATTTTAGGCCTAAAACTTAAAACACTATGTCAAGCACATTTAATCAGAGTGTTTTAAGTAATTACTAGGGTGTTTTTTCTGTAATTTAAATTTAATGACTATAATACATTGGATTGTGTTTTAAATTTTTGTATATTGTTGTGTTAAGTGTTTTTCAAGCTAAAACAACCCAAAACATCATTCCAAAATCTAAAACATGATGGCTACATGTAAATTCTTAATCCTTCTCACACTTCTTACACAAACCAATTTTCCTACAGCATCCTCTACATATACAAAAATATACAAAAATTTAAAACACAATCCAATGTATTGTAGTCATTAAATTTAAATTACAGATAAAACACCCTAGTAATTACTTAAAACACTCTGATTAAATGTGCTTGACATAGTGTTTTAAGTTTTAGGCCTAAAATACATTGTTTTCGGTTATTAATTGTTATGTTTAGTGTTTTTCTAAGCAAAACAATCCAAAAGATCATGAATACGTACAAAAAAATGATGCATACATATCAATTTTTAATCCTTCCTACACTTCTCACACAAACCAATTTTTCTACAGGAACCCTACCCTATATATATGAACTAAGGTATTTTTTTAACCGCAAACTTTGTTAACACCCTTAATTCCACGTTTACCTTATATTTGCAAAGATTTGAATCTACAATCTCACATTTATAATGGGGAACACAATACCACTATACCAAGAGGTCATGAGTTAGAGTAGGGTTTAATTAGTGTGAATTGAATAAAGTAATCGAAATGAAACCTAAAAACAATTAAAAATAAATCAAAATAATAAGTTTTATGAGAAAATAAATTAGCGGACAAGGTTCAAGATACTTTGAATTAAAACTATATCAATAAATAAAGTAATTAAATAAAATAAAATGTTTGATGATTCGGACAATTTTGTTTCACTAGTAAAAACAGTTGTAACATCTTCACAATGGTATTAACACGTATTTAGTTGGTTGTTTTTAATTGAAATTTGGGTTGATAGTTAAAAGGGAAAAACATTGTTAAATGATGTTGATTTGGTAATTCACGGTATGACAACAAAACGCCCCACTTACGGTGCGCGCATATAATGTATATATGTGTGGCCCTCGGGGGGCAAAAGTAAAGTTGCACTAGTTTTAATGTTATTTTACTAATTTCGTGAAAATAACGTTAACAACGACGGACGGTTAATCATGCATCATGTGGTGGCGTTGATAGCCAAAAGACAAAGGGGTACATTCACCGACCGGGTTTGTCCCGATTGCTAAGTGTCCTGTCCCTTATGTCCAAGGCTTGATACCAAACCACATCGAGCCGGGGGTCTCACTGGAAGCAGCCTCTCTATTTTTAGGGGTAGAGGTAAGGCTGTCTACATCTTACCCTCCTCAGACCCTACCTTAGCTTTGCTATAGGTGGGATTAACTGAGTATGATGATGATGATGATGATGACGGTATGACAACAAAAAGAAAAAAAATCCTATGTGCCGCACCTCGGCCATTTATTTGGAACCAAATCGCTTTGTGAGTTGTCACGGTATCACAACCGAAAAAGAAAATCCGAAACATAAAATCGTATATGATTAACATGTTGGGTCTACGCATTAGGTTTTAAATAAGAACTATTTGGGAGATTTGTTTACAATACATGAAACCCTTTCTAATGTAGTAGAACAACCTATGGTTGTAACTGGTTTTTTTTTTTCCTTTTATTTCTTTTTTCCCAAATAGATATACAGCAATCCTGGCTGCGCAGCCCAAATCCTTCTCTAGTCCAACCCTTTTCTTCTTATGATACCGAGTAAGTTAGTTCAATCCAACATTTCCATTTGTTTAGTATTTGATGACAAAATGAATTAACTAATTAAGTTATACCCACTTGTTATCATCAAAATCTTTCTATAATCTTTTTTACAAAGTAACACGTTACCTAACCTATCCAATTACCGCCTTTTGATAGTTGTAGCGGTTATTATTGTTTAGAGTAATATATATATATATATATATATATATATATATATATATATATATATATATATAGAGAGAGAGAGAGAGAGAGAGAGATTGTATGTAACATTTTCGGTTATCAAGTTTGTAAACCAAACCAACAAACCGAAGAAAAACAACCTTTGTACAATCTTTGAATATCAATAAAATTATTTATTTGTCTATAAATTCTTGTGTTTGAATTTGTTTGTTAAACTTCCGCTGCCAACAAACTGGTATCAGAGCCAGAAACAAAGAATCAAACGAAACAAATCTTTATCCTTGTTACTACGGTTGAACGGAAAAATAGAGCATCGCTCAAATCGACGAATAAAACTGTCACAAGGATCAATCAGAAACAAAGAAGGAATCATCACAGTATTCAATGAAGAATTGGAAATCCGAATCCAAAATTGTTTGTAAAGTCCCTTGATTTCTCTAGTTTTTTTTTACCCCTATTACTCGAAATTAATAAAAACTAGATTATGGCGTAGGCCGCGCGTTGCGGCGGCAACGCTTTAAACAGTGTCATGTTATGTGATGCGTTAACCATACGAAAACATGTGTTTTGACGTATCTGATTTAAAGCATTGCGGTTACCGAAGAAATGGAATCGAATTGGGGTTGGCCCGTTTAGTGATGGGTCCACCTAACACTACACCACCCGTACCTTTGCATCAACACTTAGCGGAATTAAAATGTACAATACTCGAATTTATGCCGTAGAATGAAAACGTATTGTATTTGATCTGACTTGTTTCCAAACACTGTTTAAATTAAAACGTAGACAAACAGAAAACAATTTTATTTGACCAGACTCGTTTATGAAAAAGAAGTTATATCGAAACGTGAATTTATACCGACACATAAATTAAAATGTTAAAATGTAGACCAACTAAAAACGTACATACAAATAAGCATCGAAACACATTATATTTGGCCCCATTCGCTTCTGATGAAATTTACGTCGAAACGTGAACTTATATCGACACATAGATAAAAATAACTAAGTGAGAAAATATTTTTTTTCTTTGAGGCTAAAGAATTTAAGTACGGGGTGTAAGTTTGAAAAGTTGATACTGAAGGGGTGAAAATAACATTTATTTAAAGTTTTTAAAAAAATGAAGAAATGTAAATGTAAACTTTAAAAGTATTAGAGCTATTGTTATCATTTCTAGAAGTTTAATTATTTTTTTTCTCTTTTTGTGGGTGGCATGTGCCACCGACCATGCATATTAAATTATATTGTCGAATGAAAACGTTTATATTTGAGCCGTCACGTTTCCGAACACAGTTTAAGTCAAAGACGTATGTAACTCGAATCTATACTGTCAAAAAAAACCGTTTTATATTTTAGCCGACTCGTGTCCAAACATAGTTTATGTAAAAATCGTAGGCAACACGAATTTACACCGTCGAATGAAAACGTTCTATATTTGAGTTGACTCTACGTCTCACCTGATTTATTTCCAAATAAAATTTACATCAAAATGTAACATTTTATAATTGACGTAGCTCGTTTAAAAAAAAAAGTTAAAGCGTAGACGAACTCGGATTTGACTTTATACCAACACAACCACAAAATAAAAACATAATAAATTAGTTTACGGTAAGCTCGAAACTTTAGAAATTTGAAAGGGGTCAAAGTGACATTTGAAAAGTTGAAGGGTTACTTTTGACATTACTAAAAAGTTTATGGGTAGAATGGGTTACATGTCAAAAGTTTGGGGTTAAATAAGTTAAAAAATAAAGGAGTCTTTTTTGTCAAGCTAGGAACAAATGGAGTCATTTTTGTCAACCTAGGAAGTTAGTTTTGTCAACTTAGAAACTTAAGGGGCAAATCTTGACATTTTATAAAAGTTGAAGGGTGACTTAAACATGTTCACCGACCATGCTCTTTAAGAGTACATACAATAGAGTGTATATATATTGTTTCATATTCCTTTTGATTGTATCGAAAGATATCGATTCATATAGAAACGACATAAAGATCGTTATGATTATCTGTTTTAAAATTTTTGAGGAAATTAGTAGAGGAAGAAGAAAAAACAAAGGCGGGGCTTTTTTTAATACTATAATATTGTTTTGATGACACACGGATTGAAGGAAAGTCAACATTATATATGTATATATATATATATATATATATATATATATATATATATATATATATATAGGATTTGGTTCAAATGAGAACCTTTCCCCAAATTGAGAACTAAGAGAACCATTCTGGACCACACATTTCTTTAAGGCAAAAAAAAAAAAAAAAAAAAAAATTTTTTTTTTTTTTTTTTTTTGCAAAAATCGCTGCTTTATATGTAAGAAATTTTTTTTTTTTATTTTTTTTGTATTTTTTTTCAGTATACACATGTGTATAATTGCATTATACACATATGTATAATGCAATATACACATATGTATAACTGAAATATACACATATGTATAGCTGACAAATGCTATATACACATATGTATAATTGCTATATACACATATGTATAATTGACATATACACATATGTATAAATGAAAAAAAAATTCAAAAAAAATAAAAAAAAATTTTTTCCTTGCATAAAAATGTGCGATTAAAGCAAAAAAAAAAAAAAATTTTTTTTTTTTTTTTTTTGCCTTTATATGAAATGTGTGGCCCAGAATGGTTCTCTCAGTTCTCAAATAGGGGTTGGTTCTCTTAGGATCCCTACCCTATATATATATATATATATATATATATATATAGGGGAGGGTTATCTTGAGAACGCTAAATATCACGAGAATCGTGAGAACAAATGAGAAAACCAATCAAAATCATTTTTTTCAATACAAACCTAATTATAATCAAAATACAACATTAAAAAACGAATTTTCTTTCCAAATAATTCATCTTTTCTTGCAAAAACACTTTCAAATTAACTTTTTACACATGTGTAAAATAAACAGTTTACACATGTACAAACAGTAAATTTACACATGTGTAAAAACAATTTATTTCCGTATACGCTTAAATTTTTACGGGTAAATTGTGTTTTTGGGATTGTATTTTAGTAATAAAGATAAGTGTAAAAAGAAAATTTTGATTTGAATGGTTTTAGATGGCGTTCTCGCGGTTCGCACGAAATATAGGTGTTCTCAAATTAACTTTCCCCTATATATATATATATATATATATATATATATATATATTCCTATTATTTAAAAAGCAACTCTATAAATAGTGCTTTTAAAATCACAGCCGTCCGTTTTTGATCTGACGGTTAATAACCAAAGTTTAATATATTAATATAAAAAGCTTTTTATTTTCTTTTGCTCATGGCCCACCTCCTCCAACACTCTCTCTGTCTCCTCATGCTTACCTTTCCCCTCTCTCTATATCTCTAGATTTTCCCCTCTCTCTTTCTTTCTTTCATTATTTAAACCTTTTAATTAGTTTTAAACATATATCAATATTGAAGTGTAGAAAATGATGGTAAAATAATCTTTTTCATTCTCTAAACCTTTTAATTAGTTTTAAACATATATCAATATTGAAGTGTAGAAAATGATGGTAAAATCATTTTTTGTTCTATTTTGTTACGTGTGCCGGTATTTGTTATCATTTTGATTTAATTATTCTTTTCTACAATAATGTTTTACCTATCGATCTAAATTTGACGACTTAACATTTCACAACGGCGTGCATGGTTTAACGTTTCTTCGGTTCACAATATCCCGCCGCAACGCGCGGGAAGCCCTTGCTCGTACTATTAATATACCAATGACTTTGAATAGTGATTTATGGTGTTTAGGTGGTTTTGTTGTTTTCTGAAGTTATTGTTGTCATTTACATTTGTGATTTGATTAACAGTCCAAACACCTTGCCTGTTACTGAGCTGTCAAATGGATAGTGCTGTGTGACACCAGCTGTCCATCAGATGATGTTGCCATTGAGGACACGCATCATCTCCGTTGTCAAACTTAAGCCTAATCTTCTGCCGCGTGGAAAGGGCGGCACGCATTATCTCCACTATCAAACTTAATTTCTTATATAATCCACAAACATCATGTTCTCCTTCACATCACCTCCAAAAGTCAAGCTTGATGATGTTGTTAAAGGTTACAAAAGAAAAGGTATTTGCAGATGATGCTTACGATTTTTTTACGAAGGTTATGAAGAGGAGAATGAGGTCGCCAATGACAACGTGGACAACGATGTCGAAAAACTTTCACCGGTGACATGGCGTCAGCCAGTAGTTGACCGATAAATAGCAAATCCTGCAAACAAAGTGAACAACAATACCATAAAGCATGTTAAAGAGGCGATGGGAATAACCACCATACACATCCATTGAAGGTAAGGCCGTCAACATACAAAATCGGGTATAGGTGTGGCGAAAAACTTTCGACGATACCTAAAAACGGTGTCCCGACGTGGTCCTAACCGGTGGCGTTTATGCGGTGGTGCCGGAAAGGTGATTCCGCAAGCAATAAAGTTATCCCCTCATAGCGGCATACAAGTCTTTGAATTCATCAAAGTCACTTCCATCAACTATTGAGGCAACAATTGACCGAAGGTCAAATAATTGTTTTAGATCTGTTGTGCTAGGGGTTGTAAATAGGAGGGATAGAGGTAGGGAAATAGGTTATGGGGTATATTGAAGGGAGTATTTTTTTTTACAATAAACTCAAGTACATGAGATTTATGAGATTTGGCAGACTATAACGTAATTTTCTTTTTATATTTAGAAAATAAAGTTTATTACTCTTGGATACACAAGAAGATATGTTGATTATATTGTTGGTTACCTAACTAGCATTTTGTTCTAGCGTATACCCCTATCGTACCAGTATCGTATCAATATTTTAACGCCGCAAGAATCCGCGCTTGTATAAATACCACTAGTTTCTTACAATTTTTGTATGTCAAAATTCGTTTATATATACTATTATACATACATACATATATATATATATAGGATTTGGATCATTTGAGAACCACCATTTAGAGGGAGAACCAAAGAACCAGTGTGAACAGGTGACCTTTTTGTAAATATGAAGGTGTCTACAAAAACCCCTCTATCAAGAAATAAAAATAAAAAATATTATATAACCTAAAAAATAAAAAAAGTACAAACACCAAAATGATTATTTTGCATTATTAATTCGAAAAAAATAAAATAAAAAAAATAGTTGTTGTGACATCATATGACGTCATCCTGATGCACATGTGCATTTCGCTGTTATATATACAGAAATACACCGTATGCACATGTGCATTTCACTATTAAATCACACTTTTGAATGAATTGTCAATTACCATACTTAAATGATTATTAAATGGACGCGATACAGATATATAAGAGGTCACAAATTTTATTTAATCATCATTAAATGGATGCAAAGTAAGATATAAAATACAATCGAACTCGTCAAGTGTTTAGTCATGCATATTATAACATAAATTGAAAATAAAACACGTGTATGACAACAAACATGAATAAACTTAAAACACCTCTATATAAGAAATATAAAATAGAAACGTGTACTGCATGCACATGTGCATTTCACTATTATAGTTAGCTTTTTTTAGCGGTTTAACTTTCGGGCTTATCTTTTAGGTATGGTGGGATGGGGGTGGTGTGGTGTGTTCAGGTTTTTGGGTGGTGGGGTTTAATTATAATCATGCACATGTGCATATGTCAATTTCATTATCATACCAATTTACATACGCTAAAATAATAATTACAAACATAATCAACCTATCAACCACCAAATAAGGCCACCCAAAATATACATATGTGCATACATCATCCTTCAAATAACAAAGTTTTTACACCAATTTGTTTTTATCATACAACTACATGTAGTTTCTACTTTCTACCAAAAATATTAACTCAATAAAACAAACGATAACAAAAAAAATATCCATATTACAAACTAACTATGTTACAACTAACCACCTACCTACAAACTTGTAATTATCTCACAATTTCACGTCCACCAACAGTGTCCCCCTCTATTGCTTAGTTGTCCCTTATCATCCTCTTCTCCTTTTACTTATCTTCTTTCAACACTCTTCACACTTCATTGATCCATCATATAACATCTCCCTCGTTTTTTCATATGTCAACCTGAACAGAGTATACTTCTCAAATTTATCACAATGTTCATTTATTTAAACAACTAAAAATTAACATTTATTAGTTAACATGAAAAATTACATAATATGCACATGTGCATATACATATATGCACATGTGCATATATACTTAAATTGCTTAAATAAATAATAACGACCTTTTTAACATCCTGATCAACGACTATGTCATCATCCTCAATCGCATCCGTCAACTTTTTTTGACCATTTCTCCCTCGATTATAACACAAACGTTACATTCTTTTATGTTTATCCCATCCTTGTCTACAAAAAATAAACAACACATAAGTAAACTAGCTAGTTTTTCGATCTTAATGCACATATGCATTAACATTACTTTTTTCATTACAACATAATAAAGCTTTATATATCTCCATTATCATGCTTGTCATTGTCCATAAATATTGTAAGTTATTTATCAATTGAAAAGCAACATCTTAAACACAGTTGACTGGTTCTATCATTGTCATCGTGACTTGATACAACAATTGAGTACTTTTGATCTTTTGGTTTGTGATATTAAAGAACACACAAACACTTTTGAGGTCATTTTAGATTTCCTTTTTATAAATTGTTATGGCATATCGTATTTTTGCGTGATATAACAGATTAGTTTTTGTAGTGCAAAAACTAGAATAAAAAATGGCGAGTCAAATTAGAATAAAAAACGGCGAAGTGCAAAAACTAGATTTGCTTTTTATAATCTGTCGAAGTAGACATCTTCCAAAATTAGAATAAAAAATGGTGAGTCAAATTTGACTGAAAAGAAAAAATCAACGGCTTCTTTAACAACTTTTTTAGTGTTAGTTTTTGTAGTGCAGACTATGCATCTCCATGTATTACTAACAGATAATAATAATAATAATAATAATAATAATAATAATAATAATAATAATAATAATAATAATAATAATAATAATAATAATAATAATAATAATACCTTGATCATATCGATAGGTTGGATGACACAGCCAGTAAGCATACCGGAAGCTCCGCAGTTAGCAAACGACTTAACGGTCGGCCAAACGCCGCCGATTGGCTTTGGTTTCTCCTCTCAGATTTTTTGACGAGATTTGTGTAGGGAGGAGATAGAGTATATTGTGGAGATAGAAGCAAACGTAGTGAAGATAGAGGAGATGCAATGGAACGACGAATATACCTTGATATTATTCTCAACTACCTTTGAATCTCTTATGTGATTTTCTTGTAATATAGTGTAAACAGAGGAGATGCAATGCAATGGGGTTTTTTTTTTCTACAGAGAAGGAGGTAGAGGATGAAGATGTGTTTGTTTTATTTTGGGTTGAGACTTATTTACAATAATGCCCTTTGTTCACATTGGTTCTTTGGTTCTCTCTCTAAAGTTGGTTCTCGTATGATCCCTACCCTATATATATATGTATATATATATATATATAGGATTACGTTCAAATGAAAACCCCACTTTCATGAAAAAACCGTAAGAACCCTGACGTAAAATGTGAATTTTTAAAAAAAAATTTACCCACCGGTGTAAAAATGGGTAACCCCACCGTAAAAAAAATCACGATGGGTTTACAGCGGTGTAAAGATCGGGGCCCACCAAGTTTTGTCTTATTCCAAAAGGGAATATTCCCTTTAATAATTTATTCACCTTTAATTTTCAACCCCAAATTCTTTTTTGATTAAAATAAGTTTGTGGTTAAAAAGTGAGTTCCCATGGTTCTTTCACGAAAGTGTGGTTCTCGTTTTACCCTTTCCCTATATATATATAGGATTGGGATCATTTAAGAATTCCTATGAGTTGTGAGAACCATAGGAACTCACGTTATAACCATAAACTTATTTTAATAAAAAATGAATATGTGGTCCAGAATTAAAAAACTATATAATGAATAAAATATTAATATACTTACACGTGGGTAAAAATCCCATACACCGGTGTAATTTGGCGTAAATTAATGTATTCTTTTAATTTTTTTACAACGGGGTTTACGTGTTTTTACACCAGTGTGCAAAAAATAAAATTTCGCATTTTACGTCGAGTTCTCGCGAGTTCTCACAACTCATCGAGTTCTCAACGGATCCATACCCTATATATATATATGTATATATATATATAGGATCCGGATATTTTGAGAACTCGTGTGAGTTGCGAGAATTTGAGAACTCCCCTAGGCCAATAATATTGTGACACATCACCCACTTAGGATTATTATAATGGGGGGCATTTTTGTCAAATTCGATCTTCCCTACCCCACCCCACCCCACCCCACCATCATCTGATATTATTTTAAATATAATTAAAATTCTCCCTCTCTCTCATAAAAACACACAAGTTTCTCTCTCTCTAACACACACACACACGTCTCTCTCTCTCTAACACACACCTGTCTATCTTTCTCTAACACACACACACTCCATCTCTCTCTCTCTCATCGAAGAGGCTCACCACCAGATCTGAAGAAGACGGTGATGGTGACGAACAGATCTAGATGGTGAAGGGTTAGGGGCGGAGGGATGGTGGTTCGTTGGGCTCTGAACAGATCTGGAGGCTGGAGGCGGGAGGCGGTGGTCTTGGTGGGGTAGGGGGCGGAGGACGGCGGTGTTGTTAGGATGGTGGGGATGAACACAACAGATCAGGTTTGTTTATTATTATTATTATTATTATTATTATTATTATTATTATTATTATTATTATTATTATTTGATTCTATTTATTTAACACCAAACAAGAGCTATCGTTGTAACTAGCATGGTGGTATTGTAATATTAATTTGTTTTGTTTTTTTATTTGGCTCAATCGTTCGTTGGCTTTTGTTGATGCAGTAACCACTGACCTCAAGCCGTGTGGATGCCAATCTTATGTAAAGAGAATAGATAGAAAAGGATTTTAGAATCGGTTCAGCAGTGCTCTTGATATGTTCAACATGTCACCAACTTAAGTATGTTATCTTTATTATTGCTATTATTAAGAAAACACTAATGTAAATTGTGGTTCTAGATATGGTTTTACTTTGAAGAATTCAATAAGTAAAGGGTGTAGATTGATGGTATTGGTTAGGTTAGACATGGTTTCACTTTGTGGTTATAGAAGTGGTTTCACTTTTTTTTTATTATTATTATTACTATTATTTGTTATTATTATTATTATTATTATTTTTATTTTTTCTGTTATTATTATTTTTTTTATTTTCTATTATTATTATTATTATATATTTATTATTATTATTATTATTTTCCTGTTATTATTATTAGTATTATTTTTATTTTCCTGTTATTATTATTATTTTTTTTATTATCCTGTTATTATTATTTTTATTTTCTGTTATTTATTATTATGTCCATGAAAACAACTCCCTTGATACACTGGTGTAAATTGATAGACGGTGGTGGTGGCTCAGACGGTGGTGGTGGCTCAGACGGTAAGGTTTTTTTTATTATTATTAATAATACAGTGTAAGAAACCCTAGGTTTTCGTTATTATTTTTCTGTTGTTTTGTGATTGTTTTGAGTATGATATTTGCTGATAAATAAATTTGTTAAATGGTGTTCCTTTTGACAATGTATGACAGATGTTTGTCCGGATTTTATAGAATTTCGATTACACTTGTGTTTTTTTATAGAATTTTTTGTATATGGTGTCGTTTTTTGCTGGTTATATGTTAGAAGTTTTACCAAAAAGGCGTAGATATTAGAAAATTTACGTTGGTGTACATTAGGAAATATTGATGTGCTTGTGGGAAAAAAATAGAGTTGAATCTCTGATTTACATTGGCGTAAAAATATTTCATCCGTTTTTGTTAAATCTATTTTGTGGTTTTACCTTTTTCATCGTTAAATGTTTGGGTTTTTTTGTTTGTAGAATCTTTGTTTGAGTGAGGCCAGTTTTGGCACCGGGGAGCAACGTTTTGGCACCTGGGTTCTTGTTTTGGCGCAACGAATGACAGGGAGGTTAAAGAAGGTTAGTGTTACATAAGTTAGTTTAAAGAAGTATGTTTATTTTTACAAATTTTTCTAACCCCCCGTTTTGAATTGTTACATTGGTATCGAAAACTTACACTGGGGTCGAAAACTTTTTTTGCCCCGTTTTGAATTGTTACATTGGTGCTTTTTGCTTAGAATTCTAATAAACATTTGGGGTTACACCAACGTAAAACACGTTTTTGATTTCGTATTTTTGTAAGTATTTTGTTTCCTTTTTCTACACTGGTGTAAATTGATTTAAGTTATGTTTGTGCAGACCAGAATCTGATTTGTTGAAGAGTTTTACACCGGTGTAATTGCTTGAGTTAGTGGACAAGATTTTTGTAGAATTAGTTTAGATGTAGGTTTCTTATATTTTTGGTGGATTTGTAATTTGGTTATGTTTTTCGTTTTCTTACACTGGTGTAATTGATTAGTGGCAAGTTTTATTGCAAGATTTTGTAATTTTGGTTATGTTTTTCGTTTTCTTACACTGGTGTAATTGGTTGAAGTTAGTGGTGTATTTTAAAAAGTAAATCAGAATTTAAAAAATAGGTTAAAAAAATCTGATTTGTTTAATATTTTAAATAAAATATTAATATCATATTATATTTGTTTTTGTTCTCTCTCATGGTGTATTTTACTAAAATACCCTTAAGCCCTATTATTTTAATCAAAAAAATCTTATTATATTTTATTACTCACAAAAAGAAAAAACAAACCCAACATGAAATCTCAACCATTGGATGATAAAGATCAAAGGTCCAAAATGGTTCCTATGGTTCTCAGAACTCACTATAGTTTTCAAAGTATCCTAACCTTATATATATATATATATATATAGGGTAGGGTTATGGTACAAAGGGTGTGTTTTGTGAGAAGGGTGAGAAATAATTGTGTCCATTGGATCATATAGATGGATGGATGAGATTAAATGAGTGGCAAACTTGTAAATTGTGTTATAATCTTATTAATTAAATTATGTTGTAGGGGGTATAAAGGTAAAAAACACATGATTTAAATAAATGCTCTCATTAAATAAGAGAGAGGAATTATCGATAATTCCTTCCACAAAATTCTACCACAATTAAAAAACCTAGGCAGGATTATATGGCGAGAACGACGACGGTGATTTATAATTACGTAACTAATCCAACATACGTCTACAACTTGATTCTTTTTTTAATCTATTTTTTATTGATCATCACATTATTCTATAGTGCACTGTTATTAATTTATTTATAGTCATTTATAATTTTTTTCTTCTGGCATTCTTTTCTTTTTTTTCTTTTTGTGTAATGCATTTTATTGTTTGCATTGTTATGATGTGTTTTATGTTTATCCGACACTGTTAAAACCCAATGTAAACACCATGTGTTTTATGTTTAACCAATAACGTTAAAACACAATGGGTTTATGTTTAAACAATAGTCTTCTTATTTGTGTGTTTTATGTTTAAACGATAGTCTTGTTCTTGTTTGTGTGTTTTATGTTTAAACGATAGTCTTGTTCTTGTTTGTGTGTTTTATGTTGAAACGATAGTCTTGTTCTTGTTTTTGTGTTTTATGTTGAAACAGATTTCTTATAATTTGCTCATCAAAACACATTGTTTTTACATAGAAAATAGTTAGGAAGGATGATAGAATAAAACACAATTAGTGAGATTTGAATATAAATCACAAAACTTGAGATTATTTGGTCAAAGAATTCGTGGATGATTGTAGAAAGAAATACATGTTAATCAGTAAAAACTTCGAAAGAAATCCCCAATAATATCTAAAATTAATTAAAGATTGAATTTTCCATAATCTTGAATAGGTTTATAATTACCCTAATGCCCTTATAATTAAAATAAAATATTGCCACGTGTCACCCTCATAAGCCTTCTCACCCTTCTCACAAATTCCATCCTTTGTACCGGAACCTCTACCTATATATATATATATATAGGGGAAGTATATGTAAAAAACCCATTTTAGATGAAAAACTCCAAAAATCCAATGCTTGGTCCATATTAAGCCACATCACCCATCATACTATAATATTAATAGGGCAATATAGACAATTCCACTATACCCTTCTCTCTCTCCCTATATATATTGTTCCCCCCCCCCCTCTCTCTCTCTTCATTTTCATTCAAATTCAAATACCCAATTTTTCTCTGCACTCTCTCTCTCTATACTCTGCCCTCTCTCTAGAACCACCACCACCACCACCTTCCACAACCACCATTGCCACCTCCGGTCAGCACCTCGCCACTCCGGTCACCACGTCCCACTAACAGAGGTGATATTATTATTGTTATTAAAGCATCGAAGTTTCTTAAAAAAAACATTAAAGTTTCTTAAAAAAAAACATCGAAGTTTCTTAAAAAAACATTAAAGTTTCTTAAAAAAAAACATTGAGGTAGGTGATGTTGTAGATGCGGATCTGGATATTAAAGTTTCTTAAATAAACATTAAAGTTTATTATTATTATTATTATTATTATTTTGATGTTGCGGTGACTATAATTTTAGTTAACTGTCTTGACTTTGTAGCATTAAAATACCTTTCTTATGAGATGAAATGATATTCCACCATACTGATATGCATTGTTTCTTCTTCAGGCAGTTGATATAAAACTCACTGGATGTCTCAACAGAGACGATTTGAGGAAAATATGTGGTGACAACTTTTCAGAGTGGATATCTTTTCCTGTTTATGAACAGGCTATATAAGATTATTATTATTATTATTATTATTATTATTATTATTATTATTATTATTATTATTATTATTATTATTATTATAAGCTAGATCTGGATCCGGATATTTTGGTGTTAATCAAACTTGAATCTTGGTGAGTTTTGAAATATTTGTTTGTAGTTAGGTTTTGGGTTTTGTTAGAATAATAATAATAGTAGTTTTGGGGATAGTTTTTGTTCGCATACCAAGTGTTCGATCAAATGCTTGAATGAAAAAAAAAACTTATGTTAACGTTTTTTTTTATTTTTTTTATTATTATTATTTTGTTTATGTTAGATTTTTATTAGATTGAGGACATGAGGTTGACAGATCACATGTGATTGATGAATAATTTTGTAGTTTTTTTTATGTTAGTATATGCTAACACATGTTATCTGTTCCAGTGTTGGTTTTCACGAGTAGGCTATTGGAAGAAGGAGGCGTTGGTGATGTGGCTGTGGTAAGTGATGTTTTTTATAAAGATTATAAATGTTTAATCTTTTTGGTGAATAGGGTGTTTAAATAATTTTTGTATTATGTTTAATAAATTTTTGGCAAGTGAAATTGTTATGAACTCGTATAGGGTACATTTATTATTGTTGGATTTCAAACCCTATTAATCGTATTTGAGTAGTTGTATTAACATAGTTGTATTAATCGTATTTGATGAATAAATGTGTAGTCGTTTTATGTTAGTATATGCTCAACTAACATGTGTTAGGGTCCATATGACATACATTAGTTTCAGTAAAACATATTTTTTAGAATACGCTAACACATGCTAGTATATACCCAACTAACAGTTAGTGATGCTCACACACGTTAGTGATGCTAACACATGCTCACACACGTTAGTGATGCTAACACATGCTAGTATATACCCAACTAACATTTGTTAGGGTCCATATGACATACGCTATTTTCAGTAAAACATATGTTTTAGAATATGCTAACACATGCTACTAATGTCTTTTATCATATTATATATTTCATGAATATGAGGATAATTTTTTGGTATATGGATTTGGATTGGTTATGATTTGATTTTTTAAATTTATTATTGTTGGATTTCAAACCCTATTAATCGTATTTGAGTAGTTGTATTAACATAGTTGTAAAAATCGCGTTTAGGTTTTTTATACACATGTTTGAGTATTATACACTTGGCACTTCAAATTGAGTACAATACACATGGCATTGCAGATTTGGTATTGTTTATACACATGTTAATGATGCTAACACATGCTAGTATATACCTAACTAACAGGTGGTAGGGTTCATATGACATACGTAATATATGCCTAACTAACGTGTGTTAGGGTTCATATGACATACGTTATTTCAGTAAAACATATGTTTTTAGAATACACTACACATGTTAGTGATGTCTCATTATATGTTTCGGAGAGCCCAACTAACACGTGTTATCTTTTTTTGTAGGTGAAGAGATGTTTTGTGTTAAAGATGAAGATGGGTATCAAGAACGAAGCATGGCTAGATCTTTTTTTATGTTGTTATGATAGTTTTTTATCATTCACAAATAATTATGTATGTATGAAAACTTTTTTGATACATTTTTAGTATTGATTGTAATGATCGTTTTTATCATTTATTAAATAAATACACATTTTTATGTGATCTTTTATTATGTTCTTTTAGTATATGCCTGGTAACACATGTTAGCGATGTCTCACATGAGGTCAGAATTTTGCATCACAACACTAACGTATGTTAATTTTTCATGCTGGAGAAAGTGCCATAAAGTAGGAGAGAGGTGACTTGACAAGTGTCAAATCAACCTTTTTAAACCTAGGATTCAGAAAATTGCTCAATGACTCATTTGCCCTTGATCTCATTACAACCACACAAATGCAAGTGGCTTCTATTATTATAAACAATTAACTAAGGACCATTGATCAAGTTTGATCAATGGTCACCATAGAGTTTAAAGGGTTTTTCATGAAGATGAGGTTTCCCCTTAATCCATCCCCTATATATATATATATATTTGCATCAGTCTTGTTGCAAAGTTAAAAAAAAGGGGGAAAGGAAATTATTGTACAAAGATAGACTCGAGAAGAAACAAATGAAAGGCGGACATGAAATGAGACCTAGCATAAACAACGGTCCAAATTGCATAAGTCCGCGAATACGCGCGATTGCAAAATTGAGACAGGAAATTGCAATAATGGAGTTGGAACATGAAATTGCGTTACTGGAATATGAAATTGAACGATTCAACGAAGACAAAGACGAAGTAATAACATCGAAATAGGAAGCAAAAGAAGAAGGAAAAGGAGTATCGATGTCTCTGGAAATTAAAAGAAAAACAAAGATTCACCCGTGGTGATAAATTGGAGACTCAAGATAACAACTATGATGAAGGAAGACATGTCAAGGATATCGAGTTCATAGAGAAATCGATGGATAACTGACATTTACGCAACAAAAAAGATATAAAATATAATTATGATTATAAGAATAAGTGTGAAGAAGAGGAAAATGACAGGACACAGTGGAAAGAAAACAATTGGATATGATGGAAGACTAAATTGAGGAATAAACAACAAGAAATTGAGAATGGAACCTTGCTAGAAAGAAATGAATTGAGTGTCCCTGTTTTGAAGAAGGAAGCGTTGAATTAATAAAAAAGGAAGAGAATATTGAATTTAGTGACTATATCTAGCGACAAAGGAGGAAAGATTTTAGTGAAAGGAGAAAATTACTAGCAAGCGAAGAAAGGACATTTAGAGATCTTGTGTATGGAAATTTCGAGAAATCTAGAAAACATAGAATGGAACAGAGAATAAGGAAGTGTTGAGGATCGTTTTCACAAAAACTGTTTAGATGATCATACAAGTCTATCAATCTAGGTGCGGAAACCTTAGATCAGTTACAATATGGTATCTAACGAATCAAATAATCAAATTCACCTTTTCAATCTCCATTTTCATTAATTAAACTTGTTAATGATCTTTACAATTCGAGTTACAAGTTAATAAAACACCTTGACACTGATCAAACCCTAGAGAGAGAACCTAGACTGAACACACTAACTCAAATGGCAAAAGTTACAATGAAAAACAAAATTCAGACTTATATACTACTGCACATTCGCCCCTTCGACAGGGTCGAATGTGAAGGTTCGTCCCATAACATAGTACGAATCAGCACATGTCTTCAGTTGGTCTTCATTCGTCCCTCGAAGTCCACGTTCGTCCCAATTTATCCACATTCGACCCTCCAATATCCTACATTCGCCCTCACGTAAACACAAAACAAATTTGTATTCGCAATCCAAAGCATTAGTCGCACAATATGCACTAACAGGAAGCGACAAAAGCCTTATTCCTATCGTGAACCCGGACGTACGATTCATCATGGATATATCAAAGTAAATAATTAAGATGAATGCAAGCGGTGTGTACGAATCAAATATCATCATATTCAAGATCATCTTAAGAAATCAGAATGAAGAATTCCTACGATTTAAGAGACAATCTACAAGTTCTCCAAATCTAGCTTAAGGGATGGTATAAGACATATAAGCTAGATTAATATATGTCATCATAAGTTATACATAAATATGTAGTAATATTGATATTATCGTAGGTTATTATATAGTTAGATACAAACCGGTTCACATACTATCACACCGGTTCACCAACAAGACGCAATGATTCACAAACAAGACGCAACGATTCTTTCTAAAAGACACACCGGTTGATAGTTGTAGCGGTTATTATTGTTTAGACTAGTAGTATAAGGATAAATGGAAAACCCTATATTAGGGTGAAAACTGGGGAAACTCTAACTTCCCGAGCTTTTTAGGGTCTGAAAATTTTAGGGCATGTAATATACATAATTCTAAGCATTTTGAGCCAAAAAATAATCAAAAAAGCGCTAAGCGGTTATTTAAAAAAAAACCATTTTAGGGTAACACATGTTAGTGGAAAATAACATGTGTTATTTTCGTGTAACATGTGTTACCTGAAAACTTTAATTTTTTTTTTAAAAAACCGCTCGGCGCTTTTTTGATTTTTTTGGCTCAAGATGTTTAGAATTATGTAAATTACATGCTCTAAAATTTTCAGACCCTAAAAAGCTCGGGAAGTTAGAGTTTCCCTTGTTTTCACCCTGATATAGGGTTTTCCATAAAACCATACCCTATATATATAGGTAGAGGATCCTGTAGGAATATTGGATTGTGTGAGAAGTGTAGGAAGGATTAAAAATTGATATGTATGCATATTTTTTTTGACGTATTCATGATCTTTTGGATTGTTTTGCTTAGAAAAACACCAAACATAACAAATTAATAACCGAAAACAATCTATTTTAAGCAGAGTGTTTTAAGTAACTAGGGTGTTTTAAGCAGAGTGTTTTAAGTAATTACTAGGGTGTTTTATCTGTAATTTAAATTTAATGACTATAATACATTGGATTGTGTTTTAAATTTTTGTATATTGTTGTGTTAAGTGCTTTTCAAGCCAAGACAACCCAATACATCATTCCAAAATAAAAAAACATGATGCCTACATGTCAATTCTTAATCCTTCCTACACTTCTCACACAAAACAATATTCCTATAGAAACCCTACCATATATATATATAGGGTAGAGATCATACGAGAACCAACTTTAAGGAGAGAACCAAGGAACCAATGTGAACATGGGGTATTTTTGTAAATATGATAAAGACAAAGGAAATAAAAAAAAAGATGTGAAACAAAAAAATCACATTCATTATCTTCATCCTCTTCCCCTTTATCATACTAACCCTAGCTTTCTTCACCCTCTTCATCTTCTTCCCCTTTATCATACTAACCCTAGCTTTCTTCATCTCCACCAAATCAATCAACACCTGCAACATCGATTGATAAGTCCAAACCCTAACATCTCCACCGTCAGCGGCGGCACCGGCGGAGTAAACCATCAGAGCTCCGCCTAATAATGAGATACTAAACAAATCAATCACCCACGTATTATTATTATTATTATTATTCATCATCTACACTTAAACGAAAACAACAATAATATGGTGATTACAGCACTAGAGAAGAATCCACCGTCATTTTAGACGCACGAGGTTCCTTTTGTTCAATTTGAGTACTAGATCTAGATAACTTTTACATTGTTGCATCAGATTGAATCATTTTCAGTTCTAAGTTACCTTTTTCATTGTTGCTTCAATTTCAAGTTATTTGTAAAACAACCTTTTTCTATGACTTATTACTTTAAGATCTAGGTCACTTTTTTAAGTAAATTCAATATGCATTATGTGTTTAATAATAACTTGTTTTACAAATGATTATTAATAGTCAATTAGCTACAATTGATATATATTGTATAAAGCAGTTGACGTTTTTTCATTACACATTTTGTTTCAGATCTAGGTCGCCTTTATGTTATTGTGTAAAACTAGGGGTGCAATCGAGCCGAGTCTAGCGAAGCCCGAGCTTGATTAACTTATGTGAGCTTGAGTGTAAACTCGGCTTGGCTCGTTGGATCATGATTTGTTTTTACGTATTGCTGGATCATGATTTGTGTTTTATGAAATGTGAAAGCGATTTGGTACCATTAAGGTCGTTTGTATTGATGCACATGTGCATAATTTATATGGTAATGATAAATTAATGTTAATGTACATGTGCATTAAGGTTGAAATCTTGTTATCATTAAGGTCTTTTGCTCTAATGCACATGTGCATTAAGTTTGAAAGTTTGGTTTTCTTATGTGTTGTTTATTATTTGTAGTCAGAGATGGGATAAAAATCAAAGAATGTAACTTCTGTGATATAATTGAGGTATAAAGGGTCAAAAAAAGCTGCCATATACAATTGAGGATGACGACATATGTAACAACCCGACCAGGAGGGGGCTGGACGTTACAACAGTTTGGTAACAGACTTGCACAACAGAAGCAACGATAACAAATATTTAATGTTTTAATACAAATTTTAATCCAAAATAAAAATATACAACTTAAATAAGTAAATTAATAACTATGCAGGGACGCATCGCGTCGGTCGTCGAAGCAGTTAACGGGTTGTTATTCACTAGTCAATCCGATCTCTACACGTCCATTACTCTAGAAGCTCTAATTCGCGATGCTTATAACTCAATCTTCTATCCCGATAATCTCTATTCCACACAAGAAAGTATATACCTCGCGTTACCATCCTTCCGTCTGCAGTACCTGAACACTTGCTTAAAAGAGTTTGGGTCAGCAATTACGCTGGTGAGTCCGTATGAGTAGTAAAGTGGATCCAAAACAAGTTTATCATTTCAAAGCCAGTTTACAAGTTTACACAGTTTAACACAATTCAACACACGTGATGTACAAGCGACCCCTCAACCCTAACATGGACTCTATATACTGCCACTATAGGTCCTGGAAAAATATATGCCGCAATGGTCTTTCACCTTAGTGGAGGGTTTCCCGGGCCCAACGTCCCGGGTCCACCTTACGTGGGGGATTCCCCAAGTAGTACTACCCATATATTAAGAGGCTTACCTCTAAGTTAATGAGGGTCGGTATTATTCGGCAGTCTGTATCTTGTCACATCAAACAGTTTACACAAAACAATTTACACACACAAGCATGCATTCACCCCAAAACGTTTATAAAACAGAAAAAGGGGAGTGGTATACGGAACTCACCTTGGTTATGGTATCACGTAGAGTCACACGATCACAATGATATTCCAAGTTGAGAGCCCACCTATCAATCACATACCAGGTCCTACCAATAATGTAAACATAAGTGCGTGTAACCGAATGTCGTGGTTACACGTGCGGACAAGCTAGGACCCTTAGTTGTTATTACCTCATTGTAATTGTCCGAGTTTTATACTTTGGTGATATAGGTCACATATTCGTCTTATAGTACTGGATTATCTAAGTCTCAAACGATTACTTTCTTTCAAGGGTTTGAGTATATATCTATATATACATGTCCATCCATTTATTTGTCTAGCCTATCGTCCATAGCTCCTAGTTGTACCAATGACCAAGTTATGCATTGCGTTTCTTTTATAGCGACTATGTTTAAATAGATTATATATCATCTCTTGTGTCCAACTAATGTGTCTCAAAGTCTAATGTTTTATTTGTCCAAATGGTTCTCCTAAGATCCAATGCTCCATAAGTCCATTTTGTTCAATACCTTGGTCGTCTAGCTAAGGTTCTATCTCTTAGTCGTTCATATACCCAAAATTCGGTGTATACAATAATCATATTAACACATACTATATTAGTTCATCCAGTATATATATTAAAAATAGCAATCCGTTATTTAGTCTATATGGTCGGTTCGGGTCCAATATGTTATGTATGTCCCACATGTGTCACACACGATAACTATATATGTAAGTTATCTATTTAGATGGTAACTTTTTATACCTTTTATACTCTCCTGATGCTAATCAATACTTCCAGCCATCATAAACACAAAGTGACAATTTATAGTATATATTGACCAAATCCCGAGTTCTAACCGATTCCGTGATCGCCTTGACCCGAGTCATCTCCCTGCTCAAAACCCCCATCATCAGCCTTAACTTCTAGTGACCACAATCCACCACAACCCGCACCCTCAACGTCTCTTGTAACCACTACAGATCCTACTTTCGACCAACATCTCAGCAACCCATAACCAAAACCATCTTCTTCCCTGACCCGGTACACCTGTCATCGGCCACTCAAAACCACCACCACAGTCCCACCTATAACCACTATTATCTCAGCCTCTTACAACCAATCAACCCAAACATTGATTCAGCTAACCATTAATCAGAAGAGAAGAGGAGAATATAAGTTATATCTAAACTTACTGATCAGGTCAGAACCCTAATAAACCGCCGCCGCTGCCGTCACCACCACAGTCACCGTCGTCCTTCTTTCTTCCCTCTCTCCGTCCTGCTCTATCTTTCTTCGTCTCTCTCTCTCTAGATCTCAACTCTCTCTCAATCGCTCTCTCTCTCTCTTATTCTACTTTCTCTTTCTCGCGTCTCTTTCTCTTTCTAGAAAATCTGATGTGTGAGTGTGTTGTGTTGTTGGGTGGCCACGCCGCCGTGAGCGACGGCCGGAGATCCATCTCCATCTTCGGTCCCCTCTCTCTCTCTCTTGTACAGTATTGTGAGTGTGTGTGTTTTTATGTTAAGTAAACTAGACAAAGGGATGGGTGGTGAGGGTATTTACAAGGGAGCATATTAATGGTTTTTAACAAAACCATTTCTTGTCAAATGGTTTTGTTATGTGGTGTTGTCACCACCAAGGGGAGGACAAGTGTCCTCCCTTGGTGACTCACCATGCTAGGTTTGAGTCTGGTTTGGGTTCGTTAACGGGTGTCGGATCAATCGTGTATCGCGTATAATATTATATCCCTCGTCAATTTAATTATGTAACTTACTGGTTTAGCTGCGTATTCGTTTGTACATTATTATTTTATTGTTATAATAATTTTTATACGCTAAAAATTTTGGGACCTAGGTCCGGGGTATTACATTCTCCCCTCGTTAAAAGAATTCCGTCCTCGGAATTATTTTCAGGCTATCCATGGGACATATCCAACATATCCCATACTCGGATTCAATGTTTGGGTCTATACAGCCGTGCGTACATAATTCTTTTTCTTAAACCTAATCATATTTTAGGTGATTTCATACTGAGCCTCATTCCACGTTTTCCTTTGACAGGTTACGGTTTGTTCTTGGTTCGATTTCTCAGTTTCATTTTGGATGCGTCATTGGTGTTTATATATAGGGTGTACCGCAGCTAACCCGCCACACCAATGACACCCTATAAACGTACTGAAATTCTCCCCAAAAACTTGATAAAAATGTATTTGTAAACATATCTAGTCAAAATCCTATGTGTGTTTCGAAAGCTACTAGTCCTTAAAAATCTATATTCCGGTGTCAGTTAAACTTTTCAAAATAGAGATCTTTATATAAATATGTTCTTTAGCGTCGTACTTAAGTTTTAATGCCTAATGTTGAATCTGATTCTGCCTATACCATTAGTTATATCGTTGAACTCTTAGTCCTTCAAATCTCTACGATGGGTGGTGTAAGGTTTGTGACTAAGTGTCATGTATTATGGAGAGTTAGACATCCAAACCACATTATGTCGCTCTTATCCGAAAAAAAAGTGGCCGTAACTTTTTCTTTGGTATCCTAGATTTCGTCTTTTTATAGGTTGGATCGCTATCTATGAAAATCTTACGACTAAACTTTAGACTAGGTTTTCTTGTATTTGTTAAATATCTCTTATAATAATCATCACAATTGCCTCCGCTCCCCCGTTAGAGCTTGCCTATACTTTTCCAACATGTTTTATTCTAATAACTTATCACTAATTTACACGGCTACGGAGTAAACATACTAATTTGTTGACTATATGGGGTATTAAAGTAACAGACATGTATCAGATCTTAAGAATACCTCATGTAGCGTTTAATCTAATTTCTTGGAGTTGCCGGTTAGGATACTCATGGTGATCGTTACATCCTTAAGCCTAGGTTACCACCTCTCCGATTGACATTTCTGAACCATCTCTAAAACCTGTTATGCGGTTACGACTCCAACACACTATATTCGGCTTAAATCTGCAGTAATCGATACCCATCAAGTCCGAATGAAATGATCTAGTAACCAATGGTTTTAATTTCTAACTTTTGGTCTTTTTGGCCTGAAAACGTTTCTACTTATATAGGTGCATAATCATATAGTAAGCAATAACCATTTGGTTACAAGGTAAAAACTTATCGGATTAGCGTATCCATTTGCCGATCAACTCTCTCCTTGATACTTCGAATTATCTCAAATTGGAGCCTCAAATTCTTGCGATGTACCTAACTCTTATGGTTAGCTCATAACTTGGTTAGGAAATTTATTTACACATGGTAATATTCATATAAGTTTATGAACATATATATATATATATACTTATCAAGATACGCCAAATTATATCGACTATTCCAAGTTCAAAATCCTTACTAAAGTCACGCAAGCCTAACACATACTCGTTTACGACTCTATTATAGTCCGTTTCCTTTGCACGACTTCATGATTATCTTAGTTAGCTCCAATGATCATCTCGGCGACTCTTCAGATTTCTTAGAATTTTTACGTGCCTGTAAATTCACAATTACATGACGTCAAGTGAATCGTCAATTTACCTCACGAAATTATTCTAGTAATCTCCGTTGTAGTCATCATTCACATATTACACAAAGTCTGTATACTAGTTCCAAGTCCTTGTTAAGCATTCTAGTGTTCAGGTACTCAAGTTCCAACTTATTCCGTTTCTTACTTTTGTCAGTCTTATGCAATTTCAAGGCATCCCCTAGCTAGGTAACCTTAGAACCTTAAACACTAAGTTCTCTAAATTGTCCTGATGTAGCATAGGATATCTGGAGATATCCTATTCCGGTACATCCGTTTCTCTGATACCAACTGTAACAACCCGACCAGGAGGGGGCTGGACGTTACGACAGTTTGGTAACAGACTTGTACAACGGAAGCAACGATAACAAATATTTAATGTTTTAATACAATTTCTAATCCAAAATGCAAATATACAACTTAAATAAGTAAACTAATAACTATGCAGGGACGAATCGCGTTGGTCGTCGAAGCAGTTAACGGGCTGTTATCCACTAGTCAATCCGACCTCTACACGTCCATAACTCTAGAGGCTCTAATCCGCGATGCTTATAACTCAATCTTCTATCCCGATAATCTCTATTCCACACAAGCAAGTATATACCTCGCGTTACCATCCATCCGTCTGCAGTACCTGAACACTTGCTTAAAAGAGTTTGGGTCAGCAATTACGCTGGTGAGTCCGTATAAGTAGTAAAGTGGATCCAAAACAAGTTTATCATTTCAAAGCCAGTTTACAAGTTTACACAGTTTAACACAATTCAACACACGTGATGTACAAGCGACCCCTCAACCCTAACATGGACTCTATATACTGCCACTATAGGTCCTGGCAAAATATATGCCGCAATGGTCTTTCACCTTAGTGGAGGGTTTCCCGGGCCCAACGTCCCGGGTCCACCTTGAGTGGGGGATTCCCCAAGTAGTACTACCCATATATTAAGAGGCTTACCTCTAAGTTAATGAGTGTCAGTATTATCCGGCAGTCTGTATCTTGTCACATCAAACAGTTTACACAAAACAATTTACACACACAAGCATGCATTCACCCCAAAATGTTTATAAAACAGAAAAAGGGGAGTGGTATACGGAATTCACCTTGGTTATGGTATCACGTAGAGTCACACGATCACAATGATATTCCAAGTTGAGAGCCCACCTATCAATCACATACCAGGTCCTACCAATAATGAAAACATAAGTGCGTGTAACCGAATGTCGCGGTTCCACACGCGGACAAGCTAGGACCCTTAGTTGTTATTACCTCATTATAATTGTCCGAGTTTTATACTTTGGTGATATAGGTCACATATTCGTCTTATAGTACTGGATTATCTAAGTCTCAAACGATTACTTTCTTTCAAGGGTTTGAGTATATATTTATATATACATGTCCATCCATTTATTTGTCTAGCCTATCGTCCATAGCTCCTAGTTGTACCAATGACCAAGTTATGCATTGCGTTTCTTTTATATATAGCGACTAAGTTTAAATAGATTATATATCCTCTCTTGTGTCCAACTAATGTGTCTCAAAGTCTAATGTTTTATTTGTCCGAATGGTTCTCCTAAGATCCAATGCTCCATAAGTCCATTTTGTTCAATACCTTGGTCGTCTAGCTAAGGTTCTATCTCTTAGTCGTTCATATATCCAAATAGGTGTATACAATAATCATCTTAACACATACTATATTAGTTCATCCATTATATATATATTAAAAATAGCAATCCGTTATTTAGTCTATATGGTCGGTTCGGGTCCAATATGTTATCTATGTCCCACACGTGTCACACACAATAACTATATATGTAAGTTATCTATTTAGTTGGTAACTTTTTATACCTTTTATACTCTCCTGATGCTAATCAATACTTCCAGCCATCATAAACACAAAGTGAAAATTTATAGTTTATATTGACCAAATCCCGAGTTCTAACCGATTCTGTGATCGCCTTGACCCGAGTCATCTCCCTGCTCAAAACCCCCATCATCAGCCTTAACTTCTAGTGACCACAATCCACCACAACCCGCACCCTCACCGTATCTTGTAACCACTATAGATCCTACTTCCGACCAACATCTCAGCAACCCATAACCAAAACCATCTTCTTCCCTGACCCGGTACACCTGTCATCGGCCACTCAAAACCACCACCACAGTCCCACCTATAACCACTATTATCTCAGCCTCTTACAGCCAATCAACCCAAACATTGATTCAGCTAACCATTAATCAGAAGAGAAGAGGAGAATATAAGTTATATCTAAACTTACTGATCAGGTCGGAACCCTAATAAACCGCCGCCGCCGTCACCACCACAGTCACCGTCGTCCTTCTTTCTTCCCTCTCTCTGTCCTGCTCTATCTTTCTTCGTCTCTCTCTCTCTCTCTCTAGATCTCAACTCTCTCTCAATCGCTCTCCCTCTCTCTCTTATTCTGCTTTCTCTTTCTCGCGTCTCTTTCTCTCTCTAGAAAATCTGATGTGTGAGTGTGTTGTGTTGTTGGGTGGCCACGCCGCCGTGAGAGACGGCCGGAGATCCATCTCCATCTTCGGTCCCCTCTCTCTCTTGTACAGTATTGTGAGTGTGTATGTTTTTATGTTCAGTAAACTAGACAAAGGGATGGGTGGTGTGGGTATTTACAAGGGAGCATATAAATGGTTTTTAACAAAACCATTTCTTGTCAAATGGTTTTGTTATGTGGTGTTGTCACCACCAAGGGGAGGACAAGTGTCCTCCCTTGGTGACTCACCATGCTAGGTTTGAGTCTGGTTTGGGTTCGTTAACGGGTGTCGGATCAATCTCGTATCGCGTATAATATTATATCCCTCATCAATTTAATTATGTAACTTACTAGTTTAGCTGCGTATTCGTTTGTACATTATTATTTTATTGTTATAATAATTTTTATACGCTAAAAATTTTGGGCCCTAGGTCCGGGGTATTACAACATAATCATTGATCAGGAAGTTAAAAAAGGTCGGTATTAATTATATAAGCAATTTAGATATATATGCACATGTGCATATATTTATATTTATCGTGTTAACTAATAAATTTTTTTATTAGTTGTTTAAACACAAATAAATGTTTTTTATTAGTTGTTTAAACACACGAACAACGTGATAAATTTGAGAAGTATACGTTGTGCAGGTTGACGGATGAAAAAACAATTAATAGAGATGTTAGACGAGGCATCAATGAGGTGTGAAAGAGTGTTGTAAGAAGATCACTAAAAGGGGAAGAATATGAAAAGGGGTATAAATAAGCAATAGAAGAGGACACTGTTGGTGAGCGTGAGGTTGTGAGATAATTAGAAGTTTGTAGGTAGGTGGTTAGTGGTAACATAGTTGGTTTGTAATATGGATATATTTTTTTTTTTGTTATTATTTGTTTTATTGAGTTAATGCGTTTGATAGAAACTACATGTAGTTGTATGATAAAAACAAATTGGTATAAAAACTTTGTTATTTGAAGGATGTTGCATGCACATATGTATATTTTAGGTGGCCTTATATGGTGGTTGATAGGTTGATTATGTTTGTAATTATTATTTTTAGCGTATGTAAATTGGTGTGATAATGAAATTGACATATGCACATGTGCATGATTATAATTAAACCCCCACCACCCAAAAACCTAGACCAACCATCCCACCCCCATCCCACCATACCTGAAAACTAAGCCCTAAAGCTAAACCACTAAAAAAACCTAACTATATTAGTGAAATGCACATGTGCATGCAGTACACGTTTCTTATTTTATAGGTTTTATATAGAGGTGTTTCAAGTTTATTCATGTTTGTTGCCATACACGTGTTTTATTTTCAATTTATGTTATAATATGCATGACTAAACACTTGACGAGTTCGAGTGTATTTTATATCTCACTTTGCGTCCATTTAATGATCATTGAATAGAATTTGCGACCCCTTATATATCTATATCGCGTCCATTTTATAATCATTTAAGTATGGTAATTGACAATTCATTCAAAAGTGTGATTTAATAGAGAAATGCACATGTGCATATGGTGTAATTCTGTATATATAACAGCGAAATGCACATGTGCATCAGGGATGACGTCATATGACGTCACAACAATGTTACTTTTTTTATTTTTTTATTTTTTTTTTATTTTTTGATGGATGGTTTTTGTAGACACCCTTCATATTTACAAAAATGTTACTTGTTCACATTGGTTCCTTGGTTCTCTACCTAAATGGTGGTTCTCAAATGATCCAAATCCTATATATATATATATATATATATAGACATTGTATGTAATATTTTCGGTTATCAAGTTTGTAAACCAAACTAACAAATCGAAGAACAACAATCTTTGTACAATCTTTGAATATCAACAGAATCATCCATTTGTCTATAGATTCTTGTGTTTGAATTTGTTTGTTAAACTTTAGCTGCCAACACTTTCTACTTACACACGAACTTTACATTCTTTAACTAAACTAACTAGGGTCTACTAGGCACGATTGGGTTATGTACAATTAAGGTTGAGTTAATTCAACAATCTATCACACCAAACAAAATATGTATCACTTGCATATATATGATTAACATGTTGGGTCTACGCATTAGGCTTTAAATAAGAACTATTTGGGAGATTTGTTTACAATACATGAAACCCTTTCTAATGTAGTAGAACAACCTATGGTTGTAACTGGGTTTTTTTTTTTCCTTTTATTTCTTTTTTTCAAATGGATATACAGCAATCCTGGCTGCGCAGCCCAAATCCTTTTCTAGTCCAACCCTTTTCTTCTTATGATACCGAGTAAGTTATTTCAAATCCAACATTTCCATTTGTTTAGTATTTGATGACAAAATGAATTAACTAATTAAGTTATACCCACTTGTTATCATCAAAATCTTTCTATAATCATTTTTACAAAGTACCACGTTACCTAACCAATCACAATATGGCATTAAAAAGAATCAACCAAATATAAAAAGTAATTAATGCATTTTAAGCATAAAAAACATTCATGAAAAGTGTACATATATATGTATCCATTTGTATGCCATATGCTACATTTACTACACACCCTTCTTTCTAGCTTTAGCAAGTGTATCAATTATGTCTTTCACCTTGGAAGCTTTTATCTTCTCTTTTCTACCCTTCATTTTTGCCTTACTTCTTTTGAAAGCATATCTTTCTTCTTCAAACTCTCACAAACACATATTACCATCTCCACCAATGCTACCATTAATTGGAAACCTACACCAACTAGGCTCGAGCCCTCACCGTGCCCTTCAGGTCATGGCTAAGACCTATGGTCCACTCATGTTGATTCGTCTTGGAGTTGTGCCGATACTTGTAGCCTCCTCTGTTGATGCAGCCCGAGAGATCATGAAAACCCATGAGTTAATATTTGCAAACAGGCCGAAACTAAAAATCCCTAGTAAAATTACTTATGCCGCAAAAGACATAGCTTTCTCACAATATGGAGAGTATTGGAGGCACGTAAAGAGCATTGCGGTACTCCATCTTTTAAGCAACAAAAGGGTTCAGTCATATCGATACGTTAGAGAGGAGGAGGTATCTCTTATGATGGAAAAGATTCGAAGAGATAATAAATCGGTTGTTAATTTGAGCGAGTTACTTGTTTCGCTTACAAATAATGTAATTTGTAGGGTGGCTTTGGGGAAGAGATATGATGGGAGGAGATTTAAGAACTTGTTAGATAGGACTATGGCATTGGTGGGATGTTTTAGTGTTGGGAGTTATATTCCTTCACTGAGTTGGGTGGATCACTTGACTGGATTAGAGAAGAAAGTTGATGAAGTTGTTAAAGAATTCGATGAATTTTTAGAGGGTGTCATCAATGAACATGAACAAAAGAAAGAACTCGGTGTTGAAGGTCCTGATCTTGTAGATATCTTATTAGAAATTCGAAGAGATAACTTAACAGGTTTTCATATTGAGATGGATACGATTAAGGCTATCATCATGGTAAAAGTTATTTCTTTAATTTGAACATTATGTGTGTGTGCGTGCGTGCGCGCTTTTTGTTTTTTTTTTTTTTTGTGTATCACTATGGTGACTGAAAATTCATGATCATCTAAAATCCATCAATTGCACTAATTATTGTTCAGCAAAATAGTTTTTACTGCAACACATGACACAACCTTGAACGGTATGGTTCTTGTTGCAAGTATGTGGGTGTAGTGCAATTTTTTTTACCAGCTTGTCTAACAGAAAAATAAACAAACATCCAGCAATAATATTGTACCTTATGGGATAAAGGATACAAACAATGATAAATTGATAATCACATAAACATTTCCCTGATTCACGCAATGAGTGTCATACAACTTCAAAATCTCATCACTCGACTACTAATAATTAACGATTTTATGTAGGATGTGTTTAGTGCTGGAACTGATACCACATCCACAAACCTGGAGTGGGCAATCGCCGAACTATTAAGACACCCACAAGCAATGAAACAACTACAACAAGAGGCACTAAAAATAGGCCAAGGAAGATCAATGATCATGGAAGATGACCTAGAAAAGATGCCCTTCCTAAAAGCTGTCCTCAAAGAAACCCTAAGACTACACACCCCAAATCCACTGCTTGTACCTCGTGAATCAACACAAGACGTCAAACTACTTGGCTACGACGTTCCATGTGGTACACGAGTGTTCATCAATGCATGGGCTATAGCAAGGGATCCTTCAAAATGGGAAGCACCTGAAGAGTTTAGACCGGAAAGGTTTTTGAACAATCCTATTGATTATAAAGGGTTTCATTTCGAGTTGATACCATTTGGTGCAGGACGAAGAGGATGTCCAGGTATTCAATTTGCAATGAATATTAATGAGCTTGTTTTGGCTAATTTGGTGTACAAGTTTAATTTTTCATTGACGGGGGACGAGGAATTGGACATGAGTGAGATATTTGGTGTTACTGTGCATAAGAAGTATCCTATACTTGTCTCAGCAACTCCTCGTTCTTAAGTAGTAATTTGTGTATCGTATCCATATATTGATATATTTAATAAAATAGCGTGTTTTATAAATTGTAAAATTACTTTATTCAAAAGAAGTATCGTAAAGTGGGCATTGTCAATTATCTACTCCGGGAAGGTCGTTATAGCTCCTTAATTGCATCAAGAAACAACCGAAGAGTGGCACCACTATTGAACCATCGATTCAGTATTCTCCGGTCCGTTTATTTGCGACCTCTATGTAACTACTAAATCTTTGAAGTTATATATATATATATATATATATATAGAGAGAGAGAGAGAGAGAGGATGGTTCAATAGAGAACTCATTTTAGGGAGAAAACTCGAGAACTCCTAACTAAATACAAATAAAATAAAAAATAAAAAAATCATAACTCAAAATTTAAGTAAGAAAATAGAAAACTAGTTCGGAGCTTCTCTTTCCCACGCCATACCCGTTTAGAAAAAAAATAAAAATAAAAAAAACACCTAAAAAACGCTACTGCACATGTGTAGTATAACCCAAAAGCCTAAACCCTCACCCCCAACTTACCCCCACCCAAAAACCTAATTCCACCCCACCCACCCCCACCCTCACCAAAAAACCTATATCGCTTACCCAAAAATCTAAACCACCCATCCACCCCCACCCAAAAACCTAAACCCACCCCACCCACCGCCTACCAAAAACCTAATCCCCACCCGCCACAACCAAAAAACCTAACCCCCTACCCAAAAACCTAAACCCACCCCACCCACCCCCACCCCATCCCCAAAAACCTAAACCTTACAAGCTAAACTTAAAAAAACTAACCCTAAAAGCTAAACTAAACCCTAAAGTTAACCTGACATTTACTACACACGTGCATTAGAATTCGCCTATTTTTTTATTTTTTTTCTGAATGGGGATGACGTGGGAAAGAAAAGCTCCGAACCAGATTTTTGGTTTTTGACTTAAATTTTGAGTTATGATTTTTTTTATTTTTTTCTTAATTTATGTAGGAGTTCTCTCCCTAACTACGAATTCTTAATTGAACGTTCACCTATATATATATATGGTAGGGTTATCTTGAGAACAAAGCTTTTTGTGAGAACACTACGAACAATTTCCGCCCATCGATCATCTAAAATCAAGGGCCAAGATTAAAGGGGTTTAAAAGTGAGGAGAAAACTTAATTTAAAAGACTGAAGGGGCATTATTGTCAAAAACACAAAACCCTCTTCAATCACGTCTATGTAACAAAAAAAAAACCCTTGCACTTTCATAATCATAATGCCAGAGCTTTCTTCACTTAAATGAGGAATACGAAGAATTAATATCTTCTTATTATAATTCGATTGAGATCGATCATCTTTCGATTTGAACAATAAAATTTCACTTACTTGAAGAATTAGGAGTCAAGCTCTGAATGATCATGCTATCATATCACTATCTATCAGTTTTTCGTAAGTTTCGCAATGTTTATCAGTAACGATTCACGATTCATTGTCCTATTTCCAGTGTTTTGTTGATGCTAATGTTGCTTAGGGTTTCTGAGTTTTTTTATAAACAATTTATGTGTTGTTATCTATTAGTGTCAGTTCACGTTTTGTAAATTGCTGACCTTTTATAAATTAAGTGTTAAGTGTGATTATCTAAGTGTTTCTCATCAATATGTTGTTGCTTATTGATATTTTAATTGGAGATGGAGATTGTGTTGCATGATAGATGAAAATATGTGACTGTTAATATGTGACTATTAATATGGAGATGGAGATTGTGTTACATCTCTTAGTGATTGGAAGTCTATAGGTGTTTATTGATCGTTGAAACCGGCCAAACAAAATTTAGTGTTTTGAGCTGTATGTGTATTTGTTTCACACTTATCCTATTTATTAACAGCCTTAGTAAACAAGCACGCAAAAGAAATAAAGGAGTTAGCTTTGATTAGATTTTGCATTGTACTAAGTTTAAAGGAGTCTCATGGCATTGCTGATAGGATTTCACTTGTTTACCTTAATTATTGCATGTGTCTCCAGCTGTGTAATTTGTGTATGCTTGTTTATTTAGAGTCTTGCTAATAAACTTTGCGTTTTCCTTGTGTCTTCTGATCATTTCGCTTAGGGGTCCTGTTTTGATTTATAACATACTTCCTTTTTGCCGTTAAAATGAAGTAATTGTAATGTTTTAACATTCGTAAATCATGATAGTAGAAACAAATAAGCATGCAAATGAAGGATATACATGTATAAATCATCTTAGTTAATATTACATTTATGTAATTAAGCAACTTACACATGTGTAAATAGCATGCTTACACATTTCTCAATCAACTGTTTACACATGTGTAAAAAACATTTTACATATGTATTGTATAATAACATTTACACATTAAACAATGTTATTAGAAAAAAGTAAGTGGATTAGATAAATGTAATTATGCAGTTTACACATGTGTAAGTATGTTGTTTACACATGTGTAAGTGAGCGGTTTTGCTCATTTATACAGGTGTTATTCAGCCGGATTATTTGGTTATAATAATAGTAGAAACAAATGGTTTAATGTTATTTAACTTTCATCACATTCATCAGCCGCATTTCAGAAAAAATGGTGCATTATACTATTGGTTGGAAAAAATACAAAGAGATCTTTAAAAGGTCAATTGTAGAAGCCAAGAAATGATGCGAAGATTGTACTTTCGAAAGCGAATTTTCACCAAGAAGATGTTATCAAGAAAGCATAGAAGTTTGAGAAAGACCAAAATGAAAAAAAAAGGATTAGATGATATCGCGGATTATCACTTGTTTCCATATTACGGTGGTTAGGATATGTCAAGAATTACAACTTTTGTCTATATGTTATCATCATATGGATTTCCATATGACAAGGATTATGACTTGTTGAGAAATTTAATGATTTTGATTTTTGGATAATACTATTTGGTTTAAATCCTACTTGTTGGTTAACATAATAATTTTAATTTTTGCTTAATATACTATCTCGATTTAATTCACAGTTTACACGTGTGTAATTCAAATGCAAATTATGAAAACAAAAACAAATAAGTGATCGTCAACAATTTACAAACATGTGTAGTTCATATAGAAATGTAAAACAAAAACAAATAATTGACACCGAACAATTTACAAATGTGTAAAACAACACTTACACATGTGCAATACAACTGAACATAGGTAAAATATAAATAAATGACATTCAACAGTTTACACATGTGTAATACATATGCAAATGTGAAAAATATAAATAAACAGGTGATAGTGAATAATTTTGACATGTGAAACAACACTTACACATGTGTAATACAACTAAACATAGGTAAAATACAAATAAATGATAGTAAACAATTTACATATGTGTAATTCAGATAAGAATGTGTAAAATAGAAACAAATAAGTGATAGTAAACAATTTACACATGTTAATACAACAAAGCATATGTAAAACAGAAAAGATAAATGACAGTGAATTGTTTACACATGTGTAAATCAATTGCAAATGCGTAAAACATACACAAATTTGTGAAAATTAACAATTTACACATGTGTAATACAACTGTACGGCGTATGTAAAATAGTAACAAACAAGCGGCGTTAAACAATATACACGTGTGTAATTAAATTGAAATGTGTAAAACATACATAAATAAGTGAAAATGAATAACTTACACATGTGTAAAATAGAAACGAATATGTGACTCTGAACAATTTACACATTGTTATTTACTGTACATATGGAAACATACAAATATGTACTTGTGAATAGTTTACACACGTGTAAGACATATCACATAAGAATACACGAGATATATACATGTCTAAAACATGCACTTACACATGTGGAATCTAATGTAAACAAGTATACAAACCATCCAGGTAATAATATTAGAACATTGTCATAATAAAATATAAAATGTAAATCCAATGTCTATCAAATGTTTAAAATTTGCACTACATGGAGGTATTATATATACTAAAATTCAAGCAATAAAAAATAAACTTCATTCGTTATGACTATCTTCATTAGGATGATTTTCTTCATCATGGTAGCAAGGTTTGCAAAAAAAAATTTACATTTTCTTTCTTCTTCTTGCTCTTAACCTTTGCTATAAACATAGAAAATAGGCAATACTGTAAATATGTTTTATGCCCGATGATAACCTTAGGTATCTGGTATAGAAACCATATTATCAGTTTAGCGAATTCCATACACACGACAAGATTTCCTATCTTTAATAGCAAACAACTAAAATTATTATATTCATTACTATTACCATTACCCAAATCAAGTTCTTGTCTTCCTACATTATAACATATTCCTCTAACTTCTTTATGTCAACATCCATTTAAGCAAAATTTGAAGAACACGTTACCTACCAAAAGTCTACAAATAGAATAAGATACTTAATCCACAAAAAAGCATACCCACAAGCCCTATCTAAACCCCATTTTTCCAAACCTAAAATATCCACAATAAACATCTAAAATAATAAGTAATCATCATTTCACAACAATTAATCCCTATAAAAAATGCTTCTATTATTAGTACTTATGCTCTGACATATCATCGAACACCATGTGAGCAGGTTTTCTTGCTCCATAATCACAACATTCCCATACCCCTCCATCGTGAATCTAATATCTTCTTGAGAAAAATGAGAACAGGCTACCACCTTATCAACGCTCAAGATCTACTACTGTTTGTTTCTTCAAGTTTAAACCCAATACTTACAGGATGTTTATTGCAAGAAGATAAGGTGTTGAAGAGTTCAAGTAGCAATTAGTTGAAGTAACAACCTGCTCCGATTCTAATAGAAAATCTTCTCTAAATTCCACCAATTTCCCTTGCCGGAAACCCTAAGAATAGCATCGATTTCAAAATTTGATTCGAAAGAAAAGAAAGTTAACGACCAGGATTATGAAATTAGTCATAATCATGGCATAGCCCTACAAAAACTTCAAATCAACTAGCTTGTAATCATGGATTCAGTCTTTATGATAATGGAATTAATCTTTGTGAAATTAACCAGGGAAGAAAGAGATGAAGAGTCGTAGTGAATTACATAATTAGTTATTTACTAGATTACCCTTTATAATTAAATAAAGGGAAACCAAATTGGATGGTTGAGATTAGTTCTCACAAAAGATGAGTGTTCTCATTTAAACTCTCATATATATATATATATATAGGGGAGGGTTATCTTGAGAACGCTAAATATCGCGAGAACGGTGAGAACAAGTTAGAAAACTAATCAAAATCATTATTTTTCAATACAAACCTAATTATAATTAAAATATAACATTAATAAATGAATTTTCTTTCCAAATAATTTATCTTTTCTTGCAAAAACACTCTAAAAACAACTTTTTACACATGTGTAAATGAAACAGTTTACACATTTATCTTTTCAGTTATATGCATCAGTTATATAATTCTTTTCTGATCAAGAGTATTACTGATATGGTATTGGTTTTGATCATTACTGTCTTTTTATTGTTTTATGCTCTGTTTTTAATTGTTTCTGCTCATTAATGTTTTATTATTATTATTTTCTGATCATGCGTGTTACTGTAATCTGATCATATGCATCAGTTATAATATTCTTTTCTGATCATGTGTATTGCTGATGTATTATTGTTTCTGCTCATTACTGTTTGTTTATTGTTTTCTGCTAATTATGTTTTATTATTCTTTTCAGACAATTAGTATTAGTAATCTTTTCTGATCAGAGTATTGCTGATGTAATTGTTTTCTGCTCATTACAGTTTGTTTATTGATTTCTGCTGATTATGTTTTATTATTCTTTTCTGACAATTAGTATTAGTAATCTTTTCTGATCAGAGTATTGCTGATGTAATCTTTTTCTGCTCATTACTGTTTGTTTATTGTTTTATGCTCATTATCTTTTATTATTCTTATCAGAGGATCTGTTTTTCTGATCAGATTCTGATCATAGGATCTGTTTTTCCGATCAGATTATGTTTATTGTTTATTATTTTTCTGCTCATTTTGTTTGTTTATTGTTTTTTTTGTAATTACTGTTTCATTATTGTCTTTTGATCATTACTATTTCCATGTGCTATAGGCTATGGTAGAAGCATCTGATGTTGGACCCTCCGAGTACAGGAAAACAGATCCTGGATGGAAGTATAACTTTCTGAAAAATCCATATGATAAAAATTATGTTACATGTAGATTCTGCAGAAAAGTTACCAAAGGTAGAATTTTCAGAGCTAAGCTACATCAGATTGGGGGTAACAGGAATGTTAAATCCTTTGTGAAGTGTCCCCAAGATGTTAAAGATGAGCTGAATGCGTATGTTTTGAATCAAAAGGTTAAAAAAACAAACGAGGGCTTGGATGATCTAGGTGAGGAAGAAGAAGAGGAGATTTTGGAGATACTTAATATTCCAAAAAAGAAACAGAAGACTACAGTGAAGGGACCATTGGATGTTTTATTCTCAAAAGGTATGTTTATTTCGTTTGCAAATAGTTGTTTGATTTATGTTGTCGATGGTTACTGTTTACTTGTTTTAATAACAGGTAAAGGAAAGGCGGTTCAATCAAGCATCAATGATGCTTGTGATAAACAAATCCGAGCTTCCATGATACAAACCATTGCTGCCTTTTTCTACGAGGCTGGAATTGCATTCAATGTGGCCAAAATGGAGTGCTTTAAGGAGATGCTCGCGGCTGTCGGCAAGTATGGGCCGCATCTAAAGCCTCCTTCATATCATGAGCTTCGTGTTCCATTACTACAAAATGAGGTACAAAAGGTGGATGAGTGGGCCGACGGTCATAGGGCTGAATGGAGAAAGTTTGGTTATACGATAATGTCGGATGGATGGACAGATAAGAGGCAAAGAACACTGATTAACTTTCTTGTCAACTGTGCTAAAGGAGCAGTCTTTATGGATTCCGTGGATGCTTCATCGTATATGAAGACCGGTGAAAAGGTTTTTGATTTGCTTGATGGGTTGTGGAGAGGATTGGTGAAGAAAATGTTGTGCAAGTTATTACCGACAATGGGAGCAACTTTAAGTTAGGAGGTTAGTTTTTTTTTAACTTTTCTATATTTAATCAAGTTTCTAATTTAAAACACATACTTTTATTGTTTTCTTGTACGTCAACTTTTAATGGAAAAGCAGAAACATCTATTTTGGACACCTTGTGTTGCGCACTGCTTGGATCTAATGCTAGAAGATATTGGTAAGATTGATGAGGTGAAAAAAACAATTGAAAAAGCTATTTACCTTGTTGGTTATATTTATAACCACACTATTGTGTTAAGCATGATGAGAGAGTTTACAAAGAACAGTGAGCTAACAAGGTGTGGAGTAACAAGGTTTGCAACAACTTTTCTTACCTTACAAAGCTTGCAAAAACAAAAGTCCGCACTTAGAAATATGTTTGCAAGTGACCAATGGACGAAAAGTAAGTTTGGTAATGAGGGTAAAGGAATAAGAGCTAATGAAATTGTTTTTACTCATACTTTTTGGAACAATGTCCTTTTCACTCTTAAAATCATGGGTCCTCTTGTTCGAGTGCTTAGACTCGTTGACAACGAGGATTACATTGTTGTTTCGGGAATTATTGACAAGAGGTGGAACCGCCAACTTCACCATCCCTTGCACGCAGCGGGTTACTACATTAACCCGGAGTTTTATTGCTACAATGATGAAATTGAAAATGACAAAGAAGTGTCTCTTGGATTGCATGAATGCATTAACAAGCTTGTCCCTAGAAAGGACACGCAAGATAAGATCATGGCTGAGTTGATTCAATGGGTGAACCAAACTACTTTTTTTGGTTTAGAAGTTGCGAAGCGACAACAAGGTAAAATAGCACCTGGTAAGTTATTATATTTTTTACTTATTTATTTATTTTATTTTATTCTACAATGAATAATATTTCTTTCAATTTCATTATATGTAAGCTGAATGGTGGAAGTTGTACGGGAACGGCACTCCAAATTTGCAATAACTAGCTGTTAGGGTGCTAAGTTTAACATGCAGTTCTTCCGGATGTGAACGAAACTAGAGTACCTTTGAGCATGTAAGTAGTCTTTAAAATATATTTATGAAGTTTTATTCATCTTATCTTATAACTAATATTTATACAATTCTTTAACAGATCCATTCAAAGAAGCGGAATCGTCTAGAACACCAAAAATTGCATGATCTTGTGTATGTTAAATATAACAAGATGCTTAAGAATAGACGTGATGCGAATGTAGCCTATGATCCCATATCACTGGATGAGATTGATGATTGCAATGAGTGGTTGATAGGGAAGATGGATGAAGACAGAGTTTTTGATGATGATGGAAACTTGACATGGGATGTTGTTGGAGAAGCAAGCGGAGCAGGGGAGCGTAGACAAACAAGATCTTCACAGTCGTCTAGTTCTAGGCCGTCTACTACAAGGCCGTCTACTTCTAGGTCATCTACTTCAAGGCAGTCTGCTTCAAGGACATTGATTGATGAAGACTCGGATGAAGACCAAGTGGAAGAACAAGTGGATGCAGCTGGAAAAGGGAAGGCAATTGATGTTGATGATGACTCTGGTTATTGATGGAAGACCTTTTGTATTTGAAGTTTTATTATTTTTTACATTTTGAACTTTTTTTTTGGTTTTCATGCATGAATAACTTGTTATTTTGATATTTTGGTGGTTTTTAATCATGGTGCTACTTTCTTATATTGATCTTTATTGCTGATAGATGCTATTTTTTAGTGTTTTTGGTGTTTTTACCCTTTTTTTAATTTGCGCTTTTTTTTCTCAGGCCCAAGCTTTATTTGCGCTTCTCGCCTAGGCGAGAGGCAATACTAAAGCGCCTTGAGTGCGCTTTACGCCTTTGACAACTATGGCATACAGATGCTCATTCCTCAAAAGTTCCAAGATCAGCTGCAGGTGTTGCTTATGCTCTTCCGTGCTCTTGGAATAGATCAATATGTCATCTATGAACACTATGACGAATTTGTCCACATAGGGCTTACACACGCGGTTCATAAGATCCATGAACACCGCCGGTGCATTGGTCAGCCCAAATGGCATTACCAAAAACTCATAATGTTCATAACGAGTTCGAAAGGCTGTCTTCGCCACCTCCTCCTCTCGGACTCTCAACTGGTGATACCCTGACCTCAAGTCAATCTTGGAATAGAAACTCGACCCTTGAAGCTGGTCGAACAAGTCATCAATACGAGGCAAAGGGTAGCGGTTCTTAACCGTCACCTTGTTCAACTCCCGATAATCAATACATATGCGAAGCTCCCATCCTTCTTCTTAACAAACGGGACTGGGGCTCCCCATGGTGAAGAACTAGGTCTAATAAAGCCCCTATCCAATAGCTCTTGGAGTTGGGTAGATAGTTCTTGAAGTTCGCCTAGTGCTAAGCGATATGGTGCGCGTGCAACTGGGGCCGCTCCAGGTGCAAGATCAATTTGAAACATTGATGAACAGGTGGAAGTCCAGGTAGTTCCTCTGGGAATACATCTGGGAAGTCACGAACCACAGGGATGTCCTCAATTTTCGTTTCAACTTCAGCTCGAGTGTCAGAAATGTTAGTCAAAATGGTTGGATAGCTCTTTCAAATGCACTTCTGGACTTTCAAGAAGGAGATGATGCCCACCATGGCACCACCACGATCACCCTGGATAGATAACAGTTCTCCGCTAGGAAGGGGTATGCGAACGATCGTCTCAAGAAGAAGAATATCTGTCCGATGTTCGGACAACCTAGTCCATAGTCCATACCAACTACTATGTCAAAGCTTCCCAAGGTGATAGGTATAAGGTTGATGTCAAATAAATGACCATCCAATTCGTGTGTACAATCGCGCTGAACATGGGTGCCTCAACAGGCTTGCCATTAGCCAATTCTATAGAGAGTGGGGTTTCAAGAAGAGTATGGGCTAACCCTAGGAGTTTACTAAGTTTTAAAAGAAAACATAAAGCTGATATTCGCACTAGAATCGAAAGGAACAGCAGCAAGATGGTCTTTCAGAGGAAACATACTTGTCACACATTGATGTCGCTCTTGGCTCCTCTCGGCCAATTACGCATGCTATTCCCCAAGCATCTCTGAGGTTGTTGTTGTCATTGCTGCTATTGTGTTTGAGCTGGGACAATTCCTCTTGAAGTGGGTTTCACTCCCCTACTAGGAGTATCCCCTCCCAGCACCTCGTTGTTGTTGTTATTCTAGTTGTTGCTTTTGAAGAACCTATATCTCACACCATCCAACGTTCTTTTGCTATCACCAACGGCATAAGACGGAGCACTATGCTTTGAAGAAAAGTACCATACTCGACAGCCTCGTCAGTGAGGTTGCAAGCCAGGTGAAAGGTTTGTTAGATTCTGGGTAGGCGAGCTGTAGTAGTCATGCCACGCATCTGTGGGACCACCCTTTTGGTATGAAGCTCGATCCATCATGTAAGGTAGGTTAAGTAGAGTTGTGTGTATAGTAGCTAACTCCTATGGCTTGGTTGTGGAGGCGTCGATCTTATACCCATCCGTCTTTTGATAAAAACTCTCTAAGTTTCATCACAGGGTGTTACGTTCTCCACAAAAGTATCTGTAACTCATCGAGTGTGCATGTAGCATACATTACCCATCCTGTCTGGGGCAAATGCACATGGCAAAGACCTATATTATCGAAGTAATCAATCAGTCTCCTTCAGTCCCCTTGGAGTTATTGAGGCTTACAACTCATAAAAGCCTTGGAAGTATGCTAGCGAGTTGTTGTTGCGGCATTTGCGTTCAAGGAATAAGGAAGTTCAATTGTAGAAGTCAAGGGAAAAGAATGATTTAGCAGAATAGATCTTTACTAGCTTAGAAAGATGCAAGGGCCTCAACCACCCTATCGTTGATCATAAGAATTCACTCTTATCTAAGTTCACAAAGAAAACTAGAGGAAATACTAGCAAGGAAAGGTAGGAGCAAATCGTCGTCGCGCTCGGTCGAGATAGTAGAGCCTTCATCCTCACTTTCCATGTGTTCGTCCTACTCAGGTTTTCCTTTCATCCGTTCTTCTTCCTTCTTCACGGTTGTCAGTGTTATGTGGATCTCATCGCGTATAGTCTCCTACTCCGGTCATGTGTAAGTCAGTTTAGTGGTCATCTACACCACTCGTTCCTCCAATCGTGGCTGTCAGTCATTAGTAGGTTTCATCTTCCCTTGAGATGTTGCACTACGTCGTAGGCTTTACATAACTACCCAAGAGTGTATGTAACAAGCCCCGATCTGATGTGTTCCCATGAATCTACTATATACTCACGAGGAACAGGGACACGCATGTCATATAATCGCTCGCTCGTACTGGGCGTAAATGTACTAGAATAAGAATAAAATTCTATATGAGTAACCCAACATCACCTATATTCAACCCATTGTTTTTAGACCCGAACTACCTTGTCAATTAGTCGGATGTCGGTTACAAGCTCGGTGACGTGCTTCGTTTAAATCCACATGGTTTCATGTTAATTCACAATTAATTCCACACAACCACGTAATTGCAAATAATATCAAACAATCATTTCATAATTATTCATATTGTTATTTCACCAACGTTCAGGGTTCGATAATCGTGTATGTAGTCTGGTAATTCTCCGAATTACCGTTTAATGCAGTTATTAACCTATAACTGTGCAACGTGTTACTCACCTAACTAGCCCTAGTTAAGTAAAATGTCGTGGATATAAACATAAATTAACTAGAGTTTAGTTAAGGCTAGAATCTGAAAAGATTCTTGTTTGTTGGGCTGTTTGTTTTTTCTTAAACCAAAACTCTTATCTTCCCCTAATTAATTTAAAGGTTGTAACGGTATTAGTAGATTGCTGTGTTTGTAGGGTATGTGCTTATAAAACAATATTTTATTAATTAACATGGTTGCCGCCGCAACGTTCGAGACGCGTAAAATGATGGTATGTTCGTTTGCATTAGTGTTAATCTTTGTACAATGATAGTATGTTCGTATGTCATGCATATAGCAAAGTCTTGGAAGCACCAGGTTGTCGCCGCAACGCTCGACACGCGTAAAATACTAGTTAATTAAATATTTCTTATTTAAAATAACAAATTACATAGCCACAAGTTATATTTTTTAATGATCCTTTTATTAGATAGAGAGGGCCAAATCCATTTTGTGGTCATTCTTGCGGGGCCCAAGCCATGTTTTTTCAAGTATTGATAACGCTGAAGACGAAATCTATGATGGAAAATGGATAGCCACTCACAGGTCAAGGTAAGAGTCAAATTTAACGTTCATTCTAAATTTTATTTTCGTGTGCAACTTGATACAAACATGTGAAACTTTTATTTTTCAAATTTTCATATGCGTATGCATTATGCAGCATATATACCACCAAATCCCAATAAGGTTCATTCTAAATTTTAAAAGTCTATCAACATGTCTTTTACCTTGCAAGTTTTTATATTTGCTTCTCTTCCTTTCATTCTTGCCTTGTTTGTTTTGAAATCATATCTTTCTCCTTCAAGCTCCCACAAAAACCTTCCACCATCTCCACCAAAACTACCAATAATTGGAAACCTTCACCAACTAGGCTCTAGCCCGCACCGGGCCCTTCATGCCATGGCTCAGACCTATGGTCCACTCATGTTGATTCGCCTTGGTAGTGTGCCAGTACTTGTAGCCTCCTCTGTTGAAGCAGCTCTAGAAATCATGAAACCCCATGATTTAGTATTTTCAAATAGGCCAAAGTTAAGTATCCCTAGTAGAATTTTATATTCTTCCAAAGATATAGCTTTTTCACCATATGGAGAATATTGGAGGCAGATTAAGAGCATTGCAGTGCTCCATCTTTTAAGTAACAAAAGGGTTCAATCATATCGACACGTGAGAGAGGAGGAGATGGCTCTTGTTATTGATAAGATTCAAAAAGCCAATGGATCGGTTGTTAATTTAAGTGAGTTACTTATTTCGCTTACAAATAATGTAATATGTAGGGTGGCTTTGGGCAAGAAGTATGAGAGGGGGAAGTTTAACAACTTGTTAAATAGGGCTGTGGAGTTATTGGGCTGTTTTAGTGTCGGGAGTTATATTCCGTCTCTAAGGTGGGTCGATAAATTGAGTGGATTAGAGCGAAGAGTTGATAAAGTTGCTAAAGAATTTGATGAGTTTTTAGAAGGTGTTATCAATGAACATGTAAACAAGAAAGGGGTTGATGTCAAATGTCAAGATCTTGTTGATGTTCTATTAGATATTCAAAGAGATAATATGACGGGTTTTCCTCTTGAGAATGAAATGATTAAGGCTCTCATCTTGGTAACATCTTTCTTTTCGATCTTGTTCATGTAGGTTTCGTATATGTGAATTAATGACCATACAAAAACCATCATTTGCAACAAATTTTGTAACAAGACATATTTTCTACCACACTTTTGTGAACTGCCCACAACTATGGTTCAAATTTTGATTTTTCTTATTGTAATAATAATCGATTCCTAACTTCCTGTAGGACATATTTCTTGCTGGAACTGATACTACTTTCACAAGCCTAGAGTGGGCAATCTGCGAGCTATTAAGACACCCACAAGCAATGAAAGAACTACAAGAAGAGGCACTAAAAATAGGCCAAGGAAGATCAATGATTGCGGAAGACCAATTAGAAAAAATGGTCTACCTAAAAGCTGTCCTTAAAGAAACCCTGCGACTACACTCTCCAATTCCGCTACTTGTTCCCCGTGAATCAACACAAGACGTCAAACTACTTGGCTATGATGTCCCATCAGGCACACAAGTGTACATCAATGCATGGGCGATATCAAGAGA